>CALSFV010000003.1:0-1247500 GCA_943737045.1 Parapristionchus giblindavisi | reverse complement strand
AAATCACCCATGCAAATTTGTCTCTCCGCTATGATCACACTCTCTCGCAGACTGGATAAACACTAAAGATGGAGGTGTGAGAGGGTGAGAGGGTGAGAGGGAGAGAGGGAGAGAGAGAGAGAGAGAGAGAGAGAGAGAGAGAGAGAGAGAGGGAGACCAAAGATCGGTAACAGAACGAGACATGAAAGACAGATAGGGTGTCACAACGAAGAATGCATGTCTAACACCTTGGTGTCTTGACTTTTAGAAGGTCTATTATCTAGTGTATCTTTATTACTATAATATTTCTAAAGTCTTAAGCTCAAATATCGAAAAGAGATTCATTTGAGATCGAAACTTCAAAGATCTTAAGGCTTAGATCTTAAGGCTCTTAGGGTGTCAACTCCATGGATCAAATCTTATCATAGATACTTCATTATAGGGTTCCGCATTCGTGCACTAAGTCGTGCAATTCGTGCACTCGTACAGAGTCGTGCATCATTTTTATTCATCAAGGACAGTTAGCGGTCGCTATTTTTAATGCTTTATCGGCATTTTCTTTATTATATAAATGCAAATTCCACTAAATCATTGCAAATAACGACCGCTAAATGTCGTTGATGAATAAAAATGATGCACGACTCTGCACGATTGCACGAATTGAACGACTTAGTGCACGAATGCGGAACCCTACTACATTACATTTAATATGTCTTATCTTCTTTGTTTTGAGATGAAGTTACTCATATGTCTATTGTATGTGGTAACAGTGCTGATGGCGGCTCCAAGTAGATCCGAAGAGAAGTTCGTAGATGTCGGCAACTATCTCGATGAAGCTCTCACGGAGCTCAACGGACTCAACAAGGATGTCTCAAAGGTGAACTAGATAGAGCTCAACGAACCTTTCCTCGATACCGTTAGTATGGTAACATAGTGTCACACATTAGCAGAGCCCACTCGAGTTTTGAACACGTACGTCGCTGCGACGCGCTTTTGCATATATATGAATATAGTTTTTTTTTTAATTTTCAAAATCTTAAGCGTGCTCTGGTATTTTGCCACTTAAAGTCTACTTAAACTTTCCCACTTTAAGTAGACTTTAAGTAAACTTAAAGTGAGACGTAAGTCTACTTAAAGTGGTGTGGTATACTGTAATGCATTTCGTCAAATGTTCTTTCACTTAAAGTTTACTTAAAGTCTACTTAAAGTCTGTGACGTAGTTTATGTAGACTTTAAGTGGCAAAATACCAGAGTGAGTGTCAGTGAAATCAAATACTTCAAATGATGATCATCCTGGAAAAATATCATTGTGACCGAAAATTAATCAAAGTGCAAATCATACCACTCCCAAAATAGATGCGTTGGAATCGCGAACTTCCACCAGCATTATGAGAACAAACAGAACTGGGCAAGCGGAAATTTTAAGTAATATAAGGATTATACATGTAAAAATAGTGCGGTAAAAATATTAATTCAAAAGCTGCAGTACACCCATCCATTTGGTACCAATATGATTTGTGTTCTAATTACTTTTAGCTATAAAATAAATTTCAATTCCAGGCTGGCTAATCGTAAAAGCATATCACTGACACTATCGATTAAGATTTTCAGAATCGAAATTATTCATGCTCTGAAAAGGCGTTTGAATAAATTATGCGAGCAAAAGCGCGCCGTTTCGACGGGCTTCTTTAAAGCAACGTCAAATGTGTATTATTTTCAGATATTTTAATAACGTAAATATCTTGGAAATTATTGTTTTGTTTAAAAAATAACCTTTTATCTACGTGATTAAGCAAAGGACGAAGACCGTGTACAAGCGTAGCTATTACTTTCCTGACATTGAAAAGAATATTGCAGACTTCAAGAAGATGGCTAATCTCATGATCAGCACGGTATTCATTTATTTAATGGTTCTATCAGAAAATATATCAGAAAATGAAGGGGTATAGATGAATCACTGATGGGATTTCGGAAAAGCGATTTGATAAGAGAAAAGATAAGATAGAGATCGGCTCAAAGATCAAATCAAGTCAAATCAAATCAATGCTGTATAAGAAAGGTGTGGCGCTGGGTTCTTATTATCACGCTAAAAGTGGTCAGGAAAATTATGTCTTTTATGCCATAGTAATAGGTCATGTCGTTCAGTCAGCTTGAGCTCCGTGCTTGAAGCCCTTCTTGATCATAGCCGTTCATCCCAACTTTGGACTTCCTTTTGGTTTCCTTCCTTGTGGCAGAAGAGGGATAGATGGATTTCCTTCGCATAAGGCGATTTCGGTTTTATCTCGGTGGCAGGTTTTAAAGGACGGTGGTTTAGGGACGAATTCGAGAATCTTTAATGATGAGGTTTGAGGAGAGATTTGATAACCCTGAACGGAAGGGTTTTGGGGAAGATCTATGACAACTGACTGATTATTCACTCACTAACAACGCGCTTAAGGGATTCTTGGGTGGAAAAAATAATAGAAAAAAATTAATGCTCACTTTGCTATATAATAGCCAAATGATAGTTGGCATGGTGGTAACAGTTTTAAAATCACACAACTTTTTCAGCTCATTCATTAATTTTCCAATGTAACATCGTTTGGATATGTGGTTAATTAAAGCCACACTTCGAGCTAATTTTAATCTCCACTCTGACACCGCTCTCTCATAAACAAAGAAAGCGCGAGACCATTGCCAGAGAGTTTATATTAGCTCGAGGTGTGCCTTTAAAGATGGAGGCCCTCGAATGTATACCACGGATCTCCTGTATAGTCGAATGCGTAACGTCTATCCCTTTGCGTGGTGGTAAAAGTGCTGCCTAGTTAGCGTAACACCGCGTGTTCTAAACCTGTTCCTATTTTCATAATTTCGTGCCTTTGCACGCACCTTCAAGCATGATTCATTCACGTTTCTATCGACCAATAAGCTGAATAGCATAAAATGATTTCTGTACGGTATGCAGAATAGCTTTTGCCATCTCTCAAATTTTAAAAATTAAATTTAATCACGTTCAGGTCGTTCAGGTCGGGCAAGCGAAATCTTACGACCCGCGTATCAACGCAGATTATCAAAAAATCATAAAACTTTCTAAATACATCATAAACCTTTCCGAGCAGATAAGTCATATTTGTAAGATTTGAAGCTTTGATCGAAAATATATACAGATAGAGAAGGAACTGTCTCTCACCTTCATTGGAGCGGGAGCTGATATTCCTTTCTTGGTTAAAGAAGGAGACCCTTGATTTGGCATGACTGACTCCCGTAACGAGTAACATGGGATAGAATGTTAATATTGTATGGAAATTAGCGTAAGTGACAATGGGAAAGTGAGACAGTCAAGTATGCAAATCGGATAGGCACTCTCTGCTTGCCTGAAAAGCTGTACTTTCAATGCGCAAAACAGGCTTCAAACATATCATCACGCAATATGAAATATGTCGTCCGGTTCGTGTGATAAATCTCTATCATACTACCCGAACAGTCTTGTAACGAAAAAACTCGAGGGTCTCCATCTTTAAGGACATACAGGCCAAGTTCGAAGAGGTACTGTTCAACATTTTCAAAAGATCATTCAAGCAATTTGTTCAAGAAATTACTTACGATCACTAGATCTTTTCCGATATGCATTACTTTTCCAAGATATGCATTTATATTTGCAGATTGGAAGAATATCTGGTCGGTACAAGAAAAACTGAGACGAGGACTTCAACACTTGAACCAGTCGATAAAGATTGTGAAAATTATATTATACAGTTCATTACACACGTGTCATTGTCTGTGCCAGAGAGCTCATACAATGAAAAGAACAGCACTACAATGAGAGGGGTACTGTGGGATACTTTAGTATACGGTAGGGTACTGTATGAAACAACAGCACTACAATAATAAACGTACTGTAGGATACTGTAGGATAAGATGAAGAAGAACAAGAGTAGCTGTATCATCAGTAGGAGCTCTAGCATGTTTGATCTACAAAACAAAAAAGTATGCCAGCCCGATGCGGGGCTCGAACCCGCGACAGCCAGATTAAGAGTCTGGTGCTCTACCGACTGAGCTAACCGGGCATGTCTAACACCTTTGTGTCTCGACTTTTAGAAGGTCTAGTGGCAAGTGTCAATCAACTCATTAATTGTGTGATCTACAAAACAAAAAAAGTATGCCAGCCCGATGCGGGGCTCGAACCCGCGACAGCCAGATTAAGAGTCTGGTGCTCTACCGACTGAGCTAACCGGGCATGTCTAACACCTTTGTGTCTCGACTTTTAGAAGGTCTAGTGGCAAGTGTCAATCAACTCATTAATTGTGTGATCTACAAAACAAAAAAAGTATGCCAGCCCGATGCGGGGCTCGAACCCGCGACAGCCAGATTAAGAGTCTGGTGCTCTACCGACTGAGCTAACCGGGCATGTCTAACACCTTTGTGTCTCGACTTTTAGAAGGTCTAGTGGCAAGTGTCAATCAACTCATTAATTGTGTGATCTACAAAACAAAAAAAGTATGCCAGCCCGATGCGGGGCTCGAACCCGCGACAGCCAGATTAAGAGTCTGGTGCTCTACCGACTGAGCTAACCGGGCATGTCTAACACCTTTGTGTCTCGACTTTTAGAAGGTCTAGTGGCAAGTGTCAATCAATTATCATGTCATGTGATTGAATAAACAACGGACGTTAGAACCAGGGATGTGTGGAAAAAGATTTTTGAAAAAAATTCGAAAAACGAAAAATTTTCGAATTTTGAAAAAAATATTTAAACAGTCTTTTGTTGTGCGAAAACACTAACGTGATACATTTTACTATTGATATAATGGAACATAAGCCCTATTGCTCATCTGAGTCAAAAGTTATAACAATGCAAAGATTTTGCCGCTCACTTTTGGCTGCTACTGTATATTTTGGTCGTGTGAAATTGTAATTTTTGTATACAATTTTATAATTTTTTGTAAAAATGTCATAAATGTTAAAAAATGCCCACTTTTTTTATATTAAAGTATTTTTCGATTTTTTCGAAAATTTTTTCGTCGAAAAACTTTTTCGAGAAAGTATCGAAAAATCGAAAAACGAAAAATGCACATCCCTGGTCAGAACTTCAGCGAGAAAAATGAAAGCATGAATTTAAAATTTTTTTTAAAACTTTCTGTATTGTGTAAGCTAACAGAGTATTGTTTCGAGCAATGGCTATATATGAAGTTTTCGATAACTCAAAATCACTCTCGAACAAACTTCTGAATAAACTATTGTATCTGCGCATCAATAAAGATCAAAGATCATAGTATCCATTTATTGTACAGCAATGAGATCAGCACAAACAACACAAAACTAGGATACAGGATCAAATATATTTATTTATAAATATATAACAAATAGAGATCAAAGTTCAAAGATCAATCTGCTTTTATCTGATGACATGCATCGATTTGAGACTTCTCGATAGCGAAGAAATGGGAAGGAGTGGAGGGGAATCCTCACGAAAAGCATCGTCTGAAATAAATCAAATTACATTCCAAGTATCGCACCCCAATCATTTTCCGGTTGCATAATTCACAATCACAACTTCATCGATACATGTACATTACAGGGCATTTAAAATGCGCTACAAAATGTGCGATGAATTTGTCATATAAGCTGTTTTTTTTTTGTTGCTTCTGCAGCAATTCTCGCAGATTTGCAGCGAGTCATACGAATATCCCCTGATGTTGTCTCCACGTATGACTGTCCACATAGTTCGAAAAGTACGTTACAAACTACGAAGCCTGGGCGCATTTTGATCCTAAAAATTTCGAAAAATCGAAAAAACCAGACCGCATTTTGAAAACGTGTAACGCAGCTATTCGACCTATCCCACCACATACCTACCATAGGTGAGCGCGTCAAAACGAATTCTTTTTGCACACCGCCTTACCTCCCCTTGCGAGGCCTTGCGCGTAGCTTTGCCTCGCAAAAATTGGAAAATTTCCCGTCAAATCTGCAAAAAATGGCCATGCGCATAGCCTTGCCTTACAATTCCCCCGTTTGCGCAGAGCCTTTCCCCCAGCGTGCCCACCTATGATACCTACACACCATAATACATCTTCATGTCCTCATAATCCGAGGATCGTCACTATACTTGGCTAATTTTATGAGCGAAAAATAAGGATATTTTAAAATTGAGCGACCATATTTCGGAAAAAAAACGAAATACAATTAATTACTGTCTTTGTAGGAATTTCATTTTATTTGTATTTTCATCTTTGCTACCCAAGTCGTAGCATCGTATTTATGCGTACTCCACTACCTATCAAATATTTCATCAGAAATTATACTTTACTTTTACACCGCATAAAGTATATTACATAATATACGCTCACCATCATCATTCTCGTTAACTTCATCCACTTTTCGTCTACTCAACAATCGTACTTGAGGTGTGATGATCGTCCGGGCTTCCGTGTCAAAACGAGATCGAGACGGACCAATCACTCGCATGTGCCTGCAATTACGATAGAGAAGATTACGGTAGATTAGATTACGGTAGACTACCATCAACCAGTGTGCAGAACAGGTAAAGACCATAGCACATTTATCACATTACTATGCTGACGAGGGAGAAATTAAAGCCATACGGCTTAAATCCACCTTACAAGGGAAGTATGGTGCGCAGGTCCTGGACTTCTGAATGGGGAATTCGATAGGTCTCCCAAATATTAGGTTGTAACATAAGTTCCTTTGGATTTGAGTATGATGTGTTTACACTGTTGTTTCTCGCTTCGTTTTGAACGGAGCTTCCTGCAGTGGTGCATATAAATAACTAGTGCCCCCCCCCCCCCAAAATCCAAAGGAACTTATGTTACAACCTAATATTAGGTTGTAACACCATCTTCATCATTTTGAGGTGGACATTCAAATAAAATTATCTTTGTTCATCGACGACACTGCGGATGGATATATTTGCTGTTGTAGCCGATGGGTCCCTGCTGTAATCCAGCAACACCGTGGGCTCACTACTTTTGGTAAGACTTGGGTTATTGTGCAAACTGCGAGGCCAATCACCTTTCGACATCTTCTTTGTTCTTCAACTTTTCATTTACTAAAGTAAGTGGGAGCTCACTAAAAGCGCAACACGAGAGAGTAAGGCCCGGAGGGTGAGGAGGGACAGTGTAGCGAAACCGCTACTTAAATCATAATTAATTAGCGAACATTTATAAATAAAGTCAGAATGCGATAGTAAGTTGTCTGCAGCTGACGGCAAGTATACAGTAAGACAGTGAGATTCAAATTCATAAGCGTTGAGCGTCTCACACAGAATACTACAGTAAGATTGTCGCTCTCACAATTTCACTTCTGGCCTATGAATTCTCATTAATTCTACGTCAGCGGCTACGTTCACGCCGGTTTTTCCTTTATTCTATCACAATTATTGCTCCATATTGTTCTATTCTCGCCATATCACATATTCTCGTCAGTACTCAGATTATTGCTGTTCGTTAGACCTCATAATCAGACAGAAAACATATATGAACTCTATTCGTCATAGCTCAGAAAATTACCTCAAATCAGATGAAGTTCTCCTGCTTTCCCTTCGTCGTCTTTCCCCTTTTGCCCACTTCATTCTCTAGCTATTATGTTGTTTAAACGCTAATTTCTCGCTCACTTAACTTCGTTATATTGTGTTTAATTACCCAAGTTTGAGGTCGTACGGCGGACCCCCAGACTTGCCCCAACTACCCCGATCAACCCAAGCAGAACACATACCCAGAGGAAGAAGGTTACGACCCAGAACTCTGAGGTTTAATTGTTTCATTCATATACTATCAGATTGATCTCATATAAGTGAATTCCCCATTGTAGTATATTCAGAGTAAACATAATTAATAAATATTCTTTTGTTAATTCAATTTCTCGTTCTATCACACAACAGGGATCACAGAAGGGACAATTCTGTAGTATTTAATCATCTTTTCTTATCTTGAACCTAGACAAGTAGTCATAGTATCCCACGGGAACGACTATAGACAGGTAGTATATGCCAGAAAAATTTGACTGTCTTTATATAACGGATTTTAGTTGGTCAGTGCGAGCGGAGCCGTGACGAAAAAAATATTTGACAGCGCTGTGGACGTGGCCATATGAGCTATGGCTTCAAATCTTGTAGTTTTCTACAATAGAGGTCCCCGATTATATCAGTGACCTCAACTATACACATGCAATTCATTGGCTCCTTTCAAACTTCTTTGAACATAGAGCATCTCCATTTTCTGATCTTTTCAGGCTTACAATTAGTGGTCGATTCTAGTTTCTCTGTTTTTCAAATTCACTGGCTAATATGCACACTATTATTGCGAATGATCCATCTCTTCAACCAAGCTACAAGATTGTCAACTCAGGCGCTTGCTCGTTTAAGAAAAATAAAAGAGTTAGAGGTCCCAATCCGCGATTTTATTCAAATTCACGTCAAATGACCACTATTCGTATTCTCAACTTTTTGAGTTTTTCAAGCTTACTTAATTCTAGCGAAATAGTGGGTGTGGATGATCCAAGTGTGGCTGACATTCAAGGAGGGGTATCATATTGATCGCTCTCCTTTAAGACGAAAAGCGCATCTCAAAAGTCAGGACCATACCGCCGTGACCATTCCTCTTTTTCATAATATATGTAACAGGGCTGGGATTTCCGTTTTTCCGATTTTCCGAATTTTCCGATTTTCCGACCTTTTTCGGAAAATTTTGATTTTCCGATTTTCCAGAAATTTTTCGGAAAATTCGGGAAATTTCTATTGTCATGAATGAATCATGCTAGCAATCGCAGGCAAAGGGGCGCTTTTTGAAAATAGGAAAGTTCGGCAATAGGATTCGAACCCGCATCCATGCGCTAGCTAGTCAGAGGCTTCATCACTACGCTAAGGCATAGGTCAAATAGCTAGGATATCGGTTTTCAAAATGCGGTCAGGTTTTTCGATTTTTGGCAAATTTGGCTCAAAATGCGGTCAGGTTTTTCGATTTTTGTGAAAATTTGGCTCAAAATGCGGTCAGGTTTTACGATTTTTTGGGAAATTTTGGCTCAAAATGCGGTCAGGCTTGGTGCTTTGTAACATACTTTTCGATCTATGCGCTAAGGAGCCGATGTGTGAACGCTCTTTCTTCTTGTATATCACTTGACTCTTGCATAAGCGAGATGCAAGAGAGTTGCATGAACATTCGCGGGTCTCCACCTTTAAAGCCATTGAATAAAATATTTTTCTCATGAAAATATATGTTAAAAACAAATTTCATTAAGATTGTTTTGTAAGTAAGCAGACCAAAGTATACTGTATTCGAAAATACCATGAATCCTGATAAGTGGCAGCTCTTTCCCATCCAGATTCCCACCCCTTGACCTAATGGTACTACAAAATCAGCTGTGCTTTCTCCCCTATTCGCTCTCGACTCCCTCTTAAGTATCATTGCTCTTCTCCTGTACCTGAGGAGGTAGAAGATATTCAGTTCTGCTAATTGTAAGAAGATTCTCTCTCGACCATGATAATATAGAGCAGTTACTCATTCCGAAAATTAACACCTACCAAAACTGACTCAATATTTCCAAAGATGCTGTTATATTTATATATTTTGAGTTTCAAAATAGACTTGTTGTTAAATATTATAGTTTTTAATATTTTCAGAACAATAACAACTTTAAAAAATATTTTCCCAAAATTTTCCGAATTCTCCGAAATTTTTCCGAATTTTCCGAAATTATTTTTTCCGAACAGCCCTGATATGTAATTTCCGATTTAAAATTTATGTAAGCAATTAGTCAGCGTATGGGTGGAGGGTACATATGTGTGGTACACCTAACCTAGTTGGTGATTGATTTTTGTTAAATCCATGCGAGAGAGAGCCGGGAACAAATTGGACTTTAAAACTTGATTTTCAATTTATGCAAAAAGGCGAGACATACTAATCATTAAATGGACGTCTCAATCTATGATACTTTGGGTTATGTAGAGGGGGACACTAGTTATTTATATGCACCACTGCAGGGAGCTCCGTTCAAAACGAAGCGAGAAACAACAGTGTAAACACATCATACTCAAATCCAAAGGAACTTATGTTACAACCTAATAGAAGACTGTCATGTTGACTATATTGGCAAAGTGCCCTTTGGGACGGAGTACCATACTTCCCTTGTTATTGAAGGTTGTATAATCTTGTATAAATAATAATCGATAATCGATAATGATAGCTACCGTAATCCATTGTGACCGTAATCCATATTCATTTACCGTATATGCGTATCTCTGCCATTCTGATGGTTCTGAATGATTTGTAGTTGGAGAACAAAGGCACGCTTGGCGTTTGATCCCTTGCGAAGATCGATGATCTGCAAAAATCGATATTTTTTTTCACAATCAATCAATCAATTAACAGATCTCGATCATACATTTTCAGTGCCCTCACCGAATTATTTTTATTTAGTGGACGATTCAGAAAAATCGCTATTTCTCGCGTAAACTGTAATCTTTCATATAAAAAATGAGCTTTATGAAGTGGGTCGACCATGAAAATGAGCCGTATATAGTGGGTCAATCCTCACACTGTGAGGGTATGAAAATGTATGATCTCGATCAATGAATCAATAAATGAATCAATCAATATACCTGCCATCCGTTAGGTTCATTGAACGACTTCTCGTATTCTTCGTCCAAGTGCATCAAAGATGCGCCCAATCTCGCTACCACTCTGAATTTTCATCTTCTTTTCATTTTAAACATTGAACAACATTTTAAAATGAATCCCTTAATATCAATATTCAACTTTAGCTGACACTCCCCAACCGAAAGCGCTTAAAGCGACGGAACCCCATCACTCGCATATTGCTTTATCTTTTCATTATTCATGTTTTAGCTGATAAATAAATAAATAAACACATTGAGTAGGGGGAAAGTTCTTCTTTCTTCGGAAAAATGAAATGCTACTATGAATAAATTACTATTAGTACTATCAACTAAGCAAAGCAACTCGAAGCAACTATCACATAAATGATGCACGAGATTCACGTGGAATGATCGAGTTTTGTGAATATGTAAACATCGATCGATTCATCTGTCCAAGAGTATCCCAACTACAGAATTCCAAATCAAGATAGACTACGGTAACTACAGTACCCCACCTAGATAGATTACAGTATCCTCACATAGATAGACTACAGTAACTACAGTATCCCCCCAACCCAGACAGACTACAGTACACTCACTTGCTCGGTGTGTACGATTCGTCCGATTTGAAGTCGAGGTAGATCGCGAGGAAGGACATGTCGGTCTGCAAATTACAATAGTATTCCATCTATATTTTTTATTACGTATTCTGTCTACGTATGCAACATGTGTTATAGACTTATGCGGAAAATAATACCAAATTATATATTCCAAGGTGTTCACAGAGTTCATTTCGCCGCCATACATTGATTTAAGACATAAAATTTTGTGTAATTAAAGATATATCAGATAAAAAAGCTACAATGCAGATGCCAACATGCCTACAGAATGGTCTCTCGAAAAATTTCACCAATCGAGCAATCACTAATCAGTGCAATACTATCCTTACGGGCGCCAGAAATCGATAATCGATAGTAAGTAGTATGGTAACTACCGTACCTTTCGCGGGAATTCAACAGTGATCGCGTGCGGTTGTGGTCCGTCACTCTGCCAGTACGACTCCACACTATCCGACAGAAGTTCATTCACTCCGAAACCGTCACCATCTGCAAGGTTATTCCTTTAGAGTATATATGTATATTTTCATATAACGCTCGTTTTTTATGTGAAAGAAACAACTTAAGCGAAAAATAACTATTTTTTTGAAATCGAGCCACAACATTTCGAAGACCGTCCCATTATATAAATGAGGGCTCCGAAAACGAAAAAATACTATTTTCTTGATCGCTGATTTGATAAGTTATTTACATTTTGCAAGCTTCTAACGATGGATTCGGTGGTGATTGTTCTCTTTTAGTGCAGCTGAAACATGAGAGTGGCGGGTAGGGTTGCCGTTGCGTAAGCGTTATCGTATTTACCGGGCCCTCTTCCCATCCCTTGCCACTCTCCCGTCATTTCCCGCAATAGAGACGAGAGACTGCCAAGATAGCGTAATTCCCGCTATATTAGATGTAAATGTGAAATGTAAATGGTCGTTGGTGTAAATGTAAATGGTCGTTATCTCTCTCACATACTCTTTGCTGATGATGCAGTTCTCATTTCACATGATGAACGGCAGATTCAAAGCATGGTGCATGAGTTGGAGATGGAACTAAAAATGGTGGGGCTATACCTAAATGGTGATAAAACGGTAGGGATGACTTCAAAGTCTAACCCCAGGGAGGTCAAGGTCGCAGGAAAAATTGTGGGCTTAAAATCAAGCGTGGTTTATTTGGGAAGTGCAATATCAATCAATGGGAGGGAGGATTGTGAGGTAACCAGAAGAATTCAGGCTATTTCCACAAGCATCGGCCATTCCTAATAAATCGGTCTGTTCCCATGGCTCATAAGCGGCGTTTATTCAATGGTTGCATTTTGCCTGCTTTCTTATATGGTTGTGAAACTTGGGGATTATCAAAAGTACAAATCGAAAGATTATCGGTGGCACAAAGACGCATGGAGCGTTGGATGGCTGGAGTCACTGTGTTGGATCGGATCTCGGGCGACAGGCTGCGTGACATTACAAAGGTGAGGGACGTTGTTCGAGTTGCATTGAAAAGGAAATGGCTTTGGGTTCATAAGATTGCTAATGATCGAGACTTAAAGAGGAGCAGATCTGTGATCGATTGGACTCCTCGAGGACCTAAACGGGGACGCGGACGCCCACCAGTAAGATGGAAGGATCTATTCATGCGAATCGCCGGTCCTACTTTCCTGAGACTAGCAAGAAGTCAGGAGTGGCCCACCATGCACATCAGAGCCTACTCTTGATAAATGTGATTAAACTGTAACGCTATCTCTCGCAAAATGACAATCGTTTTACTTTTTGAGAGGAATATCGAAACGATAAGCGTTCAAAATATGTTTTGGTATGGACAGTTGAATTTCTCTCAATGATCAGAGGAATCAGATTAGCATTTGAATACTGATTATCCATGTTATTCCCTCTATTTTCCATTTCAATGATTCATTACCTCAAGAGTGACATTGTTCACCTCTCATTATCATGTCTTCTCATCGCTAGTTGTGAGATTCTTTATATCAGATAAATTACTCTTCGCATACCGTAAAAATCGATTTAGCCAAGATTCACTCAGAAATGAATTTCTTAAAAATTTATTATATTTAAATACTCTTTTTTTGCGTCCCACCCACCCGATTTTAATTTCCAGCGACAAAGGTAGCCCACGTATGGTGCATATATAGCCTTTTACTGCCATTCTTATTCTCTTGCAGAATAATAACGGGACTATAATACATGCACTTTCATTGTACTCTTTGTTAGCTTAAGATGGGGCTAGTCACTTCCTATCTTATCCGCCCTGATTGTACTTTGAATATCTAGGCTATCTCCTAAAGATCACGATAGCCTACTTTGATCCATCCATATATAAGGCCCCGATACTATGCATCGTGGCCATCCTGTCTACCCCTGAATAAATGATGATCGACTCGCCGTCTGTGTTACACATCTAGTCTTGGGGAACAGGGGAACATGGCAAGTTAGTCGGCCTCATCTTCGCCTCCTGCGTCACGGACTTAGCAGGAGCTAGTCCGTCGCAGGTCAGTTAACCTTAGTCGCCCATTGTATAAGACTCTTGTGATAGGTTGTATTAGGGAATAACCAGCTCATTTATTTAGGACTAGGTAACTGTATATAAATTACGGGGTTAGCTACGTAGACATAGCCGTAGGCCCGCGTAATTGAGAGCATACGCTATAGCAAAATTTTATTATCTAGACTGACCGGAATGGAATTCTACCGCAATCCTTTGCACCCCCCCCCCCAACCACCTCTGCGTATAATATGGTGACAGGATAAATAATATTATTAACATAGTAATATATTACTATTTTCCTGATCGCTGATGTGATATTTTTTATGGAAAACACCAAAAGTCTAACGACGCATTCGCTTGTGATTGTTCTCTTTTGGTACAGCTGAAACATGAAAGTGGCCGGTGGTTACAGTGGATGAGGTGCAGTGGATGAAGTTTTCTTGTAGTGCACTGTGCATATATGGCCTTTTACTGGCATTCTTTCTCTTTTGCACACGCTATATCACATGTGAATATTTAGACTGGAATTCTACCGCAACACTTTATAGCATACATGGGCCTCGATTCTACAGAGGGAGCTCGATTCTACAGAGGGCTTCCGAACGAAAAATAGTTAATTTTACAGGGGCCTTCACTGTTTTTAAAAAAATTGACCTAAACGTCATTTTTTTACATGGGACATGGCACAAATTTTCGAAAAGCCATAATTTTACAGGGGGCACCCTCATGTCGGCGGCCCATGTATCCTCCTTTACAATCCTTTACAGACGCCGCCTACCACGCTGCGCGAAAAACAAGCGTACGGCGGCCTGTTACTGTTGTAATATGAACATAGGTGGGCACGCTGGGGGAAAGGCTGTGCGCAAACCGATGAATTGTAAGGCAAGGCTATGCGCATGGCCATTTTTTAGCAGATTTGACTGGAAATTTCCCAATTTTTGCTAGGCAAGGCTATGCGCAAGGTCCCTAAAGGGAAGGCCAGGCTACGCGCAAAAATAATTCGTTTTCACGCGCCCACCTATGAATATGAAATATGTTACAACAGTAACAGAGTATATCATGTTCGTTTTCTCCCCTTTAAATTATCAAATGTCTCGTTGTGCCTCGGGCGTAGATAAAAATAACTTATTCCGTTCTGTGCATGCACAACAAGCGTGATTGTGTAAATGTTTCAATACGTGAATCCATTAATATTTATATTAATATAATATTTGACACATACCAACTTTGCAGGATGATAGAGTCCAGTTAGCAGAAAACGAGAGATCCCTGAAATGTAATTCACAATTAGTGATACAAAATTTGGAACGAAAATTAGCAATTAAGTATGGATATCTTAAAGTGACACCCTGAGCTAACTCTGGTTTTGCAGGGTAATATTACAGTAAGTAGCGCGCAAAAAGTAACTTACTATTAACATACTTTTTCGCTATATATTCATGAAATAGCTAAACAATAACAAAAAAAAGCAAGCAAAAGTTAAGTTTCTTCTAGCGCGCTACTTACTATAATCTTACCTTACAAAACCGGAGAATTTGAGCCTCTCCACTCTGGCCACTGTCTCTCGCTGTATTTTTCTGCGAGTGAGTATTACCAATGCAGAGAGAGAGCAAAATAAACTCGGGATGTGGCTTTAAGGAATAGCATCCATACTTTTGCGGCGCTCTTATAGGATAGTTTTATATATTGGGTAGATCCGGAAAATGAGCAGAATGTAGTGTGTCGATCCTCACATTGTGAGGGTTAGAAAATGCATGAACGCATCGATCAAAGCACAAAACACAAAACACACAAACCTGAAGTTGTCCTTCTCGCTCTTGTCAATCAGTTTGCTCGCTTCCAATGCATGGATCCAATCCGATCCTCTGAATGACATCAATCAATCAACAAGAAAGGAGAGGGAATTGAAATCTATGGTTTGAAACCGAAAATTGACTGGCATATTAACCTTTAATCCGCTGGGCTTCTCTGTTCAAATACACTGTCAGCGTTACGAAAAGAAGTGAAAGCCCCCCCCCCTCGATTTATGCCCTCTCGGTTTCCGTGACTTTTGAACATACAATTTTAAGCAATAGTCCTCTGCTTGACACATATGTTTAAAGTATACTTTTAAGCGTTTAAGCCAAAATATAATAATGATGGACTTAGTTGAGCTGTAGCTATGAAGAGTTGAATCATATTGTTCGCTATGGCATAATCAAGTCCGACATTATCATACCATCCACGTTATGAAGATGTATCCTCTTTAAAGCCACACCCCAAGCTAAGTTTACTCTCTCGCTGACAACGAAAACGAGAGTGTGACCAGAGCAGTCTCAAATTAGCTCGGAATGTCACTTTAAACAAAACCTACTTGATATGATCGTTCTTCACGGATTCTTCTTCATCCTCCATAGTGTCGTCAAACTGCATTCTGTGTGTTGTCATCTACCGAAGACAATATCAATACTCACGACATTTTCCCCATAACAACAGATTCAAAGGCGAGCAAGACGTTTGAAGAAAATGCATACAGTATACCAACGAGAGTTCAAATTGCCCACTAGATGGGTCAGACTCTGCACTCGCTCAGATCCAACAAATAAAATATGGTAAAGAATACCAGATATGAGTAGGACATAATAAGCAATTAAAGATTCAATCAATTTATTCAACATAATCACAAAGTTGGAATGAGATATGTACAGTACACCAGGATCGATTTTTCTCCATCAATTACAGTACTCCAGAATTCCCTGTCGGATCAGAGGAGCGACGTCTTTTGTGGGAAGCGAATGCTGGAAAGGGATTTAAATTAAAAATTAAAGTTAATAAAAATTCAGATTCAGTAATTATTAAAGTATTATCACTAATCTAGAAACAGCATACATATTGTAAGGGACAGTCACCGAGAGTATTGATTAAAGTACCGTAATTCAATGGCATAATATCCTGCCAGAGTGCAGATTAATTTTACAAATAATCAATAATAATTATCGAATATCGTAAACATAACAGTATTTCCCACTCACAATAGTATTCCTTCTCAGAATGATATTGTCTCCTCTGCTTGTCTCGAATTCGCCGTAGTCTTGTATTACTCGAACCTGTCATGAATATATATGTATGAATTTTATATTATTATATTTGAATTTTCGTATTATCTTTTAGGGAATCTCGCCACCTGGTAGCACTTGGACGTTCCCTAAAAGCACTAAATCCCCCTGGCGGTCATTGGTCTCAATCCGCCCAAGACCGAAATCTATGGAAGTCACACGTCCGACGTTAACGACATAGGTGGGCACGCTGGGGGAAAGGCTGCGCGCAAACTGGGAAATTGTAAGGCAAGGCTAAGCGCATGGCCATTTTTTTGCAGATTTGACTAGAAATTTTCCATTTTTTGCGAGGCAAAGCTACGTGCAAGGCCCCGCAAGGTAAGGCCAGGCTGTGTGCAAAAAGAATTCGCTGTCACGCGCCCACCTATGGTTAACGACAACGTAGCAGAATATCGGACATCCAAGTATCCAAGTAAGTAAGTATTATCATCAATCGTTTCATTGTTATTTGATGAGTGAGTATTAATATTATTATTATATTTCAATCTGTAGGCAAACAACGCAATGAGTAAAGTATCAAGAATACCTGAACGAATAGATTCTGTGGAGGAAACATGTTCTCGGTGATGTCGACAGGAGTTTCATCACTGCAAGTGTATAGTGCAAATGCTTATATTTTAATTAAATTAAGCATAAATTGTAATTTATAATTGTCATTTTTTTAAATTGACTTTGTTCACACGCATTTATCTCCTTATTATACAATATTCGTTATTTTAATCGTTGTTAATTGTTGAAACGTCTTATGAAGCATGATAAACAAATAAATAAATCACGCTATCTTAGAAAATCGACATATGTGAGGTATCGATGAAAAATGAATTTTCCTGTTTTATGTGTGATAATTACAGGCTCCATGAGTGAAGTACACTGGTACTTGGAAATTGCTTCCAATTGAAAATTCGCTTCAGGGGATGACCACACAACGGTTTGGCGCCTTTTCCTAAAAAGTTTATTTCGAATCCAATCGATGCGGGAGTGGGCGCAATGCACTCCTTGGGTAATTCTAAGAAACTATTGTCTAGGTGAGTTTTTCGATCAACGGTCAACGAAGGCTGGGATTGGGAATTTTCGAAAAAAAATTCCACATTTAATTAATTTTCACTATTTCACTATAACAAGCCTACAACTTTTTATTTGCTCAATCGCTTCTGCATATCATAACACATCTTCAGTTTGAAAATCATAATTTTTTAAAAATACGTATAATACGAAAAAATCGTTTTTATAACGAAAATCGTAATTATGGTGTGCACCCACAGTAATCCATAATCGGTTAATTTGGAAATTTGGTAGTTTTAAACATATTTCACCGCTGTTCTTGACATGACTGAGGTATACGACTACTCCTCGTCTTCGGAGTGCGCCTATTCCCAGGTGCTGATTTCGCTGAAAATTGACATTTTTCGTAAAATGATCACTATTTCGTTCTTTGTTATCCATAATCGATAAAAATTGGATCACTATACCATATCTATCCAAACATACTAAAAATGAAGAAAAACGGTTGATTTGGAAGAAAGTTATTGCTGAAAAACCAAAATATCACTGAATATTAAGAGAGATGGCCGTTAAGACTCGACCACCCCCGGACACGTGCGCTAGCAATGAGAATTGGGGGTCCGAACTTGGGTGTTAGGAGTGTCATCGGCCCTTATTACACAAAACAGCTGAAATTTCCTGTTTGTGCCCTCAGGCTATTAGAAAAAATAATTAAAGGTGGAGACCCGCGAATGATCATGCAAATTTCCTACAACTCGCTTATGCAAGGGTGTAGTGATATGCAAGAAGATAGTGAGAGTACTTATCGTTCCCTTAGCGTAGTGGTCTTCGGAGTGCGCCTATTCCCAGGTGCTGATTTCGCTGAAAATTGACATTTTTCGTAAAATGATCACTATTTCGTTCTTTGTTATCCATAATCGATAAAAATTGGATCACTATACCATAGTATAATCTATACAAACATACTAAAAAATGTAGAGAAACGGTTGACTTTGAAGAAAGTTATTGCTGAAAAACCAAAATATCATAAAATATTGACCAGCACTGAACCGTGCAGGTGCACTCCGAAGACGAGGAGTAGTCGTATACCTCAGTCATGTCAAGAACAGCGGTGAAATATGTTTAAAACTACCAAATTTCCAAATTAACCGATTATGGATTACTGTGGGTGCACACCATAATTACGATTTTCGTTATAAAAACGATTTTTTCGTATTATACGTATTTTTAAAAAATTTTGATTTTCAAACTGAAGATGGGTTATGATATGCAGAAGCGATTGAGCAAATAAAAAGTTGTAGGCTTGTTATAGTGAAATAGTGAAAATTAATTAAATGTGAAATTTTTTTCGAAAATTCCCAATCCCAGCCTTCGTTGACCGTTGATCGAAAAACTCACCTAGACAATAGTTTCTTAGAATTACCCAAGGAGTGCATTGCGCCCACTCCCGCATCGATTGGATTCGAAATAAACTTTTTAGGAAAAGGCGCCAAACCGTTGTGTGGTCACCCCCTGAAGCGAATTTTCAATTAGAAAGAATTTCCAAGTACCAGTGTACTTCACTCATGTAGCCTGTAATTATCACACATGAAACAGAAAAATTCATTTTTCATCGATACCAAAAAATATTCCAGTTGTTGAATTCTCTCAGATAGTGTTTTATAAATACCTGAGTGAAGTCTGGAATTCGGCTAGACAATTTGAGTAGTCGTTGAAAAACTCCAATTCAGACTCCGTTAGATTTTGCTGGAAGTAAATGAATTCAGAATCATACTGGAGTATCCTTATTCTTATTCTTTATTCCATCATATTGTGCGTAACAGGAAAATAATGTCATAAAGGTTTTGATAGAATTCCATCGCTAAGGTAGCGATATCGGTGAGGATTTTGGGTACAGTGGCAGTTTGGAAGCTAACAATAAGAGATAAACTTGGAAAACTAGATACTTCTATTGAATATTGATAATTATATTTTGGAAATACTATGACCATTATCACTCATCTCAAAACACAATCTTTCAATGGGAGGCCGTAACATGAATATGCCAGGTACACCAACCAAATCTACGCATCTTCGTATCTCTCAAAAAACTACTTCTAAGAACGACTTCCTCAACATTTTCAGCATCTACCCACTATATAAGGGTCCTTTTTAAGCTAAAAAATTACAATTTAAGCGAAAAAATAACGATTTTACGAAATCTACCGACTATATAAAAATAGAACGGTTAGGGTGCCGAAAATGTATGATACAGCATTGAGTACATTTGCATGATTGTAAAATTACTATTGGCTCTTTTCAATTACCTTGACGCTAGCAGGAATCTGTCCGAACTTCCATCGAAGTGCTTTGATCCGATCGATTCTTTCATGAATGTACGCGAGACAACAACGGCGTACAAAGTTGATCGTCGTTTGGCGAGCCTAAGATATGATCATCGTGCATAGCTCAAATCATACACGGGCGGGCACATGGAGCTCGATTCTACTGGGTGTATCCGAATAGCAAATTGTTTAATGTTAATTACCTTTAAAGGGGGGCATTCGAAAATTTCAAAATTTCAGCTCAAATAAATTTAATTTTTCGAGTAAAAAAGTTTTAAAAAATAAATAATAATAATATTAGAATATTAATAAGTACCTGTACGATAGCAGTGGTGTCGTCCTGACTATCCACACTTCCCGATCGAAGAGCCACTCTACAAAACAGCCAAAATTATATGAACGATGATAATGACTCGAGGTATATCAGGTGTTTGAATCCGTGTATAATCACGAAGACAAGAAAAAAAATCACGCATGGTCCGACAATTCCATCCATGATCATGCACGGAAGTCCATGATTCTTGATCATGTATGGATATTCCGTGATCGTACACGAATTTCCCGACACCTTGCAGGGAATCTCAGAATCCATGCACGATCATGGATAATATATGCATGATTTGAGTAAATTCTAGACATGATCATGCCATTTATTGCACACGTGTTCCATGATCATCCATGGATTCACACTTGAGTGAAATGAGCTAATTAAGTAAAACTCACAGATCCGCATAGTTCTGCTGATAGAGTTCATTAACGCGGTTGGTGCACGCCTTCATCAGCTCATGCTGAACACGATTATTTATAACTAACTGCATACAACCAAAAGATAAATAATAATGCTCACATGAAATGGAGGAATAACATCTGGATTTCGCTGCATTTGCTGAACGAGTTGAATAGCCAGAGTACCCGCAGGTTGGTTAGCCAGCAAGCTCATCTCTGAAAATTCAATTACAACTATTTAAACTGATAACGATCAAATTTAATTCAAGAAAAAGCATTTTAAAATGAGAGAAAAATGAAATTTCAACTCTCGCGCCTTTTGGCAAATTGCCAAAAATGAATATGTTTGTGGAGTCTCAAGAGGAATTCACATGAAATATATAGTAGGTATTCTGTTGCGAAATATTGTCAACCTTTAGTGCCTTGTTTTCATAAAATCAAGATCTGTTTTCTTCGTGCCTTCTGATGAGCGAAACGACGTTGGCTACTGGCCCCGTCGAGGTAAAGGCCGATTGTATTGATAGAGAAGTGGACAAGGACTACCTCGCTCTCCTTGGTGCGTTCCCGTTGCTTGTTTGTTTGCACACATTCAAACGGTTCCGCTGTTTTTGCCACATGAACCACTTCGGAAGGCGATTGAGGAAGGGTGTATTCTTTCTTTCAGAGCGCAAGCTTGACTCCGTCAAGAATCCTAAAGGAAATAAGGCAACCGTGAAGCAGTTCATCTCTGATATCGCAAGCGTCAAAGATCATCAGGTCACTATTTATTTATTTATATATTTATTATGATTTTCTTTATTCTTCTTTACACCTGTTTCGATTTCTCTAAAGCCGAAACATCCCACTATTTAGCTCTCACTTGGAACTCGTGTTCCTCTGTCTAATTACCATCCATTTCAATCTTCTTTTTCATTCTAGCTCTTCAACCTTCTCACTGATACTACTCTCGAAAAGAAGTTCGACGACGATTTCTCTGATTTGGTATGTAGGATAATGCTAGTTTCTGTATTATCGATTTCCTGGATTCTATTCATAGCTCGAATAGCTGGGTTATCGGTTTTCAAAATCCGGTCATGTTTTTCGATTTTTGGCAAATTTTTCTCAAAATCCGGTCAGTTTTTTTAGATTTTTGTGAATTTTTGGCTGAAAATCCGGTCAGGCTCGGTACTTTGTAACATACTTTTCGACCTATGATGCAATTCTTTTATAGGTGATTCAGCCATCGTTCATTCAACGTAAGATTGCTCCTCAAACCTGTGCAATCTCTACTAGTGAGAAGTTGAAACTAGTGAAGAACGATCACGTGCAGAAAGTAGCTGATCATCTAGAGGACATCGAGATTCAACATAATAAGGTTCGACACTTAAAATGAGATATACTTTTTATAATTGCTATCATGTGACTTTGGTAGGCATAATACTATGAAATAGTGTAAAAACGTAGAGGTAAAACCCGTTATTCAAGGCACAAGAAGTACTGCGGGTGATAACTGATAGGCCAGTGATAAGTCAAGGTCAAGTCTGTCCGGAGAGCTATATTCTCTTCTTCGGACCCCTACTTTACCACGTGATCTAGAAATAGTTCATGAAGTGAAATGAATATAATAGTGGTGGTCAATGGATAGACTCAATGAAAGACTATTTGACTTCTTTAAAATACGCTCTTTAAGGTTTCCGCAACCGGTGAGTGGAACAAATTCGACGAAACTAAACAAGTAACGCTTGAGAAGAGCAAGAAGGATTAAACAATCGATAGTTTGTATTCAATCAATCAATCAATATCGATCGATTAATCAATAATGCTTCCCAAAATGGAGTGGATGGAGAAGACCTATACGGCGTTTCCCAATTGCTTCTTTCAACATTGTAGAGAAGAAGCCAGGGCTAATGGTCAGTGTCTATTCGTCTTCTTGTTTTATTTATTTTGTATTTTTATTAATTATATAACATTATACAAAATATTTAAAAGTAAAGATTGCAATGTGCTAAACTTCTCGTTATTGTCATTGTAATACCTTTCTTGATAGTTGAGTGAAGTTACCATGAAATTCGATTGGTATTAATTTTCTTATGAAGTATTTTACTAGATCAAATCGATCAATGACAGTTTAATTATTAATTTTTTTTGATTTATTGATTTTATTTCTAGACGACGTTCCCATCTACCGTACCTGTCTCATCTCCATATATGGTGAGATCCTTCTTCTCTGTGATAGCGGAGAATCTGTGATGGAACGACGAGTCAATCTCAAGGTTGGTGTAATCGCGATATGGAAAAAGATGCGAATCGCTCACCGATTGGTTGATCGCTTTTTCTCACTTTGATGAAACCTACATCTACCGGCTAAATTTGCAGACTCATCAAAACATTTGAATTATTTGATTTGTCATGGAAGTAGTCACGAAGAATGAAGATTGTAATTTCTTGACTGTGATTTGTTGATAATATAAACAAAAATTGGAAAAATGAATAAGTACATAAAGATAAAAACTTGTTTGTTCATTTCAGGACTACCTCCCGCAAGGTTCGTCCGAGTCGGACAGTAGCCACCGTACGGGGCTGTCGATAAGCTCAGGTAACCCATGTCACATTCTCAGTCCATGCTATAATAATAATAATAATGATAATAATAATAATAATAATAATATTTATCATTTCTTACTGAGAGATTAATTATGTGACAAATACATAGAGAGATGAAAACGTGATATAAAATATGAAGAAATGGTGTATACACTGCAATTACTTCATCACAGCTATTATTATTATTACTTTACCTATCGCTTCTGTATTTGCTGTTACGAATGTATCAAATAAATAAATAAATATAAATAAATAATTATAAATAAATAAACAAATAGGTCCTCGTCCCTCGAATCCCCTGCTCCAGTCCATGTCATCCCTCCCCCTATCCACGTCGTCCAAGGATGGCAGTAGATGGACGCAGCTGGAGATTGTGGCTATCGATGCGAGAGAGGAGACGAAGGAGAGGGTGCCCGGCAAGGTACTCGTCGTCACTTGGTCAGTGATAATAATAATAATAATAATAATAATAATAATAATAATAATATATTTATCGTTTCTTGGACAAGAGGAAATAACGTTATTCTATGTAATATGTATGTATTGAATAAAAAAACTATGAACGACGAAAATGCTGCAATATGATCATTTCGTGTTTCAGTTATTTTATTATTTAATTTAATAATTAAATCATTTTCCCCTGTCCTTCAACTTCTGTGATGAGATGAAAGAAAGATGATTGACGATGAAATTCATATTTTATATTCTGTCTAAGCGACGGACATTCATTGATCCACTAATGCCGGTTCATTTTTCATTCATTTATAACACATTTATCAAGAGTTGGCATAGACAAGGGCTCTGATGTGCATGGAATTCCAATTCTTGCACTTAGCTTTGCTGAGAAAGTTGCATCCAACAGTCTTCCGAAAGAGTATAATATAATGAAATATAGAATACTAATAAGGATACGAATATGTTATTAATGTACTTGTTGTTTCGATTGCTGTCACATCTTTTTTATGTATAGTAAATAAATTTATTTATTTATTTATTAACTAATCTCTTTTCAGTTGGGGTGAGACGTGCGAGACGGGCACAACAAGTCGCTACACACTCGCCCTCTTTAGGGTCGAGATGCACACTGGCAAGACGAGTCTGCTCGCTAAGGTATACGGTAGTTGTTATTGATTGGTTGATTTATACATGTATACTGTAGTTTATATTGATTGATGTAAGTTATTGATTCTGGTTTTGGTATCCGTGGTAGTTATACATTGATTTTTGCTTTTGTCACTCGATGGTCATTGATTTTTTTATTATCCTAGACGTTAATTATACTTTACCTCATTATTATTATTATGATCACTGGCCTAGAAGTGATCTCGAGCAAGACTTGGTGTGCCTTGAATAACGGGTTGTACCGTCACCTTTTACCTTTGCCTCATTATTATGAACATATATATTTGATGGAATAATAATAATAATATTTTATTCCTTCAAATGAACGCATCGGGGATGGGATTGGGAATATCTGTTAGATAGTGTTGTGAATGAATGAGTAAATAATCTTTTCCCTCCAGGAGGAGCTCGCTCGATCGCTCGCCGTATGCAAATTCTTCCAGTATCGAACACGTAAAGATTCTTTCGGAGTATTGCTCTTCCCGACGAATGATAAGGCTGAGCTACATGAGATACAGGTTGAATATTTTATTTATTTATTAATTATTTGTTTATCTTTAACGAATATGGACTATATTTATTAACTTAAAATACCTTATTCTTACTCTTTATTTCTATCACAACAATTTAGTAAGAGAGAAAATTAGTTTAGGTTGATGGAGGTCTGTAGCGTTCTCAGCGATTCGGTTGAATCTAGATATATAATGTTTGCAAATAAATGATTCTCCGTTAGTAGAACCCATAATCTGTCTCCTAAATATGAATTCCTTTTCTTGTTCATGATAATAATACATAATACTCGCACACACATCCTTAATAGACACACATTGTAAGTATATAGTATAGGGAATACAACATTATTATTATTATTATTATTATTATTATTATTATTATTATTATTATTATTATTATTATTATTATTATTATTATTATTATTATTTTTCATCAGGCCACCCCCGACGGCGGTTTCTCCCTCAATCATCGCAATGATATCGAGAGGGAGTACGCGGAGCTGTGTCAGGAACCAATGCCGGGGACGGTTGTGAGAATGGTCATGGAGACGATTGGGCGGTTCAGGTATGATGACACTACCTGTCAGAATAGGGGAATACCACGGGAGCGGAGCCAGAATAATACGTGCATAGGTCGAAAAGTATGTTACAATGTAGCCAAGCCTGACCGCATTTTGAGCCAATATTTCATAAAAATCGAAAAACCTGACCGCCTTTTGAGCCAAATTTGCCAAAAATCGATAAACCTGACCCAGTTTGGAAAACCGATAACCTAGCTATTTATATTTGACATATGGTTATATTCATACATTGCCATACCCTCGCAGTGCGAGGGTTGACCCACTATATAAGGCCCATTTTAGGCCACTTGATAAAAAATTAAGCTAAAAATGACGATTTTTAAGCGAAAATAACGAATTTTGTGAATCAACCCACCCTATTTCGAGAATTGACCCACTATATAAAAATAGACGGCGAGGGTACCGAAAATGTATGGTTATATTTAACACTTTTTATGCTACTAGTAGCTGAAAAACTACTCAATATAACACTTTACTGGATTTGTGTGCTGTGGATTTCATCATCTTTCTATTTACTATCCCTCAATAATATTCTATATTTATTTGCGATTTGTGAAACTGGAATCTGTCAAGTTATTTAACTGAACTCGGAAATTTGATTCAGCCCAAATGTTATTCATTTGTGGAGCCTTGATTTTTGATCTTTGACCTTTGATCTTTGATCTTTGCCCTTTGATCCTTGATCTTTGAATTATTCCAGATGGACTCTAGTCGGTTGTGACAATGGTCATTTGCTCTTCTGGCGAGTCACCCTGAACGGAGGAGTCATTACGCTTGTGTAGGTTAACAAATGTTGATTTACGATTTATTGATTTATTGATTACGTAATCTATTGGTAAACAAATTCGAATGGAAAGCTTTGCTAGAGCTTGTTTAAGTTGTTAATCGTGATTTGGATCTTTCCGACATGCAGAATTTAAATATATATTTCAATTAAATTGATGCAATATATCGATTTCAGTAAGCACATGCGCTTCTTCGGCGCCGTTTCCATTCTGGACATCTACCAACCGTACAAGGATTATGGAGATGTCGAGGTGAGACGAGGATTACTGTAGCTTAACTGGATTACGGTAGCTGGTATACCGTACCCCCTCACTACATTAACTTGTTCATGAACGTAACGTGCGTGTTGCAGGATGAGGAAGATGAGCCAACGGTGCACGTTATCGTCAGTTCGACGCTAGGCCCCGTGGGCATCTATCGAGTCGTGCAATATGTAAGTTATTTATTTTCAGTTGATAATAATAATAATAATAATAATTCTTTATTTTGCGAGTAAATAATGAACGTATCTGGCGATAAAATGGTGTAACTGTATGTGAGCTTATCGTTTTCCTTATGATATTCCGGTTCATAATATTTATGCGTTTTTGAAAAAAAACACTTGTAATCTCTTGTGTTCAACAATATTTCGACGAATTATTGATTTGCTAAAGTCGTATTTGTATCTAATTAGGCAGTCTAGGACCAGGCCGAAACACTTGATCATAGATCGAAAAGTATGTTACAAAGCACCAAGCCTGACCGCATTTTGAGCCAAAATTTCCAAAAAAATCGTAAAACCTGACCGCATTTTAAGCCAAAATTTCACAAAAATCGAAAAGCCTGACCGCATTTTGAAAACCGATAACCATACATTGCCATACCCTCGCAGTGCGAGGATTGATCCACTATATAAGGCTCATTTTAGGCCACTTGATAAAAAAATCAAGCTAAAAATGACGATAAGTAAGCGAAAATAACGAATTTTGTGAATCAACCCACCCTATTTCGAGAATTGACCCACTATATAAAAATAGACGGCGAGGGTACCGAAAATGTATGCCGATAACCTAGCTATTCGACCTATGCACTTGATCGTTTTAGATTAATTTTGGTTGTTTTCTTTAAAAAGTTTCTAACACAACCCATTTCTTAGTCCCTTTATTTATTTCTCTATAAGTCAGATGTTATCAATCAATATGCTGTTAACTGTACTTTCAGCATGACAATCGTGTATCGTGGGAGCGACGTGCCCTTCTCAATGATTCGACCACCAAGGATACGGTAATAGTCGCCGCGAGACACGGAGACTTTCTCGTTATTGGATTCTACTCGCAGGTACGGTAGGATTAGTGTTCGCATCTCACTGTTATTCATTTGAGTGGTATATTAATTGATTAGAATGATTTATTGATTTACTATAATGATGTATTGGTTGATTAGAGTTATGTATTGATTTTTTATGATGAGATATTAATTTATTTGGGCGATATATCGATTGATTAGAGTGACATATTGATTTACTATAATGATATATTGATTGATTTCCTTCCAGTTCATCTCAACATACAATCTAAAGAAGGTGCTCGAACTCCCGCCCACTCATGCCATTCTGCCCGCTCATTCCATCGTCCGAGTCAACTCGCCACTGGCTGCGCTAAAGTTCCTTGTGAGTGTATTGATTACTGATTATTGATTGATCCTTGTGAGTATTGGTTATTGATCGATCTTTGCTCTATCATTTCCCAAGCGTTTGTTAACCCGGTGAATTAGCGTTGCAGCGCTGGGTTATTGCTTGTTGGATTTGCCGAATAGTCAATGCTTCCAAGCTTTATATAGCCTGTGTACGATACAGTACACTTTGAGATTCATGTTTTGACATGGCGAGAGTCAAAACAGGGGGAAATCTTCTTATTCGATAGTTCTATTCTACAGCATCTGAAATTTTATCTCATCCATTATTTTTTTGGCATAGAGACACAGTATTTTTACTCACAAAATATATTTATCATGGTTATAATCATACATTTTTGTTCGACTCACAATTGGAGGAAAAGTATAAACTGACCCGTAATTTCTCTAAAATTGTATAAACTGACCCGAATTCGCTAAAATTGCTCTAAATTGCAAATTTTCGCTTCAAACCGATGACAAAGCAATTATACGATACATGAGCGTCAATTCTATGATAAAAATTGGTACTAAAACCACGAATTACGTGAATAAATAATTGAATAAAGAAAATCCGAAAATACCCCCTGGCGAAATATTTGTCAGTTTGCGATGGTGTGGATGGTGTGGCATACTGTAGCGTGCGGATTTAACAGGAGAAGAATTAAATTGTTGAGTGCACAAGCAGCGGTATACCTACAGTATAATATTTAGTCTACCTACCGTACACTCACAGAAAATTCCCCAGCTAAGGACCCCATGGGAATTATTCCCTTATATTTAAGTGAATAATTCCCATGGGGTCCTTAGCTAGGAAATTAACTTGGGATAATATTTAGAGCGCATACGCTACCGTATGCGCTCATTCTTTGTAGCAGCTAGAGAACGAGCGACGACATTCGTGTGTTCATATTTGTAAATAGATTTATAATGTATAAATATATTGTCGTTAATATCAATGATTGCATTATAACACGATTACAACAAATTCGAAATATTAGAGTAGACATTACATCAAGCACATAACTGTCATACGGTAAATACAGTAGTTATCATAAGTGTATATATCGAAGGAATACTACACATGATATAATCATAAGAATATCGCTGGGGGACTTCCCCATAGCATCAGATAGAAATTTGACATCAATAATATCGATTAGTAAGACTTCGGGTCACATTGAATTACCGTATACCTGCAGTAACGTTTTATGCAAAAAGACCAATTTGCGGTCAGTTCTACCGGTACAACTTATAATGATAATTACTGGGGGACTTTCCCACATAGCATCATATAGAAATTTCACAAGAAAAATATTGATTACTAGGACTTCGGGTCAGTTGTATGTCTAAATCACGCATTACTTGGCCATTTTTGATCAATGAGAGCATATTCTGACCCCAAATTACTCATAATCCTCCAAATTATTTTATTAAATCAAAAGAACCATAAATAATTACGAAATACTGAAATAAACTGACCAACAACATTTGGGTCCAATTGTGAGTCAATTGTGATTGGTCAGTTTATTTCAGAAATTCAATTAATATGATATATAAATGATTTCTATATTTACTTTAGTATCCCCTGAACACATTTAAATTTATAAAAAATTACTAGTCAGAGCAATAACGTCAAAACAAACTTTTATAACGGAATCACAAATCTGACACATTGACACATACCGTAGTTACCCATCTCTCGCCACTTCACTACCTCTCTTCGTTTGTCTTTCATTTCCGTTGTCAGTCGTCTCTCTTTATACTTCTTTATTCTTATTATTTATATATTCATTTCCATTTCCATCATTATAGTGTACATAGGCAACAATATGACAACAACAATTAAATCTTTATCAGCAAAATTAATAATAAAACAGTGCTTCCATGGTCGCTTCATCTCGCTCGCCTCGCCTTGTATCAGCCGCCGAAATCTGCAAAACTGACCCGTTATTTATAGCCTGAGAATTTTATAAACTGACCCGCAACTCACAATGTGGGTGCTCGAAAATGTATGGTTATAATGTTCAAGGCAAAACACATAATAATAATAATAATAATAATAATAAAAATATTTGATGTAATGATTCTCATGACTCTCTGAGTAAAAGGTTTGAGAATAAGTGAGAGGGCCCGAAAAAAAAGAGGGGGATTCGAAACTTGAGAGAAATAGTTAGATAACCCACAAAATTTTTACGATGTTCGTCAATTAGGCCTGTTAATGGTAGACTAGGTTCCACGGGAAGTTGGAAGTTGGAAGGCTAGGTCCCGCATTAGGAAGCGACGTTCCAAAGCATACATTTTCGTCACCGTCACTGGGTTTTTTATATAGATGGTTGATTTCGAAAAATCGTTATTTTTCAATTGTAATCTTGAGTTTTATATAGTGAGTCTACCCTAACAATGAGCCGTATATATCAAAATACATCGTTCCAAGGTCTTCTAGGATGGGATTAATCTGTAGTCTTTGCTTTTGGATGAAATGCTATGTAGAATAGCTTATTATTCCTCTCGAACATTGGTTCGTTGTTGACCTGATGGATTGGCGTTTCACCACTAAGCCATTAGTCCCTAGAAGATTAACACAGCCGCCGGTTTGATCTCTTTTAGAATTTTAACACGTCTTTTGCCAATCGGAGTTTCGAACATACATTTTAGGAAAGGCACATCCCCGGTTAGTTTTTTTCAGGATAACTACTCTTGCCCTTATTTGGTACAATTGATTATATTGAACTACTTATTATATAGTTGCAATAACTAGTGGAGAGAAGCGTTGTGGTGGTTTGTGGTTGATATGATGAAGAGGGAGGAGGCGTGATAGCCTGTGGATTGATTTGTAGGAATGAATTAGAGAATTACGACTCTCAAAGTCGGACCGAAAAGGGAGAGGGGTGGTTGGTGATAGAATCACCTTAAATACGAGGGAAATTCATCTCAATAATTATAGAAATGATAGGTAATTGGATTATCTCAATTTGAATAGTATTGTTGTGGAATAAATTAATTATGAATGAAAGTAGTGACTAGTCAATAATTTATTGCAACATATTTTTCACGTTTCAGAATTCTGTTGATTGCGTTGATGACTGTTTTATCACTGTTCGGATAAAAAATAATGTGTTTAAATTGTTAATTATCCTTTTAAACAAAAGTAAAGTTTTTTTCAAATATTTTTAAGTCATTGTTGGACGAATATCATTTCTTTTCTTTGATCGTATCGACTCTTCCAAAAAATAATCAGAACCGGATCGATGTGAGCAACAACTTTGCTGTTGACTGCTAAGCTCTCAGATGAGAGGGGAGTTAGATATGTCTTCAAACGTGCCTCAATGGGGGTGCCTCAATGTAAGGCGGTTGGAGTGAAGAGAGAGCATGGATAGGGGATGGGAGAGGCGAGAAAGAGTGCGTAGTCCCCGCAAAGGTGCGGGGACTACGCACTATATGGCAGTGATGTGGCAAAATACGAAGTTAGGAAGGGAGAGAGTGTCTCTCACGGGCGATTGATAGAGAGAAGGGAAGGGATGGCAATAGGGTGCGTAGAATTCGCCCCCGTTCCTGCAACCCTAGATTCCTTATAGTTTACTCGTTCCATCCCCACCTAGCGATGATCGCTTGATGTAAATAAATTATTATTATTATTATTATTATTATTATCCATCCTATTCAGGGTCCATATGATCTGTCCGTCATCACCTTCGCTGGCCATCACCATCTGATGACGATAGAGGACGAGGAAGAGGACGACGATCTGGATGAGGAGGATGACTACAACTAGAGGCGTATTATTGATTGATTCATTTATTGATTTATCCATTTATTGATTGATCTTATGCTCAGAAAACTATAATCTGATCCATCCAGTCCCTTGCTATTCTCTATGCTGTATGCTTTTTTTTTATTATCTTGCCTTATGCACCCTTCCCCCCACACCCCCATTTGTATTCACCATAGTAATTTATGAGAGTCTTGTATCATTATTTCTTTAATCTTACCGTAACCTTTTCGTTTTCGTATGTCTCAAATGTACTGGGTTCTATATGAAATTATTGTGTTTGTAGATTGTTGTATAGTAAAGTATGGAGATGGAATATGCATTCCCTTTATTGAGTTGACAATGTACAGAATAAATTATTTGAACTACTGAATAAAGAATACTGTAGAATACTGTAGATTGTGGCACAATCGATTGGTAGAATAAGACCAATAGGGCTAGTTCCTTATCTACAAGTTGAATGGAAGATGGAAGAGAGCGAGACAAAGGCCTCAACGAGAATTGAAAAGATGAATTGAGAATTGAGTTCTCAATCCTATTATCGAGAATTATTATGAATTAGAATTATTAGAATTATTAGAATTATTGAGAATTATTATCTAGAAGTGTGTTAGATAAATTAAGAAATATTGTGCGAAGTGAGGAGAGTGATTGGATTCTAGCGTGATCTCTTTTTAAAATCAATAATGCGCATACTACCGTATTACAACATGTTGATGTTACATTACTACTTATAATAAAAATAAATGAATAATTACAGAGTAGATTAGATGGGAAAGAAGCAGTTCAATAGGAATAAGCAATGGATACCACCACATAGAGTAGCCAACAATCCGATTAACAAGGTTTGCATTATATATTTTTATATTTAGTTTTATTCCTCATTCTTCAACAATTACTATAAAACGTCATTCGGAAGAAAGACTGAAATTGTATATGATCATGTTATACTAATCCAATAATAAAATTATATTTATTATTATTAATAATAATAATAAAGTTAATATTAATGTGTTAGTGTTTTATTTCCAGAACCACCGTCAGCCCCCCTCACTACCGCCTCCGCCCGGTCTGATTACACAGTTCCAGCTATCAACCAAGAGGTATGATGGATTCGTTCGTTTTGATAATTCAAATTTACATTGTTCTTCTCCCATCGGCTGCGCGAAGAATCCTATGATTTTATGCTCACCGTGAATCACTTCGCTATTTCTATATACTTGGCGTGTGTTGGACCCGAGTGGTAAACCCTGATAGACCATAAATGATGCTAAATAGTAACAGTAGTCTACCATTATTGATTTGACGGTTACGGTAGGTTCTTACCATTTGACAATTAGGTTTTTTCCGCTTTGGACCGAAAGCACTCAAAATTTTACGTGCACGAGTACGTGAGCAACTTGGAGCCCTAGTTCAATTTACAGCATGTACTGAGGGAAATTTTAACGCCGCCTTTCTATTTCTCCGGTATTTTTGGCTTGAGCGTGCACCACGATGTTGTAATACGGTGAATGCTGCTGTGTTTGCTGTCCACCATGCGGCGTTCGCCGTCTTCTCACACCGTGGTGCGCACAGAGAGCAACCTTGTCCAAATTCGCGCAACAGATCTCCCAACTTTCCCTACTGGTGTGTACACGATTTGCCCAGAATACGGGCAAATAGCGATTTTCCCATATGCATTCTAGCATTTGCTGAATACGGGCAAATCGTTCGCAAACTATCTCCGCGAGCCAGAAATGCCGGTATCCCCTTTTCTGTAAATTGAAATTGCAAAATTCGGTATATTGATAGTTTTTGCATGTCGGATAATAATGATAATGAAAATGTTAATTAATTATAAGCTCGTATTATTTATAATTATTCAGATAACCAAATATGTTATGACCATATACTACTGGTCCTTGGGGTGCATTTTGGCGAGTTATTCATAGCGTGAAACACAAATGTTGCAGGTCATCACCGATAGTGGACGATGCTAAACGACAGAAGATCCAGCAGATGTACGCGAAGAAGTTGGCCACGGAACAGAGTGAGAATATATTGATTATTTGTTTTCCTGACAATGTAGATCATCAGAGATCAAAGATCAATCGATTACAGAAGACACGGCTACCGTAGTGGCGGAGGTGAAGCAAGAGGTCGGCGAGCAATTCAATCTCTTCGCCCATATCGGTGGGTATCATACATTTTCATACCCTCATAATGCACGGATTGATCCACTATATATGGCTCAATGTCGGGTCATTTAATGTGAAACGAAGCTAAAATTGACGATTTTTAAGCGAAAATAACGAATTTTCTGAATCGACCACCATATTTCGAAAATTGAACCACTATGTAATAACGGCGAGTGTAACGAAAATGTATGGTGGGTACGCCGTATACCTGTTGATGACAAAACAATCAATCGATAATCAGGGTTTCGTCATTTCAGCCAATCGATTCCGATCCATGCGACGAGAGCCCGAGGCCACCGTAATCGACGAGGATAATGGACAAGACGAGGACGAAATTGAGATCATCGAAGAGGATACGGCGAACGAGAGTGGTCAGTCATTCAATCGATAGTGAATATATTACTGTACTAGTCGGGATACGGTAATGTAGTGATTATTGATAGTTTTCAGCTGCGCCTGAAGATCGCGCGAATATGGATGATCTATTACAAATGTGAGACATTTTACGATGTATATATATTTTAGTGAGTGGATTGATCTTTGATCTTTCCGTCGTGTCTATTGGTATACATACGAAACTGAACTATGATAATATGTATTGTTTTATCAGCATTGATAATAATAATGATGATAATATTATTTGTATGATTCAAATCGTGACATTTCGTTTTAAACTGAACGTAATTATAAAAATATCATTGCAGGTCGATAATATCGATCGACGAAGTGGGTGGAGATGAGAGAACGATGGTGGAATTAGCGAGGAGGGCTGAGGCAGAGGAGGAGGACGATGAGATATTGTGTCTGGGCGAGAAACAGACCGATTACGGTATGGGCATTGTATTACTGTATTATTATTATCTTTCAGTTGGAATATTCGGGAACGGAGTTGTTAATGTTGTCAGAGTTGCAGAGTTGTCAGAGCTGTGAAAATTGGAATAATGCTGTTTTGTATAGAAGGCACACCCCGAGCTTATTCGCCCTGGCAATGCTATCTCGAGCTAGATTCTACAGGGGGGGGGGGCATACGAACGAAAAATGGTTAAATCTACAGCGGGGCCTTCATTTTTCAAAAAATTTCATCTAAACGTCATCTTTTACAGGGGGGGGGGGGGGCTTTCCACAAACTTTCGAAAAGCCCTAACTTTACAGCTGGCACCCCTATGTCGCCGCCCTCGTATGATCTCGATTTAGTTTTACTACGGGAGATTGTGCCGAGAGCGGAGTACATTTTAAAATGTGCCCATCCTCGTCTGACAATGAGCGTTTTCTTCCCGATTTGATAAATTGGTTTATTGATTGCGTCTTTAAGATCTCTATCAGAGACGGAAGAATAAGAACTTGAAAGAAAATCCCCCCTGCCCTGACTTACTCTTCTGCACTTAGTGCTGATAAGATAAATATATTGTATTTAAGTTCTGCGTGAAGTGGTCTGTCTGGACGATGAATTGACGAGGAGTGAGAAGGCGAAGAATGACAGGGCACAACAAGGAACCTCGGTGGGTTATCACTTTTGTTGTCAATGCCGTCAATTGTTTTTGAACCGCTGATTGATTGAATGAAAAGAGATAACAATGTATTTTGAAAAAAATAGACTTACTGTACACTTACTAAGTAAGTAAGTAAAATAATAAAACACGATTCAAAGAATGTGATCTATTCGAGTAGTGGAATTTGCACTATAATGATATTTATTTATTTATTTATTTATCATACATCGCGAAGATGTTCCAACAAGTAAAAACGATATAAATTAAGAAGATTTGCACAAGGAAATAGAATGGGGAGAATTAGACAATGGGAAAGTAGGGAAGGTGAAGATGGTCGGGGAAGTCTCAATAACCTATTCTCTAGTGCCAAGATCAAAGATCAGCGTGGGATCAATGATGTAGGGTGGATGAGGCCCTAGCGGGAAGAGGACCGCATAAGTCAGTATAGACAGACTGACATGGCAAAAGGAACTTGTACATGAGACAGTTTAGAGGGGTGAAATATCAATGGATAAATTACTAACTAAATCATAAGACAATAATAATTTAGCTTTAATGGTATTTGTGCTAAGATTGGGGTCTAAGATAGAGGGAATTTTTGTCAAAAATCGAGATGTTCTATGGGAAAAGGAGGAGCGAAGATTTTCTCTCTTTGATCGAGGAATATGGAAAGCAAACGAGGATATCCTGATAAATGATGGTTTAAACACATAGAAATTGCTACAAGGAATATCAACTTCACATCTCAAAATCTTAATAGCAAATACGATATCAATGACAATTCTTCTGTGATAAAGAGAATTGAGAGAGAATAAGGACAAACGTTGAGGGTAGGGAGGAGGGAAGGAATAGGAAAGATGACAACGATGATACAACAATCTAGTAAATACATGTTGAACTTTTTCTAATTGGCGAATTAAACCTTTCGAAGAGGGTGACCAAACAGGGGACGCGTATTCAATAATGGGGATTACATATGATTTGAAAGCTCTGATATATACATCGGAACGAGTACAAGAAATTGATCTAAAAATATGATAAACAAGTGATAATGACTTCTTACAAACAATGGCAATGTGGGATTTAAAATTTAACAACGGGTCGAGATAAACACCTAAGTCACGGGTTGAAGAAGATGAAGGTAGACTGTGAGAGAGAATAGAATAAGGTAAAGTGGGATTTGTTTTGCCTATATGTAGAACGGAGCACTTTTTTTGTGCAACCGATAACTGCCAGTTTTCGCAGTATTCTAATAGAGAAGTTAACCCTTGAGAAAGTTGAGAGTGAGATTCATGTGGAGAAATATGTGAAAATGTAGAGAAAAGTTTGATATCATCTGCAAACATTTGAATACCTATTTGAGGGAGATGACTGAATACCCTTGGGAGATCCGAAACATATATCAAAAAGAGCAATGGACCCAAAACTGTACCTTGTGGGACACCAGAAGTGACCACTCTATCAGATGATAGAGTATCACCTATTCTCACTGACAATCGTCGATCATCTAAAAACGAAGTAAACCACGATAACAGATTATTTCTAATACCAAGAGATTCTAATTTGTACAAAAGTTTACTATGAGAGACAGAATCAAAAGCACGAGATAAATCAACATAGATAACATCAGTGCAAAGATCAGCATCAAGAGCATTTCGCCACGCTTGAGTACAATTCAAAAGTTGTGTTACAGTGGACTTTGATTTTACAAATCCAGACTGCTCCTTGGGTATGATATTGTGGATACGACACCAGTGTGTAATGCGTGGTTTCAAAATGCGCTCGAGAATCTTAGAAGGAACAGAGGAGATCGATATAGGGCGAAAATGAGAGACATTGGATGGGCTAGAGACTTTAGGAATAGGGATGACTATTGAAGATTTCCAAATTGTTGGAATTTCGCCTAGACTGATAGAAAGATTAAAGATTATGGACAAAGGATAGGCAAGAGAGGAATGACAACGTTTAAAAATGATAGAGGGGATTAAATCAGATGGGAGGGAGCAAGATGAACTTAAACGACGGAGATAATAAGCAACATCCTGAGGCATAATAATTGGAATGGAAAGAGAATGAGGAATGAATGAGGAAAGAGGAGGAAGAGTCATATCATCAGCGATATACATAGTTTCAAAATAAGATGCAAGTGAATCTGCCTTGTCACTATCAGAGATAAGAGAGTTTCCAGAGAGATCGCATATGGCTCCAATACTTGTTTTAGTTTTAAGATATATTTTCCTAGACAAACCTGTTGAAGTAAAATATCTATTGTGCTTCACTGCGAATCAATCACAAAGTTAGTATAGAGTTAGTCTACATGGTGGCTTATGGAGCGCATAGCAATTTGTCATTGATGAGTAGTGTAGTATAATGGAATATTCCCCTGAAATTTAAGGCAGACAACTCGCTCGCACAGTTGGATCTCACGCTGGCTGATGTCGTCTTCGAAGACGATGCAGGACAAAGTTCGAGGGCTCAGACTGCGGTAGGTTGGATACGGTAGATATGGGCAGTGGGGGTGGGTTGGATTGATTGATTGGTACGGGGCCTGGATTACGGTCCGCACGGAGAGGGAGTTGATGGTTGGTTACTGGACCGTAGTGCATTTACTATTTGCCTGTATAATTAGAGATTGAGTTAATAATAGTTAAAAATGTACAAATATATGTTTTGCATGCTAGAAAATGTTAATAAAATGATTAAATTAATATTGTGCTGTATCGTGTTTCGGAATCTACGTCTAGACACGATAAAGCTTGGTCTGGTGTACGCTAGAGAAGAATGTAGTACATTTCCCCCAATGTTATTGCGTTGTTTTTTTTTGCGCTGTTCCTTCCTACTCTCTCACTCTCTCATTCACTCGTCTATCGTGTAACGGAAGAGACACGCTTATCGTCACCATCATACATTCTTACATATGATTACTCTTATTCTTATTCTTTATTCCATCATATTATACATAACTGGAAAGGATGACATGAGGAGATGGATGAATCTTCGCCGCTAATAAGAGAGTGATATCGGTGTGGGTTTTGGGTACAGTGGCAGTTTGGGAGCTACTCGAATCTTCAAACAAGAGATGATTATTTCCTGGGGTGGTAGTAGCTACATTGCTCTTCTACCTCTTCTTCTTCTTCATCAACTCTTCATTCTACTATATTCTACTATGCTGCCTGTCCGTCTTTCTTGTTATTCTGTCATTTCCTATTTGATCTTTGATCTCTCTCTGATTGTTTACTCCGTCGCAGTTGTATGCATCTTCTTCTCCTTCATGCGTTCCCGTCTGTTCACCCAGACTCGGACTCCGCCCACTTTTTCTTTGGTTGTTTGGTCGTGCACTCGCTTGTTGTTGACTGGGGGGACGCACCGAGACAGGCTCTGCCCCCCTTTGCCTCCTCCCTCTCCCTATCCCTATCATGTCTCGTCTTGATGGTTTGATCTGTAGAATGCACCCAGAGGGGAGAGGGGACACCCTCTCTTCACGTGTATAGTATGCACCCAGTGGCTGTGTGTGAGAGTGCGCCAGACAGCGAGAGAGAGGGGAGAGAGGCAGAGAAGCAGAGTGAATAGAGGGGGCTCTGCTCCCCCCCCCCCCCATCCAAGTTGATGCTTTGGACTCATAAGTGGCCGATGGGACAATGGTCAATAACGATCGGCCATTCCTTGCCCCTGCCTGCTCTATACATACGTTATCTCTCTTATACTCCGTTTACCTGAACTGTGCCCTTCCAATCTCTGTTTCCTCTATTGTTTGATATCCGTTGTTCTGAAGGTTTGAATGGTTCTTGTGCCAGCTCTACATAGTCTCGCTCTCTCCCTCTTCCTCTCTCACTCTCGCTTTCTCCATTATTGTCCACTCACTGTGGAATCTCTACATCGCTGAATCTCGTTGGTTAAGCATTGCGAAATTGTGTTTGAAATCATACATTGCCATACCCTCGCAGTACGAGGATTGACCCACTATATAAAGCCAATTTTAGGCCACTGGATAAAAAAAGAAGCTAAAAATGACGATTTTTAAGCAAAAAATAACATATTTTGTGCATCTACCCACCCTATTTCGACAATTGACCCACTATATAAAAATAGACGGCGAGGGTACCGAAAATGTATGGTTTGAAATGACATTTTGAGCAGAGAATAGATTGTTTCGCGTCGGGAACAGTGAACCCTGCATTACTCATTTCCGTTGTATCAACGATTACATCGCTCAACTGTACTTTGCCCTCTCAATTTCTGTTTCCTCTATTGTTTGATATCCGTTGATTTGAAGGATTGAACGGTACTAATGCTCCCTACATACTGCATGTCTCTCTCCCTCCCTCTCCCTCTCCCTCATTGTCCACTCTCTGTTCCTATCCGTTGTTCTGAACTTTCTTGTGTACGCTTTCAGTCTTTTGATGATCTTCTCCATCGGTCTTTCTCTTTTTATATTCCAATCACAACTTCTTGATTCATACAAAAGTAGGAATGTGCGTATTTGATTCATATTGATATGCTCCCATCACCATCACTCTTTTATGCGATATTCTCTTTAGTTTGGTCATTAGTGATGCCACATGTGACTTTGGATTTGGTGCTTATATTTGATGCAAATATTACTGGAGGGCATTATTGATTAATTAGTTGATGGTTTGGGGAAGGTCCTGATTCTATTCTGCTCTTACAAGGGAATGCCCTGAGGCCACACTCACCGATCAGGTCCAAATTTTTACTGGAGGTACACTTCATATAGGGATAATGTTTGGCGGTGTCAGAAATTGCTTAGCTCTTCTTTGAAATTTTAAAATTATTTTTAAAAATCGACAATAAAATTTAAAGCGTGCACACCTTTATCAGAAATAACACCATAACATCGTAATCAGGGTGAAAAAGTCGCATATGCAAATTTGATTGCTAAAAATCGGTTTTGAAAGTGTTTACGTCGATTTTTAAATTAATTTTAAAATTTCAAAGAAGAGCTAAGCAATTTCTGATACCGCCAAACATTATCCCTATATGAAGTGTACCTCCAGTAAAAATTTGGACCTGATCGGTGAGTGTGGCCTCAGGGCATTCCCTTGTTAGCCATGTGCCTTACTTACAATCACTCTTGTCGCTTCCTAAATGCACGAATCTAACACAAATTAGCCTGACGGCGTAGACGCGTCACTACAAGAAATTGTAATATAACTAATGCATTAATGTGTTTCACATGACATCATCACTATCACTCACTTGAATCGCTTGAATTATAACTGGCGTAGCTGTGATCATCTCCGGCAGGCTTTCTTGAGCCTTGAATAACGGGATGTACCTGTATCTTTTACCTATCAAGAACCAAGTTCTCCCCTTTCCCCACAATCATTCTACTTCAGAAGCAAGGATCATCTACCGTTTCCATCTTCTCGTTTTATTCTGTGCCTTTGCCTCATACCTCTTCACATGACATCACCCGGTAGATCACTTATTGCCCATTCCCTTCGTGTTTTCCCCATGCGACACTGGTCGATTAGAAGATGATTTGATCTATGTCCTCTTCCTCCTCCGCTAATCTATCGTCATCATGATCGTTCAACTCTGGGTACTATTCCCATCCGTGAATGTTTGACCGCATCCATGAATCAAAGGAGGAGAAAACGAATTGGACGTATCAAGGTGAGGAACCAGCAGTTATATATAGCGAAGGAGGACGATTTGGAGCGAATGTCTTGTTCTGGCGCGAATGCCAAGTCTGGTTGTTAAAACGTGAATTGCAAACTCACGTTAAACTTCTCATGTGTTGGCGTGTAGTTTTCAGTGCATTCATTATTTCTGTGCTCCGTATATATTTTAAAGTTAATGGAATAGAGAAATGCACACAGATCGAAATAGTAGCCAACTAGGTCATGATGTAGACATCTAGATAGCATGTTTTGTAGTGCCATGGTGTGGTATACGTTGATTGATGCTTGCACACTCGTACCGTATCTTCTCTGATGTAGTCCCTATTATTAGGTGTTGATTGTTCTATTTTCCGATTGATACCTCCTATGAATAGACTGTTGCCGAGAGAGCGAAATGATACTTTGGGAAGACGTGGCGTTGTTTAGGGAGGGAGAGGAGGAAAGGGAGAGAGAGAAGGGGCGAGGGAGAGTGAAAGAGAGTAGAAGAGAGAGGATGGGAGGGGGGGGAGTGAGAGGAGGAGAGATGATGGGGAAGACCGAGAGAGAGCAGTAAGTGATGATAATTTGATAAGAGGAGGGTTCGATCGAAGTGCAAAGTAAGAGTTGGTAGTAGTGTTGACGTTACTTGTGTCTCTATTGCCACAACAAGTAATTGTTCACGATCTGTCTAACTGTCTTCCCTCCCTCTCTCCCCCTTTTCCTCTTTCTTTCTCTCATTTTCTCTCCCTCTCTCTCTCTCTCCTTCTCCCTCTCCCTCTCTCTCTCCTTCTCCCTCTCCCTCTCCCTCTCTCCTTCTATTCCTCCCCCTCTCTCTCCCTCTCCTTCTCCCCTCTCGTTCTCCCTAACTCCCTCCTCTCTCTTTCTTTCTTCCTCCTCTCTCCCCCCTCTCTCTCTCCCTCTCCTTCTCACTCCCTCCTCCCTCTCTCATTGATGCCGTATGCACTCGCCTCTACTAGACAAGAGTAACGATTGTTGTTTTGCACTCTTCGCATTTGCAATCTCCCCTGGTTGAGTACGCTGTCCTCGATGTTGTTTTATTCGTTTTTTTCTCTCTCTCGATGTTTTCTTTTTTTTTAATCCATATTAAACCAAAATAGGTTTGGTCACAGTCTTTCGCCAAAGCAGTTCGCTTAACGGTCATGTCGTCTGTTGTTCTCATTTTCGCTGAACTTGTCCGATCAAAATGTCAGCTGGTGATGTTTAAAATAGAACTCTGTCTGTCTGCAGCCTACTGTAGTTTCCGATACACTCGTAGTTTACTCCGCTACACTTTTAGTTTACCGTAGTGATAATCGTAGTTTACTGTCTGAATGATATCAAATCAGTGTTGATATCCATCTACACCTTTTGAAATCGTCTTTCTCTTCTCCTTATTCTATTCTTGTTTTTATTAACTTGTTGATCTCTCTTCGCAACCCCCTGCACGATCATTCGCACATTTGACTGCTACGTAAACTAACTAGAGACATAGACAGACAGGCAGACAGAAATACTATTGTCGCCTTCCCCTTCTTCTTCATTGTCATACCCTTCTTTTTGTTCTTGTTCTTCCTCCTCCTTCTCCTCCTTTTTGATTCTTTCCCATTCTTCTTCTCAGACATTCAATCACCCTTGTCCCTTGTCCTCATATCATGTACCCTATCAGTCTCCCCTCCTTTATCATCACCAAGCCATGCTTTATCAGACTCCGAAGACTATCTTGCCCCTCTCAATGTCAGTTAGAGTGCACGCGGAATATTCTCAGACAGAGTCTCGCCCTGACCCTGTATTCTTTGTAGTGAAGGCGCTCATACAAGCCTTTATCTGAGCTTTACGCGGGCAAAAAGCGCGGTTTTGTGAAGAATTGTTCACAAAATGGCCGCCCGAGCGTCTAAGGAAACGTTCCTAACTCTTATGTTGCTCAGGGTTTTGCTCACTCTGTGCTGTGGTGATAACACGTGAAAGTGTTCTCGTTACCGTAATATTTTCGTGATCTCTGGATCTAATAATAATCTTTTTTGTGTTGACGCGTATCTAGTCTAACCTCTACCTCTCCCTCCCTCTCTCTCTCCCTCTTCCTTTACCTCTTCCTCTCCCTCTTTCCCTTCCTCTCTTTCTCCCTCTACCTCTACCTTTAACCCTACCTCTCCCTCTCTCTAAATACCCTCCCTCATCACTTCCTCCTCTCTCATATTCTCTCACAGACTGTGGGTCGGTCATGTATACAAGGATGGTCAGCTGATTCCGAATGCTTATTTTTATTCCATATCGATTCATCTATATTTTACATTGTATCGATTGATTTATTGATTGATTAACCGTAACCGAAGCGCTACCGTATGCCCATTTCTGAATGAGATCTGCCTAGGTGATACCAAGTATCGCACTCCCTCTCACTACCGTAATCTACTACCGTACTACTCATCACTCTCTATCTACTACTACTACTACTACTAATCTCCTTGTAAAGGATGCCTCGTTCGGCAGCAGTATTAACTACCCTGCTCACAGAGCTGCGTCTGAGAGTGGTGAGCGTCCCCTGGCGGAAGGTCTTGCGGGTTACGGTAGGGGAGATACTGTAGGAAAGGGGGGGGGTTGACGTAATCGATCAATAATGAGCTAATCAATAATGGTGATGTGCTTGCAGGCCAGTGCTCCTCAGCCGTCCTTCATACCGCTCGCCATATCGAATAATGAAAGTAAGTTTGTTCTATTTTTGACTTTTCAGTCCATAATTTTTAGCGATAAATAATGTAAAAAGTGTCAAAATCGTCGTAGTTTACCTGATGGGTATTGATTAGCTATAGAATATCAATATGACATGATTATTGATTGATGTTATTATCGATTGATTTCAGTTCCATCATCATCATCAGCTTCCCCATCACAGAACAACGCTAGAGGGCGATTGAGAAAGCGAGAGGAGACGAGAAAGAGGAAGGAACGTGAGAGGAATGGACGGAGACAGATGGATAGGAGGGATAATGGTGAGATGCGCTTTACTTTATATCGATTGATTGGTTAGCATAAAACAAAGCTAATATTAACTAATTAGGACTTAGTGTTATCTGTAGTTGTTCTCAAAAGTAGCCAAAAGGTTGGAAAAGCAAAGAAAACTCCTCTTTCGCTTTCCTTGAATGTCATATCTTCGATACGATTCTTTGGAGAATGTCCTAATGCCGGCTAATCTGGCAGTATCTAGTATTGCTCCGAAACATACATTTTCGGTACCCTTGCCGTTTATTTTTATATAGTGGGTCAATTCTCGAAATAGGGTGGGTTGATACATAGAATTCGTTATTTTCTCTTAAAAATCGTCATTTTTAGCTTCCTTGTTTATCAAGTGGCCTAAAATGGTCCTTATATAGGGGGTCAATCCTCGCACTGCGAGGGTATGGCAATGTATGGCTCCGAAAGCATTCCCTAGTGGGTGTGCGTATCGCTTTATTGTATTGTGCACTCTTTTCTATGCTGATATATTTTTTTACAATTTGAACGTCGATAAGATCGCTGTGTATCGCATTCTCTATCATTAATGCTCCTCTCTGAAACGCGAACATGACTGGTCCATTCCAACTTTCTCTTATCCTCATTGCGCTATATCTCACTCTTTCTCTGTAGTGGGGGGGGGGGGGGGGGGGGGGGGGTAGAAGTGTGCTAACCTAACGTTATTTAATTAATAGCAAAAAGATATTAAAACATTTGAAAGAGCAAATTAATGAGAGCGTGTGGGAGGTGAAAATGAGGAGAGGTGGTTGGTAAGGGGCGTAGGGCAAAGTGCAGCGCTTAAATAGTTATTTGTTTTTTGTTCCTATTTACCACCGTTGTCAAGGTGGTATGCATGCAGAGTTGGCTATGTACTATGTTGTTGTCGTGTGCGTGGTGTACATCGACGTTTCTTACTCGAAGCTGTCGTGTGCAAGTATTCTGTTGTTCCAACATTGAGAGTGTGCAATGTGGGACGACGTTTCCCATCTTATGGCGATGTCTGAACGAGCATAATGAACAACATTGATACGAGGAGGAGGTCATGAGGTGGTGGGGATGGGGATAGGTTGTTGATGATGGGCTGGGGTTGTGGTGAGGGTGGCGAGAAGGAGAGGCAGAGGGAGGGAGAGGGAGAGAGAGAAAGGAAGAGGGAGAGAGGGGGACTACTGTTCGCCTCGTGTGTAGTATCATTTTGCAATGGCGGGATAATATTTACGCAGAGCGAAGAAGAGAAGAAAGGGAGGCAGTCTTTAAAGATAGAATTGTTGAAGGGTTATTGAAGACATTGTGTCACATGCCCTGAATCCATGGATGATTCTGGAACATCGAAATCAGACAGACGAGAGAGTACTCGGAATGAGAGAGTTTCGTTGATATCAGTGACCACCGGTCGCGTTGTGTGGATTTGGATGAAGAAGGGAGAATACCGTGAGATGAGGATTTATTCGGCAATCCAGGCGAGAAGAATATGCTATCGATAGTATGTATGTTGGATTGAATTTTCACTCGAATGTGATTTTACCAGGGTCACCGTACTGATAAAATGCATGTAAATGAAGCGTGTATTGCGATAAGGATAGTGATGGGGGCAGGTGCTTTCCACGTGTGTGCGCGCACTGTCAAGCTGCTAGCTGCTACTAGAGAGAGTACTCTGGTATCGTTGACTCGCGCCACGCGCTTTCCCGGTGCCTGAACCTGCGTCGTACACTGTATCGAGCTTGACTGTGTGGTGAGAAAGCGTACACCGCTTGGTTTGCTGTTGACCCCGCGGCGTACAAGGTCTTCTGCATAGTGATATACGCCGTATAGAGGCCTAACCCCGCGGTGTACACCACGGCCTACGCCATGGGATTGTAACGACGTAATTCAAAAATACCGGAGTAGCTGACCTTACAACTGTAGTTAATGTTCTCCGTTTCTTTGTTGTCTGCTGTTCGAAGAACATTACGCCATGAATAGAACGTGCATGAAGGACATTATGCCCAAGAACACTCATAGTCAACTTTTGCAGAATTGATATGTTGATTTCTTTGTATCTATTTATATTCACAGTAGTGTCCTTGTTGATGAGTGCGTGCGATTGCAGCAATGCAAGGCGCAAGAGTGTGTAGTACACATGTTGACCAAATTTGTAGGAGATTGAGATGAGAGATGGAAGTAATAGAAAGATTACTTGAGGGGAGATAGGAGAAAAATTGAGTAGAGGGAGAGAGTAGTGATAAGAGAGACGAGAGAGAAAGTAAAGGGTGAGGGAGAGAGATGGGCAGAGGCAAAGATCATTCATTCCTGATAGGGCATTCCATACTCTTCAAACTTCAAACGACAGTCATATTAATAACAGATAACAAAATAGGCGGCTAATTGTAAGGGTTTGGATGATACCGTGATTGTTTTCGATTCAGAGCCATAGGTCGAAAAGTATGTTACAAAGTACCAAGCCGGACCGCATTTTGAAACCAATAACACCTAGCTATTCAACCTATGTTCAGAGCCTCAATGTCTATCTGTTTCTCTATCGTTATCTCTCCTTATTAAAGCCACGCCGCAAGCTGATTCGAAACTCTCCACTCTGGCAATACTCTCTCACTTTCTCTGTCTTCGAGATAGTGTGGCCAGAGCGGAGAGTTTCAAATTAGCCGGGGATGTGACCTTCCTAAAATGTATTGTTCGAAACTCCGATTGGTGAAAGACCTGTTAAAATTGTTGCTAAAAAACCGAATGCAGTGTTAATCTAGGGACTAATGGCTTAGTGGTGAAACGCCAATCCATCAGTGGCCGTATGCATGAACGGTTTTCCGGGAAAATGTGACGTATTTGTCTGCGAGATGGTATTGCCAATGCGAAGGGTGATATTGGGGGTGGGGTATTCCTTTAAATTATTGTTAGACACACATCTTTGACTGCGAACGTGACGTCATAAGCGTAGAGGGAGGAATCCTTCTGGAGGATATTTTTGGTAGATTTGTCATGGATCAATATATCATCATTTTCAATAGATGATCTTTGAACTTTGTCTGGAAAAAAGCCTTTGCAAATATGTCTCAGATCTCTAATTGTGCGCATAAAACCAAACTACATTAGTATAATATATGCAAATTAGCTTGGTTCATTTAGTCGATGGCATGAGATCGACCGGCCTCTCCAGATGTATGGCCAAAGGTGGTTTTCTGAACTTTGCCCTTACCTCTCCATTCACCCTCATCCAGTCTCGCTGCCTCTAATACTCGTATCGATTGATTCCCTATGCGAAATAGCGCGACCTTATCATTCCCACACCTCCTTTTGGTCTCTATGGTTCTCCTTTTTTTATTCGCCTTTTACGGAGACTTTTTCTCCTGGGGTAACTTGATACTTGAGCCTTAATACCCAAGTCTTATGTTAAATAAAGCCTTAATACCCACGTCTTGGGTTAAGTAATGTCTTAATACCTAAGTCTTAGGTTAAGTACAGCCTTAATACCTAAGTCTTAGGTTAAGTAAAGTTAAGTAAATCCTTAATACCTAAGTCTTAGGTTAAGTAGAGCCTTAATACCTAAGTCAGGTTAAGTGAAGCCTTAATGTCTAAGTCTTAGGTTAAGTAAAGCCTTAATACCCAAGTTTTTGGTTAAGTAAAGCCTTAATACCTAAGTCTTGGGTTAAGTAAAGCCTTAATACCTAAGTCTTGCGTTAAGTAAAGCCTTAATACCTAAGTCTTAGGTTAAGTAAAGTTAAGTAAATCCTTAATACCTAAGTCTTTGGTTAAGTAAAGGTATGATGCTTTGCAGGCGCGACCAAGGCAGCTTCGGCGTGTTCCATTCCCTCACTCTTCGCCACTCCAGCCCTGCCTCTCCGTCACCAGTCCACTCCGCTCGTGCCCACTCCTCTGATCCCTCTGCCGTCTCCACTCACCCCCACCCGCATCCCCCTGCCCCGAGGAACCCCTCCCAGCCTCTTCCACCAGCCCTACGGCGGTGTTCATCTCCAGCAAGTGCGCGCCCTGTCCACCTCTGCTCCCTCCATTCCTCCCTCGTCGTCATCGATGACCTCCAGCAGTGTGTACGGTATGCCGCCACTTCATACTATATTTATTTATTTATTTATTTTTTAAATTTATTTATGTAAATTAGTGTGCGGTTCACATTTCCTCAATGGCAGGTATGCCACCACCGGCGACGCTCTTTCCCTCGACATCGACTTCGCCTCCATCCACATCGTTGCCCTTCCCGCTGATTGGCGTTCATCCGGACGAGGTCCACGACTCGCTCAGCGCCAGTGGACTCTTCCAGCGACAGTGGGAGACCAAGAGGGTGAGGTGGTCTTTGATCTTTGATCTTTGTAGTCTAGCAAGATTGATCTTTGATCTCTTGATCATAGTTCGAATAGATGCGTTACACATTTACAAAATGCGGTCAAGTTCTCTGATTTTGCGGAAATTTTATTCTCAAATGCGGTCAAGTATTCAAAAAACTCCCAAATGCGGTCATGTTTTTTTTCGAATTTTTGGCTCAAAATCCTCTCAGACTTCGTGGTTTGTAACGTACTTTTCGAGCTACGTTTGTAACCTAGAAAGGTTGATCTTTGATCTCTTGATCGCTGCAGCATTCGACGGTTCCCTTAACATCGCCAGCGCACTTTCGCGCGGTTAGCTACAATCTGCTCTGCCAGAAGACGATCAAGAGCACCATGTATCTGTACCCGCACACCCAGTAAGCCATTCTGTGATTTGTTGAATATTCGGTAGTGGCCATCGGAGTTAGCCTCGGAATAATTTATTGTTACGGTTATGCCAATCATCGTGATTTTCAGGAACATTCGTCCAGTACTCGATTGGAACTTTCGATGGCCGTTGATCGCGAAAGAGTTGCGGTAAGTTATATGGTGGGATTACTGTAGATTCTGATGGGTATTGCATCGTTACATTTGTCTTACTTGCCAACGACCTAACTTCCGCCGTAACGACGGAGACGCGGCGGAGGAGGTTACGGCGTAGGCACGTAAGGCAAATGTAACGGTGCATCTTACTACATGTGTTGTAAGCATCAAAATGCTGTAACTTATCGAAATTCGATTTATTGATTGGTTTATCGATTTATTGATTGATCATTCCTGTTTGTAGTGGTCTGAATGCGGATGTGATTGGCGTCCAGGAGATCCAGGACGTGCACTGGGACACGTACTCTGCGTACATGCACAATTGTAAGTGTGTGTATGTAGTGTGGTGTGTAGTGTGCGGCTACCGATGCGACGTTTCTCAAATCACACCAAATCACTCTTGCAGTGGGCTACGGTTGCTACTACAAGAAGAAGACGGGCAAGGATCTTCACGGTGACGGCTGTGGGCTGTTTGTGCGGCAAGGACGATTCCAGGTATACGGTGGACGATGGTAGGGTATGGTAGTGGTTATAGTACTACAGGGGAGACGGTGGAGGATGGTAGGGTATGGTAGTGGTTATAGTACTACAGGGGATACGGTGCATTGTAGTTGAAAAGTTCTGTAGGCGTTGTCAAGATATTTTAGAATAGCAGCAGTAATTCGAATTAACTAATTCCCTTCATTTGCGTTCTCAATTTAAGAAATAAATTATTATTTATTATTATTATTATTATTATTATTATTATTATTTTTAGGTAACAGACATGCGAAATGTGGAAATGCTCATTCCTGGCGATGAACTTCTCGATAGGGGAAATATTGGTACGATTTTCCGCCGATTTTGTCAAAATATACATATTGATTAGTCTTTTATTTCATACAATCAATCGTTAAATCTTTGTTATTTTTGGCTACTCCGTTCCTCTTGAGATTCTTGATAAATGTGTTTAAACTGAAAACTGATCTATCTATAATACTGTTCTAAAATGTTCTAAATATAATGTTGTAATAATGTTATAATGTTGTAATAATATAATAATGTTCTAAATCCAATAATAGTATTAATATTATTTATAATAAATAAATAAATATTGATTGTTTACAGCCCAATTGGCTCGTCTGAAGTGCTCGCAAACCGGCTCCACCGTGCTCGTCTCCAATACGCACATCATCTTCAATGAGCGACGAGGAGACGTCAAGCTAGCCCAGATTGCACTGCTCATGGCGAACATTGATGATGTGAGTGGGGGGTATGAGGCATAGGTGGAATAACTTTGTTATCGGTTTTTTTAAATTCCGGTCAGGTTTTTCGATTTTTGTGAATTTTTTGGCTCCGGTCAGGCTTGGTACTTTGTAACATACTTTTATGAGGGTATCAGAATAATTCGTGTCTGAGAAAAAAAACCTATTTTTTTATAATGGAGAACTACTCTACACTCTCAAAATTCTAGTCTCACTCCTCTATGTAATCTCCCTCCCTCTTTCAGATGCGTTATCCGGATGAGCCCATTATCTGTCTCGGAGACTGGAATCTCGAACCCAAATCGCATCTGTACAACTACATCACCAATGCCAGGTGGGTGAACTTTGTAGTTTGATCTTTGATCTTTGATCTTTGCAGATTGGATGCGACTCAGGTGCTGACCAAGTTTGCTAGTGGACAGATCCGAGTAGGTTTTGTGAATTAAAACAAAATAAACCGAATCCATACATACATATCCGTTGTTGATCTAGTTCAAGTGTTTAAAATGTAAAAAATAATAATATTATTATTTTAATAGGGCGAGAAGGGAGGAATAACAATGAATGCACTGCCCGTGAACACTCTCATACGATCCAGACTGAGCAGAGATGGACGACTCATTAAGAATGAAAGTACGGTAGACGACTTTTACTAATTTACGCTAAGATACGGTAGACGACTTACAAATTTGCACTAAGATACTGTAGACGACTTTTACTAATTTACACTAAGATACGGTAGACGACTTTTACTAACTTACACTAAGATACGGTAGACGACTTTTACTAATTTACACTACGATACGGTAGACGACTTTTACTAATTTACACTAAGATACGGTAGACGACTTTTACTAATTTACACTAAGATACGGTAGACGACGGTTAACTATTTTACACCGAGACACGACCTTTACTAATTTAAACTACGAGTGGCACAGCGTCCGTTTCTATCCTGGCTGTACAGGGTGGGCATTAATTATTGTGACGCCGTAAAAAACGAAATAACTTTTTTTCAAAAAAATCAAGTTCCGTTCAAATATGTACCAGACAATCTTCAATCATGTTGGAATACAATAAAACAGCCATAGCTCGATTCCTTGAGAAGGGAGAGGTACGCGGGTGTCGAAACACGCAGGTAAGTAGTGTCCATCTTCGATCACTCCTTCTACAAGACTGCAAGCCGTCTACAGCCCCCAAAGTCGCCGAATGCTTACTACGGACCCCAGAGTGCTAACTGCAATGGTCGGATTATCCATACCACCTCCCAACTACCATAAAGTAATTGTTTTGACCAGGATGTGCGCCTCCGTGGAGATGCACCTGGTTTTTCAGAATCCGGGCGCCAAGATCGAAAAAGGGTGCTACGTAGAGGAGATAGTCAAGGACGCCCAGTTCCCCCGGAGCCGTTCCCACTTCGGAAATTTATCGTGGACCTTAGAGAATGATGGAGTGCTACTTTATATGGCAAAGTTCGTTAAGGCGTGGTGAAAAGAGCAGTTTCTCGACTTCATTCGAGGAGATTGGTGGCTGCCTTCTCGCCCGATCTCAGTCCCCTGGTCTACTCAGTCTGGGGTACCTTGGATGGTAGGGCCTGGGCTACTCCCCACCCAAATCTGAGGTCCCTGAAGAAAATATTGTAGAAGGAGTGATCGATTATAGACACCACTTACCTGCGTGTTTTGACACCTGCGTACCTCTCCCTTCTCAAGGACGTCATAAACACCAATGGAGGCAGAATCGAGCTATGACGGTTGTATTGTATTCCAACATGATTGAAGATTGTCTGGTACATATTTGAACGGAACTCGATTTTTTTGAAAAAAAAGTTATTTCGTTTTTAAGGTGTCACAATAATTAATGCCCACCCTGTACTCTCACAGTCATTTTGTCAGCGATAGATTGCTACCACAATGCAGCCAGAACGCAGTTGCTGTGGTGTTTGAACTCTGGCCTTGCATAGGTCATTGAAAACTTAGCAAAATGCTTTAAAATTACGGTATGGTACACCATGGTGTACTTTAACCGTCTGCACTCTCTCACTTTTGCGCGCTCTCTCTCTCTACCGTTTCTTTTGTTTCTGTTCGGGGACCATGATGTACTATTGATTATTGATCGATTTCTCTCTTCAGGCACTATACCCGACATCATAAACTCCACTCCACCGTCCATATTTACTCATCAGTTGCCGCTCGCCTCCGCCTACGCGCCCTATCGGGTACGGTAGTCACGTTTTGGCGCCAGATTTGAATTTGAATTTGTGGCGCCAGATTTGAATCAAGCATTTTCATACCCCTCACAATGTGAGGATTGACCCACTATATACGGCTCATTTTTAGGGTCGACCCACTATATAAAGCTCATTTTTTATGTGAAAGATTACAATTTAAGCGAAAAATAACGATTTTTCTAAATTGAACCACTATATAAAAATAATTCGGTGAAGGCGCCGAAAATGTATGATTTGAATTTGAATTTGTCTCAGGAACCACTGGTGTCGACGTATCACAAGGATCAGGGCAATCCCGATTTCATCTTCTACACCACGAATGACCAGGTGAATGCGAGTTTCGACCATGTAATAGATTGAAATGGTTCAGTCGTTAAATGCTTTTTTGACCTTTTACGTGCACAAGTAAATAATAAATTCATTGGGGTGGCTCTGTGTCGCTGATTATGCAGTGTACAATGAGCCTCTAATCTATTGACGGAGATGGCCAATGCCTGGAGCTGTATCCATGAACGGTGGCAAACGGTTTGCCACCATTCACGTATACCTATTCTGGTCTGAATTGAGGAACCATTGGCCATCGGTTGAGAGTATTGGTGATGTGCTCAAAACGATCTGGACCCAATAAAATCGATATTTGATTAAAATTTAAATTGCAATTTTTTAGTATCATTCTCGATCGCCATCCGCCTATCGTCTTCATCTCCTTCGTACACTCTCACTACCACCCGAGAGGAACATTCGTATCGGACTCGAACCATGGCCCAATCAGCACGTTCCCTCTGATCATATCCCTCTCGTCGCTGACTTTGCCCTCGCTAAGTAGGAAGCTCCGCCCACTTTTTTGTCCCTGATCGATTACGGTAGCTCCGCCCCCTTTCCTATTTATATCACACTGATTACGGTAGTCCACCGTCGTCTCTCCACTCTGTTATGAGCACGCTAGCTCTCGAATTGCAATTAGACTAGGAGTGATTTTTATTTCGGTGTTTATTGACTAATGCATATTGAACTTCACTTTTAGAAAGGATCTTTTATCATGATCTAATCAATATCCCGTCGTTGGGTCCCGTAATGACTATGATTCCACTCGATTACGGTAGTTGTGTTGTGTATTGATTGATTAGCAAGCCATAGTTTTCATATACCTCTCTCACTCTCTCTGTGTGTCTTGCTCTCACTTACTTGTCTATACGGACAGTTATATGCATATATTATTGATTGATTGATTCGTCTTTTGACACTAGATTCCGCATACATTATCAGAATAGAATTCGTTTTGAATCATTTCACAATATTTTTGTCGCTATTTGTAACGCCTTGAATGTGTACCGATCGAGATTTGAGAGCGTGTCACATTTCATTGTATCTGTAAACAAGAGTATATTCGATAAATAATGAGTTGAAAATGTTTGATCTTTGATCTTTGATCTTTGTGCTAGGCAATGAGCACATGGACGCAGCGATGGATTTTAATAACTAGGAGGATCACGAGGAGTCCTCCAGGAGGCTGAGTCTTCGTGTTAATAATAATATTTATACGTATTCATGAATAAACAATGAAACGTGTGGTAAACAAAAAGAAACGAAGTGAATCGATAAACGAAGATGATTATGCTAATGAATTGCTCACGGGTTTAAGAATGGACTGATCTTTGGGATAATAGAGACTAAATATAATTCATTAGGGAAACTCTATTTGATTGCCAGGTTGTACCAAAAGTCTTGCCGCTCTAGGAAAGAAGCTGTAATGTCTATAATTAAATCTAGATCCGGGGTTGTTAAAGTTGAGCCTGTTTCGTGTGGTATAAGGGCGAAAATAGTGGGATTTTTTATTGGAGATTTTATATTTTCCTCTAAGTAGGTTCATGGCAGTCCTCAAATCTATGTGCTCTCTGCGCCTCTCCAAGGACTCTAGGCCCAACTGGGTGTTTCTCAGTGCACTACAGGGCACAGTGTCCCAAGTATGGATGTAACAGCGCATAAAAAGCCTTCTTGTGAAATAATTCTGGACTCTTTCGATGACTATTTTGTAGTGCTTTTTGAACGGATTAAATACTGTTGATGCGCTTTCAAGGATTGGTCTGATATATATCGTATACGCCCTGAGTAGGACATCTGCATTTTTGGTCCTCAGTGCTCGTAGAACAATATGGCACGCCGTTTTACCTTTCAAAGCAATATTTTTGCAGTGATCGGTGAAGGTTAAAGACTTCTCAATAATGAAACCTAGGTCCCTGACCAGATCCTTTTGGGTCAAATTTAGTGATCCGATTGTGTATGTCTTCCTAGTATTGGCTCTACCAAGATGAAGTGAATTGCATTTATGAGCGGCTAGTGGGAGTTGCCAATCATCTGCCCATTTTGTGATCGCATCTATAGCAGACTGTAGGGGAGCGGATGAATTTGCATCCTCAATGGATTTGAAAATTTTGATATCATCCGCATACAAATTTTGATTTTGATATCATCCGCATGTTTATCTGGGACAAGAAGTAACATGTGAAAATGAGTCAACGGAGAAATAGAAGAAGAATAGGAGCTGCTATTTTATGTTTTAACAATGCAGTGCGTTTTTCTCATATCGAAAACCTTCAATGCACTCATCTAGGTGTTAAATGTATTCGCTCACGATTTTCATCCCATCTCTTTGAAACAATGCGCGACTTGAACCCGGTGAATTCATGTTTCTCCCTCCTGTCCAATTCCCAAATTGCTAACCCCAGCGCCACTCAGTTCGTATTCAGACCATGGCTAGCCTAGGTCGAATCGTGCGTGAGAGGTCCAATAAATTACTTATTTTTACATTTACATTAAAAAAACTTTATGCCGATTAGGGTTAGCTGGTTTACATTACGGTTCTTCAAAGAGCAAACATGTCTCACCTCTATTTTCTCTAAAACGTCTCATATTTTCACTGCTACAGATGCTAACTTTAGGCTTTTTCACTCGGGGCACAGTATTCTGGTTCAAGCCATTTTGTTTCCATAGCCAGACAAGCGAAAGACGATTGCATTTGAGAGAGTTTCTATGTTGAGCGGTCGTTTTGGCTTTCACAGTCTTTAGAACACTGTGGGGGGTCAAAGAAGGGAGTAAACATAAACGAAAGTTTTCTTTCTCATATTCTTTTCGACCTTGATGCAGTTTTGATAAGTATTGTTACATCAATTAGTATGCGATGTAAGTAGATTGGGTTTGAGTACTAATGGGTCAAAAACTTTTGCAATGATGTCGAATCCTGGTAGAAGAGACGTTGTTGTTGGGAAAAATAAGGTTAAAATAATTCAAAAAAGTGTTTATCTGGAGCAGGAAGTAACATTAGATAATGGGAGATTCGATGGGGGAAATAGATAGAAGAATAAGGTCTACTAACTTCTCTTCTTATTTTTTCTCTTATCGAATAATACCAATGCATAATAAGAAACGTTTTTTAGTCAGTTGATTGACACTAGACACTAGACCTTCTAAAACTCGAGACACAAGGGTGTTAGACATGCCCGATTAGCTCAGTCGGTAGAGCACCAGAGCAAATAATTAGTCTCCCTCTCCCTCTCCCTCCCTCTTCTCTCCCTCACATATGCTCGCATATCTTCGCATGATCCTGACAGATTGTCGAGAAGAGTGAAGGAATAGCACCCACAAGGGTCAAAGCGATCAGGAAGACCCGAATTGAAATGGAAGAATAGATTTGTTTTGAAAGTTCTACCAGGCTTTGAATTGGGAATCTAATCAAATGTTTAAGAAAATCTGCTCAGGAAATTTCAGAGCCATATCTATCCGCGGTTAGTGTTAAAATTGGTAAAATCAGATTCAAAAGTTTTCTGATTAGATTCAGAGCGAGTTGCCAAAGACTGATAGATTCTTCGTGTAGCCAAGAGTGAAGGGCAAGATAAATTTACCTCACTCAACTGATGATGGTGATTTTCCGATTTTCGCCATAACAAATGAAATATATTTATCTCTTAGCTCTCTATCTCTTCAATCTTCACGAAGAATCTTTCATTACTTTTGCCTTACTTCTGTAAAGATTCGTATGGGTTTATTTATTTTATCATTAAATTTATTTATTTTTAATAAAGTCTTTGATATATCGTCAATATAATGAGACAGAAAGATGTATGATAAAACACGCTATCTTAAAAAAAAAAAATCGACATATGTGCGGTATCGATGAAAAATGAATTTTCCTGTTTTATGTGTGATAATTGCCTGCACGGTACAGTGCTGGTTAATATTCAGTGATATTTTGGTTTTTCAGCAATAACTTTTTTCCCAGTCAACCGTTTCTCTTCATTTTTAGTATGTTTGGATAGATGATACTATGGTATAGTCATCCAATTTTTATCGATAATGGATAACAAACAACGAAATAGTGATCAATTTACTAAAAATGCCAATTTTCAGCGAAATCAGCATCTGGGAATAGGTGCACTCCGAAGACGAGGAGTAGTTATATACCTCAGTCATTTCAAGAACAGCGGTGAAATATGTTTAAAACTACCAAATTTCCAAATTGACCGATTAGGGATTACTGTAGGTCAGGGCTGGGATTTTTTGTTTGGTATTTTTTTTGTTTTTTGGTTTTTTTTGGGTTTTTGAGAATTTTTTGTTTGGTATTTTTTTTGTTTGGTTTTTCTGCAAAAACCAAAAAATAACAAAAAAAAGGGATAAAGAAAATTTACACCAATTTGCATGAAAAGTTAGTTTATGATCAGTTTTGTTGTTCATTTTTCACTGTAAGACAATATTGGTGAGTGTAATATTACGGAATAGTGTTAAAGAAGGGGATTTTTTTCTTGATTGACTATACTTATCAGGCAGGGCTATAGATGACATCTACCTGAATACAAAACCAATATTATCTCGAATTATGGATGCCCCGGAATACCGTAATCCGACATGAAAGTTCGTTGTTGCGCCAAGGAAATGCCAGGGACAATGCGGCCTTTCGAATTTGAAAGCTGAATATAGAGAAAATCGTAAACGGGAATCCAAACCGGCGTAGTGCGGTTACAAGCGCTGATTACTAACCACTGCTACACGGGCTACGCTTTTGGCCTTTCGAATCTACATATTACAGATTACAGAATGCCACATAATTGGTCCCACGTTCTTCATGATAATAGCGCACCCCATACATTTTCATACCCTCACAAGGTGAGGATCGACCCACTATACGGCTGTTTTTAGCATCTACCCACTATATAAGGGTCCTTTTTAAGCTAAAAATTGCAATTCAAGCGAAAAATAACGAAATCGACCCACTATATAAAAATAAAACGGTGAGGGTGCCGAAAATGTATGGCGCACCCTCAATTTCCTGATTCCCCTACTTTAACTAATCAATAAAATGCTGCCGATAACAAATCGACAACGAATTTATCTTCTATGTTTGTTTTAATTGTTGATTTCAAGAATTTTGACTCTGAATAAAGAATAGTTGCTATTTAAAGGAAGAGCAACACGAGGTAATGTTAAAATTTTCTCGGAACAGTGAGAAAAATTAATTATTTTATTTTTTTTGGTTTTTTTTTGTTTGGTGAGAAATTTTTTTGTTAAACCCAAACAAAAAAAATTTTGGTCGAAATAATTTTTTGTCCCAGCCCTGCTGTAGGTGCACACTATAATTACGATTTTCCTTATAAAAACCATTTTTTCACCAAGTACGTTTTTTTAAAAAATTATGATTTTCAAACTGAAGATGTGTTATAATATGTAGAAGCGATTGAGCAAATAAAAGGTTGTAGGCTTGTTATGGTGAAATAGTGAAAATTAATTAAATCTGAAATTTTTTTTCGAAAATTCCTAATTCCAGCCTTCGTTGACCGTTCATCAGAAAACTTACCTGGACAACAGTTTCTTAGAATTAGCTAAGGATTCGATTGAGCCCACTCCCGCATCGGTTAGATTCGAAATAAACTTGTTAGGAAAAGTCGCCAAACCGTTGTGTGGTCACCCCCTGAAGCGAATTTTCAATTGGATAATATTTCCAAGTACCAGCTCTGGTATTTTTTTCCAGCCTGGAACCCGGTAAATTTCCTGACTGGATCCATGCGGTTAGCCAGGCTGGAAATATACCGGGTTCCAGGCTGGAAAAAATACCAGAGAGTGTACTTCACTCATGGAGCCTGCAATTATCACACATAAAACAGGAAAATTCATTTTTCATCGATACCACACATATGTCGAATTCTAAGATAGCGTGTTTTATGTACCCCTTTCAGTAGATAATCATAAAAAAATATTAGATGCCGTTTTAGAAAGTCAACGCGTATCAGCATGTTCTGCTCAGAATCTTTTATATTTTACTATAATAGATTCGAAAACAGGGTTCCATTGGTTGGGGTTCATCTCAATTCAAGTTCTTTGTGTGGATTTGAACTTTTCAAGTCGTAATTTTTTTCGACACATAAGCGAGACAAAACTTTTTCACTCAGGAAGTCTATTTGAGCGTCTCGTTTTTCCAAGAATGAGAGAGTACCTGGTACCCTTTCGTCCGTTTGCCTATAAATGGTAAGAGCTTACATCAATTATACTCACTAGAGTGTCCCGAGCGTATAACAAACATGTGAAAGTTCAGACATCGCTTTATCCATTTCGTCGTTAATTGCCACTCTGATCCTTTTGTGACGGATATCGCCATCTCTCCTCTTGTTATATACTATGTAATGACGAATAATTATAATTATTTATGCATATGTTTTTCGTGTCTGTCTTCTTGATCGATGACAACTCGATGAAAAGCAAGATCACAAATAAATATAATACAAGAAATGATCATGAGAAAAGCACAATTAGAATGATGATGATTATTGATTCAATGGGTCGAGGGTTGCAACTTTATTTGGATGGATATTTTATGACTGCTCGAGTACGATTCGTGTATCGTCTCCACAAAACGTTTCGATCTGAAAGAACAAACGGAGATGAACGTTCAACAATGTATTTTGGATCGTTACATTTTTGCAATCTTTACGTTTAAAGGCCGCGAGCTAATGTGAAACTCTCTGTTCTATCAAAACTCTCTCGTTTTCTTAGTTTACGAGAGCGATTGTTGCGAGTAAAAATAAATCGTGGTGTGTCTTTAAAATTAGAATCAAATACACCAGCTCGAAGGAGTTATGCGAAGAAAAGTCCAGCACGCAATCTACTTACAAAGTATACAGTCCCGCACGATCGCCCTCCCTAAAGGCGGGCCGCCGCTACATGATTCATGTCGCCTCATGTCGCATCCTTCTAAAAGACTTTTAAAACATTTCATTAGTTGTGATCATTGCATCATCAGATAAGATTAAGATCACCGTTGAAACGAATAAAATTGGTTAACTCTGGACAGAGTTATTGAAGGATCATGCCTGACGGGGTGCTGACCTTGCGAAAACGAATTTCTAGCAAATGTGTTTTAGAACGGTTTTTTCTCGTATTGGAAGTATTGTATTTGGAAGTATTGTAATTATTTCGCAAAATACACGAGAAAATACAAAAGAAAATCCGCAGAAAGCGTCCAAAAACTTGTTCGTGAGAAAATCGATTTCGCAGGGTCAATGAAAAGTGCGGGAAATTCAAATTTGCAGGGATTACGGTAGCAAAATAAGCCATGATCCTTCAACACAGTATTCTGGTCCAAGCCATTTTTCTTCCAAAGCAAGACAAAGGAGAGACCATTGTATTCGAGAGAGTTTGTATGTTGAGCGGTCGTTCTTGCTTTGAAAGTCATGAGAACGCTGTGTCAATAACTCTGTCCAAAGTTAACCAATTTTATTCGTTTCAACGGTGATCTTAATCTTATCTGATGATGCAATGATCACAACTAATGAAATGTTTTAAAAGTCTTTTAGAAGGATGCGACATGAGGCGACATGAATCATGTCGCGGAGGTCCGCCTTTAGGGAGGGCGATCGTGCGGGACTGTATGCGCGGTATGACTGTTTCGCATTCAAGCACCACAAATAAAGGAAAAATTTCGAAATACGATAATTCAAACATGTCTTTACATAACATCAAACCTTATCATCTCCTGCCATCTTCAAAATGTTTTGATAGAGCAACTTCCGGCGTTTTCCTCTCAACATGTCCTTGTTGTGATAGAATTTCTGAAGGTATGAATTTGTGATGTGTTTATATTTCATTACAAAAAGAGCTGACTAGTTAATATTGATTTTACGCGCCTTCTGCACGCATACAACAATAAAGACACCAGAAAAAAGTTGTATGCTTCTTATTTTATCGTTAAAATTTTATCGAAAAAGTATTATAAATACATACTGTTTGGAAGGCCCGGCCCATGCGAGACCAGATTTGACGATGAATTGAGAATCCGTATACCGATACCGGTCGTCCAAAGAACTCTACCAGCTATAATATCCATTCTTAATTATAAAAAAATAAAGACAATGCGCTAGCAAATTTGAAACTCTGGGATCTTGCAATGCAATGGGATCTTCTGTCACGTAAGAATCAAGACAAAGTCGTGGGGTGACTGGACAAAATATAACCCCTATTATATTGACTATTTTTTGGATAGCCCTGGCGGTGCCGGAGAGGATAGCATTTCGATTTTTTGTCTAAGATCAATGTCGACGAAGATAGACTTGTTGTGTCTTTAAAGGGAGTATGACACGCTAGACAAGTTGGGTTCATATGGCTTCCTTGATATGTATCAATGCAAAATTTAAGTAGAAAATAATAACATACGACTACGAACCTCTCCTTGTACACGAGACGGATCATTTACTTGTCCACCCAATTGATCCAAATCCTAAATCATAATCAATACTGTCATGCCTCATATGAGAAGGTGTAGATTAAAGGATTTGAAGAAGAGATAGATTTGATGAGATAGATCAAACGGGATTCACAAATATTGCACACATAAGTAAAGTATTTAGTACAGTTTAATTATTAGGGTTAAAGAAGGGAACCCTTGAGTTTCCATGTCTGACTTCCGCAACGATTAACACGGGGTATAATGCTTTGGGAAAGTGAGAGAGTCAAATATGCAAATCGGATGGGCACTCTCTACATGCTTCAAAAGTTGTACTTTCAATACTCATAGCAAGCAAACATATCATCAAGCTGTATCAAATATGTCTTTCGGTTCATGTGATGAATCTCCATCATTCTAACAGTTTTGTTACGATAAACTCGAGGGTCTCCATCTTTAAGCCGAAAATGCTGCGAAAGTTCTATTTCAAATTTTCACTTATCATCTGAAGGAATAAAATATTATTATTATTATTATTATTATTTATAGAAGGTTTCAACACTGCTTGCAACCCATTTACATTGAAAAACATCCATTAATATTTGCATAAAATCATCGAAAAAGACAATTTTCTGAGGATTTTCCATGTGAACTTCTGAACAGCATTTTCTGCATTTTCGAGTATTTTAATGGTTTCTGAACACAGAAATGTGTTCAGTAATGCGAAAGCGGAGTCTGTTCTCTGGAGATGGGGAATTATTGGATCTATTCAAATCGCTTGTAGATATTACGAAATAGATGAAGAGGGAGAGAATAGAAGAGCTAAAGAGGATAATTATTTACTTTTGTTGAATTAAAGGGTGGAGAGAAGCAGAGAAAGTGAGAGAATGTCAATAATGGAGATGGTAGAGATGTAGAGAAGGTGAGAGAGTGTGAGAAAATGTGAGAAGTACAGAGATGTAGAGTGTGAGAAAATGTGAGAAAAGGATGTGAGAGAGTGTGAGAAAATGAGAGAGTACAAATATACGAATTATGTTTGGGCTACCAATTATGTTAAAATTGCCGAAATTAATTCACGCAAAAAATAATTGAAAAACGTCATATGAGCGCAAATGTTGTGTTCAATATCTTTTGAATTTGGTACATGATATATCGAAACGAAAGTCAGGAGCGGCATTTCCACCTTGTCAAGCAGGCCGATTGGACGAGCAACGTCAAGTTTTCGTGGGTTATTTGATTATTCTAATCAAGTTTCATATCTCCGCTATTTTAGGGGGGCCAATAATTTGGTAGTTGGCCCTAAATTTGTTCGAAGTGGGGCTGTTATTTTAGTTCTAAATTTTAGCCAAACTTTGGCTAAAATTTTAGCTAAAGTTTAGCCAAAGTTTGGCTAAAATTGTGGAGCTAAAATAACAGCCCCACTTCAAACCAAATTATTGGCTTATCTTTTTGTAAGTCGAGTAGTTTCACCGAAAGCCATATAAGTGTGAGCAGGAAATGTTTGCTTGCAATTTTCGTGATACGCCATGCCGCCATTTTAATATTAACGCTATCCCTGTTTTTTTCAACTAAAAGATGTTGTTTTCGTTACATTTATTATTTGTATTCTTATTTGTCACTGTGTGGTTCTGCTATTCATTAGATTCAGAAGAAGTACGACATTCTGGAACAGCCGTAATGGAACACGGACGTTCTGGTCTCTCTGTCTCTCTCACTTTGTACATCACTGTCAGGATCTCAACTCTTTCGTGGTGGGAGATACACTTTATGGGGAGAATTCAAAAAAATAATTTTGTTTTCTATCGAATTAGGTTTCAATCGACCGCACTGGATGCAATTACACGTTATAACATGAAATTAATTAGTTTTCTAAATCATTTTTATTATTCCCGCAAAACCTGTATCTCCCGCCATGAAAGTGTTGGGACTCTGATTTTATGTAATTTCACCTTAGTATATTGGTTAATGTCGATTGATACTTAATTCGAGCGGTAAATTTCGCATTTTGAATATAGAAATATATATTTATTAAAACTTAGTTTACGATCAAATCCTGGATTGAAGCCGGTGTTTAGTGGACTTAGAAATCTCGTGTTTTTCGTAGTGTGATTGTTTCAAATTTTTGCTGTATTTACGAGGGTTGTAGTTATCTTTTGAATAGTGATCGTTTAAGCTTTTTCATCATCTAGTTTGTTCATGACAAAGTCACACTAGTGCGTTCGTTCCATATTCGGTTACTGTCTTAGCTCTTTCGACCTTTTTGCACGTGAACTGGCACTATTTCATCTCTCTCTATGCATAATGCACCCTTTCTTTGTTCGCCTTTGTTTCTTCTACATTCTTTGCCCTCTCGCACACTCTGGCCGTTTAAAACTTCTCTGTCTCCTCAATTATTGCGTGGAAAAGACACTTCCTCTTTGCTGAAAACTATTCACTCGGAGTTTTCTGGTCGTATGCTATTTAACATTGTATGAAGTTGTATCACTTTCAGCTCTAGTTGTGGTAGAAACCAGTCGCTCCGTACCTAAGCCCTTTACGAAGTGTCTGCGCAAAGTCACGAGGTCAGTTGCTGTTTGATATATCTCTCATATTATTATTGATTGCTCATCTATCATTGTTTATCGATTAAGTGTGATCATTGCCCCTTGTTCAGGTGTGCGTCTTCGGCTACCACTTAGCCGTCCATCGCGACAACAGCCGACATCAGACGTCGTTCCCCTCATTGCTGATATCGCCTCAAATTCAGGGAACATTTTCCTTTTTTTGTAACTTTGATCCAGGAAAGCACTAAAGCTGATCTTTTGAGTTAATTAGGCAACTTATCAAGGAATGCAAGCATGATGTGTTGGTGTAATTAATCAGTTCGCTGTTGCATATTGGTGGCGCAATCGAAATAAACCTTTTAATTGTAAGCACGTAAAGTCCTTTAGTGAAAAGTCAACTTTTTTCGTGTATACTTTCCTTTTATTTTCACGGCGGCTCAATGATAGTAACTAAGAAGCTCTTGCCTGAGAAAGAAAGTATCGCAAACTGAGTGATGATAAGCAGTAAAAGATCTAGGTTCTCCCAGCGCGAAAGTTGATTACGGTGTATCTGGGCGCTCGCTTCTGACTAGATCTATCATCGAGTTTTACGATTCGCGAGAGATGCCGAGATGGCTTAGTGGATAGAGCTTTTGTTTAACGATCCGAACCTCGTAGGTTCGAATCCCGCCCAGTGCAAATCAACTTTGCAGATTTTTCGTAATGCAAGAGCCTTGAAGCCAAAGTTAAATGTAGGGATTTCTCTTCATTGAACCGCCGTGATTTTTATTGAAAACATTCTCTGGGAAAACTGTTTCCCGGAAAATAAAACCCCGCTGAATGGTTGAGCTCTCTCTGTAATCCCTAGGAAAACGAAAAAAATAAAACCCCGCTGAATGGTTGAGCTCTCTCTGTAATCCCTAGGAAAACGATGACCGTCATACATTTTCGGTGCCCAAGCCGTTTATTTTTTATATAGTGGGTCGATTCTCGATATAGGGTGGGTTGATTCAGAAAATTCGTTATTTTTCGCTTAAAATCATCATTTTTAGCTTCGTTTCGCATCAAGTGGCCTAATATAGTGTTTCAATCCTCGCATGGCGAGGGTATAATAATGTATGCTTTCGCTCGCCTATAATGTTGGTGAACACGTCGATGCGGTCAGTTTTGAGACTTAATAGTCATCTAGGAATATGCGGGAGATCGAGATTAGTAAGCAACCCCCCCCCCATGAAATTCTACCGTAGATCAGTTCTAAAATATTTAAAAAATCAGAACGAGTATCGATCCCATAGGCGGCCACGCTGGGGGAAAGGCTGTGCGCAAACCGGGAAATTGTTTTTTGCAGATTTGACTGGAAATTTTCCAATCTTTACGAGACAAAGCTATGCGCAAGGGAAGGCAAGGCTGTGTGCAAAAAGAATTCGTTTTCATGCGCAAACCTATGATCGATCCTACGTGGGCAACATTGTCGCTGAAATTAAAAGCGGGTGGATCGGAAGCAACGATCGTGTGGTACATTCCAAATTGAGGCACTTCCAACTCTTTTTTATTTTGAGTGAATTTTGGCTAAACCGGATGGTATCTATAGGGGTGGAACGATAGCGGAGCACTTTAGGAATGGAGTTATTGAACAAGTCTTCCTTTAAATCTATAAAAAAGTTTGTCACTGAATGACTAACTACGTATACTTGTTTAAAAAAGTGTATTCATCACTATGCAACTGTGAACTAATTTAATTACACCAACATATTATGTTTGTATTCCTTGATGTGTTGCCTACATTGAATCAAAAGATCTGCTTTATTCCTTTCCTGGAGTTACAAAAAGGAAAAAGCGTATCATTACTTTATGCTGTACGTTTAACTGTATATTGTAAACGAAACATTTTGCACCTAGAGTCACCGTTGGTCTCATATCACGCCTGTCTCGAGAAAATCGAGCTAAATTTAAGATTCATGGGAATGGAGCGAAAATGGTTTTTGGACTTCTCGAGGCATGCCCTACCAGCCCTCAAAGTCTCATTGTGCAATTTTTTTCCATTTAGTTTCGGTAAAGTGAAGTCCCAACTTCGAGCACAAATTCTTCTGGTGCGTTTTAGCGAAAACGTGTCACAAGAGGGACCCCCGCTCTTTTTTCGAGCTCTATCGATCTAAACAAACCAGATGTCATGAAAATGATTCTGAACCGAGCTTCACTTCGAAGCAAATAACTCAAAAATTTAGGAAAAGGGGGTGCTCTTCTTCCAGTATGTTATTACGTTTTTCGTGCGCTTTCAAATGAGGGGTTTGCGAAAAAATACGTTAATTTGTTCATATCACGCGTGTCGCGTAAGGATCGGTACAACTAACGGACAATGAAAAAATGAAAATCTGGTATAAAGCATTTTTAGAGAGTGCTGACAGTGCCGGAGAAGATAGCGTTTCAATTTTTTGCCTAAGATCAATTTCGACGAAGATAGACGCCGTTGACTGTCGGAATTTGTGGAAACGTTTCACCCGAAATAGCTCGCTTTGGAATTGGAAAAGCGAAAATATCACAACGACATAAATTGTAGAGAATTTTCAGGAGAATCGAAATAACATAAGCAGAAATTACAAAATCGATTTTTCGTCAGCTTCTGTGACGGAAAGCTGACGTTTGCACTGCAAATCGAAAGTGCAATTTTTTATTGGCTCAGATGGTAGATATTGTGAAGACGCATCGATTGATATATACTTTATGGGGTCGAATCGTGACCGCAATATAAGTTTTTCCCAAAAAACGAGTCTGGAATCCCGGACTTAGCCGATTTCTGGCTCGAGAGATGGAAGGATCACTTTGATCTACCCACTCGTCTCTCGCTGATCAATGATATTTCATGGTATTTCTGTACTCTGAACTCGAAAAAAACGTAGACATAAATGAAAATAATTACACTCAGAGAAAAAACCCTAAGGGTTGTAAACCCTAACCCAAATCCTAAGGAATTGCAGAGACAAAACCCTTACTATTAAGGGTTTGGCCAGAGCGCCAACTAGGGTTTGAAACCCTTATTTGCAAGGCCCACGCCTCCCCGTTGTATGATATATGAGTTCTGTCAGTGTACCAACATGTCCGTGTAGCGCAGTGGGTAGAGCGCTTGGGTGGTGCGCGGAGTGGTGCGCCTCCGCCTGTTCGATTCCTACTCTGATTAAAATCTTTTGCAACTTTAATTCTGCGTCTTTTCGAGGTCACTAAGGGTTTCAAACCCTAGCATGTAAGGGCTGAAACCCTTATGGGTAAGGGTATCAAAACCCTTACCCGTAAGGGTTATATACAGCGCAGCATGCCAACTAGGGTTTTAAACCCTTGCATTTAAGGGTTTTTTCTCTGAGTGTACCACAACCTAATTCAAAGAAGCAATTACTCTATAAACAATGTAAACACGAACAAGCAACAATCTATCGCAAGAAGAGAAGAAGCGAGTCGGAGGAGGAATCAGAGATGGAAGATGATGTCTTTGATGGAGAGAATTGGGAAGAGGATGAAGACGAATTTGATGAGATAATCACTGATAAGCAGGACGAGGAGGGTTTCCTTCGAGAGACTATCGCGGCCGGAATATACTCCATCTTTGATTGATAAATTGTTGCTTGTTCGTATTTCCATTGTTTATATTGTAATTATTTCTTTGAATTAGGTTGTAATTATGATTTTCATTTATTTATATGCTTTGTTCGAGTTTAATGTACAGAAATACCAGGAAATATCAATGATCAGCGAGAGACGGGTGGGTAGATCAAAGTGATCCTTCCATCTCTCGAGCCAGAAATCGGCTAAGCCTGGGATTTCAGACTCGTTTTTTGGGAAAATCTTATATTGCGGTCACGGTTCGACCCCATAAAGTATATATCAATCGACGTGTCTTCACAATATCTGCCATCTGAGCCAATAAAAAATTGCACTTTCGATTTGCAGTGCAAACGTCAGCTTTCCGCCACAGAAGCTGATGAAAAATCGATTTTGTAATTTCTGCTTATGTTATTTCGATTCACCGGAAAATTCTCTACAATTTATGTCTTTGTGATATTTTCGCTATTTCCGTTCCAAAGCGAGCTATTGCGGGTGAAAGTCAAGACTTTTCCACACATTCCGACAGTCAACGACGTCTATCTTCGTCGAAATTGATCTTAGACAAAAAATCGAAACGCTATCTTCTCCGGTACTGTCAGGGCTATCCAAAAAAAGTGAATATGATAGGTGTTATATTTTGTCCGGACATCCCACGATTTTGTCTCGATCCTTACGCGACACGCGTGATATGGTTCGAAAGAAAAAGAGGGAAGAGAAAGGGAGAAAATGATAATATCATTCCGATATATAATATCATATCACAATAATATCACCCCCTCATTAGATAGCGCATGAAAAATTAATAACATACTGGAAGAAGAGCACCTCCTTTTCCTAATTTTTTGAGTTATGTGCTCCGTAGTGTAGCTCTGTTCAGAGGCATTTTCATAACTTATGGTTTGTTTAAATCGATAGAGTTCGAAAAAAGAGCGGGGGTCACTGTTGCGACACTTTTTCGCTAAAACGCACCAGAAGCGTAAAATTCGTGTTCAAAGTTGGGACTTCACCTGACCGAACCGGTGTATTGAGCCCCAAAATGAAAAAAATGCACAATGAGACTTTGGGGGCTGGTAGGGTATACCTAGAGATGTTCAAAATGGTACTAACTCATTTCACCATTTTGCTTCATTCCCATTCTCACAACTTGTCAGCTCGATGTATCGTGACAGGCGTGATATATTGTCTTGTCAAGGATACATTAAATCTATTCATTGTTTATTGTTTGTTTCATTTTTTCTTGTCATGTTGTATTAGATATGTAATTTTTTTGTTGTGAGAATAAAGAATTGACGTATAAATCTTTTAAATGTGCAGTAGACATGAATGGAACTGGAATAAAAGTAAACAAATTAATGGCCAACCACCAAATTATTGGCCCAACTTTAGAGTAAATTTAGGGCCAACCATCAAATTATCGACTAAACTTTAGAGTAAATTAAGGGCCAACCATCAAATTATCGACTAAACTTTAGAGTAAATTAAGGGCCAACCACCAAATTATTAGCTCAACTTTAGAGTAAATTAAGGGCCAACCACCAAATTATTAGCCCAACTTTCGACTAAATTAACAGCCCGCCATCAAATTATCGACTAAACTTTAGAGTAAATTAAGGGCCAACCACCAAATTATTGGCCCCACTTCATAACAAATTTAGGGCCAACCACCAAATTAAAGGCTCAACTAAAAAAGTGGGGCTTGTCTGGTAGCCAAAGTTGAGGCTAAACTTCGACCAAATTATTGGCTCAACTTTCGACCAAATTATTGGCCCCACTAAAATAGCGGAGATGCTGCCGTTTTCTTGAATAGAGATCAATTCTCTCAGAGACGAAAGGATAAATCTTGTGGATAAGAAGATTCCCCCTGTTTTGACCCCTTCTGCATTTAATGTGCTGATAAGATAAAGTATTATTATTATTATTATTATTATTATATCGAAACGAATAATCACATTGATTTCAGAATATTGAGAATGAGAATTTGTGTTCGTCAGCCTATATGTTTTCTCCCATGAAGTCGAAAGTTTTCCGGCCTCTTCACATGACGCGGAGGTTGATTCTCTCATTAGACCAGTGATGCCACGAATGAGTCATACACGCTGATCTCGCGCTTAGTTAGCCACGAAGTATCTATTAGGGTGTTCCAAAAGTCTTTGCACTTTTGTCATACTTCATATTTTTTTCAAATAACAAACGAAGCAGCTATAGTCAAATATTGACATACTGTCCACGGCCATGAGCAAATGTCCTCCATCTCGTATACAACTGCCAGAACTCATTGGGGAGCGAGGCAATCCAAAGGTCGATCCCTCGTTTCACATCGGTCAGACCACGGAAGGTTTTCCGTCTGCAGTAGTGCTTGAGAGATCGGAAAGCTTGGCAATCGCAAGGGGAGAGGTGGGGAGAATACGGCGGATGGGGAAGTCAGCTCATATCTAAATTCTTCAGTTTGACCTGCGTCTCGTTAGTGTGATGTGTCCTCGCGTAGTTCATTAAAAGCAATACTTTTCCTCACACAAAGCGGCTTATAAGGACACGGGCCTCCATCTCCTCCAACTGTTCGCAGAAGGCTTCGTTGTTAGCAGTCTGCCCTCTGGTAACAGTTCGTAATAAACCATACCAAGAACGCAGATGAAGAATGAGAGCGAATCTTTTTTCCATTAGGATTGTGTTTAGGGACGAGTTTAGCTCCCTTCCAAGCGGGCAGCCATTGCATAATCATACCGGGGTTGTCGTACAACACCCACTCTTCATCGTGGTAGACAATGTACTTCACCCAATCAGTGAATCAAGATCGGCCGAGATTTTAAGTGGAGACGTCGACTCGGTTTTTGAGATGTAGGACGAGGGTACACGGGGAATCAATTAGGGTGCCCTGGGGCGAAGGGAAAGCGAATGAGGATAGTGGTTGATTGACACTAGACAATAGACCTTCTTAAACACGAGACACTGAGGTGTTAGACATGCCCGGTTAGCTCAGTCGGTAGAGCACCAGACTCTTAATCTGGCTGTCGCGGGTTCGAGCCCCGCATCGGGCTGGCAAAATTTTGTTTTGTAGATCAAGCAATAAAGCTTTCGTCTAGAAAATGTCAGAATGCAAATGTGAACATGTGCATAAAGAATATTTTTTTGGCCAAGAGAGAAGGAGAGGCCAAGAGAGAACATTTGCTTCACTCAACTTATAATGATGATTTTCGCCGAAACCTTTTGAATGAAATAAATTTGTTTTGTTCCTCTCTCTCTCTCTCTCTCTCTCTCTCTCTCTCTCTCTCTTTCTCTCTCTCTCTCTCTCTCTCTCTCTCTCTCTCTCTCTCTTGTCTAGAAGAAGAATCTTTCATTACTATAGCCAGAACTTCTAGAAAGATTCGTATGGGGTTATTTTATTAAATTTATTTATTTTAATAATCTCTCCAATATCCAATATCAATAGAGGCGAAGTGGTGTAGTGGTCTATGGCGCGCCCCATCATTCCATCTGTCCTGGGTTCGATTCCCGGTCGTTTCACCGCCTCCGCCTCACCAAGGCGCCCGAAAGGGGAATTGGTAGTGACTAGATCATGCGGTAAAGTAGGTCCGAAGAAGAGATTAGGCCCTCCGGACTGAATTGGCCTTGAAATATCACTGGCCTAGCAGTGATAACCCGCAGGACTTCGTGTGCCTTGAATAACGGGTTGTACCTTTACCTTTTACCAATATCTCTACAATATAATGTGACAGAAAGATGTATGATAAGAACATTAGATAACACTTCAGTGATAAAAGATAGAGTCGTTTAAACTTGGAGAAAGAAGTTAAAAATTATGATAGAGGTCAGTTGTTCATTCCTATAATGATGATGGAGAGGGATAGAAGAAGAAGTAGAGGAGGAGGTGATAGTGGTGTGAACAAACTTTCTAGTCTTCATTCAGAAGTTCCCCAGGCATAATTATATCTTTTTTCTCTCTGAGATTCGACCTTCACGGTAAGCAAAACGCACACCGATATCATCTTAGCAACGATCTATCAGCAATAATTTTGAGAATTTTTTTTGAAAAAGAAATTCAGATTTGGAATATTGGAATATGTTTCATAGTATAAGTATTACTGTCCATTACAATGAAATTATGATCAGTTTCTGGCTTTGCTCATAAAACAAATATAATATATTTTATCTACATGCAAACGCATGTTACGGCGTATGAAAAAATTAAAATGATAAAAAAATAAAAAGGTGATGAAAATGACTTCGCTGTTTAGAAGAAATAAACAATAAGAATTATGAGACTGATGGAGTTACGTACGAAATGAAAATCATTAAAGCGACATCCCAATCTATTTGAAACTCTCCGCTCTAGCCACACTCTCTCGCTTTCTTTGTCTACGAGAGAGTATTGCCAATGCGGAGAGTGAAATTGGCTTGGGGAATGCCTTTAAATGCATGTCATTAATGGCTCGTTAAAAAATAGTGGAAAACCTAAATCTGCGACTTTCCACCCGTTGAAAAAGTACCGGGAAAGTTGAAAATGGAAACACGAAATTTGAATTCGCGCGCGCGCAAAGAGGTGCGGCAATTCAAATTCCGACTTTCTGACTGCGAAATTCGATATTTTAGCGAGCAAGACGTTGAATTTCTATTTTAACTGCTAAAAATCACTGACGGAAAGTCGGAATTTAAATTCCCGCACCTCTTTGCGAATTCAAATTTCGTGTTCCATTTTCGACTTTCCGGGTTCTTTTTTAACGGGTGGAAAGTCGCCGATTTTGGTTTTCCAATATTTTTTAACGAGCCATAAAACTATTAAAGGGATAATATTGTACATTATGCATTCAACCTCCCCGTTTGATCGCACAATGCGATAAGATATTATTGGAAGAATACGACAGATTCCCAACAAAAGAGGAAAGCATAGACAGATCTCCTCTTTTTTTGTCCGTTTCTCTTTTTGTCCTCTTTGGAATACAAAAGAATTAGCGGATTGGGGTATGTTTCATAGCAGACATATTTCTCTAAAAATAATGATTCGATGATGAACTGCTCATTTTATTTCTATACTATTTACTAAAGTTACAAACCCGAGCTATTTTTTACTCTCCGCTCTGGCAACGCTCTCTCGTCGAGAAAGAAGCGAGAGAGCATTGCCAGAGTGGTAAGTTTCAAATTGTGTACCTTTAATTCCATCAGTACTAGGTGAACCTGTATGATATGAGTGCTGATTATGTTCACACATTTCACGATTTATAAAAGACGGGCTATTGTCATAGTGGAAATCTTCCTTACTTTATTGAAAACAATCTTGAGAATTGTCACGTTGTTACCCTTGCTCCATCGAATCACAGTGAACAGATTTTATGTGTTTATCAGTCGCGATCCCCAATAATCTTGTATTATATCATCATCATCTTGTTATCTCCTCGTATTTTCTTCTAAGTTCTCTTTCATCTCAAAACACACAGAGAAAAGAAATGAAATCGACAGCACATAGGACCTGTGAAGTGTTATACTTAAAACTGTGGGTGTCAAAATAGCTCAAAAGAAGTTGAATGTAACACTTCACAGGTCTTACGTGCTGTCGATTACATTTCTTTTCTATGTGTGTACAACCGAAAGTCAAGGATCAGGACGATTTCATGGCTCTCTAAAACTCCTCCGAAAATTTCGAGGAGAAGTTTTAATGCTCGCGAGAACGATGCACTTCTGAAAGAAATAAGAATTACTATTGTAATAGTTGAAGGCGTATGTAATAAAGCTTCTGATCTCCATCACACAATGTTCTTTATCAATTAATTCTCTTTCCTTGAGTTATTGCGATAGAAGCAAAGTATATGTATGAGTATTGTTCTATTCAAGAGCTGCGACAATAAAAGCAATAAAAGAAAAAACCAGAAAAAAACTTCTCCTCGTTTTACTCACTCTCGCTCATCTTTTCTTTTCTTTTTTTTTTTCTAAAACACGACATTATTCTAATTTATTATCGATTATTAATTGATCAAAGATGAACAACGAGGAGATATCCCCATAAGAAAAGCTTTTTTTAAAGTTATGATAACAGAAAAAGTGATAAATATCACGTAATCATTCATTAGCAGTTGTACCTGTCTTCTCTACGTGTCAGAAGCTGCTCAGAGGGGAACGAAAATCTCGACGAACCCTGATGAAACCTTAAACCCCCGTCATTATGTTTTTGAAAGACTGATTCTCTTCTACCTATTGTTCCCTCTCTACCTCTTCCTTTTCTCCTCCCTCTCTCTCCCACTCTCTGCTTCAGCATCTATCCTCTCCCTCTCTCTACCCGTCTATGTTATATCCTCCTCCCTCTCTTCTTCTCCTCCCTCTCCCTCTCCCTCTCCCTCTCCTCCTCTCTTCTTCTCCTCCCTCTCCCTCTCCCTCTCCCTCTCCTCCCTCTCCCTCTCCCTCTCCTCCCTCTCCCTCTCCTCCCTCTCCCTCTCCTCCCTCTCCCTCTCCTCCCTCTCCCTCTCTTCCCTCTCTCCCTCTCCCTCTCCTTCCTCTCTTCCCTTCTGTCTGTGCCACCCCTCCACCTCTTGTGTTTTGCCGGAGTTCACAGCGTTATCACCTCGTTTAATCTTTTTATCTTCTTCTTCTCCTTTCTCTCCCTATCATCCTTATCACTTTCCCTCCCCAAATCCTCCTTCATCTCTCCCTTTCTTCACTCATCTTCCAGAAATCTTAAATCTTCACCTCGAACCTTCTTTCCCGATTTTTCATTATTTCTCTATCCACTTTATCTATTCATAAGGAATACTCCAATATAGTGAATCTCGTCTCTATTATTGACTACTTTTGATTCACTAATATCCAATTTCATCAGTGCATTTTTATGTTTACTATATTCTCTTTCTATTTTAACACCTATTTAAAATCTCCGCTCTGGGTCCGCGACAAATTATCAAGTCATAGAGTTTTGGGTAGCACTACATTCTGGAAGGAAGACGCTCTGGAACATTTATTGTATTTCGCATTATTTTCGCTGTAGAAATGAGAAAAATGTTCGAGCTCTAGAATGTCTAGTTCCAGAATGAGGTAGCGCCAAGTTGCCAGAGCGGAATGATTAAAATTAAAAGATTCGGAATGATTAAAATTAAAAGATCTGGGACAACAATAAATACACTATCTTGTCAGAAAATCATTATATTATTTATTTATTTATATGTTTATTCAGTAGTCAAAAATCAATATTTAAGTGACATCCCGAGCTAATTTGAAACTCTCCGTTCTGGCCACACTCTTTCTTCGTTTACAAGAAAGTGTTGCCAGAACGGAGAGTAGCATTAGCTTGGAGTGTGTTTTTAAGGATAGGACGACTGACCAGCTTTGGCATTCCAAAACTAAAAGTTAACTTTAAAATCACCGACTTACACTTGAACTTCATATCAAGTCACTTTCTTATGCAAATACATTTTATACGCATAATAAGTACACTTTTAGTTTGGAAATTCAAGGAGGCCTGCACTATTTATATCTCTATCCATGTTACTGTTCTCTGCTGCATGATATTCAACACCTCCTCCCCCTGTTTTCATATCCTTTCTCTCTCCTCGAGACCTCCTCTGATTCTATTATTACTGAGCTCTTCGCTCTTGAGCTCTAGAGCTTGGGCTTGACCTTCTGAGCTCTTCCAAGTTATGATACGTCTGACGGCTCTTACAGGTATGTCATATTTATGAGAGAGAATCGATTATCGATTGATTGGCCGACGAATTATTGATTGATCAATATGTTCTGGAACCTAGTGATACGTGAATATGAACGACTGCATCTCCACCAATTCCTACTGCTATGTTGCCTGCTTATATACAGTAAGTTCAGTCAAATTGATCCGGGTCCCGAACGGAAGTTTTGGATTACTGTAGGTTTACTGGGCGCGATCATCTTCTGTGCGTTGGAGGCACCGTCGGAGGAGGTCGACATACAGCGACGACATTTGAATGCATTTCGGGCTAGGAAGAATATGCTCAATGCGTTCCATGTAAGATTATTGATTTAAAAAATCGATATTATCGGTTTATTGATTGATTGCAAGAATCTATCACTCTTTTCAATACTTGAAAAGCGAAAATAAACGGAAAGCAGATAAAATCCCCTCGTTTTCCATATTCTCTCGCTTATTCAAACATTTTTCATTGCTTTTAAGCACCTTATTTATTATCGATTGGTTATCGATTATCGATTGATCAGGCGATCTACAACGAGGGCAAGAACGCGACATATCCACCCGAGGGGCGATTACTGGGTGTGCTCAATGAGTACAATGAACAGGTATTGAAAATATCTCGTTCCGAGAGTTACTTCATTTACACCGTTCACTTGGCATTTACCGTCGTATTTGTCATTTTCTAATACAAATATATTTAATGCGGACAAAATCGACTTGCTCAGATATTATGATAGTCTCAAAGTTCAGTGAAAGGGGCACGCGGGTCGATGGGATGGGATGGCTCACAACTTTGTCAGCTTAGAGAGATCGAGTTACTCGTCTAGAATAGATCATACGAGCGATTGATCACCCTTTTTTTAAATTTGAGACCTGTCTAGCATAGAACTGAGGAAAGACCAAAGATCAAAGATGAATATTTCTTCCATTTTATTTCCATCACAAACGATTCAGCATGGAAAGAGATATTGGATAATGGGCATTGTTCGAAAAATTTCTTGTTTTGTGAATCACTTAGGGTAAATTCAGAGATCAAAGATCAAAGATCACAACCTTTCAGATGGGTCTGACTCCGTCTCGTGAGCAGAGATGGGACATATGGGGAGGACTGTACTACTCGGGAACCATCTACACCACCATTGGTTAGTTTGATCTTTGATCTTTGATCTTTTGACTTATTGATCTTTGATCTCTTCCCAGGATACGGTGATCTGGTCGCCACAACTCTTGCCGGTCGCATATTCACCGTTCTCTACGCGCTCATTGGCATTCCGATGGTCATTACGATCCTGAATGACTGGGGAACGATGCTCTTTAGGGGAATTCAGAGTTAGTTTTGATCTTTGATCTTTGTAGTTTGGTCTTTGTAGTTTGATCTTTGAACTTTGATCTTTGATTATTCCAGCGCTGTGGAGCCGCGGCGTGATGCGATTTGTTCGATGGGCCAATCGAAAGAGGAGAAAGGGACGAAAGAGGATCGAAAATCTTGAGGACAATGATTTCTCATCGGTATGAACGAACGCTTATTGAATTACCGATTGGAATTAGATCACGTTCTCTTCGAGTTTGCATGGACATACCTATGTATTGAAATTATATCATTTTTTTGATTGATTTTTGGGATGTTTTTAACTTTTCAGCATTTTCTGAGATGTTTAGAATATTGATGAAAACATATGCATTCTATATATCAGTGCGCTTCTCATAGGAATGAAGCACTGAACAAATGTCTAGCACACATCATTCTTAAGTCTGCACTGGAAATCAATCATAATTAGTCCGCAACACCTGCTAGTCTTACTCTTCGAGAGTTTACTGATAACATCTTGCTAACAATAAGATTTAATTTAATTTAATTTATCACACATCAAAAAGATACGGCAACATTTAAAACAGCATAAGCGCACTTTTATATTGGATTGTTTATTGAGTTGCAAGAATCGAATTCCTCTTGAATATGAGTCCTTTTGATAGAATAGTGAAACATATATTGCCGTGTGCAGAAATGCATTAGGGACACATTTATGTGTCCCTAATGCATTTTATAAATACAATACTGTTATGTTCTTGGACACAACTTGTAGTATAGAAGAGACTTTATCAACAGAGAGAGTAGAGCACAACCGTGCGACGTGGAAGAAAACTATAAGAATGCCGCTGGGGCCTTAGCCGCAGCCTTATATAGGGGACGCACGCGTGAGGCTACACGCGTCGCGGTTCAAGAGGTTCAACGGGGTCAAAAGGTTGTACGCTAGGTCAGACTACAATAACTAGGTCGCGTACATAGCACCTCCGCAACAAGATATGAACTACGGGCATATCTGACAACAGTGAAATATGTACATACAATATGGTACAGAATCAATAATGTGATGCAATGACATTAGGGTCAATGATGAATCAATAATAGAGAAAATACGAATCAATGATAAGATTGGCCACTAGTGGATGAAACATTCATACGATTAGGTGGGCGTCTACTACGGGCTGGCCTTGTAGAACCGGATCTATCAACGGTTGGCTCAGGATGTGTCTTCTTGTTGTTCTCCACATTGTTCGTGGGTACGACGACAGCATCGGCAGCGACATCAATGACGGCGGCGGCATCAGCGGCAGACGGCGGAACGTTGCAGTTGACGGGCTCGACCGGGTTGTTGCACTCGACGTTGGGCGCTTGTTCCGCAAATGTGCACACTTGCCACACCCCCTTTAAGCCCCGCCCCCCTCCAACCGTGCACTGCGTACTCTCTCATATCTGAACGCTCTCTCACCTCTCTCTCGGCATCTTGCGCAGTCTCTCATATCTCAACGCTCTCTCTCTCACTCTTGATTAACTAATGATGACCTAACAAGACAATGGCAATAAGAGGGGTCATACAAGGTTTATCTCATTCAATCAGTCTAATCATGTCAATATAACCGTCTCCCGAGTCTTCTCCGAAATCCCCCAGCTTTCCGATTCTCTTCAGTGATGTTAGTTTTTGGATCGACCGATTCTCCCGTGAAGCCTACCGTACCAACGCCCCCACTTCCTAATCCTTTGCCGGCTTTTAGTTGTCCAAATTGGGAGGATGGTTTACCGCCCCACAGCGAAGCTCTCAATCTATTCAAGGGTGTGAATTCAGCGACAGCTAGAGATGTTTCTGTCCCTTCCTTAGGAAACACACATTGAACAAATGAAAAGTATGGGTTTGCGGCCATCAACCAAGACTTGCATATGCGGCCGTACGATGACTCTCAGAAAACAGAAAGAAATCAATTCTCATGGTGGTTCATCTGCCCCGACAGAACTTGCTACAAAAGAGTTTCAATTGTAAGGGGAACGATCTTTGAGCACATGAAGCTACCGTACCAAGATATCTTCAGAATAATACATGCTTTTTTCGTTCCAATTATTCGATTCGCTCATTAATATTTCTTCATTAATAAATTTGATAGCACGTTCTGGTTAGAGCACAGACATACAGACAAACCAGGTAAGACACACAGGGGAGATGAGAGAGGAGAGAGAGCTGGACAGTGAGAGTAAGCGAGAGAGCGTGTTCTAGCGAGAGAGCGCGCATGCGAGGCTTGTAGTTTGTATCGCCCCCTATAAATAGCCTCGGCTGGCTCATTCTTCGCCTCTGATTCATCAGTTGCGCCTCTCTCATTCGAGAGCATTTTGGTTTGGGGAAGGGCCTTCGCGATGAAGTCCCTTCCCTGCCCCGGACTTCTCCATCTTCTTGGAGAAGTCGCCGAGCAGGAGCCGGCTGGGGCCTCCCCCCCCTTCCAGGCTCTCAGCCTGGAAAAGGGGGCGGGGCTTAAAGGGGGCGTGGCAAATGTGCACATTTGCGGAACAAGCGCCCGACGTTGTTGGCGGGAACATTGAAGCTCTCAAGCAAGACACTCAGAGGATCACTATCCTCAGTCCATCGCTTTCTCAACTGATTCGTATGAGCAGTCACAAGACTACCATCCAATCTCTGGACTTCATACATCACATTTCCTTTCCTTCTGAGCACTACGGCTTCAGACCACTTTTCGTGATTCGGACCATCCCGATCACGATAGTATACAGTGTCTCCTTCGGCGAACACTCGTGTCACCTTGTCATTCACTACTCTCTCCTCTCCCTCCCTGCACTGACGGCAAACTCTCTCATATTTGAGCCATAGGTTATCTAACATGCGACAGTTAGAGACAGGTTATCTCATATGTGAGACAACTTAGTTAGCTTACTCCTGTCCCCGTTACAATCTCGAGCGAGAGAGTATTATATAACGTGTCTTTTTTGAGAGAGTTTGGAGTAAGCTAACCTTTCCCTATGGCTGTCCAGTTAGACAACCTATATCTGAGAGAATTTGCCGTGAGTGTGGGAGACATGAGAGTGAGGCGACATCGCATCTTCCTTCCGAGGAAGATCTCCGCGGGAGTACACAGTTTCAATTGATTGTTGGGAGTGCATCTGTACATCATCAGGAATGTCTGCACGTTCTCGGCCTCCGGACCGTCGCCTCTCATCTTCAACAGAGACCGCTTGAACGTATCAACGAAGCGTTCAGCTTGTCCATTATGATACGGTGGCGAGAACATGTGCTTGATACCGTATTCTGTACAGAATGCTCTCATCTTCTCAGATTTGAACTGAGTTCCATTATCCGACACAATGGTTTCAGGACTACCGTATCTTGATACGAAGTCTCTCAATGCTTTGACGGTGGCATCAGCCGTAATCCTTTCCATAGACACGACCTCTGGCCATCTACTGTGAACATCAACGATGATCAAGTAGTAACGACCACTCATTGGACCTGCGAAATCCATATGGACTCGCTCCATTGGTCGACGTGTCTCTGGCCATTTGATAGGCTCAACCTTGGAAGGATTCTTGGCAGCACTTGCACAACCTTCACAACATCTTACGAGGCTCTCGATATTCTGATCGATGCCTGGCCAGTATACATATGAACGAGCAAGAGCCTTCATACGCACCATGCCTGGATGACCACGATGCAGTTCCTTCATGACTGCTTCTCTTAATCTTGCAGGAATGATCACTCGTTCTGCCATCATCAAACATCCATTCACAGAAGAAATCGATTCTCTCTTCAGGTAGTACGGTAGCATATTCTGATCCTTCGGAGGCTTAGGAGGCCACCCTTCATCCAGATATTGCTTCACCTTCAGAAGAATTTCATCATTCAATGTAGACGATTGAATATCAGTAACAGTTATGGGCATAGCCCTCACTCCTTGACGCAGGACTTCTTCAATGTCTTCCTCCAGAGATACATGAGCAATAACCATGTCTTCGTCATCACGCGTGTACGAAGCCATCAATCGAGAAAGCATATCAGCCTTTCCGAAATCCTTCGTATTCACGTACTCGATCTTGAAATCGTAACTCAACATGAATATCGCCCATCTGAGCAATCTGTTCGCCGAATGAACAGGGATTCCATTCTTTGATCCGAATATCGCAAGCAATGGCTTATGATCAGTCTGAAGAAGAAATCTTCTTCCATAGACATACTTGTGGAACTTCTTGAGTGCGAAAGTCAACGCGAGACCTTCCTTCTCGATCTGAGAGTACTTCTCCTCGGCACCATTGAGGCGCTTTGAAGCATACATCACTGGTTTCTCAGTTCCATCCTTGTATCGATGACTTATCACTGCACCAATTCCATACTGGCTTGCATCAGCGGCAACAACGATATCCTCGTTGGGATCGTAGTGCGCGAGCACAGTCTCAGCACTGATAGCGTTTCGGATATTCTCGAATGCTCTCTGACACACAGGAGTCCATTCAAACTTGGCATCCTTCTTTAGCAATCGATCAAGCGGAGTACGCAGCTCCGACATATTCTTCACGAAAGCTCCATAGTAGTTGACTCCACCGAGAAACGATCTCAGTTGAGCTACATCCTTGGGTACTTGCATCTCTTTGAGTGCACAGACCTTCTTGGGATCGGGGTGACGTCCAGATTCATTCACGATGAATCCAAGGAAGTGGACTTCATTCTGTCCGAATGCACACTTCTCGGGTCGGATTCTGAATCCAGAATCACGGACTTTCTCGAGAACTCTCGTCAGGTTCTCGTCGTGCTCTTCCTTCGTCCTTCCACTTACAATGACATCATCCAAGTATGCCACTGCCCTGCTCATTCCTGTCAACATCTGGTCCATTATAGACTGGAATATACCTGGAGCAGGCTTAACACCGAACGGTAATCTACGGTACTGATATAGTCCGCGATGCGTATTGATTACGAGGAGCTTCTTAGCTTCTTCGTCTACTTCAACTTGGAGATACGCATCCGAGAAATCAATCGTGGAGAAGACTGTTCCACCATTCAATGAGGCGAATATGTCTTCCGGCAGTTTGAGCGGATGAGTGCAATCTTCTAGACAGTCATTCAATCCTGTCTTGAAGTCGGCACACAATCTCTTTGCACCATTCTTCTTTGCGACTAGCAAGAACGGAGCAGCCCACTCCGAGTGTTCTACCTTAGAGATCACTTCCATATCACATAATCGATCGATCTCTTCATCACACACCTGCTGGCTGGCATACGGCACTGGCCGCTTGTTACGGAACACAGGCTTTACGCCTTGTTTCAGGTACAACTTAGCTGCAGACTTGTTGTACTTACCCAGTCCAGGCTCACAGACTTCTGGGAAGACATCCTTTACCCAGGCTGCGTAGTCTCCTGACTTGATGTGTGCAATCACCGTTTCATCATTCTCATCAGAGAATGCTCGCTTCAAGTCTAGCTTGAAGAATACATCGTTGCCGACTAGTCGAATCGGTCTTGGGGTGACGTGGACCCATGCGTCACACTTCTTGCCACAGTATTCCATTGTACTGCGGAACTTGCCGAGGATCTTCATACCTTGTCCATTTGCACATGATACGGTACATGGAGCGGGAATCAACTTAGGATTCTTCATCTCCTTCCAGTCAACCTCCGAGATGAGCGTCAGATCAGATCCTGTGTCAAGTTGACACTCCATCTGTGTTCCATCCATGGATACATTCACGTACACACGATTGCCTTCAATCTGATTGCAATCCTTCACTTGTACTGAATGATTCTTCCGTGGTTTCTTCTTCGGCCTCATTTCAGGATGCTTCAACCAGCATCTTTCTTCAGTATGACCATTCTTGCTACAATGTGTACATTTCACATTGGCATTTGATCTCTCGGTCTTTGGCTTCTTACCATTCTTTCCCTTATCATCTTTAGGTGCTCTGACCATATTGGCTGCATTCGTCTGAACCGCTGAGACTTCACGCTCAAGTGCTCTCAACGACGAATATCTTTCTAGAAGCTCTTTGAATGTGATATCGGCCTTCTGACTTACAGCATTGAATAGTTGAGTACGTATCGATTTCAGTTGAGGCAAATCCAATCCAGCAAGGAACAGCGTGATCTTCATCTGATCCTCCTTAATATCCTTCAGATTGCCTTTCTGATACAACCGATTCACTTCAGAAGCGAATTCCATCACATCCGTACTACCATTCATAGCCATGCTCAGTTTGAAGAATCGAACACGCAGTTCGAAATCTGTTTCTTTCTTGCCAAACAGAGCCTTCAGTGCCTTTATCGTATCATCGAACGATATCTTCATGACATCTTCGGGTGCTTTGTGATCACGATACAATGCATTACACTTTACACTCAGATGACGCAATAACATTCTCACTTTATTGCCATCATCCAAATTCTTCGCATCATATTCGAAGAAATCTTGGTATCGAACATACCAGTTCTCGAATGTGCATTCAACAGCATCATAATCGAACTCAACAATGCGAGCTTCCATCGCATCAATAGATGGTCCTTGAGTAACTTGACTTTTAATCTCTCCATTAACAACTACTGTCTCTCTACTCGCTAACATCTCGAGTATTTCATTGTTCTTCTTATTCTGCTCCTCCTGCTTGCTCATGAAATCCTGCTGCATCTTCACGAACATCTCCATTACAGTTGCCATCGTGACTTCCGACTTCACTTCTTCTCCAGGCATCCTTACTACGAATCACTTGAGTACACTTAGCTCAAAGAAAAATTCGCGATAGCCTTCGGCGTACTTCTTGCAAAGTACCACACAGAATCCACAAAGAAGACGTACAATCACAAGTTTGTTTAGCTAATTACCCCCCTTTTGGGTGTAATTTCAGCTCTTTCAAATGAACGTTAAGAGGGAGCTCTACGTTTCAGTCGCACCAAAGCAACTCTATCAGCCTCAGTCACACCAAAGTGACGCTGATCTCACTACACCAAAGTAGTGGACAATAGTTACTGACCATACAGTAACAAGCCACACCAAGTAGCAATGATCAGACCGCCACAGCCTGATCACCAACAAGAAATGCACAGAAACGAGAAAGAATAAAGTAAAACGAGAAAGAATAAAGACTCACGTCAGCTCGTCAAAGATCCTGGTCGCCAAAATGTTATGTTCTTGGACACAACTTGTAGTATAGAAGAGACTTTATCAACAGAGAGAGTAGAGCACAACCGTGCGACGTGGAAGAAAACTATAAGAATGCCGCTGGGGCCTTAGCCGCAGCCTTATATAGGGGACGCACGCGTGAGGCTACACGCGTCGCGGTTCAAGAGGTTCAACGGGGTCAAAAGGTTGTACGCTACACTCAGAGAAAAAACCCTAAGGGTTGTAAACCCTAACCCAAATCCTAAGGAATTGCAGAGACAAAACCCTTACTATTAAGGGTTTGGCCAGAGCGCCAACTAGGGTTTGAAACCCTTATTTGCAAGGCCCACGCCTCCCCGTTGTATGATATATGAGTTCTGTCAGTGTACCAACATGTCCGTGTAGCGCAGTGGGTAGAGCGCTTGGGTGGTGCGCGGAGTGGTGCGCCTCCGCCTGTTCGATTCCTACTCTGATTAAAATCTTTTGCAACTTTAATTCTGCGTCTTTTCGAGGTCACTAAGGGTTTCAAACCCTAGCATGTAAGGGCTGAAACCCTTATGGGTAAGGGTATCAAAACCCTTACCCGTAAGGGTTATATACAGCGCAGCATGCCAACTAGGGTTTTAAACCCTTGCATTTAAGGGTTTTTTCTCTGAGTGTAGGTCAGACTACAATAACTAGGTCGCGTACATAGCAAATACCACAACGAGGTTGTAAGGTTTAATTAATAGATAATGATGATAAAACTTTAATTATAAAGCATAGGTAGAAATACAATTACGAAAGATTTTGACATTGTGACAAATCATGGCAGAATTAGGCAGTAAATTCCAAGAATTGACAACTCTGTTCGAGATAAAGTACAAGAAACGCCTGGATTTACAATTATATTTGACAAGTTGAAAATTAATCAGTATCTGTTATAATATTTTATATAATATAATACCTGATATATGATATAATATCTGATATAAAACGTAATATTTTTTAAAAATATTTTGTTATCATAAGACAGAGTAAACAATTACACTCCAAGAGTTCTCTCGTCTCGATGATCCCAATGTTTCTCACTGAACGCGTAGGGGTTGATCAATGGGCCAAGAGCTGTTTCTATTCTATCTAATCAGTCTTTATTCCTCTCTCTCTCTCCCTCTTTCTCTCCTCTCTCCCTCTTTCTCTCTCCATCTCTCTCTCTTTCCCTCTCCTTCTCTCTCCTTCTCTCTCTCTCCCTCTCCCTCTGTCTCTCCAACTCCCTCTCTCCCTCTCTCTTTCTCTCTCCTCCCCCTCTCTCTCTCTCTCTCTCTCTCTCTCTCTCGCTCTCTCTCGCTCTCTCTCTCTCTCTCTCTCTTCCCCTCCTTCACCACCCGTCCGTCAGACTCATCCATTAAGTGGCAGTCGGATATTGGGGGATGAAAACAACGTTAGAGATAAGAACTATGGAAGAGAAATTGATCTATCAACACAATTGAGAACTCGAGTAATGGGAACCAAGAATGTTGTCACTAATGAACTTCATGAACTTCAATATATTTACGTTGAATGACACCTTGGACGTCTTGACACAGTCACTTATTTAATACAATGAAAATATTTACCTTATTGATAGAATAACTTTCCAGGAAGAAGTGCTGCACTGCGATGCGAGCTCGGAGGACACGGAGGATGGTGAGAACCTAGGGAATATCGTTAGCTAGGACTTAGGGTCATTCCTTATCCCAACTTCTTCCTCACTCATTGATCAGCACTATTTCGTCCACGTTAATGGCCATTTATCACTGTCCTACACTCACAAAAAAATCCCTAACTAAAGACCCCATGGGAATAATTCCCTTATATGTAAGGTAATTGTTTTCAGGGGAAAAATCCCTGATATATAAGGGACTTATTCCCATGGGGTATTCTATTTTAGGAATTTATTAGAATTAGGAATTTTAGGAATTTTAGGAAAATATTTTAGGAAATTATTTTAGGGTAGCTAGGAAATTTTCTGCGAGTGTAGTCATCAGCACTCAGCTGATATGAAAAATTCAATTGAATTGAATCACTGGCCTAGCAGTGATTTATCGTCGGACCATGATAATAATAATAATAAATTTATGCGTTTTACAAGAAAACACAGTAAATACTAATAGATAAATATGTGCGTCGAATAACGGGATTTACCTTTACCTTTTTTAACCTCGTTTATCAAAAGAATGCCCGTACCGTCAACAGGAAGAAGAGATAATAATTTCAATGATGGATGGCTTTTCAGAAAAAGAGTCTCCTCTTCCACTCTATGCCGTCCTATTCGTCTTCACGTTCTGGATGCTATTGTGCACAACGATATTCTCATTCATTGAGGGGTAAGGAATGAAATTTGAAAATTAAAAATTAATTAATTTTAAAAAAACAGAAAAACGAAAAAAATTTTAAAAAGAAGATAGTTTGTAGCGTTTGCCATATTTTGTTCGTATTTTACTCGATGAAGTGAGATGATGTAACTCTTGAACAACGAATAATTATTGCTCCGATTTGATCAATTAAAATATTCCCTTGTTGAAACGGCTGAACACTGTTAGTTTTGACGGTCAATTGGACATTGATCTTTGATCTTTGATCTTTATACAGTTGGTCTATGGGCGAAGCCGCCTACTTCTTCTTCATCTCTCTCACAACAATCGGTAAGTCTCGAAACAATTCACGAATTTTATAAAATAAAAAAATTATCGTTGAAAATAGAGGCATTTCATTGAAATTAAAAGACTTTATTTTTATTTACTTTATTAATTTTTACAAAATATAAATAACGAGTAGTGTTGCTTTTGACGGTGAGGTGGACTTTGATCTTTGATCTTTGAAATAAAGGCTTCGGCGACTTCACTCCCCGCTATCACGTCGCTGTGGCCAACTTCCTTCTCATTCTCATCGGTCTTTCCGTCGTATCCATGACTATTAATGTTATACAAGTGAGCAACTACACAATATGAGAAAATTTTCTTTGAATTTTATAAAATCAATTCTGAAAAATACACAAACAGGTAACTTCGTACCGAGAAAATTGTTTGGTTCTGGCAAGAATTCGAGAGAGGACAGCGAAAACTCTCTACTTTTGACCACTGTCCTTTTTCACCACTCTTATTTATTTATTTATTTATTTCTTTATTCCATCAAATATAATAATAAAAGAAGATAGATATGTATAGGATCAGAAGAGGGATAGATGGATTTCCGTCGCATAAGGCGATTTCGGTTTTGGCTCGGTGGCAGGTTTTAAAGGATGGGGGTTTAGGGACGAATACGAGAATCTTTAATGATGAGGTTGGAGGGGGGATTTGATAACCCTGCACGGAAGGGTTTGGGGGAGAAAGAACTAATTGGGAGGGGAGTATATTCCAAGTATCTATACTTCTAGAGGCACATGTCGTATGGGTAGTAGAAATCCTATGTGGGAGAACAATACGAAGTGGATGAGATTGTGTTGTGAGGGAAGAACAGAAAACAGATTAGATGAATCGAACAAATTAATCTTATGCATAGTATTATGTATAAATTGAATGTAAATTGAATGTCAAGAGTAGAGAGATTAAGGGACAAAAGTCTATCATGATATGATATCTCTTCGTGAATTTTGAATAAAAAACTACGCAAATTTTTGGTTTTACAACTTTTGAACTTTGAAATTTCATAAAATATTCAATGATTTCAGATGCAACTCGAGGCACTCTTCGCTCAGATCGTTGCCTCTATCGATAGCGACTTCAAGAACCGAATGACCGATAGTGAATATTGATCTTTGATCTTTGGTGTTTATAGTTTGACCTCTATATCTTAAAGGTGCCGAGGTTATGAGGAAGCTATCGTTGGAGGGCAACGTTGGCATACAAGTTGATGGGGAGAAGTTACTGGTTGACCATGATGAACATGACAAGGCTCAACAGCAGCAAGGTTATTGATTTTACAAAATTGATCTTTGATCTTTGAGCTTTTGATCTCTCAAAGGCACACCCGAGCTAATTTTAAACTCACCGTCTGAAAATGCTTTCTCGCTTTCTTGGTCTCCTTACGGAGAGTAAAATTTGCTAGGGGCGTCCCTTATCGTTTACTCCACAACAGTTTGAGAGATCAGACTTTAAATCAGATTATTTTGGTTGGTAATTGGTACTTTGTTTCGTAGATCAAACAATTAATCAGTTGATTGACACTAGCCACTATACCTTCTAAAACTCGAGACACAAAGGTGTTAGACATGCCCGGTTAGCTCAGTCGGTAGAGCACCAGACTCTTAATCTGGCTGTCGCGGGTTCGAGCCCGGCATCGGGCTGGCATACTTTTGCTGGTTAATTATTCGTAATTTTCAGATGAAACCTTCATCAAAGGTATGGAGAAGAGCATGCACGGTTCGAATCGACTACTTATGAGATTTATGAGTAACCATCAGTAAGTGAAATATTTCATTATTCAATAATCAATCAGTCAGTCAATAAAAGTTAATCAATTGAGTCGGTCATTAATTTTATTATATTTTTCATACACAATAACTATGTTTCAAAAAGTATAAAAACGAGTAAAATGAGAAAAAAATGAAAATAAAAAGGGGGGAATGGACATGGGAAATGAGGGGAGGTGAAGATGGTTGTCTCAATAAAATAATTTTAAAGGGTTCCCTTTCAGAAAGAAAATGCTCACGGAGAAGTTCGAGGAGCGCGCAAAGATGAGGAATAGTGCTACGCAGACGAGTGTTCAAATCAGGGTATGTTCACAGAGAGAGATTGAATTTGCCCGAATGGCGTTAGTTGGCGAACGATTTGCACGTATTCAGACAAATGCTAGCCTGTATATGGGCAAATCGGTGGCTTTTGGCCCGAATATGGGCAAATCGTTTGCACAAGTGGTGTAAGTTGGCAAATCTATTGCCCATATTTGAGCAAGTTTGCTCTTTGTGTTTGCTTGTTTTGTTTCTCCAAATTGTTCGCAATTTTATTATATTTTACCACCGGCCTATCAGTACTCTCCCGCAGGGATTCGTGTGTTTGAATAATGGAATATATATTAAAATTTTGCCTTTATTGCATTCTCGACCAATAATAATTTATCAAATATTTATAAATATTTAATCCCACCTCTAAGCACCTTAGCAACTGTCTTGAAGATGTACAGAGAAATTATACCAAAAGAATGTTAGCTAAATGTCGTTTACCTCCTTCTTCTTATAATGATAGACTAACGTATTTAAACCTCGAAACCCTTGAATATAGAAGAGCTATTTATGATATTCAATTTATTCATAATACTATGCATAACTTTAATTTGTTTGATTCATCCAATCTCCTTTCTGTTCTTCCCTCACAATACAACCGTCTTTCTACTCCATTTAGTATTATTCTCCCTTATAGGATTTCTACTACCCATACTACATGTGCCTCTAGAAGTATAGAATGTTGGAATTCACTCCCATCAGAATTAGTTCTTTCGTCCCCTAAACCCTTCCGTGCAGGGTTATCAAATCTCCCCTCCACCCTCATCATTAGATATTCTCGAATTCGTCCCTAAACCCCCATCCTTTACAAACTGCCACCGAGCCAAAACCGAAATCGCCTTATGCGACGGAAATCCATCTATCCCTATTCTGTGTACACATCACCCTGTTATTATATATATTTGATGGAATAAAGAATAAATAAATAAATAAATAAATAAATATACATTATATTGTGCAAGTATTTTTGAAATTATTTTTTTCAAATTATTCCGTTACAGGTGGCCTCGGTGCAGACAAAGGATAGGGATGAACAGCCGATATATGAAGAAGAAGAGGAGGAGGAAGTTATCACTACCACAACTATGCAGGTTTGGAATGACATAGGATCTTTGATCTTTCAACCTTAATCTCTCACTGTACCGTGCAAGTAGTTTAAAGCAATTGATGGATCCAAGTCACGTAATTAGCGAATAACTAATATTGCTGTGTCCATTAACCAGGAAATTTTATGTCAAGATTTTTTCTGCTTTTGTAAGCATGATTAATAATCAAACAAAACATTTCTATCAACCACTTTTTTTTCTGAAAGATGTAAAACCTTTGAAAAATAATACAAACAATAAATTAATACCAAAAATACAAAATTTTCGAATTAAGGATGGTCGCATCGTTCTGACTACTCGATTAGTCCCAAAGAGAAAGATGTACATCTACAACACGGGAGACTAATCGATTATTGATTGATTTGTTTGTTTATTGAAGATTCTTGTATTCTCTCTCACTTTATGATGTCACTCAACGGGTTATTTTGAAGATAAAACTTGTTTGCTTTAACGATTGCGTGTCATTATTCGAATGAAAATGCAAATCTTTGCAAAACTAGCCGCGTGTGGACGGGGAGCAAGTCGCACCATGAAATTGATTAGTAATTGTAATTGTTTAGTTCTGGTTTATCGTCGATAAATAAATGCAAATAAACAGGTCAGCAGGGGAGAGCAACTCAAAGTCAAAATGTGTTTAAGGAAATTTTTCTAACTCAGCTTCAACAGTTTCTACATATTTTCTAATGTCGATAACCGCATCGCTCTCTCTCTCTCCTCAAAGATGCCTCATGCGGAACGTGATCAAACTTTTTCCGCAGTTATCGCGAAATGACTAGAGGTTACGGTGGTAACGTCACCGGCAAAAGTAGTCAGCTGTTGAGAAGAAGATTTTTCAAGATAAGAGTACTTCTTGTTTGTGATCTCATTATCAGCACGTCCAGACTAATCAGTCGTCGGATTCAGCAGTGTAGATTTCGCCTCTGCCGATTATAATGCCGGACACCACATCTCTCTCGTCAACGGTGGCTGCGGTGCACTTGTTTCAATTTTTTTCGCAGCTATCGCGAACTGACTCTGTTACCATAGAGGTTACGGTAGCACGGTCACCGGTAGAAGGGAGTCGGGATATCTACCTACAATTAAAAAAGAGCGATTTGTTTGGTGATGCATGAAGTGAGTTATTAGTATTCTACGAAAGGCCGTTTTGGAAAATGGCAAAACGAACTTCTAGATATCTTGCTTGCGAGGCGCGGACAATTTATACAAGTTTAGATTTTTTAAATTTTTAGTTGTCTCTCTCCGTTTTTTTAAAAATAGTTATAATTGATAATTCGAGAGCCAAACTCAACATCAGCATCGTTTTCAAATCTATGGTAAAATAATAATTAAGCTGAAACATATCTGGAACATGCTCGTACTCTGGCAACGCTCTCTCTTAGACAAAGAAAGCGAGAGAGCATGGCCAGCGCGGAGAGTTTCACATTAGCCTTTAATAAGGAATGAGATTTGTCAAAGGTTCAAATGCTTTACCAAGGTAACAAGGTCACGCAACACATTTGTAAAAACAGAACTTTATTTTTCTTGTTTTTTTTTTAAATTAAGGTTCTGGTGCTCTACCGACTGAGCTAACCGGGCATGTCTAACACCTTTGTGTCTTGACTTTTAGAAGGTCTAGTGTCTAGTGTCAATCAACTGACTAAATGTTTGATCTACAAAACAAAAAAAGTATGCCAGCCCGATGCGGGGCTCGAACCCGCGACAGCCAGATTAAGAGTCTGGTGCTCTACCGACTGAGCTAACCGGGCATGTCTAACACCTTTGCGTTTCGAGTTTTAGAAGGTTTAGTGTCTAGTGTCAATCAACTGATTAAATGTTTGATCTATAAAACAAAAAGAGCGTGCCAGCCCGATGCGGGGCTCGAACCCGCGACAGCCAGATTAAGAGTCTGGTGCTCTACCGACTGAGCTAACCGGGCATGTCAAACAACTTTGTGTCTTGGCTTTTAGAAGGTCTAGTGTCTAGTGTCAATCAACTGACTAAATGTTTGATCTATAAAACAAAAAGAGCGTGCCAGCCCGATGCGGGGCTCGAACCCGCGACAGCCAGATTAAGAGTCTGGTGCTCTACCGACTGAGCTAACCGGGCATGTCTAACACCTTTGCGTTTCGAGTTTTAGAAGGTTTAGTGTCTAGTGTCAATCAACTGACTAAATGTTTGATCTATAAAACAAAAAGAGCGTGCCAGCCCGATGCGGGGCTCGAACCCGCGACAGCCAGATTAAGAGTCTGGTGCTCTACCGACTGAGATAACCGGGCATGTCTAACACCTTTGTGTCTTGACTTTTAGAAGGTCTAGTGTCTAGTGTCAATCAACTGACTAAATGTTTGATCTACAAAACAAAAAGAGCATGCCAGCCCGATGCGGGGCTCGAACCCGCGACAGCCAGATTAAGAGTCTGGTGCTCTACCGACTGAGCTAACCGGGCATGTCTAACACCTTTGCGTTTCGAGTTTTAGAAGGTTTAGTGTCTAGTGTCAATCAACTGACTAAATGTTTGATCTACAAAACAAAAAAAGTATATCAGCCCGATGCGGGGCTCGAACCCGCGACAGCCAGATTAAGAGTCTGGTGCTCTACCGACTGAGCTAACCGGGCATGTCAAACAACTTTGTGTCTTGGCTTTTAGAAGGTCTAGTGTCTAGTGTCAATCAACTGACTAAATGTTTGATCTACAAAACAAAAAAAAGTATGCCAGTCCGATGCGGGGCTCGAACCCGCGACAGCCAGATTAAGAGTCTGGTGCTCTACCGACTGAGCTAACCGGGCATGTCTAACACCTTTGTGTCTTGACTTTTAGAAGGTCTAGTGTCTAGTGTCAATCAACTGACTAAATGTTTGATCTATAAAACAAAAAAAGTATGCCAGCCCGATGCGGGGCTCGAACCCGCGACAGCCAGATTAAGAGTCTGGTGCTCTACCGACTGAGCTAACCGGGCATGTCTAACACCTTTGTGTCTTGACTTTTAGAAGGTCTAGTGTCTAGTGTCAATCAACTGATTAAATGTTTGATCTACGAAACAAAAAAGTGTCAATCAAAAATTCTACCACGGTTGAATAAACAACGAACGTCGGCCAACACTTAGACAACAGCGGCAAAGGCGAGAACACGAATACAAATATCTTTTTTTAAACTTTCCTTTATTCGATTCAGTTTGGTGCTGATCGCCACATCGAGTGGTCATACTTATTTTTTAAATCAAATAATATATTTTGTATTTTATTATTTTAAAATTTCTTTATAAGATGTTCATTCAGGGTATGCGATTACTGTTCAAGACGATGATTAATTCATTCCTCTTTCTCTCAAATATCATCTCGGAGTTTCTATTCCTCTCTTTCACTTTTTTTGTATGAATCATATATTTGTCTGTATAAATGGTGAAGGAGATTAAATAAATATTTCTATTTCGGCTTTTCCCCTTTCGTGATTCATAAACTGTATTTGTATCGTAAAATATCTCACTCTAGGACAAAAAAAAATCACAATATCACATCTTGTTTTATTTATTTATGTCTTTTATTTGTTTATTTATTTATCAGTAGCACGAAAAGGGATGTACATGTATTCTTGTTTTTTTTATCAATTTATTGATTGTTATAAATGAGCAAAGTGTTCCATCAATGCGCATATAGAATGTAGACGCAAGTTTTCCACAATCATCAATCAATTTTGACCCACTATGTTCCTCCTCCTTCCCATTTCCCTACCTCTCCTTCTCCTTTTCTCTACCTCTCCCTCTCTCCCTCTCTATCTACCCTCCCTCTCCCTCTCTATCAACCCTCTCCCTTTCTCCACCTCTCCCTCTCCCTCTCTATCAACCCTCTCCCTTTCTCCACCTCTTCCTCTCCCTCTCTACCTTTCACTCTCTCTCTACCCTCACTCTCCCTCTCCTCCATCCTCTTCCTCCCATCCCGCTCATTCATCTTCCTCAATAATCACTTGCACCTCTTCGAAATTTTATATTCGGCGGCGTAAGGCTCGCATGTCTTCAGAACTCTTGGGAAGCATATAAACCGGTGACTTATTGTTTGCAAACAGCGATGTAACGTTCGCGGCTGTGATTCAATTTATAATTATCACAGCGTTCTCATGACTTTCAAAGCAAGAACGACCGCTCAACATACAAACTCTCTCGAATACAATGGTCTCTCCTTTGTCTTGCTTTCGAAGAAAAATGGCTTGGACCAGAATACTGTGTTATGGTTCTATGAACTATGTATTGTTTCAGTAAACGATGGCTATGCGCTGAAACCAAAACTGAAACAGAAATCCAGCGGGAGATCACTGCTAGGTCTTATTCTTATTCTTTATTCCATCGTAGTATATGTGACATTAAAAACGAATAACAGAGGGGTTGATGGATGTCCGTCGCTTCGGTAGCGATATCGGTTTAGGGTGGGGGTACAGTGGCAGTTTGGGAGCTACTGGCGAATCTTAGAAGGTCTGTTCTTATTTTTGTTAGGTAAGTTGGTTCTTGGAGACTTTAAATATGTCCTGTCATACCTCCCCCCTTTATTCATCCTTCTATTTATCCAGCTGATGACAAAGTGTACGAGAAGTGTGAGAGCGTTCGCGGGATTTTAGTTTAATAGCTGTTATTTAATCCAAATCGTTCGAAGGTGATAAAATGTCTTCCTCTCAATCATTCAGTTTCTCTTTCATCCTCTCATCCATCCGCATTCCTCTAACACTATAAATCTTCACTTCATCCTTTATTCACATATTTATTTCCTTTTTTCTTGTCTTTCTTTTTCGTTTCCCTTGTTTTGTTTTGTTTTCTTCTCTCTTTCTTTTCTTTTTCTTTTGTTTTCTTTCTTTCTAACAGTCCTTCTTCTGTATTCTTTCTCATTATTCCAGTAATCAACCTTTTTTCTGCGTCTGCATTTTTTAATTTGCTAGAACACAACTTCTCTCAATCTCTGCTTCTCTAGACTCTCTCACGTATGTTTTGATCTCTAACCTCTCTCTCTTTCTCTGTTCCCTCTCCATATCCCCTATTCTCTAGTCAGTCTAAACTCGAACCATACTCCTTTCTCCTTGTAACTCGATGACTTCTTCCGATCTCTGATCATCTATTCTCTCCTCTTCTTCCGCTATAGATATATTGTCAGTACAACTTTCTTCGTGTTCTTGTGTTTAGTTTTTGACAATATTACTTTTTGTTTCAATTCTCTGGTACTGAGAATATTTTTTCTATCATACGATCGCTTCATGTCATGATGCACTGTTATTTATCTGCTATTTCAAATTTTGTCGCATCTTATTGTTGTATGATAAATTAAAATAAAATTTAACTGTTGAAAATCACTGATAGAGAAAAAGAAGATGGTACTGATCTTATTTCTCGCTTTTCATTTACGACTTTGAAGACCACAGTGATGCAACAATAATTTCTGGATCATATGATTATTAATAGCATCCATGTACATATTTCAACTAATCGTTCTGTTTTATGAATCTTTCAATATTTCATTCTTCGTTGTCCACCCTCTCTCTCTCTCGCCATCATCCTCCATTCATTCATCTCTCCTTCCTTGTTCTCTCCCTCTTTCTCTCCCTCTCCCTCTCCTTATTCTCTCTCCCTCTCCCTCTCCCTCTCCCTCTCATTCTCCCTCTCCCTCACTCCCTCCCTCTCCTTATTCCCTCCATCCATCTCCTTCATACACTAAAATGGTCTCTTATTTCTTCCTTCATTCTTTCCTTCGGTCCACCCATCAATTGTACACTTTTATTGTTTATCAACATTACCTCTAACGATTATCTGTTTTATCGTTTTATCTAAAAACATCTTGAATGAATCCCAAAGGAATCCCAAAGACACATTTTATTTTATTTATTTGTCGTACATCACAAGGATGTTCCATCAAGTACAAACTGTTGAAGTGTAAGGAAATATGTGAAATTAATATAATTGAGGGGGATTGGAATGGGAAGGTAAAAATAAAATAAAATTTAATAATAACTAAAAAATTATTTTGCATCATCACTTTAAATTGTATCTCATTGATCTCCCTTATATCTCACCGTCTATTTTTTAGATTTCTGTTTTTGATCGAAATTCAAAATTCCAAAATTATATTTATTTATGTTGTATTGACAAGTAAATAAATGCATTTTCAATCTCAAATTGATCTTGACTGATAAAACTGGAACAGGTTCGCGAAGGATGGTTCAGTTATCACTCTCTGCCTCTCTCATTCTTCCATACTCTCTCGTCACTCTCTCACTGTCGGCCACTCTCTCCATTTCGTGTACTCTCTCGCCCCCGTCACTTTATGCTCTTATTATGATGGAACTAATGTAAGTGTCCACCACCACCCTCTCAGCAGGCTCTCTCGATTCGTAGTGCTCTCTCGTCCTACTCTAACTGTCTGCGCTCTCGCTATCTGTGTACTGTCTCACTCGTCAGTTTTCTCTGCTCTCTCTCACTTTTGCGTGATCTCTCTTCACTCTCTGACCAGTCTGCGCACTCTTAGGTTGTTGATCTCTCGTTATGATCGGAGTAATCGTAATTTTCTGCTAAATCACTTTAATAGAATTATCTTCACTCTCTCTGCTTCCTCTCTCCATCACATCCCTCTCCTTCTACCCTCACCTCTACGCCAGTCTAATTTACCTCCCTCTACCTCTCTCAGCATTCAGCTGCCCTTTAAGTTCGTTTTAACCTTTTTCTTCAGAACCTTTAAGATGCTACGGTCTAAACGATTTTCCGTCCTAATCAGTTTGAATGATTCTTTGAGAAACAAATGACTAAACTGATTAAAAAACCGAGTGATGACTCTATTTTACATCTACACAATTTATCTAGAGATTATTAGCCATTGAAAAGGGACTAGTATATGAAGGGAAAGTCGGATCAGGCTATGTGAACATTGCAAAAACAAGGATCAGTGGAACCATCTCATGTCACTACAGATCCGGTGGCCCACTGCGTAGTTGATCTCGATAAAGTGGTTAAATGTAAATGTTAAAACATGAAGCGAACTTCTTCATTCTTTCAACATCTTCAATCAAAGCCGAGCTATGGTTGTCAATCCACACTAATCCGTGCAAAGAGTGATAAACACTTTTCTTTATTGACCCGTCAAATACGTTCGAGTGTCCCTTGATTAACTAACAACACTGAAGCTATTCACATCAATTCTTGTATAACAATAACATCGTCATCAGCTTTTCTCATTCTCAAGATATTTTGAAATGGCTACATTATTTTGGAGATGCTCAAAAGTCATTGCTTTGGAAAAAAACAGGTCTCTATACTGTCTTTGTTCTCCTCCCAATGAAAGAGAAAAAAAAAGGAAATCCGAGAGTGTTTTGGAGGAGAGATTCAAATGAGTATTAGCTATTCCAAACACTCTAATTTGAAACTCTGCGCTCTGGCAATATTCCCTCGTAAGCTAAGAAAGCTAGAGAGTGTTGCCAGAACGGAAAGTGGAATTACTCAATTTCTTCGAAGGTTACGCTCTCTTAAATAACTGAGATTGGCATGGCTTCTTATTCTATTCTTTCATCTCCACCCGCCTTACACTTTTGCCCCATTTATTATGGATTTTAACGACCTGAAAACTGCACATTTTGTTCCAGACTTTACGTGGTTATATCTCTTCGTCTATATAACTCCTCTGTCGTTTCCTCCTTCCACCATATCTTATTCATTTCTTCCCCTCTTTCTTTCTCCTTTTGTTTTCCCGTTCCGTTCCTGTTGCAGTATCACATTAGTCTCTTTTGACAATCTTTGATCATGGCCACCATTCCCCCATCAAAAATCAATCGTATTTTACTCCCTGATTCCCGTTCACTTGCTAAATACCGTAACTCCGCTAGGGACATTATTGTCATCATGATTATATTAAATTCTTGTTTTATCGCTAAATACCGTAAGTCCACTTCGTGCATTATTGCCCTCGTGATTATAAATCATATTAAATTCTTATTTGATCGCTAAATACCGTAAGTCCGCAATCACTCGGTACATTTCGTATTTGCTTTGAATCTTGTTATGTAGTGTCCATCCTCTCATGTTTTCTGATAACTTCTTCGTGTAGATCTGCAACTGGGAGTGATTAGCGGCTCTTGTATACAGTACTAATACAAATATTATCTGATTATCTGCTCATTCCACTGTCACCAGCTAAACAATGCCATATGGTAGGCAGTCAACAGTTGCACCATCCCAGTCTCTCCCTCTCCTTATTCTCTCCCTCTCCCTCTCCTTTTTCTATCTCTCTCCCTCTCCTTATTCTCTCCCTCTCCCTCTCCTTTTTTCCCTCCCTCTCCTCTCGTCCGTATTGTTTCGAGACTGCTCGCTAATGGCCCTGAAAGTGTGTTTACATTCGTCATCTTCATATACAATTTCGCACCATATTCATTTCGTTATTCTTCATTCTTTCGAATTCAAGATATTCTTATTCTTATTCTTCATTTTTATGTCGCTTTTATGTGAGACCAGGAAATAATGAAGTTCCTTCTTTATTTCATGGTCTCACATAGAATCTACATCATCTATCTACAAAATGAAGTTTACGCAGATTTTTCGATACTTCATTTTTTTTAAATAATATTTAAAAATCTTATCGATTCTGTGCACATTCTGAGCTACAATATGATATGGGAATACAATAGCTGTATAGCTATACAAATTCTGAAAAATAGAAAAATCTATTATGCTTTATACAACGTATTTGCACGATAAGCAATATTATTGCTTTTTGTTGTTTTAAATTGACCATATCGAAAGTGTTTTGAGTGAAAAGTTTATTGGTTCGTGCTTGGGTTTATCATATTGTTTTTGTCTGGGCTCTCTTCAAATCAGACACTATTTCTTTCTTCTCTGACGCCATAGTACATACAACTGTACCGATAGAATTTTGTATAAGTAATTGATTTAGTAAGTAAAACAATGTACAGGACGTATTTAAAATAACTGTAACAATAAAGCTATTAAGTAATAATGTGTTTCATGGATTTTCGGCCGCTACGTCTAAATCAAAAGAAGTTGTACATATTAGACGGGGAGAGATTTACTGTTTCGGCCATTAGGTTGTAGACAGTGAACTTCTATCCTATGACCAGGTGGACGAGTACTCGAAATGAGGAGAATTTTCTAAACATCAGATTGTGAAGAGAAAGCTAGAGTATTAAAATATATCAATAATGGATGACCAATGGATGACGCTAATCGCGTCATTACTCATCTGACCTAAGTCTGTCTGATATAATAAATGAATTTGAACTTGAATTTGAATTAAAATATATAACACTTGCCTACTCCCTAAGCGTATCAATATTTTATACTTTGGGTCATATTCTAGTATTCTATAGGTCATATGTCAGAAACCTTCACATTCCCTACCTCTCCCTTACTTGCCTCCCCTAACGTTCTCCCTCTCCTCTGCCTCCTCTCCCTCAGCCTCCTCTCGCTCTCCCCCTCCCCCTCCCTCTCCCTCTCCCTCTCCCTCTCCCTCTCCATCTCCATTCTTCATGCTTCACATATCCTTCACCACCTCCACACATCTTATTTCATCTATTTTAAGATATTCATCCATACATTCTTCTCCTTGTTTATTCCCCTCCTCTCATTCCTTTACTTTTCCTCTCACAACTTTTCAAGAAGCCTTGTCCATAATAATATGCATACGTTCTGAATATTCCTTACTTACATATCACTAACAACTTAATCAGAGCTGCTCATATTTTGACTAACCACAATTATTACAACTCCATATCACCGATATGGCTTCCACCGAAATTTTTTAAAAAAATATTGTTACTCATTCCATTCATTTCCTCTCTATTATAGCTCAAATCAAAAGGAATCTCGTCCCAAACTGAATTGAAGGTGTTTAACCAAACTCTCTCACGGCGGCTCAATGATAGTAATTAAGGAGCTCCCGCAATCGCAAACTGAGTATCGCAAACTGAGGGATCCTCCCAGCGCGAACGTTGGATACGATATGAATGAGCGCTGCTCGTCATACGAACGCTTCAGACTAGAGCTATCATCGAGTTTTACGAGTTGCGACACATGCTGAGATGGCTTAGTGGCTAGAGCTTTTGTGTGGCGATCCGAACCTCGTGGGTTCGAATCCCGCCCGGTGCAAATAAACTTTGCTGATTTTTCATAGTGCGGGAGGCTTCAAGCCAAAGTTAAATGTAGGGATTTCCCTCCAATGAACCGCCGTGCTCTCCATTACAATTATCACTGGCCGAGCAGTGATATCCCGCAGGGCGATGTACCTTTGCCGTTTTTACCTCTCACTTTTGTGAATTTATAAGTGAGAGTGACAATTCTGCTGATATTCCTTTAAAGTCACATTAGTATCTCCATAGTTCGTTCAATCGAATTAGTCATATCCTTGATTTCTCATCATTTCGCCCCCACTTAACTCATCAATTAAAGTGTTTATCTTCAGTGGTATTTCAGTTCTCCTTTGAAACACTAATTCAACCTTTAAAATGTTTCCATCCTTTCTTCATTTTCTCATGTATTCTTATATTTCTTCTTCTCCTTCCAGTCAATTCTCATTCGTTCTCTCCTTCCATAGATATAGACTGCAGATTGACTCTCCATGACGAACAATATTGGGCTCTTCCATTCTCTCCATCTCTACCCCTCTCTCTCTCTCTCTCTCTCTCTCTCTCTCTCTCTCTCTCTCTCTCCCTCTCTCTCTCTCTCCCTCTCTCCATCTCTCTCTATCTCTCTCTCTCCCCCTCTCTCTCCCTCTCCCTCTCCCTCTCCCTCTGCACCTTCCCCCCTTCCCCATCTTCATCATCTTCCATCACCCATTGTCTACATCTTCAATCTCGAAAAAGTTTCTAAGGACCTCAAAAGAGGTCTAAATACTAGAACCAAACCCATTGTGAATCTGTGAATAGACAAATGTTTCAAGGGTACTGCAACTAGGAATATTTTATTAAAAAAGGGATTACTGTAGCAGAAGTGTCGATATCACTATGGTATCTTTAAAAGTCATTGGTTTATGAACTTGCAGTAATTTCTTGTTGAGAATCTGGGTGTTGCGTAGATTAAAAGTATCTCGGGGTCTTCCCTGAAGGCTTAGAACGATCTTCGGCTTACGTTGGCATGCTATGATTGAATATTCCATCATATTGAAGGGACATATCGAGAACACGCGGAAACCATTTCATTTATTTATATCGGCGAATTTCAACTTCATCTTTCCGAATCTTGGAAAACTTATCATACTAGCTTATTAGCATATTACCTTTAAAGGCACACCCCTAATAAATTTTACTCTCCACTCTCGCAACACTTTCTCGCTTTCCTTGTTTAGAAAATTGACAGAGAGGAGAGTTTAAAATTATCTTGAGATGTACCTTTGAACATCCGTAACATCATCTATATTAATATTGCTATTTATGTTATATATGATGATTTCATTTCCGTGTACGCATATATAATATAATATAATCAGTCGCACCCATGACATCATTAAATTATATCATCAAGTTATATATTAGCAGTAACTTTATGCCAAATTGCATCGAGTGTAGTCATTTCCATTGCCACGCTTAGCAATAATATATCACATGGGAATGAAGTTTATGAGATGAAGTAGCTTACATGTACTCGATTAGTAGATAAAGAAAAATGTTATCATATTCAACAAATTCAATATCTATGAAAAATGCGTAAAAAAATTAAATTTACCACAGAATGATCAGTATCTTAGGTTATTGTGTAGTTTAAGTGTGAATGTATTAACTTACCCTATTTACTTCCCTCTCTCTACCTCTCTCTACCTTTGCCTCTCCTTCTCCCTCTCATATTACCTGTGACTGAAAGTGTCTGACTCTGAACATACAGAACATATCTGATGTACCCTCGACCCTATTCTGACTCAAAATCAGTACAATTTTATTGTACTGATATATCTCCTTTATATTTATAATTTGGTCGTATTGAATTATCTATAGAAAAATGATGAAGGACATATCGGTGTGAATAAACTACCTCAAATTTGCGCGTTGTACAAAACTTTCTTTCGAACTCTAAGTTGTTCCTTTTTAAGGTATTCCGACTCTGAATTACTAATCTAGGTTTTTCTGTTGTTTACTATTTCGCGATGTATTCTCATGGAAAATTCATTATTCCAAAATAACTTATTTTCAAAGATTTTTCCAAAGAATGTATTGTTCTGTATGACAACTTGCACTGGCTCTATCAAAACCTTTCCATTTTGTTATTGTTCTCTGACAACTAGGCCCATGTCAAACTTTACTCTAACTCTCCTCATTTCACACACTCTCTCGCCGCTCTTTCTCTTCCTTTTCATGACTTTTGATGACCACCACAATGAAACAAGTGATTTATTATGACAATCCAGGCCTTTAGGGACAAGGAAGTCCATTTGCCTCCCAGTCATGCTCACTTCAAAAGTTGTGAAGATATGAAAACTCTCGTCGTTTTGCATACTCTGTCTCCCTCTCTCTCTCCCTCCCTCTCTCTCTCACCCTCTCTCTCTCCATCTCTCTCTCCCTCTTTCCCCACCCTCTCTCTCTCTCTCCCTCTCTCTCTCTCTCTCTCTCTCTATCTTTCTCTCTCTCCCCTCTCTCTCCAACTTTTGCAGTTTCCTCTCATCTTCTCATTTCACTTCCTTCCTTGTGTCATTCTCCCCTCAGTCATTCATGGACTTGTTTCTCCCAAGGAATGGACCTCGACGACCCTTGTCCTGATATTCCCTTGGGGGTGGAGAGAGGGAGGAGAGGGAGAGAGGGAGGAGAGAGGAGGGAAGGAGGGAGAGAGAGAGTGAGAGAGATAGAGGGAGAGAGGAGGAGTAAGTGAGACAGAGATAGAGAGAGAGATAGAGAGCAAGAGAAAGAGGGAGAGAGGAGGAGTAAGTGAGACAGAGATAGAGAGAGAGATAGAGAGCAAGAGAAAGAGGGAGAGAGGGGGAGTAAGGGAGAGAGAGTGAGAGATAAAAAGGAAGCGAAATAAAGAGAGAATGAGGAGTAAAGTATTCAGGGGGCAGAGAGAAACGGAAAAGAATAGGGGGTAGGGGTAGTTAAAGGGGGCGTAACCTCTCTCAATGACCTCTACATTGAACACGCTATTTCTCTGTTCTCTAACAACGAGAAAGCATTGCGCGTCGAAGAGACCATTGATACGCTCCCTTTAAAGGAACGACCATTCGAGATGTGTCTTCTCTATCTTTTTCGTTTGTCAATCTCTAAACAATTAAAGTCTATTCTTGATTCAATTAAAGGCGCACCAATTTGGCTCTCCCCTCTGGCCACACTCTCTCGCTTTCTTTGTTCTGCGAGAGAGTATTGCGAATGCGGAGGGTAAGATTAACTCGGGGCGGGTCTTTAAGAAGAACTTGTAGGAATTCAAATTGATTAGTAATGGTATCATTGAATTTTCTCGGCGCACTGATCAAACATCCGCAGGTGGACACATTTTGACCTTGATTTCGCGTGTGGTGTTCCAAATTACAAATTTAAAATTAAAATTTAAGATGAAGAATAGGAGTAACAGCCCTGGTTTGACTCTCAGCATGCCAGTGCTTGAATCTGAGTGCATTGTATTGCTCATAATGATAGAAAATAAAAGGACGTTAGGGTGAGAAAAGTGAGCGTATTCTTTTATTGTTCTTATTCTTATTCTTTATTCCATCATAATATACGTAACAAGAAAATAAGGACATAAAGGGGGTGATGGATGTGTTAGCTGCATGAGAGAAATGATGAAGCAGAATCTTGGCCTATAGCAAAAGTAGGATGACGAATTCGCTATAGTCATAATAATAATAATAATAATATTTTATTCCTTCAAATGAACGCATCGGGGATGGGTATCGGGAATATCTGTTAGATAGTCTTGTGAAGGATGTCCGTCGCCAAGGCGAATCATAACCCAGGTGTTTTCGTAGGTGCACTATCGGTGCGTATCCATTGTCAACGAGACTATGTCTCTCGTAGACTATACATGCCTTTCTTTGTTCGTCGCGAACAGTGAGAGAGCATTCGATGATCATAAGAATATAGTACCTGAAAATTCCTAAAATCCTTTATTTATTTATTTATTCCGTAACGTTTTCATAAAATTATTATTTTTAAATATTCCTTTGACCCCAAATAAAATCCCTATTGTCCGTATAAAATATACTTGCATAATTGCATTGCTACTGCTGCTAAACAGGAACTATTATCGATTAACTCCCCACTCTTTCCTCTTTCCTTCCTCGCTCTCTCTGATCTACCTACTCTCTCACCGGTGCTCTCTCCCTCTAAACATAGAAATTCATTGTGGCAGTGGTTGGCTACTCTCGTATCAAATAAACAAGTGTATTTTATACGGTCAATAAATATCTGGACATTTCAAGTATTTTGAGGGATTTTCCCTGATATTCTGGGAGACTAAATCTTTTCTATTGTATGGAGTTCGATGTTTTTTCTTGAACCATTATGGAATTGGGGCTAATCGGGGGCTGTATACCCACTTGCGAAATAGGAGGGTGAGGTAATAGGAAAGGGGGTTTATCTTGTAAAGAAAAAGACTATTCATTGTAATGGATTAGACAAAGTAGAAACGTGATGACCACAAGTCACGAAAAGGAAGAAAATGTGTATAGAAAGTTTTTAGTTTCATTTGTTTTTTCCTATTCACTTCGTAAAGTTTTAACAGAAAATTGTTGACAGTGCCTAACTGCGTTCTTAAATATTATCATTATCTGATGCTTTATTTTTCCACTTCTTTTTTTGCATTTCTCAAGCGTATTTTCCCTCGTTTCGCTTAATTCTTTAGCTTAAGTCCTCTCTATATTTTGATCCTCAATTCCTCCCTTTCCTGCCTTGCTCCCTACTCTTTTGTCCCATTCTTTATCGGAGATCTGAAATGATTTGCAATAATTTTTTGAAATTATGTGTAAAATTAAATTAAATTATAAAACTAAATTTCCCTTTGATGTAAGCGCTTGCCACATTACAAGGCTTGTTCTGCTGGTTATTATGAGGAGAAAATTGAGAGAGGAGGGACAGATAGATCATCCTTTCCCTCCTAATAATATTTATTTCCCTATCATCTTCATTCAATAATTCGTTCTCGATGAAACACATTTTTCATATTATTTATTTATTTATTCCATCAAATATGTAGATTCATAGATAATACTGGCAAAGGAAAAGAGAGGTATGAATCTCCGACAAATATAAGCGATTTCTATCAGTATGTTTATATCGTCTTATTCAAAAGCATTTGTTTGGCTTCGCTTCGAGTCTTCTTTCTTATTGAATTCATCTTACTTGATTAAGATACTTGATTAACCGCAGCTTTTTTCATTCTATTATATTTTTTCTTATATTTTCGAACAGATCGTTATCATCTATTCATTTTTCCTCATTTTATCTCTTATTTCGTTGTTATCTCATTTTTCTATGCATTTTTTATTTTTTATAATGATTTTATTCGGTAACACAGATTCGTTATTTACAAAAAAGATATTGTATTCGAACTTTGCCTCTCTCTCGTTTTGGAGAAACAATAATCAAAAAAACACAAAATGTATCCAAATTGTTTATCAGTAGTATATGTATTTGTAGTGTTTTCTATGTAGACATTGATCTCTAGACAAATCATATAAATGAATAAACAGTTTTTAAAACTATTTTTAAAAATTCTTTTAGAAAACAACATTATTTTATAATGCAATATCATAAAATTTTGGTGAGCACTCTACATACATGGTGTCTAGAATTCTAAATAATCAATTATTCATTGTCCCTATTCATTATAAATTTATTCCACATTTTTTCTTATTTCAAATTTATTGACTGTTTACAGTTTCTTAAAGGGACACCCGCGAGATTGATCTCTGCGCTCTATTCTATTTGAAAGAAACAAAACAACCGTGATCTTTTATTCTTTTCCCGAAATATCAGACTACATATGTGCATGAGAAATGAATATACTCGGGGGAAAGTAGACGGGTGCACGTGTATTTGGGAGGGAGAGGGAGAGGGGGAGAAATAAGGAGAGGGAGAGAACACAGCTACCCAACAGGTATCGCAGAGACTCCATAGAGAGCGAGGGAGACTTGAAAAGGGGGAGGAAAAGTAGGCGAAATTGGTCGGTCAAAATGGGCCTTCTTTTTCTCCTTTTCTTCTTTATTCTTCTATTCTCTGTTGTTTGTTTTCCCCATGCGTATTATTTCCAACTGACTCATCAATATAGTAAATAATCCATGTTATTTATTACGCCCCCCCCCTCCTTAAAGGCACACCCCGAGCTAACTTTACTCCCCGCTCTGACAATGCTCTCTCGTAGACAAAGAAAGCGAGAGAGCATTGCCAGAGAGGAGAGCTCGGGATGTGCATTTAGGATGGACTCTGCTAAAAGTCAAGCGATTTTCGTATGTGAGAAAGAGAGTATTGAAAATGAGAGAGTTTACAAGGGGAAGAGCATCTAATCTTTAAAAAATAGTTAGAATCTTGCGGATTCCGATTCAGATGTCAAAACTTGCGATAAACATCATAGTAATAATGTTGATTGTTTCTTCTATTGAGGCTTCCTTGCTTGATTTGATTGATTAATTTAAAGAATATATTGCGATACTGAGAAAATCATGAGGGATTTCCGTCTTTGACACACACTATTTTCGAGTTTTGACCATGACTATGTGGGAATTATCGGGTTTTTGGTCGTGTCAGCTTCCGGTGTCTGTCACAATATCCTAGTCAAGAGTGTTGACTGCATGGGTTACAGTGTTCATGGCAGTTCCTTGTACGGTACCAGGGTTGGGATTTAACTTAACGGTTTTAACGGATTTAACGGATTTAACGGTATTCATCCGTTAAATTAATTTTTAACGGAATCCGGTAAATTTTTTCCGTTAAATCCGTTAAAAATAATTTTAATATTTTGAAGTAAAAAAGGTAGAAAACATGCTTTTTGAATAAGTTTTAAGCTTTTAAAATTTATATTTCGGGTACTCTGTTCTCACTATAGCGTTATAGTACATGTAATATATTCGAATTGATCATCGAAAGCACTTCACTTTCGTCACCGGCCTTCTTCTTTAGTTTTCGCATTTTTTGCCTAATGTTTTATATTGATTATTTTACTTTGTTTTCGGAAACGTATTCTTACTACTCCTAATATTGAATGATAAAAATTTAGAAATGTCGAAATTAATCGATTTCAATAATTTCTTTGGTGATTTAACGGATTTAACGGAATTTAACGGAATTTCAAACCGTTAATTTAACGATTTAACGGATCCGTTAAATTTTGATTTAACTCCCAACCCTGTACGGTACCATTGTCCGGTTTATTCTAGTAAATATTGATTTGTTAGGCGGAAATATTGATTGTTTTTCCTTAAAATTCTCTTCGTTTTCATGACTTTTGAAGACCCCAGTAAAGAACAATAAAACAAGTGATTTATAGCGACAACTAGGAAGTCCATTTGCCTCCCAGTTATGCTCTCTTCAAAAGTCGCAACTCCTCTTATTGTCAAATAAATCTGTTCCTTTGCATATAAATTCCTCTATTATCCGAAATCAATTTTACAAAACCGATCGATGAATACGTTAAGGTGACACCTCGAGCTAATGTAAAACTCTTCGCTCTGATCACGTTCTCTTACTCTCTTTGTCTGCGAGAGAGTTTTGCCAATGCGGATAGCGAAATTAGCTCGGACTCTTCCATTAAATACGATAAAACACTATCTATCAGTAACGTGACTTTCTCCAACCCGCCCATAGCCAGAACACCATCAAACCGTCACACTGCCTCTCTTAGAAAGTTCAGACAAAAAGTAAAAGGTAAAAGTAAGCCTAGAGTTTATGTTGCTCCTATTATCATTCGAAAGTGTTCTTTCCATTCCACTTTTACTACTACCTCGGCTACCCTTACCCTCACTCTTTTCGATAATGTGATTACTCGTAGAGAAACGTTGATCGAATCGACATTAAGGGGTTGAGAGGGAGAGAAAATAAGAGGGAGAGGGAGAGGGAGAGGGAGAGGGAGAGGAAGAGGGAGAGGGAGAGGGAGAAGGAGAGGAAGAGGGAGAGGGATGGAAAGTGGACGGCAATAGAAACTCTGAAAGTATGTTAAGTAGACAGAACTCTGGTAGAACTCAACTTGAAGTACAATTATTTTCTACCTGCGTTCTATTCATACCCTATCATTGTTGTCTCAATTTTTATCTTGTCTAAACTTTGTAGGTAATATAAAATCAATTTTAGTGTTCATTGCTTACTAGATTACTCGCCTCTGATTGATTTTCATTTATAAGCACACTCACGAGCTAATTCTACACTCCACTCTGGCAACGCTCTCTCGAAGGCCACGAAAGCGAGAGAACATTGTCGAGAGAAGACATTTTCAAATTAGCCCGGGCGTGCCTTCAGAACAAATTTATCAAGAGTAGGATCTGACGAGAATGGTTGGCCACTACATACGGCTGTGCATTCTAGAAGTGCAGTAGAGCCGATTGTTGAAATCGAGCGAACCTTCACTTGCTCTTCATACTTTGCTCTTTAGACAATCCTTGGGCCAACGTTGATCTTTATAAACGCGTCTTCTAATTCCAAAATTCTTGAATGCTCTCATAATTATTAAAAAATACATATTAGTCCAAGATATCATGAATATTCCTTGATCCCGTTGCATATATATTCTTCTCAGAGTATTTTATTTCGGTCCGTTCATTCCAGTAGTCCCCCTCCTCTAATTTCTTTTCGCTTTCGTTTTCTATCGAATTAAATTAGGAATTCATCCCTTTTCTCTGGTGGGAGATGATAACGTGGGTGTCGCGTGTCTTTAAAGGCACACCCTGAGCTAATTTGAGACTACGCTCTGGCCATGCTCTCTCGATCTACGAGAGAGTGTTACCAATGCGGAGATTGTCGAATTAGCTCGGGGTGTGCCTTAAACAACGTGCATTGCTCCGTACTTTATCTCCTTATCTCTATCCGCCTATTTCCTCTCTCTTCCACAGCGTTCTCATGACTTTCAAAGCAAGAACGACCGCTCAACATACAAACTCTCTCGAATACAATGGTCTCTCCTTTGTCTTGCTTTGGAAGAAAAATGGCTTGGACCAGAATACTGTGCTTCCCTTCATCCATTTCTTCACTTCGCTTTCTATTATATTGAGATCATAGGTCGAATAGCTAGGTTATCGGATTTTAAAATGCGGTCAGGGTTTTCGATTTTTGGCAAATTTGGCTCAAATGCGGTCAGGGATTTCGATTTTTGGCAAATTTGGCTCAAAATGCGGTCAGGGTTTTCGATTTTTGGCAAATTTGGCTCAAATGCTGTCAGGGATTTCGATTTTTGGCAAATTTGGCTCAAATGCGGTCAGGGTTTTCGATTTTTGGCAAATTTGGCTCAAATGCGGTCAGGGTTTTCGATTTTTGGCAAATTTGGCTCACAATGCGGTCAGGGTTTTCGATTTTTGGCAAATTTGGCTCACAATGCGGTCAGGCTTCGTACTTGATGTTTGTTTACCACCTTCAACAATTGCTTCTGCCTAGTCTATTTATTCACTCCGAAACGTCTTATTGAAAATTACATTTTATTGCTTCCCTTATCGGCTTATCCACGATTCTGGTTATCCGCTTTCTTAATTGATATCTGAAGCCATACCAAATATAACACACTCATAGAGCTGACATCGCAGAAGCAAAAGCCCTTCTCATTTTCAGCTCGAAAAACGCTTGATCTATTGATCTACAACCGCAATTTAGTACCACAGCAGAACCAAATACCGTTACTATGCTCAGATATTGTAAACAGATTAATTATCATTCATTTCCGGTCATTGGTGTCAATATCGATTTGTTTGAATGAGAAACTTTGAATGATGTTGACTAAGAAGGGAAAGGCTAATCTACTTCGCGTGATTTGTCTACGCTACGGCCTTTATCAATCTCAAACTTCTCTCTACCTTTACCTCTACCTCTCCTCTAGATCTGCCTCTACCTCTACCTGTACCTCTACCTCTTTCTACCTCTACGTCTAAACTACAGTGATCTCCCATGATCACTCAATTCAATTGTAGTTCACTTGACTAATCAGCTCAATCTCTCCACTCTTGTTAAACGATTTCTTTTAAGTACTCTCAACATTTGGAACGATTAACTCGAAGCAATTTAACACCCATTACCTACCGTAACCCGTCAAACATACCGTACCCCATTACTTGACCAGCTGTAACCTACCATAACCACTTCAGGTTAGCGATGTCGGACTCCTAACGAAAGATCAGTACAACGATGAGGTCACTGGTATTACTGTGTCTGGTGGCGTTATCGATCGAATCGAGAAGGAGTGACACTGATCTATCGGTTACGGTAGTAGAGATATCTCAGAGGGGATCGATACCGGCCCAGTTGGATACGGTTGAGGAGGAGAAGACGTGCTCCGAAGCCAAACCATGTTCGCCAGGACTCATTCTGCCGGTGTGGCAGCCACAAGTACGGACAATGTTTACCGTTATTGAATATTATTACATTGCATTTTTACATTAGAACAACTGTATCAGCTGAATATGGTGTTTAGTTGGGCCGTCATTAGATCCTCCAAAGAGTCCGATCATATCTTGCGAGTCTGGCGCTTAATATATCGATTAAAATAATTTGGTAAATGCTCTTGGATCAGTAAATTAGGAAAAGCGATTGACATATAGGGTTATTGATTTTTACGGTAATTCTGCACAGTATAAAATCGCACAAAATACAATTCGTCATTCTCACGAACCGAAATTGAGATTAACGATTCACATAAATCTTGCAAGTTCTCCTGCGATGCGCAAATAACGTTCGAATATTATCAATTGGAGTGGATTGATTAATTCATCGATTGGTTAATTTACTGACCGATTAAATTTGTCGTTTTATTGATCGAAGACAAATTTCGTTTCGCCTCGGGCGTAGATAAATAAAATAAAATAAAATATTTTCAGCATGGTCTCTCCATACTTGAGAAGACATTCCGAGCTGTGGTCTACTTGTTTGCCATGTTCTATATGTTCTTCGGAGTATCGATTGTCGCTGATCGGTTAGTTTTATTGATTTTAATTGTGAAATGGATGTTGGAGGTACTATGAAGAAATGCTGAACAATCTGTGACCAGCCACAAAGTAAACTGTCGTAGACTGCTTCCTAAAAATATTTTGTACATTCAGTTCATATAAAAAAAACGGTAAAATCATTGCAAAACATGTGAGAGATGTGACGAGCAGTTTTTAAATCCTTAGATTGCTCTATTATTTTTTTTAATTTTTAATCTTTTTAATCATTCAGTCAAAAATATAATGACAGTTATAGTTAGTATGGAAATGACGACATAGATGTTTGAGATGAAAATTCTTTCTCAGAGTAGACTGATATTGTTTAACACTTTCAGATTCATGTCAGCCATCGAAGTGATCACATCACAGGAGAAGTCAGTTAAGATGAAGAAGATCACGGGAGAACCATATACCATATTGATTAGAGTATGGAATGAAACGGTGTCTAATCTCACTCTCATGGCACTCGGTTAGTTTTCACACAATAATAATAATAATAAATTTATCTGACTTCGGAGGGTATTTTAAGATTCATAATTAAATATTTGAAAATATGATAAAGTCAAGAGGTAAGAAAGAAGGTTGCGATTACTTGATCATAGCATACAATACTTACATATGAGTTACGAATAAGAGACAATGCCATCACTGAAAAGCTCACAAGAGATTCAAGGGAAGGGACAGCATTATTGGATTTCACATTTGATCTTACAGCTATGCAAAATTTCATCCAGTTTGCACAAAGCAAGCTGAGATAATTTCCTTGTCAGTTCAGCGATCTCTGAAACATAGTCCGTATTTGAAAAAAACACAACAGAACACAACATTGTGTACTGGAATTAAACTTTCAAATCCTCTATTTTTAATCATCGTATTATCTTCCTATTATAATTTTGTCAAAACTTTCTCTAACGAAAAGATGTGAGGCTGTAAATTGCTTGAAAAAAATTCCGGACAAAAATTTTAACGTAACAGTTTCAGATGAATATTTTTTGTACTGACAAAATACTGACAGAAAAAATTAAATGTCGATTTTCCTCAGGATCGTCTGCCCCTGAGATTCTTCTATCAGTCATTGAGATCTTTGGAAACAACTTCGAAGCAGGTTCGATCGATATTTTGATTCAGTTACAGTATGCCATCTGATCATAGGTGACCTCGGTCCCAGCACGATTGTCGGATCGGCTGCTTTCAATCTCTTCGTCATCATCGCTATCTGTATCTGGGTACGGTAGATCAATCGATAGTTGTTTTCATTCAATTTTACGCCCAGATCGAGAAATACGCTACAGATACATATATGTACTTTTTAACTTGTCAAATCAAATTTTTATGTATAGTCATTTGTAAAATATTTAAATGTATTATTGATTTTTCGATTTCAGTCGATTCCGTCAAAAGAGATCCGTCGAATAGAACACAACGATGTGTTCTGGGTTACGGTAATATGGGCGACATTCGCGTATGTATGGCTCTATCTCATCCTCTGCGTCTTCTCTCCTAATGTTATTGAGGTATTCTCAGAAACGAAATTATTTAATATTTGTATTTTTCATAGCTGGTGTGCTTTCAAATTGCAATAAATTTAATGTGCAATGCAATGGGAAAAAAAGATCACAATGAATGGCATCAGCTAATTTGAAACTCTCCGCTCTGGCAGCGCTCTCTCGTGGACAAAGAAAGCGAGAAAGCATTGCCCGAGCGGAGAGTTTCAAATTAGCTCGGGCGTGCGTAAGAAGAAAGGAATACTTGTCTGCAAAAAAATTATATTCGAATATGTTTCAAACAATAGACAAATTCAATGTAAAAACAAGAAGATGTGTTGGTTTGTTCATTTTTCTGTAGAATTACATCATTAATAATTCTCGAATCCGTACCTGAAACCCTTTGCATTGAAAACTGCGACCGTGTCAAAACTGAAATCGCCCTGTGCGACGGAAATCCATCTATCCCTTTTTTCTCTTTTCATGTCATCCCTTCTCATTATTTGTGATGGAATAAATAAATAAATAAATAATGTATGCAGGTATGGGAGGGAGTGTTGACATTCCTATTCTTCCCTCTGACTGTTCTATCAGCGTACTTCACTGATCAATACACGGGAAGTTTCGGAACCAGACTCTTCTCAGGTAATTAATTTTTAGCACATTATTATTATTATTAGTAGTAGTAGTAGTAGTAGTAGTATTATTACTATTAAAGGGAGACTGCCATTCAAAAATTTCTCTTCAACATCATTTAATCTTGTGCTAACCGGACAATGCAAAGTCAAAAAATATTTTTTTTAAACATTTGAATGTTTTTTGAAACAACCGTAACAATGAATCGTTCCGATATGCACAGATCATGTACGGTCGAAGCCGATAAAACTAGGAAGTTTCCAGATCACGCGCTTCAGATCACTGTATAATTCGTAAAGAATTTTTTTGTGATTGTTTTCACTTATGTATATGATGTCGAAGGCATCAGATAAGTTATATGACCACAGCTTGATTTGCTTGGCATACTCCCTTTAACGAGGGAAGTTTCGGAACCAGCATCTTCTCAGTTAATTGTTCAGAACAAATCAATCGACAACAAATAGTAATTTAAATTCGTAATGTTGTGATAAAATCTTGGAAAAGTAGCATTTCTTCGTAATTGACTTCTACAATAAAAACACTTTACGCTAGTGTTGGATTGCTATTTTTTCAACTACTTTTACAATCACAAAATTAACACTAGTTTTCACTTTTCCATCTACTTTTCCAAGATTTTAACACCACATTGAAGAAAACAAATTATATTCTTTTCAAAAGACGTGAAAGTTCCTTTGTCTCATTCATTCTATTCGTTTCATTTCATTAAAGTAATTTCAATTCATTTAAGTATGTATAGTAAATTTCATAAATCACCCTCTCGCTAAAATTTATTTATTTATTTATTTATTTGATACACCCGTGACAGGTGCGACAGCAAATACAGAAACGATGAGAAAAATAACTATAATAATGATAGAAAGGACTTGGGGAAGGTGACAGGGGTTTATCGATAGCTATCAAATCGCCAGTGATCCAGTTTGAGTGAGGTGGACGAGGCAAAAAAAATCTTCCTAATCATAAATCATAAATCTCCCTCCTAACAATATCATTCAAATTTCACGAATTCGTGCATGAAAGCGTTGAAAACTGCCACCTGCCAAAATCGAAATCGCGAAATAAATAAATAAATAATGATATTGAAGGTGCACTCGCATCAATCCGTCGTCCAGATTCTCGTTCAGCTCGTTCTCCTATTAGAGAATTCAATAAAACTGATTCGAGGATCGAGAATGGACATGACGATCATAGGTATATTTCTAAAACAACATTTTTGAAAATGTATTTAAAATGTATTTTTGAATAGTGTATAATGCATAAGTACAAATCAGAAATGCAATAGTTTGTGAGAACATCGGAAAATAACGGGAAACGAGTAAATATCGAATGATAATCAATCAATAATCAATCAATATCTTCAGACACTCTCTCCTCTCAGCCAACATCGACCCGGATGCTGTAGCGTTCGAGCAGCACCGGCGACAGTATTTAGAGGTTATTGATTGATTTTCGGATATCAAAGATCAAATATTCAATAATTCATTTTGCTAAATTATTATTAAGATAGTCTAATAGTTATAAAAGCTTAGAGAAACGTGAAAGATCAAAGATCATGCTTGCAGGTATTCCGACAACTTCGCGCGGAACATCCTGACGCTAACGTGGAAGATCTAGAGAAATTGGCGACTGAAAAAGTAGTGAAAGAATCGAAGAAATCTAGGGCATTCTATAGGATACAGGTATCTTTTTTAAATATTTTATGCCACAGCGTTCTCATGACTTTCAAAGCAAGAACGACCGCTCAACATACAAACTCTCTCGAATACAATGGTCTCTCCTTTGTCTTGCTTTGGAAGAAAAATGGCTTGGACCAGAATACTGTGATGCATTATAACATAATAAAATCTCATGTGCTCGCATTTTGTTTGGAAGTTATTATCATAAGAGAAAATCTGTAGACGGAAAAGGTCAATAAGTGATTTGATAATAAATATTGTATGGGACTTCAGTACGCCCAGACTCATAAGTCGTTTAGTGGCAACCATTCCTTCACAATTGGTTCTGTGCTTGACAAAGGTCATTAGATTATAAAATTAAAATAATAAATAAATAGTTCGAATTGGCTGTGTATGAATGGATATGATGTTCCAAACCAAACATATCCCCGCATGTTCACTAAAATGTTAATTTTAAATTTTCGGTATTTTGTATTTGTTATTCAGGCGACTCGTAAGCTGATTGGATCCGGAGACATCACCCAATCGAAACTGAAAAAGAAAGTGAAGAAACTTGCGGAAGAAGAAGTGAAGAAGAATGATTTTGTTACCATTCAGTGAGTTTTGGTTACTTTTACATGGAGGAGGGGGCTAAATTACATACTAAAACTAATTTTGATTTCACTGATTCTTAGAACCCTGGATATCTCAAAATATTTTTAAACGTTGATAATTAGACGTTGACTATTGAATCTACTTAAATTGTTGTTCTACAAAGTCAAAAGCTCGCGAATGATAAGGGATGTTTTGGCTATAATCAATCAATTATCTACAGATAATCAATCCATAATCTATAGATAATCAATCAATAATCTACAGATAATAAATTAATAACCTACGGATACTCAATCAATAATCTACAGATAATCAATCAATAATCTACAGATTCGATCCCGCCCACTACATGTGTCTGGAGAACATTGGTGATGTGAAGGTGAAGGTTGTGTGCGATCGTGGGACGACGAATCCCGCCAGTACGGTTACCGTACACTACAAAACGGTATCGCCAACTGACTTTTCTCTCTCCATCACAAATCGATTGATTTTGATAGGTCGAAGACACAGCGCACGCGGGATCTGACTTCAATCATGTGCAGGGGATTCTGACTTTCGCCGAGGGAGAAACAGAGTCAGTTGATCTTTGATCGATTTGATCTTTGATCTTTGATCTCTGATCTCTGATCTTTGATCTTTGATCACGTTGATCTTTGATCTCTTTGATCTTTGATCTTTGATCTCTTTGATCTTTGATCTCTTTTATCTTTGATCATTGATCTTTGATCTTTGATCTCCTTGATCTCTGATCTTTCAGGAAAGAGATCGCCATCGGTATCGTGGATAATGATATCTACGAGGATGACGAACAGTTCATGGTTAAACTCAGTCAGGTCAGTCAATCAATCAATCAATCAATAAATGGGCGGAGTCTTAGAAGTGGGCGGAGCTTACGGTAATTGATTCAGGTGCGCGCCTTCACCGATGCCTCATCGCCGTCTCGACCTGCTCCGGGCGAAGTACCGGCGAGATTGGGAGCAGCCTCGACTGCCACTGTACTCATTGTTGATGATGATCATGCAGGAGCATTTGGATTTGAGAATGAGAAGTACAAGGTGAGTACAGAGGTCATATGCAGGAACGTTGCTTGTCAACAAATGTGACGTCACAAGCGAAGGCCGAGTTGAAAAATCATCCCCGAATGCGTGCGACGTCACGTTTGCAAGCAAATGGTTAACAGAGTTTTTACATGACCTCTGGTCAAACGACGCGACAAGAAAACGAATAAATCGTGAGACTGTGTAAAACGCAGAAAGTCTTATTTCTCTTCTTTTGTTTTGCAGTTTTTGGCAGATCATTGTAAAAATTTTGTTCTATTTGAGCAGCTAAAAGTTTTAATAAAATTTAAAATTGGGAAATACTGAAAGCACAGATTCCTTTTTTTCTAAAATTTCTCCTTTCAGGTCTCCGAGAGCAAGGGTATCTTCATCGTTGAAGTGAGTTTGTTTAGCTTTCACCTTTTTTTTAATTAGGAGGTGCTGAAAATTCAAAAATTCAAAAAAATATTTTAATATTCTAGGTGCTGCGAACCCGTGGTGCTCGAGGCGAAGTGTCCATTCCTTATAAAACTGTCGATGGAATGGCCAAAGCAGTCAAGGACTACATCCCTCAAGAGGGAGTGCTCAAGTTTGCTGATAATCAGAGCTCGTTAGTTTATTCTCTGTTTACTTTTGGTGATCTGCCGATTGCTAATTAATCTATCAATCAATCACCTATTTCTCATATGGGGTTCAAAAGTTGAGAGATGAACACAAGGCTAGAGAGTATTTGTGAAAAAAGTAGTGAACATTTTCGTATATTTCGTTCATTTCTTATGTGGGTTTGATACAAACAAAGGGGGGGGGGGGCGTGAACCATTCAGATTCGGGTTTCATAAGGGGATTCATGATAGATCAGGGAGGAGAAAGCAATGATCATGTTGGTGATGCCCTCTTCAAATACTGCGAAAATCACAGGAAACTCTCCTCATTTTACACACTCGAATCTTTTTCATTTTTCTAGTTTCATTCCGCAACTGGTAGAGAGGGTTTCACTTAATTAGGCTGATCAAGCTTTAGGTTGGACATCGTTACTAACACCATATAAAAACGTTCATTAGTTTAGTTTTCGCGGAAAAAACGAATAATTAATCAATAATATGTATATTTGAAGGGCGGAGATTCGAATTGAGATCATCAATGACGATGAATATGAGAAGAGTGAGGATTTCTCCATTGAATTGGGAGAACCAATCTGGCATAGGGACGAAAAGGAATTTGGAGAAAATGATGTAGGTTTATTTGTTTTATAAATATTTTTTACTCATTTTTATCCTGAAAATCTTTAGGAAGGTCTCGAGGGTCGTCCCGTATTAACTTCTATCAAGAGGTGCAAAGTGATCATCACTGAAGACAAGGAGTTCAAGGTAATCTGATCTTTGATCTTTAGTATTTGATCTTTGATCTTTGATCTTTGCAGAGTTTCGTCGATAAGATGTTGGTGAATGCGAATACATCATTGATGGTGGGAACTTCTTCGTGGAAGCAACAGTTCGAAGAGGCTTTCAATATGGATGAAGGTGAGGTGGAGGATCAAAGATCAAAAATCATGAAATCTAAGAAAAAACCTGAAAATGGATATCAATAAATAACTAAATCAACCTGATCGCATTGTTTTGATACGGACGATCTTTCAGTATATAACTGTGCCACCGTTGTGAAAATCAGTAATTTTAGAGCATCAATTTTAAATTTTATATTTTCATATTCAGATGGAGATGGAGAGATCACAACGAAAGAGCGTGTCATGCACTTCATATCACTCCCATGGAAACTTCTATTCGCTGGCATTCCACCCACTGACTATGCTAATGGTAATTATTCGTTAAAAACACCACAGTCAATTTTACTCTCTAGCTACACTCTATCGCAGACAAGCTAGAGAGTGTTGTCAGTGCAATTTTGCGAATTATGAACATCTCTCAGAGTAAAATCTCAAGCAATTTTAATGCACTACAATTTCTGGATACAGTAAACAAACAAAAAAGAGACAATTTAGACGGACCGCAGAATTTTCGGAAATTTTTGACAAATTTTTTTAACATTCATAATATTACATCTAAGGTTGGCTATGCTTCGTCGTTTCCATCTTCATGATCGGAGTGCTCACTGCATTCATTGGTGATCTCGCATCACACTTTGGATGCACCCTAGGAATCAAGGTGAGCGGCAGAGGCCAGACGGGTTTGGTCCCATAATGATTTTATCAACCAATATTGTATTCAGGATGCCGTCACAGCCATTTCACTCGTAGCCATGGGAACCAGTATTCCTGGTAAGGATTAATCAATAGATGCGGATTACTGCAGATGAACTAATCGATATTTGAAGATACATTCGCGTCGAGAACCGCAGCAATGTCCGATTCCACGGCCGATTCGTCCATTGTTAACGTTACTGGTGAGCTTTGAATTTTTAAAACCAGAGATAGATATAAATTTTCATAGCTAAAACTACTAATCGGAATGAAAATATCTGATAAAGATCAAAGATCAAAGATCAGAAATCTTTTTATTTCAAAAATCTAATTTATTCTTTATAGGAAGTAACGCAGTGAATGTATTCCTCGGTATCGGAATTGCTTGGGCTATTGCTGCTATCTACCACGCAGTCAATGGAACCGTATTCAGGTATGATCTTTGATCTTTGATCTTTGATCTTTGAACTTTAATCTTTGAACTTTGATCCTTGATCCTTACACATTGATATTTGAATCTTGATTATAAAGTCGATCTGTGAGCTTCCATCCTCTTATCTTTTATGATTGATCTACTCACAGATAAAATTCTCCTACAAGATGTTCTGTTCTGAGGAATTGACTGCTTAAAGGTGGACTCTCGCGAATATTTTCGTGAACAAACTGTGAAGACAGAAGGCTAGCAAAAGTTGTTCTACATGACATGCACTATTTATTTTATTCTAATTCAGCTTATTGATCGCTAGAATCAAGCATGAGTCATGCTTGCAATCACAGGCAAAGGCGCGCTTTTTGAAAATAGGAAAGTTCGGCAATAGGATTCGAACCCGCGACCATGCGCTAGACAGCCATTAATGTTACCACTGCGCTAAGAGACTGATGAAAGGGCAATCTATCTTCTTGCATATCACTTGCCACTTGCATATGCAAGATGCAAGCGATTTGCATGAATATTCGCGGGTCTCCACCTTTAATTTTAGAACAGAACATCAGAAATTGAATCTATTGCTTTTGAGAGGATTTTTCTGAGATATTTCTTATAATTAAGAAAATGAAAAATATGAAATAATAAATTGTAAATTGAAGTATCTTAGTTGTATTTAATCTTTGATCTTTGATATTTCAGAGTGAACGCCGGTTCTCTAGCTTTCTCTGTCGCACTTTTCGTCACAGGATCCATAATCTGCATTGGACTTCTGCAGTACAGAAGGTTGGTTGAGCTTTAGCACAAGTCTTAACTTTAATTCTAATAATAATAAAAATAAAAATAAATAAAAATAGTAATGATTTCTTAAATGCACACTCGGAGCTAATTTGAAACTCTCCGCTCTGGCAACACTCTCTCGCTTTCTTTGTCTACGAGAGAGCGTTGCCAGAGCGAAGAGTAAAATTAGCTCGTGGTGTTCCTGCAAGTCATAAGTCATTTTCAGGTTCAATCGTCGTATAGGAGGCGAACTTGGTGGTCCTCTTGGATGCAAAATCCTCTCTGCACTTGTTTTCGTATCGATCTGGTTCATCTATCTACTACTCTCAACTCTCGAAGCATACTGTATCATTTAAACGTGACACACCGAACTACCTACCGATCTACCGTATACCTACTGTCATCACCACAGTAGCTCTCATATAGTACAGTATCCCAAATAATAAAACAATAATAATCTTTATTCAATAATAATCGTCTCACTCACTCTGGGTCTTGCCACGAAGCAACTGATTACTGTAGCTCTTCATCCCTTCCCCCATTTTGCACCATTGAACGAGGTATTGATTATCGTTCCGTATATATTTCTGATGACGTCATGAAACTGATTTCTTCATTTCGTGTACTCTCTTGTTCTGTTTGATTGAGGGCATATGAGTTGGAGAGATCAGTCGTAACTACAGTATACCCTATACTTCAATCAATCAATCAATATTCTCATACGGTCTCTACTTTTCTCATTTCGCTTAATTTCTCGTTTATATGTTGTACAATCATTGTTTGATATGTGCTTTGATCTTCTCTGGACACTACTTTCATCGATAAAGGTCTTGCTATGTAGATATGAAAGATCAAAGATCAGCAACGTTTAGATATTAAAGATCAAAGATCAACAATGTGTAGATATGAAAGATCAAAGATCAACAATGTGTAGATATGAAAGATCAAAGATCAACAATGTGTAGATATGAAAGATCAATGAACAACAAATGATAAAGTATTTGCAGACAGAATTATCTCACAACTATCATATCAAGTGGAAGATCATACGAAAATAGAGTGGAATTATGCAAATTACAGTGATTATGATGATAGCTATACACTCGTTTCTCCATAATCGATATTACATTTCCTTTCATGACCATCGCCATGGGTTATGATCACTGCTCTCTATCCCCCAATGATCAGATACGTCATACATTTTCCGAGTCCTCTGATGTTGTCAGATGATTTTTTTGCTTAGTGGGTAAATTTTCGAATATGGTGGGTCAATTTAGAAAAATGTTTCGCTTGATATATATTTTTTCTCTTCCGTTTCGCATTAAGTGACCTAAATTCTCGGGTTATGAGAGTATGAAAATGTATGAGATTGGTTACTCGAATGCGAATCTAGAATGCTATAATTAAATCTTCTTTGTTCCTCTGATTCCGATATCTATGATCCTACTCTTCTTATCCGATCTCAGAGTGTCTGCGCAATCTCTGATGATATAGTACATAGCGTAAAAGTGTGCTTGCCTTTGTACTATCTCTAGATATAAGTGTATCGGCCGTCTTTCTGAGCTTAGTGCGATCAAGCGACAGAGGGGATATTCTGGGGGGGGGGGGAGTGAGTTGCCCTATCCCTCAATCTCTCTCATCTGCCACAATGTGAATAAACACATACATATAGACACTCACGCTAAGCGTAAGATGAGAAAGACGACGAAAGAGAAGAGATTTTGATCGGTGTAATGTTCCCCTGCTACAAGTCGTTGTCATTGTGGTTTTCCAGCCATGAAACACAAGGCATTGAGTTTCACTTCCCAGTACAAGCGTTTTTTTTCTTAAAAAAAGAATAATAATAATAAAATTTTAAATTACCACTAAAAGTGCGGCGTAATGCAGGTGACGGATGGAACGGATAAATGAAAGTGCGGGAAAATATTCAGTTCGAGAGTGACGGGGTTCTTTCTTTTCGCCGCGTCTCTGTTTTTGTTTTGTTTTCTTGTTTTTCCTTTTTGTTTCGTATAAATATATTTATTTATTGCAGCAATGCGTAAGCGCAACCACCAGACGCAGCAACGAGTACATCAGGCTGGTGATGCGGTTCCCAGCAAGCGTGAACGGTAAGTGAATCATTCATTATGTAGTTACTCTCTCTTTTATCTCTGTTTACATTAAACTCTCTTCAACTGTACGAAAGTGTGTTGCTCTAATCCTTGCCATCATTACAGTCTCTCGCCCATCATGAATAAGTCGACAAATCAGGAGGTTTGTAATCAAAATAAGTTATTTATTTGATTTTCGAAAATCGGTAATATTTGCAGTTCACTATCATAGATCTCGTAAAGATTGTTGATCGTCTTCAACTAAGCAAAACTGGAGAAGCCAAGGAGTGCGTCCAATGGAATGATGTTCGAAAGCAGTACAAGAAGGTGCGATTTGATCAGACAGACGGACTAGACAAAGATTGTTATCTCGCCCTCACTTGACCTTGCTACATGCTCTCATTAATCTTCTGAGAATATCGGCTGTCAATTCCAATTGCGTGAGAGGATATTGAAAGCAAATATAAATAATAATAATAATAATAATAATAATGATAATTGAAGATGACTGGTCATGTACTCGGGACGGACGTCCTAAATCACTTGGCTGGCAAGCAGGGCGAATCAAGGTGATATAGATTTATTTATTTATCTTTAACGATAAAAGATGATACTATTTTATTCTATTCTATTCTACTATTCTGCCTCATGTTTTACGATATTTCTTGCAGTATTATATGAAGCACTAGACCTCACAGCTGTTTACTTACTCATATATCAAAGCTAAGAGTTATGACAACTTTTGCAGACGAGAGATCATTTGTGGTACATTGGGTGGTCTGCTCCAACCAATGGATCCACATGCCAATACTCTACGATACTGCTATGATCCTACCAAGGGAGATCCACTTATTAATCATCGATATACTAGTACGTGTATTCTTCTTTATTTAAGTAAACATTTCTTCAAATCTAAAGTCAAATATTACCGCTCTTCTTCCATTCTTGTTGTTACTTATTCTATTATTATCAATGATCTTTGTGTGATTCATCCAAAAACCATATCGATTAGCGTTCTTATTATCGATAATTGATCTATATTCAGGCTATCTAATTGGCGGCAAGAAGCCTCGTCGTGAAAAAGGAGATATCTCGCCACGCATGCAAGAGGTAAGGTCATTGATGGCGCGAATATTGATTGATTCGATCTTAATCACGCCTTGATAGTGGTGAATATATGAATAGTAATATTAGAACGGAATATTGGCGATCTTTTGTCTATTTGATTGGCGGAAGTAGTTATATTTCTCACGTCTATCTCTCTCTCTCTCCACTCTCTTGTCCTCTCGCCGAGTTCGCATTTGAATTTGTTTGCCCGACTGATTTCGATGTCACCAACTAAGCACTTGTACAGCGGAAAAGCAGACTAACTACAGTGAATCGGTCAAGAGTAGTTCCAGATCCGTGATTACACTTTATAATAGTAATAACAATAATAATTATTGTTATTATTATTGTTATTATCATGATTATTATTATTATATTTGCAGTCTGGAGACAGCGCACAGGCGGCCAAATCGGACACGGACACGACATCATCAGCCTTCTCGCCCACTTGCCTCTCTTCGATATCTACTGATCCTGATGTACGATAGTGTAGCAATCCTTATCGATTATCGATTATTGCAAGATGTCAAGACGAAACTGTGTATTACCACAGTGGAAGGGATATTGCTTTGAAACAGTGTTGTCAATATAAAATATGAATCATAAGTGGGCACCTCTGCCGCTAGCGGCAATACACCCCCGATTTTTGGCACCCGACCCCCCCCCCCCCCGATTTTCCAAAAACATCACTCAAAATGACGTATAAATGCTCCATTTTTTTGCTTCCGACCCCCCCCCCCCCCCCGATTTTGCGTCCGACCCCCCGATTTTCATTTCCAGCGGCAATGCCCGCCCACGTATGATATGAATCACAATGAGCAAAAAATTTTCGTGAATTCGATGCATGCATCTTCGTTTTGTGTATGTTTTAAGCACGCACACAGATTCTCCATCTGTCTTGATCCATAATTCGTAACTGCAAAGGTGGAAGATGTAAGGGCAGCTCTAGAGTGTGAAGATAAAACAGGGATGGATGCGGGATAAAAGTGTAAGATGTGAATCATACGCTATCACATAGCTGTGATTCATTCCTAGAGAGCAACAAACAGTTGCTGCCACCCTCACATCAATCAGACTGATATCTAGCTAGTGCGCTTATCAATCGATAACACTACAATTAAAATATAAGTAGATCATAGTAAACATGCAAATGTACTCAAGAGATTGGATATTAGTGACATAGATCGAAAAGTATGTTACAAAGCACCAAGCCTGACCGCATTTTGAGCCAAAATTTCCCAAAAAATCGTAAAACCTGACCGCATTTTGAGCCAAATTTGCCAAAAATCGAAAAACCTGACCGCATTTTGAGCCAAATTTGCCAAAAATCGAAAAACCTGACCGCATTTTGAAAACCGATAACCTAGCTATTCGACCTATGATTAGTGAATCAAAAGTAGTTATTAGGAGAGGCGATATTCTCTGTTTCGGCCAGTTGGTTCTACTAGACAGTGTGCGGTTAGGCATTCAAACAAAATTCCCAAATGCGATCAGTTTTTTCGATTTTTCGTGAATTTTTGGCTCAAAATGCGGCCAGACTTGGTAGCTCGTAACGTGCTTTTCTACCAGTGGTAGTCGGGCTAAGAACTGATTTATTGATTGATATTCTTTGCAGTCAGCATCACCGGCATCTGCTCTATCTCCACTACTCGATGCTCATCTCCATTCCCCCTCTGACTCTATCTCGGATGGTTGTTCATCTACAGACGCAGTCTCTCCCTCACCACTATCTGAATTTGATCTACCACAATCAATCGATAATCATGGACGAATTGATCTACCTCAAGAACAAGAGTCAATGGATAATCATGGAAGGACAGAGTCATCGATATCACAGCCACACGAACTCGTACTTGATGATATAGATGATAACACTGAATCGTCCCTGAGTGATGAACGACCGCCCTCGTCTTTCAATGTATCTCCAACTGAGGAAGATCCTGATGCTCTCGGAGCTCGATTCGAGCTCTCTAACGAAGCTCCCCTTGAGCTCTCTCCACTGCCCACTCCTCCGCCCGTGATCTTCGATTCTCAGAGGCCATCGTATCAATCACCACCACCCACAGAGCTGGGTATGGGCTTGCACGACATCCGGCATGTCGCCAGTCCGAATACAGTAAGTCTGATCAATGGGTTACGGTAGATGAATCAATAAATAATCATTCCAGTCCGAGTACCTGACCGCTGTTGACGGAGATGATTCGTTCTTGACAGCCAAGACATCGCCAATGACTTCGGTATGGTCTTTGATCTTTGATCCCTGATATTGCGTAGTTTGCACTTTAATTTCTGTTAATTTGTGTCGATTACAGGATTGGGATACATCGCCAGGTCGCGGTGACAGTACGACTCCTGTCTCACCCGGATCCACCATTGATGATGTAAGTACGGTATCAACGAGAGTGATCATACGTGGGCGGCATTGCCGCTTGCGGCAAGAACCCACCCTTTTTTGGCTCCCAACCGACTCGATTTAGCCAAATTTCGATCAAAAATGGAAATGATTTAGGCAAAATTCACTCGAAAATGAAAGTTTTGCGTACTACCCTCCCGATTTCTGCTTCCTGCACACCCGATTTTAATTTCCTGCGGCAAAGGTTGCCCACTTATGAGAGTAATCATCGATTGAATCCGATTATAGATATTGATTATTGATATTTGAGGATCACGAGAAGACGATCGCTGTTCCGCACACACCAGCCAGGGATACGGTAGATGATGAGGAGACGGACAATAAGGTGGTTATAATTAGACAATCAATAAATATTATACATTGACAATTGATCAATATTATAAATGGACAATCAATATTTATCACTTTTTTCAAGGCGTCCATTTTTATCACCTCTTTACTCTTTGAAGATCCCCGATGATTTTATGGGGACCTCCGCATGCTAATAAACCTGAGTAATGTGTTATGTTAGGGGGGGGGGGGGGGGGTTCGTCTTCTATCTTCAAATAGTCAGGAGGTTTAAAAACAATTTAACACATATTGGGGGGTTCTCCAAGTTCATAACTTATTTTATCCCCTTAATGTCGTTTATTGTTAATGATTGCCATACTCGCAGAGAAAATTCTCTTACAAGATGCTTTGTTACAAGAAATTGACTGCTTAGAACTGAATATCGGAAATTGACTTTCTTAGTTTTCAAGAAGATTTTTTCGCAGATATTTCTTATAATTATCAAAACGAAAAGTGAGAAATTATAATGTTAAGTAAATTTTCTGTGTGAGTAGGGGCAAATTCGTGATTCACAAGTCTAGCCGCATTAAACACAGGGCGATTTTTTAAAGTCTAGACCCTGGAATTTGGTCAATTGGGCACTTTGTGGTGTCTGTAGGTGATAAGACGTTTCAGAAATTTCACTTCAGAAAGTGCTATTTGAGAAAATCCTCTTCAGAAAAGGACGTTTCAGAAATTTCCACTTCAGATATGATTTTCCAGAAAAGGACGTTTCAGAAAATGTTTTTCAGAAATTCCAACTCAGAAAAGGACCTTTCAGAAATTGGCACTTCAGAAATTCCAACTCAGAAAAGGACGTTTCAGAAATTGGCACTTCAGAAATTCCAACTCAGAAAAGGACGTTTCAGAAAATTTTCCCGTTGTAATTGAATGCTACTAAATTCATTCTAAGCGATCTTCTCTGCAGTTTAAAGCCACAAACCGTACTGCAAATTTTCTGAAACGTCCTTTTCTGAGTTGGAATTTCTGAAAAATAATTTCTGAAACGTCCTTTTCTGAGTTGGAATTTCTGAAGTGCCAATTTCTGAAACGTCCTTTTCTGAGTTGGAAGTTCTGAAATGAAAATTTCTGAAACGTCCTTTTCTGGAAAAGATTTTCCGAAATGACATTTTCTGAAGCGAAATTTCTGAAACGTCCTTTTCTGAAAATTAGTTTCTGAAGTGTCCTTTTCCGAAGTGAAATTTCTGAAACGTCTTATCACCGTGTCTGTATATCCGTTTATGCTTATTGTGAGCACAGACCCGTGTTCAAAGGTATAATTCAATATGGTCTGTGTGAATAGCATGTTATTGTTATAGCCGGGGATTATGAAAGTGTGTTGTTGGGAATTTGCTCAAGTGGGCATAGACGTGTGCTTGAGGGGTTAGATAGTATCTATTATGGATTGGGGATAGATATTATGAATGGAAAGTAGTCTATATAGAGCCGTAGAACGGACTCGTGACCCTTTGAATTCCTTGAATATGTCCACTCTCTAGTCCTGGAATAGATTGGAGAAGGGGGCGGAGCTAGGATGTTTTGAGGGGGGATTTTTCAGATAGAAAGCAGGGGTTTATTCAGCAGATGCGATCCATTCAACCGTGTTCTAATATGTGCTGGCCTCTCCCACTCCATCTTTCGATCTGTCTCGGCCACTCTTTTTTCTCTCATTCCGATATCTAAACAATGACTATTACTAGTCAACTATTATTAGTGCACTACTGTTTCTAGTCATACATTTTTGGCGCCCTCATACCATCGTTTTTCATAGTGGGTAGTTTTTTTTGATACGTTAGGTCGATTAAAAAATCGTTATTTCCCCGTTAAATAGTAGTCTTTCGCATAAACATGTGCCTTATATATTACGTCGATCCTTGCATTATGAGGGTATGAAAATGTGTGTTCCAAGTGGCTGGTTGGTTGGTTCTATTATTGAGTCCTTATTGTTGGGAGTTTGTTTTCCGTTTCGTAACGCACTAGTAAGGTCGTATTTACGGTTCCTGGAATGTCCTGTTGTTGGGTTTGTGTGTGTTTGCGTCCGGGACCGAGACCGGAAACTGTTGGGTGGAGTGGGGATATCTCCTGCCTGCCTGCCTAACCACCACCGTCCCGTGCTCGTGTTTTCGCACCTATCTATGCTTGAAAATTGGCTTATTTTGACAAAGATGTCGGTGCGAAAGGCTGTGGGTACCGTAATTGTGTGCATTTCTGGAATGCTTTTAGCAGCTTTCGTTATTCTTTAGCTTTCTTTGTTTGATGTATTTGCCGCTATGTATCAAACTACCTTGGTTTTGAATCATAGACGGCGACATGCTGGTGCCCCTGTAAAATTACGGCTTTTCAAAGATTGTGGTGAAATTGAAATTTCTTTGAATTAACCTTTTTTATACTATATTCTGTTGTTATTATGCCCTGTAGAATCCACCAAGTTCTTTCTTTTCATCGTTTTTCTTCTCTTGCCCTTCTTTCCTTGTTCTCCGTTCCCTTCGATACACTTATCAGGGACAGATTAGCCCCTATTCTCTTCTTCGCCTTCTCATGGTGCATGTCAAATGTCACACACACACTTGCATCCAATTCATTCCCCCCTCTTTGTTCCTTTATGATTCATCCTCCAGATTAGTCATCCATGGCCCCTTCTATCCTCAATCTATCCTATCTTACATTATCGTGTCATTTGCTCCAACTAATGAATCAAATGGAAAAAAGGGATTCCTCCATTCCTGTTTTTTTCAAATTGAATTTATTAGTATGATAGTGTTTCGCTTAGCTATACCATAGTCTATGAAGAGTTGGGTCATCTAGAATTGGTTAGTGTATATTTTTATCTTGAATCCACGCCACTGTTGACCCGCAAATCACCACTTCATCTATCTTTACTATTTTAACCAGAACTGACACTTTGGCAACTCTTGATTCCGTGTTTCGGATGTTTCAGATATACCTTCAGTACATTTCTTCCAATAATATATGTGTGCCATCTCTCCTTTCAAATAAACAAAAATCGTATTCTTTAATTCTGTATTCCATCAGTATAACATGCACGTCAGGGCTGTTCGGATAAAATGTTTTTGGAATTTTTAGATATGAATTTCGGAAAATCGGTATTCCCAGCGCTGATACACATGTGTTCCCTGATTCCTTTCTTTACCTTCCTCTTTCTCCTCCGTTATGTCAATTATATTCCACTCCTTTTCTTCCATGCTTCCTCGTCTTATACTCGCTCTTTCTTCAACATTGTCGACTTATTCTTTCTCTTCTTCTTCCTTCTAGGTCCCCTTTATCCGTTTTTTGAGGCGATTGAAGGTAAAGTTGAGAGAGAGAATGCTCTGCTTAAAATAATGGACTATTTGGAATGCTTAGATGGAGAAAGGGGAAAATGGAGGAGAGAAATTGAGCTCGTGATTGTATATGAGAAGTGCATGGAAAGGGTCCAAACTACTCCCAAAAGTAGTTTGACTTTTTTTTGTTTGTTCTGAAATGCTCTGGTATTTCGAAACTTGTACTTAGCAATTTCACTTGAAGTATACTTAAAATAAGCTTCAAGTCAATGGCGTATTTTAAGTAGACTTTAAGTTTTGGAAGACCAGAGTGGCTTGGGAGCTAGTTTTGAGCTGAGCGGTCTTCTTACACTTTGGCACCCCTTGATTCCATGTTTCGGATGTTTCAGATATACCTTCTGTACATTTATTCTCTTAGTGTAAAACGGGGTTTGAGATAAAAGAAATTTTTTTTAACCGTATTCTTTATTCTGTTTCAGAATTATTCTTGTTGTATGCATTAATTTTTTAACGTAATCAATCCTTTGCAGTCATCGTCCAAAGTGATGGAGGAGACAATTGAGAAGGATACTGTATCGATTGATGTCAAGAGTACGGTAGAGACTACGGTAGATCATAAAGTGGAACATGAAGAAGAGTCGGATAAGGAGAATGTCGATGTTGTCTCTTCGATTAAGGAAGAGAAAGACGAGGTAATTATCGATCGTTGAACACACTTGCGAAATGGTTATCTTGTCCATACATGGGCGAGGGGTACCTGGAGCTCGATTCTACAGGGGGCATTCGAACGAAAAATGGTTAATTTTACAGGGGGCCTTCACTTTTTTCTTCAAAAATATCACCTAAACGTCATTTTTACAAGGGGCATTCCACATATTTTGAAAAATCCCTAATTTTACAGGGGGCACCCCATGTTGGCGCCCATGTGTGATCTTGTCCTGGTGCTTTTATGTTTTGCGGTTTTAATAATTAATCAATTTTATGCGCTCTATGTTGGTACGCTATTAGACGAATGATACTGTCCATACATTGAAAAGCATATTTTGTTTGTTCAGTCACTTGCGAAAATATGCTAAAAATGACGAATTTAAGCGAACAATAATGAATTTTCTAAATCGACCCACAATATTTCGAAAATTGACCCGCTATATTAAAAACAATGGCGAGGGCACCGAAAATGTATGGTAGTAAAATGAAGTGGCCGTCAATGGGGAAGAGGGTGTTAGGCAGGGGACTGTTTACTACTTCCGAGACCATATAGTTTTTGTTAAACTCACACATTTTCCGACTTGTTTCGGAAGACTGTTGGATGCAATTCCCTCCCTAAGCGAAGCCAAGAGCAGGAATTGGAAAAACATGCACAGCAGAGCCCTCGTCCATTCGATCTCTTGATAATAATAATAATAATAAATATGTTTGAAATGAATGTTGACTTGTAGATCGGATCGAATCACGAGGAAGTGACAAATGCCATTAAGGAGGAGCACACTGTAGATGAAGTACCCTCAAAGGAGTCGTTGATTGAGACTAGTGCTGGTAAGGGAATTGGCTTTATTATTATTATTGTTATTATTATTATTATTATTATTATTATTATTATTATCATTATTATTATCTATTATTTTCAGAGGTCTCATCACCTGTCACAATATCTTCCTCCGACGAGGCAGTCACTACAGTAATCGAGCGTGTCGTGATAGTCAAGGAGGAGGAGGCTGTGGCTGTGGATGGCGCAGTGGAGGAGGATGAGGAGACGAACAGCCCCGGTCGCGATCCCCAACCGGAAGCAGTGCCGATTGTTGAGGAACCAGAGGATATGGAAGTAGATGAGCATCATGGGGAAGGCGATGGAGAGGATATGGTAGAGGACAATGGAGATGGAGACAATGTTCCACTGAGAGGTGAGCAATCGATCGTGGAATAAAGAACAGGGTAAAGATACATGCCGCTATTCAAGGCACACGAAGTCCGCGGGGTGATCACTGCTAGGCCAGTGATAATTTTCAAACAAAACGATTAGTCAGGGTCCGATTTTGCGTGTTTTGGACTGAAATAATTTGCGTTTGGGTCTATCGAACATGATCCGAGAATCAGATCAACCGTCTCACGCTCATTTTCGCCGTACTATTGAAACGTGAAAGCGCGAGGATGCAGCGTGAATCTGATCGCTTTGGCTATTCCAAGTGAATAACGGATATCGGTGAATTGGATAGAGTGCCCAATCGATAATACAAACCTGCTTACAGTACCCGTGCACGATATGGCCGCTGGAGATGCTCCACTCTCATTCGAGGAGGTGCGTATGAAGATGGTCGAGATGGAGATGAGAGTGAGTTTTGGCCTTTGAAAAGTGCTTCTATCGAAGGTCCATGCCTCGCTCTGCACATGTGATATGATCGAAACATGAATGTGGCTGGTTCAGGAAATTATTTTTTATACTCCTATTTCACCTCGATATTGATCTTTTTGAGAGAGAGAAAGCATTTTTTCAATCATTTATCATTTTGTATATTATTTCGGGTGATGAACCGATGCAACAATTTATTATTTATTTATTTATTTCGTACCATTCATACGTGGGCGTCATAAGGAAAAGACTGTATTTTGCTGCAAATTTGCAAGTTTTGCTAGCCTTGGACCAAAAAAAGCAGTGGATTTTGTCAAATAATTCTTCATAAACGCCTAATTTATGCTGCTTTGGAGCTTGGAGCATGTCGTGTATGGCTTTATCTGCAGAAAGATTTGCCCTATTAATATATAGAAATAGATCATAGTTAAACATGCAAATGTACTCATGAAATTAGATATTAGCGAATCAAAAGACACTGGTGGAATGCAACCTATGATGAATATAGACCAGGGAAGTTCGGAAAATCGGAAATTTCCGAAAATATTTTTGGAAAATTCGGAAACTTTTCGGAAAATATTTTCTTAAAAGTTGTTATTGTTCTGCAAATACTAAAAGCAATATTTGCAACAAGTTGATTTTGAAAATCAAAATATAAAAATATAACAGCATCGTTGGTGGACTATTGAGTTCGTATTCTCTGGTGTTAATTTTTTTGAATGTTCAACTGCTCAATATTTTCATGGCGGAGAGAGATTGAGCGAAATAATATACTTAGCAGAGCTAAACATCCTCTACATCCACAGGTACAGGAGAAGAGCAATGATACTTAGGAGAAAAGCAAGCGCGAATAGGGGAGAAAGAAAAAAAAAGAATTTTGTCATACCATTAGGTCAAAGGTTTGCGAATCTGGTTAGGAAAGAGTTGCCGATTATCAGGATTGATGGTAATTTCGAGTACAGCATACTTTGGTCAGCATACATATAAAAAAATCGAAATGAAAAAAAAGAAATTAGTACTGATTTTTGGTTTTTTAATGTATATTTTCATGGGAAAAATATTTTTTCAATGTATTTTAGTCGCAAGAAATTTTCCGAATTTTCCGAAAAATTTTCGGAAAATCGGAAAATCAAAATTTTCCGAAAAAGGTCGGAAAATCGGAAAATTCGGAAAAACGGAAATCCCAGCCCTGATATAGACCCATCTTCATCTGAGCATCTATTGCCTGATTTGATAAAATTGATTGATTGAGTGAATCAAAGTTACATAGGTGGGCACGCTGGGGAAAGGCTGTGCGCAAACCGGAGAATTGTAAGGCAAGGCTATGCGCATGGACATTTTTTAGTTACATATGTGGGCACGCTGGGGAAAAGGCTGTGCGCAAACCGGAGAATTGTAAGGCAAGGCTATGCGCATGGACATTTTTTTTTGCAGATTTGACTGGAAATTTTCTAATTTTTGCGATGCAAAGCTATGCGCAAGGTCCCACAAGAGAAGTAAAGGCTGTGTGCAAAAAGAATTCGTTTTCACGCGCCCACCTATGAGTAGTTATTAGTAGAGGCGAGATTCACTGTTTCGTCCATTAGGTTGTAGACAGGGAACCAATGGGGTATGATTGCCCACGCATGCTAGCATCACCTTCTTGCATTGCCATACCCTCGCAGTGCGAGGATTAACCCACTATATAAGGCCCATTGTAGGCCACTTGATAAAATAAGGAAGCTAAAAATGACGATTTTTAAGCGAAAATAACAAATTTTGTGAATCAACCCACCCTATTTCGAGAATTGACCAACTATATATAAAAATAAACGGCGAGGGTGACGAAAATGTATTCTTACAGGAAGAAGATCGCGCCTCGTCTGTCACACTAGTTGCTGCACCGCCACCGCATACCACGGGTGATGACACCATCAATCACGAAGATGCTACCGTACCCACTTCACCCCCAGTCGTGTCTCACCACGACGATGCCGAGATGAAGCATACGGTAGATGGTGATGATGGAGAGGATCGATCGGATATTAGAGTGAGTCCCGATTTTTGTATCTCGGTACTTTAATCAATAAATCAATCGTCGTTATTTCTTCATAGTGTGCATTTATTTAAGCTAGGACATAATATTTATAGGCAAACCCCAGCTAATTTGAAACTCTCCGCTCTGGCAATGCTCTCTCGCTTATTTTATCCACGAAAGAGTGTGATCAAATCGGAGAGTCAAAATAGCTTGGGGTGTACCTTGAAAGATGCGCACTTTGATTTGTATTGTATGACATTTTTGCGTCAGCCGGATTAGCCCACTTTTCTGTTCGTGTTATTGTGATAAAGATGAGACGCGAATGTTGCAGGAGAATGCGCCCTGGGTCACTGCGACCATTCCACTCGTAGAGGAGATGACAGTGGTCAAGGAGGAAGGAGGAGACAGAGTTGGGGATGATGTGAGTGCGGTAGATTATTGATTGAATTATCGATTGATTCATTCAGATGGAGGAAGGCGTGACGAAGGAGGATGAGGAGATGTCGGCCTCGTTCACCTACTCGTTGAGGGCGGCAGAAGAGCACAGAGGTGGGTAGTGCACATCATACATTTTCAAACCCCAACAATGTCGCTATCTGACCAGTTTCAAAATTTGAAAAATCTGACCAGTTTTTCGAGAATGGTCAAGTTTCGCGCATGAGACGAGTTATGAGAGAAAGAAATAATTTATTTGTTATGAAAACATATAATAAAGATTGAACTTGAATGAGATTTGTTGTGAATTAATGTGATAAAGTTTGAAATTGATACGAGATCTTTCATATGAAGGACTATTGAATTTTGGCAAAATGCCAAAAAATTACGGTATGACTGCACCGTGGTGTGGATCTCGTCGTCTGCGTCTCTCACTTTTGCGTGCTCTCTCTTTTTCGCTCTACCTTTTTCTCTGTTACACCATGAGCGCTCTCGAAACACTGTGTGGCCCAATGTACGACATTACCATAGTATTGTTGGACAATTGTTTGTAGGCAGTTAGTTCACTTATTTCGAATCGTTTTTAAAAATTTTTTTTTCCAAAATGTGTAGAATTGCCTGAACTTTCACTTTATGTGCATTAGAAAAATAAATAAAAATGATTTGAGCTCATACGTTCATTTTAAACATCAAAACTGGTCAGATTATGGTATTTGGGAAGATGTGAGAGCAACGAAATATTTTTTCCTACTTATTCGTGGTCATAATTAATTATAAAAACAAGAACTGCACTCGAAACTGCCTCCAAGTAGTCATTTCAGATTTAGAAAGGTAAACAAGTGGCCAGATCTTGTATTTGATAAGATGTGACATCCGTGAAATATTTTTTTCCTACTTATTCGTGCTCATAATTAATGATAAAAACAAGAACTGTGCGTAAATGTGCCTCCAAGTAGTAATTTCAGATATTCAAATACTTGTGCTTCTGAGAATGTTGATAGGCACATTTATCAATGAATATCAAATTTTAGTGTTGAATTTACATTTTAAAAATCCATTATTCTCTTAATGATCATATGTGAAGTAATGAAACAAACTGAAATCGGGGATGTGCCTACCAACATTCTCAAAAAATTGAATATAAGAAATTGCTTGTTGGAGGCATATTTACTCACATTCTTTTACTTTGATAGTTATTTATGAGCACGAATAAGTAGAAAAATATATATTTCAATAACACATCTTTTCAAATGTCAGCTCTGATCAGTTTTGTGGCTTTAAATGACCGTATGAGTTCAAATAGTTTTTATTCTATTTTATTTTTTGTACTTGGAAATAAACTTCATCATCTTCTTCAACGACAAGTAGAAGAATTATCGATCGACCGTTGGTGCACATTTCTCAATAGCCAACTTTACTGTCCAATTTACAGTTCAAAAATTGATAGCCCTCTTAGTGATCATATTTGACGTAAAGAAGGATAAGTAAATCACAGTTTTAATGCTATTATCAGTAATTATCATTGTACAACTCTAGCAACTCTTCTAGCTTTCTTCCTTCTTCTCCCTTTTTACCTTTTATAGCACGGTGTGACACACCTACCGGAGAAAAGAGTGGGCGGAAGTTTAAACTTTTAGCGCATACCGTATACAGAAAACCAAAAGCGTAGTTCGTGATCACGACACGGACGGGACAAAGGCGGGTCAGCAAATTGCCGCACACTATATGCACGCCACCGCGCGTTTTAGGAACCCCTAATTCGCAGATCCGGAATTATTTTTGTTTCTTCAAAATTTTGTAGTTTTATGAATTTATTTCGCTTAAATCTTTGATGAGGGTGAATACTGAAACAATCTAAATTGTATTGGAAAAAATAGAGAAGAAATAAGAGTATTGGCAATACGAAGTTTGCTAAATGCAGTGAAAAGTCCTATATTTCGTTATGTCGCGGAATCTCTGTGAACACGACTTTTATTAACATTTTGCATATTCAAATATCTTACAGACCTATGGTTCCGTCTGTCGCGTTGACAAAAGCTATCAGCTAGCTCTCACGACTACGAAATTAATTATTTTTGAATTTATTCAGTACGATTTGTTTGCTAATTTACGAACATTTTTGAAAATTCCGCCTCTAGAGTTGCGTTTCTGCATTTAGCAATGCCGCCTAATACCGTAGTTTTTTTGAACTTTGATGTGCATGTGGCAAAAGGGGCGTACGTCCTTTTGGCTTGTGTGTCCCGTCCGTGACGAAGGCATTTCCGTATAAGAAAAAAATACAGATTTGAAAAAATTCGCGCCATTCCTGAATCATGAAAAAGAACAATCTTACAGTAATTAGTAAGTATTGAAAAATCCTGATTAATGCCTGAATTCTGCAGGAATTGTTGTTGGGTCTCACAGCTAATAGAAAGAAAAAGCGAGAGCGCAGACATGTCAGACACTTTTTGTCTGCTAATTCTGTCGCCGATCGATTTCTCTTATTGTGTCATACCGTGTATTTCGCAATTCTTTATATTCTTTCAATTCAATAGTCCTTCATATGCACGAACACAAACCTTTATTACAGCTCATGATAAATCTATATCACATCAGTTCACAATAAAACTATTTCAATTTTAATCTTTATCACATTAATTTAAAAAATCAATTCTCTATTTCTTTCTCCACTTGTCTCGTCCCTTTCGTGCACTTGATCATCCTGGAAAAAAAACTACTGTAGGGGAAAACGAGCTTTCGTAAACCACCCTATTAAATAACATGCTAACAATAAGCTGCCGAAAAATACTCTGAGCATTAGTTTATTTGCCCTTATAATGCACATTTGCTTTACGTGCCTACTACGGTGGCGAGAACCAGTCACTAGTCACTAATTATTATCTCTCTCCAACTAGTGCGCAATCTTTTCCACTCTCTCTCTGATACTCTATTGTCCCCTGTGGCAGCCGTGCGTTGGGGTCACGGTTGAGTAGAAATATTACTCTTTTTCTACTCTTTGTTTTTTTCTCGGCTCTAAGTAATCAATATATGCAAATCTATATAATTTTGGAATCTACAAATCAAGGGCTATTCTACAAGCCTAAAATTGACTGCAAAAGGACAATTTTAAATTTCTTCAATTTTTCAAGTCATGCATTGCAGTAAATATTTTATTAAAGTAATTCGAATAACAATGAAAAATACAAAAAAAGAAAATATAAAAATATTGATAAAGGAAATAAATTATATTATCGTCCGATTCCGATCCGATTTGAAAGAATGCATACACGAAAAATTGAAAAAAAGTGTTCTTTGACAGTCAATTGCAGACTTGGTAAATAGCTCTTAGCTTGTAGATTTCAAACATATTCAGATTTACAAATTTCGAATACTTATAGCCGAGAAATCCCAAAAGGAGTAGAAAAAGAGTAGCTGAAAATAAGTCACTAATGTTGCGATGATCTCATCACTACTAACCGTCGCACGAGAGGTCGTAAATGTGCCTCTCTCGGTTGTGTAGAGAGAGACTGTTACTAGGGCTAGTAAGTAGTGACTGGTTCTCGCCACCCTAGTGCCTACGCCGTAACCTCCGCCGTAAGGACAGAGCAGGTTACGGCGTAGGCACGCAAGGCAAATGTAACGAATGGTAGGACACTCATAGACTTATTTATACTGCAGCGGTATTACTTATTTATACCGTATTTAAAGTGCATGCATCTATTAATAATATTAATTTAACTATATAGTTTTCTTTCGTCTCATTTTGGACACCACTCCTTCGTACCATTCATTCAGAGATCAAAAGAAACCGAAATGCGACTCCCCTGAATTTTGCCAATCAAGGATATTTCGAAAAAAAAACAAAAAAATTAAACAATATTTGCTCTTTCGAAAATATCAATGCGCTAAAGTTTACTATTGATATATTGAAACGGAAGAATTGCAAATTTGTTTCGGGGAAGTATCTGCAAAAATTTATTTCGAGAAAGTATCGGAAAAGCGAAAAACTAAAAATGCACATCTCTGCTGCCAATAGGGCAAATATTGATAAGTGGTTTACCACAATTTGTTTGCTTATTCGTTCGGGTTTTGACCACTTTTCTATGTTTATGTCACTCATATCTTGTCGTAAAAACGTTATCACGTTATTTACGTGAAAATAAGCGAAAAATAAGCGATTTTTGACAAATCTGACCAGTTTTAAAATTTTTGGTGAAATCTGACCAGTTGGCGGAGCCAAAAATTGTTGGTCTTAGCATAATGTATGGTGCACATTCTTCAGTCTTTTCAAGGGATTAGATGTGCCTCATACATTTTCGGTACCCTCGCCGTCAATTTTATATAGTGGGTCAATTCTCGAAATAGGGTGGGTTGATACATAAAATTCGTTATTTTCGCTTAAAAATCATCATTTTAGCTTCCTTTTTTTATCAAGTGGCCTAAAATGGCCCTTATATAGTGGGTCAATTCTCGCACTGCGAGGGTATGGCAATGTATGATGTGCCTGTGCATTTATCGACTTTAATGATGGTTTGAAACACGAAAGTCGCCGGTGTTATGATTTTTTTTGACAAAGGCAGAGGTGGGTAGTGTACATCAGGGATGTGCGGGAAAAGATTTTCAGAAAAATTTGGGGAAAACATCTTTTCTCTTTCGAAAACATCTATGCGCTAGATTTACACTCGATGTGAGGGAAACGCAAGAATTGCAACTCTGATTTTTAATTGAAGCAGCTTACATGATAAAGTTTTTTGTTCAAGTGATTTCTTCAATGTCCTCGATTTTGAAAATATTTATTTAGCTTATTTATGTAAAAGGCTTTTTTCAACGTTTTGTGTAACCCTTGAAACCAATGGATATGCCTATGCATTTATTGACTTTAATGATAGCTTGAAACGCGAAAATGACTGTTCTTATTATTTTTTGACAAAGGAGTGATGCATAGCTTTTGTTTGCGTGTTACTCAAATTATTCAGATTAATGAATTTTAAATTCGAGTATTTGATAAAATCACACTTGTTATAATTTAATTTAATTTGATTTTTTTTATTATCACTTGTAATATCTAAACATATCACTGGCCTAGCAGTGCCTTGAACATACATTTTCGATGACTCACAGTTCTGAAAATGTGATTTCAACAAAAAATGTATGGCCTTGAATAATGTGATACCTACCTTTACCTTTTTTTTCATACAGATAATTCATTCTCACTATTTCAGTTCTCTCACAAAGCCCTATCCATCTCACCACTGCCGTCTCACCCTTAGCGAACGATGACACGACCACCACTGATAGTGCTACGGTATGTCTATGGTATTATTGATTTATCGACTGACATTCTACCATCGTACTCATGAATCATGATATAGCCAATGTGATTCTGGGGAAGAAAAGATGGAATTGTTCTCCCCCCCCCCCATACTTTTTCATGTCCTCATAAATTGAAGATCATATGGCTCTTTTTTGCGTAAAATTATTATTTAATATCGATTTTTCTAAATCGACCCACCTTATTTCTGAGATCGAAAAACTTTTTTTTAAATTCTGGGCGCCGAAAATGTGTGCTTTCTCTCCTACCATTTCTGGAGGTGCTCATTTCATGAATGGGCTTATTGGTATAGAGATGGAATGGCAGAGAATGAAATGTCAAAATTATGGTCCCTATGCCATCCTTCTCCTTAGACATTCTCCTTTTTTCCGTCTACTATGGTGTTCATAGGTGGGCACGCTGGGGGAAAGGCTGTGCGCAATCCGGGGAAGGGTGAGGCAAGGCTGTGCGCAAGGCTATTTTTTGACGAATTCGACTGTAAATTGTCCGATTTTCGCGAGGCAAGGCTATGCGCAAGTCCCCCATGGGAAGGCAAGGCAGTGCGCAAAAAATATCCGTTTTCACGCGCCCACCTATGATGGTGTTTCAAAACTTAAAGTGTACTTATAATTGATTTCACTTTAATTAGACTTACAAGTTTCACTTCAAGCTAAAGTAGAAGTGCGCCTCAATTGTAAGACAGGTCTTTTGAAACATTTCCACCCTGTGGCTTGATGTTTCAGAAAGCTATCAACCTTTGTGATTCATTGGGTCTTGTGATTCTCTCCACTTGGCTCTTGGCTATGATCTCACAGCTCTATCACATTATTGATCACATTTCATATTATTATTATTATTATTATTATTATTATTATTTTATTATTATTATTTCAGCAGATCACCGTGGTTGCGTCGTCCGATCGTGCAGCTCCCGCTCCTGCATCAATCGTTGACCACAACACATCACAGATGACGTCATCACCACCCGTGGCTGTACCCCGCAGGACCACACCCGCCGCGGATGAGGAACGAGAGGCAATGGTAATAATAATAATAATAATAATAATAATACAACTAATGTACTAATGTATGAACTAGTGCCCTATGATTGATGCAAAACTACCGATTGGTATGAGAAATCAATAATCTCAATCAATAGCATGTTATCCTCTGATCTGCATCTCTATTTCTCTAATAGTCTATCTATCTATCTATTCCTCTTCCTCTCAACTAACATCATAGGTCCGTTCAGGTTTTTCGATTTTTGGCTAACTTGGCTCAAAATCCGGTCAAGCTTAGTACTTCTTATGCTGTGTTCAGAACTTGGAAAATGCAAGAAAATGCGGAAAATGCTGTTCAAAAGTTCAGGTAGAAAATGCTCGAAAATGCTCGATTTTGGATCGAAAAAGATGGTTTTATACACTTTAAAAGCGTTGAACCTCGATGTTTCATGGAAAACAGCTAACTTAGGTCATTTATAAAGTATGCTGCTGAAATAAATATCGTATGATCCTTTTTTGAGCACTTTAAGCCGAAAATCAACGAAAATGCTGCGAAAAATCAACCTAGCGAGTCCATATTTAAAATTATCACTAATCATCAATAAAATGCGTCCATAACACTGTTTGCGACCAATAAACGTTGATATTAAACAAAAAAACCATTAAAATTTGCTTAAAATCCTCGAAAATGAGCATTTTCAGAGCATTTTCCGGCTGAACTTCTGAACAGCATTTTCCGCATTTTCGTGCATTTTCCAAGTTCTGAACACTGCATTAACATACTTTTCGACCTATGACTAACATACCAACCAGGAGGCGATCTCGCTCTCATCTCGTTCATCAACGGCTTCTGGCAATGGTCCCTCCATTCGACCAGTCTCACCGGTAATGTGTCATTTTTACCCCCAAAAGTAGCGATATGAAAAGAAAAAGAGGCGAGAGAGTGTGTGAAAAGTGGAGAGCGTTCTCTGTTGTTCGTTTCTTTTTAGCTGGGTTTAAAGGAATCATGTGTTCAAAGCAACGAGAAGAAGAGAAAAGGAAGCGAGAGTGTGTGTACAAGGGGAAAGTGTATCGATGTTTTGTTATTGCTTCTGCTACTGACTGCACTGCTCTCAGCGATAGACTAGGATCTCAACACGCTTCATTCCTGAATCCTCTCAATAATGCTTGATCATTTCCATAATTAAGACATAATAGACTAGAAGAGAGAATGAAGGTCAAAGAATTTACGTAGATGTACTGCCAACTATTGTAGCGTGGAGACTCCATATTGTATTGAGAAGAATATAATCCACAAAATGTCATTATATTCGGTCTTCTAACAATAAGACACGATAAATATTATTGCTTTTAAAGAAGAACAAAATGTTTCAGAGTGCTATCATACAGACAAGTGATCCAGAGATATCCTCACTTTATGTAAGCGATGAGTGAATGTGAGGCATGATACTGTAGTATAGTCGAGAGTGCACCTTATTCATCTCTTCACTTGCTTGCGCTTGTAACCACGTGATTTCATGTTTCACTGCATGATGATGATAACGAGCACGTTAACACAATCGTTCTAGGATATCTATTTTTTTATTCTCGTTTATTTTTCCCACTTTCTTTTTGTTGACCTGACTGGTCTGCCTGTCTGGAATATAGTTTGATCTTTGATCTCTGCAGTCGTCGGAGATGGGCATCGACGACGTACTCGCCATGGAGCCCGTCTCGATCACTGCGCCCATCACACTCAAACGGGACTCAAAGGTTACGGTAGATCACGAGGACGACGAAGATGACGTGATCACCCATCAACCGACGGCTACCGTATCCAAGACTATCGTACCACCATCGCCTACCGTATCCCCGCCGAAGGATGACTGTCGACCAGAGACTGATGTGAGTGTAGTAACCATAATAGTAATGATAATAACATAATAATAATAATACCCCCCCTTTATTTATGAACATTTTGTATGTAGAATGATCTAGTTGATTTTGTGTTTCATTTCGTCCTTATTTTCTACCGATACTTGGGTTTCACAATGTTCCTATCAAGCGGTTGAACTATTTAATTATGAACTATATATTAAAGGCACACCCCGAGATAATTTAAACACTCCGTGCTGGCAATGCTCTTTATTTCTGCTATGTGGCCAGAGCGGAGAGTATAATTAGCTCGTGGTGTGCATTTAATCATTTATTAAATAACATATCTTCACATTGCAGTTGGCCCTCCGTCCGGCTCAGCCTCAACGCAAGTTCCCATGCTGCTCCATTCTCTAAGTCGGTATCTCCTTGTGTCCCCTCGAGCGGCATATCACAGCCGGGTTTGATTGGTCCCGCCATGACTCCGCCCACTTGTCTTGATTGTTGTGCCTGATCCATTATTGTATACTGTTATCCGCCTGTTTGTGAACCACAGAAGTTTCTCTTTAATCTATTCCATGCGTCTTCCTCTTCTTCCCTCTTCCTCTGTGTCCATCATCCACTTACCGTAGAGCCATGCATACTGTAATCGTACGGTATACTGTACAATACTGTAGTACTGTAATCGTGTGATATGCTGTAGTACTGTAGTCGTACGGTATACTGTTCAATCGTCCTTATTTTCTCTTTTCTTTCATGTTGCTGGTTCAGTCTCTGTCGCTCCTTAGTTAGTCTGATGATTGCCCTATTGATTATTCCTCGTATATATTGATCAATGTTTTGTCTCTTCATCTCTATATTCATTCGTATTGATTGATGCCATGCTAATCATCATATATGCTCCTATCATTGTTTTCATTATCCCTTTTAATGGTTTTATGTTTTACTATCACTATTGTAATGGTAGTTTAATGTTAGCCCCAGCTTCTTATTCTATTTTCAAGATTTTAACCCCACCACCCACTTTTGCCTCATTCCCACCCACTGCTATGTTCACTTTTGTGCTATATCATATTTCACTACCGTATTCTATTCTTGTGCATACTGTAGTCCCCACGCAGCTACAGTATCCCTCTCTTCTACAGTAATACATTACAGAATGACTTCCTGCCATGACTTTGTGTACATGAGCTTCTTCATATTATTCTGGCTATTATCTTTTACCCGTTTATTCTGTGTTTACTCTCTTTCCCGTTCATATATATTGATTGTTGTTGACATGACTGATTATCGATCGATTGTGCATCACACATTGTGATCTTTGATCTTTGATCTCTTTCCATTCTCACTGATTGTCACACGTCTCCTATATCTTTGTCTCCACTTTCACCATTCACATTCGCTAGTAGTTATCAAAGAAGTAATAATAAACGTGAATGGATCTAAAGATTTTTTTATTAAACATAAAGAAAGTAAGGGAAATTAATAAACTAGGTTGTTAGAAAATTTAAGAAAAAAAACTACAATGGATGAATGCATCGCATCGTTTCGAAAGGTGTGACAAAGAAAAAGAGCGAAGAACAGAGAGTACGCAAAAGTGGGAGAGTTGTGATCTATTCCTGCGTTGTCGGTAAGAAAATATTTTGGTGGATTAATTTTTTTTTCTGTACTGTGATTGTCTACATTATTTTTTTACTGATTAATTCTATTACGCTTCATAGAATTAAAAGTGGTATTAATAAGCGATCAAATGTACAAAGAATTCTAATTGATATGTTTATCGTTGTGAAAATGTGTTAATGTAGAGTTGATATCGATCGATCTGAGTATGATCTAAGTATCGATTGATTTCTACTTCTGTTTCGACTCCTCTTTCACTTCTTCTGTCTTGAACGGCGTCAGCTTTGGCATAGCTCCGTCTCTGCAATCAATCAATAATCAATCGATAGTCGAGCAATCTACAGTAATCTTACCGTATGGTCGCGTAAGCGAATAACGCGTACCATAGTAGATTCGTGAGACAATTCAACAACCATGCGGGAGGGGCATGGCGCTCTTTGAGATACTGTAATTGATCAGATATTGATTAAATATTATTCAATATTGATTAAAAATATGCTACATTTTCATGAAGATGTTTCCTCTCTGTAAGATCGGCATCGTGCTTGACCAACTTAAGAAAAATCAATAAATAATTAAAAAATCTATAAACAAGTACCTGTTTTTGAATTTTTACGAACTCTTTCTTATATTCTGCCCGAGATTTCTCTATCGTCTCTACCATCATCGCTCGCGTCTCTATCATTCTGTTCATCAATTCTCTCATCCTCTTTCGTGCTTCCTCTTGCATCTGTAGTTTACGTGTTAGACTCCGCCCATCTAAGCTCCGCCCACCTCCATCTTTTTCTTGATCTCCTGTAGTCGCTGTGTCTGATCTTGAATGTACTCTAAGCAGCCCTGCTTCTTTTTTCGCTTACCCTGAATTATCGATTGGATTGAGTCCCCTTTCTACCGTACCTGTGTTCGTATCTTTATTGATTCATCCAAGTCGATGTCCTTGCATGTCTTCGTTGGACTATCTTCCAGGGATGGAGTAGATTTGGAGCTTGAAATAATCATTTTACTGGTTTTAAGACGACCATCGATTGAAATTTGGTTTGAAAAAGTTTTTATTTTTTTATTTTTTCGTATTAAAAAACTGACAATTTACGTTTTCCTGCTTTGCTCTTCAAATGACTGAGTTCCTTCTATAAAAGATCTGGATATGGACGATTTTGTAAAGATAAAAGATCAAAGATCATACCTCCAGTAATTGTTTTGCCCTGAATTGCGATGGGTTGTTCGTATCCAATGTGTGAATCTTCTTTTCAATGTCTTTAATGCGTCCCTCGCTTGCATGACTTTCTTTGCTCATTTTGAGGTTGAGTAACGACCGTTCAGAAGAAAAAAAGAAGATGAAGAATGAAATGGTATGCAGAATAAAGACTTGTTATTCCTCTGGCGAAATTAACTTTGCACAGGTGAGAGATTTTGGCGAGATTCAAATTTGATTTGGTTTTCGATTAAATTACATACAATATTATGAATTGAAGGGGATTGAAATTAGAGAGATGTTCAACCATTTCATTCCCTACTATATTCCCGTACTGGATAGGTCCCTTACGATATGAGTGGTGAGTTTATGTGGTTGTGTCATGGCTCGGTGCATTGAGTGCTTCTGAGCGAACTGCATTATACCAAGTCTAGTCTGCTACTGTAACCGTATGTACTAGATTCATTATTTTATGACACAGGAGCCAAAAAGCAGAATTTGGAGGACCAAGAGTGGTATCATGGATATAGACCGAAAAGGGTAGTTATGTAAGTGGTGTGTGTGTGCTGGGAGTGCGCTTTGGTTGTCTGTTTTTCACCAATATCCGACTATTGCAGGAAGTTGTTGAAGGAACCGGGCGATTGGTTGGTGCGCGCCACCGACAGTGGCCCAAACACTGATATTGTGTTATCGATTATATCGAATCAAGAAAAGGTGTCCAATCTAACTCTGAAGTAAGCAGTGCTCTTTGATGTTTGATCTTTGATCTTTGACGTTTGATCTTTGATCCTTGATCCTTTTCAGGTGCGAAGATAAGAAATGGTACCTAGGAACCATCTGCAAAGATCCAATACAGAAGGCTCGACTGCAACGATTCGAGACCGTATGCGAGCTGATAGAGCACTACAAGGTACGGTAGACCACGCCAGGGCTGTGCATTTTCCGATTTTCCGAATTTTCCGAGAGATATTTTTGGGAAATTTCCGTTTTTTTTTCGAAATTTCCCGAAAACTTTTCCCCGCACATCCCTGGCACACGACCATTTTGAAGAGTTTCAGGTGAAGTCGTTCTCGAGAAAGTTCACATTGAAGAATGCTATCGCACGACCACAGTGGATGCTCAAACACGACAAAGTAAAAATTCATCATCTTCTGTTAACTTTGAAAATATGTTTTAAGGTGAGCTACAAACCTGAAGATAAACTCGGATCGGGCAACTTCAGTGTCGTTTTCAAAGGTATCGATTACGGTATCTTGTGGATTACTGTAAGCGACTTTGTTTACAGGCCAACTGACACAAGCCGATAGCGTGAAAGAGGTGGCAGTCAAGATTTCGCTGAATTCCGTTGCCGCTAATGAAGTGGAGACTGAAAAGGCAAAGGTGTGGTGTGGATACCGTACCAGAGTGGTGCGTAGAGTGCGCTCTAACTTTCCGACTTATTGCAGACTGCAAGGAGCGAGATGCTGCGAGAGGCCCAGATTATGTCGTACTATGTACATGAAAATGTTATACAGGTTGGAATTGGATTCATGGTCGGAACGGAATAATCAATATGTTTGCAGTTCTTTGGTGTCGCCTGTGATCATCAGCCAATCTTGGTGCTTATGGAATTCTGTCCAGGCGGCGATCTGCAGACTCATCTGCAGAAGCAGGGTGCGAAGATTGAGACGGCCGAGCGTGTGCTATACTGTCTAGAGGTTTACGGTAGAAGTGGGCGGAGCCTGTCGGAAAATGGGCGGAGTTTGCAGAGCTCCCGCGGCATGAAGTATCTGCACGATCGGAAGTGTGTCCATCGAGATCTGGCTGCAAGGAATTGTCTCATATCATCGAAAGGAGTAGTCAAGATATCGGACTTTGGTAATGTCTCCGGTATTTTTTGCTCGCGGGGCACACCGTCGGGGGGGGGGGTGCAAATCTCGCGGGGTACCCCGTTTAAGTGTTCTGCCCCGCGGTGTACCTCACGGCGTACACCACGGGATTGAACGGTGTGCCTCGCGAGCAAAAAAATATCGGAGGTGCAGTTATTTTTGTCACGTGAACTAACGCTACATTTCGCACGTCCACATAAATTTTGCAGTGGGTTGGGGGTATTGTTACATTACGATGGGTTATGGTAGTCAATCATTATTGATCGACTGTTACGGAGGCTTCTTACCGTATCCCAACTGAGAATCAGGGTTTTCACATGGGAGCCCAAAAACGAAAGCGAAAAACTAGTTTACTTGTAGATGGCAGGGCTAATAGTAAACTTCGTAGAGTTTATTTATTTGCAGGGCTGTCCCAACTCTTAGAAGAACAGAAAGATGAGAAAGAAGATGGTGACGAAGCGAAGAAGGATGATATGAGTAATGCTCAGGTTCCACTTCGGTACTCTCGTGAATAGTCCCGCCCCGTGTTAACTCCGCTCCCTTTTCAGATGGATGGCACCTGAATGCCTTAAGAAGACCAAAGTGTTCTCAATGATGAGTGATGTGTGGGCGTACGGTGTCATGGTCTATGAGGTATACTGTAGTGATCAATCGATAATTCGTTTTATTGATTTTTCAGATATTCAATAATGGCGAAAAACCATGGCCCGGCGCCGATGTCCCGCCGAAGTATATTGCTACTCAGATTAGAAGAGGAAACATGCCGGCAGTTCCGGAAGCTACTCCTAAACGGATAAAGGAGGTTGTTCGCAAGATGTGGTACGGTAGATCACTGTATAACTGTTGGTTATTGATTGGCATTAAGGTCGCTTATTCCTGAAGATCGGCCAACCATGAGTTCAATAACATGCTCCATGTCTGTAAGTGATTCAGTCTATTATCGATTACTGTATTTTGAGCCAAAGATCAAAGATCAAATATTTACTTGTAGATTCAATACAGGGACTTGCCCATACTAGAGACCTCCAAACTCGCCGTGAATCTCCTCAATGGAGTGAAACGTGAATCGGCCAAGGTATACGGTAACTAAGGATTACGGTAGGCGATTATCGATTGACTTTAGGATGATGGAGGCGAAGCATCAGCAGACGATTCATCATTGACTGACACGCATGAAGGAAAGAGCAAGAGAGTTCCGATTGTGGCAAGAATGAAGTAAGAGATACTGTAGACGGATACCGTATACCTTGTTCCATTCAGGATCTCAAACTCAACTCGAGCGAAATATTGATGTGGCTCCAGCCATCGTAGACGCGTGTGTGCGATCCCTCCCACCCGTCTCTATTGATCGATTATCGTGACCAGTGACGTTCTCCAGTCCGAGATAAACGTACTGCGAGAGATTCACTTTATTCCGTAGTTTACTCACATCTCAATATGGTACAAAAATGTAAAGACAGGGTCACACGAAGGGACGAAAAATTATTACTACGTATATTGCATTGTTTTTTTTAATGAATAAAGATAAAATATTCGAAAATGCGTACTGTAGAGCCGGATTTATAAATAGAGCCGGCAAATACCCACATCCTCTGAACTTGTGTGTAAAGCAGAACCTCGGCTACCGTATAAGTTCCTGGAAGTTTGAATTTGCCCCCTTTTTTATATTCGTCCTATTTTTCGTTGTATCTGCCGTTATATCGTTTTCGGCACATTGAATTGTTGTTATTACTGTCCCTATCGTATGTTCATCAGTCAATTGACGTTAAAGATCGCTATCTACGCCATCTATTTGCTTAGCGACGTCTCGCTACTCTCTCCTAATCTTGATACCTTAGCGAACTTGATTGAAGCGATAAGCGACGACGTGAACTATAGAGTGTGGCTTTCTTCTTAGCGATCTCCTCATCTTAATACTACTTCTTTCTTCGAACGAGAGAAGGTTCTTCTCTCTGATCTATCCGTTCTCTCTTCGAATCTCTTCTCTCTCGCTCATCCGCCCTCTCTTATTACGTATCTCTATCTGCCACATGTTCACGTCATCATACGAATCCACGTCATCCACAATAATCACAATAACACGATACATTCATAATATATTCCTGCTTTGAAACGCTCCCAGTGCTAATGACCTTTGGGGATGTGAACTTCGTATTAGAATCTCTCCTTTTTCCTATTCACACATGTGAGCGTGAGAACCATCTTCATTGTTTACCATATTCACTTACAGATTTATGGATAGTATTTAGATTATAGAGAGTATATGAAAGTCCGCCGTCATCATGTTACAACAGACGCTCAGGCTCTCACACACCAATACACTTTCTCTCTACATTTCTCTCTTTTCTTTTTCTTCTTCTTCCTCTCTTCCTGATTCCTCGCTGTTCTTGCTATAAACTCTCAATTCTTCTCATTTTCTCATAAACTAACATATTTCATGCTACGGTAGAATAGGAATATCGTGAAATGATGAAACAAAAGTGTGCCTGTATTGATGGTGATGTGTAGTTGTTTGTCCGTCATGATGAGGAAATAGTCGAGCTCTATCCACGACAAAGCCGCTGATACGCAATTCCGGTCACTCGGTGATCACGCTTTCTGTGTCGCTCTCGCATCCCGCCGTGTCTCAATCGCGCGCGCTCTCTCACCAGACCACGCCCCTTTGACTATAGTTGAGATGGGTATAAATAGCCAGTAACGGTCTCAATTCCGTGATGCCATTTCGAGCAGAGTGGATGGTAGGTAAATAACTCGACATCTTCATCCCTCCTTCATCTCTTCCATACGACTTCTTTCGTCATCAACGTCTATCCCCTCTATTTCGTCTACATTCTATTTATGTACCGCAAATTCTCCTTTCCGCTCCCCTAAATACCTCTTCGTCGTACTCTCTTTAGCCTTATTCAAACGTTCCCCAACGCTCGATCTCTGACACTTTGAACTTTGTGCGCATATCATGTAAAGTTTCCTCTGCGTCTCTGTCTCGCACCCTACGTTTGTCACAGTTTACAGAGTAAAGTATCATAGCCACGTCAAACAGATGGCGACCTACCGTCGCACTGTTTGTCTGGCTGTCTGGAGCTCTCGCCGATCGTTTACTATTTTTTCCAAATCTCTATTTACATCTCCTGCTCTACCAGTATCTATTAAATGTTCCAGTGTTCCCTTACATTAGTTTACTCTTTTCCTTAGTCCCTATCTCTCCTACGCTGCCATTTTTCGTTTCTCTCTCGCCTCGCTTTACATTTTGTAATCTACCAATTATCGATCGTTGATCTACCGTTACCGTAACCGTTCAGCATCGTGATGGCTTCGAATGGCGTGGCGAGACGCGGACGCGTCGCTGTCCTGCTGGGCGCCCAGTGGGGAGATGAGGGCAAGGGCAAGATCATCGACTATCTCATCGATACTGATAAGGTACTGACTACTCTTATCAGGTGTACTATGATGATAGTCATGGAGGAGGAGGTGATCATTGATATGAGATGAAGATCGAGGTGTGAAGATGGGTGAAAGGGAACGTGAGATAAGATAAGATGAATGATGGTTTGAGATGATTAGATTATTTTCTTGTTTTGATGTGATTAGTATTGCTGATTACGTGTCAAAGACTTTAGGTTTTTTTAAAGAATGCAATAACCTAGGAGCCATTTTGAAGTTTTATCACCTATTTTTATCTTCAGTTACGTATAGTATCAAGAACGCTGAGAAGGGATTAGAAAGAAGGATTAGATTTATACGTGCAGTGTGACTAGAGCGAAAGAGGAGAGTACTAGCTAGTACTTTGGGCGCGAAAAAAAGGGAATGAGTGTGAATGACTGTGAGGAAAGATGAAGAACGAAGGTGTGAATATGATTGAGTGCACTTGATATCGTGTCGGTGAAAGGCGCACAGAAAGGAGTGATACGGGGGAGGCTTATCAATAACAGGGATGGTATGATAAGATCGCCTTTTGGTCAGTTGTTTATGAGATGCATTGCTACACGCGCTCACGTTTTTCGGCATTGCACTAAATGAATAGTTTGTAATGTACAAAACGGGTTTCCATGCAGTTTAAATTTAAAATTATCAGATGTGAATATTACTATATTTATAATTGTACGATAATGTGTTCGCGGCAATGTTATTCTTGAAGAATGCTCTATTCTTATCTGGCGAATGATGAAAACTTTTCTTTCATCATATTATGACTGATGAATTATTTGAATTAATGTCTTTCATATGTAATAAGGGGTAAAATTGGATGGCGTAGGGATAAAAATGAGAAGAAGTTTTGTACATACCAGATCGTAAATAATAATAATAATAATAGTATAAAATATGAATAAATCATATCAGTCGTTGATTTCCTTTCAGTTGGACGTGACTGCCCGCTGTCAGGGAGGCAACAACGCCGGGCATACTGTGGTCGTGAAGGGTCGCAAGTACGACTTCCATCTCCTTCCCAGTGGAATCATCTCGGAGAAGTGAGATTATCGATTGGTACAGCCCCAAAAATTGCATTTTATGGGTGACCGCCCGCAAAAATTTCTTGAAATTCTCTCTTTACTCACACGCACTAGAAGTGCCTGGGATATTCACACGGCAGTCTCCATTACAGTGCAGCATAATTGAAACGAATTATATCGAACACAGTAGTTTTGCGATTATTGATTGTTTTTGTCATATGAGTAACAAAATACTTCTGCTCACAGTAATGATTGTTATAATGTGCATTATGAATGATATTACAGATGCATGAACGTGGTGGGCAATGGTGTCGTCGTGAACATTGAGTCACTCTTCTCGGAGATTGCTCATAATGGAATCGATGCGGAGCCCGGATGGGAGAAACGGTAAGGGTGAGAAAAGAAAGGGAAAGAGGGAAGCTGGGCATACATTTTTGGTACCCTCGCCGTTTATTTTTATATAGTGGGTCAATTCTCGAAATAGGGTGGTTTGATTCACAAAATTCGTTATTTTCGCTTAAAAATCGTCATTTTTAGCTTAATTTTTTTATCAAGTGCCCTAAAATGGCCTTATATAGTGGGTCAATCCTCGCACTGCGAGGGTATGGCAATGTATGAAGCTGGGTTGTGTTAGATACATTTTGCGAAGGTTATCTACGAGGAGTTGCCTTACGAAATGTTCTTCGTAAATTTAACCCGTTCCATGATTACTCTAAACCTAATTAGAAAGTCTATCCATACGTAGTTTTTGAAACCCAAATCCTGTATGTATACCATAAAGAGGAATGTGAGCGCATGAACGAGGGATTGAAGGGAGAGCGCTAAGTTTGAACAAGTTGAAAGGAAAGTGAAAATGACGAGAAACGCGCAGTGTGTACTTATTCTTATTCCTCATTCCATGATGAAATGAAAAAGGAATGATGACAATTAATGGATATCCCATGTACTTTCCGTAAAGTGATGAAACTGATGGATCAAAAGATCATCTGGAAGATCAAAAGATCAGATGATGAAAGTACAATATCAGATCAAGAGAGACGAAAGATCAAAAGATCACACAGTGAATCATGTCTTGTCTGGTTCTTTGATCGCTCAATGAAACACTTTGGCGCCTAGTGATCTCTGATGCCTTTGTACATGGGTCGAACGTTACAGATTTTCAAAAGTTTCATCACTTTACGATATGTACATGGGACATACTTCAACCCTCTTCGTTAAAAAAAAGAGCTTCATAGTTTGTAAAGTACTTTTCGACCTGTGCTTTTGACAGTGTACTACCTGACTATGGTGCTCAAAAGTATCGTAAATGATGACATTATATTGGATTACTATGGCTTAATGATAGCAGTTTATGTGATTATATTTGCAGTCTCCTCATCTCGGCCGAGGCCCACGTCGTCTTCGCCATCCACGCTCTCGTCGATGGAGCTCAGGAGAACTCGCTCGCTGCCAATGCGTATGTTTTCTTCCTTATACCATCTTTAAAGGGAGCGGTACCTCACTCAATGCTTTCTACATTGTGCACACTATTTCTCTGTTATCTAACAGTGAGAAAGCATTGCGCGTCGAAGAGACCATTGAGTGAGGTCACTCTCCCTTTAAGATGCAGCTATGCGCGGTTACATTGGCCATGTTGTGTGGATAAAGGATTAGGCTTCACGAGGACCCAATGGGTCCGATTCAGCTATTTTGGGGCCCTTTAGATACCAAAGTGGGATCTTATCGCAGATAAAACATTGAAAACCCTTTTGAAGGTTGTGCAATTTGTCGAATCCCCTCTCGTTGGCATATGTACCCCATCCTCCCACGAAATGTCATACAATTTGAACCGCATGCGTGCCTCACATGTATCAATGTGTGGACTAATGAGTATGTGCGTATCATCTGCTTTGATGATTATCATACATTTTCGAGCACCTACATTGTGAGTGAGCACTTTTTGTCGATGCGGTCAGTTTTGAAACTCGAGACCCATCTAGGAATATGCGGGAGATCGAGATTAGTAAGAATCACCTAAGATCGGGTCAGTTTCGAGTACTTGAGATGTAGATCGGGTCAGTTTTGTTCTAATTTCGGGTCAGTTTATAATTCGCAAAAACAACTGATTGTGGGTGGGGCGAAAATGTATGATGATTATTTTCGTTATCTTATCGCACATTGTATTCGTGACATTTAATATCAAAGCCGCGCTTTGCTCTTTTATGTCTGGCAATATAATGCCATGGTCGTCATCTCTTGCTAATGTTGTTTATCGATTCGGATAGAGAAAAATAGACGGAAAGACGAGGGAAACTTGTGAAATGGGGGTTTTAATTATTTTACAATTGAGAAATCTAACTATTTTCAACATACATGGGCGGGGTACCTGGAGCTCGATTCTACAGGGGGCATCCGAACGAAAAATGGTTAATTTTACAGGGGACCTTCACTTTTTTTTCAAAAATTTCACCTAAACGTCAATTTTTGCAGGGGACATTCCACAAATTTTCGAAAAACCCTAACTATACAGGGGGTACCCCCATGTTGGCGCCCATGTATGATTTTCAATTATGTTTTCCCCTTGAATAATCTCTAGTGGACAATGTTTAATACTGTCAATTTATAGATTTAAATCAATAATTATTGTAATATTTACAGTAAGATCGGTACGACCAACCGTGGTATCGGTCCCACTTACTCCTCAAAGTGCTTCCGTAATGGAGTCCGTATTGCCGATCTCATGGGAGATTATGCTGCATTCGAAGAGAGGTAAACTTTTTTATTTATTTATTTGTCCATCAGTTGAAACATGAATAATGAAGGGGAAAAGCACTATACTTTTACCATGGCGACGTTGAAAAGCAAATGAAAGAAAATGAAAAGCGGAGAAGATTCTCCTCGTTTTCCACAGTCTCTCGTCTCTTTTTTCTACTCTCTTAATCGTATATAATCTTAACGCCCCATGGCCTTTTATACAGTAACAAATTATTTGATTTGATTTACCTTGCTTACAGTATGAATGCTATATTTGCTATTGTAGATACCGTAATCTCGTGAAGTACTACCGTAATCAGTTCCCCAACGTTGTCGTTGATGAAGACGCTGAGCTGGCCAAGTTCAAGGTAATAAGGTTGTCCCGTTGTTGCCATAGGTCGAAAAGTAGGTTACAAAGGACCAAGCCTGAATGGATTTAGAGGTATATTAGCCAAATTTGCCAAAAATCGAAAAACCGAACCGGATTTTGAAAACCGATAACCTAGCTATTCGACCTATGGTTGTTGCTTGTTTCGATGCCTTCTGTCTTGCCATTCTCGCCAAAGTACTATAAGCGCACTTTGAGCGATAAGGCAAGACGATGAGCATGCGATTATCTCGATTGTTAATAATATCGAGTAACGGGAATCTGTCGGGTTTCGGTATCTCTGAGGAATATATCTCGCTTTCTGTTCAGGGACTTCGCGCGACTCTCGAAGAGAAGGGCCTCGTCGGTGACACTGTGGGATACCTCCACAAGTATGTTATTGATTTTTTTCTGATTTTTATTTTATTTTATTGATTGATTTTATATATTTATTTATTTTAGGGCCATCGAGGACGGCAAGAATGTGTTGGTGGAGGGTGCCAATGGAGCCCTGCTGGATATCGATTTCGGTGAGTTCCGCTGATATGGAAGGAATTGATAATAATAATAATATTAATAATAATAATAATAAACATTTATCGTTTCTTACAATTTACTGACAATTTAATAGTAAATTCATTGATATTGGGAGCGAGATGTATCTTGTACCCGGTGGATTCGCATTTCGTTCTTGTCTTATATCACCTGCGACTATGGTGTGCTCAATTCTATTCTGGTGTTCTAGGTACCTATCCCTACTGTACATCATCGAATGCGACCGTGGGTGGAGCGTGCACCGGACTTGGTATTCCTCCTACTCTTGTCTCTCAGGTACTGTAGACACGGGTTACGGTAGTCGTCGAGCGATTATTGATTATTGGCTAATCCGTAACTATGTAGTTCTGGTTCGGTGATTATGTTTTATATTTGGAAGTTGGCTAGAGAGTGAGTAGTGAATATCGTTTAATAATCTTTTTCTATGAATAAGTTATCGATTGGTTTTCTTTTGATTAATTATCGATTAATTGGTTATCGCATAATTGCAGGTGATTGGTGTAGTGAAGGCGTATCAGACACGTGTGGGCACCGGACCATTCCCCACTGAGCTATTCGATGGAGATGGTGAGAAACTGCAGAATATCGGACAAGAGGTCGGAGTGACTACTGGCAGAAAGCGAAGGTACGGTATTGTACTCGATGACATGACTGCTTGACTTGTACATCGTGTTGGGGGATTTCGATAGTGCTTAGAACATACGTGGGCAACCCTTGCCGCCATAGGTCGAATAGCTAGGTTATCAGATTTTAAAATGCGGTCAGGTTTTTCAATTTTAGGTAAATTTGGCTCAAAATGCGGTCAGGTTTTTTGATTTTTGTGAAATTTTGGCTCAAAATGCGGTCAGGTTTATCGATTTTTTGGGAAATTTTGGCTCAAAATGCGGTCAGGCTTGGTACTTTGTAACATACTTTTCGACCTATGTTTGCCGCTGGCAATTAAAATCGGATGGCTGTGACGCAAAAATTTCATTTTTGAATCAATTTTGACTAAAACGCTTTCACTTTTGATTGAATTTTGGCGAAATCGGTTGGGTCGCGTACCCAAGCCGGATGGGATGTTCTCGCTATAGCGGTAATGCTGCCCAAGTATGGCTTAGATTATGTCACTCCATGAATGGGATAAGGCCAGCGGTGGAATATGATGTTGATATCGCTTGATTTCAGATGTGGATGGCTTGATCTGTTCTTGCTGCGTCGTTCAGCGCAGATCAACGGATACACGCACATCGCACTCACGAAGCTGGATATTCTCGATTCGTTCCCCGAACTCAAGGTTGGCGCTTTGTAGCTTTGCTTTTTTTGCAGCCGAAAGTGATGCTTCGCTGATCTAATTGGTTGTGCAGAAACATGGTGAAAGTGGGTTTCATGCGGTAGATGTGTAAAAGGGATATGGCGTGTTTGCTTGTTTGATCTATCATTTCTTTTACAGATACAAATTAATATTTTAGTTGTTTTAATACTGTTAGGTCATCCAATAAAATCATGATAGCTTGTGGTTTTGCTTTTTTGCAGCCGAAAGTGCTACTTCGCTGAACTGATTTGTTAGGCAGTAACCTGGTGAAAGCGGGTTTCATGCGGTTGATTTAAAAAGGATATGATGTGTTCCCATGTTCTATATCAGAAGTTGAAGATGCAAATTAAGACCGATAATAATAATAATAATAATAATAATGGTAAAATCATATAATTTTATTCAGATTGCTGTCGGATACAAGTTGGACGGCAAGTCCTTGGCTGCCCCTCCCGCCCAAGCAGCTGCATGGAGTAAGGTGGAAGTGGAGTATGTCACCATGGAGGGATGGATGGTATACTATTTATTTATATAATAATAATAATATTTTATTCCTTTATGATATTCGATAAATTGGTATACAGTGGAGTAGTTAATTATTAATTATGCTTCTCCTTTCAGGCAAAGACAGCGGGTGTTCAGCGCTTCGAGGATCTGCCTGAGAAGTGCAGAGTGTACGTGAAGTTCATCGAGGACTTCATCAAGGTACTGTAGCCTGATTACTGTACCATCTAGAGTATACGGTAGCTGAGTGATAAATCAATCAATATATCGAGATACTTGCAGGTGCCCATCAAGTGGATTGGCACAGGTCAGGAGCGCGAAGCTCTCATCGTTCGGGAAGTCTAACTTTCTATTTATTGATTGATATTCAATCGATAATCGTCTACTCACCCCTATCAATCTTCTCACTACTCTTCACTGTGTCTCTTTGCGTTTTATCCTTTCAGCACTACTATATATGTTGTATTTTCTATGCCTTTTTGATCGTGTTGATTGTTTTTCTATGATGCCTTTTGCTCACTCACCTTGTTCCTCCCTCACTCTCACCACGAACATCATCTTTATCGATTTATTGATTAATTGATGACTACTCATTCACTACGGTACACACTTTTGTTGTCCTACAGTACTCTATTACTCGTACAGTATCCTCCCAGTTTGTCGAAGCAAGCTTTAGTTGATAGATACACACACACATACATTCTCTAGTTCTTGACTACTCGTCGTTGTATCGTTTTGTTGTCCGTTTGTAGTGAAAATTAGTTTAGATAAAATGTTTTACGTACCGTTTATACCACGTGCCAATTGGCACTACGGATTGGTTTTTGTTCATTTTGTCCGCTGTGAACTGTTTTGAGGAATGAAGGTTGAGCTAACGATTTGTTGTAATCTTTGATCTCTACATTGGATACTTTGCTGTTCACAAATGAAGATTACCGTATAGTTTGTTGAATGAAAATAGAAAACTATGTGATCTTTGAACTTGAAATGCGTCTACATAACTTTTTAAAAGTGTAGCCACACTTCTAAAAATTTATTTAATTTATTTTCTTGGAATACAGCTTGTGAAATTTTGCTGATTTTTTTTGAACATTTTTTCGATATAATACTATTATCAAGTAAAAAATAAGCATATACACACTATATTTGAAACAAAGAATACCCTTGTTGACCTCTGATCATTAGTGCGATGAAAAGTCTGACACAACTATACCACCTTGTCCCAGGTATCTACAGTAATTTCGTGCGTTGCGTGTTGTTCCCACTTCACGCGTCGCGGCTGTTCTTGGCTTTTTTCTCTTTTTGTTTCGAATACGTTTTAAGCGTTTGATTTCAGTACGTTTATTATTTTGTATTCAATCGAGACAACTAATAACTGATCTATTGTTCTGGTGCCGTTATGGGGCCTATTTAAATCTTTAGCTATCAAGATTCATGAATCTATGCCCTTTTTCCTTTAGTTCGTTTTTAAGCTTGGGTTTCTGCTGTTTGCATGTTCACGATTTTAATTAAAAGTTGTTACTTTTCCAGAAGATGACTACCGCTCATCGTCCTACTTTCAACCCCGCGAGGGGTGGCTCCGGAAGGTTAGTCTTTAGCACGTCAAGCTAAACTTTAATGATCACTGAAAGTTCTCACTAACGAAGCTAAAGAGAAACGAAAAATGTGCGCTTCTTCCAATAAGACGATTCTCTTTCACGTTTTTGAAAAGGTATCACCAATAAAACATAGACGACAGAACTTGGAAAGCGATATTGCTATCCAACAATAACAAGAAAAATGAAAGTGTACATTCAGGGCCGAGGGTGATCTTTCCAAGTTGACCCAGCAGTATTCCTCCAAGGATATGCCATCCCACAAGACGATGAAATATCGTCAATTCGGACAGGGAACCGCTGAAGAGCTCAGACGTAGAGTCAGTTATCATTGATTTATGCGAGATTCACATAACATCCTTTCTGAAATGAAGGAATGCACAAACATTCAGTATCATACTCGAAATTTATCTATAATTTCGTGAAAAAGAATTTGTTGATAGGGGAAGAAAATTCTCCCTGTTTGGCTTGAGTGCGAAGATCAGCTTCGGCATGAGGACGATGCTACAATTGATCACTGAATGAATGAAAAATGAATGGTGCAGAATGAAAGGAGCGTGTGGTTAGAATATATCCGTCTCGATCTTTGATCTTTGTATATGCAGGATCTCCGCCGTGAACTCGAGGACAAGGAGCGATCATCCAAGGACAAGAAGTCCAGCAAGGATGGAGGGTAAGTCATTTTGTTTAATATTAATAATAGTAGTTTCTTTATTTTGGTTCGGAAATCTCGAGAATTTAAAAGATACAATTTTTGATATTGTCTGCTATTATATTATCATTATTATTCTTTCTGTATTACAATATTTATTTTTGACCTTATGATTATTGATTTTTTGTAGATCCTCATCATCAAAGCGTCCTCGTATGGACGAGATTGAAGCGAGTGCCATCGATGCTGATGAACCCTATGAGGAGGTACGGTTTTGATTATTGATTTTTGGGAAAAATACATGATTTTGCTGAGATAGGCGTGACCAAGATTTGGTAATACATAACAGTGACTGTTTCAGGTCTAAGAGATCTTTGCTTTCGACAAAAATATTATATAATAATATTAATAATGTAACAGTTTATGCGCTTGCAAGTAAACACGGTACAGAATGAATAAATAATGAATAATATATTACTGCATCTAGTGCTACTATTAATTAATTATTTATTTATTTAAAATAATAAAAATAATTCCTTATTCAGGGATCAGGCTCGGACGACGACTCGGATGAGGACGACACTGCGGCGCTGATGGAGGAACTGGCGAGGATCAAGAAGGAAAGGGCGATGGAGAAGGCCAAAAGAGATGAGGAGGAGGAGAAGGAAAAGGTTCGTATTGTGTCATCACCATACATGGGCGGGGTACCTGGAGCTCGATTCTACAGGGGGCTTCCGACCGAAAAATGGTCAATTTTACAGGGGGCCTTCACTTTTTTCTAAAAAAATTCACCTAAACGTCATTTTTATAAGGGGCATTCCACAAATTTTCGAAAAGCCTTAATTTTACAGGGGGCACCCCCATGTCGGCGCCCATGTGTGGTCATCATAGGTCGAAAAGTATGTTACAAAGTACAAAGCCTGACCGCATTTTGAGCCGAAATTTTCCAAAAATCGAAAAACCTGACCGCATTTTGAGCCAAATTTGCTAAAAATCGAAAAACCTGACCGCATTTTGAGCCAAATTTGCTAAAAATCGAAAAACCTGACCGCATTTTTAAAGCTATTCGAGCCTAGCTATTCGACCTATGGTGGTCATCACCATAGGTGGGCACGCTGGGGGAAAGGCTGTGCGCAATCCGGAGAATTGTAAAGCAAGGCTATGCGCATAGCCATTTTTTGTAGTTTTGACTGGAAATTTTCCAATTTTTGAGAGGCAAAGCTATGCGCAAGTCCCCGCAAGGGAAGGCTAGGCTGTGTGCAAAAATAATTCGTTTTCACGCGCCCACGTATGGTCATGACTATATTGTAGTGAATTAGAAACGAGCATTCACCGTGTCAGAATAAGTTTGTGTAAATAGTAATAATTGATAATAATAATGAATAAAAATATGATCAGCGAGCTTTAGACACAAATGTTTTGTCTTCTTTCACTACTTCTTTCTATGTTTTGTATTCATTTCCTAAAAATATTCCCAAGTATTTTACAACCAGATGATCCGATTAGTACTAAAGTTAGCTATGATAATATCAAGTAATAAAAGGGGTTGTCTTCGATCATGTCGGACCTCCAAAAGGTTCACCAAAAAACCTCGGAACCGGTAGAATAATGAGAATATCTAGTATTTAATTTACCATATTTTTGGCGGCACCTGTCTTATTGTGTGTCTTGAGAGTGGAGTCCTCTGAGATCGCTGAATATTATCGGAGAACTTTTTCCCAGACAACATTGATTTTTACTTCAGGAGAAGATTCGCAAGGAGCAAATCGTGCACGGTAATCCACTCCTGAATCTCGCACCGACCTCCACCGATGAGGGATTCAAAGTGAAACGACGATGGGATGATGATGTCGTCTTCAAAAACTGCGCCAAAGGTACCGTATCTGCACCACAATTGAGAATCGACTATTGACTTTATTATTGTTATGGTCTTATTGATTATACTTGGTTTTATTCACTCATAGGGAGAACGGTCATTTAAAAATTGACAAATATCAAAATATTACGGTTTGGTGCACCATGGTGTACTTTATCCGTCTCTATCTCTCTTTTTCGCTCGGTCTTTTTCTCTGTCATACCATGACCGCTCTCGAAACGCTGTGCTGCCACATTCGCGTTTCATCTCTATCACTAATAAGACGGACAGAAACGTGAGATAATAGGTGTAAGATAAATAAATAAATATGTTCTTATTCCACACTTTGTAGGAGTGGAAGAGAAGAAGGAGGCTACATTCATCAACGACGCCATTCGATCCGATTTCCATCGCAAGTTTATGGACAAATATGTGAAATAGAGACACTAGTCATCATCTATTTGTTTGGCATAAAACCAATTGTGATCTACAATCATTCGATATTGATCTACAATCAATCGATTTACCTTGCTTCTCTAACCGTCTCTTCTATCTGACACACTATCTCGTCTTTTCCTCCTTTGTTGTATGATTCTATTACAATTTCTCCTAAATGAGGATTGTCCACTTGTTTCTCTTGTTATAATAGTGTAATCAATTATCGATCGCTCCATCGATCTATTCATCAATCAATTCATTTTTGTATGCATAAAGTACATTCCCATCTCATCAACCAACCTTTCGCTGTCAATGTCAAATCACTGTGTGTCAGATTCGGTTTCAACTCCGACCCACGGGGTATCAATCAAGGTTTCCATTCGTGGTGTGTTTGTGTCAGATATATATCCGCAGTTGTCTTGTCAGTTTGCACAATCACGTATGGTATAGTGGTACTCTTTATCAGTCAGGGTACACTATCCTTATCATTGGGCGGGAAATTCGAATGATCTATGGGAGGGGTGTAAATGGTTGAAAGAGAGTAAAGGTCTGATGATAACGCAGCCCCTCTCGTCCTTTTCTTTCCTCTATTACGTCTATATTTTGAACTATTGATTGGCACAAATGGTAAACTGACTTTGATTGTTGCGATCGATAGATTGGATTATAGTGATTTCATTTTTGTTTATAAACTAGCTATTCGTTTGTGATGAGCGTTGCGAGTGGTTTAGCCGTCTGGAGTGGTAGATCAGCTGTCCAATCGATCAAGCAATTTATTATTGATTGATCATCTGTTGTATCCTTTGTATCTAGTGAGACTATGGAGAGATTCATACCAGATGCTTCCCCATCTCTTGTTTATGTAAAGTGGAATCAAACAATGGTGGGCCTAATCGTAAGTGTCGCTATTTAGTCAGAACCGAGTTTCCCCTCTCAGTTTCTCAGTTTCGTCTTCCTGTTTAAATCTGATTGAAAAAAAATCATTATCTAATATTTCCTTTTGTTCTCGGAATAGAGATCTATATTCTGTGTTCTACAGTTCACAAACCATGCAGTTATGATTCTATATGAATCATATGGGGGATGAATAGAAAGAGATTTGAAAGACGATAAGGGGGGAGTGCAGAAGGAAAGCAACGATAGTCGATAGTCATAGCCACGTGCATCATCTCTGTGTGTGCCACTCTTGCTTTTCGTCAGCCTAACTGTCGATCCTTTTTCTCTTGATGGATTCCCTCCCTACCAACCATTCACTGAATATTTTGAATGCCCCTGTCTTACGGAAACATATGTAAACGGTCTGTCACCATTTTCTTTGATATGTCTTGCTGTCAGAGAGAAAACGCTAGAGTGAGAAAACATGTAGATTCCGGTTCCACTGTCCGTTCATAATTACCTTCCTTGCGTAATTTGGGGCTTTCGAAGTATTGGTGAAAACTTTTTGACTGTCTTTTTGCTTTGATTACCTTCTTATCGCTAATATGGACGTACGTGTTTGGCCTTTGTTTTACGACGTTTCTCATTCACAGTCAGCTGGAAAGTATCTCCACACATACATTTTCTTCCCCTCATAATGCGAAGATCGACAAACTATGGCTCTTTTTACGCGAAAAATAACGGTTTTTTTCTATACAGACTCGCATATTTTGAAAATCGATCCACTATATTAAAAATCCTGTGAGGGTGCCGAAAACATTAATGTATGATCTCACAGCGTTTCGAGAGAGGACATGGTGTGTCAGAGAACAAGGTAGAGCGGAAAAGAGAGAGAGTACACAAAAGTGAGAGACGGTTAAAGTACGTAATTTATCGTAATTTATTGGCATTTGGTCAATTTTTCAATGACTGCTCTCCCTGTGTTGGAAAACACTGCGCTTTATCTTGTCCTTGCCTCTCTTTATCATTCACGCTCTACTTGTTGTGTCTCTCTCCGTTTCTCTACACAACCACCACATCTTTCATAACCTATACATATTCATCTTGCTGTTAATTATATTTTTTGTTCGTTGTGCAATATCGATTTATTAAGATATATTTCCTAAATTCCAGGTGTCTTTCCCCCTGCTTCCCCTCTTTCGTCTCCTCTCCCATCGTATCCGTACCACACTCCGCCTCATCCTTCCCTGTTCCTCCTCCTCATCCTCTACAATGACCCGATGGAGGATATCGGCCAAAGTCGTCGTATTCATCGTCACTTTTGTTAGGTACGGTATCTTAAGGTGTCTACCGTAATCCGATACAGTACCGTAATCGAATACAGTATGTTTGTTACAGTACCGTAGTCCGATAAAAACAATGATGGCAAGGTGGTGATACAAAATAAAGATTGTAAAGTGCAGCTATTACTAATCAAATCACGAATACTCAAACAATTAGTTGCACGAAAACAAAGAGTGCAAAACAATGCGTAATCATAGTTTGCAAGACAAAATGATTTGTAATTTAATATTTCTAATTGCAGTTATGGTCTGTACCATTCGGCACGTAAGACAATGAGTGGAGTGAAGGCGAGTATGGCTGCTGATTGGATAAGGAATGATACACATAAGGTACAGTACATTATGGGTACACAATGGTTATGGACTACTGTAGCTCATCTAAACAGAGTAGCTTACTGTAACCGATCTAGTTGTGAGTTGTGTTTCGTTTATGAGACAATAGTCTGAGATTAATGATTCTTTTGATCTGTTTCTGCATTGTGTACGAGATACTCGATATAATGTCAACCATGACTTTATTTGTTCATCATGGATGGGCCATTCAATCATTCAATCAATCGATAATTCAATCAATCGATAATCCTCAATCAGTCATTCAATCAATACAGCCCATCTTCTGATATTTTCTTCTAAAGTCCATCGGCATCACTATCAACAGGAGGTTTCTTGCTCTTCTCTCCTGCAGCAGCATCATCGGAATCCTTCTTGCGACCCTGAGCTGCAGCCTGTTTCTTGGCCTGCAATTATGGTTAATCATAACTAGTTTATGGGTTAACATCAATAATTCAATATTTCACTTACTCTGACTGTACGCTTGGCCGTATGCTTGCGGTACTCTTCGATGAATTTGGATTCCTTGTACGGCTCGATGAACTTCTCCTGAAGATACAGTATAATTAGACAGCAACGCGTACGCCATGCGTCGCGGTTACCGTACCTGGACCCAATAATCAATCAAAAGGTAGTGGAGATAAAGGAACTGCACATGACTCTGGATCGATTGGTATCTTTGAGATCTCAGTTCCTGAATATCGATTGATTATTGATCTATCATGAATCACACGAAATAAACCTTGACAATGTCTAGCAATGAGACATCTGGAGATCTTGCGATACGGTAATCAGCAAGTTCAATACCTGCATTGTCGATTGGTAACATTGTTCTTTATTGATTAGTCTCGACATTTACCGTACCAACAAAGGTAGAAGTGCGTCCAACTCCGGCAGAGCAGTGAACAACAACGGGTGCATCGTTATGATGCTTACGAACCCATCTTAAATTATCGATTTATTGATTTGATTGATTCAATCAATAATCCTTTACCTCCAAAGTTTGAGGATGGGTTGAGTCTCGACTGGAGCACAATTGTCCACCCAGTATCTCATGTAGCAGTGCTTGATCTTGTGTGTAGTGTTCTTGCTCAAATTGTTTATTGATTATTTTATTGATTAATGGAATCAAAACGTACTGTTTGATCTCCATAGTTGTGAAGTCGGTGTCCTCTATTTCTATATCATCAATCTTCTCGGTTCTTGTTACCTGGATGCATTGAGATCAGACAAAGATCAAAGATCAAAGTTTAAAAACACTCACCGAGACATCACCATATGTAACCTTATCATTAAACTTCTCCGGGAAGTAGTGAGCACACTTCTCGAGATCGGCTGAAAATCAATATATTGATTGATTAATGAGATAGTTGCATTGAGATACTTACATCCCTCTTTGAAGTTGCAGAGCATCAGGATGATGGACACTTTTTCCTTGAGACACATCCACCAAAAGTCGTCGATGGAGTTGGGAAGAGGTCCCTTTAATCAATCAATCGATAACAATCTACAGTTACCGTACTACTACTATCGTACCTGAGTACAGATATACTTTGTTCCACCCGGGGCTCCGACCCAATTGGCGTGAATGAAGTCATCATCCTTGGGCCGATCTTGTAGTACTACTCGGGTCTGATCAATACACTTGACATCGGCGTATCTGAAAAGGGGCGGAGCTTAGATACTGTAGATAGTGGGCGGGACTTCGATATACGTGGGCGGAGTCTCACCGGCATTTCAGATCATTCTTCTCGATGAGACACAGCTTCATCGTTACAGTTGGAGGGATAAAGCGTTTCATCTTGTCGTTAAACTCCTTGCTAACCTCCTTACAGACCTATAAAGCACTTCAAATGCGTCAAACTACACCAGAATTGCGCCCGTACCAATCCGTGACATTTCTTTGCCCATTTGGCACGATTCTTGTTTTTTTCTTCATCAGCCAAATTCGCTGTTACAATCTTGGACTTCTCGCCATCATCTGTAATGAAGAATAATTATTGATTGATTGATTGATACATCATGATTACCAATACTAGTCTTATTGGTCTTCTTCTTTCTATCCTTCTTGATGCCTTCCTTGCTATGACTCTGATATTGAATTATATCAATCAATAATCATGACTCGATAATTGGAATGGTCAATTCAATCAATAGCTTTGTTTTTGGTCATTAATTGTTTTCGAATTGGTCATGAATTTGGTTGATTGAATTGATTGGAATGAGTACCAAGAGAGGTCTAGCTTACCTTGGTCGTTGGGGCCATGGTGATGAAGATATGAAGAAGATTGAAGATGAGAAGGAGGTATCACCACCACCACTTGGATGAATGAATGAATGAATGGAGAATGGAATGACTTATATAGGGAACAGATCGAGATAATTATGCATTTGATCACATTATATACATTAGGTGATTTGCTTTACAATAAGCAAATGTGTTTTGTAATTGCAAAACTTTCAGAAAATTAGTAGAATGCATTATTAAATTAAAAAGAATGTGTGAGTTATTTATTATAATACAAATGTATTATAATTTTTGAAAGATTTGTTTTGTGTGATAATGGGAAGGGATAAAATGAAATGTCACGGCGGCTCAATGATAGTAACTAAGAAGCTCTTGCCTGAGAAAGAAAGTATCGCAAACTGAGTGATGATGAGGAGTAAAACATCTAGGTTCTCCCAGCGCGAAAGTTGATTACGGTATATCTGGGCGCTCGCTTCTGACTAGACCTATCATCGAGTTTTACGATTCGCGAGACATGCCGAGATGGTGGATAGAACACACTATCTTAGAAAATCGACATAAGTGCGGTATCGAGGAACAATGGATTTTTCTGTTTTATGTATGATAATTACAGGCTCAATGAGTGAAGTTCACTGGTACTTGGAAATTTCTTCCAATTGAAAATTCGCTTCAGGGGGTGACCACACAACGATTTGGCGCCTTTTCCTAAAAAGTTTATTTCGAATCCAATCGATTCGGGAGTGAGTGCAGTGGATTTCTTGGCGAATTCTAAGAAACTATTGCTGAGGAAAGTTTTTTGATCAAAGATCAACGAAGGCTGGAATTTTAAATTTTCGAAAAAAATTTCACATTTAATTAATTTTCACTATTTTGCTTCAACAACCCTACGTTTTTTTATTTGCTTAATCGCTTCTAAATATCATAACACAGCTTCAGTTTAAAAATGATAATTTTAAAAAAAATACGATTACGGCGAAAAAATCATTTTTATAATGAAGTCGTGAATTATGGTGTGGCACCTACAGTATCCCGAATCGATCAATTTAGAAATCTGGTATTTTTAAACATATTTTACCGCTGTTCTTGACATGACTAAGGTATTCGACTACTCCTCGTCTTCGGAGTGCACCTGCACGGTTCAGTACTGGTCAATATTTTATGATATTTTGGTTTTTCAGCAATAACTTTCTTGAAAGTCAACAGTTTCTCTTCATTTTTTAGTATGTTTGTATAGATGATACTATGGTATAGTGATCCAATCTTTATCGATTATGGATAACAAACAACGAAATAGTGATCAATTTACGAAAAATGTCAATTTTCATCGACATCAGCACCTGGGCACGGGTGCACTCCGAAGACGAGGAGTAGTCGTATACCTTAGTCATGTCAAGAACAGCGGTAAAATATGTTTAAAAATACCAGATTTCTAAATTGATCGATTCGGGATACTGTAGGTGCCACACCATAATTCGCGACTTCATTATAAAATGATTTATTCACCGTAATCGTATTTTTTAAAAATCTTGATTTTTAAACTGAAGCTGTGTTATGATATTTAGAAGCGATTAAGCAAATAAAAAAACGTAGGGTTGTTGAAGCAAAATAGTGAAAATTAATTAAATGTGAAATTTTTTTCGAAAATTCAAAATTCCAGCCTTCGTTGACCGTTGATCGAAAAACTACCCTTGACAATAGTTTCTTAGAATTAGCTAAGGAGTCGTTTGCGTCCACACCCGCATCGATTGGATTCGAAATAAACCTTTTAGGAAAAGGCGCCAAATCGTTGTGTGGTCACCCCCTGAAGCGAATTTTCAATTGGAAGAAATTTCCAAGTACCAGTGAACTTCACTCATTGAGCCTGTACTTATCATACATAAAACAGAAAAATCCATTTTTCATCGATACCAAAAAATATCCCAGTTGTTGAATTCTCTCAGATAGTGTTTTATAGAGCTTTTGTTTAGCGATCTGAACCTCGTAGGTTCGAATCCCGCCCAGTGCAAATCAACTTTGCCGATTTTTCGTAATGCAAGAGCCTTCAAGCCAAAGTTAAATGTAGGGATTTCTCTTCATTGAACCGCCGTGAATGTATGTTTTGCACAGTGAATCCAGGTTTCACGTTTGTTTATAATTCTTGAGCTTTTTTAATACTCTTATATTGTTTTTATAATACTCTGATATTACTAGGGCCACAATGTTTTGGGGGTATAAATAATCCATTATATGATACGTAGTGGAGTACGTATAAATTCGATTTTACGACAAAGGTAAAAAGCTGTACGTTAATATCTCCTGTTTTCAGCCTCTATTCAACTCAGAAGTTGAAGCAAAGTCATTCCTCGGTACTCTCGATGCTCTCTTCATGGGTGCCTATGCTGCGGTAATCCCATTTTCTGGTATTTCAAAACTTAAAGTGTTGTTACACCCTCACTTTAAGCGCACACCCCTCATTTTCCTCTCCACACTGGCAATGCTTTCTCGTAGACAAAGAAGGCGAGAGTGCATTTCCACACCGGAGTTTCAAATTAGCTCGGGGTGTACCTTTAAGTAAACTTGTAAGCCTAAATGAAATCGAAAAAGTGACGTCACTGATATGTAGTTTACTTATAGAAAACTTCAAGTTAGTGATGCATTTTAGGTGCATTTTAAGTTTCGAAAAAAAACCAGAGTTTGTCATTTATTAATTGATTAAAACAGCTTATTGATGTATTACCATCGCAGGCCCTCTTCTTCTGGGGATGGTTGGGTGATCGACTGAATCCAAAATATGTCGTGGCTGCTGGAATGATTCTGTCTGCGATAACGGTAGGTTTATCGATTGATTCCTGGAGTATGATCGGTACTTGAGGTGATCTTTTTGTGCCCGCCATAGGTCGAAAGATCTATGAAGAATCCCCTGCCATGACTCACCGCACCAATGTGCGAATCAGGGTTGGGATTTAACGTTAACGGTTTTAACGGATTTAACGGTATTCACCCGTTAAATTAATTTTTAACGGAATCCGTTAAAATTTTTCCGCTAAATCCGTTAAAAGAAAATTTAATATTTTGAAGTAAAAAAAAGTAGAAAACATGCTATTTTAATATGTTTTACGCTTCTAAAATTAATTTTTCGAGTACTCTGTTCTCACTATAGCGTTATACAAGTACAATATCCTAATTGATTTTCAAAAGCACTTCATTATCGTCGCCGGTTCTTCTTCTTTAGTTTTCGCATTTTTTGCGTAATGCTTTAAAATGATTATTTTATTTTGTTTTCGGAAATGTAATGTTACTACTTCTAATATTTAATGATAAAAATGGTGAAATATTGAAATTAGTCGATTTATACCATTTCTTTGGAAATTTAACGGAATTTAACGGATCCGTTAAATTTTGATTTAACGCCCAACCCTGGTGCGAATGTGATAAAGATTATTATTATTATTATAGGTCGAAAAGAACGTTGCAAATTACGAAGCCTGACCGCATTTTGGATTTTTTTTTAGAAAACCAGACCGCTTTTCGCAAATTTGTTACGTAGGTATTCGACCTATGGTGCCTGCTGATTCGCCGTCACACTTTTGTATTATTCGTCGATGATTCATTTTTGTAATTGATCTCGTATAGTCTAATTCAGCAAAATGTGAATTGGTAGTACAGTCTCTAATTATCACGCGCAAAGTGTTTTATTAATGAATGACCTAATTTAAAATAAAATGAATTTCTAATTTCTAATTTATTTTCAGTTGACAGCATTCGGCGTTGTCCCCGTATGGTTCAACTTCTACTCCATTCCATACTATGCCATCACTTATATCCTCTTTGGTCTTGTGCAAGCGTGCGGATGGCCCAGTGAAGTGGCCATTATGGTATGAATATTGATTTATTGACTTTCGATCTTTTCTCCCAGTTAATAAACGAGTTATGGTATGTAGGAATATTAATATCGATCTATTTTTGTGTCCAATCGATATTGCACTATTGGTTTGTTGATTGATTGATTATCGATCTTTTCTCTCAGTTTATACACTAGTTTCGGGGTTTTGTTAGAAGAGCTGGATCAATATCGATATAATTTGTGTCCAATCGATATAGCACTGACAATACCGTAATCGCTTTGGAATGGTAATAAATGGACGTTTGCACCACAAATCGAAAGTGCACTTTTTTATTGATTCAGATGTTAGATATTGTGAAGACGCATCTATTATTATCTACGATTACTGTAGGCCAACTGGTTCGGAGCGGGCAATCGTGGCTTCATCATGGGACTGTGGGCAGCCTGTCAACCAGTGGGAAACATATTCGGAAGTGTGCTGACGGGACTCGTGCTGACGTACGGATATGAGGTTGGTTTTAAACATTTATTTATATACCAGACGTGAGCTCCGCTAACGCGGAGCTCCGCTAACGCGGAGCTAAATGTTCTGCAAGTTTCTCGAACTTTCTGGAAGCTCGAGAGAGGAGAGAGATAGCGCGCGCGACTTGTTTTAACATGAAATTTGTGGTGCGCGGCGGAGAGAGAGAGATAGAGAGAGAGAGAGAGGCAGAGAGAGTGGAAGAGAAATAGAGAGAGAAAAGTGGGCGTGGCTTGAACAAACGCCATCACTATTCTGTTTTATTTATAGTGTATGATATATATATATATATATATACCGTGAAAACGAAAAAAAGTGAAACATTTGTCAAATAATTTGACAAAATTTGACAAAAGTTCACAAGATTCCCATTTTTAACATTTTTCATGATCTTGATGATGTTTTCTCAGATTTTGTTTTGTAGATGTGTTTGCCCAATCCAGATATGCACGACAAAAGTGAAAAAATTAATCAGGAGCGTTGCGGAGCAGAATTGGTATACTGTAGCATACTGTAGAATATTACTGTAAAACTGCTTCCATCGCGCTTTTTTCGTCTAATCATGGATATATATAGCATTACTTGACTTCCTATAGCGAATGTGCACTGTTTGGATCATGTCGTAGATCAGACTGCAAAAGTGGTATACTGTAGAAAATCCTACCGTATACCAGTTTCACAAAACAGCGTTCCCAGTGATTCATTTAAATATTTTTCTTCATAGGACAAATAGGCAAGCCCAGTGATGCTCAAATACACTATTGTCTATTTAAAAAAATAGCAACCGCGTTTAGATATCATGATTCAAAATTTTCAAAATCTTGTGAACTTTTGTCAAATTTTGTCAAATTATTTGACAAATGTTTCACTTTTTTTCGTTTTGACGGTATATATATATATATATTGTTATGTCCTTAGGCACAACTCGTGTAGTAGATAGAGACTTTATTATAGAGACGAATAAGCACAACAGTGCAAGGCGAGAGAAAGTATAGAAGTGGGCTGGGAAGGGAAACCGCAGCTCTTATATAGTGGTGCGTGACCGCGACGCGTAGGCAATCAAGGGGTTCAACGGGTCAACGGTTGTACGCTAGGTCAGACTACAATAACTAGGTGGCGTACATATCACCTCCGTAACAAGATATGAACTACGGGCATATCTGACAATAGTAAATATGTACATATAATATGGTACAGAATCAATAATGTGATGGAATAGCATGATCAACGATCGATAATAGGTAATAATGAATCAATAATCAGGAAAGTATGAATCAACGATAGGATTGACCACTAGTAGATGAAATATTCATACGAGATGGTGGTTGTCTACTACGGGAAGGCCTTGTAGAACCGGGTCTAACCACGGTTGCCTTAGGATTAGTCTTCTTGTTGTTCTCCACATTGTTTGTGGGTACGACGACAGCATCAACATCAGTAACGACAGCATCAGCGGCAGACGGCGTGACGTTGCACTTGGCGGGCTCGACCTGGACGTTGCACTTGGCGGGCTCGACCTGGACGTTGCACTCGATGACGTTGTCGGCGGGAACATTGAAGCTCTCCAACAATACACTCAGAGGATCACAATCCTCAGTCCATCGCTTCCTCAACTGGTTCGTATGCGCAGTCACAAGACTACCATCCAATCTCCTTACTTCATACATCACATTTCCTTTCTTTCTGAGCACTACGGCTTCAGACCATTTCTCGTGATTAGGACCATCCCGATCACGATAGTATACAGTGTCTCCTTCGGTGAACTCTCGTGTCACCTTGTCCTTCACTACTCTCTCCTCTCCTTCCCTGGGAGACATGAGAGTGAGACGACATCGCATCTTCCTTCCGAGGAAGATCTCCGCTGGAGTACACGTCTTCAGTTGATTGTTAGGAGTGCATCTGTACATCATCAGGAACTTCTGCACGTTCTCATCCTCCGGTCCTTCTCCTTTCATCTTCAACAGTGACCGCTTGAACGTATCCACGAAGCGTTCAGCCTGTCCATTACTCTGTGGATGATACGGTGGCGAGAACATGTGGTTGATTCCATACTCCATACAGAATGTTCTCATCTTCTCAGATTTGAACTGAGTTCCATTATCCGTTACAATGGTTTCAGGACTACCGTATCTTGATACGAAGTCTCTCAATGCTTTGACGGTTGCATCAGCCGTAATCCTTTCCATAGTCACGACCTCTGGCCATCTACTGTGAACATCAACGATGATCAAGTAGTAACGTCCATTCATTGGACCGGCGAAATCAATGTGGACTCGCTCCATTGGTCGACTTGTCTCTGGCCATTTGATAGGCTCCACCTTGGAAGGATTCTTGGCAGCACTTGCACAACCTTCACAACATCTTACTAGGCTCTCGATATTCTGATCGATGCCTGGCCAGTACAAATATGAACGAGCAAGAGCCTTCATACGTACCATGCCTGGATGACCACGATGCAGCTCCTTCATGACTGCTTCTCTTAATCTTGCAGGAATGATCACTCTTTCTGCCATCATCAAACACCCATTCACATAAGAAAGCGATTCTCTCTTCAGGTAGTACGGTAGCATATTCTGATCCTTCGGAGGCTTGGAAGGCCATCCTTCATCCTGATATTCCTTCACCTTCAGAAGAATCTCATCATTCATTGTAGACGATTGGATATCAGTGACAGTTATGGGCATTGCCCTCACTCCTTTACGCAGGACTTCTCCAATGTCCTCCTCCAGTGTTACATGAGCGATAACCATGTCTTCATCTTCTCGTGTGTACGAAGCCATCAATCGAGAAAGCATATCAGCCTTTCCGAAATCCTTCGTATTCACGTACTCGATCTTGAAATCGTAGCTCAACATGAATATCGCCCATCTGAGCAATCTGTTCGCAGAATGAACAGGAATTCCATTCTTTGATCCGAATATTGCAAGCAATGGCTTGTGATCAGTCTGAAGAAGAAATCTTCTTCCGTAGACGTACTTGTGGAACTTCTTGAGAGCGAAGGTCAACGCGAGACCTTCCTTCTCGATCTGTGAGTACTTCTCCTCAGCACCATTGAGGCGCTTTGAAGCATACATCACTGGTTTCTCAGTTCCATCCTTGTATCGATGACTTATCACGGCACCAATACCATACTGGCTTGCATCAGCGGCAACAACGATATCCTCGTTGGGATCGTAGTGCGCGAGCACAGTCTCAGCACTGATGGCGTTTCGGATATTCTCGAATGCTCTCTGACACACAGGAGTCCATTCAAACTTGGCATCCTTCTTTAGCAATCGATCAAGCGGAGTACGCAGCTCCGACATATTCTTCACGAAAGCTCCATAGTAGTTGACTCCACCGAGAAACGATCTCAGTTGAGCAACATCCTTTGGTACTTGCATCTCTTTGAGTGCATACACCTTCTTGGGATCGGGGTGACGTCCAGATTCATTCACGATGAATCCAAGGAAGTGGACTTCATTCTGTCCGAATGCACATTTCTCAGGTCGGATTCTGAATCCAGAATCGCGAATCTTCTCGAGAACTCTCATCAGATTCTCGTCGTGCTCTTCCTTCGTCCTTCCACTTACAATGACATCATCCAAGTATGCCACTGTCCTGCTCATTCCTGTCAACATCTGGTCCATTATAGACTGGAATATACCTGGAGCAGGCTTAACACCGAACGGTAATCTACGGTACTGATACAGTCCACGATGCGTATTGATCACGAGGAGCTTCTTGGCTTCTTCGTCTACTTCAACTTGGAGATACGCATCCGAGAAATCAATCGTGGAGAAGACTGTTCCACCATTCAATGAGGCGAATATGTCTTCCGGCAGCTTGAGCGGATGAGTGCAATCTTCCAGACAGTCATTCAATCCTGTCTTGAAATCGGCACACAATCTCTTTGCACCATTCTTCTTTGCGACTAGCAAGAACGGAGCCGCCCACTCCGAGTGTTCTACCTTAGAGATCACTCCCATATCACACAATCGATCGATTTCTTCATCACACACCTGCTGGCTGGCATACGGCACTGGCCGCTTGTTACGGAACACTGGCTTCACGCCAGGCTTCAGGTACAACTTAGCTGCAGACTTGTTGTACTTGCCCAGTCCAGGCTCACAAACTTCTGGGAAGGCATCCTTTACCCAGGTTGTGTAGTCTCCTGACTTGATGTGTGCAATCACCGTTTCTTCATTCTCATCTGAGAATGCTCGCTTCAAGTCTAGCTTGAAGAATACATCATTGCCGACTAGTCGAATCGGTCTTGGGGTGACGTGGACCCATGCGTCACACTCCTTGCCACAGTATTCCATTCTACTGCGGAACTTGCCGAGAATCTTCATACCTTGTCCGTTTGCACATGACACGGCACATGGAGCAGTAACCAACTTAGGATTCTTCATCTCCTTCCAGTCAACCTCCGAGATGAGCGTCAGATCAGATCCTGTGTCAAGTTGACACTCCATCTGTGTTCCATCCATGGATACATTCACGTACACACGATTGCCTTCAATCTGATTGCAATCCTTCACTTGTACTGAATGATTCTTCCTTGGCTTCTTCTTCGGCCTCATTTCAGGATGCTTCAACCAGCATCTCTCTTCAGTATGACCATTCTTGCTACAATGTGTACATTTCACATTGGCATTTGATCTCTCGGTCTTGGGCTTCTTACGATTCTTTCCCTTATAGTCTTCAGATCCTCTGACCATATTGGCAGCATTCGTCTGAACCGCTGAGACTTCACGCTCAAGTGCTCTCAACGACGAATATCTTTCTAGAAGCTCTTTGAATGTGATATCAGGCTTCTGGCTGACAGCATTGAATAGTTGGGTACGTATCGACTTCAGTTGAGGCAAATCCAATCCAGCAAGGAACATCGTGATCTTCATCTGATCCTCCTTAATATCCTTCAGATTGCCTTTCTGATACAAACGATTCACTTCAGAAGCGAATTCCATCACATCCGTACTACCATTCATAGCCATGCTCAGTTTGAAGAATCGAACACGCAGTTCGAAATCTGTTTCTTTCTTGCCAAACAGAGCCTTGAGTGCCTTTATCGTATCATCGAACGATATTTTCATCACATCATTGGGTGCTTTGTGATCACGATACAATGCATTGCACTTCACACTCAGATGACGCAATAGTATTCTGACTTTGTTACAGTCGTCCAAATGCTTTGCATCATACTCGAAGAAGTCTCGATAACGATCATACCAGTTATCGAATGTGCAATCATCAGCATCATAGTCGAATTCCACAATGCGAGCTTCCATCGCATCAATAGATGGTCTTTGAGTAACTTGACTTTTAATCTCTCCATTAACAACTACTGTCTCTCTACTCGCTAACATCTCGAGTATTTCATTGTTCTTCTTATTCTGCTCCTCCTGTTTGCTCATGAAATCTTGCTGCATCTTCACAAACATCTCCATTACAGTTGCCATCGTGACTTCCGGCTTCACTTCTCCAGGCATCCTTACTACGAATTACTTGAGTACACTTAGCTCAAAGAAAAATTCGCGATAGCCTTCGGCGTACTTCTTGCAAAGTACCACACAGAAGACGTACAATCACAAAGTTTGTACACTGCCACGCTCACAAAGTACGTGAAGCAGTTTCCACAGAGAAGTCGTACAATCACAAAGTTTGTACACTGCCACGCTCACAAAGTACGTGAAGCAGTATTCCACAGAGATTTGATAATACCCTCACGAAGTAGGTATTATCACCGAAGAGAAGATTTGATAAGGTCCTCACAAAGTGGACCTTATCACCGCAGAAACGAAGTGACGAAATGAAGAAGAAAAGAAAAGAAACGAGAAGAAATAAGACTTACGTTAGCTCGTCAAAGATCCTGGTCGCCAAAATGTTATGTCCTTAGGCACAACTCGTGTAGTAGATAGAGACTTTATTATAGAGACGAATAAGCACAACAGTGCAAGGCGAGAGAAAGTATAGAAGTGGGCTGGGAAGGGAAACCGCAGCTCTTATATAGTGGTGCGTGACCGCGACGCGTAGGCAATCAAGGGGTTCAACGGGTCAACGGTTGTACGCTAGGTCAGACTACAATAACTAGGTGGCGTACATATCATATATATATATTTAAATTTTTTTTAAATGAGAGAGCAAAACAAAGAGGTGAACATACATGGGCGGTTTACCTGGTGCTCGATTCTACAGGGGGTATTCGAACAAAAAATGGTTAATTTTACAGGTGGCTTTCACCTTTTTTATCAAAAATTTCACCTAAACATCATTTTTTACAGGGGGCATTCCACAAATTTTCGAAAAGCCCTAATATTACAGGGGGTATGGAGGTGAAGATGAAATTGCCGCCATTTAGATTATAACATTGGATTTTTGTGATGTTGGAAATGGATGCTTGCAAACTTTCCCTTGGCAATGCGAATTCACGTTTCACACTGCTTACTATACATGGGTGATCAGTTGTAGTTCAATGAATTATTCTCCTTCGGGTATATCTAGATTATTACATAATACTTTGTTACAGATTTGCAAAATGCGGTCTGGTTTCGGCAAAATGCGCTCGTGTTTTTTACAACAAAGAATAAAAAATGCAGTCAGGCTTCGTAGTTTGCAACGTACTTCTCGACCTATGGAGTAACAAATTGTAGGACACATACCTTTCCCTTGGCAGGGCGAATTCACGTTTCACACTGCTTACTATACATGGGTGATCAATTGTAGTTCGATGAATCTGATATGTACTTTGATATGACTATCGTCTTTATATCTAAATTATTACATAATACAATGAATACAATTGTACATTTTAATATAATTTAATTTGCATACGCCCGAGGCGCAACGAGACATGCGATAATTTAGACGGAAAGAGCATCATGTAGTATTGATTCTCTAGAGATTCGATGGGGTTTCAATATTTATTTATTTTTTTTTTGTTTATTTATTTATTTCAGGACACATACCTGGTGAATTCGATCTTGATCGCGGTGGGAGCAGTATTCGTGTTGGGAGCCATCGATTCACGTCCAAAGAGATCATCCACTGATTATGATGGAGGAGTTGAAGAGGATGATGAGGAGAGGAGGATTAGGTAGGCTGTTTATTTGTTTGTTTGTCCCTAATTGGGTATAATTAATTGGTTTGTAATTGATTTAAGCTTGTTTAAAGTTTTTTCTCAAATGTAAAATTTAGATTGGGTATGAAAACTTCATTTGCAATCAAGGTGATGAAAAATATACAAACATATCAACGAAAATGTTGCAGTTTTTGCGATTGTAGTTTTTTTTTGAAAATTTCCACTGCTCTCTCGCTTTCCTTATCTGCGGGTGTGATTTGCGAATGCAGAGAGTAAAATTAACTTGGGGCGTGCCTTTAATTGTTGATAGGATAGCGTTGATAAACGAACGAGTGAATATGAAGTTCCAGACAATGAATAAATCATCAAATCTCCCTCCTTTTTCAGTCATTCATCTCAATCAGAGGAAGGCGAGCCTGTGGGCATGCTACGAGCCGTCCTCTTACCCGGAGTGCTCATGGTTGGTTGGTTGACCGGTTTACCCCGCACGGATTACCCATTTACCCATTTATTTATTTATTTATTTATTTATCCATCAGTTAAAATCAAGAATAATGAATGAATGAAGCAATAAGGGAGTGATGGAGTTCCGTCGCTTAAGCGATTTCGGTTGGGGAGTGGCAGCTTTAGCTGAACAATGATATTAAGGACGAATACGAGATTGAGTTATAATATTGTGAGGGGGCAAATTTAGTATCCCTGCACGGAATATATGGGGAGGGGAAGAGACAAGCTCTTGGGCGAGGGAGTTCCACGTGGACAGAGATCTAGAGGCACAAGTGGAAAGGGATTTGGGAATACAAAAAGGTAGTGATATCCTATAACGATGGCTAATTCTATTACAATCAATATAATATAAGTGAGAGGAGTTAAATAAAGAATAGTTATGTACTGTGCTATGGAGAAATTGGAGATCACGGATGGCTCTTCTATATTCTAATGTGGGGAGTTGAAGAAAAGCGTTGCGTTCGTTAAAAGGTAAGGGAGCAAGTTTGCATTTAGCAAAAAGTCTATATGTGAAATTTCTTTGTACACTTTCTATTGAATTGGTCAGGTATTTAAGGGTGGGATTCCAGATAATAGGACATGATTCAAGAATTGGTCTTATATAAACAGTATAAGCTTTAGATAAAAGTGAATGGGAACGAGAGTGGACAGACAAGAACAGCATATTAATAGAAGCTTTGGCCTTGGTAGTTATGACTGATATATGGTGATTAAACGATAAATCAGAGCTCATGTGAACTCCTAAGTCTCTTACAACAGGTGATGAGGAAAGTGGGCAACCATTCATAATATACTGGGTACGAGCCTTTAAAGGGCCAATATGAAGGACAGTGCATTTGGGGGCAGATATAGTCATATTCCATTATAAGCGAAATATGTAATAGTTAAACATGCAAATGTACTCATAAAATTAGAGATTAATGTATCTAAAGTAGTTATTAGTAGAGGCGAGATTCACTGTTTCGGCCATTAGGTTCTAGACAGTGAACCTCTACCCAATGGGGTTGGCCATCTTCAGTAGAACCCCCATTGAGTTAGTTTACAAAAGGGTTTATTATGATGGTTTCTATAGCTAAAGCATGCAAAATCTCATTTCTATGGTTAGTAATAATACAATAACGTGAACATATACATGAAAAATGTGAACATATACATGAAAACTATACACATAAAAACTATATGAATATATTCGTATTAGTCTAATATTACCAAAATTCATGCATATATCTTTTAGCAAAATAACACTAGTATGTGTACAATAATAAGTGCTTACGTATCCTTAAGTCGAATTGATTGCGTCCTTAATCCCTAAGTAGGTCCTCCTCATATATCGATTGACGAGAGTCGACTAACTAAGAGGAAGTGAAGAATGGATAGAGTGAGAGAGGCGCGCATGTGTGTCTCTGTTCAGGTAGATCACTAGGTTGCGCAGTTGTTATCGATCGTCTGGGAAGTGGTCTCTCTACCTCTGCCTCTTATTGGAAACATTGCCTATACCAAAGCACGTTTATCACAGACAACGCATGCAAATATCGCTATTACTAGTTGCATATTTAATGGATATTGATGGATTAGTATTCAATGTTCATGTGAGACTCCAATCAACAATAGAATCAATAGCCGATTGTAAAGATTTAGATTCGGAAGATTTCATTATTAATCATGGTGACCGCTTTTTTCCAGTATTGTCTGTGCAATGCGTGCCTCAAGATGGTCAACTACGCCTTCTTCTTCTGGCTCCCGCTATATCTCACTGAGGTGGGAATCGTTTCATACTTTTTGTGTGATATTTTCTCTTTATAAGTACACAAAGTTAAAGTTTTTTGTACTTTGTAAACACATAGTGGACATTAAACGGTGGTGGGCCGATATGTAATTTCAATTTCGGATCTCATGTTTTCGTTAATTATACCTTGAAACTTCGGTTTTGAAAAAGAGAAGTAGTAATGCGATTCCCGGAACTACTTGGAATGAACCCCTGATCAGAGAACAGCTCACAGAGAACAACGCAAATTTAATTGATGGAGTGGGAACAAAAGATGCAAAATCGACAAGAGGGAACGATTGTCTGAGCTCCTATTAGCATAGAACAGTTTGAGTAAAACCCACGTTTCGGAACCGAGATTTCGAAGCAGCCTGACAGAATAGACATGGTTCTGGCTAATCCAAATGGGCTAGTTGGATTGGCTTTCTCAAAATGGGCTAGCATTACAGTCAGACGTTTCAAGTAATTGTTAATATCGAGATAATTGTTGTTATGAGCCTTTGACCTGTTCTTTGTTTAATGTATCGTTGTCTTTAAATATAAAACGATTTGTGACACCATTTGAATAATTTACTTTGGGCTCTGATGTGGGCGGTTCCGAGCTAACGGCTCCGAAATCTCGGTTCCGAAACGTGAGTTTCACTCAAAATGTTCTATGCTAATCGGATCTCAGACAGTCGTTCCCTCTCGCCGATTTTGCATATTCTGTTCCCATCTAATTGTGCTCAAAGATCACTTTCCTAATGCAATAGTTTCATTACATAATTCCGAATAGCTCGTTCTCGCAATGGGGATGCGAACAAACCATTTACATGTATCGAGTAACATTTTTTACAGGTACACCCCTAGACCCCACACCCCTAGTTAATTTGAAACTCTCCGCTCTAGCCACACTCTCTCGCTTTATTTGTCTACTCGAGAGTGTTGCCAGAGCGGAGAGTAAAATCAGTCAGGGCGTGTCTTATGTGAAACGTTGTTTGATGAAAAAATCGTTTAGTATTGAATAGGTAAACTGTCCACCCCTGTATGATCAATCGATCGATCAATAAATCAATAAATATCCTAAATATTGTAGGCCTATCATTGGGATGAATCTCGTGCTGATCAATTGGCTATATTCTATGACGTTGGAGGCATCATTGGCAGTGTTATTGGAGGATACATATCGGTATGAATATTAATAATAATAATATTAAAACGCGTTCTTCGTAAGAGCGGAGGGGGCATGGCACAATGCTTCAAAATCATCCGAGGCTACTCATATTTGATGGTTGGAGTCCCTAGGGGCCGTATACACTTCAGTCAAAAAATTGACCAAAATTATCGATTTTTGATCTACCAAAAGTCGAAAAATCAAAGTGTGATTTCCACAGCATGTTACATACCATTCGATAGAGGATCCAAAGTTATATAAGAATGCCAAGTCTCATAAGATTTCATTGCTCCAGGTTCGAGAAATACCCGATTTTCCGAATTTTGACAAGATTTTTTTGTTTTGATCTCATGGCTTACTATGTTACCATTATTTCCAGGGACTGAATTTTTCGATATGTTATGTAAAAATGAATGGGCTATCCGAATATCACACTTATTTGTACCAAAAACCAGCCAGGCATAGTGATATCGCCAGTCATAGTGGTCAGTTTTAACGCCCAAACCCCGACGCGGGTTCGAATCCGGGCACAGACATGAATTTTTGCATATTTTTATTCGGCTCAAATTTGACTTTAAATTATACTTTCATGTGTTTTACCTTGTTTTGGGGGGACGAGCGAAAATAAAGGTTTTCCGACAGTGTCACTTCTTTAAAATGCAGTATTTTCTTTCTTGTGATAGAGAATTCCCATCCGATTTGCACTGCAAAAGAAAAAGCCTAAGTCTAACCGTAGACGCTGAAATCCAGTAGACCTCATAAGAAAGTGCTGCGGGTCTGAAAAGAATCATAACCAAATCAAACTCAGCGAAATCTTTATTTGATAATCCATCTGCGGAAGAACCATAATTTTAAAACGCGTTCCCTCTGAACGGTAGGGTCTCAAAATCCGTTCTTCCAACAAATTTTTTTTAATGTTCTGAGGGAGCTATGACTACTAGAGGTGGTGAGTCGAAAACAGCAACGCCTTTAGAAAATGGCGAGAAATGAGTCTAGTTTCTGCAAATGCTAATTACCCTAGCGAAACCGGGGCGAAACGACCTCTCACCGACTCTCGTTTCGGCTTCATTCAAATTCACCCAGTGAGACAGTCTGTTCCGGCTCGTTCCGGTTGAAAAATAAGTGAAAAAAATGGAAAAATAAGTGAAGATGGGCAGTAGGGTTGAAAAACACGCAAACTATAAATTGTGATCGATTTGGTTGTTTTCCCCGCAAAAAAACGCACTCAAAATCACATTTGAACGAACCGGAACGGAAAAAAACGGGCGAGAATCACTCTCGAGCCGGCTGGAGGAGATTAGCATGTCTAGAGTTTCGGCTGGGGGGGGGAGGGAGATAATCCCATTATCTCAACCGAAATTCCGCTATCCGTTTCGTTTCGTCACCTCTAATGACTACCATAATGTATATAAACATCACTCGCTTCTAGCATCATTTTGGCACTTAGAATTAAGAGCATCTACAAGAGGAGTATTATATTTTAGGTATTAAAATTTCCTTGAGTTGGCATGGCTGTCTCCCGCCACTATAAGCATGTCGAACATTGTTTATTATAAGGTAATTGGCGTATGGGACAATGAGAAAATGAGAGAACCTAGTGTGCAAATCGGATGGGAATTCTCTATCACAAGAAGGAAAATACTGCATTTTAAAGAAGTGACACTGTCGAAAAACCTTTATTTTCGCTCATCCCATGACTTTTTCCCGATATTAAATAAGTTATACGATTTTTTGTATTTCTGATAATGTTGATGGTTATTTCATACAATAAATTAATGAAAACAAGGTAAAACACATGAAACTATAATTTAAAGTCAAATTTGAGCCGAATAAAAATTTGCAAAAATTCATGTCTGTGCCCGGATTCGAACCCGCGTCGGGGTTTGGGCGTTAAAACTGACCACTATGACTGGCGATATCACTATGCCTGGCTGGTTTTTGGTACAAATAAGTGCGATATTCGGATAGCCCATTCATTTTTGCATAACATATCGAAAAATTCAGTCCCTGGAAATAATGGTAACATAGTAAGCCATGAGATCAAAAAAAAAAATCTTGCCAAAATTCGGAAAATCGGGTATTTCTCGAACATGGAGCTATGAAATCTTATGAGACTTGGCATTCTTATATAACTTTGGATCCTCTATCGAATGGTATGTAACATGCTATAGAATTCACACTTTTATTTTTCGACTTTTGGTAGATCAAAAATCAATAATTTTGATCAATTTTTTGACTGAAGTGTATACGGCCCCTAGGGACTCCAACCATCAAATATGAGTCGCCTCGGATGATTTTGAAGCATTGTGCCATGCCCCCGATGCCGCCCCTCCGCTGTAAGGGAGAATGCGTTTTAACATTAACATTAAATAATAATAATAATAATGATAATAAATAATAACGAATGGACACACTTATCGATAAAACCAACAAAGGTTTTTCGATTTTTGTGAAATTTTAGTTAAAAATCCGGTCAGGTTTTTCGATTTTCGTGAAATTTTGGCTCAAAATCGTGGTACTTTGTAACATACTTTTCGACCTATGATAAACATAATCAATCAATAATCTCGTAATACCGTACCGGGTATAATGAATATCCCTAAACTTATTCGTTTGCCTGATTACAGGATCGTATGGGCTGTCGATCTCCCCTGATCGTGGCGATGGTCGCATGCTCATTGGGAACACTATTCCTATACTCACAGGTGACGTATTCTTGCTCCCCCCCCCTCCGATGACGTAATTTGAATGATATGTATATTGATAGCGAATAATTGCAAATTAATTATTTTAAAGTATTACTTATTTAATTATTAGTAAGAAATTTGTTAAGTATTAGCTTTGTTTCGATTAAGAAATGAATGTTCTGACTCTAGATGGGAATATCAAAATGTTGTATGCGATAGGAAACTTTGATGATCAATATTGATGGATCAATATTCAAAATGGGAGTGATGGAGTGTCCTTACTTGTGCGATTTTGGCTGATTTGCAATATTGATTCTTAGATAGATAATATGGATTCATTGTATCATCGATTATATTATTATTATTTATTGATTGATTATTGTACCAGGTGGGACCTCATATCGTGTGGAATGCCATTGTGATGACGTGTGTGGGTGTTACCGTATCCGGTCCCTACAATCTCGTCGTGGGATCCGTATCGATCGATCTCGGCAGTCAGCCCGTTCTCGCTGGCAACTCGCAGGTACGGTAGTCGTGATTTATTGATTTTTGAAATAATATCTTATAAATGAATACTGTTACTGGGTGAAAGTTCCTAAAGTTCGTGTACCATTACAGGCCATGTCTACGGTATCCGGTCTAATCGACGGTTCCGGTTCTGTCGGATCGGCCCTCGGTCAACTGCTCATTCCCATCGTACAGACTGCTTTCGGATGGCAGGCCGTGTTCTACCTATTCATCATCCTGGTACGGTATTGTTATTGATTGATTTAACATATCGATACATAACATTGATTTTATCGATTGATTATTGATTATTTTCCTTTTAGAACGCTCTCGCCTGCCTGTGTATTCTGAACAGAGCGATCCTGGACATTAAATCGATGCGTCGACGCTACCGACCAGAGGCAGCCCCTCTACTAGTTGGTCACGATTCAGAAGATTCACACGAGGATTAGATGACTACAGTAATCTCACTCCTGCCAAGTATCGCGAACTGAATACTTTCATCAGCTTCCCCCTTCTTGTATCGCTTACTTTCTCATTTGAACATTACTTTCACACCCCCTTTTTGTCCTCCCCTCTTACCGTATGCCCTCCTCCTCCCCTCCCCTCCCCTCTTACCGTATACCTTTCTCCCCCCCCACTCTTACCGTATACGATCCTCCCCCCCCTCCCCTCTTACCGTATACAACAGGGTATGTACTGTTTGATAGGGACCGTACCATTGTTTAGTGCGGGCTTCCTCTCATTTTACTTTCATTTCTCAGCAAATGTGATCGTTTTAAACTCCGAATATTACTGTACATCTTGATATAGTTTTTAGTCATAGTAGATCAGAGAGACACATTCCCTATATATTCAATACTGATTTTATGTGTTATTTGCTCCCAGTGCAATTGATCAAATTTTAATGTCGAGTTAAAGTGTAATTTAATATTTATATTTCTTTGTTGATAAAGTTGATTGAGATAAATATAATCATTTTGAATAACAGCATTTTTTTATTGCAAGATTTTCCGTTTTCTCTCTGTCTTTCTTTCTTCTTATCCTTATAATCGCCGGTCGCCTATCCCTTCATAACCAGAGCGGAAGAGAGAGAGAGAGAGAGAGTACGTAAAAGTGAGAGAGCATAGCACGCGTGTCATTGAAGAATCGAGTAAAATCCGGGGTGGTTGGCACATTTTTTGACTTATTGTACATTTATTTTCAATTAGACGTAGGCTTAGCATTTATTTTTCATTTAGGCTTAGGCTTAGCATTATTTTTCATTTAAGCTTAGGCTTAGCATTTATTTTTCATTTAGGCTTAGGGTTAGCATTATTTTTCATTTAGGCTTAGGCTTAGCATTTATTTTTTTCACTTAGGCTTAGGCTTAGCATTTATTTAGGCTTAAGCTTGGCATTTATTTTTCATTTAGGCTTAGGCTTAGCATTATTTTTCATTTAGGCTTAGGCTTAGCATTTATTTTTTTCACTTAGGCTTAGGCTTAGCATTTATTTAGGCTTAGGCTTAGCATTTATTTTTCATTTAGGCTTAGGCTTAGCATTTATTTTTCATTTAGGCTTAGGCTTAGCATTTATTTTTCATTTAGGCTTAGGCTTAGCATTTATTTTTCATTTAGGCTTAGGCTTAGCATTTATTTTTCACTTACGCTTAGGCTTAGCATTTATTTAGGCTTAGGCTTAGCATTTATTTTTTCATTTAGGCTTAGGCTTAGCATTTATTTTTCATTTAGGCTTAGGCTTAGCATTTATTTAGGCTTAGGCTTAGCATTTATTTTTTTCATTTAGGCTTAGGCTTAGCATTTATTTTTCATTTAGGCTTAGGCTTAGCATTTATTTTTCATTTAGGCTTAGGGTTAGCATTATTTTTCATTTAGGCTTAGGCTTAGCATTTATTTTTTTCACTTAGGCTTAGGCTTAGCATTTATTTAGGCTTAAGCTTGGCATTTATTTTTCATTTAGGCTTAGGCTTAGCATTTATTTAGGCTTAGGCTTAGCATTTATTTTTTCATTTAGGCTTAGGCTTAGCATTTATTTTTCATTTAGGCTTAGGCTTAGCATTTATTTTTCATTTAGGCTTAGGCTTAGCATTTATTTTTCATTTAGGCTTAGGCTTAGCATTTATTTTTCACTTAGGCTTAGGCTTAGCATTTATTTTTCATTTAGGCTTAGGCTTAGCATTTATTTAGGCTTAGGCTTAGCATTTATTTTTTCATTTAGGCTTAGGCTTAGCATTTATTTTTCATTTAGGCTTAGGCTTAGCATTTATTTTTTTCATTTAGGTTTAGGCTTAGCATTTATTTTTCATTTAGGCTTAGGCTTAGCATTTATTTTTCATTTAGGCTTAGGCTTAGCATTTATTTAGGCTTAGGCTTAGCATTTATTTTTCATTTAGGCTTAGGCTTAGCATTTATTTTTTCATTTAGGCTTAGGCTTAGCATTTATTTTTCATTTAGGCTTAGGCTTAGCATTTATTTTTCATTTAGGCTTAGGCTTAGCATTTATTTAGGCTTAGGCTTAGCATTTATTTTTCATTTAGGCTTAGGCTTAGCATTTATTTTTCATTTAGGCTTAGGCTTAGCATTTATTTTTCATTTACGCTTAGGCTTAGCATTTATTTTTCATTTAGGCTTACGCTTAGCATTTATTTAGGCTTAGGCTTAGCATTTATTTTTCATTTAGGCTTAGGCTTAGCATTTATTTTTCATTTAAGCTTAGGCTTAGCATTTATTTTTTAATGAAAAAAAGGAAAATGCTAAGCGTAATCCTAAATAAATGCTAAGCCTAAGCCTAAATGAAAAATAAATGCTAAGCCTAAGCCTAAATGAAAAATAAATGATAAGCCTAAGCCTAAATGAAAAATAAATGCTAAGCCTAAGCCTAAATGAAAAATAAATGCTAAGCCTAAGCCTAAATGAAAAATAAATGCTAAGCCTAAGCCTAAATGAAAAATAAATGCTAAGCCTAAGCCTAAATGAAAAATAATGCTAAGCCTAAGCCTAAATGAAAAATAAATGTTAAGCCTAAGCCTAAATGAAAAATAAATGCTAAGCCTAAGCCTAAATGAAAAATAAATGCTAAGCCTAAGCCTAAATGAAAAATAAATGCTAAGCCTAAGCCTAAATAAAAAATAAATGCTAAGCCTAAGCCTAAATGAAAAATAATGCTAAGCCTAAGCCTAAATGAAATATAAATGCTAAGCCTAAGCCTAAATGAAAAATAAATGCTAAGCCTAAGCCTAAATGAAAAATAATGCTAAGCCTAAGCCTAAATGAAAAATAAATGCTAAGCCTAAGCCTAAATGAAAAATAATGCTAAGCCTAAGCCTAAATGAAAAATAATGCTAAGCCTAAGCCTAAATGAAATATAAATGCTAAGCCTAAGCCTAAATGAAAAATAAATGCTAAGCCTAAGCCTTAATGAAAAATAAATGCTAAGCCTAAGCCTAAATGAAAAATAAATGCTAAACCTAATCATAAATGAAAATAAATGCTAAGCCTAAGCCTAAATGAAAAATAAATGCTAAGCCTAAGCCTAAATGAAAAATAAATTCTAAGCCTAAGCCTAAGCCTAAATAAATGCTAAGCCTAAGCCTAAATAAATACGAAGCCTAAGCTTAAATGAAAAATAAATGCTAAGCCTATCGATGACCTTGATCAACCATGACTCAGTACTTTTATATGCTATCAATTGATGTTCTTTTTGAACGCCTACCAGAATGAGCGAAGTAATCGTATCGCACAGGTTGATGATGCCATGAAGCAGCTCAGGCGACAGATGTCGCAGGGTGATCAAAAATGATAAAAAAATATGGCTAGAGATATCATTGAATATCTAGCTTTAATCAATTAATAGGAAAACATTAAGACAATCAATAAATCGATAATTACCGTAGTCATAAATTACCGTATACAAATATACCGTACCTCACTCAGAGTGACCTCCTCCTTTCGCTGCTTATTAACTCTTAGGCTAATTCTTGGCACAGTGCCAAGCCTAAGCCTAAACTTATTCTTGGCACCTTGCCAAGAAGAAGCCTAAGCCTAAGCATAAGCATAAAAGCTCAGAACAATTCGACAAAAGACGATTACTCTTGCCGGAGGTCGAACCATCGTCACATCGATCCGAAGACCGACGCGTTATCCAGTACACCACAGGGCTCATTATCGGAGACGATCGCGCGCTTGATATGGGGAGAGGCGGGTGCGTAGTTGCATTGGGTAAAGGGGTGAGTGGAGTTGAGGGAGAAGGATCCTTCTCCCTCAACTCCACTCACCCCTTTACCGTAGGTTTGAGCTCCGGTAAGAATTACTGTAAGTATGAGCTCTAGTGGGATTACTGTAGTTCTTGGCTGTAATGGAGATTCTGTAGGTCTAAGATCTAGTCGACATTACTGTAGGCATTACTGTAGCTCTGAGCTGTAGTGGAGATTACTGTAGATCTAATCTCTAGTCGGCATTACTGTAGCTCTAAGCTGTAATGGGAGTACTGTTGGTAGTAGCTCTATTGGGGGATTACTGTAGTTCTGAACTGTAGTGGAGATCACTGTAGGTTTAAGGTCTTATGATATTACTGTGGGCCTGATTTCTAGTGGGGCTACTGTTCCAGTTACAGCTCAGAGCTACAGTAATCTCCACCAGAGCCCTACTAGGAATAATTAAGATTACTGTAAATTTCCATCGGAGCAAAGAAAAAGCGAAGCACGACAAAGTTATATTTAAACAGATCTCGGGATACTGTAAGAATTACTAAGGATGCTGCTGGTATGAACTTGTTAGTATAAGCTCCAGTGGGGATTACTATAGCTCTGGGGGGTGGGGGTGTAGTGGAGATTATTATATCGCTGAGCTTTAGTTACTGTTGGCATCATAAGTGGGCGGCAGTGTCCCTAGACGATTTAGTCAAAATTCACTCAAAAATTCATTCACAAAGGAATTCTTTATGCCGTACCTCCCCCCCCCCCCCCCCCGATTTTAACGTCCGACCTCCACAATTTAATTTCCAGCGACAATGGTTGCCAACTTGGCTGGTATGAGCTCTTGTGGATAATACTGTAGCTCTGACATTATTCTAGGGGTTACTGTAGTTATGAGCTTTAGTAGTAATTACCATAGGTCAAAGTTATGAGAATTACCATAGGTCTCTATCATAGATCTCAGCTCTAGTTGATATCACTGTAGGTGTGAGCTCTAATGGGGGGATTACTGTAGCTCTGATATGTAGTTTAGATTACTGTAAGTCTATGCTCTAGTCGGCATTACTGTAGGTTTTAGCACTAGTGGAGATTACTATAGCTCTGTAGGTTGGAGGACTGAGCTGTAGTAGGATAACTGTAGGTCTGAGTTCTAGTGGGACTACTGTTACAGTCACAGCTCAGACCTACAGTAATTCCTACTAGAGCCCTACTAGGCATAATTGAGACTACTGTAGATTTCGATCGTAACAAAGAAAAAAACGAAGCACGAAAAAGTTATATTTAAATAGATCTCGGGATACGGTAGGAATAACCGAGGATACTGTAAATATCGACACATCAATTCAACATCATCTTATTTCCAGTGATCAGTCGACCGCCTCAGCATCTTCGCCCTCTCCCAGTAGTCGATCTACCGAGGAAACGAGGTATGAGTTCTATTGGGGATTACGGTAGTCTGAGCTATAGTGGGATTACTGTAGATATGAGCTATAGTTATATTTCTATAAGTGTGATCTCTAATGGGATTACTGTAGCTCAAAGCTACAGTAATGGATATTACTGTAGATGTGAGCTCCTGTGGAATTACTGTATATCTGAGCTCTAGTTTTGATTAGTGTAGGTTTGAGCTATAGTGGTTTTACTGTTGGCATGAGCTCTAGTAGGGATTACTGTAGGTATGTGCTCTATTGGGAATTACTGTAGCTTTGAGATGCAGTAGAGATTACTGTAGGTGTAAGGTCTAGTGGAGATTTTTATAGGACTGAGCTCTAGTTACTGTTGGTATCTTATGTGAGCGGCATTGTCGATAGCGATAAGACCAACCCGCTTTAGCCAAAATTCACTCAAAAATGAAATCCTTATTTCGCACGCATCCGATTTTGGCTTCCGGTCCACCCGAATTTAATTTCGGGCGACAATGCTTGTCTACGTTCGGTTGGTATGAGCTCTAGTGGAGAATACTGTAAGTCTAAGATTTAGTGTGATTACTGTAAGACTGAGCTCTAGTGGGAATGCTGTTGGTCTGAGCTGTAATGGGAATATTGTTGATATGTGCTCTACTGGAGATTACTGTAGCTCTAGGCTGTTATGGAGATTACTGTAGATCTAAGATCTAGTAGGTCTGAGTTCTAGTGGGGCTACTGTTACAGTTACAGCTCATTGTCAGATCTACATTAATCCTCACTAAAGCCCTACTAGGAATAATTAAAATTACTTTGGATTTCGATCGGAACAAAGAAAAAACGAAGCACGAAAAAGTTAAATAATAGATTTCGGGATGCTGTTGGAATTACTGAGGATACTATTGGTATGAGCATCAGTGGGGATTACTGTAGGTGTGAGCTGTAATGGGAGTATTGTAGGTCTAAGGTCTGATTGGATTACTGTAGGTCAGAGCTGCAATGGGAATACTGTTGGTATGAGCGCGAGTGGGGATTACTGTAGCTCTGAGCTCTAGTCGGCATTACTGTAGGGGTTACTGTAGTTATGAGCTTTAGTAGTAATTACCATAGGTCTGAGCTCTGGTAGTGATTATCATATGTCTCAGCTCTAGTTCATAATACTGTAGGTGGGAGCTCTAATGGGGGAATACGGTTGGTCTGAGCTGTAATGGGATTACTGTATCTCTGAGATGTGGTTTAGATTACTGTACGTCTAAGTATTACTGTAGGTTTTACCACTAGTAGAGATTACTGTAAGACTGAACTCTAGTGGGATTATTGTAAATTTGAATTCTAGTGGGGCTAATTTTACAGCTCCTACTAGGAATAATTGAGATTTCTGTAGATTTCGATCGGAACAAAGAAAAACGAAGCGCGAGAAAGTTAAGAGATCGGCTCGGTAAAAATTCACTATACCCCGGAAATTTCCCCTAGCAAAAGGATTCAGGCCACCTTCCACCATGACAGCATGGAGGCCTGAATCCTTTTGCTAGGGGAAATTTCCGAGAAATGCACAAAATGGTAAATAATTACGGAGCCTGTCTCTTAAATTTAAATAGATGTCGGGATACTGTAAGAATGACTGCGGATACTGTAGATCATTTGAAAATCATTTTCTTTCCAGTGATCAGTCGACCACCACAGTCTCTTCGCTTATTCCCAGTTGATCTACATACGACCCACTAGTATCATCTTCTGAAGACTTCGAAGTTATAGTTGAAGATATCATATATTATTCGTCCACAGGAATGGACCCGAAGTAACCGCTGTAATTGTTCACAATTTTTTCTCGCTTCATATTGATTTTTCGTTAAACTGTACAATAGTGAATTGATATTGTCCCATTGTACCTCGTTATATCTTGTACATATTGCTTGTTTTGTTTGTTGTTATTTCATTACTCTAAGAAACAGATAAAACCTTGAGAAGTGAATGGTGCGAATTACTACTAGGCTACCAGGAACACGGTAGCATTTCCAGCCTGGAACCCGGTATCATTTCCAGTCTGGAACCCGCTAACGCCTTTCCAGTCTGGAACCCGGTAACGTTTCCAGCCTGGAACCCGGTAAATTTCCAGACTGGAACCATGCGGTTGGCCAGGCTGGAAATATACCGGGTTCCAGGCTGGAAAAAAATACCAGAGGAGATGAGGGATTGGTGGAGGAGAGGAAGAGCGGGAGTGAAGAAGGGGCAGAGGGAGAGAATGGAAGGGGAGAGGAAAATATACTTTTTCCGTTCATGTGAATTTAGATCATTCTACCCGAACAGTCTTGTTACGAAAAAATTCTTTTTATCATTTACTCGATTATATTAATTTATTGTTTTTTTTTTCAAGGCAGAAATGATTGTCAGAGGCATCAATGTCAAATATAGTAAATGATCTCGCCCACACAGCTACGTCTTCTTCTCCAACAAGTACATTTTATACGCACAATAGCTACAGAATGGAAACTTTACTAACAAAAGTCAACCTCATTATTAAGGTTATTGATCGTATAAAATACACTTGTTTATTTGGTTCGAGAGTAGCCAACCACTGCCACAATGAATTTCTATGTTTAGAGAGAGAGCACCGGAGAGAGAGTAGGTAGATCAGAGAGAGCGAGGAAGGAAAGGAGGAAAGAGTGGGGAGTTAATCGATAGTTCTTCCTCTGTTTAGCAGCAGTAGCAATGCAATTATGCAGTACATTTTATACGGATAATATTTGGGCGGATTTTTGTTCTACCTCTTCATCATCCTGGTACGGTATTGTTATTGATTGATTTATCATATCGATACATAACATTGATTTTATTCATTTTTCAGAACGCTCTCGCATGCCTGTGTATTCTGAACAGAGCGATCCTGGACATTAAATCGATGCGTCGACGCTACCGACCAGAGGCAGCCCCTCTACTAGTTGGTCACGATTCTGAAGATTCACACGAGGATTAGATGACTACAGTAATCTCACTCCTGCCAAGTATCGCGAACTGAATACTTTCACTAGCTTCCTTCCTTGGTGTATCGCTTACTTTCTTATTTTGTCCTTTCCTTCCCTTCTCCTCCGCTCTTACCGTATACCCTCCTCCTCCACTCCCTCTTACCGTATACCCTCCTCCGCCCCTTCCCTCTTACCGTATACCCTCCTCCTCCACTCCCTCTTACCGTATACCCTCCTCCGCCCCTTCCCTCTTACCGTATACCCTCCTCCTCCACTCCCTCTTACCGTATACCCTCCTCCGCCCCTTCCCTCTTACCGTATACCCTCCTCCTCCACTCCCTCTTACCGTATACCCTCCTCCGCCCCTTCCCTCTTACCGTATACCCTCCTCCTCCACTCCCTCTTACCGTATACCCTCCTCCGCCCCTTCCCTCTTACCGTATACCCTCCTCCTCCACTCCCTCTTACCGTATACCCTCCTCCGCCCCTTCCCTCTTACCGTATACCCTCCTCCTCCACTCCCTCTTACCGTATACCCTCCTCCGCCCCTTCCCTCTTACCGTATACCCTCCTCCGCCCCTTCCCTCTTACCGTATACCCTCCTCCTCCACTCCCTCTTACCGTATACCCTCCTCCGCCCCTTCCCTCTTACCGTATACCCTCCTCCTCCACTCCCTCTTACCGTATACCCTCCTCCGCCCCTTCCCTCTTACCGTATACCCTCCTCCTCCACTCCCTCTTACCGTATACCCTCCTCCGCCCCTTCCCTCTTACCGTATACCCTCCTCCTCCACTCCCTCTTACCGTATACCCTCCTCCGCCCCTTCCCTCTTACCGTATACCCTCCTCCTCCACTCCCTCTTACCGTATACCCTCCTCCGCCCCTTCCCTCTTACCGTATACCCTCCTCCTCCACTCCCTCTTACCGTATACCCTCCTCCGCCCCTTCCCTCTTACCGTATACCCTCCTCCTCCACTCCCTCTTACCGTATACCCTCCTCCGCCCCTTCCCTCTTACCGTATACCCTCCTCCTCCACTCCCTCTTACCGTATACCCTCCTCCGCCCCTTCCCTCTTACCGTATACCCTCCTCCTCCACTCCCTCTTACCGTATACCCTCCTCCGCCCCTTCCCTCTTACCGTATACCCTCCTCCTCCACTCCCTCTTACCGTATACCCTCCTCCGCCCCTTCCCTCTTACCGTATACCCTCCTCCTCCACTCCCTCTTACCGTATACCCTCCTCCGCCCCTTTCCTCTTACCGTATACCCTCCTCCTCCACTCCCTCTTACCGTATACCCTCCTCCGCCCCTTCCCTCTTACCGTATACCCTCCTCCTCCACTCCCTCTTACCGTATACCCTCCTCCGCCCCTTCCCTCTTACCGTATACCCTCCTCCGCCCCTTCCCTCTTACCGTATACCCTCCTCCTCCACTCCCTCTTACCGTATACCCTCCTCCGCCCCTTCCCTCTTACCGTATACCCTCCTCCGCCCCTTCCCTCTTACCGTATACCCTCCTCCTCCACTCCCTCTTACCGTATACCCTCCTCCGCCCCTTCCCTCTTACCGTATACCCTCCTCCTCCACTCCCTCTTACCGTATACCCTCCTCCGCCCCTTCCCTCTTACCGTATACCCTCCTCCTCCACTCCCTCTTACCGTATACCCTCCTCCGCCCCTTCTCTCTTACCGTATACCCTCCTCCTCCACTCCCTCTTACCGTATACCCTCCTCCGCCCCTTCCCTCTTACCGTATACCCTCCTCCTCCACTCCCTCTTACCGTATACCCTCCTCCGCTCCTTCCCTCTTACCGTATACCCTCCTCCTCCACTCCCTCTTACCGTATACCCTCCTCCTCCACTCCCTCTTACCGTATACCCTCCTCCGCCCCTTCCCTCTTACCGTATACCCTCCTCCTCCACTCCCTCTTACCGTATACCCTCCTCCGCCCCTTCCCTCTTACCGTATACCCTCCTCCTCCACTCCCTCTTACCGTATACCCTCCTCCGCCCCTTCCCTCTTACCGTATACCCTCCTCCTCCACTCCCTCTTACCGTATACCCTCCTCCGCCCCTTCCCTCTTACCGTATACCCTCCTCCTCCACTCCCTCTTACCGTATACCCTCCTCCGCCCCTTCCCTCTTACCGTATACCCTCCTCCTCCACTCCCTCTTACCGTATACCCTCCTCCGCCCCTTCCCTCTTACCGTATACCCTCCTCCTCCACTCCCTCTTACCGTATACCCTCCTCCGCCCCTTCCCTCTTACCGTATACCCTCCTCCTCCACTCCCTCTTACCGTATACCCTCCTCCGCCCCTTCCCTCTTACCGTATACCCTCCTCCTCCACTCCCTCTTACCGTATACCCTCCTCCGCCCCTTCCCTCTTACCGTATACCCTCCTCCGCCCCTTCCCTCTTACCGTATACCCTCCTCCTCCACTCCCTCTTACCGTATACCCTCCTCCGCCCCTTCCCTCTTACCGTATACCCTCCTCCTCCACTCCCTCTTACCGTATACCCTCCTCCGCCCCTTCCCTCTTACCGTATACCCTCCTCCTCCACTCCCTCTTACCGTATACCCTCCTCCGCCCCTTCCCTCTTACCGTATACCCTCCTCCTCCACTCCCTCTTACCGTATACCCTCCTCCGCCCCTTCCCTCTTACCGTATACCCTCCTCCTCCACTCCCTCTTACCGTATACCCTCCTCCTCCCCTCCCCTCTTACCGTATACCCTCCTCCTCCACTCCCTCTTACCGTATACCCTCCTCCTCCCCTCCCCTCTTACCCTATATATTCAATACTGATTTTATGTGTTGTTTGCTCCCAGTGCAATTGATCAAATTTTAATGTCGAGTTAAAGTGTAATTTAATATTTATATTTCTTTGTTGATAAATTTCATTGAGATAAATGTAATCATCTCTAGTATCATTTTGTTGTTGCAAGATTTGTCGCTTTTTCCCTGTCATTCCTTCTTCTTATCAGTTTATTCGCCGGTCGCCCATCCCTTCATGGTGATTCGTTTTCTGCCATTGTACGCGAAGATCAAAGATCATCGTTCGTTATTTCCGTGTATTTCAGTTCATCTCAGCTGGAGTTAATATCCCGGAGCCTCCTCGAGCTCGGGTCGAGGTCCATACTCCTCAAATAGTGGTCCCGGAGCCTCGAGTTGAGGTCCGTGCTGCTCCGGTTTTCGTACCGGAGCCACGAGTTGAGGTCCGTGCTGCTGCTCCGGTTTTCGTACCGGAGCCACGAGTTGAGGTCCGTGCTGCTGCTCCGGTTTTCGTACCGGAGCCTCGAGTTGAGGTCCGTGCTGCTCCGGTTGTTGTCCAAGAGCCTGTGGTCTACGGAGCTGGATACGGATACGGATATCAGGAACCTGTAGTCGGGGTCGGAGTTAGCGCGACTCCTATGGTTGCGACAACAACAGTTGCCACGACTCCTGTAGTGGCGACCGGCACCACAGTTGCAACGTAAGTGATAGAAACGATTAGCACACATAGTGGTAGGCATGAGTAATAGCAATCATACATGATATGTTTTTGAGTGAGCCCTAGGAACTACTTGCGTCCTGTTATGTATCTCACAGCCCTTCAGGGCCTTCTTACGATCTGATTAATCGATATGTTAATTTCATTTAAATAAATCAATATTCTTTTAAGTGTCCAATGTTGCTGTTCTGTGATGTGATATCACCGCCATACTAATCGGTTGTATAATCAATAATTGAACAAATTACTGCTACAAGACCTTCAGTACAAATTTGAATCAATCGATAAAGTGGTGTGATTTCGAGATCGTGTGCAACTGTAAAACATTATGAATAGAACACAGGCAGATCAATTGATCTACCGTACCATCCATCATCTACAGTGTCTAAGTCTACAGTACTCACAAATACAGTTTTAGTCTTATCCTACCTCGCTGTGCCTCGTTATATGTTAAATTTCTTAAATCATATCTTTCGAATTCTAAATGTGTGAAATCTGTTGAATTAGTCCATAGTTATCAATGAAATATCATCCTAAATCAAATCGCTTTGCATCTAATCAGAAAACTGAATCTAGTTTGATCAATTTTAGAAAAGAGTCTAGTTTGATCAATTTTAGAAAGGATTCTAGTTTGATCAATTTTAGAAAAGAGTCTAGTTTGATCAATTTTAGAAAAGAATCTAGTTTGATCAATTTTAGAAAAGAATCTAGTTTGATCAATTTTAGAAAAGGGTCTAGTTTGATCAATTTTAGCAGAAACCATGGCTAAATATGGCTCCAAAATCTCCAAATTATATTCAAAAATCTTCTGATTAGATGCACAACAGGGTTTTGAAAATTAGAAAGGTCGTCAGCATTTTTCGAATCTTATACGAAGCGTACCGTATTTCGGGAGGGCGATCAGACTGTATTGTAATAAATAAATACATAAAAGGTAAATTGAAGCTCGTCGCTTTCCGAATTGATGAGGCAACAGGGGATGGGGAGGGGTACAAAGAGATAAATATTGGAATAAATTTTAATCGAATTAAAGATGACCAAAGCAACTGATCAATATCAAAAGAAGAGATGAAATTGAACAAAAGTTAATATCGATTAAAGTATAATTTAATAATTTAATAGTTCTTTGAAGTTTTCGATTTGCAATGAAATTAGTTGATTGTCTTTCGTTTCATTCTTCCTTCTTATTCTTGTCGTCGTCGGTCGCCTATCTCTTCATGGTGATATTTTGGTGCTATTTTGTATCTGTTCACGAAGATAAAAGATCATCTTTCACCATTACCGTTTATTTTTTTAGTCAAATCATTATTTCAGTACGTCTCCGCTGGATATGTTGAGCCACAAATGGTGGTCCAGCCAGCAGTAGTGGTGGAGCCCGTAATGGCCTCACCTGTGGTCTACGGTGGTGGATACGGTGGTGGATACGGATATGGATACAATGAACCAGTAATAGGAATGGGAGTCTCACCTGCCTACGTTGCTCCAGCTCCCGTCTACGCGCCTACACCGTAAGTTGCACAAAGATTGCAGAATATGACGTTTGGAATAAACATTTTTCGCTGAACTTTTTTCTGAATCTAAAAAAAATATTTCCAAAACAGGGCTGGGATTTCCGATTGTTTTTCACCGAACAGACCTGTTCCAAACTATCGTAATCCCCCTACGATCCTTTTCTGAATGAACTTTCTTACTGAACACTTCCATGTACTATGACTGTCTGATTGATTTAAAATAATTAAATAAATAAATAATTCATTTCAGTGTCGTTTACTCCTCTGGCTGTTGCTGCTCTGTGATGTGATCTCACCTCCACACTATAATCAGACGCCTAATCAATATTTGCTCAAATTACTGCTACAAGACCTACAGTACAAATTTGAATCAATCGATAAAGCTGTGTGATTTTGAGGCTGTGCGGAGAAAGACACTGAATTCATCTATCCATCACAATCTATATACTCAATATCATTTTTCTTTGTCGATTTTATAGCAATTTATCGGTGCCCTATACTCGACAGCAAATAAGTAAACAACAATTGGTAAAGATATGAGGGATTGCTCTCGGAAACTATTGAGAATGCAATAATTCGTTTTGCTAATTTCTCCAATTCTTCTGATTGATTTGTATTACAACGTTCTATTCTTCATTAATCTATTTCATTTCTATCTTTTTTCCACTTCTCATCAACGCTACCACTGCTTGTACACATTATACAATATAGATAAATATATCTTTTTATTTCATCTCTTAACAATAAATATGTAATATCTCAATGTGATGGTATCTGTCCGTTGTTTCTATAAACGGGGGAACGATAATTACAAGGACAATAACGGAAGGACCTATAGAGGGAAATGAAATATGTGACTAGAAGAGCGAACGAGAATGTATTTTTATATCTATCATAAACATGAAAAAGTGAAAATAAACCTCATACAATCAATAATGAATCTTTGATATCCGTACAATACAAACTAATAAATATGATGTATAGCAACAACGATAAAAGCTTAGAAGTATTCACATAGCATGGACCTGTTTGACAATTACTCGTACGATACGGTAGCGTAGTAGAAGACACGATATTCAATCAATGATATAAGATATACATAAGAGGAGGAAAGTGAATGAGGTATACGGTAAGTGCAGCACTCGACAACTACGGTAGGTCACACGATCAAACTACAGTATCGCCTACAGTAACCGGCAGACTTGTTGTAGGAGCAGACATGAGGGAAGAGTGAGGGTTTCCAATGGGAAGTCGGAATAGACGAAGGGAGTCGTGTCGAAGGGTTTCAGATATGTGCCTAATGTTAGTAGTCCGTTCTGAAAATAAATTGATAATCGATTGATAATCGACTCGACTGGATATTGATTGATTAATAAATTGACTATATCGATTTTAGTACACTATAGAAAAGCTAATTTTCCTAAAAGTGTAAGATGGCACATAATACATAATTGATAAATAAATAAAATTGTAACCAATAATTAATACTCACTGGATCAGTCTCAGCCTCGGCTGGATTGCGTTTATTCAATTTGATATTAATCTTGATGAGGAAATCATTTTCCAGACTCCTCTCCTCGAATCCATCAGACGGAGAATAATGTTGAAGGATCGCCACAACCTGAATCATTATCGATTTATTGGATTAGTTATTGATTTATTTATTTATTATTATATACTCTAAATATAAGATAAGATTCATCACAGTGAACGTATGGATCTAGACCAAGATGAAGATAAGTGATAGAGCAGATCAATAAATCATGAGTTAAAAAATCAATCAATCAATAAACAAACCTGTTTAGGCTTTAGCTTGCTCGTCATCTCTCCACACAGCGTATCAATGTTGGATTCATCCTAAAGTACATCAATAAATCAATGAATAATCAAACCCATCAATTAATCAATGAATCAATCAATAATCAAATCCATCAATCAATGAATCAATCAATCAAAAATCAAATCCATCAATTAATGAATCAATCAATCAAAAATCAAACCCATCAATCAATCAATCAATCAATATTCCCATAATCAATCAAAACTATCATACAGTACCTTTCTACTCTGCAATAGATGACTCGCTTGCACAAGAGGTTCCAATTCTGCTCGATGTTCACCTAATCCCTTCGAGTGCAACCATGACTGGATCTCTGTCACATTGTGTCTGTAAATTTCAATGTAAGATAAATTAAATTTAATTAATTAAATGACACCATCAATTCAGTTCAATTTTATCAAATCAGGCAATAGATGCTCAGATGATAAGTGACGCAATCAAGGTTACGGTATGTCACAACAAAGATCAAAGATCACTCACTTGAACTGAATAGCCTTCTCAAAGTTGCACAGTTCCTTGCGGAACATGAGATGATTCAGGGATGATGAGCAGATCCAATTGCAGATACGACCAAACACCTAAATAATAACTCAATTATTGATTGTCCCCTATAGTATATCGATTAATAACATTAATAGATGCGCAAGCATCGGTTTGCATGTACTTCAAATGTAAATCTTTAAAATGTATAGGGTAGCTAATAATGTGTCCGATGGTGTTTCGGCCGCTACGTCTAATTATCGATTGATCTACCGTACCTGTCCCATCAGCACAGCATCCGCGCCGTACACCGAGAGTTTAGCGTGAATAAAGTTGAGCTGCAAATATTGATTGATTAGTGATAACACAGTCGATTGGATAACAATGTAATCAACAATCTGCCTACCAAATCGATAAGATCATCGAGAGCCCGTCCAACCGTCTCCTTGCTTCCATCCCCACTGCCATTCTTTCCGTTCGTTATATTCATACTATTCGATTCGTGTTGCAGCACCGCGGGTACTGTAATGAGCATACTGTAGCGGATACAGTATACTGTGCGTACTGTATACAGTGGATACTGTACATATAATACAAAGTATGGTATATCTGAACTAACCAATCTTAGGCTTGAGCACAGGCTCGATAGCATTCTTCATTAGGGAGTTGTACGCATCATCGATTCGGGCCTGAATCAATCGATAATCAGCCATTATTGATTTGATTGTAAATGGGCAAAAGCCATTCAAGAATACTAAATAGTACTCAGTCACATCTGTTTTTGGTATACTCAAAATAGCTTCGGTATTGGATTTTTAGATTTCAAATGTAAGAGAGGATTCATCACTAGCAGTGATCTCCCGAAATACTTGGTGAGCCTTGAATAACGGGATAACTGATAAATAAATGAATACGAGATATTAAAATGAATAAACTCACATGCAACATGGATCGTATCGGTTGGACATTGAATGACTGCATCCTCTGTCCATTCTGCTTCTCTGTATTCGATGCATGCCATACACGGGACTGAAGAGATATACAGTAAGTACATGGTACGGTAATCCGGCAAAACCCAACGATACAGTAATCCAAACAAATTACGGTATCGTAACTCAACAAAACCCAACCATACCGTAACCCAAAGCACCGTACCTCCTCACTATTCTCTCCCGAATACTGCCTGAGCAGATTGAACAGCCTCCAGCTGTTCACAAGCCATAACGATAGAACGTCCATATCTTGCGAAGTCTGAAAGAAATCAACATATTATTGATCGATTAAAAAAAAATCGATAACCTACCGTAAGCGTATCCTTGAGCACAACATGGACTGAATTGAATAGACCCGTGAGGGAGGCCTCGTCTTTCGCATGATCGTGATATCTAAATTTGAGAGCGTCCTTATAAGATGTGAGACACCGATTTAAAAGGATATATGAAGAGGCTGAAACCTGAATGCAACAAGTAGGAGATAGGCGGGGAAGCACTTTGTGATCAGACGAGCCACACGAGGTTTCAGATCTGAAGAGGGCGGAGAATAATAAGAGGCATAATTCTTATTTTATTTATTTATTTATTGTTCTTCTCATTGTCAATCTTACAATTACTGGTACCATTTCGTCTTATAAATAACTATCTCGGCATAAATAACTAATCATTTATTATAATCATTTATATATTCTTCCGGTAACGAAATCACATCTTGGATATTGAATAGAATGAAATAGTATTTGAGCAACGATATAACGCCCTCTCTTTATCCTTCATGCAGCCACATCGGACGGAGCTTCTACCGCTACGTGGGTTATTAACTTCAATTTCTAATGCATTCTTTTCTGGATTCTATTTCGAGCACAGATGTTGAAAGACCATCAAGATACACGATGAATAGAAGAAAGAATTGAACGCCATTGATCTATGAAGGACCCCTGCCATGACCCACCGCACCAATGTGCGAATGTGATAAAGATTATTATTTATCCTAATCTATCTAGGAAACTGAATGAAATTGAAAGATCTTGTTGTCGGAAGAAGACGAGTGGTATGGGAATGGACAACGTCAGAGGCATATCTCCAGGTGCTAAATTGGAGCTTCCCGCTCTGGTCACTCACTCACGCCCCTGGCCTGAGGCTATAGTCTTAAATTAACGGTCCAAATTTGTCTGCTTTCTTCTATCCAACACGATAAACATTACCCAACATTAGGCACGCGTCAATAAAGGATTAATACGATTTTTCGTACTTTGGCGAGTACAGTCTCTCTATTACCACTAATCGCTCATAGAAGAGGTATAGATTGGGGCTGAGACGAGAATGGAACAGGTTTGGCCAGGACATTTGTCAGATGATCCTATACCTCTTCTCGCTATTCTAGAGAACGCGGCAACCTGGCCCATTCTCGTCTCAACCCCAATCTATACCTTTTCTATGAGCGAGTAGTGGTAATAAGAGGAATAAGTGTGTCCATCCCCAAAGTACGAATGAAATCTGTCTACTTTCCTAACCTACTTCCAATCTACTAACCTACTTTAGCCTACTTTTCTGTTATGCAAAATATGATGGAACGAAGAATAAGAATAATAATACCGTACCACAGACTAGAATTCGTGCAAATTCAGGTACATTGAAGACTTCGAGAAGGGCCGAATGTTCCGTGTTTTGATTGGCTAAAGACTCCAATCGAATGATCTCGGAATCTGATGTGTTATCTGCAATAAATAAATAAATCGATGAGTAAATAAATAAATAAATTAATAACAATATTGAGAGATTATTGATTGATTGATCAGAAAGACATACATGACATACAGTAATCAGGAAGAAGAATACAGTAATCAAGAACAAGAATACAGTAACATTCCATCCTAGTAACTTTAATCCTGTTACTAACAGGATAAAGTAAGAGTGGATCAAATCACTACTAGTAGATACGTAAATACAACTACAACACTACATTGATTCTACAGTATCCCTATAGAATATACTACAATCAATAAATCAATAACCACAGTACCCAGAGAGAATCCCAATCCGCCAGCGTAGCCTCTCAATTGTCCACGAGTCTCTCGTAGCTCATCGTGCGCTCGCAATACTTTCTCGTTCAGCGACTGAAAATAATCAATAAATCAATAATGACAGAATACGGTATCGATTAACTGTAACATATCTAGAATTACATGTGTTATACACAAGTACATTGGTAGTGAAAAGGGGATAGGAATGAGGGATAGATTTTGTGAGGAGAGATGAACACTATTGAATGAAGGATTAGTGCATAATGGTGGTCAATAGCAAAGGATGAACCATACATGGATAGGGTACGTAGAGCTCGATTATACAAGGGGCATCCGAACATTTTTTTTAAACTGTTAATTTTATTTATTTTTTTCAACCATGTCGGCGCCCGTGTATGTGAGGAACTGAAGAACCGAACCCTCCCTTAATCTAGTATTTTACTTGAGATGAAAATATTGATTGATTGATTGAATGAATGGAACAGTGATGAGGATGGATGATAGCAGATAGAACGAGAGGGACGAATGAACACGAACACTCTTACTCCCCTCATGCATTTGTATCAATCTTGCAATGACGAGAGAGTGAGAGACGCCAGAGAACGAGAGAAAGAGAAGGAGACGAGAGAGTATGGAGAGTGAAGAGAATCAGGGACATCGAGATGGGCTACGGTAGTCAAAAAACCATGTCACACGGTCAATTTGATCATTGATTACAACATAAAATAAATTGTTTGACATCAAAGAGATAGAGAGAGAGACAAGTACGATAAGAGGGTAGTAATCAAATGAACGAACTCTATTCTATTCTATTCATAGAACGTCCTATCAACCAAACATTGAAATACCCTCGTGAGGATTGACCCACTACATATGGCTCATTTTCAGCCACTTGATACGAAAATAGGCTAAAAATGACAAGTTATAAGCTAAAAATAACGAATTTTCTAAATTGACCACCACATAAAAACAATAGCGAGGTCATCGAAAATGTATGCTATCAATGTATCTATCCCATACTGTTAAACGTTCCGACTCGTTACCCCACTTTTCAGCCAAACCTATTGCCGAATTTCCTCAATTTTCAAAAAAGTGCGCCTTTCCCTACACGGGCCTCATGTTTCACTGATGTTTCTGTCAACCAATGGAGATACTTGGTAATCTTCATGCGTAATTGGAGGGATTGATTGATTTATGAGACTGTGCAAAATAATAATAATAATAATAATAATAATAATAATAATAATAATAATAATAATAATAATACTGAAGAGACTCAAGAGAGATAAGAACAATAAGTACGTGTCTCCGCTGTAAAGACGGAGACGTCCATGCAAACTTTGCAGAGAAAAAAATTCGAACGGAATTTTGGGGCATAATTGCATTGTTTGTAACTATCATATTGCATTTCTTATAATTAAACATTCGTGAACACATCGGAATATTGGAATGTGTTCGTTCAATGAAAGAGTGATGAAACACGAATACAACATGGGGTTTTTTCTAAGTAAACAAATGAATCTTTCCACAATTCCCATATTCCGAAACTTTTGACAGCTCATAAAGATCATTGTGCAATTTCAAACTATTCCAGGGGTTGTCTACGCGCTATGGTCAGTTGCATTTACCTTACGTTCATCCGTCGCAAGAATGGAAACGTCCGCGTAAAACTCTGCACAATGCAAATTTGTACGGGATTTTGGCATAAATGTGAGTGATATTACATTTACGCCAAAATTCCGCTCGGTATTTGCACTATGTAAAGATTACGCGAACGTGACCGTCATACGTGGGCGGGAATTGCTGCTGGAGATGAAAATCGGGGGAGGGGAGTCGGACGCAAAAATCGGGGGTCGGAAGCAAAAAAATGGAGCATTTATACGTCATTTTGAGTGATTTTTTGGAAAATCGGGGGGGGGGGGGTCGGGTGCCAAAAATCTGGGATGTATTGCCGCTAGTGGCAGTGGTGCACACGTATGGTGACCGTCGTTAGGCACGTACGGCAAATGTGCCACCGCATAACATTGACTTAATAAACAACCAACTAGATGGATTATGTACTATCACTGATGGGCAACGTGCACAATCAATTGTTTTTGATGATTTATTAAATGTTTTCGATAGAGTGTTCTATGTATGGAGAAGTAGAGGGGCTGAGGAACATTACCATAATCTATGCTATCATGATCTAACTATAATACCACTCAGGGATGTGCATTTTTCGTTTTTCGATTTTTCGATTTTTTCGATTTTTCGATACTTTCTCGAAAAAGTTTTTCGACGAAAAATTTTTCGAAAATCATTCGAAAAAATCGAAAAATAATTATTACGTTAAAAAGCACCAATTTTCAAAAATTAATGGCATTTTCAGAAAAAGTTTTAATTTTGGAGACAAAAATGACAACTTCACCCGATCAAAAAACATATTTTATCATGTAAGCATAGGGACCGTATCGTGAAAATCACGAAAGTGCAGTAAAATTATATTTTTATCAATTTTCAACCTAATCGGCTATTCCGATTCTAATGAGAAACAAGAAAAAACACAAAAATAAAATATAAGGATAGAAAACTGTGCTTAATTATTATCTGCTGATGTTACGAAAACTACAGTATCCACCTTTGTGTTGTGTCATGCGCTGGGTCACAACATATATTTATCAAGTGAAAATTCGAATTATTTATTATTTCTCGCAATTTAATGTTCTCTCATAATGTAGAAATATTGTGCAGATGATCTTTAAGCAAAGTGATATGTTCTTCATCAAGGAATGCTTTATTTCCACATAAATCACCGTAATCGTATCGAAAGCTAAGAATGCATGCTGCACGAGCGCGGCATCCACTACAGCATAGAGATTAGTATTAAGAGGAAGCCTAGTATCTGGCGCATGTAGTGATGTATAAATCGTAGTGAGTACATTTCAAAAATGGAGGAAAATTCGATCTTAAATAACAAACTTTGGTGGAAAAAGCTAAATCGAACTTGTTTCGCAGCATGCTGCAGGCGCGCGGCATTCGATACAGCTCTAATCGTAGTATCAAATAGTAGTCTACTGTCTGGTGCTTCGAACTGTGTATGAATCGTACTGAGTACATTTCAAAAATTGAAGAAAATTTTAGCGCAAACGAAAACGTTCAGCAAAAAAACGGGAATCGACTATCTTTCGCAGCATGCTGCAGGCGCGCGGCAGTCGATACAGCTCTAATCGTAGTATCAAATAGTAGCATACTGTCTGGTGCTTCGAACTGTTTATGAATCGTACTGAGTACATTTCAAAAATTGAAGAAAATTTTAGCGCAAACGAAAACGTTCAGCAAAAAAACGGGAATCGACTATCTTTCGCAGCATGCTGCAGGCGCGCGGCATTCGATACAGCTATAATCGTAGTATCAAATAGTAGCGTACTGTCTGGTGCTTCGAACTATTTATGAATCGTACTGAGTACATTTCAAAAATTGAAGAAAATTTTAGCGCAAACGAAAACGTTCAGCAAAAAAACGGGAATCGACTATCTTTCGCAGCATGCTGCAGGCGCGCGGCAGTCGATACAGCTCTAATCGTAGTATCAAATAGTAGCGTACTGTCTGGTGCTTCGAACTGTTTATGAATCGTACTGAGTACATTTCAAAAATTGAAGAAAATTTGAGCGCAAATGAAAACGTTTAGTGAACAATCCGAAATCGCAGCATCCTACAGACGTGTGGCATTCAATACAGCTTTAATCGTTGAGTGCGCGGATAGCCTAGTGTCTGGTGCTTCGAATAATGTATGAATCAGATTGAATGCATTTCAAAATTGAGAAAAAATTGAGCAAAAATAAACAACTTCATTAACAAAAATATACTGACATCCGTAAACTATTTCCCGGATTAGTAAAACACAGAACTGAATATTCTGAACCGCACAATCCGGTACCTATGTAAGCAGCTTCAATTAAGAATCACACACTTACAATTCTTGCGTTTCAATTATATCAATAGTAAAACTAAGCGAGTTGATGTTTTTGAAACAGAAAACATTGTTTAAATATTTTTTTCGAATTTTTCGATTTTTTCGAAATAAAAATTCGAAAATTTTTCGTTTTTCGAATTTTTTTCGAAATTCTTTTTTCGCACATCCCTGATACCACTACAAAACAGCAATATTGATCACTTTTATATCCCTAGATTTACAATTCATCACTTCAGAGATCTATGGGTAGAAATAGCAAAGTTATTAGATAGCTGTTGAATAATCCCGAGCATCCCGAGCTAATTGGAAAGTCCCCGCTATGAGAGTGTGTGGCCAGAGCGGAGAGTCTCAAATTAGCCCGGGGTATCCCTTTAAACAACGATAAAAACCAACCAAATTCTCGGCCACAAGATGATTGAGCTGTCCATGGATACTCTTGAGGGACTCCTCCGTCGATGTCTCCGAATACTTCTGTAATTACAGTATCATCATTATCGATTGATCAACGATCAGCAGTTACAGTACCATTATTATTATCAATCAATAGAACAATGATCTACATCACCATATGATAATCGAGATTACCCATTCATAATTTTCATAATTCAATTTATCATAACAGGAAGATTTCACAATTATCCATTAATTTCCCTTAATTATCGATTGATCTTTGATCTCTATCCCCACTTATTTCATGATAATCGATTGATCTTTGATCTCTTCCCCCCTCTACCTTTGGCCTCTCATCCTCCTCCTCATCACTATAGTCATCATCGACCACCGTCATCTGGTAGTACTTCTCCGATTGATCCATACCACCCCGAACAACCATGTACGATACGAGAGAGGAGAAGGTATACGGTATGTCAGATACGGTACGGTACGATCGGAAGGGAGGAGTTACTGTAGGATACGGTACGTGAGAGATACGATACGGTACGACTGGAAGGAGAAGGAGATACTGTAGGATACTGTAAGTCACAATGGTCTCGCAGGGAAACTCGGGGCGAGGTACGGTAAAGTGTGACACGACAAATCGATCGATACGGTCTAATTGAAGTGATGTTGAACAATGGACACAAACTAGTGTGAATGATAGAGAGTGTCACAACGAGGAGGATTAGGCAGATAGAGAATGGATAGTAAGAGATAGAGGAGGATAGATCACTTGAATCAACAGTCCACTCTCTCCCTCTCTCTCTCTCCTTCTCTCTCTCTCTCTCTCTCTCTCTCTCCCTTTCCTCCCCCCCCCCCCTCTCTCTCTCCCTCTCCCTCTCTCTCTCCTCCTCCTCTCTCTCCCTCTCTCCACACCCAATCCGGTATCCACAACTACTTCAATATACTCAACCCTCTCTGCCCACTATGAAAACCTCTCACTCTTCGACCGTACTATTATACACTCATTTGAATAGATGTAAGAAAACACAAAACCAAGTAAATCTAGAAAATAGATATCAAAATCGCCTTCTGCGACTGAAATCCACCTATCCCATTTCAGACCTTACACATGACACTCTTTCTCATCAGGTAAGTTGGAATAAATAAAAATAGGAAAAAAAGGTTCAAACACCAAAAAGAAATTAAGAATGTATGAGAAAATGAATGAGAAATTGTGGAAGGAAAAGAAGGGGCCAATATACAGATTAATGAGGAATGTTGAGAAATGGATAGATAGATGAGAAGAAGAATGGAAGGGGAGGAGGGGAGAGAGAGAGAGTTAGAGAGAGGAGAAGGAGGAGGAGGAGAAAGAGAGAGAGAGAAGTAGATGGTCGGAGGAGAGGAGACAATAATGAGGACGAGTAAATGATGATGATGATGAAGGAGGGGGAGAAGCTGGGTCCAGTCGAAAAACGGAAGACGAAAAGGAAATTGAACGACAGCAAGGGGCGTAATGGACACTGGGGGGAAAGAAGGTGGAGATAAATGGTGCCCCTTACTGTATTGTCTATACCCATATGACAGATGCAATAACAAGTAGTAGCAAGAAGTTGCGTTCAGAAGTCAAGAAAGGAAATGAAGAGGCACGAGAGACAGAGAGTTATAAAACGAGAATAGTTGCCTCTGCCTTTCGCAAGTCTTGAAAGCACTAGAATGAACCTAGAGTCAATTATTATGTGGAGGGTGAAGGTGGTGTGGGGAGAGAGAGAGAGAGAGAGAGGGAGAGGGAGATGATGGAGAGTAACCATAGAGATAGATAGACAGAGAGATGGACAGAATAGAGAACTGCATCCAGAGACAATGAATGAGGATTCGGTGAATAGAATCTTAATCTTAAAAGAAACAAATGGAGATAGGTTCATCGAGGTTAATTTGTTGCTAGAATCACTCATGCAGTATTCAGAACTTGGAAAATGCTCGATTTTAGCATGAAAAAAGATAGTTTTGAACATTTTAAAGCGTCGAACCTCGCTGTTTCACGGAAAACAACTAAATTAGGTGATTAAAGTATTCTTTAAGTATATTTTTCCCATTTTCCGCCTGAACTTCTGAACAGCAGTTTCTGCATTTCCGTCCATTTTAGAAGTTCTGAACACTGTATAACTCCCTCACTATCTCTCCCTCTCTCTCCTCTCCCCACACTTCCTCATCTCCCTAATCGGGGTATACATTCTGTATTACGTTACATGAAGAAGAATACGAGCACGAAGTTACATTAGCATAACAAGAATGGGAGAAAAGAAGGCTGGTAGATACACAGGGAGATGGAGAAGAAGAGAGAGTGAATAGATTGATTGGGCTTGTAATCTGAGATGGTAAAGTGACAGAGTGGAGGAGGGGAGAGAGAGAGAGGGAGTTAGAGGGGGGGGGGAGAGAGAAAGAGAGGGAGAGCGAGAGAGAAAGAGATAGAGAGAGAGAGAGATGAGAGAAAGAGAGAGAAGGTGCATCTGTTCGCGCACGTCTCCTTATTCTCTTACTCCCATTGTACTCCACCATCCCTTCTCCCTCCCTCCGCTCATCCCTGACCAACTCAATATGCATACAGTATAAACATATGCCTGCATTTAAGGCTCATTGATAAGGATGGATATAGGTATAGAGAGGAGGAGGAGAGAGAGAGAGAGGAAGATAATGAGAAGGAGGGAGAGAGAAACAGGTGAAAAGGAAGGGAGATTGGTAAAGGTAGAGAGAGAAAGAGAGAGAGATAAGGAAGGCTTTTGATGGACATATCACCGTCCCTTCTACCTCCACAATACACACCGTGGGCATTACTCATTCATTCAGTCATTAAGCGTCCTTTCTCTTCACCTCCCTTCATCTCCTCCATGAATAATATACAGTGAGAAGACTAGTCATCTCACTCCATGCCTATTACCCAAATGTGAGGGAGAGAGGAAAGAGAGGGGAAGAGAGGGGAAGAGAGAGAAAGAGAGAGAGGGAGAGATAGAAAGATAGGGTTAGAAAGAGGCGGAGAGAGAGAGAGAGAGAGAGAGAGAGAGAGAGAGAGGTGTCCAATTGAGCAGTCAATGAATGAATGTGAATGATCCTGTTCACTATACCATAGGGGAATGAGAGAGAGAGAGAAGTACATGATCTATGGAATAACGAGATGATCCATGCCCGTAAATAAATAAATAAATGTATATATTTATCTTCTCTATACGGATCAAAAACGAGAAGATATATCATGGTATATGTACTGATTGAGAACAATAAAGAAGAGACAAACTGCAAATTACTTAATCACAGTTTTAAGAGTATTACATAAGATAGAAGAATTGGCAACGGTTACTAAATTTGCATCTAAAGAGAGTAGCTTCCTCCCAAACTCCCAATGCACCCAAAACCGTCACCGACACATCGTAAGCGGAGGACATTCATCGAAATTCAAAAAAAATATATATACTACCCAGTCAGGGAGTGTACCCCACTAATGGTGCACATTGTGAAAGACGATGACATATATCATCGACTCATTACGTGGATCTAGATAGGAGGAAGTGGAGATACTTGAATGGATGATGGATGTACGGGATGATTTACATCTATTAATATTATCAAATTATTGATGATTATGCTTATTCCAACATGTTATACAATATTATAACTCAATCTTTTCGTCCTTAATATCATTATTCAGCTAAAGCTGCCACTCCCCAACCGAAATCGCTTAAGCGACGGAACTCCATCACTCCCTTATTGCTTCATTCATTCATTATTCTTGATTTTAACTGATGGATAAAGAAATAAATAAATAAAAAAACATGAAATGGGATGAGATGTCGATGGATGTCCGTGGCTAACGATATCGGTGTGCATTTAATGATGACAAATGAAATGAAAAAAAGAGAGAGAGAGAGAGAAGGCAATAATGTTCATTGAAAATTCACATTTGATGACCCTCAATATAAATCTTCATTCTCTTCATTTTTTCTCGTTCTAATTAGCAAATGTGAGCCCACGTCAGTCTATCAAATACAAGTATCCCAGATACAATCATCTTTCATCCTCCCTCCCTCTTCTTCCCTCCTTCTCCAACCTAGACTGCTACTACTAGTAGAATGAATGAATGAATGCAACCACGGAATAAGAAAGAGACCAAGAAGAGAATGACTCTATCACGGATCTCCTGTAAGAACGAAAGAAGCCAACCGACAGTTTTTAAATTTTTCTCACCGATTTGGATGAGATTTATATGATTGACCATTGTGAGGTAAAGGAGAAGGCCCTGGCACTTGATTTCGCCAAATTTGCATTTTTTTCGATTTTTTGATCTTCGACTTCGGGAAGCCATATCTCACTCAATTTTTGACCTACAGCAAACAATTTTTTTTCCAATCGACTCGAAATGAACTAATCTAGAAGATACTCAAGAAAAGATACGAGCAAAAACGCCATCTTTAACCTGTTTTCTTCAAAAAACTGATTTCTTGAGTACAAAATGCTATTTTTCTCAAAACTTTTCCACAAAGGATACGATTTTTATTCTCGATTCTGATTCCCCATCCTCGACTTGAGGTACGTACATATTTCATCAGTCATAACTCACGACAAGCCATATCGATCCTCAGAGTGGACCCGGACTTTGCGTTATTTTCATTCAAAAATACATTTCTTATCTCACCTCTCGTCATTTTCATGCAAATTCTCAAGCATAGTATACCAATCGAAAGCTCTCGAAGAGCTCTATAAAAATGATCTAATAGTAAAAGTCATGAAAGTTGACCGTTTTCAAGATATGCTTGAAAATCCGTTTTTGCACTTCCAAATTGCAGTGCAATGCAATCGATTCGCAAAGAAACGTTCTTTGCTTTCTCCAGTGTGTGTTTTTTGCACTCTTTTCTCCATCTCATTTCTCCATAGAAAGATCGCTGCTGAGGTTATCTATGATTTCGTTCACATCGATCTCAAGGAGTACTTCAATGATCCGGATAGTTTTTTCGATCATTCCGATTCCGATATCGGAAATATCGATGAATAATTTCGTATTTCAGAAAGTTTATTTTTCAATGATGAATATCTCAGATAAACCTTTTTGCAATTTTATTTGTTATTTCTTCCTTTAACATTATTAACAAATAATTTTTTTTAAACACACACTGGAGAAAGCAAAGAACGTTTCTTTGCGAATCGATTGCATTGCACTGCAATTCGGAAGTGCAAAAACGGATTCTCAAGCATAGCTTGTAAACGGTCAACTTTCATGACTTTTACTATTAGGTCATTTCATAGAGCTCGTCTAGATCTATCGATTGGTACACCATCATTGCGAATTTGCATGACAATGAGAAGAGGTGATATAAGAAATGCAATTTTGAATGAAAATAACGCAAAGTCCGGGTCCACTCTGAGGATCGATATGGCTTGTCGTGAGTTATGACTGATGAAATATGTACGTACCTCAAGTCGAGGATGGGGAATCAGAATCGAGAATAAAAATCGTATCCTTTGTGGAAAAGTTTTGAGAAAAATAGCATTTTGTACTCAAAAAATCAGTTTTTTGAAGAAAACAGGTTAAAGATGGCGTTTTTGCTCGTATCTTTTCTTGAGTATCTTCTAGATTAGTTCATTTCGAGTCGATTGGAAAAAAAATTGTTTGCTGTAGGTCAAAAATTGAGTGAGATATGGATTCCCGAAGTCGAAGATAAAAAAATCGATAAAAATGCAAATTTGGCGAAATCAAGTGCCTAGGCCTTCTCCTTTACCGCACTATGGTCAATCATATAAATCTCATCCATATCGGTGAGAAAAATTTGAAAACTGTCGGGGAAAGGTCTCATTTTCCTACGTTTTTACAAGAGACCCGTGCTATAGATAGAAAGGGGCAATCGAGGGAGAGGGGGGGGGGGAAAGAGAAAGAGAGAAAGAGAGAGAGGGAGAGAGAGAGAGATAGAGAGAGAGAGAGAGAGAGAGAGAGAGAGAAATAGGGAGGGAGAGGGGGAGACCCTTCCTCCTCCTTTTCCAGATTCTTCCCCAACATCAATCATTTCATGGAAAATGTGAAAGTAAAAGCAACACAAAAATATCGCGGAAGATTTCAAAAGAGACAAAGGTCATGGATGGATAGGCGGAGTTGAGTGATAGTAGAGGAAAGGAAAGGAGGAATAAGGAGAGGTAGAGGGAGAGAGGAGGATAGGGAGAGGGAGAGGAATAGGGAGGAGGAGGATGAAGAAGCAGAGGAGAAGGACAGGAATGAGGAGAGGAAGAGGGAGGTAATAAGGAGGGGGAGAAATAAGGAGAGGTAGATGAGGAAATAAGGAGAGGGAGAGGGAGGAATAAGGAGAGGGAGAGAAGAGGGAATAAGGAGAGGGAGAGCTAGTAGCCCTCATTGTTTCTCCTCCTCCTTCTCCTCATTGCCTACTTTGATATGAATGAAGTTGGACTCGTAAAGTGAGAGTAGAAGGAGGGAGAAGGGGTTACTGAGAGAGAGAAGTAGGGGACATGAATTAAGAAATACATAGGAGAAAGTGAAGAGGAGTTGATGATGGGGAGGGAGGGGAGGGAGATGGATGAGATAGAGGGAGAGAGAGAGGTAGAGGGAGAGGGGGAGAGAGATATAGAAGTAGAGTGAGAGAGGGAGAGGCAGGAGGAGAGAGAGGGAGAGGTAGAGAGAACTAGGTGGAGGGTTGGCTAGAAAGAAGACCTATCCTCATACTATACAAATTGCAAATACAGACACAAGTCAGCTCATGGATACAGCTGCCAATGAACGAGAGAGAGGAGAGAGAGACAGGAAGACATACAGGGGGGATAACGATAACAATGAGATAACCGACGTACGTTGCCATACTTTTCATCCCTCTCCTGATATATTCATAACATGTACATGGGCGCCGACATGGGGGCGCCCCTTGTAAAATTAACCATTTTTCGTTCGGATACCCCCTGTAAAATCGAGCTCCAGATATCCCGCCCATATATGATTCACAATTTACTGCTCCTATGTTCAAAGGATAGGAAAATAAAGATAGGATAAGTTAAACGGCAAAGGTGGTTAAAGGCACCCCAAGTCCCGCGGTAGATTACTGCTAGGCCCCAGTGATAATTCAAGGCCAATCTACTTTACCGCGTGATCTAGTCACTATCAATTCCCCTTTCGGGCGCCTTGATTTATAGGATAAGCAAAATAACAAAAGATGAATACTCTCCACTCTTCACACACTCTCTCAAGGCTATTTCCCAACTCTTTCCTGTTACGGTTCGAGTCTGAGTCATACTCTCTACTTCTTCTTCATGTTTGGTCTGACACAATAGAGGTGATAATAAACATAGATAAGGGAAAGAAACTGGGGGGGAGAGGGGGAGAGAGAGAGGGAGGGAGAGAGAGAGAGAGAGAGAGAGAGAGAGAGAGAGAGAGAGGGGGAGAGAGAGAGAATAGAAAGAAGATAATGAACATATGGTTGTAGTCATGACTGGTAAGGCAAAAGATAGATAAGAACAATAAGCCTTACGTGCATCCGCCGTAAAGACGGAGACGTCCATGCAAACTTTGCGGAGAAAATAAATTTCCAACGGAATTTTGGGGGCATGAATGCATTGTTTGTAACTATCATATTGCATTTTTTTAAATAATAGAACAAAAAAGCATCGGAATAATGGAATGTGTTCGTTTAATGAAGGGATGATGAAACACGAATGCAACGGGCATCTAACATTAAGTAAATAACCAAATCTTTCCACAATTCCCATGAACAACTCCCAAACAGTCCTAATATCTAAAAGTAGAGTAGTTATATATCATGATAGAATGAGATAAAATATAAAAAGGATAAGGATAAAGATGAGGGATAAAATAAGAGGTAGAAGGATATTTAGAGGAATAGAGATAACTATAGTCTATAGATAACCGTTCCTAATTCCTCCCTCCCTCTCTCTCTCCCCTCCCTCTCCTTTAGGCCACTTTATCTTCTTCCCTTTCTCTTTCACTCATCACTCATGGAAAAGGAAAAGGATCAATATAGGTGACAGCCAGTGAGAGAGGGGAGAGGGAGAGGGGTAGAGAAAGGCAGGAGTGGACGAAAAGGGGCAAGGTGGAGAGAAGGGGAGAGAGGGAGAGGTAGAAAGGGAGAGGGAGAGGTAGAGAGACAGAGGTAGAGAGATGAAGTATGAGTAATGCTTGCATGGAGGGGGAGACGAACAGCCATTATAATGGTCTACCCCCTTCCTCTTCCTCTCAACCATATGCCGTAAGCCCTCTCTCATACAGTCTATTGCGGTGTTATACATTTACCTTTTCTCTGCCGTAACGACATTTAAGCCAAAATGCGATAAGAATTTCTTCATTCTAAAGAGTTTACGTGGACATTGTCAGGCGTTACGGTAGAGGAACGTAAGGCCAATGCAACATCGCATATACGTCAATAGGCTATGGTGATCTATGAATATAGTGTATAGACAATCTACGAAGATAACCAGAGTGAACTGTGAGTGGAAATGGACAAGGGAAGAGGAGAAGAGGGATGACAAGAAGTAGACATAGAGAAGAGGGTGAGAGAAGTAGAGATGGAGGGTGAGCTAGAAGAACAAGAGAGAGGTAGAGGGAGAGGAAGAGGCAGAGACGGGCTAGATATGTGGAACATTGGAGAGGGAAAGTATATGTAGATACAACTGTGGAGAGAATGAAATGAACTAGAAGATCACACATGAGATGAGAAGAGACGGACAATTATATCGTATAATATATGCATAAAGTATAGTATACCAGACGATAAATCCATCGTATCTGGGTCTTCGGTTTAAAATTATAGACAAGCGAAAGTTGGATCGCACAGTAACCTTTGTACCGGATCGTAATTCCTGAACCGTACCGTAACCCTAGGATCGTACCGTACCATTCATACCATCACTCATAACATTCACCATATTCTAATAGTTTACGATACTTCATCCCATCAATACAAAAATATGTAGAGGCCAATAGAAAGGAAATGGCTTCTTATATACACACATATTCTTCGGTCTCTCAGTAGTAGTAGTAGTAGTACCAGATACAGTAACCCAATGATACCGTAATCTCCCCCATACTGATTACTGTAGATCATCTTACCGTATTCATCGCAGGCACATTGTCCATCAGCCTCTTCTCCAACTGGGCTATCTCGGCATTTCGATCCGTGACATCACGTGTCAGCGATCTGTAATGTGTGCAGTCAAACACCATTTATGCGTCAGCAACATCCAATCGATAAACACCATGAAGGCGCCACTCACTCGATATGCGCCTTCAGCTGTCTACACTGCCTCTCCAGACACAATTCTTCATCGAGATCTGTGCTGCCGTCATCGGAATGGGTGCCAGACCAGTGACCTGCGCATTAATCAATAATTGGCATCATGCCAAAATTTCAAAATCGACATATTTCCCGCGCGTTACCTGAATCAGGACGAGGAGACGACGAGGCGCCATGCATTGACTGGCGTTCGAATCGATTGGACAGCAGGGCACGCAGCTCCATCGATTCCTCACGACGACTACAATGAAGAAATCAATATTCAGCAGTACAGTAATCAACACTACAGTACTCCGATAGTAGCATACGCATATGCAGTAGTACTCGAAATACAGTATGCAGTACATATACAGTCATACGTGGGCGGCCATTGCCGCTGGAAATGAAAATCGGAGGGAGGGGGGGGGTAGGAAGCAAAAAATGGAGCATTTATACATCATTTTGAGTGAGTTTTTTGGAAAATCGGGGGGGGGGGGGGGTCGGGTGCCAAAAATCGGGGGTATATTGCCGCTAGCGGCAGTAGTGCCCACGTATGTATACAGTACTCGACCCACTCCTACAGTACCCCTCACATACAGTATCCCCCTGTCTACAGCACCACCCCTCACCGTTCATTCTCCTCCATGGTTCGATCGAACAACAGCTTGATATCCATTCCCTCCACTCCCCATTCCTCCTTCTCCGCCACCAGTCGATCCAGCTCCATCTTCAACTTGGAGTACGCCATATCGAGTTCCTGAACGAAGAAGAAATTAATTTAATAATAATAATAAATTTAATTTATTAAATGATCGAGGAATGATAATCTACATTGTCCTTCATCATCGTCAATTGTCTGTAATCTAACAAGGAACCTCTTTTACATTAATCCGGCAATAAAAGATGAGTTATAGCTCATTTGAAAGCCCTTCTTCTGTAGATTAAGACTATGTACTTTAAAAATGCAACCGAGGTCTGTGCATGGACTTGAAATTGGAGGAGTCTCTAAAACGCAACGATGCGCGCAATGATGCACTAGTTCTCCGCGTTATCTCTGCGAGCCAGTGGTATCACAAAGGTAAAGATGAGTGATTGCGGTATGTCTAACGAACTTCGGTTAGGTTAGACGCGCGAAAGATGTTAAACATTAATTGGAAACTACTGAAAAAGTTTTTTTTCAAGTATGGAGATGGTTCTCCACAGCCGTCACAGCGCATCATTGCGTTTTAGACACTCCTCCAATTTTAAGTCCGTGCACAGACCTCGGTTGCATTTTTAAAGTACATAGTCTTAATCTACAGAAGAAGGGCTTTCAAATGAGCTATAACTCATCTCTTATTGCCGGATTAATGTAAAAGAGGTTCCTTGTAAAGCCGAATTTGAAACGCATATCGGAATAATGGAATGCGTTCGTGCAAAGAAAGAGTGATGAAACACGAATACAACATGGTGGTTTCCAATTCAAATGAACAAATCTCAAACAGTCCCAATATGGATTATTGTTATTGTTATTATTATTATTATTATTATTACTATTACTATATGGAGAAGCAGACTACGGAGATATACCATGACATAATGACAGAGACAGAGAAGGGAAAGGAGAGAGAGATGAGAGAAGATGAGGTAGAAGGACATATATTGTTAGAGGAATAGAGATAAATATAGATTTTTTTATTTAAAAAAATAAATAAATAAAATTCACACCTGCACTTTCTGACTCTCAAATGCCCTGAGGGCAGTTCGTCTATCGAGTGAATCAATGAGCGCATTCGCATCCAGAATCGCCTTCAGTCGATCATTCTCCCTCTCGTGCTGATCACATCTGAAGAAATCAATCAATAATTCAAAATCAATCGATAATTGATCAATCAATCTACAGACTGATCAACCAACAATTCAAAAATCGATAAACTAATCGATCGATCAACAAAAGATCACTAATATCATAGACGAAACAATCAATAAAAAATCAATAATCGATCAATCAATCAATAATAACCTCAATCTCATCTCATTTATAATAGTCTGTTGTCGTATGATCAGAGCCATCTCATCCATACTTCCACTTCCTTCCTCCACTATCACAGGTCCTCCTCCCCCTCCTCCACTGCCATCTCCTATCGCTGCTACTGCGGCGGATAGACCAGAGAGACGAGAGCCTACAATAATAATAATAATAATAATAATAATAATAATAATGTTATACTTTGATGTAAGTTTCAAGTTTCAATGACAGGCCGATCAAACTCGCATAGCGCTTCTCCAACACCTGGAGAGCGGCACAAGATGGTGTACTTTAACCGTCTACACTCTCTCACTTTTGGGTACTCTCTCTCTCTCTCTTCGCACTACCCCTTTCTCTGTCACACCATGACCGCTCTCGAAACTCTGTGCAAGCGTCCGCTGCCACCATTCTTCTACGGTGAACCGTCCTTTACGTATCCATAAACGCTGGCAAACAGTTTGTCGACAAACATGACGTCAAAAACATTTACGTATGTGACGTCACGTTTGTCGTCATACGGTTTGCCACAATTCATGGATACGTCCTCAACTCTCCTTCTCATTACCTCTATGCGGATCTCCCCTAATGGAACCAGCACGAGAGAACGCGGGACTGGCGAGCAGATTCGCATTAGCCAGTAGCTGATCTCTCATCGCATTCATCTCCGACTCTGCCATCGCACGATTGGAACATTCTGCAAAATCAATAATTTTTATGAATATTGATTGATCCTTGTGTCTCTAACGGACGCTCATTTGCATATGCGCTAAATTACAATGATATATTGATGAAATCAAATGATATTTGATGAAATGTATGATAAATTAAATTAATTGAATCAAAAATTAAAATAAATAGAATCGAAACACTACTGGTGGATCAACAAATTAATAAATAGATAGATAGATACACGGTTCAGGTCGTAGACCTGTCTCACAACAACAATACATAATATACAAATATAATCGAGAAATGAATGCAGATTGTATTTCGATCTCTCTGAACAAACAAAATCACAAGGAAAAATGAATACAACAACGATGGGGAACTAGGTTCTACTAGGAAATGAAAGAAACGAGGGAGAAATCAATCAATAAAGGTGAAATCAATAAGTTATTATAAACAAAATAATTATTACCATTACATGAATTGAGCAAGTTTGTATTGGATTGACCGTATTGAGTAAAGCGAAGTATGGAATTAAAGCAAAAATGGAACAAAGAAAAAACAAAACAAACAAATAACCAACTATTTAACACTATTTAATAATCAATCTAGAAGACTATATAATCAATTTAATGGAAAAATATTATACAGACTAGTACTTTTTGTTCCTAAATATCACAAAACTAACACTAACATTCTACAAGGTATCAGGGGCACTGCATCCTCCGGTTTTTGCAGACTAATATTACAGTAAGTAGTGCGCAAAAAGTGACTTACTTTTTTGTTACTGTTTTGCTATTTCATGAATATATAGCGAAAAAGTAAGTAAAAAGCAAGTTATTCTCTGCGCTTTACTTACTGCAGTATTACCCCGCAAAACCGGAGTCTGTTCTACAAGAATGGCAGGCTACCGTATCCAGTCTACCGCATCCTCTATCGATCTACCGTATTGACGTCGGTGGCAAAGATACGGGAGATGCTCTCGTATGCGTACAGGGCTAAGCGTACAGTGGTGGATACCGTACCCGTGTTGAGTGAGGACTCGAGTGCTCGCTTCTTCTCCTCCGCCTCCATGATCGCACGAGTGGTCTCGGCCAGTCGCTCTCGCAGCTCTTCCATCAGGCGATTAGACTCGGAGAGGTTCTGAACGGAACGAGTTACGGTATTACAGTATGACAACTGCCGTATGCAGTGTGTGTCCAACTACCATAGGCCGAAAAATATGTTACAAAGTACTAAGCCTGACCGGATTTCAAGCCAAAATTTCACAAAAATCGAAAAACCTGACCGGATTTTGAGCCAAAATTTCTCAAAAATCGAAAAACCTGACCGGATTTTGAGCCAAATTTCGCAAAAATCGAAAAACCTAACCGGATTTTTAAAACCGATAACCTAGCTATTCGACCTATGCCAACTACCGTATGTCATATAGGTATTACAGTATGACAACCACCGTATACGGTATTACAGTATGGCCACAACCGTATACGGTATATGGTATTACAGTATGCCTACTACCACATAAGGTATATGGTATTACAGTATGCCTACTACCGCATACGGTATTACAGTATGCCTCCATCTACCGTATACCTTTTCATGTTCAATCTTCTCCAATTGCAGTCTCTTCTCGACAGACTGTGTCTCCTCGTCCTTGATGACACAATCCATCTGCAGTCTCTCCACGTCAGCCTCCAACTCATCGATGCGCATTTGCAGCGCACAATTGTGAGCCCTGTCAGTACATTCACATTAATTCACATTTAATATAATTAATTACACTGTATACTATATTTAAAATATTACTGTAAAGACCCCGAGCGAATTTGAAACTCTCCGCTCTGGCAAACGCTCTCTCGCTTACTTTGTCTGCGAGAGAGCGTTGCCAGAGCGGAGAGTAACATTAGATATGGGTGCGCCTTTAATTCTCACTCACCATAATTATATTCACTTATTTACTAATAAAGAACGCACAATACGTGGCCTTTTACGATATACATACAACATATGAAAACACACATTGAGTGGTATGTTGGGCATACAAAATCAATATTTAAAGTTCAAAATCAATCAATAATTAAATAATCAATCAATATGCCCACATACTTCTCCTGTTCCCTCTCAATCAACTGCATCTTTAGTTGATCCATCTCTGCCACGATCAGGTTGAGTCGTCCTACTTCTCCATTCTGCAATAATCAATCAATAAAATCGATTAATCAATAAAATCAATAAATGGATGGGTAGATCAACCAACCGATGCGTCCAGCTTCTGCTGCAGTTCGATGATCTTATTCTCCAATCCGTTGTTCAACTTCTGCAGATGACCCACACTGCGTGCTTCGATCTAAAAATAACAAAGCTAATACATTTTCACTCGCCCATAATGTGGGTGTCGATGCGGTCAGTTTTGAGACTCGAAACCCATCTAGTAATATGCGGGAGATCGAGATTAGTAAGAATCACCCATGTCTTGAATTTATTTATTTATTCATTTATTTGATGTTGCTGTCATGGCCTGTTAACATAGGTGGGCGCGTGAATACGAATTCTTTAGTTGCACAGTGTGGTTGATTCTTAAAAAAGTGGAAATTTCCGGTCAAATCTGCAAAAAGAAAGTTTGCGATGCGCACAGCGTGTCCAACTATGCTTGAGAACATAGCAGCTGTGTCATACATTTTCGCCTCACCCACAATCTATTGTTTTGTGCGAAATGTAAACTGGCCCGAAATTAGAACAAAACTGACCCGATCTACATCTCACAAGGGAAGTCTTTTATGTCTCAGTGAGACTTTTGAATAAGATAGGTATAGGTTTTAACCTTAAAAATATGATGGGAGCCATAAAATTAGCTGCTGCCATGCACTTTTCAAGTGCGCATGCGTTATTTTTGACGCCGCTAAGTTTTCACGGCTCTTTCAAGGGCTTATTTCATATACTGCTTGTCGCCTACGTTTTGTAATCTTTTCACCATTTTAAAAAAAATACAAAATTAAAATTAATTATATAAAATCTGAAAGTGCATGGCAGCAGCTAATTTTTTGGCTCCTATCATATTTTTCCTATACATATACAGGAAAAATACTCTTATTCAAAAGTCTCACTGAGACATAAAAGACTTCCCTTGTGAGATGTAGATCGGGTCAGTTTTGTTCTAATTTCGGGCCAGTTTACATTTCGCACAAAACAATAGATTGTGGGTGAGGCGAAAATGTATGACACAGCTGCTATGTTCTCAAGCATAGTTGGACACGCTGTGCGCATCGCAAACTTTGTTTTTGCAGATTTGACCGGAAATTTCCACTTTTTTTAAGAATCACACGCATTGTGCAACTGAACAATTCGCATTCACGCGCCCACCTATGTTAACAGGCCATGACAGCAAATCAACGGGTGCGTCCCCATGCACCAATCACATCTTATAAATACCTATATCTATCCTAATAATGATAATTATTAATTATAAATACTAATAATTATTATATCTATCATAAATATGGATCAAACAGAAGAGTCTAGAAGACGGTAGAAAAGCAGGGTCACAGGCAGTGACAGTGAGAAGAAACAGACGGGAAGAGGCGAATAAGAAGAAGATGATGATGATGAGAGAAGAGAAGATACAAGATTCACTAATCAGCTTATATGAGAAGAACAGGGGCGAGACATGTTGGAAGGAGAGGGAGACGGAGAAGGAGAGGGAGAGTGAAGTAGAGGTAGAGACAGAGAAATGGTCATATTAAGTGTACCATTAAACCAGTCTACACACGTTTCCCCTCCAAACCCTCCATATATTCAACCCATCACGAATAGATAAGTTATTATAGGGGGAGATAATGCGTACCTTGAGCTCTCGTAGTCGTCTCTTGGCCAACCATCGACGAACGTACGACTGCACCTTGATGATGTTCAGCTTGCGTCTGGAATTAATGTTAATAATATTAACTAATAGGGGGGGGGGTTTAATGCAAAATTATACAATATTATAGGCCTGGCCTATTAAGCTACTACGTTTGTAATTTATGCCATTGCTAATACCAAGGGATGGTAAAAATATTGTTTTAAGAATAATATAATAATAATAAAATCAATAATCTCACTTGATCTCCTCCCTTCGCACCATATAACCTCGGAAGTAGCGCTGAATCGTCACTGCGCTCTTCTCACCACGAATCTGCAATTGTCGTGATAGATAATCGAGTAATGAGTATACATCGTCCACACTTCAATTTCTTCAATTTATATTTTTTATTTATCGTACACCACAATTTTTCATCAAGAAACATTTCATCAAGTACAAAATGTTCGAGTGCAAGAAAGTATGTGAAATATCAAAATAATTATATATTCTAATGGATTATTTTCTGGATTCTACTTCGTGGCAAGCGCAGATGTTGAAAGACCATCAATATGTACACGATAAACCGAGAAATAGAAGAAAGAATTGAACATCACTGAAGAACCCCTGCCATTACTCACCGAACCAATGTGCGAATGTGATAAAGATACTCTTCTTTAATGTTTTCAATCAATATATATTAAGAGCTATCTTCTCGTTTTTGATCCGTTCAGATAAGATAAATATATAATAATAATAATAATAATAATTATTATTATTATTATTATATTATACAGATACACACAAACCATACCTTCAGTACTAGTCTTCTGAATCGTGTGTAGCGATACTCCTGCTGAATAGCCACAGCTGCCTTTCTCATCTGCTTGTATCGTTTCTCCTCACGATAACGCCTAGAATAAAATAAATAAATAAATAAGAATAAGATCCGGTAAATATCATGAAGGTACAGTAAACAATCTACATTCGATGGAAAATCAATCAATAATACAGTACGCCCATTAAACACTACAAAATATATAGTCAAAATTCAATAAACACTCGCTACAGTTAATATAGATTCTTTTCAACCCAATGGAGTAGAAGACAAGATAGATATTTAATTTATTAAAACGTTTCTGCGACACAGTATACTACAGTACACCCCCAATTACCGTACCTCCAAGCAGTCTGAATAGCGATAGCCGCCCGGTACATTTGCAGGTACTTCATGTGACGATAGACGAGGAAGGCACGACCGGCGGCCTGTAAGCGACAAGAGTTCACAGATCAAAGATCAATATCAAAAGATCAAAGATCAATTTCCAAATGTACAGTATCGCGTACCTGTATAGCCAGCACACTCTGTCGTATTGTCTGATATCTCTTGCGAGCCACGTAGCCTCTGAACGATTACGGATTAATTATTACAAATTAGGATTTCAGATGAGTAACGTAGCCTTAAAAAATTACGAAAATAAAAGAAACGAAGCGAAACGAAACAAGAAAAGAGGACAATATTAGCTCCGCATTTTGTTCAGTTCGAAAAAAGTGCACAAGAAAGAAGTGATAACTAATCAATAAATCAACAATTACAGTACCTCCATATCGTTTGTATTCTCAACGCAGACAGTGCGAGGGTCTCGGTGCGTTTCCTCTCAAGCAGAGCAACCTGCAAATCAATCAATAAATCAATATCGCATAGCGTATTTTGCCCACTATTGATTGATCACCATACATTTTCGGCGCCCGCACTTGATTGTCTTACATAGGGGGTAGGTTTTTAAATTATGGTAGGTAGATTTAGAAAAATCGTTATTTTTCTCTTAAATTGTAATGTTTCGCATAAAAAATAGCGTTATATAGCAGATGGATCATGGAAATGAACCGTATATAGTGGGTCGATCCTCACGCTGTGAGGGTATGAAAATGGATTAGAGTTAAAGTAATGAAAGAATGGTTTTTAAGTAGGTTGTGTTAGAAAAGAAACTATGTAAAGACTTAATATCTAGAGATAAAAAATGATAGGGTTTGTCTGCCCGGTAGATTCATGTGCCATACACTCATTGTTAGGCTGTGATTTCCGATGGCGATGATACAGTTGCCATAGAAAATGCACAACTATTCATGAAAATATATGTTGATTACCTGTCCAGTTCTGAAGAATATCTTGGTCTTTCCGAGGGCAAACTTCTCCTCCTCCAGATGCTTCTCACACGCAGCAAGGGCGAACTTGCGCGGCTGATCACGCCAGAGTGCCTTGCCTGAATATATATATATATATATATATATATATATATACACCATATATACCAAAGAATAATCAATAAGCATAGATCATACATTTTCGCCCCACCCACAATCTTTTGGTTTTTGGCGAATTATAAACTGACCCGAATTTTAACAAAACTGACCCGATCTACATTTCAAGTACTCAAAACTGACCCGGCACTGGATGATTCTTACTAATCTCGATCTCCCGCATATTCCTAGACATACATTGCCATAGCCTCGCAGTGCGAGGATTGACCCACTATATAAGGTCCATTTTATGCCACTTGATAAAAAAATAAGCTAAAAATGATGTTTTTTAAGCGAAAATAACAAATTTTGTGAATCAACCCCCTATTTCGAGAATTTACCCACTATATAAAAATAGACGGCGAGGGTACCAAAAATGTATGATTCCTAGATAGGTTTCGAGTCTCAAAACTGACCGCAACAACAAAAGTGCTCACTCACAATGTGGGTGCTCGAAAATGTATGGCATAGATACCGTATTCCAAAGAACAATCAATAACCATAGATACCGCATTCCAAAGAATAATCAATAACCATAGCTACGGTATACCACAACTTTAGAAACTACCGTACCTTCCGGGTAGAGTACACGATAACGCTTGCCAAAGTCATCATAGTTCCATCTGCAAAGAGAAAATTGATTGAAATGCTTGTTAAGAGAATTTTAAAAAGCTTTGAAAATAAATAAATAAATTTTTAATTCGATATACCAAGCTTCTTCGATTCGCATAGAAAAATTCTCGGAATTATAAAATATGATATAATTTTGGCGAGCACTATACCTACCGTATATAGAATACCGATAATCTAAAGAGGTCACAGTATACCGTATACCGAATATAGTAATCTACAGTACCTGCTCGGATATCCAGCGGCGGATATGCGCACCGTCTCGAGCACACCACATGCACGCAGCTGCTGTATCGCACGCTTCGGCTCGAAGGTAAATCTATAAACGTCGGCATTGCACACCACAGTAGAGAATAGCACAAAATGATCCAGATTAGGAAACGTCGCTCTACTACACCACAAAAGCACACCTGAGCTTATCATCGTTGGGCTTGATGCATCTGACGTAGTGAGGACGGGTACTCTCAAGCACAGTCATCAGATCCTTGAGCGAATCACGGAACTGAAAATGAAAAGGGGAATAAAATCAGTTCATGATAGGCCATTATGGTGTCACACTCACACAGAAAATTAACTTATTTCTAAATTTATCATTTTTCATTTTTCATTTTCTTAATTATAAGAAATATCCCCTTGAAAAGTAAGAAAATCAACAAAAAAAAAGCAGTCAATTTCTTAGAACATCTTGTAATAAAATTTTCTCTGTGGCTACTTTTCAATCAGCGCGTACGATATATCACAACGATGATCGGTGTACAGTATAACTGACTACCCACAGTTGTAGTATGTATTGGTCGTCATTGTAGCTATCGACAAAACCCACCCGGTTTAGTCAATATTCACTCAAAAATGGTTAAAAAGTGAGTTGGGAGTCGCTCAATTTGGCAATGTCCCTCATATTTTAATTTACTGCGAGAAAGGTTGCCCAGTATACCTGACTAGCCACAGTCTTCTTAACTCTCTTTCCGCCAGCTGCCGCAGCCAGTGCCACATCTCCCACGGAAGGTTCGAGAATACGACGAAGAAGAGGAAACTGAATGAGTGGTATAATAATAAGCATAAAAGTAAGAGCATATTCAGGGTGCGTGGAAAAATCAATTGGTAGATTAATCGATTGCAATATTCGCGATAATGATGATACCTTGGCGGCCATACATTTTCGAGCATCCACTTATGAGTGCGGGTCGGTTTAAAGATTAGTAGATTAGTAGACTTATAAAAAGCGGGATACTTTTGCAGATTTCGTCGACAAAGAGAGAAAAAAGTGAAAATAAGTAAACAAACAATTACTGGTCAGTTTATAGTTCTTAAAATGTGATTTGAACACAAATGTATACCTTGGTCGCAGCCACCACCGCCATCAGTTTCTCATTGACCGTATCCTTGTTCTTCTCAAGGAATCCATCCACGGTGTACGATACATCCGCGGCAAAGTGCTTGATCTGTAATGCCATAATGGTGTACGGCGTCGACGTTTCTCAAATATCGGTCGACTGACCATGAATGATGCACTCCTGATCTTGGGCAACTGTAGTTGGGCGCATTTCTTGATCGTCGTACAATTGGTGATCTGGTCCAGCCATCCCGCATCCGATCCCTTCACTACCTTTAATGAGGAAAGAGTTTACAGAGGTAATTTGAAACTCTCCACTTTGGCTACACTCTCTCGCTTTCTTGGTCTACGAGAGAGCGCTGTCAGAGCGGAGAGTAAAATTAGTTCAGGGTTTGACTTTACTTACATTTGTCATAAGCGATCAATTAAGATACAACATGAAAAAACTAGATATAGAAGGGTAACAAAAGGCCAACAAGATCAAAAGATCAAAGATCAGAATAAACATGAATGATATCCAACCTTGCACTGTTCATCCAGATAGTTAATCAATCCAGGTCTTGCCTCTATCAAATCGATACACGGCTGATTATCGTAGAAATCGATGCGAACCCACGATATCTCCTCGCTCAAATAAATCAATCAATACGCTTTCGGCAAATACAGTAATCATTTACAAATCAATCAATACAATCTCGACAATTACAGTAACCCGATCGATAATCAACCTACCGTACATACTCCTCTTGTTCCAATTTGAATACGTGTTGATTGAATTGCTGCTGCAGCTTCTCATTGGCGTAGTTGATGCAGAATTGCTCGAAGGAATTGATCTCGAATGTCTCGAATCTGGAAAGGAATTCGATCAATGGAGGCAGAAGTAGAGATATTGAGTAGCCGTCTATTTCCATATTATTATTATCATCATTATTATGTACACTGTCTAGAACATATATAATGGCTGAAACAGTAAAGCTCGGCCTTCTAAATATTAATTTCTTTCGATTTACTAAATACCTTATTCTATCAGTACATGTTGATTAATATCTATTTCTATTTTAGTACAATATGGAATGAAGATAAGGCGAGATTAAAGGACCAAACAATGCAATGTTTGAACTCATGGACAAATAAGTAAATCTATCACAATTCATACACTATTATTCAATTCCTTCACCGTTTTCTCAGAATACCGAAAGAGTTCTCGACTCGAACAAGTCATAATGAGAATAGCTCATAATTTTGATTATTATTCTCTCTTGATTGCTCAATCACTCACCCATATATATCCAGCACACCGATGAATCTCTGTGCCTTGGCCACTCCTCCTTTCTGCGGCGACAGCATACCGCGGAGGGCCGCGTTCACCTTCTCCACTACCTGCAGATATCGCGATACAATGCAACTATACAATGACCGTTATCAAGCACAAAAACATTGGGGATTGAATAGCCGTAGACAGATAACTAGCTAGCTAAATAGCTGTCTAGAAAGATAGCTAGTTATCTAGCTATCTAGCTGGATACTTATGACTTTAGTAAGCACATATGTCAAACACGGTCTTTGGTCTTTCACCATACCCAATTGAAGGTGTGAGCGTAGATCATCTTCGCAAGAGCGTCACGATTACGACTGGCCTAGAAGGCAATCAATCAATAATTCTTTGAACCAATCGATAATGATACCGTACCTCATCTCTATTCAACGGCTTCCGCACAACCTCATTTACTGCGCGAATCTCGCGATTGGTCAGCCACTCTCTGGAAATAAATTTGTTTTATTTTTAATTTAAATTTAATTCAAAAAACTTAAATTAACCAAAAATATCTCACCGCAGGGATGCTTCGTCAATCTTGTACAACTCCTGGCACAGTTGAGCCACCGACGCTGTCGCCTCTCTCTGAAGATATACAACTACCGTAATCTTATCACTGCCGTAATCTTGTGACTACAGTAACCCTACCTACCGTAACCCTAGATATAGATACAGTACCTGCACCGCTGTGGCATCATCTCCACCTCCGGCGGTGAACTGAATGTTGCCCAGTAGCAGGACACCGGCGAGCACGCGTAGTAGCTCGCTCTGGTCGTCCGACGAGAAACCGACCTCTGATAGAGCCTGAACCATACATTTTAGCTACCCTCGCCGTTTATTTTTATATAGTGGGTCAATTCTCGAAATAGGGTGGGTTGATTCACAAAATTCGCTATTTTCGCTTAAAAAATCGTCATTTTTAGCCTCCTTATTTTATCAAGTGCCCTAAAATGGCCTTATATAGTGGGTCAATCCTCGCACTGCGAGGGTATGGCAATGTATGAGCCTGAACAACCCGTCATGGTATGGACGTAGCGGCCGAAACACCATAAGGCACAATATAACTAACATACATATTTCTTTTAAATAATTTACATTTTACGTGCATGCAAACCTATACTTGTACATCTATTATTATAATATTGTTAATTTAATGGTCACAGGTCGACTAGCTAGGTTATCGGTTTTTAAAAGCCGGTTAGGTTTTTCAATTTTTGGCAATTTGCCTCAACATCTGGTCAGACTTCGTACTTTGTAACATACTTTTCAACCTATGGGTGTGGTCTGTGGTGAACATGGTAAAGCCTGGCAATCATAAAGTTACCCTAATACGTATAAATGTTATTATATTATTATATATCCCGTTTCGAAGCTAGTGTGCGTACCCTTATTTTCAAATCAAATCATATATTTTCCTGTATAAGAGAGAAAGGGATGGTATTGGGATGTTGAGCCCAAGCAATGAATATTTGCCATTAGTGAAACGTGAATCTAACGGGAGGCAAACCGAGTAAGTGTTCGGTAGGAATCAGACTATCTAATCACTTTTTTGTGAGGGAACAAAGAAATGTACGATCAAGTACAAAACATGAACGATAAAATAGGATTAGGAAAACACCATGAAGCACATTATTACTTAATAGCTTTATTGTTACTGTTATTTTAAATACGCGCATGCATATCACTCCTGTACATTGATTTACTTATTAAATTAATCATAATTTAGGATCTTCATATACGTTATTATAAGAGAAATAATGTATAAGTATGTTTAAGTACGCACACAGAAAATTTACTGAAATTTATAAAATCTTACTTTGCATTTTCTTAATTATAACACATATCTGTGAAAAATACTCTTTGAAAGGTAAGAAATTCAATTTCTGAAGTTCTGTTCTAATAATAAGCAGTTAATTTCCAATTTCTTAGAATAAAAACATCTTGTAAGAGAATTTCAGCTGTGAGTAGACGATATCTATTCAAAAGAAGATGTAAGGTCGTGGAAGCATGGTAAAGGGAAATGATAACAATAAAAGAGAGAAAGAGAAAGAAAGCGAGAAGGTAGAAGGAGAGGAAATCCCGTCCACCCCCTTCCCTTCTATGATGGTCGCCTCTCTGCTCTCTCTCGCTCCATCACACACTCTCGCCTCTTGCCTCCATTTTACATTTTTACATTTAAACACTTTATCGAGATCAACTAACAAGGGAAGTACAAGAAATATCTTTTAGACTTTTGAAGAAGACTATTTTTCCTCGATAGGTATAGGCAATATATGGACGGAACCAAAAAATTAGCTGCGACCATGCACTTTCAGATTTTATATAATTAATCAATGTTTGTGAAAAAATTCCTCATTTTTTGAAGAAAAAACGCACTGTGTAGGGGACAAGGAGCGTAGGAAACAAAGCGCTCCTGTAAGATCACCCAGAACATGGCAGCGTGGTGTAGTGGTAGTGTGTACTCTTCTGGATCGGGCTGTGGCTGGTTCGAGTACACCTATAAACATTTTTCTTTTGCTCATTTTTAACAGCTTCGGACTTGTACGTTCGCTGAAATTTTTTTTCAATTTCAGATCTTTTTTCACTTTCAGAACTTTCGTGCGTTCGTGCAGTTTGTTCCTATTCCATTACATTTTTCATTATTTCCAATATATATAGCATCTAATAACTTCTACGAAATTTATCAACAAAACAAATTATTAAAATTATACATGTCACATAATATTTCAACAACAATGGCAGTTAACAAAACAATTCTCGCGCAATCGACGATCACATATCGAGCATTTGATGAAATGAAGGTTGGACCAGGGTCTCTCACAGATTACAACAACATCTTAAAAGATGTCATCTTGAGCATGCAAGAACGTTTTGAAAGTGAAAAAAATTAACAAAATTTTTTTCCATTTTTTTCCATCGAAAGGACAAGTCCGAAGCTGTTAAAAATGAGCAAAAGAAAAATGTCTATAGGTGTACTCGAACCAGCCACAGCCCGATCCAGAAGAGTACACACTACCACTACACCACGCTGCCATGTTCTGGGTGATCTTACAGGAGCGCTTTGTTTCCTACGCTCCTTGTCCCCTACACAGTGCGTTTTTTTCTTCAAAAAATGAGGAATTTTTTCACAAAGTTTGATTAACTATATAAAATCTGAAAGTGCATGGTCGCAGCTAATTTTTTGGTTCCGTCCATATATTGCCTATACCTATCGAGGAAAAATAGTTTCGTTCAACAGTCTAAAAGATATTTCTTGTACTTCCCTTGTAAGCGGTGGGTCACCGGATCTGTAGTGACATGATATGGTTCCATTGATCCGTGTTTCTGGCAACGTTCATAAAGCCTGGCCCGACTATCTTCACAAATTCATCCTTCCATCTCAATTCGGGTCTTCCTCTTGATCGCTTTGGCCCTTGTGGGTGCCATTCCAACACTCTTCTCGACCATCTGTCAGGCTCAAGTGAAGATAAGCGGGCAGCCCATCGCCACCGTCTCAATCTGTAGCACTGGACGAAGTCCGTCAGCCCGGTCCGTGCTCTCACCCAGTCATTCGTCTTTTATCGAGTAATGATATTCCTAACATGCAACGCTCTAGTCTGCGCTGCGCCACAGCGATTTTATTTTCTTGACGAGAGGTCAAACACCAGGTTTCTGAAGCATACATCATAGCAGGTAGTACTGTTCCCTCAAACAAACGTTTTTTATTATGCATTGGAATTTGGCGATTAGAGAAAAAAGCTCTATATTGATTAAAAGAGAAGATAGCAGCCCTTATTCTTCTATCTATTTCCCCATTGAATCTCCCATTATCCAATGTTACCTCCTGCCCCAAGTAGACGCATTTTTGAACTATTTTAACTTTATTTTCCCCAACGACAACGTCTCTTCTTCCAGGATTAGACGCCATCGCAAAAGTTTTTGACCCATTAATGCTCAAACCCACTTTACTCAGAGCCCCTTCTAGTTGATGGACCATTACCTGAACTTGCCTACTATCATGACTTATCAAAACTGCATCGTCGGCGAAAAGAATGTGAGAAAGAAAGCTTCCATTTATATTTATTCCCTTCCTCGACCAATCAAGTAAACTAAAAGCCTCATCCAGGGCTGCAGTGAAGAGACGAGGAGATAAACAATCACCTTGCCTTACTCCGCGACCTACTCGAATAGGGTACTCTTCCCCATTTATAACAATATTATTATTAGAATTAGCACCTAATTGATAAAGAAAAGAAACAAATTGTGGATGAATTCCTTAGGGCTTTTAGTGTAGTCATTTTGCCTCCATATTATCGGCAAAATGACTACACTAAAAGTTGATTTTCTCGAAAATAAGGTAGTCAAATATGCTGAAATTTTCCCTATCGAAACATGAAGTCATTCCGATCCGATCTTTGTATCTACCAAAAAAACACTTTTTATTTTGAGAGAAATTAAATTTTTGAAAATTTATGAACTTTTTCACGTTAAATGTACGTCACAGACGCGATCACAATCAAATTCTGCCCCGATGACCATAGTCTGCAAATTATATGAACCACCATCTCTCTCTCCATAAAATCTGTCCTCACACAGTTTAACAAGTTCAATAACATGAACATATACGGAAATAGAATATTCAATAGACGTCAAAGTAATGAAATAATGTATACGTCATAGACGGGCACACTGGGGGAAAGGCTGTGCGCAAACCGGGAAATTGTAAGGCAAGGCTATGCGCATGGCCATTTTTTTGCAGATTTGATCGGAAAATTTCTAATTTTTGCGAGGCAAAGCTATGCGCAAGGCCCCGCAAGGGAAGGCAAGGCTGTGTGCAAAAAGAATTCGTTTTCATGCGCCCACCTATGGTATACGTGTACATGCAAGTAAAGGTACATCGCGTTATTCAGGGCACACGAAGTCCTACGGGAGGTCACTGCTAGGGACGTGATTATTATGCTAGTAGACGATATCTGTTCAAAGCAAGATGAGAGGTCCTGGAAGCGTGATAATGGAGAGCATGATAGCAATGAGAGAGAGAGGGGGGGTAACAGAAAGAGAGGGAGAGAGAGGGGGGAGAGAGGAGAAAGAGAGAGGGAGGGAGAGACGGGGGAGAGAGAGAGGGGGAGAGAGGGAGAGAGAGTGGGGGGGGGGAGAGGGATAGAGAGAGAAAGAGAGAGAGAAAGGCAGAGAGAGAGAGGGGAGAGAGAGCGTGAATGAAAGATTCAATAATAATATTTGTTTAATACCAGTTATTTAAAGCTAGATGCAGATACCTTGAAAAATTACTATTCCATTTCGAGTTCAAGCCATGACTATTTAGTGAAACGTGAGTCAAATGGAGATAGTGTTCAATGGAAATCAGATCGATTTGATGAAGGAACGAAAGAAGTGTACGATGCCATGCAAAATATGAACGATGTTCAATAGGGGATAGTGTCATGCAAATAATGTATAAGACTTATACTACAAGTAGTATGTAGATAAGTCGGTTGACAATCCGTATAGGAGAGCGAAGCAGAAAGGACAGATGGGAGATGGAGAGTCAGAGAGATAGGCTGGTCGTGTCAGGCATTCCCTCTGGACTACACTCAACAGTAATGGTCCAGTAACTGGACTCCAGTTGGATAGATCCACCAGCACAATTTTCAATACAACAGATACCCATCCGAAAATCAGGCCACAAATTGACATTTTTCTTTGAAGTGACAGTATTTCAAGATTACCCAGACGCTATTTTGTCCAAAAATGCTCATACCCCATGCCATAGGTGGGCACGCTGGGGGAAAGACTGTGCGCAAACCGGGGAAGGGTGAGGCAAGGCTGTGCGCATGGCTATTTTTTGACGAATTCGACTGGAAATTGTCCGATTTTTGCGAGGAAAGGCTATGCGCAAGTCCCCCATGGGAAGGCAAGGCTGTGCGCAAAAAATATTCGTTTTCGCGCGCCCACCTATGCCCCATGCGCACAAGGATCGAGGATATTCACACACAACTACTGGCAATCAAACGCAAAAGGGGTGTAATCAATGCCCTAGACTCAAAGTACCGTAACCATACCGTACCTGTACCGTAGCCTTGAATTCGTCGCTATCATTCACTCCCTCGAGATACGACGCATCTCCTTGCGACGTGTAGTAGTAGTCATCGGAGGACACTGTAGATCAATCAATATAATCGATGCAATCAATCATACATTTTCGAACACCCACATTGTGGGTGAGCACTTTTTGTCGATGCGGTCAGTTTTGAGCCTTGAAACCCATCTAGGAATATGCGGGAGATCGAAATTAATAAGAATCACCCCCATATCGGATCAGTTCATTGTTTTGAGAGGCAGATCGGGTCAGTTTTGTGACAAAGGGGTCAGTTTATATTTCGCAATACAAGGTGAGAGTGTGTGAAACGAGAGATTGTGACGAAAATGTATGTAATCAATCGATAATAGACCAAAAGTACAGTACCCAGTCGGAGCGGCTTCAGCAGTGGATGATCCCGCGCAGCGCACATCTGATAGAAGATGTGGTAGTTGCGCTCGTTCGGTGCCTGCAATCAATCGATACCGTAATCTCGTCGATCGATAAGCTACAGTAATAGTACAATCCGCACGGGACCCACCTGGAATACGAGTCGAGACTTTTCGAGAAGGTACGTTCGCATCTCCGCACCAGCGATGGCGAAGCGATCACCGAAATTGAGCTGAACAAAATTAATTTACATTACATTATTATTTATAATATAAATATATTTATTTATTTCTCTTTTATCAGCATTTGAATTTGTTTCAGGGTGAGATATTGATCTCGCTCATTGTCAGATATACAAAGAATTATCAGCTATATCTCTCGACGATATAAAAAGCGAAGGAATACCAATTTAACTATAAATCTTTTGAAAAAATGATAAATGAATAACATGAAAAGTGAGAATCTGAATACCTGAATGTACTTGCCGAAGCGACTCGAATTATCATTGCGAATCGTCTGAAAGGGATCAACGATGAAAGATCAAAGACCAAAGATCAAAGATCACAATATCCAACCTTGGCATTTCCAATCGCTTCCATGATAGGATTGGACGCGAGCACTCGCTGTTCTATGCCAGGTCCACCCTTGCGATTACCAGCTACGGAGGCAAAATATCTGAATAATAATATTATTATTTATAATTTAAAAAAAAAGAATAATAAACAAAATAAGGGAATAAAACAAAATAATTATAGTATATCTCATGGAAAAAATCGTTTTGTTGATGTCAAACGATTTTCACTTTCACCTCTACTTTCAGATCAGTTTATCGTTGAAGATAAATAAATAAATAAATAAACAGCATGTTATCGCACAAACCTCATGACAAACTTGGCCGACACAGTCTTGCCGGCGCCCGACTCTCCACTCACGATCACCGATTGATTCTTACCGTACTCGGCGAGATCAAAGAACGCCTGAGATTAATCAATAAATCAAATAATACATCAATGAATCAGCAATCAATACAGTACCTCCTCTGCCACGGCATAGATGTGCGGGTCGAGATCCCGCACTTGCTTGCCCACTCCACGATACACCTTAAAGCAATCAATAAATCAATAATCAATCAATAGTTGCAAGATGAGGATGACAATCAATAATAATAATAATAATTTGAGCAATCAAGAATAAGTTAAGATTCAATAAATCAATAAATCAATAACATCTCAATATCGATTACCTGTATCACTTCATCCGCGTACAAGTGTCTACAGTCCGCATACGGATTTACGGCGACCAGGACGATGCCACAGTACGTGTAGACTGCCTCGCGCTCCACGAATCGATACGAAACATTGTGGAGTACTGTAAGCGATCAATCGATAATCCTGATTCAGGAAACACACAAAAATCAATAAAACAGTACCTGCTGGTTCGTGAAGGTAACTCAGAGATGTCAGATCATCAGCACCGATCAATATCTCAGGATTACGAAGGAACGGCAATTGATCGATTGATTTTATCGGAAATTCAACCGTCTGAAATCAATATACTAATCAATAAATCAATCAATAATTAATTTAATCAATCAATAACCTCTCCATCATCGAGCAGCAGTTTGATCGTGGTAGTCTTGAATGTGACATCATGGAGCAGTTCACCCGATATCCACACAAGCTCCGGATGTCGATGCCACACTCTGGCTCCTGAACGGAATATCATGATATCGATTGATCCCCCCTATCTACCGTACCTTTGGCATAATTCTCGATAGGCACAGTCTGCCCCCTACCGAGGGTCATTCCTCCGTCCATCATCATTACGGTATCCCTCCTCTCTATCTACTATCGATCTCAATCAACCAATAATTTCAGAGACGCATAGGAGATGCGAGGAAACGGACCCTGAATTAATCAATCAATAATTTTTCAGAATAAATTAGATACAGATCATACGAATATATAGCTGACAAGATAATAATTAACGAAAGAACAACAGGCATGAACAAGTTTCATATTTGAATAATAAACTAGAGATGAAGATCACGATGTTATTACGGCCATTAATATTGTCAACTTGCTTGTAAACTAATTAGACATATTTCCTCTCCTGTATCGGTGGCTCACCCCTTGAGGGCATAGATATACGGATAGTCATATAAGGTGTGCCTCTATAGGGCGATAAGGTGTGGTGCGAGAGAGATGTATAGGAAGATGGGAAGGGATCAATGGGAGGGGGGCGATGCGAGAGATCATGCGGAAATGGACATGCTGATAGTGTTTAATCACTGATAGAGAGAGAGAGAGAGAGAGAGAGAGAGAGAGAGAGAGAGAGAGTGAGAGAGAGACAGAGATAGAAAGAGGGAGAGAGAGAAGGAGAGAAATAGAGATGAAGAAGCAGCTCGAAATAGATATCGAGGGGGGATAAGGATAGGGCAATGGGGCGGCAAACCTGAGCTATTACTCCCATGGAGAGCACGATGGAAGGACGAATAAAGAGTATTATGAAGAAGATGGAAGATCAGGGGGAGATTATTACTGTTCATAAGGGGGTAATGATCGACTATGAGAGATGAATATGTATGGGAAGGAGAAGAATTGGTGAATACAAAAAGGAAAAGAAAAAGAGGAATGAATGAATGAATGGTTAAGGAGTGAATCACATTATGAATGCAATAGATATGATAGTGTAGCAATGATAGGAAAATGATAATATTAATAATAAATAAAAAATAAATAAGACTGATAACAACGATTAATACGCGGACAATCCCTTGTCATGATTTGCTGCATGCAGCCACACATGAAACGAGCAGGGCCCCAAATGTTGATCTTACGGTGAAGTTCTTTAAAAAGTTACTGCTCATTTTACCATGCGGGAACATGCGTACAGCGTTTCGAGAGCGGTCATTGTGTGACAGGCAAAAACATGAAATGAAAAGAGATAGAGAGAGAGCACGCAAAAGTGAGAGAGCGAAAAGCGCACCACAGTGCGCAATATCATGATTTTGTTTTTGTATTTTGCCAAGTTCTCAATGTCCGCTTTTTCCTGTGTTAGGGGAAACGCTGAACAAGTGCAATCAGGCACACTATCTTTTTGTACCTCGGATGTTGCAAACGTATGAGACAGTCAACCAATCAATATGAAATACAATAAGAGACAACTATCCGTGTCCACTCCCGTGGACGCAAAGAAGATCAGACAACAATGTATAAGAGTAACCATCGTGCGCGGGAATTCAACATCTATCCAAGAAGGAGAGGGAGAGGGAGAGAAGGATGGGGAAAGGGAGAAGGAGTAGAGGGAGAAGGAGAGGTAGACATACGTCAAGGGGCTCCCGAAAAAATGACCGAAGCGATTAAGTGTCTCGCTATCTCTTATTCGTCTATCTATACACTATTGTGCTCCTTGAGGGTACTTATACTGTAGTTGTTTTATTTCCTTTAACAATTAAAGGTAAGAGATATAATGGAAGGAAGCGTGGTTGATAGATAGATCATAGCTCCGTGAATCGAATATTGAAGGAAGCAGAGAAAAGGGGTGAGACTACAGGAATCCCGTTGGGCATGGATTGAACAGTTAAACCATGGTTTAAAGGACATGTACCTCGATCATGATAAAATATATATGATACTATCGGTATGGAGATATAGATGATGGCGATAGCCAGGAAGGTGAGGAAAGGAGGATAGAGGAGAGGATGAGTGGAGAGAAGGAGGAAGAGAGGGAGAAGATGCGAGCCACTTATTCCATACCGGATGAATGATTGAGAATAATAAGAAGGGAACATGAGGAATCGAACGGAGAATACGAATTAAATGAATCAAGGAATATAAGAACATTAAAACTCAAAGAAAACCAGAGCGACGAGAGGTGCATTAAAGCGTGTTATATTCAATCGAAAAGTAACGAAAATGGAGAAAAAACAGCCGAGATTCAGTCTAAAACGAGGACAGTTTTCTAATTTTTAAGGCTTTTGAACACACCATGGAAGTAGGGAAAACAGCCTATTGTATTGTTAGTTTTGAATGACCATTTCCACTAGCATAGCAACCGTGTATGGATGTAGGGTAGTGTAGAAAACGACTAGTTCGTGAGTAAACACAACCGTGTAAGGGAGTAGTGAGTGTCGAAAGTTTCGCAACGTACACCAATCATTTGTGTGAAAGACGACGATGCAAACATGAGAAGCGTCGAGTGATAAGAGGAATAGTGACAAGGAGGCGAGGAATAAGGGATGATGAGAATTATTATTATAATATATTTATCAATCGAGGATTATCGTATATTGTATGAGGAAATATAGAGTAAATGAATAAATGATAATAGGCAAAGGGTAAGGGAATATGGGAGTAACGAATGTGGCGAGTAGTCTGAAGTATAGAGGAAACAAACACACACATTTCTCTTAGTATGCAGTATATGACTCACTCGGAGTATGGATGGTTTGAAGTAGAAGAGGAAATAGAGGCAGATCGTGTATAGGAAGTGATAGAAAGCAAGAGAAATGATCATCAGTCTCTATTTCCATTCAAGAGTACAGAGGAAATATATGCAAGAGAAACAATGGGAATCACTGACTAATCTGGGAATGATAAAACGCGGAATCGAGAGCGAATGAGAGTAAATAGAGTTAGGAATGAATTCCCGTAAGGATTTCTCGAAGAAAGTCGTAAAGGTGAATGAAAGTAGATCGTTAAGCGCTCAACTTGTACGTAGTAACAGAGGTTGAATAGGGGAAGAAGACAGAAAAGGAAATGATTGAGAGTGAACAGTAGGATGAAGAGTAGGGGAAGAGTATTAGGGAGGGGGAAAAGTGAAAGTCGGTCAAGTTCCCAGATTGTCTTGTCTATAGCTGCTGGGCTCTATTCAAGACACGAGGACCAATTATAGCGGAGTCTGTATAATGACCATACAAGGGTCTAATATCATCTAGGTACATAGAAAAATGAAAACACTAAATGGAAAACGAGGAAAACGGCTAAAAATAGAGTGATTTCGCGATAGAAAAATTGGCACCATGCCAAAAATCGATTACGGAAAATACAGAATACAGTACGCTTAAATTACACGACGCTCATTCCCACCGTAGTTTTGTTTCTTTCTAAATATTATTTAATTTAATATTTTTATTTAATATTGAAAATTCCTTTAAATCCTCATAAATTCCAATTCATCATGATCCAGTTCAAACAATTTACGATTCTTTCAAGGCAAAAGAAACGTCTATCGGCAAACATTATCGCATGGAGTGAAGAATGAGCAGGCCTAGCTCGAAATTTGAACCTGACCCAGTTCTCATAAGGCAACAAAGGATATCCCCACCCCACTCCTCTCATCTCTATTCCAATTCAATCGTTTGAATTATATTTATGTTTTTATCGCGTGTTCATGAACGATACGTTCGAAAAATGTGTGCCATAATAATGATAAAAGCGCATCCCAAGCAAATTTTACTTTCCGCATTGGCAATACTCTCTGACAGACAGGGAAAACGAGAGAGTGAGGCCAGAGAGTTTCAAATTAGCTCGGGGTGCGCCTTTAAAGATAAAGATGGGTGGGGCAAATGAGTGGGGATGTCACAGGTGAGCGCCAATTCCTTCATACTGTTAGTATTTGGGGATGTGACTCAATCGGTATGAAAAAGATTCACAGGAAACGCATGAAAAGGCGGTAACCATGAGTGATCTACACCTACTATTTCGCCATAGCCTTTTAGGATTCGCCTCCCTCTCCCTCTCTACCTCTCTCACTCTACCTCTCCCTCTCTACCTCTCCCTCTCTACCTCTCTCCCTCTACCTCTCCCTCTCTACCTCTACCTCTCTACCTCTCCTCTCTATCTCCACCCCCCCCCCTCTACCTTTACCCCTCCCTCCCTTTCCTCGCTCTTACAAGTGTTCATCTACTTCTTCCTATCTTGTGAGTGACCAGTTCGTCTTCCTCTCACCTCCATGTATATATTGATTCAATCATGGAAGAACAATTGAGTGGAACAGAATAAGAAGAAGAAGAACATTATCACTTTGAACTTATAGAATTTGTTTTAAGCAATTCTCAAAGAAAGTCAGATGGGACAGTCACAATTTTTCGAGAGCAGTCATGGTATGCCAGATACATAAAAGGTAGAGCGAAAAGAGAGAGAGTCGACAAAGGTGAGAGAGCGCAGACGGTTACTTTCTTTGTCTGCGAGAGAGTATTACCAATGCTTGTTAGAGTAAAAATTGCTTGGGTATGCCTATAAGATGGTTAGAAGTAAATAACAACAGAAGCTTGAGCACCAAATGACATGTTCTTGATTGAACGAAAGACTCGATTAACTCTAATACTAGATTAGTCGGAGAAAGGGAACAGGACACACATGTAGGGACTGTGAATGGAAGAGGACCATCTGTCATGAATGAACATATAGGACCGATTGGTGGTGGACAAAGAGAAGAAAACACACAAACAGAAACAACTAGGACTACTTGAATGTTGTGGACACTCCTAAAGAAACACCTCGAGATAATTTGAAACTCTCCGCTCTGGTAATTCTCTCTCGCGTTCTTTATCCACGAGACAGTGTTGCCAGAGCGGAGAGTAAAATTAGCTCAGGGTGTGCCTTTCATAACATTTATTCCGTTAATTGAATTCATTGAAGTGCATTGGTCATAGAAATCGATAATTTGGTGTTAATGGTGGGTAAATAGCAAAGAACTGAAAGTAAAACACAAGAATATAGTGGACACAAGAATGGACTCTACCTCTTCATCTACTACCTCAACACAACGTATCTCTCTCTTGTTCACCTCTGTTTGAGGTATGCTTTCTCCCTCTCTCCCTCTCTCCCTCTCTCCCTCTCTCCCTCTCTCCCTCTCTCCCTCTCTCCCACTCTCCCTCTCTCCCTCTCTCCCTCTCTCCCTCTCTCCCTCTCTCCCTCTCTCCCTCTCCCTCCCCCTCTCTCTCTCCCTCTCTCCTCTCCCTCTCTCCCTCTCTCCCTCTCTCCCTCTCTCCCTCTCTCCCTCTCTCCCTCTCTCCCTCTCTCCCTCTCTCCCTCTCTCTCTCTCCCCCCTCTCTCTCCCTCTCTCCCTCTCTCCCTCTCTCCCTTTCTCCCTCTCTCCCTCTCTCCCTCTCTCCCTCTCTCCCTCTCTCCCTCTCTCCCTCTCTCCCTCTCTCCCTCTCTCCCTCTCTCTCTCTCCCCCTCTCTCTCTCTCCCTCTCTCCCTCTCTCCCTCTCTCCCTCTCTCCCTCTCTCCCTCTCTCCCTCTCTCCCTCTCTCCCTCTCTCCCTCTCTCCCTCTCTCTCTCTCTCCCTCTCTCCCTCTCTCCCTCTCTCTCTCTCCTTCCCTCTTTCCCTCTCCTTCCCTCTCTCCCTCTCCTTCCCTCTCCCTCTCTCCCTCTCTCTCTCTCCTTCCCTCTCTCCCTCTCCTTCCCTCTCTCCCTTTCCCTCTCCCTCTCCCCCTCTCTCTCTCTCCTTCCCTCTCTCCCTCTCCCTCTCCCTCTCCCCATCTCAGGTGCTATGTTTGTTCAAGCGATCAATAGAGGTTAGCCGCGGGAGATAGAATTGTATTCGGGGGGTTGCTCTTCATTTCTCTGAACCATTCAAGATACTATTTTCTGCTGTGCACTTCACTCAATCTTTTGTTTATCAATATATCAATAAATCAATAATTGGTCTTTTCCGTTCACTACATTCATGACATAACTTTAGTCTACTACAGTACGTCCAAATCATCGTATCCATAGTAGGAAAGTAGGGGAGATAATCAATAAAGACTTTCCTTTGATCAAGATCAATTACCAAAATGAATCATTAACAAATGATACAAAAGTGTGACGGCGAATCAGCAGGCACCATAGGTCGAATAGCTACGTATTTAACATATTTGCGAAATGATGTCTGCTTTTCTCAAAAAATCACAAAATGCAGTCAGGTTTTCACAAAATTCGATATTCGCCGACAGAATCATTCCAGCAGCCACGACATATTTTGGATTCAGTCGATCTCCCAGCCATCCCCAGAAGAAGAGGGGGGCCTGTGATGGTAATACATCAATAAGCTGTTATAATAAATTAATATATGGCAAAATTCCGATTTTCCAAAACTTAAAGTGCATTTAAAATGCGTCACTGATTTGAAGTTTTCTTTAAGAAAACTATTTACAACTGAATGACGTCACTTTTACGATTTAAATTAGGCTGAAAAGTACACCCCGAGCAAATTTGAAACTCTCTGGCAGTGATCTCTCGCCACCTTTATCTAAGAGAGAGCGTTGCCAGAGAGGGAAGTAAAATGAGGGGTGTACATTTAAAGAAGGGGACCCACGGGTTTTTTTCTTGACTAAACTGACCAGGCAGAACTATGGCTCACATCTCCTTGTATACAAAAACAATTTTCTCTAAAATTTTAGATGCCCCGGAATACCGTAATTCGGGCTTAAAGTTCATTGATAAGTCCAGGGAAAGGCGCGAGTTTTTGAATTTGAAGTACAAATATATAGAAAATTGCAAACGGAAATCGAACCCACGTGGCGCGGCTACTAGCGCTGACTACTTACCACTGAGCCACACGCTCTACGCGTTCAAACAGTCAAATCTAATAGAGAAAGGAATGTCGTCCCATGTTCTTCATGTCAATAGCGTAGCCCAAATCTCGTGGGTTCCCTTCTTTAAAGTGAAAGAGTAACTACACTTCAAGTTTTGAAATACCAAAGATTGAGCTTACCGCAGCATAGGCACCCATGAAGAGAGCATCGAGTACCGAGGAAGGATTTTGCTTCAACTTCTGAGTTGAATAGAGAATGTACAGCTTTTTTCATAGTAATTGTAAGAATCGTCTTTGCTACCTTAACCCGTAACGTAGTATTGATGCGTACTCAACTACCTATCATATAGCGTAATTTTCATTTATACCGTAATTTTTGCACCGTATATCATTATTATTAATTTATTATTACACATTGTAGATCAATACATCGACTGGTTTCGGCGAATTTAGCCAGTATGAAAAAGGACTCCGTGATATCGGACATCTATTGACAGGTCATGTATAATAAACATACGTGAAACCTGGATTCACCTTACCCCGCGAAATCATACATTTCACCCCTCCCCAGTATCATAAAAAACAATCCTTTAAACGAATCTTTTTAATGCGCGCAACTTATAAAACGTTTACAAGGGAAGTCAGCGGAGTCAGTTCGGGCGTTCGAGATGAGGCATACACCAGTCGATAGGTCTCCAAAAAAGAAAAAAAATTTCTATTTACCATTTTTCCTGACTCCTGGGCGCCGAGATATTTGCATATTCCCCTTTCTGTTGAACGAAAAACCAGTCTCTTGGTTATTCGAAGAGAGGAAGTGGTGGCCGGGTGAGATTTTTCCATCACTTTTTTTCCAATGCTACCATCGTTAGTGGAATATTTTTGAGACAAGGCCATTGGTACCACTCGGCCACCACTTACTCTCTTCGAAGAGCCAAGAGACTGGTTGTTCGTTCAACAGAAAGCGAGATGGGAATATGCAAATATCTCGGCGCCCAGGAGTCCTCAGGAAAAATGGTAAATAGAAAAAGTTCTTCTTTTTTGGAAACCTATCGAATGGTGTCTCATCCCGAACGCCCGGACTGACTCCGCTGACTTCCCTTGTCAGTCATTGCAAAATACATTTGCTTATTGTTAAGCAAATCGCCTAATGTATTCAAAGCATAATTATCTCGATCTGTTCCCTATATAATTCATTCCATTCTCCATTCATTCATTCATTCATTCATTCAAGTGGTGGTGGTGATACCTCCTCCTCCTCTTCCTCCTTCATCATCATCTGATCTTCGTCATCATGGCCCCAACGACCAAGGTAAGCTAGATCTCTCTTGATACTCATTCCAATTAATTCAATCAACCAAATTCGTGACCATTTTGAAGAAAACTAAGGAGTAAAAACAAAAATGTTGATTGAATTAACCAATCGATCCAATTCTCGAGTCATGATTATTGATTGATATAATTCAATATCAGAGTCATAGCAAGGAAGGCATCAAGAAGGATAGAAAGAAGAAGACCAATAAGACTAGTATTGGTAATCATGATGTATCAATCAATCAATCAATAACTTTTCTTCATTACAGATGATGGCGAGAAGTCCAAGATTGTAACAGCGAATTTGGCTGATGAAGAAAAAAACAAGAATCGTGCCAAATGGGCAAAGAAATGTCACGGACTGGTACGGGCGCAATTCTGGTGTAGTTTGACGCATTTGAAGTGCTTTATAGGTCTGTAAGGAGGTTAGTAAGGAGTTTAACGACAAGATGAAACGTTTTATCCCTCCAACTGTAACGATGAAGCTGTGTCTCATCGAGAAGAATGATCTGAAATGCCGGTGAGACTCCGCCCACATATATCGAAGTCCCGCCCACTATCTACAGTATCTAAGCTCCACCCCTTTTCAGATACGCCGATGTCAAGTGTATTGATCAGACCCGAGTAGTACTACAAGATCGGCCCAAGGATGATGACTTCATTCACGCCAATTGGGTTGGAGCACCGGGTGGTACAAAGTACATCTGCACTCAGGTACGGTAGTAGTAGTACGGTAACTGTAGATTGTTATCGATTGATTGCTTAAAGGGACCACTTCCCAACTCCATCGACGACTTTTGGTGGATGTGTCTCAAGGAAAAAGTGTCCATCATCCTGATGCTCTGCAACTTCAAAGAGGGATGTAAGTATCTCAATGCAACTATCTCATTAATCAATCAATATATTGATTTTCAGCCGATCTCGAGAAGTGTGCTCACTACTTCCCGGAGAAGTTTAATGATAAGGTTACATATGGTGATGTCTCGGTGAGTGTTTTTAAACTTTGATCTTTGATCTTTGTCTGATCTCAATTCATCCAGGTAACAAGAACCGAGAAGATTGATGATATAGAAATAGAGGACACCGACTTCACAACTATGGAGATCAAATAGTACGTTTTGATTCCATTAATCAATAAAATAATCAATAAACAATTTGAGCAAGAACACTACACACAAGATCAAGCACTGCTATATGAGATATTGGGTGGACAATTGTGCACCAGTCGAGACTCAACCCATTCTCAAACTGTGGAGGTAAAGGATTATTGATTTAATCAATCAAATCAATAAATCGATAATTTAAGATGGGTTCGTAAGCATCATAACGATGCACCCGTTGTTGTTCACTGCTCTGCCGGAGTTGGACGCACTTCTACCTTTGTTGGTACGGTAAATGTCGTCGAAACTGATCAATAAACATCAATGTTACCAATCGATAAAACAGGTATCGAACTTGCTGACTACCGTATAGCAAGATCTCCAGATGTCTCATTGCTAGACATTGTCAAGGTTTATTTCGTGTGATTCATGATAGATCAATAATCAATCGATATTCAGGAACTGAGATCTCAAAGATACCAATCGATCCAGAGTCATGTGCAGTTCCTTTATCTCCACTACCTTCTGATCGATTATTGGGTCTCGGTACGGTAACCGCGATGCATGGCGTACGCGTTGCGGTCTAATCGTACTGTATCTTCAGGAGAAATTCATCGAGCCCTACAAGGAATCCAAATTCATCGAAGAGTACCGCAAGCATACGGCCAAGCGTACAGTCAGAGTAAGTGAAATATTGATTTATTGATGTTTACCCATAAACCAGTTAACCATAATTAACCATAATTGCAGGCCAAGAAACAGGCTGCAGCTCAGGGTCGCAAGAAGGATTCCGATGATGCTGCTGCAGGAGAGAAGAGCAAGAAACCTCCTGTTGATAGTGATGCCGATGGACTTTAGAAGAAGATATCAGAAGATGGGCTGTATTGATTGATTGACTGATTGAGGATTATCGATTGATTAGATTCTCGATTGATTGAATGATTGAATGGCCCATCCATGATGAACAAATAAAGTCATGGTTGACATTATATCGATTAGCTCGTACACAAAGCAGAAACAGATCAAAAGAATCATTAATCAAAGAATCAAAGAATACTGAAGATGACCAACACCACTGAGTAGGGTTCCGCTGTCTAGAACCCCTGGCCGAAACAGCGGTTCTAGAGTACATTTGCATGCTTTGTATACTACACCTCACAATTAGAACGGTTACAGTAACCTACTTTGTTTAGATGGGCTACAGTAGTCCATAATCGTTGTGTACCCATAATGTACTGTATTTATTTATTTATTTCTTTATTCCATCAAATACAGGGTGTCCAAAAAGTATTGTTACACGAATAAATCCATGTAACTTACTCAAAAACAATCGTAGGCAATTCAAACAAGGCACAGTATTTATCACTAACCATAGCAACATAACAATGAATGGTCACTCGATCTGGCCTCCGTTAGCCGCGATGACGCCTCTGAGACTATGAGGGACAGTCGATGATGGGCCGCTGGTAGGGGATGCCGACTTTCTCAAATATTTTTTCCAAGCACTTCTCGGTCTTCAACAGACAGAACACGAGGATAATAGCCCAGTCTCCTCAGCAAGCGGATGCCAATGGAGAAACCATCTCTTGCATTGTCCACCCCCAATCAGTGATGGGTTTGGCTGGAGTGTGCTTGACGGCCAAGAGTCCCCGTTTGCTCGTGGATCTCAATACGGTGTACTACGTCAGGATGATTTTCGAGAAGGCCCTTCTCCCATGGTCCCTCTCCCACTTCAATAGGGTTCACTAGAACTTCTAGCATGATTCAGCGCCCGCTCATTCGGAAAAAGTGACCCAGGCGTGGTGCCGCACCAATGTGTCCGACTTCATCTCGACTCCATAATGATCCTACAACTCCTCCGACCTGAACCCCTGGACTTCAACGTCTAAGCAGTATTGTAGAGGGAGACCTGCTCTACCCACCATAAATGCCGCGAGTCTCTCAAGAAGTGATTGGAAAAGATATGGGAGAAAGTCGGCATCCCCTACCAGCGGCCCATCATCGACTTTGTCCCTCATAGTCTCAGAGGCGTCATCGCGGCTAACGGAGGCCAGATCGAGTGACCATTCATTGTTATGTTGCTATGGTTAGTGATAAATACTGTGCCTTGTTTGAATTGTCTACGATTGTTTTTGAGGAAGTTACATAGATTTATTCGTGTAACAATACTTTTTGGACACCCTGTATAATGATAAGAGGTGATATGTATAAAACAGAAGAGGATAGATGGATTTCCGTCGCATAAGGCGATTTCGGTTTTGGCTCGGTGGCAGTTTTTAAGGAATGGGGGTTTAGGGTCGAATTCGAGAATCTTTAACGATGAGGTTGGAAGGGAGATTGGATAACCCTGTACGGAAGGGTTTAGGGGAAGAAAAAACTAATTGGGAGGGGAGGGTATTCCAAGTATCTATACTTCTAGAGGCACATGTCGTATGGGTAGTAGAAATCCTATATGGGAGAATAATTCGAAACGGATGAGACAGACGGTTGTATTGTGAGGGAAGAACAGAAAACCTGTACTGTACCTTATGTGTATCATTTCTTATCCAATCAGCAGCCATACTTGCCTTCACTCCACTCATTGTCTTACGTGCCGAATGGTACAGACCATAACTGTAATTAGAAATATTAAATTACAATTCATTTTGCCTTGCAGACTGTGATTACGCATTGTTTTGCACTCTTTGTTTTCGTGCAACTACCGTCAAAACGAAAAAAAGTCAATTTTCAAGAAAGTCAATTTCGGCATTGCCGAAATTTTCGGCGTGCCGAAATATTTCGCGGCTTGCCGAAATATTTCACGGCTATAGCCGAAAATTATCAACCGAATCTCGCAAAAGACACATGTTTGAGAGGAGAATGTACCACCGATCATCCGCATGACAAATTATCAATCAACCACTAGACTATTTTGCTTCATTTCATTCTCTATCGTTTATCTTCCTAGTACCTAGGAATATTGTTTCTCATTCTTTTTTATTCGTCTATCAATCATCATTTGCCCCGTTCTTCTCTTCGCTGGTCGGTTGGTCGTGATGCGGAGACGCCGCTCAAGAAAAAGACAAATAACAAAAATGAAAACGATGTCATGCCGAAATCCCTTACTTCTCCCCTCAAATATTTAGGCTTTCGAAAAAGTGCGCCGAATTTTTCTCTTACGATGGCTAAATCATTTTGCCGAATGTTTCGGCATTCGGAAGGTCTCTCTCATTTTCGGCAGACCGCTCTATCTCTCAACGTGTGCGCGAAATTTATTTCGGAATGACGAAAAATATTTCGGCATCTGCCGAAATTGACGAAAGAATACCGACTAAAACTAACAAACTAAAAATAAAATTAACAGCAAGTTGAACCTCCACTCTCACAATGTTTCAGAAGAACACGACTTTTCACTAAAGAAATATAAATTTTCAAAAAAAATGTACTTCGATATCGCCATAACTACTCAACGTGAACTAATTTTTATTTTTTAATTAAAATTACACCAATACATCGTTGTATCCCTTGATAAATTCTCTACATTGACTCAAAAGATCAACCATCAAAAGTTATAAAAAATGAAAAAAAGTGTCCCATGACTTTTAGTCTAAACTGTATATCTTTGCAAATTGCAACTGAAATTTGCACGAGTATTATTCATAATTTGCCTTTACTTAGCCTTTTGCATTTTGCAAAAATTTGGTGGTGCTCTATATAACCCTTCATTATCTTAGCTTCTTCATTATTTCGTTCAGAAATGCGTCTTCTTCTCCTTCTTCTCATTATCGTCAATATTGTTTATTCCTTTGGCGTCAATCCTTATGATCCCGAGGATGTTTGCAATAAACAGTAAGTTTTCTCTCTCTCAAAAGTACCCTTTGATCTTTGATCTTTGATCTTTGATCTTAAATTCCAGATGCAAGGGTGACGCATACTTCAAAAATTGCGTTGATCAATGTGTAGAGGTTAGTTTTGGCATTCTTGACATGAAATAATAATAATACTATTTAATAATAGTATTTTAATAATAATATTATAAAAAAATGATCTGTGAATATCTTCAGGAGTACAAGAAATCGATAAACCGAGTTCCGTTTAGACGCTGAATCATATAGAAAGATCCGAATAAAGCTAATTATAGTAATTGTTCTTGCGTTGATAACACATAATGCATTTGAGAATAAGAGGAAAATATGTGGTTTGAGCTGATTAAATAGGAAGATGTCAGATTTCACAGGACGAGAGTGAGAACACATTGCGACTTGCACACACACTCTTCCTTCCGTCGTTCTCGAAAAATTTTCATGCCCGACTTGCTTTTGCTAGATGAGATACTTGGAACTCTGTCCGTTTGTCTATTGATTTGAAAGGATGACTATCATAGAGCAGCATCTTGTTTCTTCTTTTCTTAATTGTAAGGATTTGCGGAAAAATCCTCTTAAATACTAACAAGGGAACTATCTCAGCTCGCGGTAAGCTAACTGGCTGAAAATTTGCATTGACATAGCTGAACGTGTTATAAGATCATTGGTGAAGTCTAAAAATTCTGGCGTGCAATAGCCGAGCCAGAAAATGGATCCAAAGTTTGGTCACATTTGCTGAAACTCAGCTTGTAAACGATTTTTCGCTAAGATACCCAAGATACTGGCCACTATACCACCGCTCCACTTGTTATCTTCACTCAGGGAACAAAACATGCTCGAAAAATCGTTTACAGGCGGAGTTTCTACAAATGTGACCAAACTTTGGATCCATTTTCTGGATCGGCTATTGCACGCCAGAATTTTTGGACTTCTCCAATGATTTTGTAACACGTTCGGCTATGTCTATGTAAATTTTCATCCAGTTTGCTTTCCGCGAGCTGAGATAGTTCCCTTGTAAGGAATTCAAAATCGAGATAGTACGTAGATCAGACAGAGCACGAGGAGGGAAGGGAGGAAAAGGGGGGAGGTGATCGATGGAATATTTCTGCATTTAGCAGACAATATATGTAGTAAACAAAAAACATTGAAAAACATGTGGCATAGAAAAGAATATATATCATGTCTGTGTTTATCCGTGAAATGGTCTGTGATTTGTATGTATACACTTATCCTTTCGCTCATTATTTTATAATGAATAAACGAAAATCGAGACTGTGTGAGAGGAAGATCAAAATAAAAGATAATATCACGCATGTCACCTAAGGATTGAACAAAATCGTCTGCTTTACTACACACTTTTGAGCTGACCCCCTCTTTTCTCCACGGTTTTCGATGGTCCTTGAGTAGGACATCCCTGAACCCGAGTAGCAAGGATGGTAGATCAAACATCTCTCCAGGAGCTCACGTCAAAGTTCGTAGTTGAGGCCCCTTCCGATGCGATTTTCACTGCTCACAGGAGAGCTAGGAAAAAATGATCACCAGAAGAAATGTGTAATTTCTCGAGTACTTTCAGATGAAAATGTGAAAATCTAACTTTTTGATTTTGTGTTCCATAAGGAATTGATTTTGTTCCTCAGTTACGGGACCTATTTTGTTTTGGGCTCAATCGTTAGAGCTCGTCAATAGCTTTCATTTAAGCCCTTGGGAGCCGATTTAAGGATTCTCCTGGAGAGATGCTTGATCTACCAACCTTGCTACTCTGGTTCAGGGATGTCCTACCCAAGGACCATCGAAAACCGTGGAGAAAAGAGGGGGTCAGCTCAAAAGTGTGTAGTGGAATCAGTCAATCCTTAGCTGACATGCGTGATATATCTCTGCGTCGCAAAACTATCAAGTGATTACGCGAATTTAATTATATACAAATTCAGATTGCAAATTATTGGCTGACAATGAGAGAAGAGAGATTGGGTCCTAGCTGGCGTATTCACGTTAGTACAGCCTCTGTAATAGCGGGGCAACAATGAGGGAAGGGCTAATCACGTTTTCCAACTTATAAAGAGGACGAGGCGGATGCCAGGCGGGTTTGGTGGGCTGCTCAACGTGTTCTCTTGCCGAGCAACTCATGCGACCATTGTTCACAATGATCGAATAAAATCATCATCGTCGATATCTTCTATCTTATCCTGATCCATCATCGAGAGAACACGATTCGCTACCAATTCGATATCTCCTGAACAATGTATTTTAAACATTCTAAAAATTAAAAAAAACTTAATCCTAAAAATCTTAAAATCTTCTCTTCTTCCCTCAAAATCTTAAAATCTTAAAAATTCTATCTTAATTCTTCGAATAGATTTCAGCTCTTTCTTGTAAAATTTATTTTGTGATTTTCTGACAGAATTTTCCGTTCTATTTATCTCCCTGCACCAACCACGTATATGACTAAATTTTAGGTTCTTTAAGTCACTTTGTCATTGGAACTAATAAATTCGAAACTTTATTCAAATGACAAAATATGTATACCAACCATCATGAAAGGGTCCATTTACACAGACGTCCGACAATGGACGTTGTTTGATTACAGCCTGTAGAAAAGAAAATTTCAGAAATTATTTTTTTCCATAATTTTCAGTTTAGAAAACTTAATAATAATATTTGCACGTAATCATGATACAACAATAATCATAAAAGAAAAATTGTGTATGATAATTATAACGAAATTTTTTTAGGATGATCGACGAAAGGAGGGTTGTTAGGAAATGAAAAGATGATAGAGTGAATATAATCAATTAGTGGAACTCTATTTGAATACCTGCAAGTGATACGGTCGAATAAGTGATTGATATCGACTGATTATACGACGAGTCTCATCGTGGGAATTTGACGATTCCACTGAAGATATATTTGATAAAAGAATGGTTCAAACGTTGATTATTGTGAATAAATATGTAATATCTTCTTATTCATTTTTCCACCATATCATAGGAAATGAGGTGACATTGGGGAATTGATAGATGTGGTCCGTCGCTAGGATCGGTGTGGGTTTTTGGCACAGTGTTTCTTTTTTTTTAAATTTAAATTTCTAGGTCTCACACAAAGGGCAACTTTGAATTGTGACGAAAGGAACCGAAAATAATTACTTACACATTCGACACAGACGCGTATCAGCTTCCACATCTAGGAAGATCTGAAAATATTTTTTCGATGAAATCTTTTTCAATCTCTTTTCCTGACTCTCTAGTAAGGATATGTAAAGTGGTCTATCCATCATGAAGTTTCCACGTATGAAGACAAACACATCAATGTCACTCAATCTTTGAACTATTTCTAGGCAGAAATTACTCCGGTGTTTTCGACTCGCGCCCTACATCTTCAAGAGGCAAAACACTGCGTCAAACACCACGCCGTGGGAGGTACTCAGCGTAGAGCGAATTTGCTGTCCCCTCCGCGGCGTATGCTACGTGATTTAGGCGGCGTATTACGCGAGTAAAAAAGTATGGAAACTTTGTAGGGAGCATTTCCCATACCAATCAGCCGTTTCCATCTTGTCGTTTCATTCGTTTTATTCTTTGTATTCCGTTATGTGTTTTCTAGAAAACATAAAAAAATATTATTGTTGCTATACTCTCTCTATGTATTGATCAGAAAGATAGTGTGATTTATATTCCACAGTAAAAGATTATTTTAGTTTACCTTGATATCGAAATAATCTTTCGGTTGATCCGTGAACAGTGTGAGTCCCTTCATGATATAGCAAGCAAAGGAATTCTCTGATTAAACGAATATTAGATTTATATAAAGTGACTTCAAGGGAGCGTAACCTCTCTCAATGGTCTCTTCATTGCGCACACTATTTATCTGTTCTCTAACAACGAGAGAGAGACTTGCGCGTAGAAGAGACCATTGAGAGAGGTTACGCTCCCTTTCAGCTAATTTGAAATTCTTTTCTTCTGCGACAATCTCTCGCTTTGTTGTCTGCGAGAGAGTATTACCAATGGATGTAAATTAGCTTCGGTGTATGTCTTTAAGTAAATAACAACAAGTTTGACCACTAAATGACATGTTCCAGAGAAAGAAAAGAGTCTAATAGTAGAAAAGTCTTGTAATTGTGCGATAAAGCAACCTTTAATGTGGTGTTTAGTAAGTTGATCAACATATTGTGCATTGCATCCTCTCGATCCTAGACGATGTATCAAGGATTGTGTGAACAACTTCTGAATAGAATCGTAAGATAATTTTACTCTCCGCTCTGGCAACACTCTCTTGAAAACAAAGAGGGTGAGAGAGTGTGGCCATAGCGGAGAGTTTCAAGTTAGCTCTTTCAAATTTAACAAACGAAATATGTGTTACAATCAAATCAAACAACGTGTAACATGACTCAAATTCTCCTAACATCTAAAACACAACTTTGTCCCAAGACAAATTGCATTACCCTCGGCATGGCCACAGACAACATCTAACAATACATTGAACCAACCTTTCCCGCAGCCATTCCTCCACAGATTCCCACTATGACTGGCTTGCTTGCCATGAAGTTTTCCTGAAAGTAGATACCGTAACCCGGACCGTAAAGTGGGAAACGACTGGAACAGTAAATGAATAGTGAATGGGTATCAATGACTTCTTCTTCTTCTTCTTCTTCCATCTCTATCTTCTGACTCTCCATCTAATTAGTCTGAAGTAATCTTCGTCCCAGAGGGATTCTAAAGAAGGAAAGAAGAGAATTCAAAGACAATCGTGGGTCAGCAATTTAATCTCATCTCGTGAATTAAATCTTTAAAGTGACACCTCGAGTTAATTTTGCTCTCCGATCTGGTGATACACTCTCGTAGACAAAAAGCGAGTGAGAGTGTTCAGAGTGGAGAGTTTTAAATTGGCTCGGGGTGTCGCCTTAATCTTCAATCTTTATGATTGCATTAGATAATGGGTGCGAAAAGTGTTTCTGGTGAAAAGACACGCTACGAATCTAATAAGAATAATTATAATATATCGTTTCTTGGACAAGAAAAATAAGGATATTCTGTGTAAAATTCGATATGAGGCATATTTATGGATTGTTCTATTAGAAACAATTTCCCCAAGTCCTTTCTATCATTATTATTATTATTATTATTATTTCTCCTATCGCTCCTGTATTTGCTGTCGCACCTGTCACGGGTGCATCAAATAAATAAATAAATAAAAATTTCGTTATGTCGATTTATTCATTAGAATGAATCCCCCGAAGAGTTCAATTGAGGGAATAAATCATTATTAGTATTAAAGTAAATACATATTACTCACCAGCGATATGTCAGCTAGAGCGAGATATTGCAACAGCACGAAGATATTATAAAGCGAATGAAACCTAGCAGGATAGATTATGTCATGTTGTTCAAATCCATTTACAATTTTCACATTGCTTTTATTCATGTTTATGTTTTATAATGGGGATTGGCATTTATTTATTTATTCCGTAAGGTTAAAATAATATTTTTGTCTTTGATAATGTGATAATCGGAGATTCACTTACGCCGTATATATGCGATTTCGGATTTGCTGTAGATTGAGCTAATTTGTATCTCATTCTGGCAATGCGCTCACGCTTTCTTTGCCTACGAGAGAGTATAGCCAGAGCGTGAAGTATTTAGCTGTGGGTGTGGTTGTAACGAGCGAACTCTCAGCTGTTTCACATGATCCGTTAATGCTTGATTGAACATAGATAATGTGATCATTTATTCCATTGAATCAATTGTAACCTTCTATTCGAGAGTATTTCTTTTTCTAACGGCTAATTACCCCCTTCTTTCCTCTTGAGTTCTATTCAGTACCTTCAATGCAAATACCTTACTTACTTGTTAGTAGACCATTTCTTCACTCTCACCTTGTAATCTCGAACACCATTAAATCTCTGCATGATTGTGTTCTGCACAAAAGTTGCGAAATGACATGAAAACGGATAAATACTCTCCTTGCTTTACACATTCTCTAGCATGCTTTTCTTTTATTTTGTAACTTTTGGATTCTTTTTCTTATTCTTCATTCCATCGTATTATACATAACAGAAAGTGGGATGACATGAAGGATCGATGGTTATCCGTCGCTAGTAACGACTCGCTAACAATATGATGGTGTGTGCTTTGAGCGTAGGGGCCTTAAAGGGAGCGTTACCTCACTCAACGGTCTCTTCATTGCGCACACTATTTTTCTGTTCTCTAACAACGAGAGAGCATTGCGCGTCGAAGAGACCATTGAGTGAGGTTACGCTCCCTTTAAAGTAACACCACAAGCTAATTTGAAACCCCCCCCCCCGCTCTGGCCACACTCTCTCGCTTTATTTATCTACGAGAGAGTATTACCAATCCGGAGAGTAAAATTAGCTTGGGGTGTGCCGCGTGTTTGGGTGCAGTGGCAGTTTGGGAGCATTACTTACTAACCTTACTTGTTAGTTTGCTCTGTACCTCTCACTCCTCTCATAATCTGTCTTGAACAACCTTAAATCTCTACTTTCCATTGGCCTTCAGGCAACATTCAATGTGAGAGAGTGTGGAGAATGAAGAGAGTCCAATATGGTCATGGTTCATTTCTTCCGTGTATTCTCAATGCACTTATTTATATTATTCCCTCTAAGCTGTCTCTATCAAAACATACTTTTACTTCTGTCTTAGCGCAATTTTGACTACTTGAAACATATATCAAACTGTGTTTTGTGTTTTGGACGCGAGTACTGAATTATCTTCATAGATGTTGTTTAAAGGTACCCCCCGACCTAATTTGACTCTCCGCTCTAGCAATTGGCGGAAAGCGAGAGAGTGTTGCCAGAGCGGAGAGTTTAACTTGTGAAACTGTCTGTAAACAGATGTGATGTGTGTGTGTGTTTTGGACTATTTAAAATCACTTGTAAACATCATTAGTCACCATGGATTCAAGAAGGTTTCAGTTGACTTCACAGAGTCTTCTCACATTATGAAATACGAAACTTCTCGTGATGTTTTCAAGTGTTTCATTCTCGGTGAGAGTACACCTCATCTATCATGCAATGTATCCACTCACTCATATCCTCTCACTCACTCATGAGAGGAGAAGAGGGAGAGGGAGAGAGAGGGGGGGGGGAGAGGAAGAGGGAGAGGAAGAGGGAGAGAGAGGGAGAGGGAGAGGTAGAGGTAGAGGGAGGAAGAGTCATATGAAGAGGTAGAGGCAGATTCTCTATAGATGAAGAGAGTATAACGAAAGACTGAATGGATATCATAAAGAGGGTAAAAAGAGGTTTCATCACCCTTTGCCGACTTTATTCTCTCTTTTATCTCGTTACACGTTCTCACTCTTCATAATTTTCACTACTCCGAACAATATTCGCTTCTGTTCTCTTCTCGGAAATTGACTTATGTTCTGAATTAATTTCTTTCATTTTCTTTTTTATAAAAGCCTCTAAAAATGAAATAGGATTTTCACTTTCGCCTCTCTCTGTATATGCTAAAGATAAATAAATAAAGAATATCATCATTTAAGTAATTAGTCATATTAGATAATTTTCTCAGAGCATTGTGCATGTATTCGCTTCTTCTTCTTTCTCAGCAATCCATTGCTAACAAGATTGGATGCCCTCGATTTCTCAGTCCTCTCAGTCTGTTCAGGCACAACACCCAATAAGAGTTCCATAGATAGAGACTTCGGAGAGAGAGAGAGAGAGAGAGAGAGAGAGAGGAGAGAGGGAGAGGGAGAGAGGGAGAGGGAGAGAGAGAGGGGGAGAGAGAGAGAGTGAGAGAGGGAGAGAGAGAGGGAGAGGGAGAGGGAGAGAGAGAGGGGGAGAGAGAGAGGGAGAGGGAGAGAGAGAGGGGGAGAGAGAGAGAGTGAGAGAGGGAGAGAGAGAGGGAGAGGGAGAGGGAGAGAGAGAGGGGGAGAGAGAGAGGGAGAGGGAGAGAGAGAGGGGGAGAGAGAGAGGATGAGAGAGAGGGAGAGAGAGAGGGAGAGGGAGTGAGAGAGGGAGAGAGAGAGGGAGAGGGAGAGGGAGAGAGAGAGGGGGAGAGAGAGAGGGAGAGGGAGAGAGAGGGAGAGAGAGGATGAGAGAGAGAGGATGAGAGAGAGAGAGAGAGAGAGAGAGAGAAAAGCAAGAAAAGAGTCCAAAACAGACGTCCCTTCTTTCTCTATTTCATCTCGCATTCTATATGTATTATTGTACGTATCTTTTCATCTTCTCTTCCTATCCCATAGACGCATAATACTATTCAATCTGCTCGTGCCATAAAAAGAACAGCCCTTTTTATTTCGCATTTTGCATACATTTCGACAGTTCTTTGCTCACCAACAATCGTTTCCATCATTTCTACGTATTCGTCTCATTCACACATTTTATTTATTCGTTCTTTTCTGTACCGTGTTTTCTCGAAAACTCATAAATATTATATTATTATATACATTTTTCTATATCCTCGCTTCCTCCTTCCCCCATACCCACCTTATACCCTCCATTCATCTAGAATTATACTTGATATGGATAAATTGATAGGCTTCCTCCTCCTCATTCTCTCTCTAATTCTGTTCTCGTTTCACGTTCGCATTTCATGGATAGACCGAGACTTAACTTTGAGGGAAAACAGCATGACATCATCTCGCCGTTCCTAGCTAGACGTTTAGTTGCTGTCTTTGCCAAATTGTGCTATGACTTTGGTTTTCGCCGGCAAAAAATACAAGTAATCCCTCCTTATTCAATGGTAAATTATGTTTAAATACACACCTGAGCTAATTTCAAACTCTCCGCTCTGGAAATGCTCTCTCGCTTTCCGTCTACAAGAGAGCGTCCAGAACGATAGTTTCAAATTAGCTCGGGTTCTGCAGTTATTGTTAAAATAAATAAATGGTACGTGCTGGCATCCCGCCCTTTCAAATCTTCTATAGATTTCCCGTAGAAACATAATGCTCTCCCTATTCCACATGTGTTCTTACAACCCGGGGATGTTATAGTTCATTGAAGCGAGAGTGAGAGCAGAGCATGGCAAAGGATAGAGAGAGGGGAAGAGGGAGAGGGACAGGGAGAGAGAAGGAGAGAGAGAGAGAGATGAAGAGGGAGAGAGAGAGTGAGATTAAGAGGGAGAGAGATATAGAGATGAAGATGGAGAGAGAGAGAGAGAGATAGGGAGAGAGAGAGAGAGAGAGAGAGAGAGAGAGAGAGAGAGAGAGAGGGAGGATGGAGAGGAAGAGAGACGTAGAACCCGAGAACAGGGATTTTGTTGTACATATTGTGAAAGTACGCAACAACATTAATATTTGTTTAAAAGTTAAAAAAAGAAACGACAGAGTTAGTGAAGCGAGGAGAGTTTAAAAATGTTTTTCTTTCGCAACTTTTGGACCGATCATGAACATGTTCATGAACAGTCAACCTTTTGATGTTTCTATTTGATTTGTCTCTTTCCCTATTCACCCAATACTTCATCCTCCTTCCTCGATCCTATTTCACTTTCCCCCTCCAATTTCCATTGCGTGACTCCCCTCTATGAATACCCATCCATCATATTTCTAACCACTTCTCTTCGTTTTTTGCTCTTTTGAAGCCAGAGAAGTATTATAACATCAATGATTGTTCTTGTCTGACTTGAAAAACTCAATTTCTATAATATTGACAACGTAGGGAATTCCCCTGTGGCAAAGGCGCGTTGTCATAGGAGATAATGCAGACAGGACGCGACACAGGCTTTTAGTATTTATATTGAATTTTAATAATTCATGTGTATTATTTTCCTGAAATGAGAAGGATCTTGTTAACGGAAGAAGCGCAGTCGGTCATTCAAAAGTCGCGCAAAGAATCAGAGACATCTCTCATCTCTGTTCTTACTCTCTAGCCTCATTTTAATTTATTTTCGTGATGGCTTCGATCAGGAGCTCCGAGGGTTTCTTAGAGTTAATTTCATAGTAGCTACACGGTGAGCAATCCTAGTAGCGTCTCCCCATGAAATTATTCCGTCATAGCGGTCAAATTCTCGTATCCATGAGGGAAGAATTCCGTAGTGATACAGTTCTATGGAATAATTCCCTTATGCATTTTCAAAACTTGCGCACGCCGTTACCTCCGCCGCAAGGCACGTTTTGAGAATCTAACACCACTTTATAGATAAGGGTTTTTATTAATGTGGGGGGAATGTGTAACGTCTGTTCGCGTGCATACCAATCGATAGTGTCACCATTTGCAAGAGTTCAAATTACCTCCAACTTCTGTATACAAACAAGAAGGAACAGGAATGGTCCTGTATACCAGCATGTTCTCACCTAGTACATCACTGACTAACATTCGTTTACTGTTTCCTTGTTACCGCTTTCTCCAAAACTCTCGCGAATGATATCTTACTTATGTTACTTAAAGGGAGCGTAACCTTTCAATGTTGATATGGGGCACGTTTTATTAATATTACGTTCAAAAGTTGAAAAAAATAAAATAAAAAGTGAGAGAGTATGTAAAATTCGGAGTTTTCACTTTTTTCCTTATGCGTTTTCAACTTTTGAACAGATCAATCATTAAACCTGCTACCTCGTTTTGGTATTTTTTTTAATGTGCCTCCAACGTATTCTTCTGTATTTCATTCTCATGCTTTTCCCACGTAAAGCTATCATTATTATTATTCTCAATCATTGATATGTATGATGACTCATTTGTAAACACTTGATCAATTGCACTCTATCGTATCGTTCACATGACTCAATCTTATCACTGTTTACTGTGCTAATATTACTACCGTCATTCCTCTTATTCATTCCGATTTGTAGTGTCCATTCACTTTTTCCCTCTTTTTCATCTTACTGAAGTCATTTTGCTCTGATCGAGGTATATAAGAAACGAAAGAAAGCTGGAAAAACTGCTTTGATTTGACGGATTTTCTCGCCTCTTTTTGTATACTTTTCGAAAAGTCATGATGATCCATTATCCAAGTTCAGTTTGCGATAGTTTCCCAACTCCCAAGTTACCATCTCAATTACTGTAATTGAACCGCCGTGTTTTCGTTAATTTTGAGCAGATCATTACGGTCCTCTTATTCCTTCCGAGTTGTACATTTTCCCGATTGACTCGTTATTGATTTTGGCGATATAATGACTTCTTCTTAAACAATTCCATTTGCAGGCACAGCCTATTTAATCATCTAGGAGCATCATTACCAAGTGAGTACTTATTATGCACTTTCCTATTGACTTCCTTCGTTTATCACTAGTCCATTGATTTCATTCTCGGGTGTTTGAATCCATGCATGATCAGGGGTACAAGTAAAATCAGCCATGATCCGACAATTCCATGCATGATCTTCCGTGATCATGCGAGAATTTTACGCGATCTTTCATTGAATCTCGGAATCTATCTTTTCCATGCATGATCATACCGTTTTAATCAAAATTACACAAATTATCCCTGATCATGTATGGATTCAAACACCTAGTTGTCTATCTTCAGGTCTTTCTTCATATGGTCCACTTATCCAAGCCTATCAACGATGTTAATGATGTATTCTTGTCCAAGGTTTGATCTTATTTGCATAATAATTAATATAATAATAAATATTATTATTATTGTTTAATATGGTTATGGTATCAAGTTAATCATTTCAGTCAAAGCAAGAGTCGAATAGCTATTTCAAACTGCGTATATTTGGTCTCAATCTAACAATTCTTTCAATTATTTTCATTCTTATATTTTTCTACGTCGCATATAAGCAGTCATTACAGTATGACAGGTATACTAAATCTCTTTAGAATGAATAAAATCGACAATCTTTGTAGATCCAGTGATATAACTCTTATCAATTATGTAAAAGTATCTAAAGCCGCTGCTAATCTTCCATCTAATGGAAGTTTATTCTGTTGGGTCATGACCTCATCGAAATATCATACATCGAGGGTATTGTCTTTTATTTATTTAAAAAATATGTATATATTTATTATTTTTTTTATTTACTTATTTATTTATATATTATTGTTATTTACTTATTTTTCACCCCATCGATTGGTTCGTAGGGTTCAGTACATATTTGTTGCTCAACTTTGTACGACAAGATATATTTCATACCAAAAATAACTGTATATTATCAAACTAATAATCAGGCTTTATCAGTAAACGAGACATGGCTACCTCGTTGTGATCATGGAGTTTTCTTCACTAATGAACGCTTTGAAGATAAACATGAAGGGGTGAGTTGGAAATCAATCGATAATATCGAAATCTGAATATCTTGCTTATAGATTCCATATCGTACAGTATTCGCTGGAATTCCTGATACCTATGAGAATCTTTTCTTCAAGACTCGTTATGCACTCTATTATATTAGACAGTTTATGAGGGCAGATTTCGATTGGTATCTCAAGGTAACTAATCATTTTGTTCTCTATTTTCGAATCTTCATTTTGATTTTGTCAATTCTTATTAGTTGCTCATAAGTATTGTATGCTATGATCAAGTAATCGTAGTCTTCATTCTTACCTCCTCACTTTATCTTATTTCGAAAACATTTAATTTTGAATCTCTCCGAGGTCTAATAAAAAAATTCAATTTCTGATCCAATTCTGTTACTCTCTTGATTATTTAGGCAGATGACGATACCTACATCATTGTGGAAAATCTTCGAAAGTTCCTGAGTAACTATGATCCAACTATTCCTTACTACTTTGGCTATCGTCTCAAACCATATTTGGTAGGTGGTCCAAATCTTCTAATATCGATTATTTCCGTCAAATATCGATTATTCATACAGAAACGTGGCTACAACGGAGGAGGAGCTGGTTATGTCTTATCTAGAGCAGCTCTAGACATGTTTGTCGATGAAGCCTATCACAATGCTACATCGTGTTCTGATGATATCTATGAAGATGTGGGAATCGGACGATGTCTAGAAAGCATGCGAATATATCCATATAAAACCATCAATGAGAAAGGTACACATATTTTTGATCCTATATTCATATATTTTATTATTTATATATCATATATAGTATTGGGGTGCGAAGACAGATGAAAAAAGGAAATCCATCTCCTCAGAAATCACATTTTCAACAGCAATTTTGCAAGACTTTACTTGATGGAATAAAAAATATAATTAATTAATTAAATAAATAATTTGTTGCTCTTATCTGACTCCGTCCTTTTAGGCCAACAACGATTCAATACATTCCATTGGAAGGAAACATTGAATGGATTTGATTCTGAGGAGAAATGGAATATGGATTGGCCATCGATTAGAGTGAGTACAGCATTTTTGACACAATTATTGATTACTGATTAATAATTTATTGATTGATTGATTCTACTGGTTATTCGTCGATTGACTATAGTCTATAGACTTATGCGTTTAATTTTTTGATTGATTGAATATTATCTTTTTTGTGCAGAACGAGAGTCAATCAATAATTTTTGTCGTAAAATGGTTTAAAAAGTCAGAAATTTATTCACAAACCTAATATTTTATTTACTATTGTAAATTATCATAAATCTAGGAAATGAAAAAAATAAAAGTATTAAATTGTTAAAAATTAAATTATTTATTGATTGAATTTAAGGGCTATGATGGTATCGCGTCCGATTTGATCTCATTTCATCATTTGGATGAAAATGAAATGAGACTATTCGATATTCTGTTGTACAGAGTAAAAGTGAATGGAGAATGCACGAAAAACGAAGAAAATTGATCTCAAATCACTCGATTCAATCGATAGATTCCCTTATTGTTAGTATTTCTAGTGTCTCTTATGTATTGATTGATCTTGATTGATCTACAAGACCGGTATTCCTGTCTCATACGTGTTGCTAATCGAGCTTTTCATGTTCTATAAGTGTACTTATGATAAATAAGATTCGTTCTGGTACAATCACACATATGTCAGCGTGTCCAAAAAAGTACTGTTACACGAAAAAAACATCTATCTTAATCAAAAAAACCATCATAGACAATCAAACGGTGCACAGTATTTATCGCTCACCATAGCACAGCAATACAGTAATGAATGATCAGTCGAATACTGGGAGATCGTCCCACAGGGCGTCTACATTCGACAGCTACAGGAGCTGAAGGCCGAACTCGATTAATACAACAGAAAAAATCCACAGGTACATCCTATTACTGGAAACTACACCGTGAAAACATCCTCATAATCAATCGTGAAGTGTACAATCATTCACGTTGCCCGAAAAAATCTCACAATGGGCTTCATTTTGTGTAGCGTAGTCATGGAAAACCCATGGAAAGGTATCTGAAGAGAGAAAATAAGGAAATCTATTATGTACACACTCAGCGAGTGGTTAAGGATAGCAGGAGCCTTTATCGTATTTATTACTTGTCTATCTCTACTGTTATTTGTCTACACAACAGACAGAGTAACAGATCTGACAGGGTTTGTCATTCAATATTGTCCGTATAAAATTAACTTGCATAAGAAAATGTCAAAACTGTGGTAAATACCAAGATGACGGGTGTAAAATCGTAACACTCGGAACCAAATATTTCGCCTGCACTATGTCGGACAAATAATAAAATTGATTTTATACGGTCATTTTCAATATATCGATTGATTTCAGTCCTTTATTCAATGTATTTAATCTATCGTCCTCTAATGATACTGATATCACTGTTTTTTGTTGGGTAATGACGTCATCGAAATATCATGACAGTAGGGTAAGTACGATTGATCTTTGATCTTTCCTGTCTTCGCTATGATCTTAAATGCGTGTGTGATTGATGCAATTTTGTACTGAAATTAATCAGTTTTTCGAAAAAACGAATAATATCGACTGAAATTTAAAGGAATTTCTTTGTAGGTTCTAGCATTGAATGAGACTTGGTTATCTCGTTGTGATCATGGAGAATTCTTCACGAATGAACCGATCAATAGTACATATGGGGTGAGATTTTCCTTGCGCCTATGCACTTATTTTTCTCTTTTTCATACATTTCTTTTGTTTTCATTTTGTGGAGCGATACTTTTCATAAGGACGATGTCTATACTATAATATGATAATTTTGAATCATACTGTACGTAATTTTGAATCATACTGTATAATGTCATAACAGATTCCACATCGTCCGTTGTTCTCATCGATAAAGGATGAATATTTGAATCTCTTCAATAAGACTCGATATGCATGGAATTATATACAAGAAGAGATGAAAGCCGACTATGATTGGTATCTAAAAGTAGGTATGAACCAATATTGTTATTGCTTTCACACTTTAAAGGCACATCTCGAGATAAGTTTATAATCTCCGCTCTGGTAATGCTCTCTCGTTATCTTTGTCTACGAGAGAGCGTTGTCAAAGCGGAGAGAAAAATTAGCTCGAGGAGTTAAACGAAGAAAAGCAATAAGAGTATGTATAAAATTTAATGACACAGTATGTAGTTGCGAATACGATATGCGGATAGATATTTTTTACAATAATCTTACTATATTATAAATGATTTCATGCGGATGACGATACCTATATTGTAGTGGAGAATCTACGAAAGTTCTTGAGGAACTTTGATCCAAATCTACCATATTTCTTTGGACATCGTTTGTCACCATATTTAGTAAGTGTTACAGGCACACCTACATAAAGTTAATTTTATACTTCTCATTGGCAACACTTTATTGTAAACAAAGAAGGCGAGAGAGTGTGGCTAGTGCGGAGAGTTTCAAATATTTGAGCTCAAGATAGGCCAAAGTTTTAAAAAGCTCTAATCAAGCTCTCTCGTTGACAGAGAGCGAGAGGGTATTCTTATATCGTGAGTAACAAATGTTCTAGAAACATGGATACAACAGTGGAGGAGGTGGATATGTCCTATCTCGAGCTCTGCTTAAACTATTCAATGATAGAGCATATAATAACTATTCAATATGCCCACATGATGTATACGAAGACTTGGGATTGGGAAGATGTTTCCAAAATCTAGGAGTGTATCCGGGAAAGACCACTAATGATAAAGGTATTTATTTATTTGTTTATTTATCCATCAGTTGAAACATGAATACTGAAGGAGAAAGCAATATGGGAGGGAGTCTCGTCTCGTCACGTCACGCCATTTCGGTTGACAAAATACATAATACATAATGAACATAGCAATGACCTAATGAAAGAAAAAATCAAAGATTATTCCAAACTCACCGTGTGGTAGGATTCTATTGCACGCCCTAAAAATAATCCAACGAGATTCAAATTGATTTGGAATACTCCTCAAAATGACAATTTTAAGGTCAACAGCGTTTTCATGCATATGAGTGGACACGGACATTCTATGGATGGGATCAAGAATGGTGGACTATGGAACCAACTATAAGAGTTAGTTTCTAGTAGATTTTAATCGTATTTTACTTCTTGAAACATCTTTATGATAAATGATTAAGTAAGAGGGACAAACAAAGTTAATCAGCAAAATGCAGTTCAGCGAAGGCAGTCTTATTTTTACGATCTTTTCAAATTTCTGACTTTTCATGCTTATTTCTTCTATTACATTACAGGGCTACGATGGATTTGGTCATGATCTCATCTCATTTCATCATATTTCACCCAATGAAATGAGATTGATCGAGATTTTGCTGTATCGAGTCAAGGTTGACGGAGAATGATAGGTAGTAATAGGATTGTTAGTTGTTGTTTATTGTTGTATAATATGCATAAATATATTGTGCAATTGTAAAATTTAATTGAAACAAGATATGATCGGTTATGTGGAGAAACGTATAAATAGACTGTTATTCCAACTTTTTTCCTAATATAATTATCACTGGCCTAGCAGTGATGATTAGCAGTACTTTGTGGTCCTTGAATAACGGGATAGAGATTCGATAATTCTATATCCTTCTCTATGGATTAAAAATTAATGGACAATGTGCAGATGTAGTATTTTTGTTTAATTTTGTCGTGTTTGTACAAAGTTTATTGTCCAAAGATCATGGCATTAATTTTTACGGTGACAACAAAATATTTAGAAAATCATAAACATTTATTAGGAATTATTACATATATTAAAAACAATGGCTAATCTGCGCAATTGCTCTATCTGAATACCTATGTACATGGGAAACGAGATGCAAAGCTGTCTCGACACAATAAAAGCTCTTGGAAATGATAAAACGGATGGAATGGATCAGTGTAAGCAATGATAATCAATACAATCACTATCTAATAACTACATATCATCCATGATTCCATCGAATTGTGCTTCATAATCTTCAACCGTAGGTATTTTATTCACTGCATGAGCCTTGTCTGTACGAAGCAGACACACCAACTCGCCTAAATAATCAATGAATCAATACTACCGTAATCCATTAAATGAAAAACCAATGAATACCTTGATCGTCAGGGTCAACTCGTAATTCGATACGGTACTTTCTACCAGCTTCAATTCGATGAGCAGTGAACAGATCAGCATTGTCACTTGTTCGTTCCAATTTGATAACTGTCATATCATCGGTTGAGCCATCTGAAATCATTGGCCAATCAATATGAGCAAAATATTTTAACCTTGTCGGTGTTTTTCTCGCAACTTGCACGCAACATTAGCCAAAACCGAATACGCGAGGTAAATATTACTTATACATGTCAAATGGTGCAAGGGTGTATTATTTTATTGAAAATCGATGTGAATCATACCGTAATAAACCCTAGGAGGTCGTATCCTCGGAACATCTCCTGACCCTTCGACATCCTTCCATTTATGATCATCAACCTGATATGAGTAACGGTCCTTAAAGAAATGCATTCATCATAGACTCATTATCGATTGATTCAAACCTGATCTACCGTAACCTCTTCTCCTACAGTACTCATGGTCGTTGTTATGATGGGAACCGTTCGTCGGACACGCGTCTCCTCATCTCCTACAATACATAGATTTATGAAAATATCATTGACATTAGAGAATTGTATTGCCCATTGGTTGCTGTGTAGTTTTTGGTTGCTGTGTAGTAGTGTGGGGATGCTTATCCGGGCATCTTCGCTATTACGGTACCCCCGTGCTTCTGTGGGACAGCATTAAAAATCGATCTGCCTGGGATAGATCGGTGCCAAACTCAAATTCTCAATAATTGAATCGTAAACGAGATGTCTTCGGACGACTCAACAATTACATTGAAGGCATACCCAGCACTAATTCGAAACTCTCTGGCAATGCTCTATCACTTTCTTTTGTTTACAAGAGTGTTGAAGAGAGTAAAATAGGCTTGGGTGTGCCTCATTGTCAGCATAAAAGAAATGAAAGTGGTATAGCAACCTTCATTTCGCGGCTTTTATGCACAATTCTTATGCCGACAGAGAACAAAGAAACTTTGCCATTAAACCGAATAGTATGGCCATTATTCCAACAAACCTGATCCTTCTTCCATTCCAGATCCTTCGCCTGATCCCTCTCCCGATCCTTCATACACATATTCATTCGCCTCCATTCTTCTTATGATTTCTCTTCTATCTTCCTCTCTCAGCATCGCCTCCTCTCGTTCCAATTCTCCATCGATTTCCTAAAATATTTTAACTTTAACAATTTAATAATAATATTAAACTTACTCTTAATAAGTCATCATTGTCCACTCCATCGATAGGGGAATGGAAACCACCAGAACTTAAAAGGATATCAAAGATCAATCAATATTGCATCCACCGTAATACCTTGGCATCTTCCATGGATTATCGATTGGGCGATCAAAGATCGAATTGACTAGAACTTCCTCAGGCCGAGGGGTAGTCTGAAATGATTAGTAATAGAGGAGCCACATGAATCGTTGATAACATTTTTCGTCTGCTGTATTATAGAAAATTGATCTCTAAAACTTAAATTTTAATAATTTTATAATTAATTTATAATTAAAATAATTAATTTTCATAGCCTCCAACCTTTCTCTCAGCGTACATTCTCTTGATGTCCGCATCAACATCGGGAGAAATACGGAGCTCTTGCAGTTTCTGTAAATGTGAAGTTTGATCTTTGATCTTTATGCTTGGAACTTACAGACGAATCAAAAAGGAATGAGCATTGCGTGGGAAGAAGTGAGCTGAAGATGATGGATAGTGGGCCTCGAGATGTAGATCGGGATGAGGATGATGAGGTGGCCAGAGGACGGAGCAGCGATTCCTCAAGTGATCAATGAAGTATTCATGTCAGTTAATATATTATGAATTGTCCTTTCATTTTTATGAAAAGATAATTCATAATATATATCCTGTTTAAAGCAGATAAATATATTTTTATATCCGATTTTCGCATTCTAAAAGAGGTCTGCAGCAGAATAAGGCTGTCATCGGTCATAGCTTTTTGTTCCGGGACACCGAGTAACCATCTCGTGAATACCAGATAGATTCTTACAGTGAACAGTGATCCAGCAGTTCCCTCACACCGAGCATTCATCTTCGTACGAGCACACTTGAGCATACAGAAACCAAGTCTAAAATAAGGAGCGATGTCAGAAGATCAAAGATCAAAGATCAACGGTCCACCGTACCTGCATCCCTCATTTATAGCGAACTGCATCATGTTGGGAGTGAGCGCAGCGTCTACCTCCGGAACGAGCGTCTGTATGGCATAATTAATCAATAAATCGATAATATCTATCAATAAATACCTTAAGTAGTGTATCCTTGAGGGCGAAACCCGTCAAGAGATGGTCCGCATGACAGTCACGTTGACACTCTGCAAGTGGACAATATCGATTTGTTCTGATACAGTATACCGGATATGCTCAAAATTACCGTACCTTCATTCACTCCTGTCGAGTGCTCGTCAACGCATTCAATCACCGCCTCGAATGCTAAAATTAAATTTAAAAAAATGTTTTTGTAAATTAATAAACCCATTTCCCTTTGACCATTGTCCCCGTTTATTTCCCCCCTGTGCAGATTTATTAATTTTACTTCACTAATTTTACTTATTGAAACATCTTAAGTATGATAAATAAATAAATCAAGTATGATAAATAAATAAATAAATAAATAAAAATATTTTTCATATTTACCATCTCTCTGTTCCTCGCACATGTAGTGAAGACCGGAACCGAGCGAATCGAAGAACGTATGCGGACCGCATCCTTCGAGATTCTCCACACACTTCACTGCCTCAGCGTACTGTCTAAAGTTGCGGATTAGTCTTTGATCTTTGATCTTTGATCTTTGATATCTCGATCTTCAGACCTGCAGGCTTCATCGAGATTGCCAATGACGTTTCCTCCAGCGGAGAACATGGCCCGAATGGTGGAATGGAGAGGGTCAGCACACGCCATCGAACAATCGATGGAAGACGATGAAGGAGTTTCTAAAGATCAAAGATCAGAGATTAAAGATCAAAGATCAAAGATCACATACCGTCATCGACAGGAAATGGCCACATGACATCATCACGATAGACTCCTTGGTGAGAGTGGTCGGCGACCCGATCTGACGGATTTATTTGATAAATAGAAATATAGGGCTAGCAAAATAAAGTTCACGTGGATTACTTTTATATACAACACTATCTACAGTTTTAGGTGCATAAAACATATAATTGCACATCTATTAACAGTATTAATTTAATTGTGTAAAATAGCATGAATCGTGAATAAGTACTGAATTTTCACAAAACTTTTGCGGGAATGCATTGCTATGGAAAATTGAACGGATAAGAACTAACGGGCGACTGGCACTGCGGCCAGTGTGCAGTGTAGAAGGGCGAATAATGCCCACCATATCTGATCCCGCATCCTGGCACGACCTCGAGGTTACGGTAACTAAATTACGGTACCCTGATCGATACTAATCAAAGCAAGGTTACTTTTAACATACGTAAACGAAAATTATAATAAGGTGGGAAAATGATATGGATATTCAATCTAATTAATAATATAATAATAAAGCAGAGATATGACGATGCGTTGAAACACAATTGAAAACTATAAGAACGTCAGATACAAATAGTTGAATTAGCTTTATTTCACATAAAACGGTACGCATAACTACTTACAAATATGTGTGAGAATGTATACAAGTGGCTACTACTCTGTGGTTGTGTCTCTTAGTCTTCTACACTATCTCGGATGATTGATGGAGGGAAGGCTAAGGATGGAGAGATAGGCCACTGGGGACAATCATCGAGATGAATATGATGAAAGGAAATGAGAGTACACAGGCTAAACTATACATAGTGGAATGGTTAACGGGGAGTGGAAATGGTTAATCCGTACGTGAATGGTTAACCCGTATGGGAATGGTTTACACGTACGGGGAGTGAAAAGACAATAATGGATTAGGATAAATTAGGCATCGAATCGAATTGTCCGCGACGCAGAGCGTCCAGTGAGGAAGTGTCGAAGAGATAGTAGCATCGGGAGGTGAGCTTGTCACGAACCAGCTAGAAAGATCAAAGATTAAACTAGAAAGTTCAAAGATCAAACTAGAAAGATCAAAGATCAAATTACTGTAATCAAACTTCAAACTACAATACCTGCTGAATGAGTGGAGGAGCCTTCGCGAAGAGAGCAGCGGCCTTGTCGAACGGTTGGAGCAGACTATCCTGAAATCAAGTCGTATATTAAAATACAAAGATCAAAGATCAAAGATGAAGTATTGCGTACCACAAGGAGCCATCCGGATAGAGGGCAGACTTCATTGGCGGCCTTGACCACACATGGGATCATGCAGCGAGTGGTGCTGCAAAGATCAGACTACAGACTACAAAAATCAGAGATCAGACTTCAGACTACAAAGATCATAGATCAACATACTCGCAGAATGGGGGAAGTTGAGCAGCGGTGAGCATGAGATTGCCTCCAAAGGTGGCAGCCATTTGAATGGTTGGATTGCTCGATAAAACCGTGAGATTTGAACGGAAGTAACAGGCAGAATCGCACTCTGAAATTATCAAAGATCAAAGACCAAAGATCAAAGATCAAACTGCAGACTACCGTACTTTGGAGTATGCCATCGATGCTACCCTTGAGACAAGATTCGACGCGATCAAAGCTCGCTCTCTTCGTGACGCAAGCGTGCTCGATGCCGGAGGTAACCTGAAACGAGGTGATTGTAAGTGGGACCATACCCGTCTGGGATATGCCGAGGGGAATGTAGAACTCACCGCATCATAGACGTTACGAGGTCCACAGGCAATCTTACGGTCGAGACAGGTGCGCGTTGCGTTATAGGAACTGCAATTTATCGATCAATAGGGCTATATTATTGATTGGTTTATTTACTCGCAAAGATCCTTGAACTTTTCCGTGGTGTCCTCGAACGAGATGAACTGCAAGTATACTTACCAGTTAAGTCAACGCTAAGGTCTTAGGGTCGTAAGGTCGTTTTAAGTACCTTCTTAGCGGAAAACGCCAATCTTCCCGCACATCTCCTCATGCACAGTGGAGTACCGACGGCGTTGAGAATCGTCGAGACGTTCACACCTTAGCGATGTTATATTATATTTTTATTTCTTTATTCCATCAAATACAAATGTTCATAATCACATTAATAACAGAGGGAAGAGGAGAGATGGATTTCCGTCGCTTATGACTTACAATTAGTTACCAAGGATAAGTAAAATTGAATATGGATTAAAGGCACACCCCAACCTAAACTCTCCACTCTGTCACCACTCTCTCGCTTTCTTTGTCTGCAGAGTGTGCGGCCAGAGTTTCAAGGTAGATTGAAAAGATCGGAGCAACACCAAATAGAATTTAACAACATCGAGTGTAAGACGACAAAGGTGCTACGACGTTATATCAAATATTGGAAATAAGACAACATGCCTGATCCATCTGCGTTCTCAATGGGAGTGTTAGCGACGAACTGATGAAGAGCAGCGAATGTCAATCCAACTGAAATTTGATGATTAGGACTTGACTTAATACTTATTATGACTTAAGTTAAAAGCCTTAGTTAACGATTAAGTTAATTAAGTTAAGGCTCACCTAGTAGACAAACAACGAGAAGAGTCTGATTGATGATCATATTAGAGAAGGAAACTGAAAGGAAATATCGGATCTAACAAGCTTGTTGAAAATGAAGAAGGGCAGATAAAGAGCAATAGATGATCAGATGACACAAAAGATGAGCGAGAGGGAGAGGGAGAGAAATAAGGAGAGGGAGAGAGGTAAGACGGAAGCTAGGCTAAAAAGTAGAAGAGGATCGACATGGAGGTGACAAGAACGTCAAAATGGTGTGGAAGAATTGGTAGGAAAAAGATGATGATAGAGTGAAGAAGATGGGAAGAGATTATTGATTGATTGATAGGAAGAGACGAAAGGAACAGTGATCTACCTTGAGTTGATCATTGTCGGGGTCAATAGATCAGACATCCTTGTTATTCTTATCGTTTGATTTCCTCTTCTCCGATATTCTGCCTGTGCTACCCAACCAAAGGATCAAAGATCAAACTCCAAAGATCACAGATCAACTTTTCAAAATTCATGTTTGTAATATAGATACCGTAACGTCTACAGTAACTTCGACAACATATATACGGTCGTGTTTCCTCAAAACAATACGAAAATCAAAGAAAAAGATCAAAGAGTTCGAATTCATTGAAGCAATCTTGATATTCAGTGCATATTCAGGGACAATATTCTATCATATTTTGTTTTTCCTGGAATATTTCATCCACGAATCCAGGAAACTTGGTATGTCTACTGAATCATAAACTGGCCTTTAATGCTATTAAGTACAAAACATTAAAATATATTTATTAACGCGATCTAGATTTGTCAATGTCTTTGAACCATACTTTACTTTATTGAAGCATTTATAATCATGTTTACAATTTGCAAAAACTATGTAACCTTTTGTAAAGGAATCATTGTCTTTCACCGATCAAATACAACATAAATAGTTCATTTAATAATATAAAAGCCTAGATGACAACACGAGAAGCAAAAATGAGATCACAATCTATGTATATAGAGATCAAAATGGAGCAATTTTTGTTATTGCTATAAAGTTTTTAAAAAAGACAAAAAAGGGTAAAAATTACAGTATTCTACAGATTTAGTGATAATTTACAAATTATCTAAACTTTTCTATGAGTTATTAATCTGGGATTCTATTTCATATCTTCGTCTTCATCGTTTTTGAGTGAATAGGCCATCAAAAGTCCACTGCGACCTCCGTCGGGGAGATTTCTGCAAGCAAAGAATAATCAAAGATAAATTTAGGATGGTACAGCCCGAGCTAATTCGAAACTCTTTGCTCTGGCCACGTACTCTCTCGCTTTCGTTGCTTACGATAGATTGTGGCCAGAGCGGAGAGTCAAATTTGCTTGGAGTGTGGCTTTAGCATCTCTTTCATCCTCTCGGCAGTCCTTTTCTCGTAACTCACAGAGCTTCAAGCTGGACACGGCGTTTCTCCAACATAGCGACAGCGCTCATTGAAAACTTTGCAAAGTGGTAGATGTTACGGTTCATAGTTTATCTCATCATCTGCGCTCTCTCACTTGCTTATTCTCTCTCTTTTGCTCTGCCTGTTTCTCTATCTCACCATGACCGCTCTCGAAACGCTGTGCTGGACAGGGGTTTGCCTGTACCGTACCTGAATATCGGTATCCTGTTCTCTCTATAACAAGAGAATGGCAGCTCTCGCACTGTATAGAATCCGGTCTGAAATTATTGATTGCTAAAAAGATCTTATCGATTGACAAAACCTTTCTGAACAGTTGTTGAGAGGCTAGTGCAGTGGCTACTGTCGATATGACATCACATTTGTGTTCTCGAGCCTGAGCTATACTCCGTTTGACTAGTTCAGAGGCGATTCCTTGACTGGAAAAATCTAGAGTTTGGAAGTGATCAAAGATCAATCTGATCATTGGGAGATCAAAGATGAATCTGGTCGATGGGTAAAGATCAAAGATCAATCTGATCATTGGGAAAAGATCAAAGATCAATCTGGACTGACCGTGAATAAGCAGATGATACGCAGATGACGTCGATGTGGAAGATGAGTTGTACATCACCGAGGGTCTGGTGAGTCTCACCCTGAGGATAGTAAAAGTTACGTAAAGAAAGCAGGAGAGAGAGTGAGTAAAACGAGGAGAGTTTTCTCAGTTTTTCTTTTCTTTTCGATATTATTTTTTGATATTTTCATTTTGGGTTTTCAATTGTGAATTATAAAACATGGAAAAGTATCGCTAATTTGAAACGCTCCGTTCTGGTCACACACTCTCTCTCGAGTTATTATCTGCGAGAGTATTGCCAGATGCAATTTTATCGGTTTTCTTCTCGAGAATTCGACAAAGTTACAGAATTTTAAGAATTTTTGAAAATTTTATAAAATAAATTTATATTGAAAGTGCTCAATGATAATAGATTGATAAATGATTTGAATCAAACCTCGAGTGCATCAATAAATGCATTTAATCTATTGGCATTTCTCTCCTTGTATGGCCCGTTGTCCACATCTTCAAAATATTATATTAAAATAAATAAATAATTTTAATTTTTTTCTATTTTTAAGAGCACCTTCTTTGAAATCTTTGAAGGGGTCAAAATCCGTGGGAGATGAATGGGAATGTTCCTCACGAGGATCGAGATGGTTCAGACAAATTCCGATTATCTCATCTTCTAAACTATCTGAAATAAACAAATTTATTTATTTTAAATGATTTATTTAATTAATTAATTCTTAAATAAAGTTAGATATCAGTGCGAGCCAGCCGGTTAGATTTAGAGAGGTCGAGAGGTTTTCGTGACCATGGTATTTCACTATTACTCTCTCGCCCTCAACTCGGCCTTTTCCAAAATATGAAGGTATGAATTCGCACGAAACGTATTCGAAACTTATTCGCGATGCGTGGAGAATTCTTGTTTCGCGGGTAATTTTTGAGAAAAACACATGACATTACTTTTCCCATGATTTCAACAAATATTAAACTCATGAAATTTTGTAAATTGTTCCTATTTCCATGATTTCAAAACAATATTAAACTTACTTTCGTCTCTAGACAGTGCGACTATGCTCTGATCTATCCCTCCATTCCTCAGATCTGTGAAGAAGTTGAAGACATCTTCGACTGATGCATCTTCAAATACATAATGATTTATTTAAACTGTGAAAGGAAAATTCGAGAAAATTCATTATTTCATATCGCTTATTTTTTTGTTTCGTGATATGCAACGCCATATGAATAATACTTCGTGTTTTCTTTTTAAAAAATAATAGTATTTCTCACGATCGAGTAAATAATCTTCTCAAATAACTAGGAATACTAGGGTATCTGCAAGCTTTGCATAACCAAACAACCAAAATAAGTGAGGCCATTATCGTTTCTTTGTGCATTGTAAGCACGGGATGTTGTTTCGTGTGCGACTGCAACAGTCACATGGATTGGACCCATTAGCTATTTTGGAGTGACACGAATGAGGAATGAGTGTTGTTGGCTACTGCTTTCTAAGATTTGACAGAATAGAGGGAGGTCCCTTGAGGTCGAAAGGGAGAAGAAGGAGTAACTATTGAGTGTTTAGTCAAGTAGTAAATATGGAGATACATGCATGTTATATGTTTCATTTCTATGCAATATTAAAGTGATACCCCGAGTTACTTTGAGACTCTCCGCACTAGTCACACTCTCTCGTTTTCTGTGTCGGCGAGAGAGTATAGGCAAGGCGGAGAGTCAAACTAGCTTGTGATGTGCTTTTAAAAATCTTTCCGATTAACTGCCCATAACTATCATCTCTAGCAGGGCTGGGATTTTTTGAAAATAATTTCAAAAATTTTTTTAATCATAAAATTCAAAAAATGGCTCAAAAATTTTTTGAAAAAAATTCTTTACTTTGTTTAAAAGGATAATAAGCAATTCAGATACATCATTTTTGCCTGAAATGTGGTTAAAACAGTCAATTACGCAATTAACCGAACTCTGAACACGATACAATAATTTTTTCACTTTTTACAAATTCCACGTCACTGCATTGTTCAAACTAATCCTCACTAAAACCTTTAGAATCCTCTTCATCAAGACAGCGAAAGGATAAAAATGAGAATCTTGTTAAGTTTTGTCAAATTTTGTCACAATTTTCCATAAATGTTTCACTTTTTTCTCGTTTTAACGGTACTTTTTTACATTAATTTTTTTGATTTTTTTGAGAAAAATTCAAAAAACTTTTGATTTTGAATTTTTTGAAATGGTCAAAAATTCAAAAAATTCAAAAATTCAAAATCAAACTTTCCCAGCCCTGATCTCTAGCCATGCTCTCTCGATATTTTTTTGTCTATAAGAGCAAATAAATTATATTCCAGTGTTGTTGAAACATTTTCGTTAGAAAAACATTTCGAAAATCGTAAATCCCAGCTCTTCAATGTTTCTTTCTTTAATTTTCAGATAGATGAATTTTCGGATAAATCGTAGATGGGACATTTTAAATCACATTTACAATATTTTTTAATTGATCTATAAATAATAGATATAATTTTATTAATATAAGATTAGCTTACCCAAGCTAACAGTGATCGGCTCTTGAACACGAAATTTATGCAGAAGAAAATGAAGAATTTCATCGGAATAACTGACACCACTGACATATTTGATATCCATGATCTATATTATTTATTTATTTATTAATATTTTTAAATTTAAAAAAATATAGGTTGAAGACGAAATGGAGATGATAGTCTACATAGGAAGGAAAGAAGTTGAATATAGGAAAGAATGGAGGAATAGAAAGAAGAAGAAAAGGAGAATCGGAAGACGAATATGGATGTAGGAGAACAATTGGGGAGAAGAGGAAGCGAAGAAGGGAGAGGGAGGGAGAGAGGGAGAGAGAGAGGGGGGGGGAGAGAGAGGGAGAGGGAGAGGGAGGAAGAGGAGAGGGGAGAATAAAAGAGTGAAAAATTGATGGAGGGGTTAGCAGGAAAACATATAAGAGCGTGCGAAGAAAAATAGTAACAAGGTTATTTATGAATATGTAGGGATGTTATCGTGTGAAGATGTTCCGATGAATCTATGGATACTATACATAGAGGAAAAGTATTTAAAGCACACCCCGACCTTTTTTGAAATTCTCCGCTCTGGCAACACTCTCTCGCTCTCTTTGTCTGCGAGAGAGTGTTACAGTGTTTCAAATTAGCTTGGGCTGTTCCTTTGAAAATCACCATCACAGAACTTATACAGAGCACAAGCTGTGTGTTATGCTTCACACTTTATTCATGTTATTATTGCAATTTTTTTTCTTCTTTCTATGTGTGGAGTATATTTCGGAGATATGACTTCATCAAATATAACTACAACACTTATTTTACTTCTTCTCTCTGCTATCGCTGATTTCTTAGATTCCATACAAAAAGAAGAAAGTGGAGCATTTGCCACAAATTGTGACAATTTTTGACAAAATTTCACAATGTTTCGATTTTTGTAATTTTTCACGGCCTTGATGTATTATCTAAGGTTTTATATTATGAATGTGTTTACCCAATCTAGGATAAAAGAGAAAAAAAATAATTGAAAGCGCGGAGCAAAATTGGTATGCTGTAGCGTAGCATACTGTAGAATCTTACTGAAAATGTGCAGCCATCATTTTTTCTTCGCCCCCTTATGGCTGTATCTATTATTGCATGAATACAAGGGCGCCGACATGGGGGTGCCCCCCGTAAAATTTTGATTCTGTGGAATGCCCCCCTGTAAAAAATGAGATTTAGGCGAAAATTGGGAAAAAAAGTGAAAAAGCACCGTTGAATCCATGGAATTCCCCCTGTAAAATTATCAATTTTTGTTGGAATGCCCCCCTATGGAATCGAGCTCCAGGTACCCCGCCCATGTATGATTGAATGACGCACTACAACAGTATATCGACAGTATATCCATAAAATTTTGTCTACCTTAACAACGTTTAAGATCATGAGGCTAGAGAAAAGGTCAGTTTTCAGTATAGGATGGGACAAAGATCCTGGAGATGATCTTCATTATGTGTTTATTTGCCAATCTGTTAAAAAACTTTCTGTAGATCCATCACTTTATCAACTCTTTTATTGTGATTTTACCAATATATTTTGCTACCATCGTCGTAGTATAGTATTTCTGTATATCAATTTGTTTAAAAAAACGTGTTTCTCTCTTTCCCAATGCATAAAGTTTATTATTATTATTATTAAGACGAATGAACAACATGAACCGATATGAACGAATTAATAAGAATTCTTGCCTATATGAATATCAATTAACGAATGAACTTATCAAACATAGGATTTTACCAGAGTATTATGATTATGATTAGCACTGATTACAGATCACAGATCAAAGAACGGAGATCAAACATCAGATATCACGAAGAGATGTATAGAACAGGTATGCTGTAGATGTATTTGAGTAGATTAATAGAGATCGTGGACGATGCCATGGATAGCAGCAGTCAGTGCCTGGAATAAGAAAGAATCAATTACAAAAACACCGCAAACATCACTATATTATTCATACATTTTCATATCCTCACACTGTGAGGATTGACACACTATATACGGCTCATTTTCAGGGTCGACCCACTATATAAAACTATTTTTTATGTGAAAGATTATAATTTAAGAGAAAAATAAAGATTTTTCTAAATCGACCCACTATATAAAAATAATTCAGTGAGGGCACCGAAAATGTATGATATTATTGTAACCCAACCACGTTTTGTTCTTTCGTACGAAAGCAGTCACTTTGATCAATTAATAACAGTGAATACACCACTTCTTCAGATTTGATTCCATACTATAATCTTTCTATGTATTTGTCACACTCTGGTATTTTCAAAATAGCGGTCTACTTAAATTACGTCACTGGCTATAAGTTTACTGCAAGTTTACTACAAGTGAAAGAGCATTTGACGAAGTGTATTACAGTATTATACAGTAAACTAATGTCTAACTTGAAGTAGACTTACAAGTCTACTTCAAGTGGGAATGATAAGTAAAGTACTAGTTTTGAAATAGCAGAGCATGAGTAACCTCTCTTCAAGAAATGATAAAATAATAATATTCTTCTTCATACCTTAGGATACTTATTGTTCATAAGCTTCTTATGAATCTTGAAGAGACACTTGTCTTCACCAGCAGGTGACTTTGATCCTTTAACGAGAACGAGGAAAGCGTCCTCAGCGAATAGATAGGCCTTGATACCCTGGAGCACTCTTCCGAAGAAGTAAGGTACTGAAACAAGTCGCATATAAATTATACATATCACCTCTTATCATTATGTTTGATGGAATAAACAAATAAATAAATAAATATCTTCAACTCTCTTTCCCTTTGCTAGTAATATCTTTATGAATATACATTTGATGGAATCATAGGTCGAATAGCCACGTTATCGATTTGTAAAATGCGGTATGGTTTTCAAAATTCAAAAACTCGTTCAGGTAGTTGGCAGCGTACTTTTCGGCCTATGGATGGAATATATAAATAAATAAATAAATGAACATATTCCAATAGTGATTAAAACATACATTCGTCTTCAGTAGTCATTGGATCAATTAGATTGTGTTCCTGCAAACATTCCACTGTTATGCATAGACAATATGGGGCTTAAAGCACTTTATCAGAACAAGTTCAGTACAAATTTTCAAATCATGGGTGTTTAGAGGTCAACGAATATATCAATTATGCGATTTTGTGAAATTTCAAATTGGTATTAAATCAATGTAAACATAGTAAGTGAGATCAGAGGCCGTATCCATGAACGGTGGCAAACAGTTCACCGAGGCAAGCGTGATGTCACAAGCCTGGGCGGAGGTTGTAAGGGGGATCACGTTTGCCACCATTCATGGAAATATGTACAAGTATGACGAGTTAAACAGTCTACTACATAAGTGCGCATTTGGCCCACTTAGAAGTTCCATCACCAACCTTCATATGAGAATCATACGATGCTTCATCATATACAACTTCATCTGCAGCATCATACGTGAATGGAGTTACGGTAGAGATGGGATTAAACCTTAATTCAATTGCAATTATAAATCAATATGAAAATAATAATAATGGCTAATACTAATATAACAGATATTCCCGATCCCATCCCCGATGCGTTCATTTGAAGGAATAAAATATTATTATTGTTATTATTATCAAAAACGTTAAAACGGTACTTCATAGGTGATTTCGGAGGGTTTGATCTAGTCGGAGTCGCCGACTTCCTCTGTGCACGAGGACTCTTGATAGCAGGTGATGCCGATGAAGAACGTAATCGGTTCTTTCTAGGTGATGATGATGATAAAGCGACTCTACGCTTAGGAGTTGTTGAACCACGTGCACTTCTTGCCTGCAAACGTAGTTGTTCATTATGATCTTTATAAATCGCTTTTAAACCCGACTGATAGATAAATAAATAAATAAATAAATAATTATACCGATGACGGTGTGCTCGCTCTTGAGGTGGTTGGTCTGCGCAACGAACTCTCGAATTCCTCGATCATCTGCTTGCAGTTCTTCTGTTTAAGAAAATAATCTATTACTGAAGTATCACATATCAAATCCTTACCAAATTTGTCAGACCTTCCCACGTATAGTCTTTGGCGCGTGGGTATCCCCTCCATTCAACTTGATACTCCATCTTTCCATTTCTCTTACGACGATCTCTTATAGCCTCCACTTCGTATACTTCTTCGTCACCTGACATTTCTGGAAAAAAACTTATGCTAGATAAAAAAAACAACGTTTGAAAATCAGGAAACACGTAAGTAAACAAAAAAAACACAAACAACGGGCAAATTTCAAACTTCACTCTACAGACAAGCCAAAAATTGGCGCCAATTTATAAATAACTCTAGTGTGTTTATTTAAGCGAAATTGCATCCCAATGCGAAACACGTTAACTACACGAAAAATACGGTAGCTAGAGAATTCTCTTGAATGTTGGCAATTTGCCAAGTGGGCGTGCACTTTTTCAAAAAAAGATTTTTCTCGAACATCGTTTTATCTGGAGGCGTCTTTCAGTTTCGAAATCTAGTCTCGTCTTTGCATTCGTCTATTTGAAACAATGGCTGATCAGGTAAACTTTTATTTATTTATGTTTAATGTTGTATACTTCAAAGTCATATTTAACTCTTTCAATTGTAGGCAGTTGCCGAAAAGAATCTCGGAAATGAAGCATACAAGAAGAAAGACTTCGTCACTGCTCATGTGCACTATGATAAGGCTATCGAGCTCGATCCCACCAACGCTACTTTCCACTCGAACAAGGCTGGTATGTCTTATTTTCACGGAAACTGTGCTAATTGTGCACTGAGTCGTAATGTTTTGTCGAATGTAAATTGCTTATTCCTTAATTTCCTTAATTGCAGCTGCATTTTTCGAGGAAAACAAGCTAGACGAGTGTATTGCATCATGCGAGAAGGCAGTAGAGATTGGAAGAGAACATCGTGCAGACTACACTATTATCGCCAAGTTGGTTTCATTTCGTCATCTACTTGCTATCAAGAAAACGGCTCGCGTACCTGCTATAAAATCAGTTCGATAGTATATTGGAGAAACTATTGCATCACTTTTCATTCAGGGCTTTCGCACGAGCTGGAAATGCCGAGTTGAAAAGAGGAAACTTGAAGGCAGCTCTGAATTGGTTCCAACGATCACTATCGGAGTACCGTGACCCCGTAAGCACAATTATTCGTGTATTGTTATAGGAATGGCCTGAAATATTTTTGGACTGTACCTCGGTCCACACTCCCTCATATTCAAGGGCAGTGAGAATAATTCGAGATTAGAAATGTTTCTCTGAAACATAGGTCGAATAGCTAGGTTATCGGTTTTCAAAATCCGGTCAGGTTTTTCGATTTTTGGCAAATTTGGCTCTAAATCCGGTCAGGTTTTTCGATTTTTGTGCAATTTTGGCTCAAAATCCGGTCAGGTTTTTCGATTTTTGTGATTTTTTGGCTCAAAAACCGGTCAGGCTTGGTACTTTATAACCTACTTTTCGACCTATGCTCTGAAAATATTTATTTTTCTGATTGAAGCACTATTTATTGCCTGTCCATCTTTAGGAGCTGGTGAAGAAGACCAAGAAGTTGGAGAACGACATCAAGGTAAAGTCTTATTTTTAGTTGTCCAAGAAATACGTCAATTATCACGATTTCCCAACATGCAAAACGAAGACTAGGTGTGCTACAGTGCAATCTATGAATAATAATAATAATAATAGTAATCGATAATTTATAGGAAGAGGAACTCAAGGCTTACATCAATCCCGAGATTGCTGAACAAGAGAAGCAGAAGGGAAATGAGCTTTTCAAGGTTTTTATCGTTTTATTTATTCTATTTATTTTCTCTTTGAATAATTGTCTGATAAGTACTGATTGTATAAGAGCAGTGAGCATCTTGTTTGAAATAAATTAAATATTATTTAATTTAATACCAAAGATGTGTTGCTTTGCAGAAGGGAGACTACCCTAGCGCAATGAAGCACTACAACGAGGCCGTCAAGAGACATCCTGACAATGCTATCCTCTACTCGAACAGGTACCGTAACCTTCAAATTCCACTCAAGACCTACCATATTTGAAAAGTGATTTATGATTGTTATGTTCAGAGCCGCCTGTCTCACCAAGCTCATGGAGTTCCAGAGAGCACTGGAGGACTGTGATAAGTGCCTGAAAATCGACCCCAAATTCAGTGAGTCATACTTGGTTACTGAGATTGTCTGGACAGTTTGTACAGTACACCGCTAGACCAGTACCGGTATGAGTATGGTACAAAAAAGCACGAGTACACCTCTATGTGATTGATGTGATACGGTGTACTTAACGTATTGATCGTACAGAATATGAAATTACTTAAATTGAACTGATGTTGAATAATACTAATTGATTCCATTTCAGTCAAGGCCTACATTCGTAAGGGAGCCGCACTCTCTGCCATGAAGGAATGGGGACAAGCTCAGGTTTGTTGTGATTTATTTTTGCTTAATTTCTAAAGCTATAACATTGATGAACTAAACAATAGCAATATTATTATTTTACTATTATTAGCAATGGCCAAATATCGATCGATGAAATATAAATTCTGAATTGTGCATTATGATTTAATATAATTAATTAATTAATTTCAGACCGCCTATGAAGCTGCTCTCAGCATTGATCCATCTAACAATGAAGCAAGAGAAGGACTCAGACTTGCCATGACTAGCAACGATGAAAAGCCCGAGAAGGTACGGTATTGTGTTTGCTGTTATCGATTTTTAGTCGTAATATATCGATTTACTGTCAAAGAATGAATAATCTTTTTGATTATTGATTGAGTATTGACGAAAGTACGGTATATTATTGATCATGTTGTAATGTATTGATTGATTTATTTGATAGGCTCGCGAGCGTGCCCTTGCCGACCCCGAGATCCAGGAGATTCTGCGTGATCCTGGAATGAGAGCTATCCTCGAACAGATGAGCAATGTAAGTATGAAGATAAATACTGCAGTATATATGCAGTAATCAGTATTATCACTGCAGTATTTGAGAGTACTACAGTGATATTACTTATAATATCTGAAAATGCACCCAATTACTGCATAGCACTTGGAATATTTGTTTTGGACTATGATTTTTCTATGAAAACGGTTTTGATATTTTCTTTTATTCTATTCAACGGTTACGATTCTTTGAATACCGAAATTTATTTATTCACTTATCTTACATTGAGTAAATGTGACAAATAGGAGAAAATATTAGTACTTTGAGTTGGGTGAAAGGTTATTCAAGAGTTGACATGCGATGTCTGTATGAATCTACTTGTCCATTATTCTCATGATAGGTGATAAGACGTTTCAGAAATTTCACTTCAGAAAGTGCTATTTGAGAAAATCCTCTTCAGAAAAGGACGTTTCAGAAATTTCCACTTCAGATATGATTTTCCAGAAAAGGGTGTTTCAGAAATTTTTTTTTCAGAAATATCAAATCAGAAAAGGACGTTTCAGAAAATAAATTAAATTAAATTTAGATTTAGTAGCATTCAATTACAACGGGAATTTTTTCTGAAACGTCCTTTTCTGAGTTGGAATTTCTGAAGTGCCAATTTCTGAAACGTCCTTTTCTGGAAAAGATTTTCCGAAATGGCATTTTCTGAAGCGAAATTTCTGAAGTGTCCTTTTCGAAGTGAAATTTCTGAAACGTCTTATCACCCTGATGAAATTAATTAAATACTCGTGATATTGATTAATTGATTGCAGGACCCCGGAGCACTCCGTGAGCATCTCCAAAATCCCGAGATCGCCAAGAGAATAATGAAACTGCGTGAGGCTGGTATCGTCCAGATTCGATAAATGATATGATACTCAAGATATGATATATATTCTAATCAATTGATTGATCCTCTGTCCATCTATCACTTTCATTCTCTATCATCACACATAAGCTTTCCATATATATATGCCGATATAGTATCTCTATTCCCCTCTTGATAGTTCCTTCCTTCCTCCCAATCATCCGTTGTGTTTGTGTTGTTTTTACCGTCATCTTTTACTTTATGAAATTGTACCGATTTCAATCTAAATTAATTAAACTTAAATTTTTATTAATTGTCACGATGCATGATACATGGTATACATGGGGGTTGGGTTTTCCGAAGAGAAAGGGCGAATTTGCTGGAGGCCTGAATAATAAATATAGGCTAGTTTGCAAAATCAATCTACATAATTATAATTCGATTTTCTTCATCATTCCTTTTCGCCTTCGTCCTTCTCTCTTCCATTTCATTATCCACATTGTCTTTCGTTCTGAACGGTCATTCCTTAAAATGCCTCGTAAATCAAGATCCCGTAGCCATACTGTAAGTGATCTTTGATCTGTGGCCTCTGATCTTTGATCTTTCTATCATTGCAGCCAGTACCATCGTCAGCTAGAACAGATCCATCCCTACCAGTATGTCTCGTCATCTATATCAAAATATTGATTTGTCATCCTACCATATCTTAGATAAGTTCAATTCGTTCGCGTGACTGGTCCGTATCTCCCAAATATGTCACCTCTGACCGTCCTGGAACTACTGTAAGCATACTGTATCATCAGAACGATTATCGATTGCAATCTTGATCTCTGATTATTGATTAATCGATTAATTTCGTTGTGATCTTTACCTTTAGTTATCGATCTTTGGTTTCAGGCGAACTCGGACATTACCATATCGGCTAGATCGGTATTTACACTTTAGTGATTGAAACAATCGATAATCGATGATTAACTGTAGATCCCTACTACAAGAACTACAACCGCTTCCAATTCTACCGTATCCACTATCACCGATGCAAACATCGCAACCACCACAATCGGAACGATTAAAGGCAAACCATTGGATGTTGATCGTATGATTTCGGTTAGAACAAGACCAGAGATCAGAGATCAAAGATCAACTTTAAGGAGATGTCGATTCGTCTTGATACTCCGTCCGTTCGTTCTGATCAGTCTACGTCGGAGGTCGCTTTCATCAAGTTTTTGTCAATCAATAATAACTATTTTTGAAGATTGGCAATAAGACCACATACCGTATGAAGGACGGATCGACTTTAGTGATTGTTCAGAAAGATGAAAAGGTTTGGTCAAATCAATAATCTCATCAATCAATAGATCAATAATTTCCACTCTCAGACTCGCACGATGAGATTGGAACTGGCCACTGGTGAATCGGTAGGTTTGCCGCGATATTATTAATCAATGAACGGATTCCAATCAATAAATCAATAAACTGAGTACAATTGTAGATCTTTATCGATCGATCAAATGAAGAGAACAGTCTTCTAGTGCTTAACAAGGACCGTCAAGTTGTCAGTGCTGTCGGAACGGATTGGAAGCCACCACAATAAGCCCACAGAGTCTGTAATAGAAGGAGCGATAATAGTAAAGGGATGAATGTCTTCTTTATCCGATCGATAAACTCGATTGAGTTGATACTGGCACATGCAGTCTAATACACTAAGTTTGCAAAAACACAAACAAACGTATGACACAAAATGCAATTTTGACAACAGTTCATGACATATCACATACATATCAATGAATAGGTCAGACATGGTACTAATTATTCTGCACAACGTGATGCGTGATAACGTGTTTCTCCCTACGATTATACTCGTTTACCATGGAGTAGTTCATCTTAAGATTGAACATAACTAGAGGAATGCAGCTTATCTCCTATCTCCTACATCTTGTATTACCTCCCCTCTCTTGACTGGTTCTCCTTCGCCTCCATATTAAATCTCTTCCTCTTATAAAGTAAGTGACTGCGATCTCACTCGAGACCATAGCCTACAGCTATACATCCTCTTACTCCCCCTTTGGCTCATAGAAAGCGAAATCATCACTCACTCACTTTCATTTCTGTCGTTTCTCAACTTGGTGCGCCTACCGTACTCTACACCACACGCAATACCGTATTCTTAGATGTATCGATTGCTCTTGTTATGTATTCTACCTTCCCTGATTGTTGCATCACCCTTCTGTATGTGTCCCAATGGACAGCCTGGTCAAGGTAAGGATTACTGTATGTCAACGGTAGTCTAATCAATCAATAATCGTAGCCATATCGTGTCCCCCACCCAAAGAGCCGTCATGTCCGCAGACTCCACCATGTCAGAAGGAAGATAGAACGTTTAGATCAACCTTACAACTACCCGAACTACCACAGTTCCCTACACTTCCTCCCATCGATACCAAAGTTTGTTCATTGTCATGGAATTATTGATTATTTTCAAGATTTGAGCAAAATTATTGATTATTTTCGTTCAGAATATGTTCCGCAGCTTCAGTCTGCCTACTCTTCCGCCCAGCATGAACTTCTTCCCTAATCTATTCGACAGTACGGTAAGTGCACCAATCGATCCATGGTCACAATATCCTTGATCTACCTTGGACAGACCACAGAGAGTCCCGACACACCCGCGCCCACCGCTCCTCCTCCTCCTCCACCTCCACCCGAGATGTCCACACTGCCCACACTCGAGAATCCAACACTCGCCCCGTTTAATCAACGAGCGCCATTCGGAGTCCCGGTACGGTATCTTCGGAATCACAAACTGACTTTATTCTTGCGGTTTAGCCGTCTGGCCAGCAGATCCCCTACGGGCAACAGCCCATGCTGATGATGCCGATGGGACAACAGCAAATGATGAGCAATGGCCAGCCACAAATGATGAGCAACAGTGGCCAGCCACAGATGATGTCCAATGGCCAGATGATGAGTGGTATGCAGCCAATCATGATGGGACAGCAGATGGTCCAGCCCCAGCAACCCCTCCAGCAGCAGTACTTCACCGAAGTACAGCAAGGTAACGGTACCTTCGGGGTCACTGTAATATATCGATTGATTCAGGTGCCCGCCAATTCCCCACCGTAATCAGTGGATCTACGATGAGTCCTGTCATGATCACTGATATGAGGGAGAGCACTGTGAATCAATTGAGATATGGACCCGAACAAGGGGCCATTCTAACTGGAACTGTCAGTTGCATTTATTGATTTATCGATATCGATTTTCTCTAAATATCGATTACTTCAGGTCGCCCAATCTGAGGATAACGATATGGAGCTGGTACAACCAATTACTTACAAGAAGACCGTATCCATCTACGAGAACGAAAAGAACAGTAGGTCACGATCGATTAGATCTGCCTACAGTATCCCTTTCAGATGGCTATCGTAAGCCAGTCAAGAGGGCAGCCTCTCAGGACGAAGTTTCATCGATAGAAAAGTGTAATGACGAACGATTGAAGAAGATCATTCTTGGGGTAATCGATAGAATCTCATGATTATTGATTAATCGATCAATTGCAGAATGTTGACGGCAATCCATCCACGTCTAAGCGAGCAATCCAGAAGGTTTGATTCTCAGACTTGATCTTTGATCTCTGACCTATTGATGTGCAGGCAGCCAGTGAACAGATTGGCGGTCTCTTCGATGTTATCTGTTCTACACACGACTTTTCGTATCTGGCCAATACCCAATTGTTCTGCGAGGTTTCATTATTTATTTATTACTAAAAATAATTTTTAAAAATCCTAGGCAGGAAATGACGAAGTTACTTGTTTTGCTTTCCTCCACACCCTACTACAGTAATCGTCGGAGATATACCGTAACACTCGCCATCATGATTGTTGGTGCACGTAAACTACATAGGCATTCATTTGTTCATTATCGATTAATAAAGAGGATTATAAAACAAATCACAACCGAGAGATTACTGTAGGGATTGATCGAGAACTGAACTGACAGGGTAATACTGCATAAGGGAGGGGATGATGAGATTCTAGCATGACTAAAGATCAAAGATCAATTCTTTAAAAAAAAACACACAATACTATCTACAAATCTTAAAACTATGTATATAAGCATGAATAGATTACATTAAATATTATTTCGTGACAATCGCTTGTTCTTAAACCGAATTTTTTTGAGACGAAAGGCAGCGAAATACAAAAATAGTACAAAAATTATGACTGAAAACCGTGAATGAAAGATACATCAAAAAGCGATCAAAGAAAACGATTAGAATAAACAAATCACGGGTGCATACCGAAACCAGATCGGGTGGGTGATAATCCTCAGATAATGTTAGGGAAACCTGGCACGATACCACGCCTTGTCAGTTATTCGGCATTCAAAAATCTATTTTTTCCCCACCGTATCGTGCTAGGATCGACTGTCAAGTTTCCGGAACAACTACGAGAAAGGCTGGAGTGTGCCAGGCTTACCGTATTCTCTGATCTACGCATCTTGCAGATCCGTGTCCTCCTCATCGCTATCGTAGCCTATCGTGCCTCCGTTGATGCGCACATCTCGACCAAGATTCTTCCGACAGAACCGAGCATATCTGCAGGAGAAGAGATCAGAGATCAGAGATCAAAGATCAAAGATTATGCCAAGTGGAACGAAACCAGAGTAGAGATAGAGATCAATGAGTCAGGGGCACTCACGTTGATACAAGTCGACCGAACAGCTCCTCTACCTCATCCTCGCGCATTCCTGTCAATGATTTTCTATTAGTGGCTAGTCATAGGTGATGAATGTGGTATACTCAGCAGTGCTAATAGATGGACTCAGTAAGTTTTCACACACTTTTCATGGTATAGGATATCTTTTGATAGTATAGTCGGGTGGGTTTGTTACAATGATATTGATCCATATTTATTGAAACGTCATAAATAAAGACCAATATCATACTACATCTTGTAAAGTGTATAATCAGCCAATCCATAGAGCATAGGTTTGCATAGACTTCGCTATTTGTATAATTCAGTACTATGATCGTCTGGAACTATCACTCTCGGACATTGGTCGAATAGCTAGGTTATCGGTTTTCAAAATGCGGTCAGGCTTTTCGATTTTTGGCAAATTTTGCTCAAAATGCGGTCAGGTTTTTCGATTTTTGTGAAATTTTGGCTTAAAATGCGGTCAGGTTTTACGATTTTTTTGGAAATTTTAGCTCAAAATGCGGTCAGGCTATGTACCTTGGGACATACTTTTCGACCTATCTCGGACTGGGACTTTTTGAAACTGATTTTAAAGATGTTCACATTAACTTGATTCCTTCAGGAAAAACTTAAATTTACAAATTCCAGATTGTAGCATTCTCCATAATTTCCAACGATTACTATCAAATACTAGAGATAGATAATATTGATTGGTTTAGATATTCCTCCAAATCGATATCGATATACTAACCAACTCCACACGCAATAGTCATGTATCCCGAGTGTTGATCGGGTGAATGGCTACCGAAGTTGACGAACTCGTAGCCCTCCACGGAGGTACGCTTAGACGTTGATGATACCACTCTGAATGACACAAATGATTAGGAAAAATCATTCAAAGATCAAAGATCAATTGATTAAAGACCAAAGATCAATCGATTAAAGATCAAAGATCAATCTATTCAAGATCAATCGATTAGAGATCAAAGATTAATCTATTCAAGACCAAAGATCTGTAGTCATGATCAATGATCTGCAGATCAAAATCACTTTACTAAAGACCAAAGATCAAAGACCACTACCGTGCTCCAGTGATGCCCCGACTGAAGAGCACAGCTCCGAAGAGTGTTTGCTTGTTGTGAGGAATCGAGTTGAGACTCATTGCTGGAAAGAGGGAAGATACGATTAGATACCATCACACAATCAATCTTTACAACTATTATAAAACATATCTATCTACTCTTGATATCTATCTATCTGATCATAAATATTATCATTATTAATATTAATGTTATTAGACGTAGCGGCCGAAGCACCATAGGGCACATTGCTAGCTAACTTATTTAATAAAAAAAATTATATTTAAAGTGCATGCACACTTATTCTTGTACATCTATTAAAAATATTAATTTAATTATTAATAATCTCCATACCGAGTGAGATGAGATTGTCCTCCACATCGTACACCGTCTCCCCGATCTCCCTAGCGAACGATATCAGCTTCCTGGAACGGCACAACCATTGTGATGCACTGTCTGTATGACATAGCAAATGACTGACAATGACTGTGCACTACAAAAGGACATGTTGGAGAGTATGTGACCATATTTTTTCGGTACCCTCGCCCTCTATTTTATATAGTGGGTCAATTCTCGAAATAGGGTGGGTTGATTCACAAAATTCGTTATTTTCGCATAAAAATAGTAATTTTTAGCTTCATTTTTTTATCAAGTGGCCTAAAATGGGCCTTATATAGTGGGTCAATCCTCGCACTGGGAGGGTATGGCAATGTATGTATGTGACCGTTTCGTGAAGGCCTGTCTCCATTCGTATCCTCGCGTTATCGCATACCATATCCAATCAATATTAATTATCGTCAAGCCTTTCAATATCCCCCTCGCCTTTCAGTACGACAGTGTCAAAAGTATCTCTATACTGTGGACAGATCAAAGGTAACGATGAGAATGTTCTCGAGTGTTGTTACAAGGTTCCGACACAAGACAAACAGAACATTACTCATTCCAGTCAAACCGACAGCAACTTGTAAACAAGAAGGAGCGATGGAAAAAACTCAAAAAAGGTACACAAACAAGTAGAAGATGTGTTGGATTTGAACCTTCTCAACTTCCACCCCCACTCTCTTCATTCTCCATACTCTCTCATCCAGAATAGAGTTCATATAAATACTACTGCAATTCTGACCTATCCCACTACCTTTTATTTATTTATTTATCTACGCCCGAGGCGCAACGAGACATGAGAAAAATAGAAGAGATAAAGAACATGATATAATATATTATTGACTCTCCAGACTGGCGGGGGGGGGGGGGAATTTACAAAGGACGTAATTCGTGAATGATGGGGTGATGGGTAAGCCGGTTTTTGAATATACTGGGATTGGGTGATGAAGTGATGAGTGGAGGTAATCGGGAGTACCATCTGGCCGTTCGAACAGGAAAGGAGTGGAATCGGGCAGTGCTTGTGGTCGCTTCGATATGGATGCCGAATGAGGACGTTCGATCTCGTAAAGGTTTGTATAAATAAAAAGATGAGCGATCGATAATGGTGGAACCGGACATAATCGAAAAACACATACAAAGGTCACTAATGACTCTCCTCTCAACTAACGCGCGCAGGCCTAGGGTTTTCATCCGATCATTGTAGGAGGGCATAGATTCAGGATATGTAGGGGAGGGGAAACAACGGTAGAAAACTTGACGAGTGAAAGTGTGTTGAACATTCTCAAGGGAACGAATATCGGAAAGGTAATGTGGATTCCAAAAGGGTGAAGCGAAGTCAAGGAGGGGTAATACATAGGTTTTATAACATTTGACAAGGATTTCAGGGCAATTAACGGGGACGGCTTTAAAAAGGAGAAACATCTTGTTACGAGCTTGTAGAGCACGGGTTTTGACAGAGGAGGTATGCTTTAAATCAGAACGAACTTGGACACCTAGATCACGAACATTATTAGACAGGGGGAGGGGTATTGAGTCAATATGGTAACGATTGGTTTGTGACTGTGAGCCTATTCGAATGTGTGAACATTTGGAAGCAGAGATAGACAACTGGTTGGCATTAGACCAGTTATACAAACAATCGAGAGCAAGTTGAAATTCGGAAGTAAGAGCATCACGATCCTTACGGTTATAGGAAACATACAACTTAACGTCATCAGCATAACATTGCACTTTGACATTATGATATCTAGACAGAGTAGCTGATAAATCAGAGAGATAAAGCGAGAAAAGTATGGGGCCGAGGACGCTACCTTGGGGAACACCAGAGACAATCGGAAAAGAGTTACTGAGAGTGGAAGATAGTCTAACACAAAAAGATCTATCAGATAGAAAAGATACTAGCCAGTTATACAAACAACCGTGGATACCGTAGTGAAGCAATCGTGAAAGTAATTTAGGATAAGGAACAACATCAAAAGCACGTGTATAATCTATGTACACAACATCTGTGACAAGTTTATTGGAATGGGCAGTGGTCCAATCATTTTGGCATTGTAACAAGTTGGTAACAACACTAGCACCGGAACGAAAACCGTGCTGAGTGGGGGGAATAATGTTGAAACGGGAATACCTAACCGTATTCTACAGTAACCACTACCGTACTCCACCATGTCTGCGTCTCGTTGCTTCCTTCTATCCGCTCTCCTTGTCTGCACTCTGCTCGTTCACATCAACGCCCAATACTATTACTACCCTTACTACTACTACCCCTACTACACCACTGCCTGGTAAGGCCAATCAATACAAAATCAATCAATAATCAACCGAATCAATCGATAATCAATCAATAATCAATCCAAATCAATCTATATTCAGGGTCGGCAAGAGACAGGCCGGATTCTATCCCGAGGGGCAGGCTCAGGGACAGCCACAGCAGGGATACGGACAGTACTATGGTCAGGGATCGGGTCCGTATGGAAGCGCTCTTTACGGCTATAATGGACAACAGCAACAGCATCAGCAGCAATAATAATCAATCGATCGATAATTAGCAATAATGATCAATCGATAATCGAGATTTGTTCATATTTTCGCAGTCTCATTTCGCATGTTCTAGTTCACAATGATAAATTCTTGCTATCTGAATATCTACGATGAATCAAACACGAATGAATAAAACCAATCGATAATGGTACCGTACCTTCGCATTCGTTCAAAGAGCCGTCGTTGCAATTCAAATTGAGCAACGAGTCCACGGGTTCCCTGACCGAGCAGAGTCAGGACGAAATCACGCGATGGGACACACGAGGCACGGCCTACAATCGATTACGGTAGATATACGGTACCGTAGATTACGGTAGATAAGGTAACTGTACCAGGGTAAAACTGAGCGAAAGCCTGAGCGTGGCTCAGCTTGAAGAACGCGATTAGCGCACCACCAACAGGGACCTGTGATAGGGCAATCAATAATCAATATCATAATAATCAATATTATCGATCATACATTTTCGCCCCACCCACAATCAGTTGTTTTTGCGAATTATAAACTGACCCGAAATTAGGACAAAACTGACCCGATCTACATCTCAAGTACTCGAAACTGACCCGACATGGGGTGATTCTTACTAATCTCGATCTCCTGCATATTCCTAGATGGGTTTCGGGTCTCAAAACTGACCGCATCGACAAAAAGTGCTCACTCACAATGTGGGTGCTCGAAAATGTATGTTATCGATTAATTGAATTTTCAATACCTGAAAGTTCTTGTCGAGTGACTGTACGAATGCGTCTAGACGACCTCCACCCGAACGACACTGCAAGCAATCGATTATTGATTAGATACACAGTCACCGTATACTTTTTTAGAGTACTGTACAGTAGTGCCAGAACTTCTGATTTGCACTGATTTGCACCCAGAAGGAAAACATATTTTGGTTTTCTGAGGATAACTTTTTATGCAGTTAACCGATCATCTTGAAATTTTTATATAGTGTGCTCAAACGTGTTTCACAATGTACACCGAGGCATGGAGCCGGTTTTTCAATTTCAACGGCTTCCAGGCTACAGTATCCCATAATGACTGTTTGGCTCATTTTGAGGAAGTTACTTCTCCTCTAATTTTTAAACGTATTCATGCAGTTTTTTTCGATTTTTCTTCACGAATATATTTTAAAAAATCAATTAAACAAATTTATTATCAATATTCAACACGTTAACAATCAAAATAATTGATTAAATCAATGTCAAAGCGGATAACTCACGGTTGTGATATTTGGGCAAAAATTCAGGTGCAAATCAGTTATTAAACGTGTTAAATTAACAAATATTAATTTTGTACTTAGTTTCCGTGCTTCTGACTGATTCAACGACGTGCGGCGAGCAGGAGCGTACGATAGCATTTGCGATCATGATTCCATTGATTCGCTGCAGAGGACATAGTCCGAGTTCCTGTGCAATACCACGCTTCTGCCATCGTGATTTACCGTGGGGACAAGCTTCTGGCCATCATCTCGCGTCCCGACTGGCCTAGTCCGACAAGATGACCTTTCGCTAGTCTGCGACTGTCTATTTGAAATGAGCCTCTAGCCACTTCAGACGATTCTCTCTGTTCTTAGGCGATATTATGGGCTTCGTATTAAGAATTCTAGCGTTAAAACCAGCGTGTTTGGGTTGTCTACGGATGATGAGTCGATGGAGGAGTGACACCGTATAGTGTCATTTCTTGCTGGTTGATTGCGGAGTTCGCCCGCTGGAGCTCGCGCGATATGCTGATAATATTCCTGTCATCAAGGTGCTAGGTGATACGCGAAATACCAGGCAGTGAAGATTGACGGGTTTTCACAGATTTGGGACCTTTTTAATGATACAGGAGATCGTTGACTGGTTTACACCAAGCTGGAGAGCAGTTTCGGATTGCTTCAGACCATTCATAACGCCGCGGGAGATTATGCGCAGGGCATCAGGGGATAGATATCACACACCTTTAGGTTTTGCCATAATCAAATAAACAATAATACAAGAAAATAAATTTTAAAAATTATAAGAAACAAGCAAAAAAGATGAAAAAATGTAATCCTTTTGAAATTCTCTATATGTCTACGATATGAATATTAATATTCGATAAATGCAAAAAGTATAGATAAATGACTATTGTAGCATGCGTAAGTACTTTTTAAATAGTGAAAAAATTGTTTAAAGCAACCAAAATACGTCGCAACTTCAACCACTTAAAATGAGCAATACGGTAATTTTGGGATACTGTAGCCTGGAAGCCGTTGAAATTGAAAACCCGGCTCCATGCCTCGGTGTGCATTGTGAAACACGTTTGAGCACACTATATAAAAATTTTAAGGTGATCGGTTAACTACAAGAAAAGTTATTCTCAAAAAAACCAAAATATGTTTTCCTTCTGGCCACCACTGTATATGAATACCGTATACCGTATACCACCAAATACCGCACCTCTAGTATTCGTCGAATACATTCACTCGACTGCAGACCGTAAGCATTGTTGACGAGATGAGGAACACGGTAGGTTGAACATAATGTACCTGGAATAAAAAAAAAGTGTATAAAATTTGTGTAAACGATATCAGGATCTGTGTTTTCAAAACTAAGAGATTTACAAATCAATAATAGTATCTCTATCATTGAGTACACTGTGTTTTTTTAAACTTAAAGTGTGCTTACACACAGCCACTCGACACTTAAATTACAAGTGAAATGTAAGTCTACTTGAAGTGGTGTGATATAATGCAATGCATTCGCCAATTTTTTTATTACCTACAGTTTACTTAATACCTACTTCAAGTTATGGGTAATTTTCAAGTTTTGGAAAAAAAACAGAGCTTGGGGAACCCTCTGACAGATACATATGTAGACACACATACATTGGTTCTGTGATTGCTTTAAAGTTCATTAAATTTAAAAAATCCATGTCATATAAAAGTATACATGTTCGGAGGAATGGATAGCCAAATTTAACCACTTTTTAGTTACGACGTTGTAACAATGTGTCCTTTTTCGATTAGGCAGTCATACAGGTAGATTTGCCAGATGGATTTTCCCGATCTTGCCCGCATAAGAAAAATTGGTTTTTGGCGCTTTAACTGACAGAGAAGACCATGAATGGCATGCAGCCATTGACCTACCGATAGCCTCCAAATCATCAGGCGCACGCGGGGCAAAGGCCGAAGTTGTGGTTGCGACACAGAGAACCTAAAGAGGCAACGCTACAGTACTCTATGATCATATCAGCTACAGTATACCTCCTCGGCGTTCCTCTCGAGGATTCGCCGTATTTCAGAGACATTGGTAATGAGTGCATCGCCTACGCGGATCGGATCGATCACCAATGGTTCGTATCCTATGAAGGATCAGAGATCACATAACAACATCGGACGAATAAATACTAAATTATCGATTCATTTCCATAAGTTCCATGAAATCTAATTTATATTTACATTTTTTCATAATGACACAATCGCTATAACAATAACTAGGTCACCTTCCCAAGCTAAATATGGAGTGTCACCTAATCTAATCTACACTGATATCAAAATTATATCATACTTCTGCTTTAAGGGAAATTTTGTTTACATTTGTTTTAGAGATGGCGAAAAAACTGAAATACGATCTAATTTTGTCGACTATTCGGATATTAAATGCACCAACCAGCAGCCAGAATCGCCTTGAAGCACGACTTCTGATCCACCCGAGACCATATCACGTATCTGGAATTAGTCGATTAAAGATCAAAGATCAAAGATCAATGATCAATGTCCTCACTTTGCTCGGGGTCTGTGCTTCCTCCAGTGTAACATACACATCATGAGTGTCATTCCAGTAGCCATAGGGACTATCACCGCTCCCTTCACACTGTGAAGACCTTAATTGAGTGAGATCGTTACTCTACTATACCATTACCGACTCCTTAGTCAATCAATCATTCTTCTTTATTAAGCAACAAGACATGACATTTCGCACCGTTTCGTAATCACTCTCAGGGATGGTCTCTTTTTCTACTTGTTCACGAGGACATACATCAGACATAGGGATACCACTTATTTATATATAGTAATGGATAATGGATAGACTACTACGGTTCTTTTAATGTACACTGTACTAGCGAACTACTGATTTCAAGGCGCCACGCGAACCGTGGTATAATGGTAGTACTGCTTGCCGGCTAGCGTGATCACGTTGGTTCGATGCCAGGTTGAAGATGATGAGACGTCGATCGCCCGGTCTTTATCGGTTTCTCAGAAGGCCTCACACCTTTCCATTCTCGAGGTGTGATGTCGGACAATGTCAGACAAAACTTAATCTGATTCAGCCATTCATTTCATTTTTCTTCCATTGTTTCAATCGTTCACAATATAATAGGATACAACATTATTCATATTACTAATTTATTTTGTATAACACTATTTAATTTTAACTTTAATGTAGATGCAATTCCACCTTTTAATTAATTAATTTTATTAACATACATATCAAGTGTGCAGTAATTACGCGAGACTTAGAAACCTGTCAGTTATCTTTTAATGTGCAGGAAATGACTAGAATATAGTCTACATAACACTGATTAGAGCAAATACCAGCACTCCCAATGGTCATGAGAGCTGCAATCTGTACAATAGTACATTGTACAGTATTCAGCTCATATTTCTCTCATAGAATACCAATGGAGAATCATTATACAAATGAGAACAGCCATTCGTGTTTACATTTTTCAGTATAAACACATTAATTAAGAGGTGGCTCTGATGTGGATATTGGGCCTGACTTGCTCGTCTCAATGTCAGAAAAGTTCGTATGAATAGCCATGGCCATTTGTTCATTTATACAAAGAAGTCAGAATTCAGTTACAGTCTACTCCTTGGCATCATTGAACCATCCCTCATCGATCGTATCATATCAACTCCATTCCCAAGTTCGCTCTCCATTTCCCTCTCAATCAATCACTCAATCTCTCATAATAAATAGATCATAACCTCCCCTCTCATCTCACCTAATCATCTCCCACTCCCTCTATGATCCTATGGCTGATCTCTCATCAATTACGACACCGCAGACCCCGCCCACTCATGGATCAGTCACCATATAAGGACTGCCTTATCCATCATATTCACTCTCATCCTCACAAATTGTGAGTCACAATCAGTCTTCATTAGTCTTTCCAATTGGGCACCGCTCCTCTTTCTGCTTATTAAGTCTATATTCATCGATACTTAAAGCAGGACAGAGACGCGGTGACCTCCTGGATGGATCATTCGCTACCTACACTACATCTCTACTGCGCACCCTACAGTATCCCCATACTATCCCCTCTACAGTACACCCTACAGTATACCTCTTCTGTGCACTCTACAGTATCCTAATTACAGTACACCCTACAGTACCCTAACTACAGTACACCTCTATTGTGAACCCTACAGTATCCCCAAACACTATTCCCATCAACAACATCGATTCACCCGTGTCATCGTGTTTCTTTCTGCTTATTAAGTCTATATTTGTCGATACTTAAAGCAGGACAGAGACGCGGTGACCTCCTGGGTAGATCATTCTCGATAACTACAGTACACCTCTACTGTGCACCATACAGTATCCCCATACTATTCCCTCTATTGTGAACTCTACAGTATCCTAACTACAGTATACCTCCACCGTGCCCCCTACAGAATCCCCATATACTATTCCCATCAACATTGACTCACCCGTGTCATCGTGTTTCTTTCTGCTTATTAAGTCTATATTTGTCGATACTTAAAGCAGGACAGAGACGCGGTGACCATAGATCGGCGCCAACATGGGGGTACCCCCTGTAAAATTAGGTCTTTTCGAAAATTTGTTGAATGCCCCCTGTAAAAAAGGAAGTTTAGGAGAAATTTTTGGAAAAAAAGTGAATGCTCCCTGTAAAATTAACCATTTTTCGTTCGGATGCCCCCTGTCGAATCGAGCTCCAGGTACCCCGCCCATGTATGGCGGTGACCTCCTGGATGCATCATTCTCGCTATCCACAGTACACCTCTAGTGTGCACGCTACAGTATCCCAACTACATTATACCTCCAGTGTGAACCTACCGTATCCTAACTACAGTACACCCCAACTGTGCACTCTACAGTTACCCCCATGCAATATCCTATCAACAACATCGATTCACTCATGTCATCGTGTTTCTTTCTGCTTATTAAGTCTATATTTATCGATACTTAAAGCAGGACAGAGACACGGTGACAAGTCGATAATTGACCCATTTCAATGCTTATCATCCTTTTCCTATCTTATCTTATCTAAATAATCATCAACAAGTCAACACTGGTTACATTCTGGTCTGGTGTTTCTGGTCTATTTTCATTATCAAATGTTCTTTTCCATAGCCTTCTCAAGCTTCGCTCGTTAAAAAAATCAAAAAATTATTCCTACCAATAGTTTTGAGTGCGTGTACGGCGAATTCATTAGCCAGACAATTCATCATAGATGATCCGAGTGCCTTTGGTTGCACCTCACACAGATTGCCCGATCGACCGATGCCATGCGTGAGACTGCAAAGGCGAATCGATCAATAGATCAAAGATCAAGTATCTTACCCGCAATGAAGTCTTCTCACCAGCGATGAGGCTACTCTTCCTTCCCTTTCGCCCGCACCCAGTGGGGTCTAACATGTAAATGCATGGTAATCAATCAATAACTTAATCAATAGAAAATCAATCGATAAGATACCGTATCAACTCGATTATTCGAGTCGTGAGACGCAATCCACTGCAGAAACAGCTCAATACTGTGCTCGGTCCAGCCCTCGTCTGGTATCAACTTCTGTAACGAAATAGATTTATCGATCATTCATCGATTACGGTAAGTGCAAGCGCTACCGTATCCCAGGTTCAGGTAGTAATCAATATCAACCGTACCTTGGTCCACAGTTCATTGAGTAGCAGGGAGGTAGACTTTGTGGCTATTCTCGAGTACTCGTTGTGGGCCTTCGTGAACGTATCGCCCATAGCCGTCATGCTTAGAATTGATCGAAGCTGAATTAGAATGGATGATATTCTACAGTATACTGTAATCGATATATTCAATTGATATATTCAATAGACATCACACGAAACCACTAATCGGCTTTGTCAATCTTATGAAGCACGATAGTTCAATCATGAGAGAGTACGCAAAAGTGTGAGAGCGCCGACGGATAAAGTACGCCATAATTCAACATAACGCACCATGGCATTTTGTCAAGTTTTCAATGCTCGCTCTTCTTGTGCTGGACCCCTGTTTCCCATCAAATATATAACTGACATACCGACGTAGACGAGTCCTGATTCGTTTCCTTTCTTCGTATATTATTACTATCCTTATCAGACGCTCCCTTCTTTCTATTCGTATTCTTTCCTCCAATCTCCTCGCCTGAGGCTAATCGTTCACTCCAACTGCGTGCACGACCCAGCGCCTCGCCTACAATCAATCAATAATCATAGCCCGCCCAAACCTACCGTACTCAACAAAATTCAAATCTACCTAGAATCGGCTTCACTTTCTTGTTAGAATCATCAGGCGTTTTAAGATTCGCCAAATCGATCGTAACTTTTTTAGCCGTAGCAGCCATAGGGTATACAGAGTAACTAGGACTGACTAGGACTCCCGTCTATAGGTGAAATCCCCCTCTCATCGACTTACCTACGGCCGATTTCACTTGACTCGTCTGTCTCCTCGAAGTGCCGCCGATTTCACTACAAATAGCACAATCCATTGGGTGCGAATGATGAAGTAGTAGTACTACTACTAGTAGTAAGACCAGACTCCTTCTTCCACGATGTACAATAGAACGAGTCTTTGCATTCACAATCGGCAGACAGTCACACAAGAGTTGTGCTATTACCATGTGATGGAGTGAGGGAGACAGACTATCAAAACATGGTCCAGCATTTAGGGTATAAACAAACTACGCTTACGCTTTCCCCTTGTTCCGGAAGAGTGAGCGGATTCTAGAAGAGAGACAACAGGCCGACGAGGAAGAGGAATCTAGATCATTCCTTGCCTTCTCCTCCTCCTTCCACTCATACAACGCCTCACGAAACGTGACCTCAACAACATGATATTGTTGGTGGTGTACAGATATGGTGCAGTGGGTGCGGATGAGATGGACGACGGATGACAACAAAAAGATATAGGAGCCATATAGTAGTAATGCCTGCCCGAAATGAACAAGGAAGCTTCGCAGCGGGGGGTTCACACTTAAACGACTATAGATTCATTCAATCGGCCTCTATAGACGACTACTCATAATCATCTCCCAACCCATTTTAGAATCAACTCTATTCTCGGAAAAAAACGAGTACACTGGTGACTAAAAGTACAAACTATCTATCAAAAAGTATATAACCGAGATATACGGTAGCTCATTAATACTGTAGCAAAATTCGATCGATAAGATGTATTTTTGCTAACTACATAACTATCACTGACTCTTACATGACTAATCTAGCTCCTCCGTGACCTTACCACATATTGATACACAAAAGAACGGGAAAGACAGTGGAGAGAGTATTGATAAAGATCAAAGATCATAAACGATACCAATTCCAGAGTAGAGTCAAATGACCCTTACGAACAGTATCAACCAAAAGTAAACAGTATCAACCAAAAGAATAGATTTTTTTCAAAAAGCTAACTTCTTTAGTGTTTTAGCTACAGGCCCAAAATTGATGGAGAAAGTAGGTCATATACCTAGTTGTTGATGATTTTTTGTGGCTAAATTTATAGATCAATTATCGTTTGAGGTGGTGAGCATCTATAGCTGGACAAAAATCGGGCACTTTTATTGCTTTAACATAATCTTTAGTCGTTATTTCTATGCAAAATCTACATAATTTTCGACACTGCCACTTGCCCAGAACTTTAGCACACACGCAACGCATGCGAATTTGCGCGCTGCGGCTCTGTCGTGTGGATCCTTACTCGAAATCATTCATAGCTGTTAATTAGTATAGCAATGGGTGATCTTCCCACCATAGAAGTGACTGGATTTCAAGATAAGTTCGAGTCTATCTACCTCAAGGCTTACCGACTTCACTTTGAGCAGGTACACCCACGTTTTACTTGTAAATATACAAAACTATTAATTATAATAATAATAATACTAAAATGTATTATTAAGGCAGGAGTGGCTCGTGAATACGATCTAGCCCTCCGCCATTCCTCTGTAGCCTGTCTACTGTACCACACTGAGAGGAAGCAGTTTCTGGTAGTCAGGCAGTTCAGACCAGGTTTGAGCTTGCCCTCTTTTCCCCCACTATGACATGCTTCTATACAGCCATATTCGTCAGTCGGGTAGCTAAACTAGAGGAGAATATAGGAAAGAAATTGAGTGATATCGATTGGCCAAAGTACGATAGAGAAATCGGATGTACGAGAGAGTTATGTGCAGGACTAATCGATAAGGATATCCCATTGATTGTAAGTGCTGATCTACCGGATCAACCAATCAATAATCTCTCTCTAAGCATATCGCACGAGAGGAGATCGAAGAGGAATGTGGATACTCAGTTAAGGAAGAGAACATTATGCATATCGCATCATTCATGTGAGTCCTCCAGCCTAAAGTACAGTAACCGTCGTATTACGGTATCTCACTAGACAAACGCCAATGAGCATATAATTTATTCATATTCTATCTTTGTACACGTATGTAAGTTATGTACAATTCAAATCAAATTCACAACATAAAATCAATCAATAAATTCAAATCAATCAATAAATTAGCAATGCAAATTAGCAATATTCAGTGTGGATATGGATGAGTCGGGACAACCGCAGCATCTCTTCTACGCTCAGATAGATGAGAGTATGAAGTGTGGAGAGGGAGGAGGATTGGCTGATCATGGAGAATTCATCTATAAGGTAATCATTAGACTATTCAGCTTTATCTTCAAATAATAAATAAATAAAGTTAGAGATATCATTTATTTATTCAAATGTAAAACAAAATTGTTACTATAATAGTAGAGTGAGGTTCACTGTTTCGTTAAAAAACAACTAATAGATGATTTCATAGTGTTTTTTTAACACTTAGATCGAAACACATAAAAAAGCCGAAAACATCAGTGTCCGCCATTTTTAAACTATAGTAAAACCCAACTAGGATCAATAAACCAATAACTACATCTCTTCTAGATCTGGATGAATGAAGCTGAAGCCCTCTCATATCTCTCATCGCCCGATCCTTCATCTCCGCCAGCCGCATTGTATGCACTGCTATGGTGGTTTGATAGAAAGGAACGGGGCATTGCTCATACCCACAAGGTACGGTATATATATTCCTCTATTAAATAAATAACTTCTCACGTCTACCTCTTATAAATCAATAATCGATCAATATATTAAACCAATCAATAACGTCAGGATGAACAAATCGATTGGCCTCCCTCATCTATCAATTGGCCCGTAGCCCTTTCACCAAGACTCGAGAATATCCGTTTCACTCCCAATACGTCATCCAATCGATATCATCCAATCAGACTACTGTATAACATTGTAAGTGTAATCAATATATTGATTGATTGATTTCATTACCACAATTTATGTAGAATGGAATCTCTCGCACGTGGGACATAGCTACTCGACAGGATAGCGCAAGTGTGCTCATCTACAATAGAGATAGACGACAATTGATAATGAATCAAAGATTCAGACCAGGTATTGATTTATTGATTATTATTATTATGATATCGATTAGTATCCTATAATCCAATCTTCCAGCCATTCTTATTGGACGAACTCGTAATCTACCCGAGAATAAGGTACCGTAATCTTACAAACTACAATCCATCGTTAATCGATTTAAGGGTAAAGATCTGATGAGCCTGGACTACAGTACTCGACCGCTTGAATGGATGAATTCGATCGAGCTCTGCTCTGGTCATCTACTCAATAGGAACGAGACACGTGAGTTTGAATTGAAAGTTGGCAAAGTGCCAAAAATAATTTTTTTAAGCGATAGCGTGTGCTGTCCGTAATGTGGCTACGAAGGCCGGTTATCGTATCGATGAGAAGTCACTGAGACCTTTGACCTGCGCGGTGTACGTTTTAATTTATTTACTAATCAATAATAATAATAACAATAATAATATCGATTTAGCATGGGAGTGAGCCAAGCTGGCGACAAGCAGAATATCTACTACGTTGAAGTTGGCGATAAGGATGCCATCGAAGGATTCAACAAGTTTGAGGATATCGAGATTGTGGGTTACCGTATTCCCCACTGATCACAAAGTGACTCTATTACAGATTCCTTTATCACGTGAGAATGCGGCATGTCTTCTTCGCGCAAAGCTTACTCCATCTCCACCCAATGTGCTCTTCACGATTAGATGGTTCTTGTCTAACATTACCCAGTAGTTTATCGATTATCGATTTATGATCAAGGATAACTATCATTGGCCTATAGTAACATTCCATTTAAGGTAGAATTTTTTAGTTAAATAGTAAATTATGCTTATAAAGCGTACCTTATTGTTCTAGGATCGAATCGATCTTCACTTGCATATCATTTGTTGTCTCATAAAGAGCTATTGCTTGATCACGTGTTAATCGAATCTGAAATTAATCAATAGTTAAAATCGATATAGCAGAAACAGTAATCGATAATATAAAGTCCTACTTGTCTGTATCCTTGATCGGTCTTCAATTTGAGTAATATTGAATGATTCGAGGAAGATGAAGTGACGGGATCACTCCTGGAATTATTTTTTTAAACTATGGAATTTAAATATTGATTAAAATGCATTAAATAAATTATTGGTTGAAATATCAAGGCAATAACAAACCCCGAAATCTTGACAATGGACCAATCCACATTTTGTAATCTCGGTAGTCCAGTGTGGGTGACTTCAGACAATCGGGTTACTGTAGATCGTCCTAGTTCCGATTCAAATAACGAGATGATAGTGTCGATGACTTCAGTCGGTAAGCCAAGCTGAAGTAATTAAGGATTATTATGCTTGGATACTAGTAAATATGCACCTCTTCCATATCCGACCGTAGTATATCCTCTTTGGGTTGGTGAAATACAATGAGTCGGAACAATCGAATACAGGCAAGAATCTGTAAGTTATGAATTTATTAAATAAGTAAATAAAATATCGAATAAGATTTTGTAAAGCTATATGAATGAAATATTAGATTGTCTTACCATTCCACTGATTTGTGATGGATCTTTCTCCAGTCCAGTAGCCAGTTGAGTCATCTCCTCATATGGAAAGAGCTGGACATCGTCCTGAAAAAGAGATATCATAAAATTAAACGATAAGGATGCGAACCTTAACTGGCATAGATTCCAGGATCTTTTGTCCAATTTTGATGATAAGTTTGGGTCGACAAGAAGAAAGAATCCCTAAGAATTCGCGACTTCCGGCAGGTAAGATGAGTACTTGTGGCATGCCTTAAAAGCAAATTAATATGGAGTGAAACTGAACCCTAACATAAGTAAAATAGATAAATGTAACTAAATTAAACAAAATACTTTTGAAAATTTAATCCAGAACCAGAATAAGGTCCGTTAATCAGTCGAAAAATATTACTACAAGTAGTAATTTGTGATGGTACTAGAATAATCTTTGAAACGCCGTGCCTTTTTAGCTTCAACTTTTGTAAATATATTAATATATATTCTATTTTGATTTTTACTATTTTCGTTCTTTGGAATGAGACCCGAGTCTACTATTCATGCATATCGAATGGTAATCGTGTCTTGTGGGTCTTTCCTTTCGTCATTATAACTTTTTCTTCGAGCTCTCATTCTTTTTAAAAATCTTGACAATATTAAATTACTCTCAAATCTTTTCCATAGTATTGTGCTTTCTTTTCGATTATTAGCTAACGCGATGTACTGTCCGTTCTGTAGCTGTATTGGTTATTGGTTAATATCCGTGTATACCTTTCATATGTAGAATTCGGATTCATTTTTATAAGTTCTGCTTTAGGTAATGCTCCGTCAGACTCGATTGTGTGTATTTCTTCTACGGGAATCATCGTCACGAGCTAATCGTTCACCATCTTCATCTATTGATATCTCATCTATGAAACCTCGATCATTCAAGTACACTGATTCACTCGTACGGCATCTCCAACAATCCCTCATTCTGCACGAACCTGGTATCGTTATTCTTCTGACTATCAAATCTTACTTTGATAATTTATTTCTGTGTTATCGGATTACGAGATAGTTATCATTGACCATGTTTAATTATACATATGTGGTTGAAAATGAAAAAAAAACATCGATATTGCAATAGCGTCAAAAGAACAAAAAGTAATATACTCATCTCAAATGATATTCAAATAGTAATCATGCATGACAATTAACCGATTATTATGTCCAATATTTGATATTAAGTTCAATATCAGCGAAAATATAATTAATCAAACTTGTACATCGCGATTTGGAAACTACTTAGTAATTATAAGATAATGGGCGATAAATTTGGATAAATCAATGAAAAATCTAATAACTATTGTTGACTTTAGTAACTATCATTTACGATTGCAGGACGATTCGTCATTCTCCAGAAACCATATGGTGTACCTTGTCTCGGATTCAAACAAAGGGATGGAGGAGTGTTCAAGTAAGTGTCCATATCATACTGTAACTATGTATTTCTTGTCATTTAGAAACTCTGTACATAATTCGCTGGACAGAGATGAGTATGCGAAGGAGGAACTTGGAGAAATAGTAGGCCACTTTACTCACTTTACGCTTATTGTTAGGCAAGATGACTAGAGAAATTCTTCATCATATCCACCAGGGCTGTTCGGAAAAAATATTTTCGGAAAATCGGAAATTTCCGAAAATATTTTCGGAAAATTCGGAAAAATTTCGGAAAATTCGGAAAATTTTGGGAAAATATTTTTTAAAGTTGTTATTGTTCTGAAAATATTAAAAACGATAATATTTAACAACAAGTCTATTTTGAAACTCAAAATATATAAATATAACAGCATCTTTGGAACTATTGAGTCAGTTTTGGTAGGTGTTAATTTTCGGAATGAGTAACTGCTCAATATTATCATGGTCGAGAGAGAATTTTTTTACAATTAGTAGAACTGAATATCTTCTACCTCCTCAGGTACAGGAGAAGAGCAATGATACTTAAGAGGGAGTCGAGAGCGAATAGGGGAGAAAGCACAGCTGATTTTGTATTACCATTAGGTCAAGTGGTGGGAATCTGGATGGGAAAGAGCTGCCACTTATCAGGATTCATGGTATTTTCGAATACAGTATACTTTGGTCTGCTTACTTACAAAACAATCTTAATGAAATTTGTTTTTAACATATATTTTCATGAGAAAAATATTTTATTCAATGGCTTTAAAGGTGGAGACCCGCGGATGTTCATGCAACTCTCTTGCATCTCGCTTATGCAAGAGTCAAGTGATATACAAGAAGATAGAGCGTTCACACATCGGTTCCTTATTGTTAGCGTAGTGGTGAAGCCTCTGACTAACTTGCGCATGGATGCGGGTTCGAATCCTATTGCCGAACTTTCCTATTTTCAAAAAGCGCCCCTTTGCCTGCGATTGCTAGCATGATTCATTCATGATTCTAGCAATCAATAAGTTGAATTAGCATAAAATAAATAGTGTACGGTATGTAACATAACTTTTGCTAGCATTTTGTCGTCACAGTTTGTTCATGAAAATATTAGCGGGAGTCCACCTTTAAGTCACTATAAATGTTTTTTAATCTATATTTACATGAGAAAAATATTTTATTCAATGACTTTAAGTCAATAGAAATTTTCCGAATTTTCCGATAAATTTTCGGAAAATCGGAAAATCAAAATTTTCCGAAAAAGGTCGGAAAATCGGAAAATTCGGAAAATCGGAAAAACGGAAATCCCAGCCCTGATATCCACCTTTCATTGCCTTACGAAAATCGTTTTCTGATTGTATCTAGGTGATCATTAAGAGTCAAGCTTGGTTTTGGGCAATTTTCTATTAGTAACTTTCTTATTCTTTATTTCTTATGCTATAGCTTTATCCTACCATATTCATAATCAGTATTCTATAATATTCAGAAATCCCTCGACGACACAGTAACAGTGGCTGATTGTATTCCTCAACTGTCGAAGATCCTTCGTGAACCTAATCTCGCATTCTGTACGGGACTTAAACGGTTAGAAAAATATTGTCGATCTGTTGGATAACAACAACAACAATAATTATATATAATTTTATTTTTTTATTTTGTTTACTTTATATTTTTATATTTTCAGATATGTCTCAGGCCCTCTCATTCTTCCATGTGGTAGAAACGACTATGACAATATGCGATCAAGTATCAAGACTGCCTCTTCGTATTCATCTTCCAAAGCCAGTGAACACTTCTATCAATATTCAGCACTGTATGTTTCAATCGATACTTTTTTGTTTATTGATTGTATCAATTGATTTATTGATTGGTGCATATCAATTTATATATTGATTAATTTTCGATTCAATTAATTGATTTATTGGTTTTCAATTAATTGATTTATTGGTTTTCAATCAATTGCTTTATTGATTGAATACTTTCTTTTTCAGTGTAATAGTGGTCGGTACACCGGAAGAGAGCGAGGGTACCATGAATGGATACGCTTCCTTCCAGCCAGTTGGCAATCATAAAGAGGTATGCATAATAATAATTATTATTATTTATTTATTTATTTATTTATTTATGTATTTATTTATTTATTTATTTATTTATTCTTTATTCCATCAAATACATATAATAATAGGGTGATGTGTACACAGAAGAGGGATAGATGGATTAGGCGATTTCGGTTTTGGCTCGGTGGCAGTTTGTAAAGGATGGGGGTTTAGGGACGTATTCGAGAATCTCTAATGATGAGGGTGGAGGGGAGATTTGATAACCCTGCACAGAAGGGTTTAGGGGACGAAAGAACTAATTCTGATGGGAGTGAATTCCAACAGTCTATACTTCTAGAGGCACATGTAGTATGGGTAGTAGAAATCCTATAAGGGAGAATAATACGATATGGATTAGAAAGACGGTTGTATTGTGAGGGAAGAACAGAAAGGAGATGGGATGAATCAAACAAATTAAACTTATGTATAGTATTATGAATAAATTGAATATCATAAATAGCTCTTATTTTCTTTGGATTATTATTATTTATTAACCATAAATAGGGAAACGTGTAGTTAATCAATGAATGATTGAATGTTGAAGTAAGAGATCAATCATAGTTTATCAACGTGCGTATGCACGAAACGAGACACATAACTATGATGAGTCTAAAGGGTAAATGAAATATAAAGGTGATTTATTTGCGAATGTGCCAGAGTGAGATGCCTCAAGGATGGGAATGGGACTTCATGATATTTATGAGAGACTATCTGGCTCAAGTGACATTCTCTTGGCACTTGGCCAAAAGTGATAGTAACCGATCGGGCCCAAATCGTGCACAGTTGTAGTATGGGGTGACATAAGCTCACATACGAAGTTTGGGTTCGTCATATCAACACCCTCGCTAAATAACGTAAGTTCGACAAAGTGGCATCAAAATTTCAAAGTTTACGGATTCGCTCGATATGTATATACAATGATGGGCAATATTAAGCAGGTAAAATCCCCCAAGTATCATCCCGATCCAAAACCTTTAGACCCATAAAAAATTTTAAAAACACAAAAAAAATTTGTTTTATTTTTCCTACAATTGCCTCTCGGTGAGGGACTTTTTTTATTCCTTCAATTTGACGAGTATTCATTAGTGTAATTACTATACGAAAATGAACTAAAACAAATGGGTGGAATGTTGCCTTATTCCCGAAAAACCACGACTAATTTGCCTTTTTTATCGCGAACTGAGCCGATTAAGCGTGTGCCCTACCGTAATCCAATGCGGAAATCATAACTGGAATCCCTGGAACTGGAATCCCGACATTCGGCTCATTTTTGAAAAATCGATTTTCATGACCCCGGGGTCATGGCAAAAAAATGTGAATTTTCGAAAATAAACGATTTTCATATTGATTATGCACATTGCTTAGTACTATGACAGAATGTTACAGAAAGCAAGTTGGAAACCGATTCAAACACAATTCTGATTTTTCACACGCATTCAGAACGAAATTTTTTTTTGCCATGACCCCGGGGTCATGAAAATCGATTTTTCAAAAATGAGCCGAATGTCGGGATTCCAGTTCCAGGGATTCCAGTTATGATTTCCGCATTGGATTACGGTAGGGCACACGCTTAATCGGCTCAGTTCGCGATAAAAAAGGCAAATTAGTCGTGGTTTTTCGGGAATAAGGCAACATTCCACCCATTTGTTTTAGTTCATTTTCGTATAGTAATTACACTAATGAATACTCGTCAAATTGAAGGAATAAAAAAAGTCCCTCACCGAGAGGCAATTGTAGGAAAAATAAAACAAAATTTTTTTTTGTGTTTTTAAAATTTTTTATGGGTCTAAAGGTTTTGGATCGGGATGATACTTGGGGGATTTTACCTGCTTAATATTGCCCATCATTGTATATACATATCGAGCGAATCCGTAAACTTTGAAATTTTGATGCCACTTTGTCGAACTTACGTTATTTAGCGAGGGTGTTGATATGACGAACCCAAACTTCGTATGTGAGCTTATGTCACCCCATACTACAACTGTGCACGATTTGGGCCCGATCGGTTACTATCACTTTTTGGCCAAGTGCCAAGCCATAAGCAAAGTATGTTCACTGAGTCAGAAAGTCTCTCTTATGTGCTATCCAAAATAATTATAATACCCTTATGCTGGTTCCGTATCGAAAGCTATATGTATCATTGTTCGTTCCTGGAATAGCCTTAAACTTTAAGCTCTTTTATTGTTATCTTATCATATCGTAGGACTTCGTATGCCTTGAATAATGGAATGTACCTTTACCCCTTTTATAATATTTTAAAATATTATATTTGCAGTACATCCTCGTGGAAGGAGTTGATGCTTCGAGGCGACAGAAAACAGGCAAATATGCGGTTCAAGGAGAGCTATCTTGGAATACGGTACGGTATATTTTTAAAGTATAATGTACTTCTTAGCATGTTATAATCTAACTGAAATGATCTTTTGATTTTTTTTGCATAGATTGTTGTAGTGTTGTGGATACGTTGAATGAAATAAATAACTTCAAGTAGTATTCCATGATTTTATTGATTTTCACCATATGTCGAAAAGTATGTTACAAAGTACCAAGATTGACCGGATTTTGAGCCAAAATTTCACAAAAAATCGAAAAAGCTGACCGGATTTTGAAAACCGATAACCTAGCTATTCGACCTATGATTTTCACTTTAATTTTCACTTTGTTTATCGTTAAAGAATAAATAAGTAGAAATAAAAGTAATATTTAAGTACAGTAATATATTTTAGCTTGGATCAGCTCATGATTGCAGTCTTATTCACATACAATTTGGAAAATGTTAGTTTATTTAAAAAAATTTAAATATTTAAATATAATTGAATATTGATTGATTACTGTGCTCCTTTAAGTTGCTCGTCATCTACCTCGTTTGATGCTTTCTCAGATGAATTGTCCCATTCTTGGCGATGCCCTATATGCTCAGGTATACTGTGGTACTGCTACTGTAACCTTACCGTAATCATTTTACTACCGTACAGTATATTACATTTCTAATATACTGTACTTCATAACATGGTACAATTTAAATAGCTTGGACCAGGCCATCCATCCACATTGTATTCTGTGATCGATCTCCTTAGTGTGAGATAGCGGAAACGAGATTGTACCTCCCAAGTACTTTGCTGAGTCCACAAATGAGAAGCTTTTTCCATCCACAATAATTGGTTGACGAGTAGACGAACATGATGATAGAATGTGTGACTTCCTATCGTTGACTTCAAGACCGCAGCGAGCTGAAGAATCGATAACTTTCGCCAGCATACGTTCCAATTCCGGTCTCGTCTTAGCAATAAGGACGAGATCATCCGCGTACTCCAGATGTTGCAATCTTTCTCCATCAATTCGAAGTCCATCGTCCTCCCAATCAATATCCGCAAGTGCTGAGGCTAGAGCCAAATTGAAGAGCATCGGTGATATTGAGTCGCCTTGCCGAACTCCTTTCCTGACATTTACTTCGACAGTTTCCTCGTTAACTCTGACCAATGTAGATGATGCCGCATAAAGTCTTCTCAGAAGGTGAATCAGCCTACTATCGACACCATGTAGAGAAAGAGCCTGCCAGATCGATGGAGACAGCCTGGACAACCTCCTCTACGTTGGCGAGATGAAGTGAGAAGAGTTATGGGATCGTTCTGGTGGTCTATACCAATGGATGACGCTAATCGCGTCATTACTCATCTGACCTAAGTCTGTCTGATATGATAAATGAATTTGACTCTGAATCGTATTCTACCTCTGCTTACCGTAACCTTACCGTATTCCTTCAGCGTTTCTTCGATGTTGACGGGACGGCTGTTCGTCAGGAACCATCACGAGCTGCCAGAAACAAAGGAAAGAAGGTATGATTTCGATATTTAAAGTTTATGAATAATCAACAATATTTTGATATGATGGGCTATGTGTTTTTTTCCACTGTACATATGAGCTCTCAGTAATTGATGGAACAAAGTCATTCCTCGAATTATTAAAATAAACAAAAATCAATATTCTCACCGTAATCAATATTCCTGATTACAGTACATTCCTCATGGTCTCCTTAACCACCTGAAGATTGGATTGGATGATTACTCAACACTGCCCATGTTCTTCCACGTATGGCAGACTGTACTACCGAAGTGAGATTTTGTGATCTACCTAGATGATAATTTTATTTATGTACCATGAGATAGTTTATTTATGTACCATGAGATAGGCCAACGCATAATTTAACAATAAAGTTAAATATAAATTAAAATAAGAAGGCATGAAATGCGTGAGAAACGAGGTTATGACAGTAAAAGATATATACGACTTAGAATACTAAATTTAGATATTATAATATACCGTCACAATTCTTATTCTTATTACTTATTTCCATCATAGGTCGAATAGCTAGGTTATCGGCTTTCAAAATCCGGTCAGGTTTTTCAATTTTTGGCAAATTTGGCTCAAAATCCGGTCAGGGTTTTCTATTTTTGTGAAATTTTGCCTCAAAATACGGTCAGTTTTTTCGATTTTGTGATATTTTGGCTCAAAATCCGGTAAGGCTTGGTACAATGTAACATGCTTTTCGACCTATGATTTCCATCATAACAAATAAGAGGGAATAGAGGGAATGTTTAAAATCACAATATGACATGATTTTGAACAACTCATTGTACATGAATACTTGACAGAGTAAAAGACTAAAGATCAATAATTGGAATGATTAATCAATGATATTCCTAGATACGGTAGTGGTGGAACATCGGCGCCCGATCTAGTTGCTTCTTCTCCGCCTCCTGGTCAGTTTATAGACACATTAATAATAATATTAATAATAATAATAATAATAGCTTTATGTGGGTTTGATAAAGTATAAGGAAGAAATATAGAAAGACTACATTAGGGACGCATAAATACAGTGCCAAAACGAGGTAGTAAGGTTAAATATATAGTATTGATCGATTTTTAGTAATCTCAAATATCCCCTTATTCTTCCTGTTTTAATGCAAATGTAAAGTGATGACAGTGTATGGTATATGGATGAATGATCACATCTCCTAGGTTGCGATAGCGATGAGAATTTTGGCGTGGGGAAAATATATTCATATTTGTCTATAAATTTAATCTATTCAATTTATCATTTCAGATCATTTCTCAGCCATGGTCGACGCTCTCGGATTGTCCCGTCCACTCAAACACTTTTGGAATGAGCAAAGTAGTGTGGATGATGAATGAATGAATGAATGAATGAATGAATATTATTATTATTATCAACAATAATTTATCTGCGAATCCTCTGTCTTATACAATTAGGTCCATTATTCATTTATTCCCTCCCTTGTATTATAAACATTCTCATTATCCTTTCATCCTCTACGATAGATTGTGCTTATTCTGCCCTTCTCTATCTCTCCTACTATGTCTCCTTCAGTCTCTACACCTATCATCTCTATCTTCCTCACTGTCTCTTAGATTCTTTCATTTTCATGATTAGTTTTCATCATTTTGTCCATCCCTTTATTCTCTATTCTCTCAATGCTTCCTCTTATACTTTCATAGATTCACCATTTCATCCTTCTGCCCTATCCCTCCATTTGATCTCATACTCGTATCCACACTATATATTCAGTCGTGCATATTCCTTCCTCGGCGATGTCTCTATGGTACCTACCCCCAATGTCCATCTCGTCCTTCCTCTATTTCTCTTCCCCATTAAAACTACCATACGATTTCCCATCCCTTACAGGTCATAGATATCATAGATAGTCAATAGATTTAGATCCTATCTTTTGTTGTTCCGTTGTTACATTGTTTACCGTATTTGTTGTTGCATGGATTACTGTATCATGTTTGCTCGTTATCCGATACAGTATCCGTTGGTTGTAATAATGTTGTTGTAAGTTTGGCGCGCTCCGAGTTGATTGATTCCCCATAAAGTCAAGGTTGATGGAATTGGAGACAAAGAATGGAAACATCTAAAGGGGACTGGAGCTAAATTGAGTGGAATTTATCACCCTGTGTGGGCCTATGAGGGAATTAGACCACCCCCTATGTGGGTGGTAATTGATGAGATGAATAGGAAGGATTAGGGAAACCGCATGATGTCCTTTGATTCGTTACCACATTGGCAAGTACAAGGAAAGAGACAAAGAGAAAGACTAAAAATGGGTTGTGCCGCAAATTTTTATGAAAGAACTATAGAACAAATGACGAAACGCCACAGGGCGAATATACCAATTTAACATACTCTAATATTTTGTAATGATAACTTGTCTGCAAATTAAGATTTGTGTACCTTTTAAATAAATTTCTGCATTAATATAATACTATACCATTCGAGTAGACTAAGGGAGCTGTGATTCCCAGCATATCTGTCTATATTCAACGCACGTGACAGAAATATTTGTTGATTGATTGGAGTATAATTGGTTAATTATTATAGATAGGAACAAAAGATTATTAGTAAGCATTGGGAGGTCGAGGTCTTACTATATCTTATTATATATTCATCTCTATTGTATCGATCTCTCCATTCTCTCTATGTGACCTTTGGCTATCATCCTGACTAGCCTCCTTTCTCTCCCCTAATCCATCCATCTCATCTATATTGTCCTGGAGATCAGATATAGTGATTGGAGATAAGAAATGCATCTATTGTCCATTTGCATTGTTCCATTATTAGTCCCATTGTTCCTTTCGTGTGTTGCACACACTGAAAATTTACTTGAATTTATATTTTTTTACTTCTTATTTTCTTAATGATATGAAATATCGGCTAAAATCCTCTTGAAAGAAAAAGAAATTCAATTTCTGATGTTCTTAAATTTGTGAGTAAGTGTCTTAAAACAGAAAATCTTGTAAGTGAATTTTCTCTGTAAGTACAGTAGTAATGTGGGAAATTGGGGGCGGAGCCAAGAATGGCAGGGCCTCTTTTCCGACTTCCAATTCACATGAACTCTAATTGTTTTAATTTTCGCGCACTCATTTGCTATTTTACAGATTTAAATGGTATTTTAAATTTAGGAAAATGTACCGATGCATAGCGATAATCACTTCTATACTAATCAATACGGTTGCATCTGATTTTGGTGAGTTTCGCTTTATATTTTAGACAATTTCTAACATTGAAACAGTTTTAAACAATTTTTTACACCTACATTTGCATTTCAATCGCTCTCCGACTCTGAAACAAATAAAAAAATTAAAATTATCATATGTTTTAATCAATAAGCCGTTACAAAATTGCAGATTTTAAAACAGTCGAGGTTGCAAGGACTTGTTGTCCTGCCGAGCATCGGGATTGCTGTATGGAGGTGCGAGTTAACGATGATCTATTGATCTTTGATCTATTGATCTTTGATCTTTGATCTTTCAGACCATTGAGTTCAATCGTCGCTTGGTCTGTGGTAATTTCGGTACAAATGAGGAGAGACATCAAGTTGAGAAGTGTATTCAGCGTCAGTTATATGGAAACGCTTCTGTACACATGCTCAGCATCGACAGTTAGTTTGTTTCTGTTTAAATTAAAAAATATTTAATTATGTATGTATGAAATTTATTTCACCTCTGAACTATTAACGTACGACACAGCTACGCTCTTTCCCTGAAAACTTATTCAAAATCAATCAATAAATCTAAATATACTGTATTTTCACAGAATTTTCCTTGATTATTTCATTAATTTAAGGTCTTCCCTGCTGTAATGTCTTCAAGAACGACCCTAATGATCCTGCTTCCGTTTGTGAGGAGACTTGCAGGTAAGACTACATTTTATCTTTGAACTTTGATCTTTGATCTTTATAGACTAGTCCTCCAAACGCCTTCCTACAGTAGTAAGAATAAGATGAGACATATCAAAGATTGCAAAAGGGACAACTCACTTTATACGGTACGTAATCCGAAATTTATTATTAATAAATAAACCTGAACCACTTTGATCAACTTTTTAACTATTGATTGATTATTGATTATTGATCAACTTCTTTTATTGGTTCCTTTCAAGGCATTCGCTTTCAAGCCACAGATAAATGATCTTTTTTAAATGTACTGTTTTAATTCAAAATATTTAAGTGCTTCGACCAGTGTAGAATCAATCTACGAGCGCATTTATTGAATGTAAGTTTCTTTCCCAATTTTTCAAAATATCATTTTAAAGATTGATCTTTGATCTATCAAAGAGGAACATCAAAAATTCTTTTTTCCCGTTTCTCTAAAACGAGATGCCCTCTTTCCATTCATCCTTTTTAAAAATTGACTATTTCAGACATAGCGCTCGTTAAAAATATTTATAAAAAAAAGGATTTTTTTTCAGAAGGATTCAGACTACGACGAATCAACACAGGAATGTGCCTTCTTACGGAAGATGCGAAAGGGGAAGAAGTATATCGGCAAGCAGATCCGTAACTAATCAATAATGTTTTTGTACTAATAATCTTGTTAATAATGGGTGGTGGTTTTTTTCTTTTTGTTTTAAATTTTTTGTTATATTTTAATTCATTCGCCTGTCTTTGTCATAACCCAATAGACACTTCTATCAGCATTGTCATTCATCACAATTTCCATTCAATCTCATCATCAACCCATCCTTAGTGTGTCTTAACTGTCGACGTTTGTCATTTCTCACCCCTGATCACACGATCAGGGAGAACATAAGGTCTCTTTACATTCATCTCATAGTATTCAATCTTTATTGTAGCTAAGATAAAGAAGATGTTTTTTGTTCTTGGGTATTGATCCTTCATTGCGCACGCTAACCCTTCTGTTATGTGTTATGTAATCTTGTTTACATTACATGTACTAATACAATTGAAAAAGTGGTTCACAAGGAACTTTTTAAAATAGAACATGTGTGGCTTACAATTAGTGATTCTTCTCGTAATGATGGTATACAAATGCACAGTATTCTGGTTCAAGCCATTTTGTTTCCATAGCCAGACAAGCGAAAGACGATTGCATTTGAGAGAGTTTCTATGTTGAGCGGTCGTTTTGGCTTTCACAGTCTATAGAACATTGTGATGGTATTTCTTTGTGACGACGATGGGGGTAGACATGATAGCATTTACAGTACTGGCCAAAAGGTTATTGACTTTTGGTTTTTCCGTCATAACTTTTTTCAAACTCAATCGATCGAGATCGAGTTTCAGGGATAATTTTGAGAGTGTTTTTACGTGTTTTACACAAAAAAAACTCAGGTTGAACACTTTTGGTGAAATTAATTCGATTTTATCAAAAGTCACAAAAATGAGATTTTCGTTTTCTTCGATTTCTTCGATTTTTAAGACTCATTTTGCTACCAACGTGTGTTATATCTTGTTATAAGCATGACACGGATTCTTGGGATCAAGAATCTACCGATATCCGAGCGAGAATCCATTCGTCGTAGACGTCAGATGGGAATGTCCGCAGGCACCCTGTCACAGCAGTTCCGAATGTCTGTTTCGATCATTGTGAAGGTCATGTCTCTAGAATATCTCCTTCTCCATAAATCTCTTTACATGAACCAGGGTGCCAACCCCATCTTCTTTGGGAGATCAGCTGTTTCTTGACAGGGCGACGTTAGAACAGACTCGACACACGAAGACGATGTTGTACATTGTACACGAACACCTCAAACATTTTTCAACCAAGTTTAGAACCTTTAGCTATCTCAATTTAACGAAACTCCGCCAGTGCTCGGTTGAAGTCCATAATGGTGAGCCTCAGTTTCTCCTTAGAGATGCAGGCAATCGGACGATCAGACGTCGTGGTCGTCTTGTGAGGTCGTCCATAAGTATTCTTCATTGTTTTAGCACGGATTAAAGTTTTGATGACCTTGCGGATAGTCGAAACAGACACTAGGAACTGCTGTGAAAGGATGCCAGCGACAGACCCATATGACGTCTACGACGAATGGATTCTCGCTCGGATATCGATAGATTCTTGCTTCGAAGAATCCGTGGAATTCTTTCAAAACGATATAACATACATAGGGTAGCCAAATGCGTCTCAAAAAATCGAAGAAATCGAAGAAAACGAAAATCTCATTTTTGTGACTTTTGATAAAATCGAAATAAATTTCACCAAAAGAGCTCAATCTGGATTATTTGTGTGTCAAACGCGTGAAAACACTCTCAAAAGTTTCCCTAAAAAGCTGGACTAGACCGATTGAGTTTGAAAAAAGTTATGACGAAAAAACCAAAAGTCAATAACCTTTTTGCCAGTACTGTAATTAATTTATTTTTAATAAATTAAATTCTAAAAATAAATTAATTAAATGCTGTCTTGTCTTCTACCCCATCGGCTTCACAAAGAAAAACCATTTCTATACCTTTTTAATGAAGAATCTACAAGAATAAAAATTGTTTGAGAAATCGATAATTTCAAAATATCTCTCTTTTTCTTCGTGGAATCAAAACAAATAAAAACTGTGGTTAAACTACATAACGGTGCTATATTCTGACGCAGATGGCACACCAAATTGTCTCGATTACTGGATAAAATGTTTCTGGAATAACAAAATAACATGTAATTTTGGACAGTACTTCATCTGTCTGCTCATGGGAAGCCAACTTCTACGGTCATCTCCAAACTGACGCGCAAAAGAAGATCAGTGTCAGTGTTCTGGGAATGTCGACGTATGAAGAGCTTTTTCCCCATGCACATCAGAGTCCTACTCTTGATAAATGTGTTTTAAACTGTAACTGTAACTGTAAACTTCATCTGTTTAAATTGACATTTATTATTATTTACATATACTATTAGAGATATCTTTCGATTCTAGACATTATCCTTCTATCAGTTTCAAGGAATAACGAGAGATTGCGTAATTCATCAAATCGGCGATCATCGAAATCGTCGGCGAATGTGTCCAGGTGAGATCTGGAAAAAGATCAAAGATCAAAGATCAGTAATTTTTGAAAATCAAACAAACCCTCTTGCACGAGTTAGTTGGATCCAATCGTTGAAAGATTCCTTACTGAATCCTCGTATCTTCGTTGACTTCTCTTTTTCCTTCAGAAAGATACGGCGAAAGAATGATGAATACATGCACACATATTGCTAGAATTAAATGAAATTATGAGTATGAGTATTATGAGTTCTCGTTCGAAAGACATGAAAAAATAAAGCAAAGAAAATTCTCTTGTTTCAAAAGTTATGAAAAGAAAAAAATGCTCGAAAATTTTCCTGGTTTTACGCACCAATTGTAAGTCTCATTTTATTCTATTTTGTGACATGATATATGTTTACAAAAATATAATTTTTTTAATATATGATAAATTAAATTAAATTAAATTAGAATATTCACCTTGCACAAGGGATATTTTTGTCCATCATCAAATACAACTTCTACATCAGCATTCGTTCCAAAGTATGCATCGTGTAGGAGAGGAGTGAGATATATTCCAGTCGTTTCGATCAATTCAATATTCAGGAATACTCTAATGATCGTTTCATTGTTTTCAATCAATTTGATCTATAATTTATTGATTAATCACTATATTTAACCTTTGATCTTTTTCTTCGTCGAAAATTTAAGAACAATTAGAGTTGGTAAGCCGATATTTTATGACTAAGATCTTTAGCGAATAGGTTGTGTAAATAGAGTTATTATTTTATCATCTTATTGAAAAATAATAAGTAGTTATTAATATTCTTATTGTTAGTAAAATAAAGATACTTGACGGAGAGGCACACTTTCGAATTCGTGCATAACTTCCATGTTGGAGAACGTGACCCTTTGTATGAATTCCCTGTAAATATTGATTTTTATTTATTTATTTTAAAAATGGATTTTTGATCATATTACACATTAAATTTAGAAGGGCGGGATAACACAATAAAAAATCAATAAACTTTTTATTTAAAAATGCGAATATGTAAGCTTTATCATCGTTTACTTTATTCCATTTTGTATTATAAAGACAGGCGCAGAAATGAAGAATAAAACCCATAATAAAGTAAAAGTATTGCCATTCTACGGTTGTGGAAGGGTGTACTACCGGGGTTTACAGTAATCCTTACTACCAAGGGTTACTGTAAGCCTTATTATTAGGGATTACTGTAAACCGTACTCAATAAACACTTACTCCTTCACATTATCATTCCTCTGGATGGATAGACTAACATGGAAGGTCGCCGAAAATTCAAAATCGTTGCATATGGAAGTCATCACAAGTGTTGGCTGATAAATTTATTATCGATTACATTTATTTTTAATATATATTTTTATTAATAAAATATATCATGAAACCTGACAATGAGATGTCTCTCCGGATACTATTTCTTTGGTCCTCGCGACTTTCAAATAAACTAAGATTTTGAGGGGGGGGGGGCTTCTTAAAAGGACGCTCTCTCGACTTCTTTGCTTATGAGAGAGCAGAGTGGAAAATTAAGAAAGAATAGCTCGGACTTTGTTATTTCAAAAAAATCTACTCAAAATACATCACTGCCTTGAAGTTTACTTTAGGTCTACTTCAAGTGAGTGTCGTCGCTATGTCACTTTAAGTAGACTTACGTTTCACTTGAAGTATACTTACAAGACTACTTAAAGTAAAAATATAAGTACACACACTTTTTTCTCAGTAAGAACCATAGTCAGAACGAAGAATCATACATTATAAAACGTCTCACTATCTGTTCAAGAGGTTCAGATTTGGGGGAGAGCGAGCTTATAGAGGCCAGCCAAGATAATTTGTTTTTTTTTGCCCTGTAAAATATTGAAAAATGAGAATAAGAACTTACGGCAAATTGATCATGACATGTGCAGTATTCGAATTCAAGATGTAGCGATGATCCGAAAGAGAATATTCTAGAGTGGGAACTATAGGCACTGTTTAATTCGGATTCCTGCAATATTTAAATGTCATTGTTTCAAAACACGTGAGCATATCCACATCTTTTTTATTATTTCAATTATTTTAAATACGTACATGCATATCACTCCTGTACATTGTTTTACTTATTATATTAAAATAATATAAATTAAATTGTTTAAAATAATAGTTAAAAGGTTAATCAACAGCAATTGTGTGCTCAATTCTACAGTATTCTCTATTCTCATTCTCATGACTAATTAACTGCTTCTGGAACACTATAAACTGCCTATCGATTTGTTCGGACTCAATAATTGTGGAATTGGAAGACGCGATTATAATTATCAATGCCCACTTTCTTTGACTTACATACATTTTAATGTGCATGCAAACCCGTATATTTGTACATATACATAGTATTATTAACTAAATTATTATTATAAAATGTTTGTATGAGCAAATTCGAAAATAATAGTTTAAATGATTCATAAAAGTTAAAATTTTGATTGCTAAAGCCGAAGGAAGAGACAGACCGAAATGCGATAGATTAACTCCTTCTTGAGAGGAATTTTGATTCCTCCACAGCTCCACGGACCTCCTTCATCTGTTGGTGCCATGTTCACTTACGAACTAGTCAACTTTAATCTAACTCAAAAGAACACTTGTCGGGAAACTAGAATGAGAGTGCGTTAGAAGCTACCAATAATATTTAATAATAATATTTATTTCCTTATGCGATACATTAAAACAGATGAACGAAATTTGATAGATGGAGAATAAATTAATTAATAAGGGAATGCTTATAGTTGCAATAACTGGATCACAGCGTTGGGGGTTGGGGTACCAAGCCTAGTGAATATTAGCCAGAGGGTACATTGGCGGGAGATAGAGTGCGAGTCAAGCCCATCTATAAGGTAGATGCAATGGTCGTATCGCTACGAGGAATTTTTTCCTTGTTCATTCCTAAATAATTATCGGTCGTTCTTTGTTTCTAACATGATAAGTGTCTCGTAATTCTACACTTTTTTTGTAATTTTTGTAGTTGTCAGTCATCAATCTCTACGATAAGACAGAGGACAGGGAAAAGTGAATCTTTTTTTTCCAACTTTTTTTGGAGTTAAGGCACACCCCAAGCTAATTTTACTCTCCTCATCACTCTCTCGCAGGCAAAGAAAGCGAGAGAGTGTGATCAGTGCAGAGCATTTCAATTTAGTTTGGAAGGCCACTTTAAAGCATCCGAAATTACCACGCGACAGATCATAAAATGTATATGACAATGTTTTTCTCGTGTACTTCTGATAAAAAAACAATTAAGACAAAATCACATTCACAAACAGCTGTGATTTATCACACCGGACATGTGCTATTGTAGACAATTTGTAGTTAAAATGACACATCTTACGTACACCCAAAAAAATGAGAAACATTTTTCAATGCTTATTCATTTTCTTTGACCGATCTCAGTTCTCAAAGTTGGGAAACAAACCTGACATGGTTAAAAAAATCACGAAAAACCGTTTGTTTCGAGATGAGACAATGGAGAAAGATCAAAATTCATCAAATTTCGGAATGTGTCGTGTGAGAACAGTCGAAGTTGCTAACAATGAGACGGTAATTCGGGTTCAAATGAGGAGAGATATCACGAGGAGAAGTGAATTCAGCTTGAACTAAAATAGATAAATAGGACAAAAAAAGAGAAGAGGTTTTTGCGAATAGCTGTATTTCTGAAATTCGATTATTTTTCAAAGTGGAGACGATTAGTAACCATTATCTCTGATTCACTCGAATCTAGTATATCTATCATACTGATTCCTCACAACAACAGTGTCACATCTCGCAAACATGGGCAATGAGAATGCTTCTTTTTTTTGTCAAATTTATGTATTTTAAAATGTTCTCGTTTTGGATTTACCGTTTGTATCCAACATGAGGAAAAAGATATGAGATAATTCAGAGCGTTTCCGTGAGCTCTTATAAAAACCGCTTATGCATATTCGAGGACTATTTAGTCTTGATCGATACAAATAACGATTTATTTATGAATTTTTTCCCAACATTTCTCATTCTTCTTCGTGGATTAACTGCTGCAACAGAACGGTGTCAGTTTTTGATGCAGTTGGCGTAAAAAATTTTCTCGATTCGTAGATAAAATATTTCTGAACGACACAATACCGAATAATTTTGTCCAGTACTTTATCCGTTACATCATCATTCAGAATTATTTATACTACCAATCAATCAATTTTATCAAATCAGGCAATAGATGCTCAGATGAGGATGGGTCTATATTCATCATAGTTATATTCATATTCATTATACTATTAGAGGTAATTATCGATTCGAGACATTATCCCTCTATCACTTTCAAGGAACAAGGACAGTTTGTGTAATTCATCTCTTCGGTGGTCAACGTCATTACAGGAAATTGTGCCGTGGTAGCATCTGGAAGAAAGATCAAAGATCAAAGATCAATCATTTTAGAAAATCAAACAAACCCTCTTCCGCGTGTTAATTGGATCCAGTCATCGAACGATTCCTTAGTGAATCCTTGTATCGTCGTTGACGTTTCTTTTTCATTCACAAAGACACGACGAAAGTATGATGAATACATACACACATATTGCTAGAATTAAATGAAATAATGAGTATGAGTATTGTGAGTTCTCGTTCGAAAGACATGAAAAAAATAAAGCAAAGAAAATTCTTCTAGTTTTACGTATTCTCTCGCTTCTTTTTTTCTTTACTTTTCATGAACGCAACGTTGATAAATTAAATTAAATTAAATTAGAATATTCACCTTGCACAATGGATATTTCTGTCCATCATCAAAAACAACTTCTACATCAGCATTCGATCCAAAGTATGCATTGTGGAGGAGAGGAGTGAGATATATCCCAGTCGTTTCTATCAGTTCGATATTCAGGAATACTCTTATGATAGATTCGCCCTCTTCGATCAATTTGATCTACAATTTATTGATTAATTGGTAAATTTAATCTTTGATCTTTTTATTCTTTGAAAAAATTAATAAGAACAATGATTAGAAAAATTTAATTTTTTTTCGAAATTTTGTGACGATGGTCTTTATGGCTGTGCAAGTAGAATTATTGTTTTATCGTCTTATTAGAAATTATTTAATTATCAATATTCTTAGTAAAATAAAGTAACTTGATGAAGAGGAAAAGTCTTGAAATCGTGCATGAAATCGAATTTTGCTTCGGAGAATGTAACCCTTTGTATGAATTCCCTGCAATTTTTGATTTTAATTTAATTTAATTTAGTTTATTTTAGGAGCGGATTGTTGTTTCTCATCATAATTCACATAAAATTTCGTTCATTAGAAGGATGGGGTAACACGATAAAAAATCTATAAATCGAATATAATATAACAATATAACAAATATACAACGTTTAACAGTGTTCCATTTATTCCATTTGACGATATTATGCAAAATCTCAGAAGGGAGGAAAACACACATAATATTAAACAAGTATTAATAAACTAAAAACTATGATTGGGGGGATGTGCACTACCCGAGTTTACTGTAACCTTTACTATCAGAGGTTACTGTACATAATCCTTATTACCAGAGGTTACTGTAATCCTTATTACCAGAGGTTACTGTAATCCTTATTACCAGAGGTTACTGTAATCATTGCTTCCAGAGGTTACTGTAGGCCGTACTCATGAAACACTTACTCCTTCACATTATCATTCCTCTGGATGGATAGACTAACATTGAAGGTAGCCGAGTAATTACTATTGGTGCCTATGTAGGGCATCACGAGTGATGGCTGGTAAAAATATTATCGATTATAATATAATAATATTATTTATTTTTAATCGTAAAATATGCCATGAAACTTGAGAAGATAACGAAGATAAGAAGATGCTATTGTTAAGCCTATCCCTAAAAAACCTAGAAATAATAATATTAGCAATTATAGACCCATTTCGTTAACATCTACTTCATCTAAAATCTTTGAAAAAATTTTAATTGATTGTATTGTAACTTACCTTGATGAACATAGCATTTTAGATACCCATCAAGCTGGATTTCGTAGTAATCGTTCTATCTCTACCCAATTAGTCGAAACATATTCAAATTATATGTCCTATCACTCTCGTGGTACATCCATTGACTCCATTTATTTTGACTATGCAAAGGCATTTGATAGTATTGATCATAGATTATTGTTGTTCAAACTTTCAAAACTTGGTTTTTCTGATCATATTGTTGCATGGTTTAAGTCCTATTTATTCGGTCGTACACAGTCCATATTTGTTGATAACACCTTTTCTCCTCCTGCGCCCATTGTATCAGGTGTTCCTCAAGGTTCTAGTATTGGCCCCTTATTATTCATTTTATATCTAAACGATATCCAATCCATTATCCCTCCTAATATCCACCATGGCATATTTGCTGATGATATCAAGATTTACGCCCCTGTCCCATCTTCATCTGTAGATATTCAAAATACCATTGACCAAATCTCCGAATGGAGCCAATTATGGAATATGACCCTCTCCCCATCGAAATGTACTGTAATGCATTTTGGACCTCTTAAAAATAGAACTGTTTATTACCTCGATGGTCATGCTTTATCTCCTTCTTCTATTGTTAAAGACTTAGGAATTCACATGACCCCTAATTTAAAGTTTAATGACCACATCTCCATTATCTCTAATAGAGCTAGACAAAGGGCTAATATTCTTTTCAAGACCATATATTCTAATTCAAACGAAATCTTCCTCAAAGCTTATTGTGTATATGTTAGACCCATTCTTGAATCATATACTGTTGTATTTAACCCCTCCACAAAGCACCTTACTGATTGTCTTGAAGATGTCCAAAGGAATTATACTAAAAGAATATTCGCCAAATGTCGTTTACCATCCACTTCTTATCACAATAGACTTAATTTCCTTAAACTTCCGACCCTTGAATATAGGAGAGCTATTTACGATATTCAATTCATACATAGCACTATACACCAAGTAAACCTGTTTGATTCAACCAATTTATTCACTGTTCATCCTTCTAGATATTGTCGTCTATCGCACCCATTGCGTATTGTTCTCCCTTATAAGATTTCTTCAACTCATACCACATGTGCTTCTAGATGTATTGACACTTGGAATAAACTTTCCCCTGAATTAGTTCTCTCCCCACAGATAACCTTCCGTGCAGGGTTATCAAATCTCCCTCCCAATCTCATCATTAAAGTTTCTCTAATTCGTCCCTGAACCCCTTCCTTTGAAAACTGCCACCGAGCCCAATCCGAAATCGCGTATAAGCGACGGAAATCCATCTCCCCTCTTCCCTGTGTTATTAATGTGATTATGAACATTTATATTTGATGGAATAAATAAATAAATAAATAAATAAAAATAACAATTAAATGATAATTCTAATTATTCATTGAATGACTCTCCGCATATTCTTCCTTTGGTTCTTGCGACTTTTCAACAAAAATAAGATTTCGACTGAAGTGTTTAATGTCGATTAGGACTAATTTACTATTTCTCACACATTTTCTTCTCTGAGTGAGAACCCGAGTTAGAGGACAAACTCATTTTATTAAACGTCCTAAATCTCTTTAAACAGCGAGCGCACAGATATATTTAAAGGCACACTAATTTTACTCTCCGCTCTGGTAACACTCTCTCGTAGACAAAGAGCGAGAGAGAATTGTCATAACAGAGAACTTCAAATTACCTTTAAACCTTTACCTTTAAAGGAACGATCTTACGGACCTGCTCTGGTATTTTCAAACAAGTAGTTCACTTATATTTCCCACTAGCCGTAGACTTGCAAGTCTACGGCTAGCAAAACGTAAGTTTACTAGAAGTGGTGTATAATACGGTAATGCATTTCGTCAAATGTTATTTCACTAGTAGTAAACTAACAGTAAACTGCTAGTCTGTGACGTAACGTAAGTAAACTACTAGTTTGGAAATACCAGAGTGGGAACTACTGCAAAATGAGAATAACAACTCACTTCAAATACATCTTTACATGAGCTGTATGCGAATTCAAGATGTAAAGATGATCCGAATGAGAATATTCTAGAGTTAGAAGGATAATCATAATCACCAGTTAATTCAGATGTCTGTAATATTTAAATGTCAGCTTAGATTGAATTGTTTAAAATTAATAGTTTAAAGGTTGATCAACAGTAGTCAATTCCACAATATTCAATATAGTGGTGTTAAATATTCACTCCAACTCAAGAATTGTGGAATTGGAAGGCGCGGTGACGAAGATCAACGCCAAATATTTTTAAAAAAAGTTTAAATTATTCATAAAAGTTAAAATTTTGATGAGTAAAACCGAAGGAAAAGACAGACCAAAATGCGATAGATTAACTCCTTCTTGAGCGGAGTTTTGATTCCTCCACAGCTCCACGGACCTCCTTGCTCTGCTGGTACCATAGGTACTTCCGAACTACTCAAATTGAATCTATAACTTAAAGGAGCACTTATATTTTTGAGAGTTTTTTAGAAACTACGTACATAGAATGAGAGTGCGTTAGAAGCTACCAAGTCTAGAGAATACTATAGCCAGAGGGTACATTGGCGGCAAATAGAGTGCGCGTCAAGCCCATTGCAATAACATGCAATGGTATTGTCCATATAAAATGTACTTGTGTATTTTCCGTGCTAGTCGCTGCTAAACAGAAAAATAACTATCGATCAACTCCCCACTTTTTTCTCCCTTTCTCCCTCGCTCTCTCTGATCTACGTACTATTTCACTTGTGCGCGCTCTCTCTCTAAACATAGAAACACATTATGGCTATGGCTGGCTACTCTCGTACCAAATAAACAAGTGTATTTTATACGGTTAATATGGCGTTCAAGCCATTGTTGTTTGATTGCCAGACATGCGAAAGACCATTGCAGAGTGGCAGTTTTTTTTTTAAATTAAAGGCAGCTGGCTTCCAAAAATTTCGATTCGAAATAGTTAGAATAGTTGATCTCATGTTGATAAACTCAAAGAACTATTCAGAAATATGTATTTGAAAGTTTGAATAGACGCTCTGGTAGAAAATTGGATTACTGTTGCCTGCTCCACACCACGGGCGAGGTTTCCGAACTACAGTATGCTAACTCCATCGAAAAGCTCAAAATAGCCCATTATTGAGTTTCATTCTTCATAATTCCCCACTGCGGAAAGAATTATCATCAAAATATTCAATTTCAAGTCGTATCCAAAGAGTTGGTGTGGCAATTAGGAAAAGGCTCCCGCTATCTGGAGCAGACTGTAGTTTTTTAACTGCGCCGTTCTCCTTACCAGAGAATTCTTATGATATAAAATTTATATATTTCGAAACAGAATTTCAAGCTCTTTTATATGAGATCAACTTGTTTTTCGTTTCCCGGTCCCTTTAAAAGAATTGAACATTTCTTGAATTCGTTTTTTTAGGATTTAAAGCATCTGAAAGGAGAAATAAACTATACAATATCCATGCCAATGTTATTCCGTGTATTTCTTGCAGAAAACATTTGAATCACAGAAACACACGTGATCTATCACGCCGGAAACGAACTATTTTAGTGAAAATGGCACATCTTTCGTACACGTCTAAAATTAGATCGCGTTTTTAAAATGTTTATTGATTGCCTTTATCACATCTGTCCTACTTCAAAACGGTGGGAAACAAACCAAACATGGTTCAGATTACAGATCACGAAAAACCGTAACCAACTACGGTTTTGGCATAACTTCGTGCTCTATGAACTTTTTTGTCCATGGCCGTGTGCTAAGAATATTTGAACATTTTAAAAATAGTACGGGATTACAGGGAATCGGCTGGGAGAGAGTGAGATAGAGTGAAATGAAGGGGTGATTCAATGTATCCCACTCTCTCTGTTGCAGTACTAGACTTTAAGGTAAAGGTACTACTCTAAACTATTTCAACTGAAATATAGAACCAACGGTATTTCACCTCTTCCTATCCTGTTTCAAACTCTCTCCAAGCCGATTCCCTATCATCCACTGTTATTTTTTAAAAGTTCAAATATTCTCAGTCAACGGTTACGGACGAAAAATTCCATCGAACGGATAATTATGCATGTCCCTGCACAGTATTTTGATTTTTTTGAGATCTGTACAATGAACCATGGTTCCTTTGCTTCGATATAAGACAAAGGATAAAGACCAAAAGTCATCAAATTTCAGTATTGACAGCGTCTTGTTATAGCCCATTCGTGTACCTTCAGGAACGAATCTCAAATACTTCGATTGAGAATAAATGAGCTCTTCAGCAAAGCATTGTCAAGTGATTATGTCGACTTCTCATTGTCAGTGTGTCTTTGACAAATCAGGTTATTATACCTAACATGTAATCAATTGCCATTGAAAAATCTGATTTTAAATTCTGACGAGTATCAGAGATGGGCTATTTTCACTCAAGTGGTATGTGGAAATGATGCTATTCTCGTGCACTTCTTATAGCCAACATTTAAGGCACATGCACATTCACAAACACATGTGATTTATCACACCGGACACGTGTCATTGTAGTCAATTTGTAGTGGAAATGGCACATCTTACCTAAGCGCCAACAATTGAGAAACATTTTTGCAATGTTAATTGATTTTATTTTTTCTCCGATTCATATCTATCTTCGCAAAATACATTTAGGGCAATTTCTTATAATTTTGAAGCCAGAATTTTTATGAAAATATTACGAATTTTACGAGAAGAAAAGTCGTAAAATTACTTTCAACGAAAATTTTATGAAAAAAAAAAGATTTTACACGCAACCAGGTTCTGTACAATGAACCATGTTTCCTTTGTTTTGAGATGAGAAAATGAACAAAGACCAAACATTCATCAATTCTCGGTATCGACAGCGTCCATTGCACAGTATTCTGGTCCAAGCCATTTTTCTTCCAAAGCAAGACAAAGGAGAGACCATTGTATTCGAGAGAGTTTGTATGTTGAGCGGTCGTTCTTGCTTTGAAAGTCATGAGAACGCTGTGATTGGTATGTATGAATTCATGTATGAATCACAATTACTTTTATTAAGAATAAATAAGATATGAGCAATTCAAGAAAGCATTGTGAAATGATCATCGGCGTCTAAAGATCCGATACCAGAATTCATGCAATCTATTTTCATGGAAAATTCTGATTTCAATCAGATATGAGTCATTTTTAACTCAAATGGTACGAGACCGGAGTGTTATAACACAGAGATAATATAAATTTGAATGCAGTTATCTTTTTCTATCGAATGTGTAATCCAACAATACAGAATTCATAAAGAAACTGCTAATTGGAACAGCCTTGCTGATGGAAAAAAACTTTGAGGTGTTCAATAATTGATGTAAAAGGGTTCATTCATTTTACACATGTTCCTGACGATTCCTGTTCCGCCCCACCAAGGCGCCCGAAAGGGGAATTGGTATTTAGTGACTAGATCATGCGGTAAAGAAGGTCCGAAAAAGAGATTAGGCCCTCCGGACTGAATTGGCCTTGAAATATCACTGGCCTAGCAGTGATAACCCGTGGGATTTCGTGTGCCTTGAATAACGGGTTGTACCTTTACCTTTTTACCTTTCCTGAGGATGAGTGAAACAAGAGTACTCGCCCACTTTATTTTGTTACTTTTACTAACTCTTTATTAGCATTATTTCAGCTCGACCTCGAGTTTTTTTCAATCATAAAATGAAGAGAGATGCCAACAGAAGATTGAAGAGAAATGCACCATTTATCATGTTTATTGAGGAAAATTGACAGGCATTGAAGATTTGTGATTTTCCACAACAAAAACCAAAAAATAGTGTTAGACGATTTAGAGTATTATTCATGATAGTTGACGCATCCAGAGTTAGAGTCCGAGTTGTTTCCTGGAAAAGGGGATATTATCACAATGTAACCAAAAAAATCACAATGTAACAAAAAAGTTGAATCTTTCATTATTTATTTTTTTAAATGTAAAAAAAGCATTTTTCAATATTTTTCATAATATAGATACAATTATTATTGATTAAAGATAGCGTAACCTCACTCCATGGTCTCTTCGACGCGCAATGCTCTCTCGTTGTTAGAGAACAGAGAAATAGTGTGCGCGATGAAGAGACCATTGAGTGAGGTTACGCTCCCTTTAACTCTACCCACCAAGTTCTCTCACTCATCATGTACATCGGTGTGGGACGGGCGAAACCGTTGAATGTAGTGGAGGCCGCACACGTGTACGCTCCCATGTCCTACAACGAAAGAGATTACTGTAACCAATCAATCGATTGATCGATTATTACAGTATACATACCTCATAGATGATCCAGTCACCAACTTGGAGGTTTCTCATCATCTTCTTGTCCTGTAATCGATCGATTAATCAGTAATCAGCGATGACTACAGTATACCTCGATCATGTCGAGTGAATCACAAGTTGGTCCCCATATGGTAGAAGGATACAATTCACCCTCGACTCCCTAAACATATTATTGATTGATTTATTGATAAAATTATCGATTAAAAACGTACAAATAGAGGATGTCCAACAGGGTGTACATGATCGAATAGAATACAGTTGAAGCTACCGTACACACCATCATTGATGTAATACATGTATCCGGTAGAATTAACATCGTCATCTGTAATCAATCAATCAATAAATCGATTACAGTATACCCATCGTACCTTTCTTGGTGATCTTCTGTGCGGGAACCGCCGTGGTCGCGATAACGTTAGCGACGAGAGTGAAAGGTCGGGCAGCGAAGAATCTAGAAAAATATCGATTGATTTTCAAATTATTGATTGATTAATTCTAACCTTCCGGGCTCAGCGATGAGTCTGACTTCAGGTTCGGGGAAGAATTCGGCTACTGCCGAGCGAATCAGGGCGGCAATCTGAATTGATTATTATTATTATGATTAATTTAATTCAATTTAATTTAATTTAATTTAATTTAAATTTAAAAATAATAAAAGATCTTCACGAACCTTCTCGAATGGAATATGATGTTCGCCTCCAGGGAATCCTCCTCCCATGTCCACTATGTCCATCTTATGACCCAGCGAGAGACCGAGATCGAAGAGGTTCCTGTAATTATCGATCGATAATCATCAATATTATCGATTGATTGCAGAGTACCTTGCGTGTTGAAGGGCGATACGGTAGGCGGAAGGGTCATTGCATCCAGAGCCAACGTGGAAACTATAAAATATTTTATTACTATTTTTATTTTATTTTCTGAATACGAGAGAATTTTTATGAAATAAGATTTATATATTTCGATTTATATATCAGAATTTGTAGCTCGTTTGTATGAGATCAACTAGTTATTTTGTTTGTTTCCGGTTTCCTTTAAGTGAAAATGATGTAAAATGAATACCAACCTGACTCCGCATACATTCACTCCCATCTCTGCAGCCTTTCGAATAAGCTCTGGGGCAGTCTATAAATGAGAAATTATTGATTGATTGAATTATTGATTGATTATTCACCTTGGTTGGTTCAGCTCCGAACTTGAGATTGAGTGGGCATGTGGCTGTCGGGTCAGACACAGCGATACGAAGGATCAGTCTGGAAAATGCACTTATGAACTTAATCGTCGGTAATTTCAAGGAACTTACTCGGGACTCTTATGGTACTTGACAATCTTGTCCAACTCTTCTTTATTATCAAAAGTCATCATGGTCACGCCCTTCTCTTCCGCGTGCTGCACGAACGATCGGGTCTTGCATGGATTGGCGTAGATGATACGGTTGGCGTCGACGCCCTTTCTCATCACCTGCACATCAATACGATCATTATCCAGTTATCAATCAATAATCACGCACAATATCGATTTCCTCACGAGAAGCACAATCGAATCCGACTCCGAGTGAAGCGAGAACACGAAGAATTGTCTCGTCACTGTTGCACTTGACGGCGTAGAAGGGCTACAAAGATCGAAGATCAAAGATCAAAGATTAAAGATCAAAGATCACTCCTCACCTCAATCTGGGGCAGTTCCTTCTTCCAAAGAAGGAATCGATCGTAGAGTGCGTCCATGTTGACAATCATGAAGGCTTCATCATTATCCTAGAATGAACAATATCGTGATCAAAGATCAAAGATCAAAGATCAAAGTGCAAACCTTGAGTGTCTTAGCATTGGCGATAGCTTGAGCCATAGGCACAACATCCACTGGTCTCTCAGTGATGCAGACCTTGACATCTCCAATAACTTCCTTACGAATGAACATTATCGATTGATTTATCTCTTTCCGATATAACAAAAACCAAATTCAGATCTGTTCTAGGTTGTCTTTTAACGTAGTCGATTGAGGTTGTTTTTACCTGAAACATGTTCAACATGACGTTACTTTCAAAGATCAAAGATCACTCACCTCACTCCCAAGGGGTTAGACCAACTGTTTGATCGTAGAAGATGAGAACAAGCGGTGCTTCCTCGTCGATTACAGTATCGACAAAGGACTGAAATAACTTATTCATTAAGATCAAAGATCAAAGATCAAAGATCAAAAATCAAAGATCAAAGATCAAAGAAAAGGACATACTGTGTGTTCAGCGGCCCGCGAGGTGCACGCTAGTGTGGTTCCAGTGGAGCTGATTTTCTGGCGTCTGAGTGCTGTCACTCACTGAAATCAATCGATAAGTCTTCCGATCTACCGTAATACGGCCTTTCGTCAAGGTCAAACGCCTACGGTATGTCAAGGACATGGATTACGGTAGTTGAACGGATCAAACTCACATTATCAAACGCCGACCGACAAGTTGACAGGCAACTCTTGTCGTGGCGCGTAGAAAGCAATGGAAGCAAGTACCAAGTAGAGTGGAGTACTGTAACAAGCCAAGATTACGGTAGATCAAATACGGCTTACGATGGGATAAAAATAGGAAAAATGGGGAAGCGTTGTGTGATCGATAGCGATGGCTAAATGAAAGAGAAGAAGAAGAAGGAGAAGAGGAGAGAAATGATAGGGTGATCGAATGGAGAGGGCAATGAAACGATATTTCAACGAAAAAGTGGATGCCTCGAATGATCGATCCGTAAGCCCTTTCATACCGAGAATCGTTACTATTAATACGTTGGTACATCGAAATGCGACCATAGTATACAAGTGATAAGAAACGATGAAGATGTGTCTGTGTCTAAAGAATAGGAATGAAATGGAGAGAAATGTCGGCCGAATTGAGAGAAAGAAATAGTCACTCTTATTCTATCAATTCGTCTATTTCTCTGATTCTCTTTTACTCTCACACTCCCTAGCCATATTAGATCACTCACAATCATTCTTTCAATGGTTTTACACTATATACCAGAGATGAAACGTCGTGGGTACAATCGGAAGTTGATGACGTCATTGATCACAGTACACATTATTGATTTCAAAAGAACCATAGTTTCGACACAAATCGAGAAGTTTTTATGGTTTTTTTGGTGATGATGCACTTTTAGTGCATATAAGATCAATGACGGAAAGGAGGAAGGTGTGATCAACATGATTATGACGTAAACAACTAAAAACTAGACAATAAATGTTTATACTATGACAAATTTTAGTAACGCCCCAAGCCAATTTGAGACTGACACTACTTTCCCAATTTTGTTGTCTACGAGAGAGTGTAGTCAGAGCGGAGTTAGATTAGCTTGGGCTGTGCCTTTCAGAAGGAAAGGCCTCTAGGATAAATGAACGATATGAATAATGCGACTGGATAGAGTATAAGGGCCTAGCTGGATCTGACCGACCGAGATGTCGAGAGTAGACCAGACTGAGGATGTTCCTTGAGTGCATAAGTACCCAAGACTTATCATATGCGCACCATCTATGGGTGACCCATACCGCCCCCTTCTCACCACACTCAATTATACAATCTCACTCTCTATTTCTCTGTGCCCTCTCGATATCGAACACTCTCTAGTCTGTATATCTATTGAACTCCAAGCGTCATATAGTCTATATTCGCTGCGTAGATTATGATGTTCAAGATCGTTATGCAACTACATATAATGGGATGTACAAAGATCAGAAATCGAAGATGGATAGATGAAGATGAGAGACACTAATAACTATTCGTTATGATAGAATCGAAGTTCAAATACCCCATTGTTGTCGCCTCTTGTCATAACATTTACTTACATAGAGTATGGATATCAATGATAGATTTTGTTAGTGTTTATGTTAGTGCTAGACCTAGACACTGTATCGAATGAAACAAATGCAAAAGACAATATGCTATAGGACAACTAATGCTTTGTCAACGAAAACTTGAAAGGACGAAAGTGATCTTTGATCTTAGCGGCAACAGCCTAAGGACAATGAGAGAGTGAAAGTGACGGGCAAAGAATAGGCGGCGTATATATAGGATGTATTCTTCTTTCACAATACGTCAACAATCCGCTAGAGCACAGTGATTCATTATGAGATCGGGTCAATTGTGATGTGTTTGTTTAATTTATGATAGATCCTATCATGCATCAACAACGTACCCATGTTATCTTTGATTTCTTCGTACTTTATCATCCTCATTCGGCCTATACACATTTGATCTTCATTCTATTCATGGACATTTTCGTGTTGATGCCGTGGAAACATCGGAGATTGAAACGATCTTACAGTATCTCACGATATTTCTCAATACGACAACAAAACGGTAGAGCCTAGTGTTCATCAATTATCATGATTTGCATAATAGATATTTTTAGTTTTATTAGAATACTAACTGATGAGGTGGTTTCTTCTTACCCCGTTTAACGTGATAGGAAGAACCCAACACCATCCATTTCTTCCATATACTGAAGAAAAAAAATGATAACAGAAAAAGCTAGTTCATTTATTCACTTTCCAACAGAAAAGCGCATTCTTTCTGATGCAATCACTTCATGCTCTCTCCAATCTCCAAGCTCTCTCCAATCAATATCGTCATTATCATCTAGTAAATCTATTTGTAATCAATCGATAACCAGGCGATTCCAATCCCAAGAGATGGTCAGGCTGTTGTGCTATTCTTACCCCATCTACCGTGAATAAGGTGTAAGAATGTGCGGCAAAAGATATAAGAGAATGTCCCAAGTATCACCCATAGTGGGTCACCTTCCCAAAGACAAGACAACAACCAAGGACCTACCGATCTCACTCTTCACTCCTCGCCTAGCACCTAACACAATAAGTCAACGTATAGAATCGATCACTCTAAACATCGACCGGATAATTCACTTAATTTTTTGACTACAAAAATGATAAAACGAAGGAGCCTACAATATTCAAAATTGTGAATAGCCATTGTAACAGAACTGTTTAGATTAATTCTAAAATGTATGCATATTCATATTGTCTTATTCACAAGAGGAACTTGTGTTTATTCCATTCCAAACTTTTTCGCATTTTCAATTGCAAAAAATATCACACAAGAATAAATTTTTATTCACAGGTAAAGTATTCCAAATAATGCAACTGGATATATTCATCATCCCAATCTTTCCTTTTGTTCTTGATATATGCTCTGCAATGGGAATTTGATCATTTACTTTATTATCCATTGTTAAAGGCAAACCCCAAGCAGATTTTAATCTCCGCATTGGCAATACTCTCTCGTTGACAAAGCAAGCGAGAGAGTGTGGCCAGAGCGGAGAGTCGAATTGGCTCGGGGTGTGCCTTTGAACCAACCATAGCATCCCATGTGGGTGATATTCTTATTAGATATTCGAATTCGATAAGGAATCTGTCAATATTGAAATTGCAAATAATCAAAGTTAAATCAGGCCTATTTATTCATTGGAATAATCAATGCTCTTTTAAAACACTCTATGCTGGCAATACTCTCGCTGTATTTCTTCTACGAGAGCATGTGGCCAGAGCGGAGAGTATATTTAGCTCGGAATGTATCTTTAATCTATTATTGATAAGCAATTGCTCACATTTCAGTTTGCCCTCCGCCAATCTCAGCCTCAATAAAAGTACCCTACTGTTCCATTCTATACCTATTCTAGTAAGAGTTGGTCTTCTCTCCACTGGTGTCCCTTCACGCGGCATATCACAGGCGGGTTTGATCCATTTGTCTTCAAACCATCGAAATTTGTCTTTAATCTATTGAATACTTCACTTTCACAGCAAAATATCAAACTGTTCTACAATTTATGGTTACATAATACAAGAAAAGCGATAGTTTATGCGGAACGGAGAATTTTCGAAAAATAAACAAGAAAACATTTAAATAACATTGAATTTTATAAAAAATGTTCATAACACGACGTCTTATCCTTCCCGGAGAGCTCGCCAAGCTCGCCGTCTCTGAGGGCACTAAGGCCGTCACCAAGTACACGTCTTCCTAGTAAATTAAGTTGTGAGCGAACCCGAATCCAACGGCCCTCTATAGGGCCACAATCCTATTCCGATCCAAGTTTGATCTCGAACTATTTGTGTTGAATAAAGATTGTCTTATACAGTATTTATTTATTTATTTTAGCCGGATTCTTCGAAAGTTGGTCTCTTCAGAAAGATTGATCTTTGGGATATCTCGCATATGGATTACTGTAGTAGTATGTAGATATACTGTGGAACGATTGTTCTTGATCTTAAGTTGGATATAACTCGAATGAATTCACTATAGACACATCAACATGCTGATCTTTGATCTCTACAAGTAGATTTAGATGAAGTAGTATATTTTTTCCTTAACAAGACCAAGATTGCAATTTGTTTCAACGGATAATGAAATGTTCATGAAATATGTCAAATAAGGTTTGAATTGAGCTAAAACTTATGCACAGAGATTAAATCAAGTGATCGTTGATCTTGCAATACTTGTTACGTTCAACATGAATCTATTTTGTATGCACGCTACTTTGCCTCATCGGTTCGATTTCTGATAAGTACACTGTGAGATTCAAAATATTGATTGCTTATAGACCTTTTTATCAACCTTAATTCAGTTACTTTATACATAGGCGTGTGTCGTGAGATCTCGAGAGAAGGTCAAGGAAATATTTGCTTTGAAATAAAGTTTGTGGTATACTGTAGAACTGTTGATCTTTGATCTCTTGGATGAATCTAAAACACGAATTTTGCTTATAGCTGTGTGTTTATCCATAACTGTACATAGAATACTATATTGCACTTATAATAATATTTATGCGTACGCGTCTCTATTATCAGACAAAAGAAGATAAATACATAAATCTAGCGAATCTACTTTTATTCATTAAATTCTTCTAAATCACATTACGATTAACACGCAATCCGTACAGGTATTATGGAACGATATTATGGAAAGAATGGGAAAATATTGTGCCCGAATGGAGTGTAATACACTTAGTATGATCAAAGCAGTACGGTATGTATAAGTATGCAACGTAGATTGTTGAGATTACTGTATCATTTCAAGTATACTGTATCTCGTGGGGATACATTAGCCACGGTTTACGGTAAATTATACGGATTGAGAAGTGAGACTAAGAGGCAAGGCGAGGGACATTTGTAAAAGCAGCCGGGGAGATGGATCTACGATCTGGTCTGAATGAAAAGCTTCTGGAATGAAATAACGAGTTTTTGAGGATACAGACCAATCACGAATTAGGGGACATATTCGAATTACTCTTAAATGGAATTCTTAAAGAAATCGAGGAGGAATCAACAAGTAAAGTGGGTGTTTTGTGTTTAAAAATAATAAGAAGAAGAAAAAGAAAAAGCTAATAATCGGGGAATTTAAATCGAATGAGATCAATTGATTACATGAATAAATGGAGATGATTATATGTACACGAGTAGAATGGGGATACTGTACGTATTAGGGGGATACTGTACATATTACGGGATACAGCACCTATTAGGTTAAGGTAGCATTACATCTTGCATCAGCAACAAACATCCAATGCTTCTCGAAGCGCATCGGAGAAATCGAGTGAATAGCAATCGTTGATTTCTGTAATGGCACACACGATTACGGTAGAAACGAGAGACGACAGATCTATCACATTCTTACGGGTTACTGTAAATGTATAACACTAACTGGTTACTGTAGATCTATCATACTCTAAACGGTTACTGTAAATCTTACACCATAAAACTCACATTAAATTCATCGATCTTTGCCATGAGCTTTGATCTTCTCTCCACTTTATAAGTTCCGAAATCCGTGTTCGCGCCACGGCTCTGCAGATTCGATAGCATTATAAAATATCTAATAAATAGATAATACTTAATAATAATAATCCCACCAAGCGATGATCGCTCGACGTGAATAAATTAATAATAATAATAATAATAATAATAATAATAATAATAATAATAATAATAATGATTATAATAATAATGGATAATATATATAATCAATAATCTAGATATCGTACCCGTTTCACGCATTTGTTAGTAATTCCCCTCTCAATTCCCAATATCACTGCATATCATGGTTAACCCCCCAAATCACTCATCAGAAATCGCTGCAGCTTTATCTATAACCACTAATCTTAATCATCATCACTTTTTTTCTGATGAAATAAAATAAATCTCAGATATCAATCAATCAATAATAATGACAAAGTTAACTCACAACAACTGATTGATTGATCAATAAATGCAGCCGCTCGTCTGCAGAATTCGTTAGTGTAAAGTAGAAGTAGAGCGCGAGATTGGAATCTGCAAGAATACTATCGTATCACTAAGATTATCGTATATCTTCCTGATCATGCTTTTTGAACATTGCCAGAAACGAAGCTCGAGTAGTTGATCTTGATCATACATTTTCGGTACTCTAGCCGTTTATTTTTATATAGTGGGTCAATTCTCGAAATAGGGTGGGTTGATCATAGGTCGAATAGCTAGGTTATCGGTTTTCAAAATCCGGTCAGGTTTTTCGATTTTTGCAAATTAGGCTGAAAATCCGTGGCCGTATGCAAGAACCGTTTTCCAGGAAAATGTGACGTCATTAGCGTAGGCAGAGGATTTTTGGAAAACGCCTTCGCCTACGCTAATGACGTCACATTTTCCTGGAAAACTGTTCTTGCATACGGTCACCGGTCAGGTTTTTCGATTTTTATGAAATTTTGGCTAAAAATCCGGTCAGGTTTTTCGATTTTTTGTGAAATTTTGGCTCAAAATCCGGTCAGGCTTGGTACTTTGTAACATACTTTTCGACCTATGGGGTTGATTCACAAAATTCGTTATTTTCGCTAAAAAATTATCTATTTTAGCTTCTTCTGGGTCTATAATGGGCCTTATATAGTGGGTCAATCCTCGCATTGCGAGGGTATATGAAAATGTATGATCTCGATAGTGTTTAAACGTAACTACCACACTTACCACTGTCGCAGCAAAGGCAAGGATCACTCGAAGAAAGGAGAGTATTCGATCTGCAAAAAATATGAATTCTCATACATTAAAAATGAAAAAAAAGGACTGTGAATCAAAAGATCAAAGACCAAAGATCAAAATCAACTTACTTCTTACACTTTCTCAGCCACGAGTACCATGACAAAGGGGCGGGCTTCTTATTCTTATCGAGAGCCTATAATCAATCAATAAATGGAATATCGATTAGCTTGAATACAGTAACCTCTCTGAATCGTTCAGCTCGCTTTCGATTCACACTGGGGTCGGACGACACCGGGTCAGGTCTTACCGTTCCCACGCGGCTGAAATAAATCAATAATTGATGATTAATTTCTTTTATAGGTCTTTTTGTAAAATTGTTAAATCTTCGTTGAATCTGTCCAATTTAGAATCGATCACCCTATTGTCTTATGTTGCCACAGTCGAGACAAAGTATTTTATGTGCACTATAGTGCTTCACCCCATCTTGTTTTCTTCCACTGTCACCACATAAAGAATATTATTATTATTATTAATCAGCCCGCCCTAATCCGTCCGTCCGAATAAGGGTCCGAAGTTCGGACTCCGAACTGTCCCAAATCGGCTGAATAAAGTTGTTCTAATGTAAAAAAAATGTAATGTAATCAATGCGCTACCGTATACCTCTTCAGAACAATTGGTCGTGCACGAGTGCCATCCATGTGAGCAGCTCGTCTAAACAATTCGCTTGTCCAAGTAATCTGAAAACAAGAATGCTAATTACATACCGTATACCCACAACCCCGAAGAGTACGGTAGACTTCCGTATTTATTCACCACAAATGGACGACTGATCTACTCATCGACTATTAATTTCATTTTTATTTTTATATAGTGGGTAGATTTTCGAATAAACAATATTTTAAAACTATACCCACCATATAGAAACAATCCTGTGAAGGCACCGAAAATGTATGTTCGAGTCCTCGTTAAATTCAAAATATTGTGTGGGTAGACACCCATATGGCATACCCTTCCGTCTAATCCTTTCCATATACTACCCGTACCGATTTCACCCCCCCCCCACCTCAGCACTATTCAATCAAAGATCAAAGATCAATTATAGTTACCGTATCACCGGCATCATCGTCATCATCGCTACTATCAGACTCCAACTTGATCACACTCCTAGTACGCGCATCCTGACATCGGATTCATATAGGCTTGCGAAAAATCGATAATTCTTACGTTATGATTTGAAGACGAGATAGGACCGGCACCCTCATTGTCGATTTCATCGCTAGAGTTCCTGAAAGTACCGTAGTCGATAAATCTCCGAAAAATTACCAATTTAAGTAAATTTTGCTGCAAACGGATAGAATAATACATCTCCGCCTCTTTTCAGTTGCCTTCATTTTCATGTCATTCTTTATGAATATATATATTTGATGGAATAAATAAATAAATAAATAAAAATAATGGATAAATATTCAGGGGTGAAAAGCTGTAAACGTACTCTATCTTCAATCTCTTGCTCCTATCTTCGCCAGCACTCGACGCCCTCCCTTGTCCTCTCTTCGTCTTAGGGGAACGACGATTCTCATTCGTCGCCACACCATCTGCACTCGCAGCACCACCGACTACGGTAGGCACACCATCCGCATGCATCATCGCAACCACGACACTCATCACCCTTGTCGACATGGCCACGAACACGTTCGACTCCTGCCGAGAATAATCCGTAGTTAACGTATGCCAAAACATACGTGGGCAATAGCCGAGAAAATATGTATGCCTTGTGAATTTTCGAGTTGGGCAGGCTGCATGGGCAAACGAGTAGCAAGTTTGAGAAGAATTCAAGGAGGGGAAAACCAACTAGCCAACTCTAGTATGAATGGTTGCCCTCGTATGTGCGCAAATTTACACCGTATACCTGTCTTGTGAGACATCGATCAATCAGCTCTACCGTATCACAACGTAGCGACAGCATACGATGAATACTGAACTAACGATATCGATCAAAGCAACACTAATCAATACCCCACTTCTGATCCGAGTCCATAGCTGTACGATCAAGCTTCGCGCCACGCACGCGGACGTAGCTTCCACACTGCAAACAATTTATCAAATTACAGTGTCCGGTCTACAGTAACCCAGCAACGATAGTACAGCAACCCTATGCATACCTCGATCTTTTCAGTATCATTCTTCCACTCTTTCACTTGCAGATCGATCGTGAGGTTAGCAGAAACCTTGGCCATATTTGGAACTGGAGCGATGACCATCTCAAAATTACCATAAAATGCATTTTTCATTACATTTCAAACAACTTTAACGACTGGTTAATGGCAGGTGAAGTTGTTTGAAAAGAAGAAAAAATGTATTTTACAACATTAATTTAAAAAAAATTTTATTTTACAATACAATACAACAATATTCAAACAGCAGGATATCAAGTCAAATTAGGGTTAAGTCATAAGGTAAGGTTGGTTAAATTATAAGTAGAGGTTGCATAAAAATTTTAAAAAAGGCTAAAATTCTGACCTCGACATTATCAACAAGATAATTGACAGTCAATGGATAGTCGTCGACTTCTTTGCTGGAACAAGAACATATCATTACAGTAATCACATACAGTAACTCTAATTGTCTTGAATAACCCCCCCCCCCCCACTCCATTGTCTTCAGTAACTCCGACCATATACAGTATTCTCAAATAGTCTACAGTAACTCCGACTAAATACAGTACTCTCAAATAGTCTACAGTAACTCCGACTATATACAGTATTCTCAAATAGCCTACAGTAATCCGAGCATACTTACGGTATCTGTGTGCCATCCCACACTCGAGCGTAAACGTGTCCGTTGACCTTCTCATTCCACACGGATACCACCTCAACGAATATAAGCATATGTGGGAAGCATAGGTCGAAAAGTATGTTACAAAGTACCAAGTCTGACCGCATTTTGAGCCGAAATTTTCCGAAAATCGAAAAACTGACCGCATTTTGCGCCAAAATTTACAGAAAAGAGAAAAACCTAACCACATTTTGAAAACCTAGCTATTCGACCTATGGTGGGCAGGACTCAGCGAGATACAACTGTCACGTGCCTCCAAACTTTAACATAACAAAGCCGACAAAAATCGATACTGTCACAGGAAAGCTGTCGTTAGCTGCTAGCTAGAAGGAGCATACCACCAGCTAGCTAGTGGTTCACTCACCTGCACGATGGCATCAAGCAGCGTTTCAGTACTTAATTCGCTCAATGATGATAGGAGTGTGGGCGACTGAAATTTATGCCAAATTTTTTATTTATTTATTTACTACTTTCTCACAGGAAAAATAAACTACTTTCTCACAGGAATTTCAAAACTTCAAAAAAAAGTCAAATTCTCAAAAGAATTTGCAAGTCTCCCATTAATACGTTTAATTCATTTCTTTCGCACAATTTTAACCTCGAAATTCCAAAAAAAAATCAATAAGCATGCACCTCGATCATCGATCGATCATCAGCTCCAAACACCAATGGAATCTGGAAACAACAATCAATCGATAATATATACTAATCTATACCATATACCAGAGGCAGGTTCACTTGATGGTTTCCCGCGAAACCGTTCGACACTGACGCAGGAACGGACTAGAAAAATTTATTTATTTATTTATCAGTTAAAACATGAATAAAGAGAGTAAAATCAACGATAAGGAAATAGGAAAATTTAGAGAAATAATGAAAAAGGATGGATAGAATATTCACCGGTTTAGGCCGGCTCATCACAGGCACAATTTTCCGTTCACGAGGCGAAGGAGGAGGCACCTTAAATGAGGAATTCTGAGACAGCTTAAATTGTGCTTTACAGAAATCAAACAAAAGTTCCGAAAAATCTTTATATTATTTTTAAAAAAGTATTGATTAATGAATAATCCATTTAATAAGTATCTCACGTCTACAGTAGTCGATTCGAGTGAAGGTCGAGCCTGGTTGGTCGCAGCTGGAACTGGTATATCTGTCGATACCGTAACCTCCGACTGCGGGTCTTCGTTCAAAAGCTGCTTCTCTTGTTCAATCGCTTCACGAGCACTATTGATCTGTTCCCGAGCAGAGCTGGACGATATCGATTAGTTCGATTGAACTGATAAACTACCCTATCCCTGGGGTACAGTACACTCACTCCAAACGTCGACGAATATTGTCCGGAAGATCAGAGTTAGTGGGTGTTTGTCTCTGAAAATGGGATATTTACTCACTTCAGGAAAAAAAGACTTTCATATTTGCAAATTCATTCGTTTAGTAATAAAAAACCGTGGAGTGTTAAAATCTAGAAAAATAGATGGAATAGTGAAATGTAATTTTGTGGTAAAGTAGTTGGAAAAGTAGCATAACTTCGAAATCGACAAACTCTTAGAACGAAAACCATATGTGGGCACGCTGGGGGAAAGGCTGTGCGCAAACTGGCAAATTGTAAGGCAAGGCTATGCGCATGGTCATTTTTTTGCATTTTTGAAGGGAAATTTTCCATTTTTGCGAGGCAATGCTATGCGCAAGGCCCCGCAAGGGAAGGCAAGGCTGGTCGCAAAAATAATTCGTTTTAACGCGCCCATCTATGACGAAAACCCCGTTTCACTTTTTATTTACTTTTCTAAGATTTTAAGACCACAATGAATAATATCACTCACGTGTTCTACATCAGTTGGTATCGATAGTAACTCATTGGAAGCGAGTCTCACGATGCTTCTAAATGTCATCATACCTACGGTATCCAAGAATACGGTACAATATACTGTACCTATTAAAGTTTTGTCCTCCATCGTGCATTGTCAAAGTCGTGTCTGCTTTGTTCTTGGCGACGTACGGTTTGATGTTGATGAAGAGAACCCAGTCTCCTGACTGGAAAATAATCAGAATAATCTTGAAAATCAATACAATCTACAGTACCTGCAGGGTTTGACCAGAACAATGTCCATCGTAATCGTAGCAGAACACATCCACAGTACGTCCATGAGCCGCGCGCACAATCGATTCATCGGGCTGAATCGAATCGATTCAATCGATACTTCTCAATTACAGTAATCTGATACGATACCGTACCTTGATGACTACTCTATCGGCAATGTCTTGTGATCGTAGATGAGCACGAAGAGGCGGGGTGATGCGACTGGAAGGAGGATAATCAATCAACAATGGACCATGCTCAAGGAAACCAATCGATAATCAACATACGGTAGATCTGTCGTGTCCCAACAGCGCATAACCACATGTGGAGATGGAATCAGTTCATGATAAGCCTCGATTACCTATAAATGATTAATGCAAACAGAATAAGGTATAATAGGTACGGTATTCACCAATTTCCAAGATTGTCAACTAGGTTATCTGTCAAACGAGGCGTCACAAACATGGGAGAAGTAATTTTGGACAGCTCCTCATATGATTATTCGACAGGCAAACGTCAGATGATTTGATGAGTACGATATCTATATCTAGGCTATTGCAGACTAAGATAAGTGAATCAATATTAACCTGTAATACGCAGTTAGTGTATACGTATGGGGAGAGTACCTCAATGGATCTACTTATGAGGATGAATGATTTGAACTTCCTCTGCAATACATTCAATATAATCAATGTCATATAGTTATACAATAAAAGCAATATTGAATTGAATTGACAGTGGATACTGTACAAAATGCAAGTTGTGCACATTTCTAAAGTAATCAACAAAATCAATCAATACCTGACCATTTCTAAAGTAATCAACAAAATCAATCAATACCTGACCATTTCTAAAGTAATCAACAAAATCAATCAATACCTGACCATTTCTACAGTAATCAACGAAAAATCAATCAATAACTGACCATTTCTACAGTAATCAACGAAAAATCAATCAATAACTGACCATTTCTACAGTAATCATATAAATCAATCAATACCTGAGCAGCTCGATCACGTGCGACTAGACGATCAATGTCCGAATGCTTTTGTATACTATTCAGGCTATTTGAGAACTCCAACCATGCGACGTGCAGACTCTTCACCTTAATCAATCAATAACTCAATAATATGAACCTATTGAATTAATCGATAAATGATTCGTTGCGACTTAACGAGTCACCATGAGCATTGCAGATTTAAATCATACATTTTCGGTGCCCTCACCGAATTATTTTTATATAGTGGGTCGATTTAGAAAAATCGTTATTTTTCGCTTAAATTGTAATCTTTTACATAAAAATGAGCTTTATATAGTGGGTCGATCCCTAAAATGAGCCGAATATATTGGGTCAATCCTCACACTGTGAGGGTATGAAAATTTGTGATTTAAATGTTTAAAGAAACGAACCTTATCAAAGTAATGCTCTTCATGAGCATCCATAGAGGGAGATGCACCGACTACTTTATGCTGATCTCCAATCTTTCTATAGACGAGACATTTGAACGATCCGTCTAATCTACCGTATCCCGCAACACGAACGTCCGTATCTGTTCGATCTTCTCTCTGTGATTAGTAACTTAATAGTATAGTAAATAATATACTTAATGCCTTGGAAAAGACAGAAACATGATTTTTAGTAAAATTGATACATAGTGGAGTAAAGCATAAATACGATACTACGACGAATTTATGAGAGAAGATCTCACTATTTATTGATCAATGCCTCTTTGATAATGCTTATTAAACAGAAGATTAAGTGATACACCAACCGTCATTCCAAGTACACGAATGACATCTCCTCTTTTGAATAATTGGATCAGTTCTCCACAGAATTCCACGACCAATTCTGTATTCGTATCATCCCAGACCTTCACGAGCACTCTGTCTACAATTCAATTCAATCAATCATTCAATCAATCAGTTCAATCAATATTTAAAGTATCCACTTAAGACTGACGATGGACCAACAAATCAACAAACTACCTTCGTTTCTCTCCATAACCTCATCGATTACAGCATAAAAGCTGCAGTTAGATCCGGGATGCGCATGTTGGAAATCAATCAGTGATCGGTAGTCAGTCATTTCTAGTGACCAGGAGACATCAGGTGAATTCAGCCTGAGGAAATGTTGAAATAAAATAGTTAAACATACACTGGGATCGTCGCGCAAGTTTACCGACAGTATAAATAACGAAGCAAGTTGGCCGAAATGCTCAAAAAGTGCTGACCCATTACGAAAAGTGCCCGCAACCATTTTACGAGCAAATTTCTAGTTAATGATACTTTCGGTAAACTTGCGCGACGATACATCGTAAAAGAAACATGTAACGTAAGGAATCCTAATAAAAATTTTAAATTCGTGCAAAAAGAACGAGCCGCAAATTCCATGATGACCGGGAATAAGAGGGACGTACGGGATGTACGGGATGTACTAAAAGTCGGTTCTGTTGTCGGTTCGACAAGAGTAATAAAAGTCGGTTGTCGACTAACATTGTTAAATATTTTATTTATTAAAAGACGATTATTCACACTAGGTGGTCATCAGGTGATCTGTTTAACAAATCATAGATGTTCTTACGTACAACTAATAGCTCTCGGCTCGACTGGAGGTACTAAAAGTCGGTTGTCGGCTGAGATTCTTAAATATTTTTATTTATTTTTTTAAATCGATTATTCACCCTAGAAAATCATTAGCTGACCATTATAACATACCATATAGGTCTTCATACGTTACTAATGATCTATAATTAGATGAGAAGTAACTACAGTGTTCATGTTGAGATACACAACACACAGAGCAAAGAGGTGTAACCCACAGCACATAAGACCAGTGAAGTGTTATATTTAACACTTTTTGAGCTATTTTTGACATTTGACATTGAACAACTTTATCAGCTAATGGGTGTTACGTAGCTGGGTTGCCATGAAATTTCTCCATTCTGAACGATTGTGCCTCGCAATTTGCATGAATTGAGGACCAGCAGCCTTCACGAAATCGTCCCTCCATCTCTTGACTGGGCGTTCCTGTTTCCTCTTACAACTGGGGGTCCAATTGAGCACACTCAGCGACCATCGATCATGTCGCAGTCTCGAGAGCCTCTCCACCCACAACCACCTCCGTCTCTCCGCTTCCCTAACAACGTCCTTGAAATTTGTAATGTCACGGATTCGCTCATTGGATATTCGGTCCAGAATTGAAACCCCGAGAGTTTTACGTTCGAGTCTACGCTGGGCAACTGACAGCCTTTGCTTTTCACGTTTACTGAGATACCATGTTTCGGCGCCATAAAGGAATGCAGGGAGGACCACCCCATCGAACAGCCGTTTTTTCAAATACATTGGACAACCCCTTTTTCGGAAGAATTCCGAATATTTGAAGAATGCCCAGTTCCCACTTCGAATTCTTCGGTGAATTTCACCCTCAAACCGTTTTATTCCCAGAGTAATTTCCTGCCCCAAATACACAACCCTTTCCATAACCTTCACCTGATCTCCTGCAACAGTAACCGGTTCACTTCTTGGATTGGTAGACAGCGCCACAGTTTTATTCCCGTTGAGACGCAGCCCCACCTTTTGCAACTCCCCTTCATATTGAACAACCATGGTTTGGGCTTGACGGGCATTATGCGCTATGAGGACACAGTCATCTGCGTATAGTAAATGTGAGAGATATTCCCCATTGACCCTAACTCCCTTCTCTTCCCAATTGAGATTATTGAAAACTGTATCTAGTACCGATGTGAATAGGCGAGGGCTTAATCCATCCCCCTGGCGTACACCCCTCCCTATTGAAACCTCAACTCCCTTTCCATTTACTATGAGCTATTTTAACACCCTAAAAGTAGTAAATATAACACTTCACAGGTCTTGTGTGCTATGGGTTACACTTTTTTCTCTGCGCAGAGATGTGTGTGAACACATGTGTGAATGCACCTACAGTAACGACAGTAATACCCGTCCGATAGGCCTTGTATGAACGTTCTATTCAAATTTTAGTATTTGTGTAACATCATGCCAGAAGAAATGATAAGAGTTTATGCTACAGGCAAATTGGAAGGTGAATTCGAATCAGAGAACTCATAGCACTTTGATTTATGACAAAGATTGAAAAAGAGGGAGACTTGGACTAAAGATACCGTAATTCAATTATAATAGTGATAAGTGCTTTATAGTGACAACAAAAGGATGAGAAGGAATTGAAGTCTAATATCAGAGTATAATAGAGTAATCATTTCATAAGTATGTACTGAATGATAGAAGAATTCGACATGATTCATCAGGACTAAATAGATCGACCAATCAATATTATTTAATCGATTTATTAAGGATCTCATGAATTGTAATTGATCTTGTCTAAGCTAATTGACGAAATAAAAGAAGAAATGAACGTGTGACCAATTCAGCTGAACCAGAATGATCGATACGACGACAAACACATATAATAATCATAAATCAAATAATTTCAAAGATCAAAGATCAAGTGCACAGATTTTCAACTTTTAAATATGTATATGACAACAACATTTTTCATAATTTTCAAAATCTTGCGAACTTTTATCAAATTTTGTCACAATTGATGGGATATTCGAGCATTTGTGTGCTTATCCAATTGACCTACCAGGTAATAATTATGAAAATTTTTGTAAAACTGGTTTCGGTGTACCGGTTTTGCAATCTGATGTTTTCCATGATCGAATTGCGAAATTCGCTGTAGTGAAGCATGGATCGATATATCCATAATTAGGCGAAGAAGTTACGATAGGAGCTCATTTACAGTAAGATTCTACAGTATGCTACAGTACACCAATTTTGTTCTGCAGTGCTCGCGATTATTTGTTCCACTTTTATCCTACAAAATTGCATTAGACAAACACATCTACACAAAAATCCATAGATATTTAATATCAGGTTGTTTCATAAGTCCCTGACATTTTTGTCAGATTCTACGATTTCTTCGTTCTTAGAAATGAATGTGGTCAGCGATCTAAAATATTATCCTTGCACATCTGTGGTATCTTGCCACTCTTAAGCTACTTTTTTTACTTTTGGGGATGTTTTCTGTCAGTTTAACCTCATCAATCCACAACGACCCTTGACTGCTTTTACCTGACAAGGGGAATCTTTGGACTCAGTCCCATTTTCTCGAAACTCAGGACGATTAGGCACTGTCTGAAAACGGATTCGTAATCGCCATCGAAAACTGATTCTAAGAAAAGAGGAGAAAGAACTGTCATTTCTTCATTCCATCAATCATGATGCGATTTGTTTTTTAAATGTTTTTTTGTTTGGTTTTTATGATTTTTGTGTATTGGTGATCATGCACTTTTAGTGCATATGAGATCAATGACGGAAAGGAGGAAGGTGAGATCAACAACGATATGACTATGACGTAAACAACTAAAAACTAAACAACAGATATATGTACTAGAACAAATGTGAGATGTTTAAAGCAATACCCCAAGCTAGTGTGAAACTCCCCACTCTGGCATTTTCAATTGAAAAAAATGTCACACTAGAACATTGTGCCATGAAAGTCGATAAACTTTAGCGAACTTTTATTTTGATTGGAAATTAAAGACGTGTATCACAACTTTCGAGTGAAATGTTTTTACTTCAGTACCAGGTAAGCTTTTACACATTTTATTCTCAGGTAAAGTATTCCAAAAAATGTCAAGGAATATATTCATCATCCCAATCTTTTCTTTTGCTCCTGATATATGCTCTGCAATAAGAATTTTATCATTTACGCATTATCCATTGTTAAAGGCACATCTCGCCGTATGCAAGAACAACGGGAAAACTGTTTCCCGGGAAAATGTGACGTCATTAGCGTAGGAAGAGGCGTTTGCCAAACATCCAGAAGTTTTCCAAACATCCTCCGCCTACGCTAATGACGTCACATTTTCCGGGAAAACAGTTCTTGCATACGGCCACTGATTTTATTCTCCGCATTGGCAATACTCTCGTCGGCAAAGAAAGCGATGCAAAACTTCGGAAAATGGTACCAAAACACCGGACCAGTCCAAAAGGATACGAAAAAAAATTTAAATAAACACGAAGGAAACGTCGTTTTAGACTAGACTTTTATACTATACTTTTGGAATTGTTCCGTGTTCTGAGTTGTGCCTAAAGCGAGAGAGTGTGGCCAGAGCAAATTAGCGCGAGGTGTGCTTTAAACCAACCATAGCATCTTGCAGTCCCATTTGAATGATATTCTTATTAGGCATCCGAATTCGGTAAGGAATCTGTCAATATTGAAATTGTCAATGTTAAATCAAAATTATTTAATCATCGAGCTTTGGTCATAGAGATGTAAAAGATAACACTTGATCTGGAAAAATCATTGGCCAAATTTAGAGCGTTGCTTTGGGAAGTTTTGTTAGATTGATCATTGAGTTTAAAACAAACAAAAGATATGAAAGAGAAGACCTCGATTGGAACAACATATCGCTGAATGTTGTACATTTTATTGAAATGATGCTCTGTGTGTTCTGAATGACAGAAATGAATGAAATATATATTTAACTATTTTTATTTTACTTTATTTAATCATTTATAGTATATACAAAGAGTAGTCATAACTTGCCTGATAGTGGAATTGAGGGAGTCTGACAAGTAATTGAGGATATTAGAAGAGCAATCAGATAGAAATACATTACGACCGACACTGACCACCGCAAATGAGGTCAAATGACATTTTGTAAATAATAATAAAAATACCGTTATTCAATTTGCATTCGTTCACAATGAATCATGATTTATTAATGAATGAAGAGAGTTGTGAAGCTGACAATTAGGATTTACGTCCATATTTCTGTATACAGAGTTGCAGCCTTCCTCTCTCATAGTGATCGCTCATTGACCTTTTCACACGAAATTATTTAAAGGGACTGATACCTTTGTCGACGGTCTCTTCAAAGGTCTACGCTCTCTCGTTGTTAGAGAACAGAGAAATAGTGTGCGCAATGAAGAGACTATTGAGAGACGTTATGCTCCCTTTAAAAAAATTATTATTATTAAAGAAAACAGAAAATGTGCGCACGCCTCGAAACTTCGCAGGCATGCTTAGTAGAAACTGGAAGTAATGGTAGTAATGGGAACGCAATAAAATGCCCAGTTTTTACCCTATCTGTAGTCAACATCGTGGAGAAAACATTGGCAGTCCCTCGCGCAATCCAGAATTTTGGAACTCAAGTTGGTCTCATAATTTAGGTATTTAGAAAAAAACCGAATACTTTTTGTCGATGACGTATGCATACTAGTATAAGAGACAATGTTTGAAACTGATTGAATCAAAATTTACGCATAACATTGCCTCATTGTCAGTTCTTTACAAGAAATACTGTGTCATTTCATTTCGCATCCACAATTTCTCTTCTCATTTCCTACACTTTTTTCTTTCCAAAACCAATTCGTCGACAAGTGTAAGACTGTTCGACTAAATACGTATGCTTCATGTAAAATGGATTCATTATTTCAATTAATATTATCAGTATTATTTTTAATAACTAAAACGAATTGATGTGTGAATTAAGAAGGAATAAAATAAAATCTATCTAAAAATCAATCATTATTGAGCATTACAATGGGGGTAAATTTGATCACGTGAACAATGAGATAGATAATTGTGTCATTCTCAGGAATTAATAAATAATAATCAAATTATATATAAAACGTAGCTCTAGAATACCGGGATGGGTTGGGAATTGAGAAAGACACGAATAGTAGGTAGATAAAGGGAGAGAATTCATATTATTAAAGATGAAAATACTTTCAATCAATAATTTTTTACGAGGAAAAGACCATAGTGAACCCGGGTTATGATCAGATGAGGAATGATGGGGGCAAATCTAAGAATATTGAACCCGATTATTGATTGATAGAGTAGATCATGGAAGATTATTGATTGGAATGACGATATACGAGAATGAACAAGAGAAGTATCAATAGTATAGAAGGAGATAATAGCGATGATACATTGCAGAATCCAGTGAGACACCCACAAATGTGAATGGGCGATGGTTCCAACTCCTGAAATTATATTTTTCATTTTTTTTTCATTTTTTTTTCATTTTTTAAAATATTTTAACTATATTTTCACTATATTTTCACTATATTTTCTTGAATAACAACAATATTTAGTCTCCGCTCTTAGTTCAGAAGAATAAACCAGGGAAAGTGTGCCTTTTTTAATTGAAAGAAGCATCACTGTCAATTAAAAGATAGATTTCCTTTCTTGTTTTCAAGTTAAATGTGCAGAAATGGACAAATGAAGTCAGCGATTTGATATACATTCAATACTATTATTTCCTCTCTTACATTATATTATTCATTTTCATTTCATTTTTTTCCTGCCATTAAATCATTGAGAGATTATTTTTTCCTAGAAATAATAATTATGAAACATAACCAGACCTGTCTCTGTCCATTTGGTGTGAAGAGATCTCTCGCTGTAGTTACTATGCAATCAGATCTCCTGAAAATGAAGAAAATCAATAATTAAACATATCAAGTCGATAGAGTTTACTTCGTAATAAATTCATTGAATATAGTCCTATTGTATGAGATGATATCACCGATGCAGCCTCTCATGTAACCAATTCGTCGTCGACCTGAAATGAATACTAATGGATGTAATAATACTATGCTTTATCAAATTGAGAGTTATAACGGGTATCTTTCAAAGGACTCTTTTTTTCCTTTTCAAAAATGTTTGAAAAGGGAAATCTTTGTTATTTATGTATTTATCCCATCAAATATAATTGTAAGCGGTGATATGTATGAGGACAGAAGAGGGATAGATGGATTTCCGTCGCATAAGGCGATATCGGTTTTGGCTCGGTGTTTGTAAAGTTTGTAAAGGATGGGGTTTTAGGGGCGAATTCGAGAATCTCTAATGATGATGAAGATTCTCGAATTCGTTGCCTTTATTGGATATTTTTCGGAAGAATGAGATAAATTAGATAGCTGATCGATGTGTCACCGATACGCTTTCATATCATCAGAGCCATTAGATTTATAGGAACATCCGATTCAAATTTCAATCTCCCATATACTGTCTCGTAGGCAAAGAAAGTAATTCTGGAGAGTTTCAAATGATAATCGCTCGATGTCATATTCTACGTGTTTTATCTGATTCATTTGTATTCCCTTTGCAAAAAGCTATATAATAATAATATTATTATTAAATACCTCCGATTGAATCAGATATCTTAAGTGACACGCACAAATCCGTGCAATTCCTCGTATATAACTGTTCGCGATCAAAACTGAAAGAGATATTTTTATCATCTGCTCATTCTGTCCATCTCAACTATCAGATAGATATTAGGTGCTAAAAATAAGCTATAAGATAGATAAGTTAGCTAGCTAGCTGGCTGATTTGATACTAATACAGACACATCTCCTCGGCAGGTGTTTTATTAGCAAACACTGTAAAATAGCTACCTATTTTCTCTCTCTGACAATGAGGAGTGTCCGAATACAAGTCCTTTTATCCGTCTCATTTTGACTGATAAGTTTGATAGCAAAGTGAAAAATCGCAATTGTTCTGGTATTTAAAGGTGGTGTCCCACGAATATTTTCGTGAACAAACTGTGAAGACAGAAAGGTAGCAAAAGTTATTCTACATACAGTACACTATTTATTTTATGATGATTCAGCATATTGATGGCTAGAAACATAAATTAACTATCAGGCCGCTGCAGGGAAGGGCGCGCTTTTTGAAAATTGGGTAAATTCGGGAATAGGTTTCGAACTCGCGTCAAACGGGTAACGAGTCTGAACGTTTGCCACTGTGCCATGGGACATAAGAGCGCTTGCGCTAACTATTCGCATATCACTTTGATTTCCCACAAGAGGGGTGTAGTGATTTACATGAACATTCGCGGGCCACCATCTTTAAATCTATTTCATTTTAAAACAAAAACTTTTAAAAATTTTTTGTAAAACGCATAATTTCGTGTTTCGTATATTCAAATTCCGTATTGTAACTATTTTAAGCAGTAACATAATATTATGGATATAAAAGGCTACCATGTGTGTCTATATTTCCACAATCAACCATGAAATCCAATATCCCCCCCCCTTTGTTATCCTCTTAATTCTCGAGACAAAAGTGCTCCTTCACACGACATCTCATTCCGTATTCTATTACACCATTGGAAACGTCGTCTATTTGGGTCGCACCCTCCGCACCATCTCTAACCACACCACACCACACTTACTGTGACTTGTCGCATGCTTCGGTGAAATGGGCCGGTCGATTGTAGAGATGACCGAGGTAGTTGAAGTGATCTTTGAAGTATGGGGACATGCACGAGAAGCATTCGATTCGAGGGGCTGAAAGGAATATTATGGTTATACAAAATAAATATCGATTATAAATACTGCTTTTTCCCAGTTTTGTGGGCCTAAAAAGTTCTTGTAAAGAGCAGTTCAAATTTTGATATTTTGTTTATTTTTTTGCACACCAACATTTTCTATAATACTTGATGAAGCACCCTTGTGGCGAACGATAAATAAAAATAAATAAGTGACGAAATGAAAAGATAATCTAAAAAATCTCTCTTTTTACACTATCTCTCGCCTGTTTTTCTTTTCTTTTCGTGTCCTCCGAACACGACGTGATTGATCGTTTAAATTCTATAATCCAGTAACAATCTGGACCAATTAAGGTTCTTCCCAGTCTAGTTGATCTAGAATCTAGAAAGTGCTTGTTAGTGTACGCTCGTTTGGTCTCCCCAGTGTATACAACACAACTTGGCTCTGTTTTTTACTTACTACCCCCTTTATTCTATATAGTCTCTGAATGAATCCGTATATATCTTCTTATGTCTCTTCACTCTTTCTCTCGAGGGAATTGACCCCCTACACATCTCTCTCACTCTTTCTTTCCCTCCCTAGACAAAAGAACATTTAATTAAGAATATACTTCTCTAACCAAAACAAACAATGGTACTATTACAATTCTGACCAAATCAATCGATGAGACACAGAGACCCTTAATAGAGACAAATAGACGAATAATTATTTACAAGATGAACTTTGTTCATTGTTTTATTTTGTGATTTAGTAGAGAAAGATAGTGATAAACACATGGAAATTGTTCAAGAGGAAGCACTTTTGCCGTCCTCATTGTAAGATAAAAGGAAGGAAAGATGTAGAATAATAAATAGTGTTCTAGCCCAATTAATGAAATAGTTGATAATTTGTCTATACTTCCCAAATAACCAAATGTCAATTGCCTTTTGGATTACTGTATGATGACGTAAAGAATAAGATAAAAAGGATAAACAAGAAAATTCTATTTATACTTTAATAAATCAAAATAAATATGTGTTACATGCAATATCCGCGAGGACGCGTCTCAAGAGTGTCAAGTCTTGTCTATTTTCTTGTCTATTAGATAGACGAAATGTCATGGAAAGAGTGGAGAGTAAGTTGATTCTAGTAGCATAGCGTAAGGGAAGCAAGTTGAGAACAACGACCCAATCAATATATCATGGATACCGTAATCGGTGTAGTATACGGTAGACTTACTGGTGGGTAGATCAGACACGTTTGCCAGCACATGTGAGATCAGCTGGAGCACATCCGCTGCCATAACAAGTGGCGAGCGGTACGGTAGATGATGATGGGAGGGATACGGTAGTGCAAGTGGGACAGAGGAAATCGCGCGATCGTGATGATGAGAATAGGTTACTGTGTCGGAATGACTGACAAGCCGAGAGTACTGATGAGAGAGTCCAGTTAAGGACTCAGCGAATGGATGAGCCAGCCTCTAACAATGGAGTGATAGAAACACTAAAGAAGGGAGGTCTAGAGGGAGAGGGAGAGGGTGAAAAGGAGAGGGAGAGAGAGATAGGGAGAGGGAGAGAGGAAGAGGGAGAGGGAGAGAGTGAAGAAAGTGGCACTCAGTCCAGAGGGGGGGGGGTGAATGAAATCTAGTGTCTTCTTCTACTACTAACTCTTTTCGTAGAGGGGGCGGAGGGTCAAAAAGAGATAGATGAAAGTGAGAATGAAGAGATATGACTAGAGGAAGTTATTATGGTCGAGAATGACGAATTATCGAAGTGACAGGACTTAGAGTGGAGAGGAAGTACGATACCTACATTTTTTTGAAATTAAAAATATACTTTTCAAAACGATTCGGACTTCTAGATGATAATGGACGGGAGTTAAGATCGAAGAAAAAAACTTCCAAGAAGCATATATACAGGACGGTTAACATAGTACAGATGTGACAAGTTCTGGTGTGGATGTACCCCAGACTTTTCCCCATTTCGGGGTCAGAATTATCAGTTTTGTAGGCCAAAATCCTCTCCTTTCACTTCATTACACTTGATGCAATGTACAACATTCCCCTAATAGTAAGTGATCATGGCATACCCCGGAATCAGTATGTTCGGGTGTACACCAAAACTTGCAAAATTTGCAATAAGTTAAACTTACAAGTAATAAAACTGGTAATTTGCAAATATGAAAAATAATAAGCATGATAACAAAATTAATTTTCACACATTGTATGAGCATTTTTATCGTCTTTTCTATGCGTTTCCGTCATACAAGGATGTAATACATATATTAATAGTAAAAATAAATTTTAAAAATAATATCGAAAAATCGAGAACTTTTCATGATCCACCAAAACAAATTATTTAAAAAAAATTTAATTAAATCACTCTCCATCAAGATTAGCTAATAAGTGTTGCCATTGAATCTGGAGTGTCATGAAATGGGGTTTCTTTCTTTAGTAGTTATCTACCAAAACAATTACGCGCAGAAATTCGAAAGTGCTAAACTTCGGCCGTTGCCTCTTTAAATTATATCAACCTCTTTAAATTATATCATTCGCATATTTAGACCTATAATATTACTTCTGTCACATTTTGTTTTTTTCTAATATAAAATTATACAGTAAAAAAATATAATAAAATAACACATATTATAAAAATTCGAATCCCTGCACATTTTGAAATTGAAACTTTTTAAAATTTAATAAAATTTTGAATTTTTGAAAAAGGGGGAATCCCATGCGACAGCTACCCTAAACACTATTTTATTGAGAAAAAACGCGTTATACGATGATACCAACACTATCGGCTCACACGAAATAGAAATTTCGATATATGAATTTTTAATTTTGTAAAGCTGAGAAAATTTACGCAAAAATAATATGAGAAACCTTTTCTTGTTTTGGACAATAAAATTACAGCAATGAACGTCTAACGCGAAACAATCATTTTTGTTCGCATAGATACAATTAACTTTTTAACTAACCACAATTGAATACAAATAATTATCGAACCACACGATTATTCCATCATAATCAAATAAAGTTATAAACCATATAAAGAATTGAACTACAATCTACGTGTCACTCATTCATATCGTGTCTCGCAAATTCAGCATGTTCATATCCAATATTATTAATATTTTCGTGAGATATTCATAAAATTCGTCTTATCTTTTAGTAATAGAAATGCATAATTTAAATTTATCAACAAGTTATTGAATCCGCCGGTATTGGTTGGCGTGTAGATTTCAAGATTATAAATGCGGGATCACTTGATATGAATAAATAATGTTATGTTAACGGAATCCTTTTGATATGCCTGATAAGATTGCATGCATAAATTATATTGTCTTCGGTTAGAGTGAGTGAGAGAGAGATATGGATGGACTAAATATGTTAGAGTGTTACTACATCCAATCAAGTCACTCAAATAGAATGACGAGACAAAAGAAGAGAGAGAAAGACAAGGAAGAGCACCATGTCATCATACGCTACACCCATATCCCCTTATGACGGATACATGTTCTTATGTTTTGTTCAAAAGTCGCTAAAAGACTTCATAGTGGCGAGAGAGTGTGTAAAATAAGAGAGCATTCTCATATGTATTCAAAGGACTCTGAAAGGAACACCCCAAGCTAACAAGTTCATTCTCGACATTGCCAATACTCTCTCGTATACAAAGAACTGTGACTTGAGCGAAGTTTCAACTTAGCTCGGATCGAATTCATGCAATTGAGAAGAGTATTGGCAATGTGGAGATATGAGTAGTGCTGGAGAGTGGTTGCAAATTATTTTTTATATATCTAGTTCGAGAGGGTCTCAAAGTCCGACATAGGGACGTGTGGAATAGTGAGGGGGGCATAAGGGAGTGAATACTAATGGGGGGAGTGAGAAATCTCGTAAACAATAGTCACAATAAGGGAATATACGGTAACAATACCTGTGTCTCTTACTCGAATGAGCAAAACAATTTGAGTGAGAGAGCGAGAATAGAGAACGGACGACTTAAATAGCATTCATACGTTATAGTGTACAACATTATAGTGATATATCATCATCTATATTTCTTTGTGTTGAATTGATTCTGGATGATACCCTAGTCATAGCTTAATCAGCTGCTTGAAACATATTTGATACAGGTCGTGGGTTTTACTCCCTTCTTGTATCAATCATTTGCAACCTCTATACATTTCACTATATTGCCTCGTAGCTACAATTTTTTGCCGTCTGTCCCAAACCATAACTGGAAAAAATTGTTATACTCTATCTTACATTGCTCTTTGAACCCCTACTCATCATTCCAATACATTACATTATTTCCGACTCCTTTGACTTATTATTATTATTACTTTGAAAATATCAAACATCAATTACATGGTTTCAGGATGCATCATAAGATACTTTTATTGACTCGAGGAAATGACTCCATAGTGCATAAATCATATTCCTCAATAATCTAAAGTGATTCTCCTTATCCAATTCCTCTTTCATCTTTTCCATTAGCATTGCCCTTCTTCTCCACTCTAATATGGGGAGGCCAATTTACCTTTTCACATCTTCCTCCTACCCTCTACCCTCTGCCTCTGCTTCTCTACCTCTACCTCTCCCTCTCGAATTCCTCTACCTCTCTCTACCTCTTGAATTCCCCTCGAATATCTTGCCCTATCTCCTATCTACGTCTCCTCTAATTCTATTTCATACCAATTTATTCAATGAGGGAGAGAAATGGACACAACTGTCCTTTTATCTCAAATGGAAGAAGAGAAGAAGGACTCTAAATGTGGTCAGAACAACATTCAGTACACTTTTAACACTATTTCATTCATTCACTAACCCCCTCCTTTATCCTATTCGTCTACCCCTTTTATTGCCACCACTAATATGTTGACAACATTCTATCATCTTCAACTTCTATAGGAAAGGTCAATAATCACTAAGCATGTGCGCTAAACATGGAAAATTTTTCGTTGATGAGATTAAGTTAGTGAAGTACCTCATTATGAGTGATAAAGCTTTAGATAATGAGGAATCAGACGGATTAAGATAGAGGATCAACATGTAAAACACATGTAATAGGGATAACCATAAACACAAATCAGAAAAAAGTCTGAACATAATCAGAATCCTATAAGAACATCCACGGGAATCATAGTTTAGCTGGAGTAGCGCACTTTGAGTGAAAGGTTTCATTGGAATAACCAATCAATAATAATATCAACCAATAATCAATAAATCAATAAAGTACAGTATGTAATACCTGCATCATCAGGCCCAGCTGGATCATGAACATTAGCGAGAATAAAGGAGAATAGCTTAGTGAACTGTGACGTCATCGACGACGTCGCATCACGGATACTGTAGCTGTAGCTCCCCTCCTGATTACGGTAGGACGAGGTGGATGGGTCAGACGGCAGGTCAGGTAGATGAGCAAGAAGAAAGACGGCAGTGATGAGTGCGAGTGATGTAGACGACTCCGTTATGATATGGCTGATGATTAGAGATTACGGTAGGTTACGGTAGGATACGGTAGGCAGTAGGGATTACGGTACATATGATGATGAGGATATACAAGGTAAACTATGTAAACGATTGTTCTAGACTGACTGGAAGAGGTGAAGAAAAGATGAAGATGGAGAGATAGAAAAGGGGGAGGAGACTCAGATCTCACACTCTCTCACTCTCCCTATTTCTCTCCCTCTCCCTCTCTATCTCTCCCTCTCCCTCTCTATATCTCCCTCTCCCTCTCTCCCTCTCCCTCTCTATCTCTAGGCCTATAACGATATTTAGCGGACGCTTTTCGAGCATGAAAAGAATAGGAGAAGCCAGAAATTTGAAGGGTGAAGATAACCTATGTGGTTAGAGGAGGAACAAAGAAGAATGGGAGGATAGTGAACAATTAATGCAGATGAGACGAAGAACAAAAAGAGTTAACGTCATCGAAATTGGCTAAATATACGTTCTATCATTTATGCGTCAGTGTTTCTGTACTCTAGGCACAATTAGACTTTGCTAATCTTAAATCAATGGCTATTATCCTTGAAAGTGCTTCTTTGAGCACCCCGAGTTAATTTGAGACTCATCGCTCAGGTCACACTCTCTCGCTTTCTTTGACTACGAGAGAGGGTTGTCAGAGCGGAGAATAAAAATTAGCTCTGGTGTGCCTTTCGGGCAAAACGGGAGGAGTTTTTTTACGTGACAGATCGAATGTAATTTTCTGACTATTGACCGTATAAAATACACTTGTTTATTTGGTACGAGAGTAGCCATACACTCCCACATGAGACTTTCTTGTTTTGCATGGTTCAGAAACTATGCCGATCTCTTTTATATATAATATAGCGCGCGGCGAAGGTCAGCCGGGTTAGAGAGAGGCAGCGGAGAGACAATCGAGAGGCGGGGCGAGATGAAGAAGGCTACATCTCGCTCGCCTCTCGATTGTGACTTACGTTCGTTAGCACCGTTTGTCATTTTCTTATGCAAGTACATTTTATACGCACAATAGTACTTAAACATAACGGTACATCCCGTAGTTCAAGCTGCGCGATTCTTGCGGGAGATCACTGCTTGGCAAGTGATAATTCACGACCAATTCTATTCGGGGGTCTAATCTCTTACTTTACCGCGTGATCTAGTCACTGCCAATTCCCCTTTCGTTCGCTTTTTCTGAGTAATGCTTGAATATCTCTATGTATTCCATATGAAATAGGGGTAGGGGGGATATTATCTATAGGCATGTTTTTGATCCTCGAAGACAGCTTGAATTTATCGCCCACTATTAGGCGATAGATATATTTCCGTTTCTTGTTATTGAGGGCCACCACTCTGATAACCTATTTCTTTTGGTATACTAGACCAGCATTAGTATTTTCAAGCCAGATAAATATTATCGCAGGATTAATGCGTTGCAAATAACCTCGAAGTGTAGAAACGAATGTCTCTAATTTACCATTCAGGTATAAATTTTTTTCGAGAGATAATCTTGCAGAGCGCTATCAATTTTGCAATTCGATCGGTTTTGGATATCGTAGATGTCTCCCAATTCTACAGACTGAAACGAAATGGCGGCAAGATCAAAGCTATAGTTGAGGTAACCCACTATACGAAATATATACGAAATAAGGTCTGTCTAGATTAAAGAAGGGGACATTAAATCCGTGTATAAATAGGCTCCTATTGAAGATGTCTATTTCATCCATTATATGCAAAAGAAATGAGCCCATCTAACATCATTTTGGACGAAACGCTGCATCGATTTAATATTTGTTCCTATTTTACTTTGTTAAGCTTATTAAATTTGTCCATTTCATATACAAGAAATAGTAGAAGGATTCAAATTGGCAAGTTGGTTATCAGTACAAAATACACCCATATTGCCAGTCGTCTCACATCACTGTAAAAGGTAAAGACACAATCCGTTATTCAAGACACTTAAAGTCGGGTGATCTGCGGGTGATCAATGCTAGGCCAGTGATCATAAGAAAATACATCACTGTAGTATTTTCCTAATAACTATGTATTTAAAAATTATCAACGAGAGCATTTTAGGTCTTGATTTCAGCGGCTAACCAAGCATAAATCCGTAATCATAGAGACAACAACGAACATTCATCACTTTTTTGCAACCAATATTCTGTTGATTATGTTGTTGTATGCACTTACTGACAGAACGATAAATAAATAAATATCCCTTGCTCGTGATAAAAGATAAAGTCACCCCTATGCTTTTCATCTACCTTCATCTTTTACCGCATTGCAAATACAGAACCTCTCATCTCAGTTTTCTTGAGCGGTCGCCGCTCATTATCCTCTGTTCATCAAGAATCTCTGAGAAACTGGAGTCACCGTGGTACACTCACAGTAAAATCCCTTATCTACAGTCCCGCACGATCGCCCTCCCTAAAGGCGGGCCGCCGCGACATGATTCATGTCGCCTCATGTCGCATCCTTCTAAAATACTTTTAAAATATTTCATTAGCTGTGATCGTTGCATCATCAGATAAGATTAAGATCACCGTTGAAACGAATAAAATAGGTTAACTCTGGACAGAGTTATTGAAGGATCATGCCTGACGGGGTGCTGACCCTGCAAAATCGATTTTCTAGCAAATGTGTTTTAGAACGGTTTTTTCTCGTATTGGAAGTATTGTATTTGGAAGTATTGTAATTATTTCGCAAAATACACGAGAAAATACAAAAGAAAATCCTCAGAAAGCGTCAAAAACTTGTTCGTGAGAAAATCGATTTCGCAGGGTCAATGAAAAGTGCGGGAAATTCAAATTTGCAGGGATTACGGTAGCACCCGGCAGCATTATCCTTCAATAACTCTGTCAAGAGTTAACCAATTTTATTCGTTTCAACGGTGATATTAATCTTATCTGATGATGCAATGATCACTGCTAATGAAATGTTTTAAAAGTCTTTTAGAAGGATGCGACATGAGGCGACATGAATCATGTCGCGGCGGCCCGCCTTTAGGGAGGGCGATCGTGCGGGACTGTATAAGGGAATGATTGCCTAGAAAAGTCTCACTTCAGAATTCTTCCCTCATAGATAAGGGAATTCGACCGTATTCCCTAACCTATAAGGGAATTATTGCCTTACTCATGGGGAAGAATACCGTAGTGAGACGCTGCTAGGAAATTTTTTCTTTTTTTTAAAATTTTTTTTTTTGGGTAGCGAGACCCAATCATTGCGAATCAACTTCTTCTAGCACCTCTAAACTGCCTGTCGATCTGCGGAGACTCAAGAATTATGGAATTGGAAGATGCGCTTATGAAGATCAACGTCAATGTTCAGGGGCTTCTATAAGTAAGAAAACCAAGTCAAAGTTAGCACCAGCGAAGGATTGCTCTACCTCACGTCACGAAAGCGCAACCGCAAGCGTGGAGTAAGGTTTGTTATTGCGCATGGAAGTGAATAGGACAGTTTTACGCTTTGTCAGCTAGACGTAGCTAGTCTATGATCGACTGGACCCCGAAGACCTAACAAGGGAACTATCTCAGCTCGCGGAAAGCAAACTGGATGAAAATTTGCATACACATAGCTAAACGTCTTATAAGATGAAGTCCAAAAATTCTGGCGTGCAATAGCCGAGCCAAAAAATTGGTCCTACGTTTGGTCTCATTTGCTGAAACTCGGCTTGTAAACGATTTTTGGCTAAGATACACAAGATACTGGCCACTATACCACCGCTCCACTTGTTATCTTCACTCAGGGAACAAAACATGCATCGAAAATCGTTTACAGGCGGAGTTTCTGCAAATGTGACCAAACTTTGGATCCATTTTCTGGCTCGGCTATTGCACGCCAGAATTTTTGGACTTCTCCAATGATTTTGTACTACGTTCGGCTATGTCTATGCAAATTTTCATCCAGTTTGCTTTCCGCGAGCTGAGATAGTTCCCTTGTAAGAGGGAACACCAGCAAGATGGAAGATCTCTCCACGCGAATCTTGGACCGGCTTTTTGAGACAAGGAAGAAGTCATGCACATCAGAGCCTATACTCTTGCTTTTTTAAGTGAACGGGTTCTTAAGTGAAACAAAATTAATTTACAGTTGGTGGTTTCTGGGGAAAAAGCCACACACAGTATAGATGGTTCAGATTGGAAAGAAGAAGAAGAGAATGAAGAGAGGAGAAATATACCAAATTTCAATTAAGAGACTCAAAAGCGATGATGAGGGGGTGAAGATTGAAAATGATGAAAGAGAATGAGGGTGATGTTAGGGGAGAGGAGGAGGGAGAGGGAGAGGTAGATAGATAGAGAGACAGAGGGAGAAGTAGAGACGGGTCTATTTCAATCTCTTTGCCTGCTTTATTGCTCGTGAATGTAAGCAAGTAGTAGGGGGAGAGGAGAGGTAAGGGGATGGAGAGGGAGAGGGAGAGGGAGAGGGAGAGGAAAAGGGAGAGGGAGAGCTAGGAGAGGTTAAGCATGGAGAGGGAGGGAAGATATCCGTAGATTGATAGAGAGGGAGAGGGTAAGAGGAGGAAGAAATAGGAAATAGTAGGAAGATATAGGCAATTGAGTGTTGCTCTTGTCATGAATTGAGGAGATTCAAAGTTGTACTAAATTACATGCAAAATGTAATGTCATGACTCATTTTTAGCAAGAGTTCGTTTGGTCGAAGACTCTGGTGCATGTAATACAATTACTCTACTTCTGACTTCCCTGTTCAAACTCTTTTTTGAACGCTATCGCAGTCACAGAAAAAAACCCCTCGGGGTTATTAATCTTACCCCTGAGTGTTTTCCGAGGGAATACAATTACTATTAAGGGTTTGGCATCATGCAAAGGTTTCGAAACCATGATAAGTAAAGGACAGATCGTGCGGGGTAAAGTAGGTCCGAAGAAGAGATTAGGCCCTCCGGACTGAATTGGTCTTGAAAGATCATTGGCCTAGTAGTGATCATCCTCAGGACTACATGTGCCTTGAATAACTTTACCTTTACCTTTACAAGTAAGGGTTATCTATTGCGCAGTATAGCGAAATGAAAAGGATTCTATATTTTTGCCAACGAACATAAGTTACATATGATCAGTCAAGAAATGAATACAGCAATATGAGATCTGGAGAGGATATATAGAAGAAAAGACGCAGATGGAAATAGATGGGGGGTGTTGCCTTGAAAAACTACAAGATGAGAATATATAGCCCCCCTTCCTATCCCCTCTCTTCCTCCCCCATCTTACTCTTAGCTCACTCTCTCTCTATTTCAATTGAGCCATACACTCATTTGAATATTTTGATTGAATTTTTATTGTTGAATTCATTTACTAAAGGAAGAACCGTTGAAGTGAGAATAAAGAAGAAGGATATTCGTGAACCTTCACAAAAATCTCAAGAATTTAGAACATATTGAAGATTCTCACTGTCGCATACTAATTGATTGCTAAAAAGGGTGGAAATGGACTCATCATGGATAAAACAACGTCTAGCAAACCGAAATCGATGTAAAGTTGAATTCGCGAGTGATTATATGTTTCGGGCATTAAAATTTTAGCTTGCCATCAGCGTCATATTCATGGATCCAAGGAAAAAAAGCAGTAGCGGTTCAAATATTGTGCGTAACATTGATCATATTGTTATGTACTTGGACACAACACGTAGTAGAATAGAGACTTTATTGTAGAGATAGAAAACAGTACCACCGGTACAACAGGATGAACTAGATAAGAATGAAGGAATGACCAATATAGACAGCACGTCAACTACGATGACGTGTCATTAGCATAGAATAGGGTAATGTGGTCAAATGCAAATGTGTATGCTAAGATGCAGTTTGGTTATAATAATAGACTTTGGAGCATACATAGCACCTCCGCCCCAAGATATGAACTACGGCATATCTGACAAACAATAATATGGATATAATCATATAGTACAGTATTAATAATGTGATGGAATGATATTAGGGTCAACGATCAATAATAGAGAAATCAATAATCACGAATCAATGGTAGGTTTGACCACTAGTGGATGAAATGTTTAAACGAGATGGTGGTTGTCTACTACGGGAAGGCCTTGTAGAACCGGGTCTAACCACGGTTGCCTTAGGATTAGTCTTCTTGTTGTTGTTCTCCACATTGTTCGTGGGCACGACGACGGCATCGGCATCAGCATCAGTAACGACGGCATCGGCGGCAGACGGCGTGACGTTGCACTTGGCGGGCTCGACCTGGACGTTGCTCTCGACCACGTTGTCGGCGGGAACGTTGAAACTCTCCAACAAGACACTCAGAGGATCGCAATCCTCAATCCATCTCCTCCTCAATTGGTTCGCATGAGCAGTCACATGACTACCATCCAATCGCTGGATCTCATAGATCACATTTCCTTTCCTTCTGAGCACTACGGCTTCAGTCCACTTCTCGTGATTTGGACCATCACGATCACGATAATACACAGTGTCTCCTTCAGCGAACTCTCGTGTCACCTTCTCATTCAATACTCTCTCCTCTCCCTCCCTGGGAGACATGAGAGTGAGACGACATCGCATCTTCCTTCCGAGGAAGATCTCTGCTGGAGTACACATCTTCAATTCATTATTTGGAGTGCATCTGTACATCATCAAGAACTTCTGCACGTTCTCATTCTCCGCACCTTCGCCTCTCATCTTCAACAGTGACCGTTTGAACGTATCCACGAAGCGTTCAGCCTGTCCATTACTCTGCGGATGATACGGTGGCGAGAACATGTGATTGATTCCATACTCCATACAGAATGCTCTCATCTTCTCAGACTTGAACTGAGTTCCATTATCAGACACTATGGTCTCCGGACTACCGTATCTTGATACGAAGTCTCTCAATGCTTTTACGGTTGCATCAGCCGTAATCCTTTCCATAGTCACGACCTCTGGCCATCTACTTTGAACATCAACAATGATCAAGTAGTATTTTCCATTCATTGGACCGGCGAAATCCATATGGACTCGCTCCATTGGTCGACTCGTCTCTGGCCACTTGATTGGTTCAGCTTTCGAAGGATTCTTGGCAGCACTTTCACAACCTTCATAACATCTTACTTGGCTCTCGATATTCTGATCGAAAGTTCCATAGTAGTTAACTCCACCAAGTAACGATCTCGGTTGAGTTTCATCCTTGGGTACTTGCATCTCCTTGAGTACATGCACCTTCTTTGGATCTGGATGACGTCCAGATTCATTCACGATGAATCTAAGGAAGTGGACTTCTTTCTGTCCGAACGCACACTTCTCTAGTCGGATTCTGAATCCAGAATCACGAATCCTCTCTAGAACTCTCATCAGATTCTCGTCGTGCTCTTCCTTCGTCCTTCCACTTACAATGACATCATCCAAGTATGCCACTGTCCTGCTCATTCCTGTCAGCATCTGGTCCATTATTGACTGGAATATACCTCGAGCAGGTTTCACATTGAACGGTAATCTGTGGTACTGATACAGTCCACGATGCGTATTGATCACGAGCAGCTTCTTAGCTTCCTCGTCTACTTCAACTTGGAGATACGCATCCGAGAAATTGATCATGGAGAAAACTGTTCCACCTTTCAATGAGGCGAATATGTCTTCCGGCAGCTTGAGCGGATTAGTACAATCCTCCAGACAGTCATTTAGACCTGTCTTGAAATCAGCACACAATCTCTTTGCACCATTCTTCTTTGCGACTAGCAAGAACGGAGCCGCCCACTCCGAGTGTTCCACCTTGGAAATCACTCCCATATCACATAATCGATCGATTTCCTTATCACACACCTGCTGGCTGGCATACGGCACTGGCCGCTTGTTACGGAACACCGGCTTCACGCCCGGTTTCAGGTACAACTTAGCTGCAGACTTGTTGTACTTCCCCAGTCCAGGCTCACAAACTTCTGGGAAGACATCCTTTACCCAGGTTGTGTAGTCTCCTGACTTGATGTGTGCAATCACCGTTTCATCATTCTCATCTGAGAATGCTCGCTTCAAGTCTAGCTTGAAGAATACATCATTGCCGACTAGTCGAATCGGTCTTGGGGTGACGTGGACCCATGCGTCACACTCCTTGCCACAGTATTGCATTCTACTGCGGAACTTGCCGAGGATCTTCATACCTTGACCATTTGGACATGATACGGTACATGGAGCGGGAATCAACTTTGGATTCTTCATCTCCTTCCAGTCAACCTCCGAGATGAGCGTCAGATCAGATCCTGTGTCAAGTTGACACTCCATCTGTTTTCCATCCATGGATACATTCACGTACACACGATTGCCTTCAATCAGATTGCAATCCTTCACTTGTACTGAATTATTCCGGAAGTTTTTCTTCGGTCTCATTTCTGGATGCTTCAACCAGCATCTCTCATCGGTGTGACCATTCTTGCCACAATGTGTACATTTCACATTGGACTTTGATCTTTCGGTCTTTGGCTTCTTACGATTCTTTCCCTTATCATCTTCAGGTACTCTCACAATATTGGCTGTATTCGTCTGCACTGCTGAGCCTTCTCGCTCAAATGCTCTCGAATATCTTTCAATAGATGGTCCTTTAGTCACTTGACTATGGCTCCTTTCTCCACTAACAACTGTCTCTTTACTCGCTAACTTCTCGAGTATCTCATTATTCTTCTTGTTTTGTTCACTCTGCACGTTCATGAACTGCTGTTGCATGTTCGCTATCATCTCCAATACCGATGCTAATGTAGTTGCTTCAGCTTCAGGCTTCTCCACTTCAGGCATCCTTACTACGAATTATTTGAGTACACTTAGCTCAAAAAGAAAATTCGCGATAGCCTTCGGCGTACTTCTTGCAATTCAACCTACTTGTAATCGCAACTACAAGTCTACCTGACACTCGCAAGTGCAGTAACTATATCTACTTGTAATCGCAACTACAAGTCTACCTGACACTCGCAAGTGCAGTAACTATATCTATACTCGCAAGTATAGATCTTCAAACCGTGCAATCGCAACTACAGGTTGGTAATATAATCCGATGAACTATATCTATATCGCAATATAGATCTTCCTGGACTCGTAATCGCAACTACGAGGAGGGACAACAAGAAGAAGAAGAGAAGAAATGAGCTCGTCAATCCTGGTCGCGTTAGCTCGTCAAACAATCCTGGTCGCCAATAATGTTATGTACTTGGACACAACACGTAGTAGAATAGAGACTTTATTGTAGAGATAGAAAACAGTACCACCGGTACAACAGGATGAACTAGATAAGAATGAAGGAATGACCAATATAGACAGCACGTCAACTACGATGACGTGTCATTAGCATAGAATAGGGTAATGTGGTCAAATGCAAATGTGTATGCTAAGATGCAGTTTGGTTATAATAATAGACTTTGGAGCATACATAGCACATATATCTATGTAATTATTATTATTATAAAATATCTGTGTTATTATTATTATGGCCGGCCATATTGAGGTATATTTCATTACCATGATCGTTGAGACTTTAAAGTTCGATTTCTCATATTTTAAAAGATTGCATCTCAACTATTTAGCCGTAGGGTCTAAATGGTTCAAAATTCACAGGCATATTCTGAAATATTTGATCCATTGATTTCGTATTTCATCAAATCATTGAATAAATTATTGGTTGATCAAATTAAAAAAAAGTGTCTGTAGTGAATTATTGCACGGGTGGGTAAGTGAGATATATTGTGCAAAATAGATATGAATGAAGTAAAGACATGAGACAGTAAGGAAATGAAATTGGCTTCTATATGCTATCTCTCTACCTCCTCCTTTAACCTCCCTCTGTTTCTCCCTCTCCCTCTGCCTCTCCCTTTCCCTCTGTCTCTCCCTTTGTCTCCCTCTCCCTCTCTCACTCTCTCTATGACCGTAATAGATTTAGGTAAAGGAAGGGGCAAAAGACGGCTGCTTTCGCTATAGTTTTCAACTGAGAAGCGAAAAAACCGTCGACTTCATCAGGGACGATCTCACAATACAATAGGGATACATATATAGGACTCATGTCAATGAACATACTCGATTTTCGATTTTGCACATGCCCTACTTGCTGAGGTAGTTTGTTTAGTAACACAGAGAACATAACCTAGTTCGATAGTTGATTTTTGATCTCTAATTTGGCATAAAGCATGCAGTTTGTTTCCGTAGCAATTATAAAATCATCTTTACAGATCATATAATCATTCAGCAATTATAATTTTTGCACATCATAAATATATTAGATTCATATATTACATGTGCTTGCTACCTTCCCGTCATTAAAAACAGTTTCATTTCAGTATGAAGCATAACGGTTTTCATGACTTACAATCACTAAATACTTTGATGCTACAAAGCTAAATTTCACAATGGCAAGAATGCACTTTCATCGTTACCAAAAACAAAACACTCGTGTTGACAGGCACGAGTCTTTTGCATAGATGACATCGTGAACTGAATTCTATGACTTGATCTTTGATCTTTCGTGTTATAGTAATAATATAATAGCAATGAGTCAGCGTTAATTAGAGTATAATATCGTACACTAATATGGATATGATACGTTGAAAATACTATTTGTAAATAATAATAGCATATTACAAAATATATAGTATATCACAACATAATTTTTAGTGATCACAATGCAACATTTCCTTCATATTGTGAGCTATATTTTGTTTTATTTTCTACCGGCGAGAGAGAAAGGACTAAAAAGAAATTTTAAAATACAGGACATTTAGGAAAAAAGTCTTGATAAAATTTAATCGAACTAAACACCTTACAACATGCGTATTCAAATGACCTTTTTTTAATTAAAAATTTTCTTTGATACACGATCATGGCGCACATGAAGGTGAGCGAATACAGCCATTTATCAAATTTTGCAAATTTGGCGTAAGTTTCACAAAGGAATTATCTCAGCTCGCGGATTGTCAACTGTATTAATTTGTAGATATCCATTGCTGAACATATTACAAAATCAAATGTGAGGTCCAGAAACGCTGGCGTACAATAGCCAAACCGGGAAATCGGTCCAGGTTTCGGTCAAACGTGCGGTCTCAGTCTCTCTGACCACTTTCTACTTCCTCCTACATATGCGTATCCCTAATATTCTCATCATAGTATAGACTATATATATTGAATAACCAAATGGATCCCTCTGCTTCTCTGGCACTCTCTCGTCTTGTCCATACTAATGATCTATCTCTCGTCATGTCAATATTGATTACGCTCGGTAATACAATTGGAGATATGTATCTAGTAGGGGGGAAAGTACATCGAGGAAATGGAATGTATCCAAGGAGAAAGTGATATGCACATGGCTATATCGAATACAATTTCATTGATAACAAGCACATTGCAACATGTTTTGGTCAGGCGTAAAAACACGAGAAATGTATTATAGGTGTTTCATATATCAAAAATGACATTTGATGAATAAACATATTATATATGAAGTTAAATGAATTAAAAGGCACACCCCGAGCTAATTTTAAACTCTCCGCTCTGACAATGCTCTCTCGCTTTCTTTGTTTACGAGAGAGATGCGCCAGAGTGGAGAGTAAAATCAGCTCGAAGACACGCTTTGGAATATTAATATAAAATAAAATATGTAAACTAACAATTACTTGGATTGATGCGTGTTCCTATGACTCGGGGAATGATCGAAAACTCATATTTCTCTCTGTCATTGACTGTATAGAGTTGTGTAGAGGATGATGACGATATGAATTGAAGTAAGAGTAGGTACATTACCTTAGATGAAATTGATTGAACTCGGCAATCTTCATATCGATTGGTATGGTTAGGGGGTTTTTATACTCGCAGGTCTAAAGATTGCGGTGGCGATGTACGAGTAAACGAGATCGGATAGTATGGGTGCGGACAGTATATTTAAATAAGTAAACGACTTGGAAAAAATTTATGTAGATTTCAGGAGAAGGTATGACAAGACATATAGAATGAATACATTAGGAACGCTTATAATACAATGCCACAACTAGGTAGTAAGGAAAAAGTAAGAGAAGATGATGAGAAGGATTTTCAGTATCGCACACTTAATTCGACAGTACCGAAACATGATAAAGTAATAAAGAAACCAATGCATACTCTCCAGTCTTGTGCAGAATAACGCCTAATGTGGTGCTAAAAAGTTCGGAAAAGAAATGACAAATATGCGAGAGAGTACGTAAAATTAGGAGATTTTCTTTTTTTAACATTTATTTTCGCAACTTTCGACAGATCGGTAGACCAGAATAATAGCATTTTTGACGATGGTGAAGTAGGAAATTGTCATACGAATGTGGAGAAGCCAATGAGTGAATTCATGGATATGCATAGGATATCATGGATAAAAGGACAATGAGAGGTGTGGCAGAGAGCAATAGACTGAAATCTATCATTAATCTCAGAATTAACATCAATCATATGGGGCATATGATATGCCGGGAAAACGGGAAAAAAACGGATAGAAAAAACGGAAGAGATTGTGTAAAATGAGAAAGTCTTTTCTTTCCTTGACGCAACATTTGAGCATAAAGCAAATCGAAATATATCATGAATATGAGAGAATAAAGATAATATTAGGTGTATAATGGAACTAAAAATGTGCGAATGTGATAAATGTCATTATTATTATTACAATTATTATTATTAATGGAACTAAATCCGTGGAGAGTCTTCACCTCATCTCATCTCTTATATGAAACGATCAATACAACGACTCTCGACTATTTACCAAATATATCTATGTATGATATAATACCTCTAATACCCCCCCCCCACATTATCAAATCTAAAGGTTAAAGACACACCTGAGATACTTTTACTCTCCGCTCCGACAACGCTCTCTCTAGACAGTGAAAGCGAGAGAGCATTGTCAGAGTGGAGATTTTCAAATTAGCTCGGGGGTGCACTAATAACAGATTGTTTCCAATCTATTATAGCTCTATTACTCTAACTCCCTCTCTCTCTTTCTCTGTTCTATCTCCATTCCCAATACTCTCTCACTCTATATTCCAATATAGATGCATTTCTATATCCGGAGGAGAAGCCGTGGTGTAGATGAGGACATCTCAGAGCGAGAGAGGGAAGGAAGGTGAGAGAGCGCAGAGAAGCAGCGAGAGAGGGAGGACGAGAGAGTGTGGATAATGAGGAGAGTACAGGTGAAATGAGATTGTGGCGTATTAAAGGATATGGAGGAATGGAAAGAAATGGAAACATGAGGGGGGAGAAATATAGACGATGTTGAAGATGAATTATAGTAGAGAATGTGAAGAGATAGGAAACAATGAAACAATAGAGAAAGAAGATGTCATTTCACAGATTCAGTGGAAACAGGGCAATGTGTTATGATGCAAGCCTTATTTTCGAAAGCCAAACAGGCGATAGAGCGTTAATTTTGAGAGAGTTGGTATGATGAGCGATCGCTCTGGCTTTAATAATAGTTTCTTTTCTAACACAACCTACTTTAAAACCATTCTTTGATTACTTTAACTCTAATGAAGAGAATGTAGAGACTGTGAAGAGAACATATGCTAGTCCTGATAAAGAGTGTAGAAGTGTGAATGAAGTGAATGAAGATAGAGATTAGAAGATTGGAATCCCAGAGATTATATGAGGATAAAGTTTTTCCGTGGATTCGTTGCAACAAATTCTCCAGAAAAAATGTCATTGCAAATGAGAGTTTTGTATAAATACTGTAAACAATTGGTGCATTAAACAATAGGTAGTGTACATATGCAGTAACTACCGAAACATTGCATTGATTTACACTAACAAAATTCAACAGAGTCAACAGCTTCAACAAAATTGTTTTGGTATTATTACATACAATGAGAGATTTGTGAAAGTGAAGGGAAGATGAATGGTCATCCATGGGGATATGATATATGAAGGACTGAAAGGGGATAGAGAGACAAATAGATTGGATTGACATTGAACACGGGTTTCTATTCACACTCCGAAGAAAACTACATCCACCGATTTATTTGCCCCTGGGGCATTTTATACTTTGATGTATCCTACTCTCTCCCTCTCCCTGTCTCCCTCTTCATCTCCCTCTCCTTCTCCTTTCTATCCCTCTCCCTCTCCCTTTCTCCCTCTCCCTCTCTCCTCGAACCTCCCGTTCTCCACCGAACAACCTTTCTAGGAGGTATCAAAAGGGCGGCCATTTTAGGAAGTATTAAGAATATGTATGCACGCTTCAGAGATTATTTAAAGATTTTTTTGAAAATTCTGAAACAGTTCAAGCGTGGATAATATCAATCATATACGTACAATACAATCTTAATCGAGCCTTAATAGCCTAATAAACTGTTGTTTTCGTCAAAAGCTTAAGAAACTAGAAATTCAATTCAATGCAAATTGATCTCTGTATCGTTCAAGAATCTAATGGAAGAAAGTTTTAAACTAAAAATAAAATAACGCTTTTTCATACATAATTTCATGACTTTTGAAAACCCACACAAGTTTGTCTAGCAGGGAGACATCATATAAAAAGGGACAGTGTGGACAACGTCCACTTCGATGGAGAGATGAAGTGAGAAGACTAATGGGCTAGTTCTGGTCGTCTATGTCTACGGATGATGCTAATCGTATTGACCGTATAAAATACACTTGTTTATTTGGTACGAGAGTAGCCATACACTCCCACATGAGACTTTCTTGTTTTGCATGGTTCAGAAACTATGCCGATCTCTTTTATATATAATATAGCGCGCGGCGAAGGTCAGCCGGGTTAGAGAGAGGCAGCGGAGAGACAATCGAGAGGCGGGGCGAGATGAAGAAGGCTACATCTCGCTCGCCTCTCGATTGTGACTTACGTTCGTTAGCACCGTTTGTCATTTTCTTATGCAAGTACATTTTATACGCACAATACCATTACTCATCTGATTTAAAAGTCTGATATGATAAATTAATTAAATTGAATTAAGTTAATTTGTTCCTACTGAACAGGAAGAAGCTAAAATAAAATGAATTTGTTTTATGGTCTTAGGAATAAGTGACAGAAGCAAATTATGGATACGCGGAAGTACTTTTCCATCACGAATTATCATTCCTCATAAATAATCAACTTGCATATTTGCATAATAGATAAAGAGCATTATCGATCGCAAAAGAAAAAAATAATAAATAAAAGTGTTTTATTTACATAACTAAAATATTTTTACTTAAATTTTTGTGAATAGTTTCTCTGGTATTTTGAAACTTAAAGTCTACTTAAATTACGTCACAGACTTTAAGTAGACTTTAAGTAAACTTAAAGTGAAAGAACATTTGACGAAATGCATTACAGTATACCACACCACTTTAAGTAGACTTGCGTTTTACTTTAAGTTTACTTAAAGTCTACTTAAAGTGCGGAGTTTAAGTAGACTTTAAGTTTCAAATTACCAGAGTTATTACAAATCGGATCATTTATAGTAATTTCAATCCGAAAAAAAGATAAAGTCAGGAAATTATAATAAAATTACTTTAAACGATAAGTGTAAATTTTGCAATTCAAGGCACACGAAGTACAGCGGGAGATCACTGCTAGACCAGTGATAACTCAAGGCCAATTCAGTCCGGAGGGCCTAATCTCATTTTCAGGAATCTTGGAGCTATAATAACAGTTACACCATCTAATTACTAAGAAAATCCATATTTAAAATGAATATTTTTCGGCGAAAAAATGAAGAGTAAATAGAGCATGACTGCAGCGAGATAGAGAGTGAGGGGCATGCGTGTTATTGACATTGTGTATATATTTATATTAGGAACTCAGATTAGAATATAGAAGAGGATGGATGAGAGACCCAAATAATACATTGAATTATGCATAGGATAAAAGAAATAAATAATATCCCTGAAAATTTATGATGAAATTTTTTATCGGCTAGCCAATATAACGAAAATTTTGATAATATTAGCTTATGATTGTGAAGTCAAATGGAAGTTTTCGAGTGAGCAAGTGCATTTTAGTTACTTTTAACCTTTATAGATTCGTTTTCGAACAATTTTTCAAATGATGATTTCTTTTCATAAAAGTTTTAACCTGAACCTAAAATGATTATGAAAAAAGGCCTCCGTGCTAAAACCGAAATCACCTTATGAGACGGAAATTCATCTATCCCTTTCAGACCTTATTCAACTCACTCCTGCTCATTAGATTTGATGGAAATAAATACATAAACAAGCAAATAAACAATTAATTAATTAATTAATTAAATATATTAATAAATGAGCAAACCATGCATATTTTTCCATCGTGACTGTGGATGCATATCCTTCCATCCTCCCTTGTGTCTCACTCCCAATACGATGGATGAGTAGATGAGAAGATGAAGAAGAATAAGATTGATGTAGAACATTCTGAATCAATCAATACTCATTCAGTCAATCAATCACTGATGTTCATATGATTGTAGTATACGATAACATGGTTAAGACAATTCTAAATATGTTCACGACCAAATGAATTTTTGAAATGAGATAGTTGCTTGGACAAGTTATCTTCTGCTCTTCAAAAAAGTGGCAGTTAAAATCGCTTATGCACTGATACATTTGCCTTACGCGCCTACGCTGTAACCCCCTCCGTCGCGTCGGACACAGGCAAATGTAACGATGCATTAGAAGGCACACCCGAAGCAAACTCTTCACTCTGGCAGCGCTCGCTCGTGGGCGAGGAAATCGAGAGAGCATTGCCAGAGAGTTAGATTGTGGTGTGCCTTGTTATATTATCATTTTCAGTACATCACATTATTATTGATTTCATATTCATTTAACATTTAGATTGATCCGTTTGTTAAACATGACATACAGTACTGGCCAAAAGTGAATGACATTTGTTTTTTTTCGCCATACATTCGATAAATTATACATAAATTCTGTTCCCTCTTAGAAACTGTGTTTAACAATACTTGTAATTTTTGGAAAAAAAAGAGTAAAAATCGAATCGATCTTGATTCGAAAAGTTCAAGATAAAAGAGCCATGAGAAGTGAGATAAATGTACAGAAAGCCATGGACGACACAGATAATGTGTTGTGAACTATGACAATTGAGTAAGGAGGAGTACTCAAGGAGAGAGAGAATGAGGGAGAGGGAGAGGGAGAGAAAGGGAGAGGAAGAGGGAGAGAAAGGGGAGAGGGAGAGAGTCACAAATGGCCGGAAGATATCAGGAGGGAAGGCACCCTTCGTGTCAGAGACGATTATCTGAGAGTGAATGAAAATAGAATGAAGAGACAAAAGAAGAAAGAAGAAGATGAAGTACAATAGAAATATCATACTGAACGCTATCTCACTTGAACACCCTGAGCTAATCTGAAACTATCCGTTCTGGTCACCCTCTCTCGCTTTCTTTTCTACGAGAGTGGCCAGTACGGAGAGTATAATTAGTTCGGGGTGTGCCTTTAACGATCATAAAAGCTTCTCAACAACAAACTGATCGATACCGCCCAAAGATCAAAGATCAATTAACCCAGAATAGCTCAACCTGAGGCGCAAACAAAGTATGCATGGATAGATATTATTATGATGACTATGATATATGTACATCATGCGAATACAGTCTGTTCTACGTCAAGCAAGGGACTGATCTAGGCATCTCCCGATCTCGAAAAGTAGAGGGTATACTAAGTCGAACGCGCTGATTTCAAATTGTAAGCAAGAGGCTTCATTTGAGCAAAGTTGGCCAGATAATTTCCTGTGATGCCCCCTTCTCATGACCCCTTCATCGTCTTTCTCAATCTCATTCTCATTTAGATTTCTATCAATGATTCACAGTAATTACTTCTACTTCTACGCCTTTTCTTCTCCGTCTGAAAGGGTAAATAGTCCAAATCTCTCACTACGCTCCAACCTCTTCCTATCCCTCCCTATCTCTCTCTAGCCTCACTCATTTTCACCCTGAGGCATGCGGCCGTATAGCGTAGTCAATCAGATTACTCATCTTGATATGTTTATCGCCTTGGGGCACAATCTCCATCCATCCATTCTCTCACAGAATGAAGAGTACAAAGGGAAAGATGAGTATTCAGATTTTGAATTTCAGTATGAATGAATGAGAGAGATACACAACATCTAATAACCTGTAATTATCATTCATCTATTCATTATCTATATAATATGCTCATAGACATGAATAGTACTGCACATCTCATATGTTAGTATATCACTGATACGATCAGAGAAGTGAACAAGATATCCGTTTAAATATCTATCCAGCCTATATATTTTAAAAATTCATTTAAAGTGCATGGAAATCTATACTTGTACATATGCTAATATTATTAATTAAGAATATTTAAATTAAAAAAAAATAAACATTTGAATAATATATTAGGCGTAAAATAGGTTGAATCAGATTAATTTTGTCTGACATTATTCGAATACACACTACCCGACAAATAGTGTGGAGACTTCTGGCAAACCGATAAAGACCGGCCCGTTGTAGGACTTCTTCATCTTCAACCGGGAATCGAACCAGCGTGACCACGATGGCTGGTAGGACACATTACCACTACACTGCGGCGACGCCTGTTTAGGGAGATTGTAACTGTCATGACCATTAGGCGTGCGGGATTTTCTTGAACCTGTGTTAAGTACACAATATTCTAGTCATTTCCTGCATATCAAAACCTATAACCGATAGGTTTCTAAGTATATCACGTAATTACTGCACAGTTGATGTGTATGCTAATAAAATGAATTAATTAAGAGGTGCAAATGTTGATTTGGATCTACATTAAAGTTAGAATTAAATAGTGTTATACAAAATAAATTAGTAATATGAATAATGTTGTATGCTATTATATTGTGAACGATTGAAACAATGAAAGAAAATGAAATGAATGGCTGAATCAGATTAAGTTTTGTCTGACATTATCCGACATCACACCTCAAGAAGAAGGAAGAAAGGAGTGAGGCCTTCTGAGAAACCGATAAAGACCGGGCGTTGGAAAAGCATCATCATCTTCAACCTGGCATCGAACCAACGTGATCACGCTAGCTGGCGAGCAGCAATACCACTACACCACGGTTCGTATAGCGCCTTAAAATCAGTAGTTGCTACACGAGTCTATACCAATGTGTTTTCGAGAAAAATACCAAAATGCAGCCAAGCTTCGTAGTTTGTATCAGGGATGTGCGTAAAATCATTTTCGTAATATTTTCGTAAAACGTAAGTTTACGACTTTTTTTCTCGTAAAATTCGTAAAATTTTCATAAATTTTTTAAAGTGCGAAATTATGAGAAATTGTCTCAAATTTAATTCGTGATGAAGAGATCCGCGACTGTTCAAGCAAATATCTAATACTCTCTTATGTAAGAGACAAATAATAGGCAAGAAGTTAAAAATCATGAAAATATTCGCGGGACTCCTTCCCAAAGATTGATATTCCGTCATATTTTGTAATTAATTTCATAAATTTTTCCCTCTTTTTTTGCCATTTTTTTCTTTTCGTAAAATTTACGTCGTAAAATCGTAAACTTCGTAAAATCGTAAAAAGTAAAATGTTCATCCCTAGTTTGTATGATACTTTTCGATCTATGTCTCTCTTTTACTTAACTAGAGTGAAACTACAACTATTTGAACGTTGCTTCGAAGTTACAATTACATAACGAGTACTTTATCCGGTCGCACTTGGACAGATGAGAACTAGAGACCTCCAAAGGGATAGTGATACGCTTATTGAAATGAGATAGGGAATCGGCCAAACGCCTATCCTTTGTCACCCTTTCCAAGCAAACTTTTCAAACGAGTATTCAGATTTCGAACTTCAGATTTCAACATGAATGAATGAGAGATTCGCAAGATCATCAACTAATATGTAATTATCATACAACTATTCACTATCTTTATAATAGACTCATAGACATGAAAAGTACGACACATCTCATATGTTAGTATATACTTTATCTTTGATATGTATGTAAATAATGCTTTGGGAATGATACAGGGAAAATAATCTGAAGTGATTTGTGAGGGACGGAATATACTTATAAAGGCACTAGGTCGGATGAGAAATGACTGGATGAGAACTATTTGCAAATTAGACAAGCGCTAATGAATAGACAAAGTATCCTTCTCATTCATCGGTTCTCATCCGACCTAGTGCCCCTATGAAACATACAAATAGTGAAATGTCGAGTCATCAGTCACAACTATGGATACAAAATGCGAAAGAACTCATTCAACATGGAAAGAAGAATATTGTGGAAATGCCATATATATATATATATATCGATTGATAAATATTTTTTTAAATGCCATATATTGATTGATTGATAAAGCGAGATAACGGGTTATCGGGTATTGCACGAGATGCTATGGGACACACTGGATTGAACAGTGATAATGGATACATACAATGTTACATACAAAACATATATACACTGTATCTAGACAACAAAAGAGGGATGATAAACATCTGAGACACCGCATCCATGAACGGTCGCAAACCATTTGCCGACAAACGTGACGTCACAGGCGTAGAGGAAAGATTTTTTAGCAAACACCTCCGCCTACGCTTGTGACGTCATGTTTGTCACCAAACGGTTTGCCACAGTTCATGGATACCTATACTGATGAAAAGTTGCAAAAAAGACATTCCTTTTACATTCAGGACACACATTAGTAGAATATGTCTCACATTAATAGAATATATCTCTGGGAGCGTGAAGATGTCTGGTTGCTTCGTCATTCAACGATGGAATATGTTCCTTGTCTCCTCCACCCAATCGACCCACATCCACTCCTTCTATATTCCAATCTGTCATTGTCGCACTTCGTGACGTTCTCATCATCAATCGATTCTCCACACAGTAGCCATTCGAGGCGTCGAAATGAGACAGGATCAGAATGATCTGCAATTGATTTTTTAGGAAAAATAAAAACCAATCATAAGTATGCCCCAATGCAATACCGTATATTTCCATTCAAATACAGTATGTTTCCATTCAAATACAGTATCTTTCGTTCAAATACAGCATCTTTCCTTTCAAATACCGTATCTTTCCACTCAAATACCGTATTCTCGCACCTGTCTAGACATCGGCGGAATAGAATCGATTATGCGCAGGGAGCCACGCGACGAGAGCACATTTGTCGAACTGCAAATGATAATCAATAAAAAAAGATAAACCAATCGATATCATCAATCGACGGTACAGTATACCTTGAGTATATACAGTATACCTTGAGCAATCAGCGGATATGTGTACGTGTGTGTTGGGTAGGGCATTGTCCACCATGACCATGAGACCGGCGAATCGACGAGTGACGTAACGAGGAATGATACCGTTGATTGACTACAATCAATATCAATCAATATTATTTTATATTATTGATTGATCACTTTAGTACTATATTAGAATATATTTGCATACGTATCCATGAACCGTTTCCGACAAACGTGACATGAAAATCCTCCCTCTATGCTTTTGGCGTCACATTTGTCGGCAAATGGCTTGCTAACATTCATGGATACGATCTCAGATACGGTTACCTACCGCTGAATTGATATTGAAAGAAAGCGTTTAAATGTAAACGCAAAAGTGATAAGTAAAGACCTTTTGTTGTTTGCCTTCCTTTAGACATAGCTGAACCAGTGAATCTGTTGACATTTGAGGAGGACACGATATTGGCTCAGCGAACAGCAGTTTGTTACTGAAAAGCACTGGTACTTAATGATATACATACGTAGATTTCGGGATGCCGCACAGGTATGGTGCACATAGTGTACGGTAGTCTAGATTTACTACAAATCAGAAAAGAATATAACCTGTGCATAACAATAGTGCAATCTAGACGGAATGTTCCTCGATTGAAGCTTGAAAGAGAGAACGATGTTATGACGTAGTGACCTGTAATATATGTAATGCACTAGGGCTAGAGGTCTAGATATATGTTACTAGATATCAGTAGAGATAAGATCAAAGATCAATAAATAAACAAAGATCAAAGATCAATAAATAAACAAAGATCAAAGATCAATAAATAAACAAAGATCAAAGATCAATCAATAAACCCACCACTCTTGAGGAAGAAATCGCCGGTGGTCACCATATGAGAGAGTGAACGAGGAGATCTCAACATATAGAGTTAATCGGAACAGGTTCATTAATTTAAATTATTACAGTAGTCGATGACAACATGTTAACTGGCGAAAACCAGCACTCTTTGCAGAAAAATCAAAGCTATTTTCCACCTTTCATGATATAAAAATACATTAATCATTATTAATTACCTCATTTGAAGTTCTCCAATATGTCCACGTGGATTGATTGAATGTATGCAGATCATGAGATCTTCCTGAATATGATCGATTGAATACGGTTATGAACATAAGTATATTTGTACATTCTAATAATTACTAAATTTATGCATAACTGTAGACACTTCTATTAAAGTTTCCTCACCAAATTTGCATACGAGATCAAGGATCAGTCCCACATCATATTGAAAATAGATAAATACACAGAGAAAAAATCCCTAACAATGGTCACTTTAAGGAATTCTTCCATCATAGGTAATGCACTGTTAAATTTGCCTTATGTGCCTACGCCGTAACCTCCGCAGTAACGACGGAGACACGGCGGAAGAGGTTACGGCGTAACAGCGTAAGGCAAATGTAACGATGCATAAGCACGGTGGCTCAATGATAGTAAGAAAGAAGCTCTCGCCGGAGAAAGAAAGTATCGCAAACTGAGTGATGATAAGCAGTAAAACATCTAGGTTCTCCCAGCACGAAAGTTGACTACGGTATATCTGAGCGCTCGCTTCTGACTAGACCTATCATCGAGTTTTACGATTTGCGAGACATGCCGATATGGCTTAATGGATAGAGCTTTTGTGTATCTATCCGAACCTCGTAGGTTCGAATCCCGCCCAGTGGAAATCAACTTTGCCGATTTTTAATGCAAGAGGCTTCAAGCCAAAGTTAAATGTCGGGATTTCTCTTCATTGAACCGCCGTGATAAGGGAATCATTCTCTTACAGGATTTTGAATAATCGAATTCCCTTATCTACAATTGAAGAATTCCCTAAAAATACTTCACAAAAGAATCATTCCCTTATAGAAAAGCGAATTTTCTGTAGCTGTAGCATACAATCTATGGAAGACACATCGGACGCTAAAGACAACGTTACAGAAAATCGGACATCCCAGTAAGTAAGTTGCAGAGAAATTAGAAATTAGGGGTGATTTTATATACTGACAACATACATGATCATTTCCACTTCGAGATCCTCCACGAAAGAGCGAACAACACACTTCCGTTGATTCCTCCACCACCAACATTACCGCGCTGCAATCAATAATCATTAATTACAGTATCGATTACTGAAGAGCTACAGTATACTCCCGCTATCTCATACAAATTACGGTACACAAAATGGTCAATCAAAAAATACCGTACACTGCATCATCGGCCCAACTTCCTCCAATCTGACATGGTACACGCATTTCCTCCCATTGAAGATGACCACGAATCTGGATTTATTGACCAATTGATATTGATTAAAATTTATGCAAATTCCAACCTTGGCAATATCGACACTGTCAAAATGAAGGATGAAATCATCGAAGCTCATCCAGAACGCACCCTCAGGACTCTTTCCTGTGGGAAGAAGACGTCTGAAATATGAATGGTCCAATAAAAGGATTCGTCACCTCACTGAGAATCAGGGGATACCCGTTGTCCTTGGAGAGGATCATGGCATCCGTGGCCGTACATGGGCACGCTGGGGGGGGGGAGGCAGTGCGTAAAAAAACCGGGGAATTGCGATGCAAAGCTAAGCGCAAGGCCTCGCAAGGGAAGGGAAGGCTGTGCGCAAAAAGAATTCGTTTTCACCCGTCCACCAATGCCAGTGGCCATGGAATTTTTGGCCATTTCTAGAGGAAATATTGAAAGGAATTATTGGGGGGAACAGTGATTTGGGCTTTCTTGTCCCGCTTCTTGGTGGCACACAGAACAAGGACATAATGAGTGATTTGAATAGACCAACGACTTGTTAGGCCAAAAGATATCAATATAAGACATACTTCTTAATATGATCAGGCCATTCCTTCCATCCATCACTCCACGCTCCCTTCCATACATGACTGCCCCACGGATTACGAACGCCAAGCAATCTACAAATTATAATATTTATTATATTTATGGCTCCCGGAAATGAAAAAAAACAAGTTAAACAGGTCCATATTAAAAAGCCTCAAGTTCAATCAATAGAGCCGTCTAGAGTGATCTACATAGCTTACAACATGAGATAAGGTATTTTAATTTCAAATATAAATTTTTGGTGCATGATATGCCTTTAAGTCTTTTAAATAAAAAATTTAATATCAAATATAGTGAATATGGAACCTGTGATTGTCCTCTTGTCTCACATCCAATATGGAATAAGCGTGATGAGTGAGAAGACCGAGAGATGATGACACTTCTGTAAATTTATACAATTAAATTAAAGATATTAATAGTTGTACAAGAATAAGTATGCATGCACTTTAACTGTGAATTTTTTTATAAAACTTTTAAAAGTTAGCTAATAATGTGTCCAATGGTGTTTCGGCCGCTACGTCTAACAATACAATGACCTCTATCAAGCACAGGAGAGATGATTTGACAAGAAATACATTGACATGGACTTGACAAGAGGCCTACATGGTGGAGCATGAATAATTTAGACTATTTTTTCAAGTACAGTATGGTTAGTCTAAAATCACATTAGGTGATTTTTCCGGCTCAATGTTTACTGAAGACGTCGGAAATGATCAAATCATGAGAAAGAATTTTTTTAAACATCAGTTGGTCTAAGAAGAAATTGCATCAAACCTGGAGCTACTTTCTGCTTCGAACCCGCTCCACAGCTCGATCCCATAATGTATCCCGCCTCTCTAAAAAGTTTTTTGTTGTTGCTTAAATTATCCCACAGATTACAGTATCCTTCAGTTACATACAGTATACTCAAGAGCCAAGACACAAAAAGAAGGATGCTTACTTTGCTGATAGCAATCTTGCCCATATCAAATCGAGATCGATATCTTCTTCGTCAAGATTAATTGATTCACACGCGGCACCTTAAACGATTTCAATTATTCAGATAAGTTGATTAGTTTAAGACACCGGCTCAGTAAGACTCCAGGTAGTGCCGGACATCGACCTCACCGATTAGGCTCAAAATTTTTTTGTGGATACCCCCATGGCCCCCCATCACAAAATGGGTATTCATTTGGGCTGGGTCTTTGAAACATAAATGTGGCGGGTTTTCGAAATTTGAAAACTCGATTTTCGCTAAAAAAAGGTGGAGCGCCCTAGGTTCAATGTTAGTGTCGATTAATTACAATTATGTTTAGACAACAAAAACTCGCTATAGGATGGTTCGGATATCCGATCGCAAACTGATTTTTTACCTCCTCAAAACACATTAAAATTAATTAAAATTTTAAATTACAAAATCGCACAATTATTTTTGCCTTATCTTATAGAGCAAAAAATTCCGCGTCGAAAGAGGGTAAAAATTGAAAAATCGATAGACCCCGATTTTGAGAAAAATGGGCCTGACCATGACTCGAAAATATTTTTGTTTTTAAAACCCCTCATGTTTGTACTCATATTGAAGAGCTCGTCGAGTAGAACAACTTTCATGTTGAACGTTTAATCTGAAACTCATGTACAAGAGAGTTTCACACATTTTCCTGCAATCTTGAGTAAAATGAAAATAAAACATTTTTAAAACAAAAAAGCGCAGTCCTTTCTTTGCCTCATCTTATAGAGCAAAAAATTCCCCGTCGAATGAGGGTAAAAATTAAAAAATCGATAGACCCCTATTTTGAGAACAATGGGCCTGACCATGACTCGAAAATATTTTTGTTTTCAAACCCCCTCATGTTTGTACTCATATTGAAGATCTTTTTGAGTAGAATTACTTTCGCGTTGGACATTTTGTCTGAAACTCATGTACAAGAGAGATACACACGATTTTGTGACCAATTTTGAGTTAAGCGAAATAAAAATATTTTTTTGCAAAATCGTGTGTATCTCTCTTGTACATGAGTTTCAGACAAAACGTACAACATGAATTTTGTTCTACTCGACGAGCTCTTCAATATGAGTACAAACATGAGGGGGTTTGAAAACAAAAATATTTTCGAGTCATGGTCAGGCCCATTTTTCTCAAAATAGGGGTCTATCGATTTTTTTGATTTTTACCCTCATTCGACGCGGATTTTTTTGCTCTATAAGTTGAGGCAAAAAATGGACTGCGCTTTTTTGTTTTAAAAAATGTTTTATTTTCATTTTACTCAAAATTGTAGGATAACGTGTGAAACTCTGTTGTACATGAGTTTCAGATTAAACATTCAACATGAAAGTTGTTCTATTCGACGAGCTCTTCAATATGAGTACAAACATGAGGGGTTTTAAAATCAAAAATATTTTCGAGTCATGGTCATTCCCCTTTTTCTCAAAATAGGGGTCTATCGATTTTTCAATTTTTACCCTCTTTCGACGCGGATTTTTTTGCTCTATAAGATAAGGCAAAAAAAAATTGTGCGATTTTGTAATTTAAAATTTTAATTAATTTTAATGTGTTTTGAGGAGGTAAAAAAATCAGTTTGCGATCGGATATCCGAACCGTCATATAGCGAGTTTTTGTTGTCTAGGCATACTTGTAATTAATCGACACTAACATTGAACCTAGGGCGCTCCACTTTTTTTGGCGAAAATCGAGTTTTCAAATTTCGAGAACCCGCCACATTTATGTTTCAAGGACCCAGCCCAAATGAATACCCATTTTGTGATGGGGGGCCATGGGGGTATCCACAAAAAAATTTGAGCCAAATCGGCGAGGTCGGTGTCCGGGGTCACTGGCTCAACCCTCGAATCTTACCGAGCCGGTGTCTTAAGATCTTTAAATGAATTTTCACTGTGAACACCAAAAGGGGACATTTATTGTTAGTGTCATCAGGGGATGAAATGATTGTCGTTGTCTTCGAGCTAGGCGCACGCACAACATGCTATACAAGAAAAAACGATTTGATCGGTAGAAATGATGACATTATAGTCTCTAGCATAAAAATATGTATGAGGTGGTTTTAACTAGCCCCATATGTCGAATAGCTACGTTACAGATTTGCAAAATGCTGCCAGGTTTTTGCAAAATGCGGTTTGGTTTTGAAAAAAATTCCGAAATACGGTCAGGCTTCGTACTTTGCAAGGTGCCTTGCGGCCTATGACTAGAATTTATAGGGCCTTATTCCCCCTGACATCACGAATGTCGAATCAATATTCACCTGTCAGTAGTGCAAGTCCTTCTACAGTCCTTCCGGCACGAAGATTTTCATACTTCCCGAGAGCTTTCGCGTACGCTTTCTCTATGAGCGGAACCCATAACTGAAATTATAACACAAATTACGCTACAGTCAACAATCAGCCAATGAATACATATCACAAACACAACGATATCTTCTACCCCTTTTAGTAGATTACGGTATAACCATACGTGTCTCCGACAAATCTGTCAATACACCGATGCAAAACAACATTTTTACAATTATTTCGATGAAATTGTATACAAAATTGCAGATAGTCTGTCAGATGGATTGTTTCCGGATGTTGCAAAGATATGATCATACGTGGGCGGCATTATCGCTAGCGGCAAGACTCACCCGATTTTAGCTCCCAACTCACCCGATTTGGTCAAAATTCACTCAAAATGAAGACAAAAGTGAGTAGGGAATCCCTTAATTTGGCTATGTCCCACCCGATTTTGACATCCGACCACCCGATTTTAATTTCCAGCGATAATTGCAGCCCATGTATGGATATGATCATAACCAAGAAAAAAAATTATATCTACCTGATTCTTTCTGCCAACAGCGAATGCGAGTGATCTCGATTGCTTCCGACATGGGAAGTAATCGTCTACTGTAACCACCCTCCAATGACCGTCCACGCACAGACTGAAAAAGGTTGAAAAGATTAAGGATATTCCGTTTTCAAGGTACACAAAGTCCAGCGGGAGATCACTGCTTGAGAATTCAAGGACAATTCAGTCCGGAGGTCCAAATCTCCTCATCGAAGAGAAGGTAAAAACTTTTTAAATGACAAAAAAAAATGCGACAAGCATTCTCCGGCTATGTGTGCCCTCTCTCTTGGATGCATTCTCACCCATCTCCAAAAGCTGTGTACAAAGCGAAATGAAAGTGCATCGTACCGTATCTGATATATCCCCATCGAATTGTACGTTTTAGTAATGAAGATCTTCTCGAGTACATCTGGCCTCTGTAATGCATAGCATTCCCCACAAATTATTTATATTCATCCAATCAGTAGTCGTAAAAACAACAAATCATCTTTATATTAATCCTCCCTTCATCTTTCACCCTTGAGAAATTCATTACCATATTCGTTATCATAGATTTTCCTCTTCATCACTACGGGTTTCATTGCATAGTTCATGAATACGTATAAATATTATCGTTATTAAACAATACATACCTCAGCAATGAGCGCCAGCGCCGATAGCAGCCAACAGTCACCCAGTGCGCCTAAGCGATAAGAGTATATAGATCACAGATGAGTAAATAAATAAATAAATAAATAAATAAATAAATAAATACATGAATAAGGATGATATGATACCTTGCTCGATATCGCAACTGGTGGGATCGTTGAATACGGACCAGGGATAGCGATGGCCATCCTGAATACACGATAATGAGATCATCATGGATCATCATACAAATTAATGAAGTCATTGGCCACAAACTACAAGCATGTCCTGCTTATATTTTGAACATAATAACTTATCTTAACATTCATATTCTATTATACACCAGCCGTGGGCTCCGCCTTGGTGAGGGATGATTCAACAAGACGTATCGTGCCTACATGATGGATTATGCCCAATGGAGACTTTACTAATTCCACCCATCCCCCCAACTCAGCGACGATCTCGAAATTGCACAGACACTCATCAGCGAACTACCTTACATTTTCGTAACATCTCATCAATCTAATGCATTCGAGGAAATGTACATAAGCTTGGTTGATGTCTCGAGGACAAGTAGTGGGATTTAAAAATCGAATTTCCGGACTTTATTATTTACTTAGCTACCTTTAAACTTGACAACAATTCGACACGTTTTTGAACAATTTATGACATCAACTCACTCATAGTTTGCAATTCCTTTATCGGTCGCCCAAAAATTAATTTAATAAAAAGGTAAAGATAAAGTTATCCTGATATTCAAGGGACACGAAGTCCAGCGCGAGATCACTACAGGACAGTGATAATAAGTGATGACATTATTAATAACTTGAAGAGCTCGTAAAACAATAAGATCCAACCTTAGTGTACATCTCTGTGGGACGAAGCCATGTAATTGAACTCAATTGGAGACGTCCAGGAATTGCCGTATCTAGATGATCAGATGATAATTTTAAAGATTTGATTGAGTCAAGTCTATGGTTATCCCGTGGGACGGATCCATCCTCAAAATTCTGCATTTTATGAGCACCCAATCGCAAAAGTGGGTCAAAATTGGATGTTTTCTTTGAAAAAGGGGGATATTCATAGACCATCCCTGAGTACAGTATGCAATCGAATGATCAGAATGAGACCAAACTCTTACTCGTATTTACGCCCCACTTGAATACTATCAAAAGAGGATATTATTATAATTATCAATCAATATTACCCGCATCATGGTACAGTTTCCCGATCGATTTCTCATTCGGTGGGAATTCATCATCAACAAAGGACGTGGATAGTTCTCTGGAAAACTTATTCTTTTTAGTGCATCAGGAGATGACAAAAGTATCGATTTAACAGCTATTGACATCTTATAAGCAATACCGATCGAATCAATATAGGTGTAAATAAAATATTATTGTAACAATAATAACTGAAGATAGATCACCTGCACAGTTTTTCGATCTTTCTTCTCTTTTCAAGTGCTTCCTTCTCATCTTTTTGTCCTTGTTTCCTCATTGGAGATGACTTATACGACGACGATGGACGATTTATCGATTGCTAATAGGGCATTGTTCAATCACACAATCTCTCTATTCACAGGAGATTCTATACTGTTACACTACCTACATAACAACCGTGTTGTTGTGTATATCTAAAACAGTGACTACGGTGCAGATTTCGTAATGAACACACATGACTCATGAGAGGTATTGTAAGCGCCATGATGACAAATTAATGAAGTCATTGGCTACAAACTACAAACAACAACGTTAAAGTCTTACATTGAAGGACGTGTCTCCGTATGAGAGGATGGACGATTCGGCTGACACATCGTTTGGTCGAGATGGAGAATCTGATTTATGTCGATTAGTAATATTAGAAATATACGATTACTCTTAGTAAATTTACTAATAGTTTGTAGAGATCGTTCAAGTAATACAGAATGAGAAGGTAAGACGTTTTAGAAGTGAAGATTGAAAAAGATCAAGGCCTGCCAAAACATTAGAATGGATCACAATTTCTAGATTTATAGAATAAACGATATTATGAATGATTTTACCAGAAAGAGTAATAACTGGAATAGTTGGTGATGTAGGAGAGGCAGCAGAATGAGGAGGTGATTGTGGTACCTGAAAATGGATTATGTCATTGATGGTTGATAAAGATAAGATAGCTAACATCTATACCACCCATAGGTCGAAACGTACGTTGCAAACTACGAAGCTTGACCGCATTTTGATATTTTTGTGAAAACCAGACCGTATTTTGCAAATCCGTAACGTAGCTACTCGATCTATGATGCCACATTATACGCTATGAAACGATGTAGAAAGATCGTGCCTCGAACACATTATATGGAGATGGTTGGGGTGGTACGAATGACGGTTGAGGATAGAATTGAGAGGATGTATCCCTAGCTGCTCCTACTACGTCATCGATCATTGTCGAAAGAGCAGCGACTGCAAATCGATTAACGTTAAGCAATCAATAACTGGTGCGACATGACATTCTTTAAATTGTGAACTGTTGTCAGGGAGAATTCACACGACCATCGAATGCATTTGTAAACGCGTATAAATCACATGTATTCTAATATCCATGGATATCCATAGCGCAATCTGTATTACTTTGTATTATCAGTGCCAGCACATGTTAAGGTCTTACCTGCACCGGATACTGCATTCTTTAATCCGGAACGGAATCCACGACTGAGTTGAACCGGCTCCTTCTGGCTCCCACATCCATCGCAAAGAGGGAAGTTATCCTAAAACGTAACACAGTAAATTTCAACCAGGAAATGTTCAGAAAACATTGATTCAATGTCCACAAATGCAAAAAATATGAAAGTTACGTTAGTTTTTTTAAGCTACAACTAGCGAAACTCATAAGTTAAATTTAACATTAATGCAACTTTTTTACTGTTCGAAAAGGCTTACATCGTTTATCAGCGTACAATACGCACATGACCACCCCATCAGCAGTTATCCTAAGAAAAAATATTACAGTGATTTAAGTAACAAATAACACGAGAGGAATGCATATGCATGCATTAGTGATAATTGCGTGAAAGATGAGTCACCAACTGAATATTAGTGTGTCCTAATGATCATCCAAATGAAACAATTACGGTAGAAAACTGTGCGGCGGGTGTCCCTAAATGACGGCCGCGGCCGCGGCCACTCCTCGTCGGCCCCCTCCCTAAATGACGGCCCCACGGCCCGATGGCCCATCATTTATGAATTTTAGTTTGGGATTTAATTCTTTATTTCTATCAACTACAATGTACTTTCATGGCTTAAACCAAGTACAGGGACTATCAGCAAATTAGTTAGCCTGTCAAATTGCGAATGTAATAATGAGACACACAAAGAACCCGTTTGATTCTGACTATCACTTCCAATGATCGCAATAAATAGTCCTTTTCTTTGATAAATATCTTGGATATCATGGACAAATATATATTTATTTTCCGATATCTGTGTTGTTGGTACAGGTCAATATGCATCCATCCAACACATCTGACAATGACATTGGACTTCGAATGTGACAATAACTTGTATTCATTTTCCAAAGATCGTGGCGACTATTCATTTGTATTGATTATTATTTGAACGAGCATTGGGGCCAAACATCCGCATTAGTCGCACATGGAAAGTTGTGACCCAATATCTCCACCTCAGCTGAGCTCAGGCATTCATCCGAAATGAGACTAGTTACAGATCACATCATCAACCCCATCTAACCCGGCACAGTGTTTGAACAAAGAAAGTAATTATATTAAATATATTATATGATGCCAGGGAGTAACATAAAACTCATTGATGAGTGCAAACAAGAGATGAGAGGAGAAAAACAAATCGCAGAAATTATTGTTTGTTAATCTCATGATTATGATTTTATTTTTTTCTTATTCAACATCTCATCGAGTTTTGACATAAAAAATAATAAATGAGCTGTTTTGGAATTCTTCGCATATTGATGATCTCCGATTTAGTGGAAAAGAGCGCGTGAATTATGAATGAAAATGGACCGTCTGCAAATCAGGGCCGCGTGGAAAAATTATTTCGATTTTATTTTCTAAAAAAATCGTAAAAAATCGAAAAGTTCAAAATTAAATTATCTAATGTTTTCTCTTTCGAAAACATCAATGAACTAAATATTACTATCGATAAAATTAAATGATTCATAATCGAGCTTAGATGATAAAATGTATGTACATATTACTCAAGTGAAATTGTAATCTGTGTTTCAAAAATTAACTTTTTATATGACATCGCTTAGGACATCATTAAACCCTTATATAGATCTAAAAGCAAAAATGATTTTTGAACACAGAAACGACTAATTATATTGAGCCCCCTCCAGTCTCCCTCGCCTCTACGTAATTCACGATATTTATTTTTATCACATGATATCACATTTATTCTATGCAAAGTAAATGAAATAAAATTTAATTTAATTTAAATTAAAATGACATGAAATTTTGAATTTTTCAAAACAATTTTCTTCTACTTTTTTTTTCAAAAAAAAAAAACAAAAAAATGCACAGCCATGCTGCAAACATTTAGTTGCAACTATTCCCTTCCAAATGGTTCTGTTCGTGATAAAAGTCATTGAATTGAGAAAAAAAATATAATTTTTGTTCTTAAATTAATATAATTGTTATGTTCAGATGAAGTTTGAAATCTTGCAGAGGCTCGTACATCTGATGAAATCGTTCACTTTTATTTATATCATGAATTTTTACTGACACGAACCGGTGAATAAGATCGACCGTGATCTAGCTTCTTCCACTAGCATGTGCTGGACTTTGCGGAATTAAAGAATACATGAAATGCAAAACAGTTCATAAAAGGTGGGAAGTCGGGCTGTCATTTAGGGAGGGTCCGTCGGGCCGCTTTTTCGGAAAATTTCTTTTTTCGGAAAATTTCATAAAAGTTCGGAAAAATTTTCGCACTTTAGTCTGAACCACAGCTTCAAGTCAGCAACAGAAAATTTTCTGAAATTGTTTGAATCCAAAAGAATTTATCATGTCCAGTCTCACCAGCAACCACAGTCCCGAAAAAGTGAGAAACGGCCACAGGTATGGCCATTTCCCGCTCGAATTAGCTCCTGAAAATTCGCAATTTTACCTGTACAGCATAGCGGACGTTGCGAGGCGTCGACGCGCGCTTCTGCAGCTCGAACGGATAAGTTTAAAGCAAGTTGTGGTGATTTATGTGCGAATTGTAACGATTGCCGCGTTATCTGTCGATTTCGCGTTACAAATGAGCGGTTGTGACTTTATATGAGTTCAGCTTGTCTTGAGCTAATTATCAGGTGTCAAATTAAATTGTAAACGTACGAATAAAGATACGCCGATTCGCTCTGGTCGTACAGAGTCGCACTGGATAGAGTACGCCTCCCTCTCGCACCCCTCCCTTTCCCTATCCCCATGCATAGATAGTCTAGACCGTAACTTGCTTGAGCCTGGATCAAATCGCATACTTTTTTCAGCCACAAATATGTAATTTGGTATGACGAATTTAGTGAACACAGTTTTAGAGAGCGCACGCAACGCTGAAACAGTCACACTGGCAATTTTGGCCTATTTTTTTCTATTTTCACGAGAAAAAAATCAATTTAACATGCGATCAGGGAAATTTTAAAGTATAAATTCAGTATTCGGCGTAGGCTAGACGGGTTAGGTGGCGTTGGTCGCCGTCGCGGCGGTAGGGGAGGTGTGTATGTGTCTTTTGTGTATGTGAGTAAAGAGCGATTCCCCTCCTCCTCCTCCTCCTCTTCTCTCTCTCTCTCTATATATATATATCCATCTCTCACTATAACCATATCTCGGATTTACAATAAAAATATTTATGAAAATATTGAGCTATATCAAATAGTAGAGCATGTCCAGTCTCACCAGCAACCACAGTCACGAAAAAATGAGAAACGGCCACAGGTATGGCCATTTCCCGCTCGAATCAGCTCCTGAAAATTCGCAATTTTACCTGTACAGCATAGCGGACGTTGCGAGGCGTCGACGCGCGCTTCCGCAGCTCGAACGGATAAGTTTGAAGCAAGTTGTGGTGATTTATGTGCGAATTGTAAGGATTGCCGCGTTATCTATCGATTTCGCGTTACAAATGAGCGGTTGTGACTTTATATGAGTTCAGCTTGTCTTGAGCTAATTATCAGGTGTCAAATTAAATTGTAAACGTACGAATAATGATACACCGATTCGCTCTGGTCGTACAGAGACGCAATGGATAGAGTACGCCTCCCTCTCGCTCCCCCTCCCTTTCCCTATCCCCATGCATAGATAGCCTGGATCAAATCGCATACTTTTTTCAGCCACAAATATGTAATTTGGTATGACGAATTTAGTGAACACAGTTTTAGAGAGCGCACGCAACGCTGAAACAGTCACACTGGCAATTTTGGCCTATTTTTTTCTATTTTCACGAGAAAAAAATCAATTTAACATGCGATCAGGGAAATTTTAAAGTATAAATTCAGTATTCGGCGTAGGCTAGACGGGTTAGGTGGCGTTGGTCGCCGTCGCGGCGGTAGGGGAGGTGTGTATGTGTCTTTTGTGTATGTGAGTAAAGAGCGATTCCCATCCTCCTCCTCCTCCTCCTCTTCTCTCTCTCTCTATATATATATCCATCTCTCACTATAACCATATCTCGGATTTACAATAAAAATATTTATGAAAATATTGAGCTATATCAAATAGTAGAGCATGTCCAGTCTCACCAGCAACCACAGTCACGAAAAAATGAGAAACGGCCACAGGTATGGCCATTTCCCGCTCGAATCAGCTCCTGAAAATTCGCAATTTTACCTGTACAGCATAGCGGACGTTGCGAGGCGTCGACGCGCGCTTCCGCAGCTCGAACGGATAAGTTTGAAGCAAGTTGTGGTGATTTATGTGCGAATTGTAAGGATTGCCGCGTTATCTATCGATTTCGCGTTACAAATGAGCGGTTGTGACTTTATATGAGTTCAGCTTGTCTTGAGCTAATTATCAGGTGTCAAATTAAATTGTAAACGTACGAATAATGATACACCGATTCGCTCTGGTCGTACAGAGACGCAATGGATAGAGTACGCCTCCCTCTCGCTCCCCCTCCCTTTCCCTATCCCCATGCATAGATAGCCTGGATCAAATCGCATACTTTTTTCAGCCACAAATATGTAATTTGGTATGACGAATTTAGTGAACACAGTTTTAGAGAGCGCACGCAACGCTGAAACAGTCACACTGGCAATTTTGGCCTATTTTTTTCTATTTTCACGAGAAAAAAATCAATTTAACATGCGATCAGGGAAATTTTAAAGTATAAATTCAGTATTCGGCGTAGGCTAGACGGGTTAGGTGGCGTTGGTCGCCGTCGCGGCGGTAGGGGAGGTGTGTATGTGTCTTTTGTGTATGTGAGTAAAGAGCGATTCCCATCCTCCTCCTCCTCCTCCTCTTCTCTCTCTATATATATATATATATATCCATCTCTCACTATAACCATATCTCGGATTTACAATAAAAATATTTATGAAAATATTGAGCTATATCAAATAGTAGAGCATGTCCAGTCTCACCAGCAACCACAGTCACGAAAAAATGAGAAACGGCCACAGGTATGGCCATTTCCCGCTCGAATCAGCTCCTGAAAATTCGCAATTTTACCTGTACAGCATAGCGGACGTTGCGAGGCGTCGACGCGCGCTTCCGCAGCTCGAACGGATAAGTTTGAAGCAAGTTGTGGTGATTTATGTGCGAATTGTAAGGATTGCCGCGTTATCTATCGATTTCGCGTTACAAATGAGCGGTTGTGACTTTATATGAGTTCAGCTTGTCTTGAGCTAATTATCAGGTGTCAAATTAAATTGTAAACGTACGAATAATGATACACCGATTCGCTCTGGTCGTACAGAGACGCAATGGATAGAGTACGCCTCCCTCTCGCTCCCCCTCCCTTTCCCTATCCCCATGCATAGATAGCCTGGATCAAATCGCATACTTTTTTCAGCCACAAATATGTAATTTGGTATGACGAATTTAGTGAACACAGTTTTAGAGAGCGCACGCAACGCTGAAACAGTCATACTGGCAATTTTGGCCTATTTTTTTTCTATTTTCACGAGAAAAAAACAATCAATTTAAAATCCGATCAGGGAAATTTTAAAGTATAAATTCAGTATTCGGCGTAGGCTAGACGGGTTAGGTGGCGTTAGTCGCCGTCGCGGCGGTAGGGGAGGTGTGTATGTGTCTTTTGTGTATGTGAGTAAAGAGCGATTCCCCTCCTCCTCCTCCTCCTCTTCTCTCTCTCTCTATATATATATCCATCTCTCACTATAATCATATCTCGGATTTACAATAAAAATATTTATGAAAATATTGAGCTATATCAAATAGTAGAGCATGTGCAATCTCACCAGCAACGACAGTCACGAAAAAGTGAGAAACGGCCACAGGTATGGCCATTTCCCGCTCGAATTAGCTCCTGAAAATTCGCAATTTTACCTTTACAGCATAGCGGACGTTGCGAGGCGTCGACGCGCGCTTCCGCAGCTCGAACGGATAAGTTTGAAGCAAGTTGTGGTGATTTATGTGCGAATTGTAACGATTGCCGCGTTATCTGTCGATTTCGCGTTACAAATGAGCGGTTGTGACTTTACATGAGTTCAGCTTGTCTTGAGCTAATTATCAGGTGTCAAATTAAATTGTAAACGTACGAATAAAGATACACCGATTCGCTCTGGTCGTACAGAGACGCAATGGATAGAGTACGCCTCCCTCTCGCTCCCCCTCCCTTTCCCTATCCCCATGCATAGATAGTCTAGAACGTAACTTGCTTGAGCCTGGATCAAATCGCATACTTTTTCAGCCACAAATATGTAATTTGGTATGACGAATTTAGTGAACACAGTTTTAGAGAGCGCACGCAACGCTGAAACAGTCATACTGGCAATTTTGGCCCATTTTTTCTATTTTCACGAGAAAAAAACAATCAATTCAAAATCCGATCAGGGAAATTTTAAAGTATAAATTCAGTATTCGGCGTAGGCTAGACGGGTTAGGTGGCGTTGGTCGCCGTCGCGGCGGTAGGGGAGGTGTGTATGTGTCTTTTGTGTATGTGAGTAAAGAGCGATTCCCCTCCTCCTCCTCCTCCTCTTCTCTCTCTCTCTATATATATCCATCTCTCACTATAACCATATCTCGGATTTACAATAAAAATATTTATGAAAATATTGAGCTATATCAAATAGTAGAGCATGTCCAATCTCACCAGCAACCACAGTCACGAAAAAGTGAGAAACGGCCACAGGTATGGCCATTTCCCGCTCGAATTAGCTCTTGAAAATTCGCAATTTTACCTGTACAGCATAGCGGACGTTGCGAGGCGTCGACGCGCGCTTCCGCAGCTCGAACGGATAAGTTTGAAGCAAGTTGTGGTGATTTATGTGCGAATTGTAACGATTGCCGCGTTATCTGTCGATTTCGCGTTACAAATGAGCGGTTGTGACTTATATGAGTTCAGCTTGTCTTGAGCTAATTATTAGGTGTCAAATTAAATTGTAAACGTACGAATAAAGATACACCGATTCGCTCTGGTCGTACAGAGACGCAATGGATAGAGTACGCCTCCCTCTCGCTCCCCTTCCCTTTCCCTATCCCCATACATAGATAGCCTGGATCAAATCGCATACTTTTTTCAGCCACAAATATGTAATTTGGTATGACGAATTTAGTGAACACAGTTTTAGAGAGCGCACGCAACGCTGAAACAGTCATACTGGCAATTTTGGCCCATTTTTTCTATTTCCACGAGAAAAAAAACAATCAATTCAAAATCCGATCAGGGAAATTTTAAAGTATAAATTCAGTATTCGGCGTAGGCTAGACGGGTTAGGTGGCGTTGGTCGCCGTCGCGGCGGTAGGGGAGGTGTGTATGTGTCTTTTGTGTATGTGAGTAAAGAGCGATTCCCCTCCTCCTCCTCCTCCTCTTCTCTCTCTCTCTATATATATCCATCTCTCACTATAACCATATCTCGGATTTACAATAAAAATATTTATGAAAATATTGAGCTATATCAAATAGTAGAGCATGTCCAATCTCACCAGCAACCACAGTCACGAAAAAGTGAGAAACGGCCACAGGTATGGCCATTTCCCGCTCGAATTAGCTCTTGAAAATTCGCAATTTTACCTGTACAGCATAGCGGACGTTGCGAGGCGTCGACGCGCGCTTCCGCAGCTCGAACGGATAAGTTTGAAGCAAGTTGTGGTGATTTATGTGCGAATTGTAACGATTGCCGCGTTATCTGTCGATTTCGCGTTACAAATGAGCGGTTGTGACTTATATGAGTTCAGCTTGTCTTGAGCTAATTATTAGGTGTCAAATTAAATTGTAAACGTACGAATAAAGATACACCGATTCGCTCTGGTCGTACAGAGACGCAATGGATAGAGTACGCCTCCCTCTCGCTCCCCTTCCCTTTCCCTATCCCCATACATAGATAGCCTGGATCAAATCGCATACTTTTTTCAGCCACAAATATGTAATTTGGTATGACGAATTTAGTGAACACAGTTTTAGAGAGCGCACGCAACGCTGAAACAGTCATACTGGCAATTTTGGCCCATTTTTTCTATTTCCACGAGAAAAAAAACAATCAATTCAAAATCCGATCAGGGAAATTTTAAAGTATAAATTCAGTATTCGGCGTAGGCTAGACGGGTTAGGTGGCGTTGGTCGCCGTCGCGGCGGTAGGGGAGGTGTGTATGTGTCTTTTGTGTATGTGAGTAAAGAGCGATTCCCCTCCTCCTCCTCCTCTTCTCTCTCTCTATATATATCCATCTCTCACTATAACCATATCTCGGATTTACAATAAAAATATTTATGAAAATATTGAGCTATATCAAATAGTAGAGCATGTCCAATCTCACCAGCAACCACAGTCACGAAAAAGTGAGAAACGGCCACAGGTATGGCCATTTCCCGCTCGAATTAGCTCCTGAAAATTCGCAATTTTACCTGTACAGCATAGCGGACGTTGCGAGGCGTCGACGCGCGCTTCCGCAGCTCGAATGCACTGTTACATTTGCCTTACGTGTCTACGCCGTAACCCCCTCCGCCGCCTGTCCGACGCGACGGAGGGGGTTACGGCGTAGACACGTAAGGCAAATGTAACAGTGCAGAACGGATAAGTTTGAAGCAAGTTGTGGTGATTTATGTGCGAATTGTAACGATTGCCGCGTTATCTGTCGATTTCGCGTTACAAATGAGCGGTTGTGACTTTATATGAGTTCAGCTTGTCTTGAGCTAATTATCAGGTGTCAAATTAAATTGTAAACGTACGAATAAAGATACACCGATTCGCTCTGGTCGTACAGAGACGCAATGGATAGAGTACGCCTCCCTCTCGCTCCCCCTCCCTTTCCCTATCCCCATGCATAGATAGCCTGGATCAAATCGCATACTTTTTTCAGCCACAAATATGTAATTTGGTATGACGAATTTAGTGAACACAGTTTTAGAGAGCGCACGCAACGCTGAAACAGTCATACTGGCAATTTTGGCCCATTTTTTTCTATTTTCACGAGAAAAAAAACAATCAATTTAAAATCCGATCAGGGAAATTTTAAAGTATAAATTCGGTATTCGGCGTAGGCTAGACGGGTTAGGTGGCGTTGGTCGCCGTCGCGGCGGTAGGGGAGGTGTGTATGTGTCTTTTGTGTATGTGAGTAACCATATCTCGGATTTACAATAAAAATATTTATGAAAATATTGAGCTATATCAAATAGTAGAGCATGTCCAATCTCACCAGCAACCACAGTCACGAAAAAGTGAGAAACGGCCACAGGTATGGCCATTTCCCGCTCGAATTAGCTCCTGAAAATTCGCAATTTTACCTGTACAGCATAGCGGACGTTGCGAGGCGTCGACGCGCGCTTCCGCAGCTCGAACGGATAAGTTTGAAGCAAGTTGTGGTGATTTATGTGCGAATTGTAACGATTGCCGCGTTATCTGTCGATTTCGCGTTACAAATGAGCGGTTGTGACTTATATGAGTTCAGCTTGTCTTGAGCTAATTATTAGGTGTCAAATTAAATTGTAAACGTACGAATAAAGATACACCGATTCGCTCTGGTCGTACAGAGACGCAATGGATAGAGTACGCCTCCCTCTCGCTCCCCTTCCCTTTCCCTATCCCCATACATAGATAGCCTGGATCAAATCGCATACTTTTTTCAGCCACAAATATGTAATTTGGTATGACGAATTTAGTGAACACAGTTTTAGAGAGCGCACGCAACGCTGAAACAGTCATACTGGCAATTTTGGCCCATTTTTTCTATTTCCACGAGAAAAAAAACAATCAATTCAAAATCCGATCAGGGAAATTTTAAAGTATAAATTCAGTATTCGGCGTAGGCTAGACGGGTTAGGTGGCGTTGGTCGCCGTCGCGGCGGTAGGGGAGGTGTGTATGTGTCTTTTGTGTATGTGAGTAAAGAGCGATTCCCCTCCTCCTCCTCCTCTTCTCTCTCTCTATATATATCCATCTCTCACTATAACCATATCTCGGATTTACAATAAAAATATTTATGAAAATATTGAGCTATATCAAATAGTAGAGCATGTCCAATCTCACCAGCAACCACAGTCACGAAAAAGTGAGAAACGGCCACAGGTATGGCCATTTCCCGCTCGAATTAGCTCCTGAAAATTCGCAATTTTACCTGTACAGCATAGCGGACGTTGCGAGGCGTCGACGCGCGCTTCCGCAGCTCGAATGCACTGTTACATTTGCCTTACGTGTCTACGCCGTAACCCCCTCCGCCGCCTGTCCGACGCGACGGAGGGGGTTACGGCGTAGACACGTAAGGCAAATGTAACAGTGCAGAACGGATAAGTTTGAAGCAAGTTGTGGTGATTTATGTGCGAATTGTAACGATTGCCGCGTTATCTGTCGATTTCGCGTTACAAATGAGCGGTTGTGACTTTATATGAGTTCAGCTTGTCTTGAGCTAATTATCAGGTGTCAAATTAAATTGTAAACGTACGAATAAAGATACACCGATTCGCTCTGGTCGTACAGAGACGCAATGGATAGAGTACGCCTCCCTCTCGCTCCCCCTCCCTTTCCCTATCCCCATGCATAGATAGCCTGGATCAAATCGCATACTTTTTTCAGCCACAAATATGTAATTTGGTATGACGAATTTAGTGAACATAGTTTTAGAGAGCGCACGCAACGCTGAAACAGTCATACTGGCAATTTTGGCCCATTTTTTTCTATTTTCACGAGAAAAAAAACAATCAATTTAAAATCCGATTAGGGAAATTTTAAAGTATAAATTCAGTATTCGGCGTAGGCTAGACGGGTTAGGTGGCGTTGGTCGCCGTCGCGGCGGTTTGGGGAGGTGTGTATGTGTCTTTTGTGTATGTGAGTAAAGAGCGATTCCCCTCCTCCTCCTCCTCCTCTTCTCTCTCTATATATATATCCATCTCTCACTATAACCATATCTCGGATTTACAATAAAAATATTTATGAAAATATTGAGCTATATCAAATAGTAGAGCATGTCCAATCTCACCAGCAACCACAGTCACGAAAAAGTGAGAAACGGCCACAGGTATGGCCATTTCCCGCTCGAATTAGCTCCTGAAAATTCGCAATTTTACCTGTACAGCATAGCGGACGTTGCGAGGCGTCGACGCGCGCTTCCGCAGCTCGAATGCACTGTTACATTTGCCTTACGTGTCTACGCCGTAACCCCCTCCGCCGCCTGTCCGACGCGACGGAGGGGGTTACGGCGTAGACACGTAAGGCAAATGTAACAGTGCAGAACGGATAAGTTTGAAGCAAGTTGTGGTGATTTATGTGCGAATTGTAACCATTGCCGCGTTATCTGTCGATTTCGCGTTACAAATGAGCGGTTGTGACTTTATATGAGTTCAGCTTGTCTTGAGCTAATTATCAGGTGTCAAATTAAATTGTAAACGTACGAATAAAGATACACCGATTCGATCTGGTCGTACAGAGACGCAATGGATAGAGTACGCCTCCCTCTCGCTCCCCCTCCCTTTCCCTATCCCCATGCATAGATAGCCTGGATCAAATCGCATACTTTTTTCAGCCACAAATATGTAATTTGGTATGACGAATTTAGTGAACACAGTTTTAGAGAGCGCACGCAACGCTGAAACAGTCATACTGGCAATTTTGGCCCATTTTTTTCTATTTTCACGAGAAAAAAAACAATCAATTTAAAATCCGATCAGGGAAATTTTAAAGTATAAATTCAGTATTCGGCGTAGGCTAGACGGGTTAGGTGGCGTTGGTCGCCGTCGCGGCGGTTTGGGGAGGAGTGTATGTGTCTTTTGTGTATGTGAGTAAAGAGCGATTCCCCTCCTCCTCCTCCTCCTCTTCTCTCTCTCTATATATATCCATCTCTCACTATAACCATATCTCGGATTTACAATAAAAATATTTATGAAAATATTGAGCTATATCAAATAGTAGAGCATGTCCAATCTCACCAGCAACCACAGTCACGAAAAAGTGAGAAACGGCCACAGGTATGGCCATTTCCCGCTCGAATTAGCTCCTGAAAATTCGCAATTTTACCTGTACAGCATAGCGGACGTTGCGAGGCGTCGACGCGCGCTTCCGCAGCTCGAATGCACTGTTACATTTGCCTTACGTGTCTACGCCGTAACCCCCTCCGCCGCCTGTCCGACGCGACGGAGGGGGTTACGGCGTAGACACGTAAGGCAAATGTAACAGTGCAGAACGGATAAGTTTGAAGCAAGTTGTGGTGATTTATGTGCGAATTGTAACGATTGCCGCGTTATCTGTCGATTTCGCGTTACAAATGAGCGGTTGTGACTTTATATGAGTTCAGCTTGTCTTGAGCTAATTATCAGGTGTCAAATTAAATTGTAAACGTACGAATAAAGATACACCGATTCGCTCTGGTCGTACAGAGACGCAATGGATAGAGTACGCCTTCCTCTCGCTCCCCCTCCCTTTCCCTATCCCCATGCATAGATAGCCTGGATCAAATCGCATACTTTTTTCAGCCACAAATATGTAATTTGGTATGACGAATTTAGTGAACACAGTTTTAGAGAGCGCACGCAACGCTGAAACAGTCATACTGGCAATTTTGGCCCATTTTTTTCTATTTTCACGAGAAAAAAAACAATCAATTTAAAATCCGATCAGGGAAATTTTAAAGTATAAATTCAGTATTCGGCGTAGGCTAGACGGGTTAGGTGGCGTTGGTCGCCGTCGCGGCGGTTTGGGGAGGTGTGTATGTGTCTTTTGTGTATGTGAGTAAAGAGCGATTCCCCTCCTCCTCCTCCTCCTCTTCTCTCTCTCTCTATATATATCCATATCTCACTATAACCATATCTCGGATTTACAAAAAAAATATTTATGAAAATATTGAGCTATATCAAATAGTAGAGCATTTCCAATCTCACCAGCAACCACAGTCACGAAAAAGTGAGAAACGGCCACAGGTATGGCCATTTCCCGCTCGAATTAGCTCCTGAAAATTCGCAATTTTACCTGTACAGCATAGCGGACGTTGCGAGGCGTCGACGCGCGCTTCCGCAGCTCGAATGCACTGTTACATTTGCCTTACGTGTCTACGCCGTAACCCCCTCCGCCGCCTGTCCGACGCGACGGAGGGGGTTACGGCGTAGACACGTAAGGCAAATGTAACAGTGCAGAACGGATAAGTTTGAAGCAAGTTGTGGTGATTTATGTGCGAATTGTAACGATTGCCGCGTTATCTGTCGATTTCGCGTTACAAATGAGCGGTTGTGACTTTATATGAGTTCAGCTTGTCTTGAGCTAATTATCAGGTGTCAAATTAAATTGTAAACGTACGAATAAAGATACACCGATTCGATCTGGTCGTACAGAGACGCAATGGATAGAGTACGCCTCCCTCTCGCTCCCCCTCCCTTTCCCTATCCCCATGCATAGATAGCCTGGATCAAATCGCATACTTTTTTCAGCCACAAATATGTAATTTGGTATGACGAATTTAGTGAACACAGTTTTAGAGAGCGCACGCAACGCTGAAACAGTCATACTGGCAATTTTGGCCCATTTTTTTCTATTTTCACGAGAAAAAAAACAATCAATTTAAAATCCGATCAGGGAAATTTTAAAGTATAAATTCAGTATTCGGCGTAGGCTAGACGGGTTAGGTGGCGTTGGTCGCCGTCGCGGCGGTTTGGGGAGGAGTGTATGTGTCTTTTGTGTATGTGAGTAAAGAGCGATTCCCCTCCTCCTCCTCCTCCTCTTCTCTCTCTCTATATATATCCATCTCTCACTATAACCATATCTCGGATTTACAATAAAAATATTTATGAAAATATTGAGCTATATCAAATAGTAGAGCATGTCCAATCTCACCAGCAACCACAGTCACGAAAAAGTGAGAAACGGCCACAGGTATGGCCATTTCCCGCTCGAATTAGCTCCTGAAAATTCGCAATTTTACCTGTACAGCATAGCGGACGTTGCGAGGCGTCGACGCGCGCTTCCGCAGCTCGAATGCACTGTTACATTTGCCTTACGTGTCTACGCCGTAACCCCCTCCGCCGCCTGTCCGACGCGACGGAGGGGGTTACGGCGTAGACACGTAAGGCAAATGTAACAGTGCAGAACGGATAAGTTTGAAGCAAGTTGTGGTGATTTATGTGCGAATTGTAACGATTGCCGCGTTATCTGTCGATTTCGCGTTACAAATGAGCGGTTGTGACTTTATATGAGTTCAGCTTGTCTTGAGCTAATTATCAGGTGTCAAATTAAATTGTAAACGTACGAATAAAGATACACCGATTCGCTCTGGTCGTACAGAGACGCAATGGATAGAGTACGCCTTCCTCTCGCTCCCCCTCCCTTTCCCTATCCCCATGCATAGATAGCCTGGATCAAATCGCATACTTTTTTCAGCCACAAATATGTAATTTGGTATGACGAATTTAGTGAACACAGTTTTAGAGAGCGCACGCAACGCTGAAACAGTCATACTGGCAATTTTGGCCCATTTTTTTCTATTTTCACGAGAAAAAAAACAATCAATTTAAAATCCGATCAGGGAAATTTTAAAGTATAAATTCAGTATTCGGCGTAGGCTAGACGGGTTAGGTGGCGTTGGTCGCCGTCGCGGCGGTTTGGGGAGGTGTGTATGTGTCTTTTGTGTATGTGAGTAAAGAGCGATTCCCCTCCTCCTCCTCCTCCTCTTCTCTCTCTCTCTATATATATCCATATCTCACTATAACCATATCTCGGATTTACAAAAAAAATATTTATGAAAATATTGAGCTATATCAAATAGTAGAGCATTTCCAATCTCACCAGCAACCACAGTCACGAAAAAGTGAGAAACGGCCACAGGTATGGCCATTTCCCGCTCGAATTAGCTCCTGAAAATTCGCAATTTTACCTGTACAGCATAGCGGACGTTGCGAGGCGTCGACGCGCGCTTCCGCAGCTCGAATGCACTGTTACATTTGCCTTACGTGTCTACGCCGTAACCCCCTCCGCCGCCTGTCCGACGCGACGGAGGGGGTTACGGCGTAGACACGTAAGGCAAATGTAACAGTGCAGAACGGATAAGTTTGAAGCAAGTTGTGGTGATTTATGTGCGAATTGTAACGATTGCCGCGTTATCTGTCGATTTCGCGTTACAAATGAGCGGTTGTGACTTTATATGAGTTCAGCTTGTCTTGAGCTAATTATCAGGTGTCAAATTAAATTGTAAACGTACGAATAAAGATACACCGATTCGCTCTGGTCGTACAGAGACGCAATGGATAGAGTACGCCTCCCTCTCGCTCCCCCTCCCTTTCCCTATCCCCATGCATAGATAGCCTGGATCAAATCGCATACTTTTTTCAGCCACAAATATGTAATTTGGTATGACGAATTTAGTGAACACAGTTTTAGAGAGCGCACGCAACGCTGAAACAGTCATACTGGCAATTTTGGCCCATTTTTTCTATTTTCACGAGAAAAAAAACAATCAATTTATAATCCGATCAGGGAAATTTTGAAGTATAAATTCAGTATTCGGCGTAGGCTAGATGGGTTAGGTGGCGTTGGTCGCCGTCGCGGCGGTTTGGGGAGGTGTGTATGTGTCTTTTGTGTATGTGAGTAAAGAGCGATTCCCCTCCTCCTCCTCCTCCTCTTCTCTCTCTCTATATATATCCATCTCTCACTATAACCATATCTCGGATTTACAATAAAAATATTTATGAAAATATTGAGCTATATCAAATAGTAGAGCATGTCCAATCTCACCAGCAACCACAGTCACGAAAAAGTAAGAAACGGCCACAGGTATGGCCATTTCCCGCTCGAATTAGCTCCTGAAAATTCGCAATTTTACCTGTACAGCATAGCGGACGTTGCGAGGCGTCGACGCGCGCTTCCGCAGCTCGAACGGATAAGTTTGAAGCAAGTTGTGGTGATTTATGTGCGAATTGTAACGATTGCCGCGTTATCTGTCGATTTCGCGTTACAAATGAGCGGTTGTGACTTTATATGAGTTCAGCTTGTCTTGAGCTAATTATCAGGTGTCAAATTAAATTGTAAACGTACGAATAAAGATACACCGATTCGCTCTGGTCGTACAGAGACGCAATGGATAGAGTACGCCTCCCTCTCGCTCCCCCTCCCTTTCCCTATCCCCATGCATAGATAGCCTGGATCAAATCGCATACTTTTTTCAGCCACAAATATGTAATTTGGTATGACGAATTTAGTGAACACAGTTTTAGAGAGCGCACGCAACGCTGAAACAGTCATACTGGCAATTTTGGCCCATTTTTTTCTATTTTCACGAGAAAAAAAACAATCAATTTAAAATCCGATCAGGGAAATTTTAAAGTATAAATTCGGTATTCGGCGTAGGCTAGACGGGTTAGGTGGCGTTGGTCGCCGTCGCGGCGGTAGGGGAGGTGTGTATGTGTCTTTTGTGTATGTGAGTAACCATATCTCGGATTTACAATAAAAATATTTATGAAAATATTGAGCTATATCAAATAGTAGAGCATGTCCAATCTCACCAGCAACCACAGTCACGAAAAAGTGAGAAACGGCCACAGGTATGGCCATTTCCCGCTCGAATTAGCTCCTGAAAATTCGCAATTTTACCTGTACAGCATAGCGGACGTTGCGAGGCGTCGACGCGCGCTTCCGCAGCTCGAACGGATAAGTTTGAAGCAAGTTGTGGTGATTTATGTGCGAATTGTAACGATTGCCGCGTTATCTGTCGATTTCGCGTTACAAATGAGCGGTTGTGACTTTATATGAGTTCAGCTTGTCTTGAGCTAATTATCAGGTGTCAAATTAAATTGTAAACGTACGAATAAAGATACACCGATTCGCTCTGGTCGTACAGAGACGCAATGGATAGAGTACGCCTCCCTCAATATGTATGCTCCAAAGTCTATTGTTATAACCCAAACTGCACATTAGCATACATATTTGCATTTGACCACATTACCCTATTCTATGCTAATGACACGTCATCGTAGTTGACGTGCTGTCTATATTGGTCATTCCTTCATTCTTATCTAGTTCAACCCTTTGTACCGGTGGTACTGTTTATCTCTCTATAATAAAGTCTCTATTCTACTACACGAGTTGTGCCTAAGGACATAACATTTGGCGACCAGGATCTTTGACGAGCTAACGTAAGTCTTATTTCTTTCTCGTTTCTTTTCTTTTCTTCTTCATTTCGTCACTTCTTTTCTGCGGTGATAAGGTCCACTTTGTGAGGACCTTATCAAGTTCTTCTCTTCGGTGGTAATACCTGCTTTGTGAGGGTATTATCAAGTTCTGTGTGAAACTGCTTCACGTACTTTGTGAGCGTGGCAGTGTACAAACTTTGTGATTGTACGTCTTCTGTGTGGAAACTGCTTCACGTACTTTGTGAGCGTGGCAGTGTACAAACTTTGTGATTGTACGTCTTCTGTGTGGAAACTGCTTCACGTACTTTGTGAGCGTGGCAGTGTACAAACTTTGTGATTGTACGTCTTCTGTGTGGATTCTGTGTGGTACTTTGCAAGAGGTACGCCGAAGGCTATCGCGAATTTTTCTTTGAGCTAAGTGTACTCAAGTGATTCGTAGTAAGGATGCCTGGAGAAGTGAAGCCGGAAGTCACGTTGGCAACTGTAATGGAGATGTTTGTGAAGATGCAGCAGGAATTCATGAACAAGCAGGAGGAGCAGAATAAGAAGAACAATGAAATACTCGAGATGTTAGCGAGTAGAGAGACAGTAGTTGTTAATGGAGAGATTAAAAGTCAAGTTACTCAAGGACCATCTATTGATGCGATGGAAGCTCGCATTGTGGATTTCGATTATGATGCTGAGGAATGCACATTCGATAACTGGTATGATCGTTATCGAGACTTCTTCGAGTATGATGCAAAGCATTTGGACGACTGTAACAAAGTCAGAATACTTTTGCGTCATTTGAGTGTGAAGTGTAATGCGTTGTATCGAGATCACAAGGCACCAGAAGATGTGATGAAAATATCGTTCGATGATACGATAAAGGCACTCAAGGCTCTGTTTGGCAAGAAAGAAACAGATTTCGAACTGCGTGTTCGATTCTTCAAACTGAGCATGGCTATGAATGGTAGTACGGATGTGATGGAATTCGCTTCTGATGTGAATCGTCTGTATCAAAAAGGCAATCTGAAGGATATTAAGGAGGATCAAATGAAGATCACGGTGTTCCTTGCTGGATTGGATTTGCCTCAACAGAAGATGATGCGTACTCAACTATTCAACGCTGTAAGCCAGAAGGCAGACATCACATTCAAGGAGCTTCTGGAGAGATATTCGTCGTTGAGAGCACTAGAGCATGATGTCTCAGTGGTGCAGACGAAATCAGCCAATATGGTGAAAGTACCTGAAGATGATAAGGGAAAGAATCGTAAGAAGCCAAAGACCGAGAGATCAAATGCCAATGTGGAATGTACACATTGTGGCAAGAAGGGTCACACCGATGAGAGATGCTGGTTGAAGCATCCAGAAATGAGACCGAAGAAGAACCACTGGAAGAACAATTCAGTACAAGTGAAGGATTGCAATCAGATTGAAGGCAATCGGGTGTACGTGAATGTATCCATGGATGGAAAACAGATGGAGTGTCAACTTGACACAGGATCTGATCTGACGCTCATCTCGGAGGTAGACTGGAAGGAGATGAAGAATCCTAAGTTGATTCCCGCTCCATGTACCGTATCATGTCCAAATGGTCAAGGTATGAAGATCCTCGGCAAGTTCCGCAGTAAAATGGAATACTGTGGCAAGGAGTGTGACGCATGGGTCCACGTCACCCCAAGACCGATTCGACTAGTCGGCAATGATGTATTCTTCAAGCTAGACTTGAAGCGAGCATTCTCAGATGAGAATGATGAAACGGTGATTGCACACATCAAGTCAGGAGACTACACAACCTGGGTAAAGGATGTCTTCCCAGAAGTTTGTGAGCCTGGACTGGGCAAGTACAACAAGTCTGCAGCTAAGTTGTACCTGAAGCCTGGCGTGAAGCCAGTGTTCCGTAACAAGCGGCCAGTGCCGTATGCCAGCCAGCAGGTGTGTGATGAAGAAATCGATCGATTATGTGATATGGGAGTGATCTCTAAGGTAGAACACTCGGAGTGGGCGGCTCCGTTCTTGCTAGTCGCAAAGAAGAATGGTGCAAAGAGATTGTGTGCCGATTTCAAGACAGGATTGAATGACTGTCTGGAAGATTGCACTCATCCGCCTAAGCTGCCGGAAGACATATTCGCTTCACTGAATGGTGGAACAGTCTTCTCCAAGATCGATTTCTCGGATGCGTATCTCCAAGTTGAAGTAGACGAAGAAGCTAAGAAGCTCCTCGTGATCAATACGCATCGCGGACTATATCAGTACCGTAGATTACCGTTCGGAGTTAAACCTGCTCGAGGTATATTCCAGTCTATAATGGACCAGATGTTGACAGGAATGAGCAGGACAGTGGCATACTTGGATGATGTCATTGTAAGTGGAAGGACGAAGGAAGAGCACGACGAGAACCTGATGAGAGTTCTCGAGAAGATTCGTGATTCTGGTTTCAGAATCCGAGTAGATAAGTGTGCATTCGGACATAAAGATGTCCATTTCCTTGGATTCATCGTGAATGAATCTGCACGTCATCCAGATCCTAAGAAGGTGCACGCACTCAAGGATATGCAAGTGCCCAAGGATGTTGCTGAAGGTTGTGCAAGAGCTGCAAAGAATCCATCTAAGGCTGAGCCAATCAACTGGCCAGTTACGAGTCGACCAATGGAGCGAGTCCATATGGATTTCGCATGTCCAATGAAGGGACGTTACTACTTGATCATTGTGGATGTTCATAGTAGATGGCCAGAGGTCGTGACAATGGAGAGGATTACGGCTGATGCAACCGTCAAAGCAGTGAGAGACTTCGTATCAAGATACGGTAGTCCGGAGACAATAGTCTCTGATAATGGAACTCAGTTCAAGTCTGAGAAGATGAGAGCATTCTGTATGGAGTATGGAATCAATCACATGTTCTCGCCACCGTATCATCCGCAGAGTAATGGACAGGCTGAACGCTTCGTGGATACGTTCAAGCGGTCACTGTTGAAGATGAAAGAAGAAGGACCGGAGGATGAGAACGTGCAGAAGTTCCTGATGATGTACAGATGCACTCCTAACAATCAACTGAAGATGTATACTCCAGCGGAGATTTTCCTCGGAAGGAAAATGAGATGTCACCTCACTCTCATGTCGCCCAGGGAGGGAGAGGATAGAGTAGTGAATAAGAAGGAGACACGAGAGTTCGCTGAAGGAGATTGTGTGTATTATCGTGATCGAGATGGACCGAATCACGAGAAGTGGACTGAAGCCGTAGTGCTCAGAAGGAAAGGAAATGTGATCTATGAGATCCAGAGATTGGATGGTAGTCATGTGACTGCTCATGCGAATCAATTGAGGAGGAGATGGATTGAGGATTGTGATCCTCTGAGTGTCTTGTTGGAGAGTTTCAACGTTCCCGCCGACAACGTGGTCGATAGCAACGTCCAGGTCAGGCCCGCCAAGTGCAACGTCACGCCGTCTGCCGCTGATGCCGTCGTTACTGATGCTGATGCCGATGCCGTCGTCGTGCCCACGAACAATGTGGAGAACAACAACATGTAGACAAATCCTAAGCCCACCGTGGTTAGACCCGGTTCTACCAGGCCAGCCCGTACTAGACAACCACCATCTCGCTTGAACATTTCATCCACTAGAGGTCAAACCTACCATTGATTCGTACCTCCAATGATTTATCTATTATTGATCGTTCATCCCATCACATTATTGATACTGTACTATATGATTATGTTCATATTATTGTTTGTCAGATATGCCCTAGTTCATATCTTGGGGCGGAGGTGCTATGTATGCTCCAAAGTCTATTGTAATAACCCAAACTGCACATTAGCATACATATTTGCATTTGACCACATTACCCTATTCTATGCTAATGACACGTCATCGTAGTTGACGTGCTGTCTATATTGGTCATTCCTTCATTCTTATCTAGTTCAACCCTTTGTACCGGTGGTACTGTTTATCTCTCTATAATAAAGTCTCTATTCTACTACACGAGTTGTGCCTAAGGACATAACAGTAAACGTACGAATAAAGATACACCGATTCGCTCTGGTCGTACAGAGACGCAATGGATAGAGTACGCCTCCCTCTCGCTCCCCCTCCCTTTCCCTATACCCATGCATAGATAGCCTGGATCAAATCGCATACTTTTTTTCAGCCACAAATATGTAATTTGGTATGACGAATTTAGTGAACACAGTTTTAGAGAGCGCACGCAACGCTGAAACAGTCATACTGGCAATTTTGGCCCATTTTTTTCTATTTTCACGAGAAAAAAAACAATCAATTTAAAATCCGATCAGGGAAATTTTAAAGTATAAATTCAGTATTCGGCGTAGGCTAGACGGGTTAGGTGGCGTTGGTCGCCGTCGCGGCGGTAGGGGAGGTGTGTATGTGTCTTTTGTGTATGTGAGTAAAGAGCGATTCCCCTCCTCCTCCTCCTCCTCCTCTTCTCTCTCTCTCTATATATCCATCTCTCACTATAACCATATCTCGGATTTACAATAAAAATATTTATGAAAATATTGAGCTATATCAAATAGTAGAGCATGTCCAATCTCACCAGCAACCACAGTCACGAAAAAGTGAGAAACGGCCACAGGTATGGCCATTTCCCGCTCGAATTAGCTCCTGAAAATTCGCAATTTTACCTGTACAGCATAGCGGACTTTGCGAGGCGTCGACGCGCGCTTCCGCAGCTCGAATGCACTGTTACATTTGCCTTACGTGTCTACGCCGTAACCCCCTCCGCCGCCTGTCCGACGCGACGGAGGGGGTTACGGCGTAGACACGTAAGGCAAATGTAACAGTGCAGAACGGATAAGTTTGAAGCAAGTTGTGGTGATTTATGTGCGAATTGTAACGATTGCCGCGTTATCTGTCGATTTCGCGTTACAAATGAGCGGTTGTGACTTTATATGAGTTCAGCTTGTCTTGAGCTAATTATCAGGTGTCAAATTAAATTGTAAACGTACGAATAAAGAAACACCGATTCGCTCTGGTCGTACAGAGACGCAATGGATAGAGTACGCCTCCCTCTCGCTCCCCCTTCCTTTCCCTATCCCCATGCATAAATAATAATAATAATAATAATTTATTTATCTTTAACGATAAACAGAGAGGTGAAAAAGAAAGTAAAACAATATTATGGAATGATGCGTGAGATCAAACATTGAATCAAGTGGGTACGACAGTAAATGATAATGATGCAAGAGTGAAATAAATCGTTACAAGGGAAAGATAGATCAGTCTGGGATCGAGAAGTCGATCCTATTTTCGGGTAGTGATAGTAAACGTGCCGCCCTAGCGAAGAAACTGTAGTGCCTATATTGGAACCGTGACCCGGGATTATTGAAATTTATCCCATTTCTGGTTATATAGGTATTGAAATAATGGGATTTCTTGTTCGAAATTTTGAACTTGCCTCTGAGAAGTTTGAGGGAAGTTCTAACGTCTATATTTAGTCTACGTTTTTCTAGCGTTTCCAGTTTAAGTTTTGTATTACTCTCAGGTGCTCCGGGCATATTCTCCCATGTATAACCATAGCAACGTGCGAATACTCTTCTGGTAAAGTAATTCTGAACTTTTTCGAGGATTTTAATATCCTTTTTCTGATAGGGATTAAAGACTGTTTAAGCACTTTCAAGGATGGGGCGAATGTAGATCGAGAATGCTTTGAGGAGAATTTCAGGCTTTTTAGTCCGCAGTGCTCGCATTAGTATGTGGCAAGCAGACTTTGCTTTTATTGAAATAGCTCTGCAATGGTCGGAAAATGTTAAAGTTTTCTGGATAGCAAAACCAAGGTCTTTAACTACTTCCTTTTTATTCAGTATTGCATTTTCGATCATATAGTTCCGTTTTGGGTTCGCTCTTCCAAGATGTAGGGTGGTGCATTTATGAGATGCGAGAGGCAATTGCCCATCATTAGCCCATCTAACTATTTTATCCACTGCTATTTGCAGTGGGACAGGAGGGTCGTCCTTATTAAATGATTTATATATTTTGATGTCATCGGCATATAATCTGGCTACAACATCGTTATTTTGTACTAGTGCCGGTATTTCAGAAGTGAAAATTAAAAATAGTAAGGGTCCAAGTACAGAGCCCTGCGGTACGCCACTACTGTCTAGGTGAGAATCGGACAGTTTATCTTTAACTCGAACTTGAAATGATCTATTGGAAAGATAATCAGAGATCCAGTTAATGGTTTTCATTGAAATGCCAGTTGTACTGAGTTTACAAATTAGTTTTGGATGGGATACACTATCAAAGGCTTTTGCGAAGTCAAAATAGATAACATCAACTGTTTTTCCACTGCTAAGTGCGGCAGTCCAATGCTCTAGAACTTCCAGCGTCTGTAGTTCTCGTGAACGATTCTTTCTGAATCCGTATTGTTCATCAGGGAATATCTCGAGTGATTCACAGTGAGATATTATGGGCCTACTTAAGATGCGTTCGAATATACGACAGAAAAATGATGTAATCGAAATCGGCCTATAATTGGAAGGGTTGGAGTAGGGTGGGGATTTCTTAACAGGAGTAACTATTGAGTGTTTCCATTTTGAAGGGACTGTCCCTGAATCAAATGAACTTTTGAATATAATCTCTAAGGGCTCGGCAATGGGAACAGCCACTCTCTTTATAAATGAAAGATCAATATTTTCCGGGGTTTTACAGGAAGACTTCTTCCATTTTTCAATAAGTGCACATATTTCGTGCCTACGGAAGGTAGGTTCTTCATAATTGCCATGGTTTATAATTTGGGGTGGCGATGGAATGATTCCGTTATCAATAGTGAACACATCAGAAAATGTATTAGCAAGGAGATTTGCCTTGCCAAGATCTGTAAGTATGGCTATTCCATTTTGATCAGTTAGGCCCTCTACTCCTTTTTGAGTATTTGAGCATCTTTTCATATATTTGAAGAACTTATTTTTGTCTTCGCTTTCAATAATTCTTTTTTCTATGGCAACTTGGTAGCGAATTAGCTCTTTTCGGAATTTCTTGTTCAGGGTTTCAAATTTGCTACGGTTACACGGGGTGCTATTTGATATTGATTTTTGCCAAGCAACAAAACGGATTTGTAGTAGGTGTTCTATATGTGGGGGTAAAATACCATGATTAACATTAATCTTACTCCATGGTACGTGTGTGTCAATAGATTTTTGTAGGATTTTAATAAACAGGTCATACATATCATCAACTGAGTTCATAGTGGAAAAGATTCCAGTCCAATCTACATTTGCTAGTTGCATATTAATGATATCATAGTTCGCAGCTTTAAAATTGCGTCTTAGTACCGAGGTCGGCACTGCATGATTGACGGAAATAGTAAAATCAATTGAAAAATGATCTGAAGTGCAAAATGGAGGTCCAACTTTTAAATTTTCGATAAGTTCAGGTTGGTTGCTCAGCAATAAGTCAAGGATGTTACCTTGTTTGTGAGTTTTTTCACGAACTAATTGAACAAATTTTGTAGTAGTACAAAAATCAATGAATAATTGGGAAGTTGCATTAGAGCAGTGAGCCAATTGGTGGTTCGACCAATCAATATCAGGAAGGTTAAAATCGCCAGTGACAATAGTGGATTGAGGGCATGACGCGAGATCAGTGATAGTTTTTACAAGTGATTCAGTTTGGCGAGAATTTGATTTGGGGTTGCGGTAAACGCAGACAACTCTAATAAGGTCACCGTTTATATCGAGATCTAGAGCAATAAGTTCGTGAGAGCCTTTAATAGCTTGTTGTGGAACTTGAATGGCGTTTATTGAGGAATGGATTAAAATGGCGACACCACCACCATGTTGATTACGATCTCTACGGAATGTATTATAGTATTGGTCTTGACCATTTAGAAGCAAGGAATTTGGGAATATTGGCCCAAGCCAGGTTTCATAAAGGAAAATGATTGAATAATTCTTAACGAGCAAATTGGATAGTCTAGAACGTAACTTGCTTGAGCCTGGATCAAATCGCATACTTTTTTCAGCCACAAATATGTAATTTGGTATGACGAATTTAGTGAACACAGTTTTAGAGAGCGCACGCAACGCTGAAACAGTCATACTGGCAATTTTGGCCCATTTTTTCTGTTTTCACGAGAAAAAAAACAATCAATTTAAAATCCGATCAGGGAAATTTTAAAGTATATATTCAGTATTCGGCGTAGGCTAGACGGGTTAGGTGGCTTTGGTCGCCGTCGCGGCGGTAGGGGAGGTGTGTATGTGTCTTTTGTGTATGTGAGTAAAGAGCGATTCCCCTCCTCCTCCTCCTCCTCCTCCTCTTCTCTCTCTCTCTATATATATATCCATCTCTCACTATAACCATATCTCGGATTTACAATAGAAATATTTATGAAAATATTGAGCTATATCAAATAGTAGAGCATGTCCAATCTCACCAGCAACCACAGTCACGAAAAAGTGAGAAACGGCCACAGGTATGGCCATTTCCCGCTCGAATTAGCTCCTGAAAATTCGCAATTTTACCTGTACAGCATAGCGGACGTTGCGAGGCGTCGACGCGAGCTTCCGCAGCTCGAACGGATAAGTTTGAAGCAAGTTGTGGTGATTTATGTGCGAATTGTAACGATTGCCGCGTTATCTGTCGATTTCGCGTTACAAATGAGCGGTTGTGACTTTATATGAGTTCAGCTTGTCTTGAGCTAATTATCAGGTGTCAAATTAAATTGTAAACGTACGAATAAAGATACACCGATTCGCTCTGGTCGTACAGAGACGCAATGGATAGAGTACGCCTCCCTCTCGCTCCCCCTCCCTTTCCCTATCCCCATGCATAGATAGTCTAGAACGTAACTTGCTTGAGCTTGGATCAAATCGCATACTTTTTTCAGCCACAAATATGTAATTTGGTATGACGAATTTAGTGAACACAGTTTTAGAAAGCGCACGCAACGCTGAAACAGTCATACTGGCAATTTTGACCCATTTTTTTCTATTTTCACGAGAAAAAAAAAACAATCAATTTAAAATCCGATCAGGGAAATTTTAAAGTATATATTCAGTATTCGGCGTAGGCTAGACGGGTTAGGTGGCGTTGGTCGCCGTCTCGGCGGTAGGGGAGGTGTGTATTTGTCTTTTGTGTATGTGAGTAAAGAGCGATTCCCCTCCTCCTCCTCCTCCTCTTCTCTCTCTCTATATATATATCCATCTCTCACTATAACCATATCTCGGATTTACAATAAAAATATTTATGAAAATATTGAGCTATATCAAATAGTAGAGCATGTCCAATCTCACCAGCAACCACAGTCACGAAAAAGTGAGAAACGGCCACAGGTATGGCCATTTCCCGCTCGAATTAGCTCCTGAAAATTCGCAATTTTACCTGTACAGCATAGCGGACGTTGCGAGGCGTCGACGCGAGCTTCCGCAGCTCGAACGGATAAGTTTGAAGCAAGTTGTGGTGATTTATGTGCGAATTGTAACGATTGCCGCGTTATCTGTCGATTTAGCGTTACAAATGAGCGGTTGTGACTTTATATGAGTTCAGCTTGTCTTGAGCTAATTATCAGGTGTCAAATTAAATTGTAAACGTACGAATAAAGATACACCGATTCGCTCTGGTCGTACAGAGACGCAATGGATAGAGTACGCCTCCCTCTCGCTCCCCCTCCCTTTCCCTATTACCATGCATAGATAGTCTAGACCGTAACTTGCTTGAGCCTGGATCAAATCGCATACTTTTTTCAGCCACAAATATGTAATTTGGTATGACGAATTTAGTGAACACAGTTTTAGAGAGCGCACGCAACGCTGAAACAGTCATACTGGCAATTTTGGCCCATTTTTTCAATTTTCACGAGAAAAAAAAACAATCAATTTAAAATCCGATCAGGGAAATTTTAAAGTATAAATTCAGTATTCGGCGTAGGCTAGACGGGTTAGGTGGCGTTGGTCGCCGTCGCGGCGGTCGGGGAGGTGTGTATGTGAGTAAAGAGCGATTCCCCTCCTCCTCCTCCTCCTCTTCTCTCTCTCTCTATATATATCCATCTCTCACTATAACCATATCTCGGATTTACAATAAAAAAATTTATGAAAATATTGAGCTATATCAAATGGTAGAGCATGTCCAATCTCACCAGCAACCACAGTCACGAAAAAGTGAGAAACGGCCACAGGTATGGCATTTCCCGCTCGAATTAGCTCCTGAAAATTCGCAATTTTACCTGTACAGCATAGCGGACGTTGCGAGGCGTCGACGTGCGCTTCCGCAGCTCGAACGGATAAGTTTGAAGCAAGTTGTGGTGATTTATGTGCGAATTGTAACGATTGCCGCGTTATCTGTCGATTTCGCGTTACAAATGAGCGGTTGTGACTTTATATGAGTTCAGCTTGTCTTGAGCTAATTATCAGGTTTCAAATTAAATTGTAAACGTATGAATAAAGAAACGCCGATTCGCTCTGGTCGTACAGAGACGCAATGGATAGAGTACGCCTCCCTCTCGCTCCCCCTCCCTTTCCCTATTACCATGCATAGATAGTCTAGACCGTAACTTGCTTGAGCCTGGATCAAATCGCATACTTTTTTCAGCCACAAATATGTAATTTGGTATGACGAATTTAGTGAACACAGTTTTAGAGAGCGCACGCAACGCTGAAACAGTCATACTGGCAATTTTGGCCCATTTTTTTCTATTTTCACGAGAAAAAAAAACAATCAATTTAAAATCCGATCAGGGAAATTTTAAAGTATAAATTCAGTATTCGGCGTAGGCTAGACGGGTTAGGTGGCGTTGGTCGCCGTCGCGGCGGTAGGGGAGGTGTGTATGTGTCTTTTGTGTATGTGAGTAAAGAGCGATTCCCCTCCTCCTCCTCCTCCTCCTCTTCTCTCTCTATATATATATCCATCTCTCACTATAACCATATCTCGGATTTACAATAAAAATATTTATGAAAATATTGAGCTATATCAAATAGTAGAGCATGTCCAATCTCACCAGCAACCACAGTCACGAAAAAGTGAGAAACGCCACAGGTATCGCCATTTCCCGCTCGAATTAGCTCCTGAAAATTCGCAATTTTACCTGTACAGCATAGCGGACGTTGCGAGGCGTCGACGCGCGCTTCCGCAGCTCGAACGGATAAGTTTGAAGCAAGTTGTGGTGATTTATGTGCGAATTGTAACGATTGCCGCGTTATCTGTCGATTTCGCGTTACAAATGAGCGGTTGTGACTTTATATGAGTTCAGCTTGTCTTGAGCTAATTATCAGGTGTCAAATTAAATTGTAAACGTACGAATAAAGATACACCGATTCGCTCTGGTCGTACAGAGACGCAATGGATAGAGTACGCCTCCCTCTCGCTCCCCCTCCCTTTCCCTATTACCATTCATAGATAGTCTAGACCGTAACTTGCTTGAGCCTGGATCAAATCGCATACTTTTTTCAGCCACAAATATGTAATTTGGTATGACGAATTTAGTGAACACAGTTTTAGAGAGCGCACGCAACGCTGAAACAGTTATACTGGCAATTTTGGCCCATTTTTTTCTATTTTCACGAGAAAAAAAAACAATCAATACAAAATCCGATCAGGGAAATTTTAAAGTATAAATTCAGTATTCGGCGTAGGCTAGACGGGTTAGGTGGCGTTGGTCGCCGTCGCGGCGGTAGGGGAGGTGTGTATGTGTCTTTTGTGTATGTGAGTAAAGAGCGATTCCCCTCCTCCTCCTCCTCCTCTTCTCTCTCTCTCTATATATATCCATCTCTCACTATGACCATATCTCGGATTTACAATAAAAATATTTATGAAAATATTGAGCTATATCAAATAGTAGAGCATGTCCAATCTCACCAGCAACCACAGTCACGAAAAAGTGAGAAACGGCCACAGGTATGGCATTTCCCGCTCGAATTAGCTCCTGAAAATTCGCAATTTTACCTGTACAGCATAGCGGACGTTGCGAGGCGTCGACGCGCGCTTCCGCAGCTCGAACGGATAAGTTTGAAGCAAGTTGTGGTGATTTATGTGCGAATTGTAACGATTGCCGCGTTATCTGTCGATTTCGCGTTACAAATGAGCGGTTGTGAGTTTATATGAGTTCAGCTTGTCTTGAGCTAATTATCAGGTGTCAAATTAAATTGTAAACGTACGAATAAAGATACACCGATTCGCTCTGGTCGTACAGAGACGCAATGGATAGAGTACGCCTCCCTCTCGCTCCCCCTCCCTTTCCCTATTACCATGCATAGATAGTCTAGACCGTAACTTGCTTGAGCCTGGATCAAATCGCATACTTTTTTCAGCCACAAATATGTAATTTGGTATGACGAATTTAATGAACACAGTTTTAAAGAGCGCACGCAACGCTGAAACAGTCATACTGGCAATTTTGGCCCATTTTTTTCTATTTTCACGAGAAAAAAAACAATCAATACAAAATCCGATCAGGGAAATTTTAAAGTATAAATTCAGTATTCGGCGTAGGCTAGACGGGTTAGGTGGCGTTGGTCGCCGTCGCGGCGGTAGGGGAGGTGTGTATGTGTCTTTTGTGTATGTGAGTAAAGAGCGATTCCCCTCCTCCTCCTCCTCCTCCTCTTCTCTCTCTCTATATATATCCATCTCTCACTATAACCATATCTCGGATTTACAATAAAAATATTTATGAAAATATTGAGCTATATCAAATAGTAGAGCATGTCCAATCTCACCAGCAACCACAGTCACGAAAAAGTGAGAAACGGCCACAGGTATGGCCATTTCCCGCTCGAATTAGCTCCTGAAAATTCGCAATTTTACCTGTACAGCATAGCGGACGTTGCGAGGCGTCGACGCGCGCTTCCGCAGCTCGAACGGATATGTTTGAAGCAAGTTGTGGTGATTTATGTGCGAATTGTAACGATTGCCGCGTTATCTGTCGATTTCGCGTTACAAATGAGCGGTTGTGACTTTATATGAGTTCAGCTTGTCTTGAGCTAATTATCAGGTGTCAAATTAAATTGTAAACGTACGAATAAAGATACACCGATTCGCTCTGGTCGTACAGAGACGCAATGGATAGAGTACGCCTCCCTCTCGCTCCCCCTCCCTTTCCCTATTACCATGCATAGATAGTCTAGACCGTAACTTGCTTGAGCCTGGATCAAATCGCATACTTTTTTCAGCCACAAATATGTAATTTGGTATGACGAATTTAGTGAACACAGTTTTAGAGAGCGCACGCAACGCTGAAACAGTCATACTGGCAATTTTGGCCCATTTTTTCTATTTTCACGAGAAAAAAAAACAATCAATTTAAAATCCGATCAGGGAAATTTTAAAGTATAAATTCAGTATTCGGCGTAGGCTAGACGGGTTAGGTGGCGTTGGTCGCCGTCGCGGCGGTAGGGGAGGTGTGTATGTGTCTTTTGTGTATGTGAGTAAAGAGCGATTCCCCTCCTCCTCCTTCTCCTCTTCTCTCTCTCTCTATATATATCCATCTCTCACTATAACCATATCTCGGATTTACAATAAAAATATTTATGAAAATATTGAGCTATATCAAATAGTAGAGCATGTCCAATCTCACCAGCAACCACAGTCACGAAAAAGTGAGAAACGCCACAGGTATGGCCATTTCCCGCTCGAATTAGCTCCTGAAAATTCGCAATTTTACCTGTACAGCATAGCGGACGTTGCGAGGCGTCGACGCGAGCTTCCGCAGCTCGATCGGATAAGTTTGAAGCAAGTTGTGGTGATTTATGTGCGAATTGTAACGATTGCCGCGTTATCTGTCGATTTCGCGTTACAAATGAGCGGTTGTGACTTTATATGAGTTCAGCTTGTCTTGAGCTAATTATCAGGTTTCAAATTAAATTGTAAACGTATGAATAAAGAAACGCCGATTCGCTATGGTCGTACAGAGACGCAATGGATAGAGTACGCCTCCCTCTCGCTCCCCCTCCCTTTCCCTATTACCATGCATAGATAGTCTAGACCGTAACTTGCTTGAGCCTGGATCAAATCGCATACTTTTTTCAGCCACAAATATGTAATTTGGTATGACGAATTTAGTGAACACAGTTTTAGAGAGCGCACGCAACGCTGAAACAGTCATACTGGCAATTTTGGCCCATTTTTTTCTATTTTCACGAGAAAAAAAACAATTAATTTAAAATCCGATCAGGGAAATTTTAAAGTATAAATTCAGTATTCGGCGTAGGCTAGACGGGTTAGGTGGCGTTGGTCGCCGTCGCGGCGGTAGGGGAGGTGTGTATGTGTCTTTTGTGTATGTGAGTAAAGAGCGATTCCCCTCCTCCTCCTCCTCCTCCTCTTCTCTCTCTCTATATATATCCATCTCTCACTATAACCATATCTCGGATTTACAATAAAAATATTTATGAAAATATTGAGCTATATCAAATAGTAGAGCATGTCCAATCTCACCAGCAACCACAGTCACGAAAAAGTGAGAAACGCCACAGGTATTGCCATTTCCCGCTCGAATTAGCTCCTGAAAATTCGCAATTTTACCTGTACAGCATAGCGGACGTTGCGAGGCGTCGACGCGAGCTTCCGCAGCTCGAACGGATAAGTTTGAAGCAAGTTGTGGTGATTTATGTGCGAATTGTAACGATTGCCGCGTTATCTGTCGATTTCGCGTTACAAATGAGCGGTTGTGACTTTATATGAGTTCAGCTTGTCTTGAGCTAATTATCAGGTGTCAAATTAAATTGTAAACGTACGAATAAAGATACACCGATTCGCTCTGGTCGTACAGAGACGCAATGGATAGAGTACGCCTCCCTCTCGCTCCCCCTCCCTTTCCCTATTACCATGTATAGATAGTCTAGACCGTAACTTGCTTGAGCCTGGATCAAATCGCATAATTTTTTCAGCCACAAATATGTAATTTGGTATGACGAATTTAGTGAACACAGTTTTAGAGAGCGCACGCAACGCTGAAACAGTCATACTGGCAATTTTGGCCCATTTTTTTCTATTTTCACGAGAAAAAAAAACAATCAATACAAAATCCGATCAGGGAAATTTTAAAGTATAAATTCAGTATTCGGCGTAGGCTGGACGGGTTAGGTGGCGTTGGTCGCCGTCGCGGCGGTAGGGGAGGTGTGTATGTGTCTTTTGTGTATGTGAGTAAAGAGCGATTCCCCTCCTCCTCCTCCTCCTCTTCTCTCTCTCTCTATATATATCCATCTCTCACTATAACCATATCTCGGATTTACAATAAAAATATTTATGAAAATATTGAGCTATATCAAATAGTAGAGCATGTCCAATCTCACCAGCAACCACAGTCACGAAAAAGTGAGAATCGGCCACAGGTATGGCCATTTCCCGCTCGAATTAGCTCCTGAAAATTCGCAATTTTACCTGTACAGCATAGCGGACGTTGCGAGGCGTCGACGCGCGCTTCCGCAGCTCGAACGGATAAGTTTGAAGCAAGTTGTGGTGATTTATGTGCGAATTGTAACGATTGCCGCGTTATCTGTCGATTTCGCGTTACAAATGAGCGGTTGTGAGTTTATATGAGTTCAGCTTGTCTTGAGCTAATTATCAGGTGTCAAATTAAATTGTAAACGTACGAATAAAGATACACCGATTCGCTCTGGTCGTACAGAGACGCAATGGATAGAGTACGCCTCCCTCTCGCTCCCCCTCCCTTTCCCTATTACCATTCATAGATAGTCTAGACCGTAACTTGCTTGAGCCTGGATCAAATCGCATACTTTTTTCAGCCACAAATATGTAATTTGGTATGACGAATTTAGTGAACACAGTTTTAGAGAGCGCACGCAACGCTGAAACAGTTATACTGGCAATTTTGGCCCATTTTTTCTATTTTCACGAGAAAAAAAAAACAATCAATACAAAATCCGATCAGGGAAATTTTAAAGTATAAATTCAGTATTCGGCGTAGGCTAGACGGGTTAGGTGGCGTTGGTCGCCGTCGCGGCGGTAGGGGAGGTGTGTATGTGTCTTTTGTGTATGTGAGTAAAGAGCGATTCCCCTCCTCCTCCTCCTCCTCTTCTCTCTCTCTCTATATCTCTATAACCATATCTCGGATTTACAATAAAAATATTTATGAAAATATTGAGCTATATCAAATAGTAGAGCATGTCCAATCTCACCAGCAACCACAGTCACGAAAAAGTGAGAAACGCCACAGGTATGGCCATTTCCCGCTCGAATTAGCTCCTGAAAATTCGCAATTTTACCTGTACAGCATAGCGGACGTTGCGAGGCGTCGACGCGAGCTTCCGCAGCTCGAACGGATAAGTTTGAAGCAAGTTGTGGTGATTTATGTGCGAATTGTAACGATTGCCGCGTTATCTGTCGATTTCGCGTTACAAATGAGCGGTTGTGACTTTATATGAGTTCAGCTTGTCTTGAGCTAATTATCAGGTGTCAAATTAAATTGTAAACGTACGAATAAAGATACACCGATTCGCTCTGGTCGTACAGAGACGCAATGGATAGAGTACGCCTCCCTCTCGCTCCCCCTCCCTTTCCCTATTACCATGTATAGATAGTCTAGACCGTAACTTGCTTGAGCCTGGATCAAATCGCATAATTTTTTCAGCCACAAATATGTAATTTGGTATGATGAATTTAGTGAACACAGTTTTAGAGAGCGCACGCAACGCTGAAACAGTCATACTGGCAATTTTGGCCCATTTTTTTCTATTTTCACGAGAAAAAAAAACAATCAATACAAAATCCGATCAGGGAAATTTTAAAGTATAAATTCAGTATTCGGCGTAGGCTAGACGGGTTAGGTGGCGTTGGTCGCCGTCGCGGCGGTAGGGGAGGTGTGTATGTGTCTTTTGTGTATGTGAGTAAAGAGCGATTCCCCTCCTCCTCCTCCTCCTCTTCTCTCTCTCTCTATATATATCCATCTCTCACTATAACCATATCTCGGATTTACAATAAAAATATTTATGAAAATATTGAGCTATATCAAATAGTAGAGCATGTCCAATCTCACCAGCAACCACAGTCACGAAAAAGTGAGAATCGGCCACAGGTATGGCCATTTCCCGCTCGAATTAGCTCCTGAAAATTCGCAATTTTACCTGTACAGCATCGCGGACGTTGCGAGGCGTCGACGCGCGCTTCCGCAGCTCGAACGGATAAGTTTGAAGCAAGTTGTGGTGATTTATGTGCGAATTGTAACGATTGCCGCGTTATCTGTCGATTTCGCGTTACAAATGAGCGGTTGTGAGTTTATATGAGTTCAGCTTGTCTTGAGCTAATTATCAGGTGTCAAATTAAATTGTAAACGTACGAATAAAGATACACCGATTCGCTCTGGTCGTACAGAGACGCAATGGATAGAGTACGCCTCCCTCTCGCTCCCCCTCCCTTTCCCTATTACCATTCATAGATAGTCTAGACCGTAACTTGCTTGAGCCTGGATCAAATCGCATACTTTTTTCAGCCACAAATATGTAATTTGGTATGACGAATTTAGTGAACACAGTTTTAGAGAGCGCACGCAACGCTGAAACAGTTATACTGGCAATTTTGGCCCATTTTTTCTATTTTCACGAGAAAAAAAAAACAATCAATACAAAATCCGATCAGGGAAATTTTAAAGTATAAATTCAGTATTCGGCGTAGGCTAGACGGGTTAGGTGGCGTTGGTCGCCGTCGCGGCGGTAGGGGAGGTGTGTATGTGTCTTTTGTGTATGTGAGTAAAGAGCGATTCCCCTCCTCCTCCTCCTCCTCTTCTCTCTCTCTCTATATCTCTATAACCATATCTCGGATTTACAATAAAAATATTCATGAAAATATTGAGCTATATCAAATAGTAGAGCATGTCCAGTCTCACCAGCAACCACAGTCACGAAAAAGTGAGAAACGGCCACAGGTATGGCCATTTCCCGCTCGAATTAGCTCCTGAAAATTCGCAATTTTACCTGTACAGCATAGCGGACGTTGCGAGGCGTCGACGCGCGCTTCCGCAGCTCGAACGGATAAGTTTGAAGCAAGTTGTGGTGATTTAAGTGCGAATTGTAACGATTGCCGCGTTATCTGTCGATTTAGCGTTACAAATGAGCGGTTGTGACTTTATATGAGTTCAGCTTGTCTTGAGCTAATTATCAGGTGTCAAATTAAATTGTAAACGTATGAATAAAGATACGCCGATTCGCTCTGGTCGTACAGAGACGCAATGGATAGAGTACGCCTCCCTCTCGCACACCCTCCCTTTCCCTATCCCCATGCATAGATAGTCTAGACCGTAACTTGCTTGAGCCTGGATCAAATCGCATACTTTTTTCAGCCACAAATATGTAATTTGGTATGACGAATTTAGTGAACACAGTTTTAGAGAGCGCACGCAACGCTGAAACAGTCACACTGGCAATTTTGGCCTATTTTTTTCAATTTTCACGAGAAAAAAATAATCAATTTAAAATGCGATCAGGGAAATTTTAAAGTATAAATTCAGTATACGGCGTAGGCTAGACGGCTTAGGTGACGTTGGTCGCCGTCGCGGCGGTAGGGGAGGTGTGTATGTGTCTTTTGTGTATGTGAGTGAAGAGCGATTCCCCTCCTCCTCCTCCTCCTCCTCTTCTCTCTCTCTCTCTATATCTCTATAACCATATCTCGGATTTACAATAAAAATATTTATGAAAATATTGAGCTATATCAAATAGTAGAGCATGTCCAGTCTCACCAGCAACCACAGTCACGAAAAAGTGAGAAACGGCCACAGGTATGGCCATTTCCCGCTCGAATTAGCTCCTGAAAATTCGCAATTTTACCTGTACAGCATAGCGGACGTTGCGAGGCGTCGACGCGCGCTTCCGCAGCTCGAACGGATAAGTTTGAAGCAAGTTGTGGTGATTTAAGTGCGAATTGTAACGATTGCCGCGTTATCTGTCGATTTAGCGTTACAAATGAGCGGTTGTGACTTTATATGAGTTCAGCTTGCCTTGAGCTAATTATCAGGTGTCAAATTAAATTGTAAACGTATGAATAAAGATACGCCGATTCGCTCTGGTCGTACAGAGACGCAATGGATAGAGTACGCCTCCCTCTCGCACCCTCTCCCTTTCCCTATCCCCATGCATAGATAGTCTAGACCGTAGCTTGCTTGAGCCTGGATCAAATCGCATACTTTTTTTCAGCCACAAATATGTAATTTGGTATGACGAATTTAGTGAACACAGTTTTAGAGAGCGCACGCAACGCTGAAACAGTCACACTGTCAATATTTTCCTATTTTTTTTCTATTTTTACGAGAAAAAAATAATCAATTTAAAATGCGATCAGGGAAATTTTAAAGTATAAATTCAGTATACGGCGTAGGCTAGACGGCTTAGGTGACGTTGGTCGCCGTCGCGGCGGTAGGGGAGGTGTGTATGTGTCTTTTGTGTATGTGAGTGAAGAGCGATTCCCCTCCTCCTCCTCCTCCTCCTCTTCTCTCTCTCTCTCTATATCTCTATAACCATATCTCGGATTTACAATAAAAATATTTATGAAAATATTGAGCTATATCAAATAGTAGAGCATGTCCAGTCTCACCAGCAACCACAGTCACGAAAAAGTGAGAAACGGCCACAGGTATGGCCATTTCCCGCTCGAATTAGCTCCTGAAAATTCGCAATTTTACCTGTACAGCATAGCGGACGTTGCGAGGCGTCGACGCGCGCTTCCGCAGCTCGAACGGATAAGTTTGAAGCAAGTTGTGGTGATTTAAGTGCGAATTGTAACGATTGCCGCGTTATCTGTCGATTTAGCGTTACAAATGAGCGGTTGTGACTTTATATGAGTTCAGCTTGTCTTGAGCTAATTATCAGGTGTCAAATTAAATTGTAAACGTATGAATAAAGATACGCCGATTCGCTCTGGTCGTACAGAGACGCAATGGATAGAGTACGCCTCCCTCTCGCACACCCTCCCTTTCCCTATCCCCATGCATAGATAGTCTAGACCGTAACTTGCTTGAGCCTGGATCAAATCGCATACTTTTTTCAGCCACAAATATGTAATTTGGTATGACGAATTTAGTGAACACAGTTTTAGAGAGCGCACGCAACGCTGAAACAGTCACACTGGCAATTTTGGCCTATTTTTTTCAATTTTCACGAGAAAAAAATCAATTTAACATGCGATCAGGGAAATTTTAAAGTATAAATTCAGTATTCGGCGTAGGCTAGACGGGGGATAGGTGGCGTTGGTCGCCGTCGCGGCGGTAGGGGAGGTGTGTATGTGTCTTTTGTGTATGTGAGTAAGTTTATTATTCGTTTCAAATGTTGTCACATCTTTATTGGATGTATGATAAATAAATAAATAAATAAATAAATAAAGAGCGATTCCCCTCCTCCTCCTCCTCCTCCTCTTCTCTCTCTCTCTCTCTCTCTCTCTCTCTATATCTCTATAACCATATCTCGGATTTACAATAAAAATATTTATGAAAATATTGAGCTATATCAAATAGTAGAGCATGTCCAGTCTCACCAGCAACCACAGTCACGAAAAAGTGAGAAACGGCCACAGGTATGGCCATTTCCCGCTCGAATTAGCTCCTGAAAATTCGCAATTTTACCTGTACAGCATAGCGGACGTTGCGAGGCGTCGACGCGCGCTTCCGCAGCTCGAACGGATAAGTTTGAAGCAAGTTGTGGTGATTTAAGTGCGAATTGTAACGATTGCCGCGTTATCTGTCGATTTAGCGTTACAAATGAGCGGTTGTGACTTTATATGAGTTCAGCTTGTCTTGAGCTAATTATCAGGTGTCAAATTAAATTGTAAACGTATGAATAAAGATACGCCGATTCGCTCTGGTCGTACAGAGACGCAATGGATAGAGTACGCCTCCCTCTCGCACACCCTCCCTTTCCCTATCCCCATGCATAGATAGTCTAGACCGTAACTTGCTTGAGCCTGGATCAAATCGCATACTTTTTTCAGCCACAAATATGTAATTTGGTATGACGAATTTAGTGAACACAGTTTTAGAGAGCGCACGCAACGCTGAAACAGTCACACTGGCAATTTTGGCCTATTTTTTTCAATTTTCACGAGAAAAAAATCAATTTAACATGCGATCAGGGAAATTTTAAAGTATAAATTCAGTATTCGGCGTAGGCTAGACGGGGGATAGGTGGCGTTGGTCGCCGTCGCGGCGGTAGGGGAGGTGTGTATGTGTCTTTTGTGTATGTGAGTAAAGAGCGATTCCCCTCCTCCTCCTCCTCCTCCTCTTCTCTCTCTCTCTCTCTCTCTATATCTCTATAACCATATCTCGGATTTACAATAAAAATATTTATGAAAATATTGAGCTATATCAAATAGTAGAGCATGTCCAGTCTCACCAGCAACCACAGTCACGAAAAAGTGAGAAACGGCCACAGGCATGGCCATTTCCCGCTCGAATTAGCTCCTGAAAATTCGCAATTTTACCTGTACAGCATAGCGGACGTTGCGAGGCGTCGACGCGCGCTTCCGCAGCTCGAACGGATAAGTTTGAAGCAAGTTGTGGTGATTTAAGTGCGAATTGTAACGATTGCCGCGTTATCTGTCGATTTAGCGTTACAAATGAGCGGTTGTGACTTTATATGAGTTCAGCTTGTCTTGAGCTAATTATCAGGTGTCAAATTAAATTGTAAACGTATGAATAAAGATACGCCGATTCGCTCTGGTCGTACAGAGACGCAATGGATAGAGTACGCCTCCCTCTCGCACTCCCTCCCTTTCCCTATCCCCATGCATAGATAGTCTAGACCGTAACTTGCTTGAGCCTGGATCAAATCGCATACTTTTTTCAGCCACAAATATGTAATTTGGTATGACGAATTTAGTGAACACAGTTTTAGAGAGCGCACGCAACGCTGAAACAGTCACACTGGCAATTTTGGCCTATTTTTTTCAATTTTCACGAGAAAAAAATCAATTTAACATGCGATCAGGGAAATTTTAAAGTATAAATTCAGTATTCGGCGTAGGCTAGACGGGGGATAGGTGGCGTTGGTCGCCGTCGCGGCGGTAGGGGAGGTGTGTATGTGTCTTTGGTGTATGTGAGTAAAGAGCGATTCCCCTCCTCCTCCTCCTCCTCCTCTTCTCTCTCTCTCTCTCTCTCTCTCTATATCTCTATAACCATATCTCGGATTTACAATAAAAATATTTATGAAAATATTGAGCTATATCAAATAGTAGAGCATGTCCAGTCTCACCAGCAACCACAGTCACGAAAAAGTGAGAAACGGCCACAGGTATGGCCATTTCCCGCTCGAATTAGCTCCTGAAAATTCGCAATTTTACCTGTACAGCATAGCGGACGTTGCGAGGCGTCGACGCGCGCTTCCGCAGCTCGAACGGATAAGTTTGAAGCAAGTTGTGGTGATTTAAGTGCGAATTGTAACGATTGCCGCGTTATCTGTCGATTTAGCGTTACAAATGAGCGGTTGTGACTTTATATGAGTTCAGCTTGTCTTGAGCTAATTATCAGGTGTCAAATTAAATTGTAAACGTATGAATAAAGATACGCCGATTCGCTCTGGTCGTACAGAGACGCAATGGATAGAGTACGCCTCCCTCTCGCACTCCCTCCCTTTCCCTATCCCCATGCATAGATAGTCTAGACCGTAACTTGCTTGAGCCTGGATCAAATCGCATACTTTTTTCAGCCACAAATATGTAATTTGGTATGACGAATTTAGTGAACACAGTTTTAGAGAGCGCACGCAACGCTGAAACAGTCACACTGGCAATTTTGGCCTATTTTTTTCAATTTTCACGAGAAAAAAATCAATTTAACATGCGATCAGGGAAATTTTAAAGTATAAATTCAGTATTCGGCGTAGGCTAGACGGGGGATAGGTGGCGTTGGTCGCCGTCGCGGCGGTAGGGGAGGTGTGTATGTGTCTTTGGTGTATGTGAGTAAAGAGCGATTCCCCTCCTCCTCCTCCTCCTCCTCTTCTCTCTCTCTCTCTCTCTCTATATCTCTATAACCATATCTCGGATTTACAATAAAAATATTTATGAAAATATTGAGCTATATCAAATAGTAGAGCATGTCCAGTCTCACCAGCAACCACAGTCACGAAAAAGTGAGAAACGGCCATTTCCCGCTCGAATTAGCTCCTGAAAATTCGCAATTTTACCTGTACAGCATAGCGGACGTTGCGAGGCGTCGACGCGCGCTTCCGCAGCTCGAACGGATAAGTTTGAAGCAAGTTGTGGTGATTTAAGTGCGAATTGTAACGATTGCCGCGTTATCTGTCGATTTAGCGTTACAAATGAGCGGTTGTGACTTTATATGAGTTCAGCTTGTCTTGAGCTAATTATCAGGTGTCAAATTAAATTGTAAACGTATGAATAAAGATACGCCGATTCGCTCTGGTCGTACAGAGACGCAATGGATAGAGTACGCCTCCCTCTCGCACACCCTCCCTTTCCCTATCCCCATGCATAGATAGTCTAGACCGTAACTTGCTTGAGCCTGGATCAAATCGCATACTTTTTTCAGCCACAAATATGTAATTTGGTATGACGAATTTAGTGAACACAGTTTTAGAGAGCGCACGCAACGCTGAAACAGTCACACTGGCAATTTTGGCCTATTTTTTTCAATTTTCATGAGAAAAAAATCAATTTAACATGCGATCAGGGAAATTTTAAAGTATAAATTCAGTATTCGGCGTAGGCTAGACGGGGGATAGGTGGCGTTGGTCGCCGTCGCGGCGGTAGGGGAGGTGTGTATGTGTCTTTTGTGTATGTGAGTAAAGAGCGATTCCCCTCCTCCTCCTCCTCCTCCTCTTCTCTCTCTCTCTCTCTCTCTATATCTCTATAACCATATCTCGGATTTACAATAAAAATATTTATGAAAATATTGAGCTATATCAAATAGTAGAGCATGTCCAGTCTCACCAGCAACCACAGTCACGAAAAAGTGAGAAACGGCCACAGGTATGGCCATTTCCCGCTCGAATTAGCTCCTGAAAATTCGCAATTTTACCTGTACAGCATAGCGGACGTTGCGAGGCGTCGACGCGCGCTTCCGCAGCTCGAACGGATAAGTTTGAAGCAAGTTGTGGTGATTTAAGTGCGAATTGTAACGATTGCCGCGTTATCTGTCGATTTAGCGTTACAAATGAGCGGTTGTGACTTTATATGAGTTCAGCTTGTCTTGAGCTAATTATCAGGTGTCAAATTAAATTGTAAACGTATGAATAAAGATACGCCGATTCGCTCTGGTCGTACAGAGACGCAATGGATAGAGTACGCCTCCCTCTCGCACTCCCTCCCTTTCCCTATCCCCATGCATAGATAGTCTAGACCGTAACTTGCTTGAGCCTGGATCAAATCGCATACTTTTTTCAGCCACAAATATGTAATTTGGTATGACGAATTTAGTGAACACAGTTTTAGAGAGCGCACGCAACGCTGAAACAGTCACACTGGCAATTTTGGCCTATTTTTTTCAATTTTCACGAGAAAAAAATCAATTTAACATGCGATCAGGGAAATTTTAAAGTATAAATTCAGTATTCGGCGTAGGCTAGACGGGGGATAGGTGGCGTTGGTCGCCGTCGCGGCGGTAGGGGAGGTGTGTATGTGTCTTTTGTGTATGTGAGTGAAGAGCGATTCCCCTCCTCCTCCTCCTCCTCCTCTTCTCTCTCTCTCTCTCTCTCTCTATATATATATATCTCTATAACCATATCTCGGATTTACAATAAAAATATTTATGAAAATATTGAGCTATATCAAATAGTAGAGCATGTCCAGTCTCACCAGCAACCACAGTCACGAAAAAGTGAGAAACGGCCACAGGTATGGCCATTTCCCGCTCGAATTAGCTCCTGAAAATTCGCAATTTTACCTGTACAGCATAGCGGACGTTGCGAGGCGTCGACGCGCGCTTCCGCAGCTCGAACGGATAAGTTTGAAGCAAGTTGTGGTGATTTAAGTGCGAATTGTAACGATTGCCGCGTTATCTGTCGATTTAGCGTTACAAATGAGCGGTTGTGACTTTATATGAGTTCAGCTTGTCTTGAGCTAATTATCAGGTGTCAAATTAAATTGTAAACGTATGAATAAAGATACGCCGATTCGCTCTGGTCGTACAGAGACGCAATGGATAGAGTACGCCTCCCTCTCGCACACCCTCCCTTTCCCTATCCCCATGCATAGATAGTCTAGACCGTAACTTGCTTGAGCCTGGATCAAATCGCATACTTTTTTCAGCCACAAATATGTAATTTGGTATGACGAATTTAGTGAACACAGTTTTAGAGAGCGCACGCAACGCTGAAACAGTCACACTGGCAATTTTGGCCTATTTTTTTCAATTTTCATGAGAAAAAAATCAATTTAACATGCGATCAGGGAAATTTTAAAGTATAAATTCAGTATTCGGCGTAGGCTAGACGGGGGATAGGTGGCGTTGGTCGCCGTCGCGGCGGTAGGGGAGGTGTGTATGTGTCTTTTGTGTATGTGAGTAAAGAGCGATTCCCCTCCTCCTCCTCCTCCTCCTCTTCTCTCTCTCTCTCTCTCTCTATATCTCTATAACCATATCTCGGATTTACAATAAAAATATTTATGAAAATATTGAGCTATATCAAATAGTAGAGCATGTCCAGTCTCACCAGCAACCACAGTCACGAAAAAGTGAGAAACGGCCACAGGTATGGCCATTTCCCGCTCGAATTAGCTCCTGAAAATTCGCAATTTTACCTGTACAGCATAGCGGACGTTGCGAGGCGTCGACGCGCGCTTCCGCAGCTCGAACGGATAAGTTTGAAGCAAGTTGTGGTGATTTAAGTGCGAATTGTAACGATTGCCGCGTTATCTGTCGATTTAGCGTTACAAATGAGCGGTTGTGACTTTATATGAGTTCAGCTTGTCTTGAGCTAATTATCAGGTGTCAAATTAAATTGTAAACGTATGAATAAAGATACGCCGATTCGCTCTGGTCGTACAGAGACGCAATGGATAGAGTACGCCTCCCTCTCGCACTCCCTCCCTTTCCCTATCCCCATGCATAGATAGTCTAGACCGTAACTTGCTTGAGCCTGGATCAAATCGCATACTTTTTTCAGCCACAAATATGTAATTTGGTATGACGAATTTAGTGAACACAGTTTTAGAGAGCGCACGCAACGCTGAAACAGTCACACTGGCAATTTTGGCCTATTTTTTTCAATTTTCACGAGAAAAAAATCAATTTAACATGCGATCAGGGAAATTTTAAAGTATAAATTCAGTATTCGGCGTAGGCTAGACGGGGGATAGGTGGCGTTGGTCGCCGTCGCGGCGGTAGGGGAGGTGTGTATGTGTCTTTGGTGTATGTGAGTAAAGAGCGATTCCCCTCCTCCTCCTCCTCCTCCTCTTCTCTCTCTCTCTCTCTCTCTCTCTCTCTCTATATCTCTATAACCATATCTCGGATTTACAATAAAAATATTTATGAAAATATTGAGCTATATCAAATAGTAGAGCATGTCCAGTCTCACCAGCAACCACAGTCACGAAAAAGTGAGAAACGGCCACAGGTATGGCCATTTCCCGCTCGAATTAGCTCCTGAAAATTCGCAATTTTACCTGTACAGCATAGCGGACGTTGCGAGGCGTCGACGCGCGCTTCCGCAGCTCGAACGGATAAGTTTGAAGCAAGTTGTGGTGATTTAAGTGCGAATTGTAACGATTGCCGCGTTATCTGTCGATTTAGCGTTACAAATGAGCGGTTGTGACTTTATATGAGTTCAGCTTGTCTTGAGCTAATTATCAGGTGTCAAATTAAATTGTAAACGTATGAATAAAGATACGCCGATTCGCTCTGGTCGTACAGAGACGCAATGGATAGAGTACGCCTCCCTCTCGCACTCCCTCCCTTTCCCTATCCCCATGCATAGATAGTCTAGACCGTAACTTGCTTGAGCCTGGATCAAATCGCATACTTTTTTCAGCCACAAATATGTAATTTGGTATGACGAATTTAGTGAACACAGTTTTAGAGAGCGCACGCAACGTTGAAACAGTCACACTGGCAATTTTGGCCTATTTTTTTCAATTTTCACGAGAAAAAAATCAATTTAACATGCGATCAGGGAAATTTTAAAGTATAAATTCAGTATTCGGCGTAGGCTAGACGGGGGATAGGTGGCGTTGGTCGCCGTCGCGGCGGTAGGGGAGGTGTGTATGTGTCTTTGGTGTATGTGAGTAAAGAGCGATTCCCCTCCTCCTCCTCCTCCTCCTCTTCTCTCTCTCTCTCTCTCTCTCTCTATATCTCTATAACCATATCTCGGATTTACAATAAAAATATTTATGAAAATATTGAGCTATATCAAATAGTAGAGCATGTCCAGTCTCACCAGCAACCACAGTCACGAAAAAGTGAGAAACGGCCACAGGTATGGCCATTTCCCGCTCGAATTAGCTCCTGAAAATTCGCAATTTTACCTGTACAGCATAGCGGACGTTGCGAGGCGTCGACGCGCGCTTCCGCAGCTCGAACGGATAAGTTTGAAGCAAGTTGTGGTGATTTAAGTGCGAATTGTAACGATTGCCGCGTTATCTGTCGATTTAGCGTTACAAATGAGCGGTTGTGACTTTATATGAGTTCAGCTTGTCTTGAGCTAATTATCAGGTGTCAAATTAAATTGTAAACGTATGAATAAAGATACGCCGATTCGCTCTGGTCGTACAGAGACGCAATGGATAGAGTACGCCTCCCTCTCGCACTCCCTCCCTTTCCCTATCCCCATGCATAGATAGTCTAGACCGTAACTTGCTTGAGCCTGGATCAAATCGCATACTTTTTTCAGCCACAAATATGTAATTTGGTATGACGAATTTAGTGAACACAGTTTTAGAGAGCGCACGCAACGCTGAAACAGTCACACTGGCAATTTTGGCCTATTTTTTTCAATTTTCACGAGAAAAAAATCAATTTAACATGCGATCAGGGAAATTTTAAAGTATAAATTCAGTATTCGGCGTAGGCTAGACGGGGGATAGGTGGCGTTGGTCGCCGTCGCGGCGGTAGGGGAGGTGTGTATGTGTCTTTGGTGTATGTGAGTAAAGAGCGATTCCCCTCCTCCTCCTCCTCCTCCTCTTCTCTCTCTCTCTCTCTCTCTCTCTCTATATCTCTATAACCATATCTCGGATTTACAATAAAAATATTTATGAAAATATTGAGCTATATCAAATAGTAGAGCATGCCCAGTCTCACCAGCAACCACAGTCACGAAAAAGTGAGAAACGGCCACAGGTATGGCCATTTCCCGCTCGAATTAGCTCCTGAAAATTCGCAATTTTACCTGTACAGCATAGCGGACGTTGCGAGGCGTCGACGCGCGCTTCCGCAGCTCGAACGGATAAGTTTGAAGCAAGTTGTGGTGATTTAAGTGCGAATTGTAACGATTGCCGCGTTATCTGTCGATTTAGCGTTACAAATGAGCGGTTGTGACTTTATATGAGTTCAGCTTGTCTTGAGCTAATTATCAGGTGTCAAATTAAATTGTAAACGTATGAATAAAGATACGCCGATTCGCTCTGGTCGTACAGAGACGCAATGGATAGAGTACGCCTCCCTCTCGCACTCCCTCCCTTTCCCTATCCCCATGCATAGATAGTCTAGACCGTAACTTGCTTGAGCCTGGATCAAATCGCATACGTTTTTCAGCCACAAATATGTAATTTGGTATGACGAATTTAGTGAACACAGTTTTAGAGAGCGCACGCAACGCTGAAACAGTCACACTGGCAATTTTGGCCTATTTTTTCAATTTTCACGAGAAAAAAATCAATTTAACATGCGATCAGGGAAATTTTAAAGTATAAATTCAGTATTCGGCGTAGGCTAGACGGGGGATAGGTGGCGTTGGTCGCCGTCGCGGCGGTAGGGGAGGTGTGTATGTGTCTTTGGTGTATGTGAGTAAAGAGCGATTCCCCTCCTCCTCCTCCTCCTCCTCTTCTCTCTCTCTCTCTCTCTCTCTCTCTATATCTCTATAACCATATCTCGGATTTACAATAAAAATATTTATGAAAATATTGAGCTATATCAAATAGTAGAGCATGTCCAGTCTCACCAGCAACCACAGTCACGAAAAAGTGAGAAACGGCCACAGGTATGGCCATTTCCCGCTCGAATTAGCTCCTGAAAATTCGCAATTTTACCTGTACAGCATAGCGGACGTTGCGAGGCGTCGACGCGCGCTTCCGCAGCTCGAACGGATAAGTTTGAAGCAAGTTGTGGTGATTTAAGTGCGAATTGTAACGATTGCCGCGTTATCTGTCGATTTAGCGTTACAAATGAGCGGTTGTGACTTTATATGAGTTCAGCTTGTCTTGAGCTAATTATCAGGTGTCAAATTAAATTGTAAACGTATGAATAAAGATACGCCGATTCGCTCTGGTCGTACAGAGACGCAATGGATAGAGTACGCCTCCCTCTCGCACTCCCTCCCTTTCCCTATCCCCATGCATAGATAGTCTAGACCGTAACTTGCTTGAGCCTGGATCAAATCGCATACTTTTTTCAGCCACAAATATGTAATTTGGTATGACGAATTTAGTGAACACAGTTTTAGAGAGCGCACGCAACGCTGAAACAGTCACACTGGCAATTTTGGCCTATTTTTTTCAATTTTCACGAGAAAAAAATCAATTTAACATGCGATCAGGGAAATTTTAAAGTATAAATTCAGTATTCGGCGTAGGCTAGACGGGGGATAGGTGGCGTTGGTCGCCGTCGCGGCGGTAGGGGAGGTGTGTATGTGTCTTTGGTGTATGTGAGTAAAGAGCGATTCCCCTCCTCCTCCTCCTCCTCCTCTTCTCTCTCTCTCTCTCTCTCTCTATATCTCTATAACCATATCTCGGATTTACAATAAAAATATTTATGAAAATATTGAGCTATATCAAATAGTAGAGCATGCCCAGTCTCACCAGCAACCACAGTCACGAAAAAGTGAGAAACGGCCACAGGTATGGCCATTTCCCGCTCGAATTAGCTCCTGAAAATTCGCAATTTTACCTGTACAGCATAGCGGACGTTGCGAGGCGTCGACGCGCGCTTCCGCAGCTCGAACGGATAAGTTTGAAGCAAGTTGTGGTGATTTAAGTGCGAATTGTAACGATTGCCGCGTTATCTGTCGATTTAGCGTTACAAATGAGCGGTTGTGACTTTATATGAGTTCAGCTTGTCTTGAGCTAATTATCAGGTGTCAAATTAAATTGTAAACGTATGAATAAAGATACGCCGATTCGCTCTGGTCGTACAGAGACGCAATGGATAGAGTACGCCTCCCTCTCGCACTCCCTCCCTTTCCCTATCCCCATGCATAGATAGTCTAGACCGTAACTTGCTTGAGCCTGGATCAAATCGCATACGTTTTTCAGCCACAAATATGTAATTTGGTATGACGAATTTAGTGAACACAGTTTTAGAGAGCGCACGCAACGCTGAAACAGTCACACTGGCAATTTTGGCCTATTTTTTTCAATTTTCACGAGAAAAAAATCAATTTAACATGCGATCAGGGAAATTTTAAAGTATAAATTCAGTATTCGGCGTAGGCTAGACGGGGGATAGGTGGCGTTGGTAGCCGTCGCGGCGGTAGGGGAGGTGTGTATGTGTCTTTTGTGTATGTGAGTAAAGAGCGATTCCCCTCCTCCTCCTCCTCCTCCTCTTCTCTCTCTCTCTATATATATATATCTATAACCATATCTCGGATTTACAATTAAAATATTTATGAAAATATTGAGCTATATCAAATAGTAGAGCATGTCCAGTCTCACCAGCAACCACATTCACGAAAAAGTGAGAAACGGCCACATGTATGGCCATTTCCCCCTCGAATTAGCTCCTGAAAATTCGCAATTTTACCTGTACAGCATAGCGGACGTTGCGAGGCGTCGACGCGCGCTTCCGCAGCTCGAACGGATAAGTTTGAAGCAAGTTGTGGTGATTTAAGTGCGAATTGTAACGATTGCCGCGTTATCTGTCGATTTAGCGTTACAAATGAGCGGTTGTGACTTTATATGAGTTCAGCTTGTCTTGAGCTAATTATCAGGTGTCAAATTAAATTGTAAACGTATGAATAAAGATACGCCGATTCGCTCTGGTCGTACAGAGACGCAATGGATAGAGTACGCCTCCCTCTCGCACCCTCTCCCTTTCCCTATCCCCATGCATAGATAGTCTAGACCGTAGCTTGCTTGAGCCTGGATCAAATCGCATACTTTTTTTCAGCCACAAATATGTAATTTGGTATGACGAATTTAGTGAACACAGTTTTAGAGAGCGCACGCAACGCTGAAACAGTCACACTGTCAATTTTTTCCTATTTTTTTTCTATTTTTACGAGAAAAAAATAATCAATTTAAAATGCGATCAGGGAAATTTTAAAGTATAAATTCAGTATACGGCGTAGGCTAGACGGCTTAGGTGACGTTGGTCGCCGTCGCGGCGGTAGGGGAGGTGTGTATGTGTCTTTTGTGTATGTGAGTGAAGAGCGATTCCCCTCCTCCTCCTCCTCCTCCTCTTCTCTCTCTCTCTCTATATCTATATAACCATATCTCGGATTTACAATAAAAATATTTATGAAAATATTGAGCTATATCAAATAGTAGAGCATGTCCAGTCTCACCAGCAACCACATTCACGAAAAAGTGAGAAACGGCCACAGGTATGGCCATTTCCCGCTCGAATTAGCTCCTGAAAATTCGCAATTTTACCTGTACAGCATAGCGGACGTTGCGAGGCGTCGACGCGCGCTTCCGCAGCTCGAACGGATAAGTTTGAAGCAAGTTGTGGTGATTTAAGTGCGAATTGTAACGATTGCCGCGTTATCTGTCGATTTAGCGTTACAAATGAGCGGTTGTGACTTTATATGAGTTCAGCTTGTCTTGAGCTAATTATCAGGTGTCAAATTAAATTGTAAACGTATGAATAAAGATACGGCGATTCGCTCTGGTCGTACAGAGACGCAATGGATAGAGTACGCCTCCCTCTCGCACCCTCTCCCTTTCCCTATCCCCATGCATAGATAGTCTAGACCGTAACTTGCTTGAGCCTGGATCAAATCGCATACTGTTTTCAGCCACAAATATGTAATTTGGTATGACGAATTTAGTTAACACAGTTTTAGAGAGCGCACGCAACGCTGAAACAGTCACACTGGCAATTTTGGCCTATTTTTTTCAATTTTCACGAGAAAAAAATCAATTTAACATGCGATCAGGGAAATTTTAAAGTATAAATTCAGTATTCGGTGTAGGCTAGACGGGCGGATAGGTGGCGTTGGTCGCCGTCGCGGCGGTAGGGGAGGTGTGTATGTGTCTTTTGTGTATGTGAGTGAAGAACGATTCCCCTCCTCCTCCTCCTCCTCCTCTTCTCTCTCTCTCTCTATATCTCTATAACCATATCTCGGATTTACAATAAAAATATTTATGAAAATATTGAGCTATATCAAATAGTAGAGCATGCCCAGTCTCACCAGCAACCACGTCACGAAAAAGTGAGAAACGGCCACAGGTATGGCCATTTCCCGCTCGAATTAGCTCCTGAAAATTCGCAATTTTACCTGTACAGCATAGCGGACGTTGCGAGGCGTCGACGCGCGCTTCCGCAGCTCGAACGGATAAGTTTGAAGCAAGTTGTGGTGATTTAAGTGCGAATTGTAACGATTGCCGCGTTATCTGTCGATTTAGCGTTACAAATGAGCGGTTGTGACTTTATATGAGTTCAGCTTGTCTTGAGCTAATTATCAGGTGTCAAATTAAATTGTAAACGTATGAATAAAGATACGCCGATTCGCTCTGGTCGTACAGAGACGCAATGGATAGAGTACGCCTCCCTCTCGCACCCTCTCCCTTTCCCTATCCCCATGCATAGATAGTCTAGACCGTAACTTGCTTGAGCCTGGATCAAATCGCATACGTTTTTCAGCCACAAATATGTAATTTGGTATGACGAATTTAGTGAACACAGTTTTAGAGAGCGCACGCAACGCTGAAACAGTCACACTGGCAATTTTGGCCTATTTTTTTCAATTTTCACGAGAAAAAAATCAATTTAACATGCGATCAGGGAAATTTTAAAGTATAAATTCAGTATTCGGCGTAGGCTAGACGGGGGATAGGTGGCGTTGGTCGCCGTCGCGGCGGTAGGGGAGGTGTGTATGTGTCTTTGGTGTATGTGAGTAAAGAGCGATTCCCCTCCTCCTCCTCCTCCTCCTCTTCTCTCTCTCTCTCTCTCTCTCTCTCTATATCTCTATAACCATATCTCGGATTTACAATAAAAATATTTATGAAAATATTGAGCTATATCAAATAGTAGAGCATGTCCAGTCTCACCAGCAACCACAGTCACGAAAAAGTGAGAAACGGCCACAGGTATGGCCATTTCCCGCTCGAATTAGCTCCTGAAAATTCGCAATTTTACCTGTACAGCATAGCGGACGTTGCGAGGCGTCGACGCGCGCTTCCGCAGCTCGAACGGATAAGTTTGAAGCAAGTTGTGGTGATTTAAGTGCGAATTGTAACGATTGCCGCGTTATCTGTCGATTTAGCGTTACAAATGAGCGGTTGTGACTTTATATGAGTTCAGCTTGTCTTGAGCTAATTATCAGGTGTCAAATTAAATTGTAAACGTATGAATAAAGATACGCCGATTCGCTCTGGTCGTACAGAGACGCAATGGATAGAGTACGCCTCCCTCTCGCACTCCCTCCCTTTCCCTATCCCCATGCATAGATAGTCTAGACCGTAACTTGCTTGAGCCTGGATCAAATCGCATACTTTTTTCAGCCACAAATATGTAATTTGGTATGACGAATTTAGTGAACACAGTTTTAGAGAGCGCACGCAACGCTGAAACAGTCACACTGGCAATTTTGGCCTATTTTTTTCAATTTTCACGAGAAAAAAATCAATTTAACATGCGATCAGGGAAATTTTAAAGTATAAATTCAGTATTCGGCGTAGGCTAGACGGGGGATAGGTGGCGTTGGTCGCCGTCGCGGCGGTAGGGGAGGTGTGTATGTGTCTTTGGTGTATGTGAGTAAAGAGCGATTCCCCTCCTCCTCCTCCTCCTCCTCTTCTCTCTCTCTCTCTCTCTCTATATCTCTATAACCATATCTCGGATTTACAATAAAAATATTTATGAAAATATTGAGCTATATCAAATAGTAGAGCATGCCCAGTCTCACCAGCAACCACAGTCACGAAAAAGTGAGAAACGGCCACAGGTATGGCCATTTCCCGCTCGAATTAGCTCCTGAAAATTCGCAATTTTACCTGTACAGCATAGCGGACGTTGCGAGGCGTCGACGCGCGCTTCCGCAGCTCGAACGGATAAGTTTGAAGCAAGTTGTGGTGATTTAAGTGCGAATTGTAACGATTGCCGCGTTATCTGTCGATTTAGCGTTACAAATGAGCGGTTGTGACTTTATATGAGTTCAGCTTGTCTTGAGCTAATTATCAGGTGTCAAATTAAATTGTAAACGTATGAATAAAGATACGCCGATTCGCTCTGGTCGTACAGAGACGCAATGGATAGAGTACGCCTCCCTCTCGCACTCCCTCCCTTTCCCTATCCCCATGCATAGATAGTCTAGACCGTAACTTGCTTGAGCCTGGATCAAATCGCATACGTTTTTCAGCCACAAATATGTAATTTGGTATGACGAATTTAGTGAACACAGTTTTAGAGAGCGCACGCAACGCTGAAACAGTCACACTGGCAATTTTGGCCTATTTTTTTCAATTTTCACGAGAAAAAAATCAATTTAACATGCGATCAGGGAAATTTTAAAGTATAAATTCAGTATTCGGCGTAGGCTAGACGGGGGATAGGTGGCGTTGGTAGCCGTCGCGGCGGTAGGGGAGGTGTGTATGTGTCTTTTGTGTATGTGAGTAAAGAGCGATTCCCCTCCTCCTCCTCCTCCTCCTCTTCTCTCTCTCTCTATATATATATATCTATAACCATATCTCGGATTTACAATTAAAATATTTATGAAAATATTGAGCTATATCAAATAGTAGAGCATGTCCAGTCTCACCAGCAACCACATTCACGAAAAAGTGAGAAACGGCCACATGTATGGCCATTTCCCGCTCGAATTAGCTCCTGAAAATTCGCAATTTTACCTGTACAGCATAGCGGACGTTGCGAGGCGTCGACGCGCGCTTCCGCAGCTCGAACGGATAAGTTTGAAGCAAGTTGTGGTGATTTAAGTGCGAATTGTAACGATTGCCGCGTTATCTGTCGATTTAGCGTTACAAATGAGCGGTTGTGACTTTATATGAGTTCAGCTTGTCTTGAGCTAATTATCAGGTGTCAAATTAAATTGTAAACGTATGAATAAAGATACGCCGATTCGCTCTGGTCGTACAGAGACGCAATGGATAGAGTACGCCTCCCTCTCGCACCCTCTCCCTTTCCCTATCCCCATGCATAGATAGTCTAGACCGTAGCTTGCTTGAGCCTGGATCAAATCGCATACTTTTTTTCAGCCACAAATATGTAATTTGGTATGACGAATTTAGTGAACACAGTTTTAGAGAGCGCACGCAACGCTGAAACAGTCACACTGTCAATTTTTTCCTATTTTTTTTCTATTTTTACGAGAAAAAAATAATCAATTTAAAATGCGATCAGGGAAATTTTAAAGTATAAATTCAGTATACGGCGTAGGCTAGACGGCTTAGGTGACGTTGGTCGCCGTCGCGGCGGTAGGGGAGGTGTGTATGTGTCTTTTGTGTATGTGAGTGAAGAGCGATTCCCCTCCTCCTCCTCCTCCTCCTCTTCTCTCTCTCTCTCTATATCTATATAACCATATCTCGGATTTACAATAAAAATATTTATGAAAATATTGAGCTATATCAAATAGTAGAGCATGTCCAGTCTCACCAGCAACCACATTCACGAAAAAGTGAGAAACGGCCACAGGTATGGCCATTTCCCGCTCGAATTAGCTCCTGAAAATTCGCAATTTTACCTGTACAGCATAGCGGACGTTGCGAGGCGTCGACGCGCGCTGTCGCAGCTCGAACGGATAAGTTTGAAGCAAGTTGTGGTGATTTAAGTGCGAATTGTAACGATTGCCGCGTTATCTGTCGATTTAGCGTTACAAATGAGCGGTTGTGACTTTATATGAGTTCAGCTTGTCTTGAGCTAATTATCAGGTGTCAAATTAAATTGTAAACGTATGAATAAAGATACGGCGATTCGCTCTGGTCGTACAGAGACGCAATGGATAGAGTACGCCTCCCTCTCGCACCCTCTCCCTTTCCCTATCCCCATGCATAGATAGTCTAGACCGTAACTTGCTTGAGCCTGGATCAAATCGCATACTGTTTTCAGCCACAAATATGTAATTTGGTATGACGAATTTAGTTAACACAGTTTTAGAGAGCGCACGCAACGCTGAAACAGTCACACTGGCAATTTTGGCCTATTTTTTTCAATTTTCACGAGAAAAAAATCAATTTAACATGCGATCAGGGAAATTTTAAAGTATAAATTCAGTATTCGGTGTAGGCTAGACGGGCGGATAGGTGGCGTTGGTCGCCGTCGCGGCGGTAGGGGAGGTGTGTATGTGTCTTTTGTGTATGTGAGTGAAGAGCGATTCCCCTCCTCCTCCTCCTCCTCCTCTTCTCTCTCTCTCTCTCTATATCTCTATAACCATATCTCGGATTTACAATAAAAATATTTATGAAAATATTGAGCTATATCAAATAGTAGAGCATGCCCAGTCTCACCAGCAACCACGTCACGAAAAAGTGAGAAACGGCCACAGGTATGGCCATTTCCCGCTCGAATTAGCTCCTGAAAATTCGCAATTTTACCTGTACAGCATAGCGGACGTTGCGAGGCGTCGACGCGCGCTTCCGCAGCTCGAACGGATAAGTTTGAAGCAAGTTGTGGTGATTTAAGTGCGAATTGTAACGATTGCCGCGTTATCTGTCGATTTAGCGTTACAAATGAGCGGTTGTGACTTTATATGAGTTCAGCTTGTCTTGAGCTAATTATCAGGTGTCAAATTAAATTGTAAACGTATGAATAAAGATACGCCGATTCGCTCTGGTCGTACAGAGACGCAATGGATAGAGTACGCCTCCCTCTCGCACCCTCTCCCTTTCCCTATCCCCATGCATAGATAGTCTAGACCGTAACTTGCTTGAGCCTGGATCAAATCGCATACTTTTTTCAGCCACAAATATGTAATTTGGTATGACGAATTTAGTGAACACAGTTTTAGAGAGCGCACGCAACGCTGAAACAGTCACACTGGCAATTTTGGCCTATTTTTTCAATTTTCACGAGAAAAAAATCAATTTAACATGCGATCAGGGAAATTTTAAAGTATAAATTCAGTATTCGGTGTAGGCTAGACGGGGGATAGGTGGCGTTGGTCGCCGTCGCGGCGGTAGGGGAGGTGTGTATGTGTCTTTTGTGTATGTGAGTAAAGAGCGATTCCCCTCCTCCTCCTCCACCTCCTCTTCTCTCTCTCTCTCTCTCTCTCTATATCTCTATAACCATATCTCGGATTTACAATAAAAATATTTATGAAAATATTGAGCTATATCAAATAGTAGAGCATGTCCAGTCTCACCAGCAACCACAGTCACGAAAAAGTGAGAAACGGCCACAGGTATGGCCATTTCCCGCTCGAATTAGCTCCAGAAAATTCGCAATTTTACCTGTACAGCATAGCGGACGTTGCGAGGCGTCGACGCGCGCTTCCGCAGCTCGAACGGATAAGTTTGAAGCAAGTTGTGGTGATTTAAGTGCGAATTGTAACGATTGCCGCGTTATCTGTCGATTTAGCGTTACAAATGAGCGGTTGTGACTTTATATGAGTTCAGCTTGTCTTGAGCTAATTATCAGGTGTCAAATTAAATTGTAAACGTATGAATAAAGATACGCCGATTCGCTCTGGTCGTACAGAGACGCAATGGATAGAGTACGCCTCCCTCTCGCACCCTCTCCCTTTCCCTATCCCCATGCATAGATAGTCTAGACCGTAACTTGCTTGAGCCTGGATCAAATCGCATACTTTTTTCAGCCACAAATATGTAATTTGGTATGACGAATTTAGTGAACACAGTTTTAGAGAGCGCACGCAACGTTGAAACAGTCACACTGGCAATTTTGGCCTATTTTTTTCTATTTTCACGAGAAACAAATAATCAATTTAAAATGCGATCAGGGAAATTTTAAAGTATAAATTCAGTATTCGGCGTAGGCTAGACGGGTTAGGTGACGTTGGTCGCCGTCGCGGCGGTAGGGGAGGTGTGTATGTGTCTTTTGTGTATGTGAGTAAAGAGCGATTCCCCTCCTCCTCCTCCTCCTCTTCTTCTCTCTCTATATATATATCTCTATAACCATATCTCGGATTTACAATAAAAATATTTAAGAAAATATTGAGCTATATCAAATAGTAGAGCATGTCCAGTCTCACCAGCAACCACAGTCACGAAAAAGTGAGAAACGGCCACAGGTATGGCCATTTCCCGCTCGAATTAGCTCCAGAAAATTCGCAATTTTACCTGTACAGCATAGCGGACGTTGCGAGGCGTCGACGCGCGCTTCCGCAGCTCGAACGGATAAGTTTGAAGCAAGTTGTGGTGATTTAAGTGCGAATTGTAACGATTGCCGCGTTATCTGTCGATTTAGCGTTACAAATGAGCGGTTGTGACTTTATATGAGTTCAGCTTGTCTTGAGCTAATTATCAGGTGTCAAATTAAATTGTAAACGTATGAATAAAGATACGCCGATTCGCTCTGGTCGTACAGAGACGCAATGGATAGAGTACGCCTCCCTCTCGCACCCTCTCCCTTTCCCTATCCCCATGCATAGATAGTCTAGACCGTAACTTGCTTGAGCCTGGATCAAATCGCATACTTTTTTCAGCCACAAATATGTAATTTGGTATGACGAATTTAGTGAACACAGTTTTAGAGAGCGCACGCAACGTTGAAACAGTCACACTGGCAATTTTGGCCTATTTTTTTCTATTTTCACGAGAAACAAATAATCAATTTAAAATGCGATCAGGGAAATTTTAAAGTATAAATTCAGTATTCGGCGTAGGCTAGACGGGTTAGGTGACGTTGGTCGCCGTCGCGGCGGTAGGGGAGGTGTGTATGTGTCTTTTGTGTATGTGAGTAAAGAGCGATTCCCCTCCTCCTCCTCCTCCTCTTCTTCTCTCTCTATATATATATCTCTATAACCATATCTCGGATTTACAATAAAAATATTTAAGAAAATATTGAGCTATATCAAATAGTAGAGCATGTCCAGTCTCACCAGCAACCACAGTCACGAAAAAGTGAGAAACGGCCACAGGTATGGCCATTTCCCGCTCGAATTAGCTCCAGAAAATTCGCAATTTTACCTGTACAGCATAGCGGACGTTGCGAGGCGTCGACGCGCGCTTCCGCAGCTCGAACGGATAAGTTTGAAGCAAGTTGTGGTGATTTAAGTGCGAATTGTAACGATTGCCGCGTTATCTGTCGATTTAGCGTTACAAATGAGCGGTTGTGACTTTATATGAGTTCAGCTTGTCTTGAGCTAATTATCAGGTGTCAAATTAAATTGTAAACGTATGAATAAAGATACGCCGATTCGCTCTGGTCGTACAGAGACGCAATGGATAGAGTACGCCTCCCTCTCGCACCCTCTCCCTTTCCCTATCCCCATGCATAGATAGTCTAGACCGTAACTTGCTTGAGCCTGGATCAAATCGCATACTGTTTTCAGCCACAAATATGTAATTTGGTATGACGAATTTAGTTAACACAGTTTTAGAGAGCGCACGCAACGCTGAAACAGTCACACTGGCAATTTTGGCCTATTTTTTTCAATTTTCACGAGAAAAAAATCAATTTAACATGCGATCAGGGAAATTTTAAAGTATAAATTCAGTATTCGGTGTAGGCTAGACGGGCGGATAGGTGGCGTTGGTCGCCGTCGCGGCGGTAGGGGAGGTGTGTATGTGTCTTTTGTGTATGTGAGTGAAGAGCGATTCCCCTCCTCCTCCTCCTCCTCCTCTTCTCTCTCTCTCTATATCTCTATAACCATATCTCGGATTTACAATAAAAATATTTATGAAAATATTGAGCTATATCAAATAGTAGAGCATGCCCAGTCTCACCAGCAACCACGTCACGAAAAAGTGAGAAACGGCCACAGGTATGGCCATTTCCCGCTCGAATTAGCTCCTGAAAATTCGCAATTTTACCTGTACAGCATAGCGGACGTTGCGAGGCGTCGACGCGCGCTTCCGCAGCTCGAACGGATAAGTTTGAAGCAAGTTGTGGTGATTTAAGTGCGAATTGTAACGATTGCCGCGTTATCTGTCGATTTAGCGTTACAAATGAGCGGTTGTGACTTTATATGAGTTCAGCTTGTCTTGAGCTAATTATCAGGTGTCAAATTAAATTGTAAACGTATGAATAAAGATACGCCGATTCGCTCTGGTCGTACAGAGACGCAATGGATAGAGTACGCCTCCCTCTCGCACCCTCTCCCTTTCCCTATCCCCATGCATAGATAGTCTAGACCGTAACTTGCTTGAGCCTGGATCAAATCGCATACTTTTTTCAGCCACAAATATGTAATTTGGTATGACGAATTTAGTGAACACAGTTTTAGAGAGCGCACGCAACGTTGAAACAGTCACACTGGCAATTTTGGCCTATTTTTTTCTATTTTCACGAGAAAAAAATAATCAATTTAAAATGCGATCAGGGAAATTTTAAAGTATAAATTCAGTATTCGGCGTAGGCTAGACGGGTTAGGTGACGTTGGTCGCCGTCGCGGCGGTAGGGGAGGTGTGTATGTGTCTTTTGTGTATGTGAGTAAAGAGCGATTCCCCTCCTCCTCCTCCTCCTCTTCTTCTCTCTCTATATATATATCTCTACAACCATATCTCGGATTTACAATAAAAATATTTAAGAAAATATTGAGCTATATCAAATAGTAGAGCATGTCCAGTCTCACCAGCAACCACATTCACGAAAAAGTGAGAAACGGCCACAGGTATGGCCATTTCCCGCTCGAATTAGCTCCTGAAAGTTCGCAATTTTACCTGTACAGCATAGCGGACGTTGCGAGGCGTCGACGCGCGCTTCCGCAGCTCGAACGGATAAGTTTGAAGCAAGTTGTGGTGATTTAAGTGCGAATTGTAACGATTGCCGCGTTATCTGTCGATTTAGCGTTACAAATGAGCGGTTGTGACTTTATATGAGTTCAGCTTGTCTTGAGCTAATTATCAGGTGTTAAATTAAATTGTAAACGTATGAATAAAGATACGGCGATTCGCTCTGGTCGTACAGAGACGCAATGGATAGAGTACGCCTCCCTCTCGCACCCTCTCCCTTTCCCTATCCCCATGCATAGATAGTCTAGACCGTAACTTGCTTGAGCCTGGATCAAATCGCATACTGTTTTCAGCCACAAATATGTAATTTGGTATGACGAATTTAGTTAACACAGTTTTAGAGAGCGCACGCAACGCTGAAACAGTCACACTGGCAATTTTGGCCTATTTTTTCAATTTTCACGAGAAAAAAATCAATTTAACATGCGATCAGGGAAATTTTAAAGTATAAATTCAGTATTCGGTGTAGGCTAGACGGGCGGATAGGTGGCGTTGGTCGCCGTCGTGGCGGTAGGGGAGGTGTGTATGTGTCTTTTGTGTATGTGAGTGAAGAGCGATTCCCCTCCTCCTCCTCCTCCTCCTCTTCTCTCTCTCTCTCTATATCTCTATAACCATATCTCGGATTTACAATAAAAATATTTATGAAAATATTGAGCTATATCAAATAGTAGAGCATGCCCAGTCTCACCAGCAACCACGTCACGAAAAAGTGAGAAACGGCCACAGGTATGGCCATTTCCCGCTCGAATTAGCTCCTGAAAATTCGCAATTTTACCTGTACAGCATAGCGGACGTTGCGAGGCGTCGACGCGCGCTTCCGCAGCTCGAACGGATAAGTTTGAAGCAAGTTGTGGTGATTTAAGTGCGAATTGTAACGATTGCCGCGTTATCTGTCGATTTAGCGTTACAAATGAGCGGTTGTGACTTTATATGAGTTCAGCTTGTCTTGAGCTAATTATCAGGTGTCAAATTAAATTGTAAACGTATGAATAAAGATACGCCGATTCGCTCTGGTCGTACAGAGACGCAATGGATAGAGTACGCCTCCCTCTCGCACCCTCTCCCTTTCCCTATCCCCATGCATAGATAGTCTAGACCGTAACTTGCTTGAGCCTGGATCAAATCGCATACTTTTTTCAGCCACAAATATGTAATTTGGTATGACGAATTTAGTGAACACAGTTTTAGAGAGCGCACGCAACGTTGAAACAGTCACACTGGCAATTTTGGCCTATTTTTTTCTATTTTCACGAGAAAAAAATAATCAATTTAAAATGCGATCAGCCGCCGTACCAAATCTTTTTTTTGGACTTTTATGAAGGGTCTTTTTTGTGCAAAGTACTTTTTTTAAAGGAGAATTTATCAGCAATAGACAATCTCACTGTGGGAATTGAACCAGGGGGGTGCGGGCAAATCTTGAAAAAACTTGCCACTACACTACAGTCACTCCTTCCGGAGAGTAAATAAAACGTCATGAAACAAAGAGAATTGGATTAGCCGGAAGGAATGACTGAGGTGGGAAGTGGGGATATGAAAAAATGAATGAACAAATGCATAATACAAAGAAAACAGATAGAATAACAACGGTTGCACTGTAATAGACATAAATGAAGAGCTTGAGATAGTATAGACAAGAATAATGAGTTGGAAAATGAGGTTAGGCACGGTAGAGCTTCGTAGATACTATTTGAAATGTGCAGTTGAGGTAGTCGATCATCACGATTACGATTCGGAGAATTACTGACATGAATACAAGATAAAGATAAGATGAATATAAAATAAAGATAAGATGAATATGGCTAAGAATCAAAAATGGGAAGATTCCATGATCAAACTGGGTAAAAACGATAAACGAAGGAAAGCATAAAGGGGTAATGGTGTTATGCTTCACATCAATATCAGAAATAGTAGAATAGTAGAATCTCGCAGCACATCATGGACTAGGGTTCTGAAATAACGTGGAATTACAATGAGACTATCTATGATATGGAAACTAACCATATCCTCCCTTATATTCATTGATAGATTCCTCCTCCTCCTTCATGATGAATCGACGAGGGAATCTAAATAGATATGGAATTATAATGAGACTAACTATATTATGGAAACTAACCATATCTTCCCTTATATTCATTGATAGAATCCTCCTCCGTGATGATGAATCCATGAGGGAATCTAAATAGGTATGGAATTATAATGAGACTATCTATGATATGGAAACTAACCATATCATCCCTTTCATCCACTGATTCTTTCCTCCTCCGTGATGATGAATAGTCGAGGGAATCTAAATAGATATGGAATTATAATGAGACTAACTATATTATGGAAACTAACCATATCTTCCCTTATATTCATTGATAGAATCCTCCTCCGTGATGATGAATCCATGAAGGAATCTAAATAGGTATGGAATTATAATGAGACTAACTATATTATGGAAACTAACCATATCATCCCTTTCATCCACTGATTCTTTCCTCCTCCGTGATGATGAATCGACGAGGGAATCTAAATAGATATGGAATTATAATGAGACTAACTATATTATGGAAACTAACCATATCTTCCCTTATATTCATTGATAGAATCCTCCTCCGTGATGATGAATCCATGAGGGAATCTAAATAGGTATGGAATTACAATGAGACTATCTATGATATGGAAACTAACCATATCATCCCTTTCATCCACTGATTCTTTCCTCCTCCGTGATGATGAATAGTCGAGGGAATCTAAATAGATATGGAATTATAATGAGACTAACTATATTATGGAAACTAACCATATCTTCCCTTATATTCATTGATAGAATCCTCCTCCGTGATGATGAATCCATGAGGGAATCTAAATAGGTATGGAATTACAATGAGACTATCTATGATATGGAAACTAACCATATCCTCCCTTATCTCCAATGATTCATTCCTCCTCCTCCTTCATGATGAATCGACGAGGGAATCTAAATAGATATGGAATTATAATGAGACTAACTATATTATGGAAACTAACCATATCTTCCCTTATATTCATTGATAGAATCCTCCTCCGTGATGATGAATCCATGAGGGAATCTAAATAGGTATGGAATTACAATGAGACTATCTATGATATGGAAACTAACCATATCCTCCCTTATCTCCAATGATTCATTCCTCCTCCTCCTTCATGATGAATCGACGAGGGAATCTAAATAGATATGGAATTATAATGAGACTAACTATATTATGGAAACTAACCATATCATCCCTTTCATCCACTGATTCTTTCCTCCTCCTTGATGATGAATAGTCGAAGGAGTCGAGGGCTCGAGGGATAGATATGGAATTACAATATACTATACAATACACTATAATATATACTCCTCCTCCTACCCCTTGAACACTCCATTGATACATTACTCTTTCTTTCATAGAAATTGATAGATTAATCTCAAACATTCCAATAATAGAATGTAAACTAGCAATGGACTCGAACACTTTATTAAAGATATCCTACTAATCATGAGTATTTCTAGCTTAACACCCTAACATTCTCTAATATATCACAGGAATAGTAGAAGTAGTTAATAGTTATACCTGGAATAATGACCGTGAATAATGGGAATATTGAATGAATTGAATAGAGAGAGTCTACATTCCATTATATATTATGATGACCATGATATATATTGGGACAATCTGCAACCAAGTGATAGATAACAGGAATTGATGTTCATTATTCAAAGATTTCAATGTTTCTATATATAACTCTAAAACAGTGATTGAAACATTGAAAACATTGATTGAATGTTAATGACTCACCATTCCGAGATGCCCTATTCCTCGTTGGCAATCTTCGTAGATTATATATTAGAATCGAAAGATCCATTAAAAAATACAATCTACAAATAAAACATTTAATAATACTCACAAAACACTAACCTTTTCCATTGACACTCTCCATTATTCAATAATAACTCCTATAAAACGATATGAGAAGGAGAAATAACAGCTACACCGACTCAAACGGCTTTAAACACATCACAACACAACATACAACAGTTGAAATCTTTATTAATCCAATCACAAACAAAGAACAACCAGTCATCGACATAAATGAACTAACCAATAATCGTAAGAACAATAATTTAACATATTTAAATTCAACTACATTTAAATGATGACATGCATAAAGGGCGGAGTTTGATGATTTTGTAGCTGCTAAATAGCGTAATAGATGTTTACACGAAATGTTTATTATTTTTTCGTATGAATAAATATATTATTTATTTTTTTATTTTCTTTAAATTATAATATTATAATTAGCCTTCATGTCAGATGGCACATAGGGTGTTTGCGCGTCATAGATTACCTAATATGTCGTACACTCGCTATCATCCCTCATCTATGACGAACCCGTATATATACAAGAAGTTGATCAAACTTGAATCTGATGCTGTAGATACCCTAGTTAACATACTAGACCCATATTTATGTGAAGAAAGTTGTGGTAACTGGATAATCAAGAAGAAAGATCAAGTACGAGCTAAATAACACTATACAGTAATCCTACCGTAATCTTTGTCAGGTTGAAATGTTTCTTATCTATGTAGGATCCAACTCATTTCAATCTGTAATATCGGGAGTATATCGCTGTAGCCAACAGACAATTTCCAATGTCGTTAAGCGAGTTCTATTTGCTCTCACTGATCCAGCTGTGGTAGAATATTTCATTAGGCTACCCCTCAATAGTAGAGAATGGTTGAGGTATACTGTATCATATCAATACAAATAGATTCGATATACAAATTATAGACAAACAGCACGTGATTACTCTAGATTGGCTGGGTTGCCTAATGTCATAGGATCGGTAGATGGATGTCTCATTCCCATCTCCACTCCTCCACAATCAGCCAATCAATACCGATGCCGAAAGGGTTTCCCAGCCCTCAACGTTTCGATGATGTGCGATTCGTGGTCTCGGATACTATGGGTAAATCCCCGATTCCCTGGTAGCACCCATGATTCATTTGTATATGAGAATAGTTCAGCCAAAAGGGCATTAGATTCGTTCACTAACCCCTTGGCCTATTCGGTTATTGGTGACAGTGGTTATGCTAATGGTAGTAGGATGATGACTCCATACCTAAACCCTCAAACACATGAAGAAAAGCAGTTCAACATTATGCACCGCAAAAGTCGTGTGATTATTGAACAGCTCTTCGGCATGATGAAGAAAAGATACCCTATACTCTCTTCTAAGATAAGGCTTTCCCAGCCTAATCCAAAGAAGGCTGTTCGTATTGTTCTTGCTTGTTCGGTTCTGTGGAACTACTCCTTAGATTGGGGCCATGGTGCCCAAAGGAATAGAGGACCGGTTGATCGTAGTTACCGTATACCTCGAGTAACAGCTGATGCTAGAGCTACGATTACTTCTCAACTCTAGTGGATTAGTTACCTAATCATTTGAATATTTTTTGATGCCACTTTTTATATTATTCGTATATTGTTCGCTCGATATATCCTTAAGCTATATCTTATAATATCTACAAACTATCGACACCCTATTTGTTTCAACAAGAATAAAAATTCACAAACTTAACAAAGTGATAAAAATTAACATGGTTTATAAACCATTTAAGTTCAAGTTGAGCCTCAACTAATCAAGTTGAGTTAGAGACGGCTTGTAATCTGGAAAATAAAACAATATACACATATGAACAGTTATGCACACATACCGGTTACTTCACAATTATAAGCATTTGCAACGACTGGCCCTATGGAATGATTATGCTGATACATCTGTTAAGTGTACGAATTGAATATAATAATAATATTACATTTGTTTATTTATAATTATACCTATTATTACAATTACATATTCGATCTGTTATTAGCAAAAGGCATATCATTACCTGATATCCATCTCCGGGATTATTATTATTGTTGTTTCTACTACGAATCAAGTCCGATTGTAAGCGAAAATAATTGGCCTTCTCCTGTAAATTGTTCATTTGTAAGCAACATTAGGGAGATTTAACGAGTAACAATTATAAACGAGTAACAAAATACCTTCTCTGCCTCGATTTGAGCCCTAATAAGCTCTTCTTTCAATTCTACAGATACATCATTAGTATTCTTTTCATTTGATTTATTTCTCTGAAAAGATGTGCATAGAATACGCGATTATGGTATTACTTACCTTTCTATATCCCATTTCAGCAGCTCTTTTAGCCATTCCTCCATGTGCAGCCTCGTAAAATAATCGATAACTCTTATCCTGTAATCAATATTTATTATTATTTAATTTAAACATACTATTCCAACCCTTGCATTAGATACTGATCGTTCACTTGTAGGATGTCTTAGAGAAGATGCCTTCACAGCTGTGCATGTATCCTTCTTTAAATCAATACTAAGCTTTCTCTTCTTTGATCCATCATTATTGAATCTCTTAAACAGTTAAATGTATATTGTACAAGTATAAAGTATAAGTGGAAAAGTGTTACATAATCATCTATATTTATAATAAAGATATAAAACAGTAAATAATAAATATCACAATGCAATGTAAGGTCGCTAACCATATTCAATGGCGTTTGGTCGATAACACCATCGTAGATAGTTTTACTTTCCCCATTTCCAGATTCATATATATTGATGGTAGAATTGGAATTGTTCAATTCCTACATACATTAAGCAATATAGAGATAAAACAATTGGTTCATACCTCGTGAGGTACAATAATTGGATTCTCATCAACATCACTATCTACATATTCAATTATAGTATTATCTTCTCCATCTTCTGATTCATCGTCAGAGGAAAGCATACTCTTAATATGGGTATGTAAGATTTGATATTCAAACGAATCAACATACCTTGTTGTTGCCTGTTTCAAGATACTCTTCACCAATTCCCAGGAAAGATGGAGTATCTTTCCACATATCATATATAATTCTATAAGCTTCATCTGTAATGGGAAGAAATCGTAAAAATGATCATTAAAATAATAGTGCAAACCTTTCTTCATTCTATTTTCTATTTGCTCGCACCTTCTCAAATCTTCCGCAGTTCCACCACCGCCTGTCAATGATCGATATCTACAAATAGTGTTGTGTTAAAATTGAAGTTTAAATTACCAACCTTCTCATAAAAGCCGTCTCTTTCTTGACATCTCCCTTCTTTTTTTTATAATGTTCTTGAAGAGATTTCACTGATTTACAACATGCGAACTGTCTAAAAAAAGCATGATGGCATGAAGGCACATTGGGATAAAAAAACTAACTTGTTGAACTCTTTATGAATCCGATCCCATGCCAAGACGGTAAGCTTGTGTCCTCCTCCTTTCCTCTTATCATTAAAATCAAGGACTAGTTGAGATTCCTTATGAATAGCTTTTATAAGGAACAGACTTTTGTCTTTCGTGATCTAAAACAAGTGACTGAACAGTGATGTAAAACTCGCAAATACACTTACCGACATGAAGTACTCCTAAATACAAGAACAATTTACACGAGGGAATTCAACAAATGCTTTATAACAACAATTTAAAACGATACTTTACGAGATTGAAAAAAGGACGAAAAAAATTACAGTATAAAAGCTGTGCGGTGTGTCATTCTTGACATCATAGGTCAATTAGTTCCTTTTTGTAAAGGCACTTTTTGGTTAACAGCCGAAATTTGAGGGGTAGTTAGAAAAAGTACTAGAGTTAATGGGATTTGGAGAGTGCACAGAGACATTAAATTAGTCGCCTATTACTATCCGGCTACTTTTTTCTTCAATCTTTTTTCTCTGTCCTCTCTTCACTTCCCTTCGCTCTTTTCCTTTCTTCCCCCCTTCTCTCAGATTTCGGCTGTTTTAGGATCAAAAAAGTAGCTCTTTACAACGGGAATTTTTGAAGATTTGGTACGGCGGCAGGGAAATTTTAAAGTATAAATTCAGTATTCGGCGTAGGCTAGACGGGTTAGGTGACGTTGGTCGCCGTCGCGGCGGTAGGGGAGGTGTGTATGTGTCTTTTGTGTATGTGAGTAAAGAGCGATTCCCCTCCTCCTCCTCCTCCTCTTCTTCTCTCTCTCTATATATATCTCTATAACCATATCTCGGATTTACAATAAAAATATTTAAGAAAATATTGAGCTATATCAAATAGTAGAGCATGTCCAGTCTCACCAGCAACCACATTCACGAAAAAGTGAGAAACGGCCACAGGTATGGCCATTTCCCGCTCGAATTAGCTCCTGAAAGTTCGCAATTTTACCTGTACAGCATAGCGGACGTTGCGAGGCGTCGACGCGCGCTTCCGCAGCTCGAACGGATAAGTTTGAAGCAAGTTGTGGTGATTTAAGTGCGAATTGTAACGATTGCCGCGTTATCTGTCGATTTAGCGTTACAAATGAGCGGTTGTGACTTTATATGAGTTCAGCTTGTCTTGAGCTAATTATCAGGTGTTAAATTAAATTGTAAACGTATGAATAAAGATACGGCGATTCGCTCTGGTCGTACAGAGACGCAATGGATAGAGTACGCCTCCCTCTCGCACCCTCTCCCTTTCCCTATCCCCATGCATAGATAGTCTAGACCGTAACTTGCTTGAGCCTGGATCAAATCGCATACTGTTTTCAGCCACAAATATGTAATTTGGTATGACGAATTTAGTTAACACAGTTTTAGAGAGCGCACGCAACGCTGAAACAGTCACACTGGCAATTTTGGCCTATTTTTTCAATTTTCACGAGAAAAAAATCAATTTAACATGCGATCAGGGAAATTTTAAAGTATAAATTCAGTATTCGGTGTAGGCTAGACGGGCGGATAGGTGGCGTTGGTCGCCGTCGTGGCGGTAGGGGAGGTGTGTATGTGTCTTTTGTGTATGTGAGTGAAGAGCGATTCCCCTCCTCCTCCTCCTCCTCCTCTTCTCTCTCTCTCTCTATATCTCTATAACCATATCTCGGATTTACAATAAAAATATTTATGAAAATATTGAGCTATATCAAATAGTAGAGCATGCCCAGTCTCACCAGCAACCACGTCACGAAAAAGTGAGAAACGGCCACAGGTATGGCCATTTCCCGCTCGAATTAGCTCCTGAAAATTCGCAATTTTACCTGTACAGCATAGCGGACGTTGCGAGGCGTCGACGCGCGCTTCCGCAGCTCGAACGGATAAGTTTGAAGCAAGTTGTGGTGATTTAAGTGCGAATTGTAACGATTGCCGCGTTATCTGTCGATTTAGCGTTACAAATGAGCGGTTGTGACTTTATATGAGTTCAGCTTGTCTTGAGCTAATTATCAGGTGTCAAATTAAATTGTAAACGTATGAATAAAGATACGCCGATTCGCTCTGGTCGTACAGAGACGCAATGGATAGAGTACGCCTCCCTCTCGCACCCTCTCCCTTTCCCTATCCCCATGCATAGATAGTCTAGACCGTAACTTGCTTGAGCCTGGATCAAATCGCATACTTTTTTCAGCCACAAATATGTAATTTGGTATGACGAATTTAGTGAACACAGTTTTAGAGAGCGCACGCAACGTTGAAACAGTCACACTGGCAATTTTGGCCTATTTTTTTCTATTTTCACGAGAAAAAAATAATCAATTTAAAATGCGATCAGGGAAATTTTAAAGTATAAATTCAGTATTCGGCGTAGGCTAGACGGGTTAGGTGACGTTGGTCGCCGTCGCGGCGGTAGGGGAGGTGTGTATGTGTCTTTTGTGTATGTGAGTAAAGAGCGATTCCCCTCCTCCTCCTCCTCCTCTTCTTCTCTCTCTCTATATATATCTCTATAACCATATCTCGGATTTACAATAAAAATATTTAAGAAAATATTGAGCTATATCAAATAGTAGAGCATGTCCAGTCTCACCAGCAACCACATTCACGAAAAAGTGAGAAACGGCCACAGGTATGGCCATTTCCCGCTCGAATTAGCTCCTGAAAGTTCGCAATTTTACCTGTACAGCATAGCGGACGTTGCGAGGCGTCGACGCGCGCTTCCGCAGCTCGAACGGATAAGTTTGAAGCAAGTTGTGGTGATTTAAGTGCGAATTGTAACGATTGCCGCGTTATCTGTCGATTTAGCGTTACAAATGAGCGGTTGTGACTTTATATGAGTTCAGCTTGTCTTGAGCTAATTATCAGGTGTTAAATTAAATTGTAAACGTATGAATAAAGATACGGCGATTCGCTCTGGTCGTACAGAGACGCAATGGATAGAGTACGCCTCCCTCTCGCACCCTCTCCCTTTCCCTATCCCCATGCATAGATAGTCTAGACCGTAACTTGCTTGAGCCTGGATCAAATCGCATACTGTTTTCAGCCACAAATATGTAATTTGGTATGACGAATTTAGTTAACACAGTTTTAGAGAGCGCACGCAACGCTGAAACAGTCACACTGGCAATTTTGGCCTATTTTTTCAATTTTCACGAGAAAAAAATCAATTTAACATGCGATCAGGGAAATTTTAAAGTATAAATTCAGTATTCGGTGTAGGCTAGACGGGCGGATAGGTGGCGTTGGTCGCCGTCGTGGCGGTAGGGGAGGTGTGTATGTGTCTTTTGTGTATGTGAGTGAAGAGCGATTCCCCTCCTCCTCCTCCTCCTCCTCTTCTCTCTCTCTCTCTATATCTCTATAACCATATCTCGGATTTACAATAAAAATATTTATGAAAATATTGAGCTATATCAAATAGTAGAGCATGCCCAGTCTCACCAGCAACCACGTCACGAAAAAGTGAGAAACGGCCACAGGTATGGCCATTTCCCGCTCGAATTAGCTCCTGAAAATTCGCAATTTTACCTGTACAGCATAGCGGACGTTGCGAGGCGTCGACGCGCGCTTCCGCAGCTCGAACGGATAAGTTTGAAGCAAGTTGTGGTGATTTAAGTGCGAATTGTAACGATTGCCGCGTTATCTGTCGATTTAGCGTTACAAATGAGCGGTTGTGACTTTATATGAGTTCAGCTTGTCTTGAGCTAATTATCAGGTGTCAAATTAAATTGTAAACGTATGAATAAAGATACGCCGATTCGCTCTGGTCGTACAGAGACGCAATGGATAGAGTACGCCTCCCTCTCGCACCCTCTCCCTTTCCCTATCCCCATGCATAGATAGTCTAGACCGTAACTTGCTTGAGCCTGGATCAAATCGCATACTTTTTTCAGCCACAAATATGTAATTTGGTATGACGAATTTAGTGAACACAGTTTTAGAGAGCGCACGCAACGTTGAAACAGTCACACTGGCAATTTTGGCCTATTTTTTTCTATTTTCACGAGAAAAAAATAATCAATTTAAAATGCGATCAGGGAAATTTTAAAGTATAAATTCAGTATTCGGCGTAGGCTAGACGGGTTAGGTGACGTTGGTCGCCGTCGCGGCGGTAGGGGAGGTGTGTATGTGTCTTTTGTGTATGTGAGTAAAGAGCGATTCCCCTCCTCCTCCTCCTCCTCTTCTTCTCTCTCTCTATATATATCTCTATAACCATATCTCGGATTTACAATAAAAATATTTAAGAAAATATTGAGCTATATCAAATAGTAGAGCATGTCCAGTCTCACCAGCAACCACATTCACGAAAAAGTGAGAAACGGCCACAGGTATGGCCATTTCCCGCTCGAATTAGCTCCTGAAAGATCGCAATTTTACCTGTACAGCATAGCGGACGTTGCGAGGCGTCGACGCGCGCTTCCGCAGCTCGAACGGATAAGTTTGAAGCAAGTTGTGGTGATTTAAGTGCGAATTGTAACGATTGCCGCGTTATCTGTCGATTTAGCGTTACAAATGAGCGGTTGTGACTTTATATGAGTTCAGCTTGTCTTGAGCTAATTATCAGGTGTTAAATTAAATTGTAAACGTATGAATAAAGATACGGCGATTCGCTCTGGTCGTACAGAGACGCAATGGATAGAGTACGCCTCCCTCTCGCACCCTCTCCCTTTCCCTATCCCCATGCATAGATAGTCTAGACCGTAACTTGCTTGAGCCTGGATCAAATCGCATACTGTTTTCAGCCACAAATATGTAATTTGGTATGACGAATTTAGTTAACACAGTTTTAGAGAGCGCACGCAACGCTGAAACAGTCACACTGGCAATTTTGGCCTATTTTTTTCAATTTTCACGAGAAAAAAATCAATTTAACATGCGATCAGGGAAATTTTAAAGTATAAATTCAGTATTCGGTGTAGGCTAGACGGGCGGATAGGTGGCGTTGGTCGCCGTCGTGGCGGTAGGGGAGGTGTGTATGTGTCTTTTGTGTATGTGAGTGAAGAGCGATTCCCCTCCTCCTCCTCCTCCTCCTCTTCTCTCTCTCTCTCTATATCTCTATAACCATATCTCGGATTTACAATAAAAATATTTATGAAAATATTGAGCTATATCAAATAGTAGAGCATGCCCAGTCTCACCAGCAACCACGTCACGAAAAAGTGAGAAACGGCCACAGGTATGGCCATTTCCCGCTCGAATTAGCTCCTGAAAATTCGCAATTTTACCTGTACAGCATAGCGGACGTTGCGAGGCGTCGACGCGCGCTTCCGCAGCTCGAACGGATAAGTTTGAAGCAAGTTGTGGTGATTTAAGTGCGAATTGTAACGATTGCCGCGTTATCTGTCGATTTAGCGTTACAAATGAGCGGTTGTGACTTTATATGAGTTCAGCTTGTCTTGAGCTAATTATCAGGTGTCAAATTAAATTGTAAACGTATGAATAAAGATACGCCGATTCGCTCTGGTCGTACAGAGACGCAATGGATAGAGTACGCCTCCCTCTCGCACCCTCTCCCTTTCCCTATCCCCATGCATAGATAGTCTAGACCGTAACTTGCTTGAGCCTGGATCAAATCGCATACTTTTTTCAGCCACAAATATGTAATTTGGTATGACGAATTTAGTGAACACAGTTTTAGAGAGCGCACGCAACGCTGAAACAGTCACACTGGCAATTTTGGCCTATTTTTTTCAATTTTCACGAGAAAAAAATCAATTTAACATGCGATCAGGGAAATTTTAAAGTATAAATTCAGTATTCGGTGTAGGCTAGACGGGCGGATAGGTGGCGTTGGTCGCCGTCGTGGCGGTAGGGGAGGTGTGTATGTGTCTTTTGTGTATGTGAGTGAAGAGCGATTCCCCTCCTCCTCCTCCTCCTCCTCTTCTCTCTCTCTCTCTATATCTCTATAACCATATCTCGGATTTACAATAAAAATATTTATGAAAATATTGAGCTATATCAAATAGTAGAGCATGCCCAGTCTCACCAGCAACCACGTCACGAAAAAGTGAGAAACGGCCACAGGTATGGCCATTTCCCGCTCGAATTAGCTCCTGAAAATTCGCAATTTTACCTGTACAGCATAGCGGACGTTGCGAGGCGTCGACGCGCGCTTCCGCAGCTCGAACGGATAAGTTTGAAGCAAGTTGTGGTGATTTAAGTGCGAATTGTAACGATTGCCGCGTTATCTGTCGATTTAGCGTTACAAATGAGCGGTTGTGACTTTATATGAGTTCAGCTTGTCTTGAGCTAATTATCAGGTGTCAAATTAAATTGTAAACGTATGAATAAAGATACGCCGATTCGCTCTGGTCGTACAGAGACGCAATGGATAGAGTACGCCTCCCTCTCGCACCCTCTCCCTTTCCCTATCCCCATGCATAGATAGTCTAGACCGTAACTTGCTTGAGCCTGGATCAAATCGCATACTTTTTTCAGCCACAAATATGTAATTTGGTATGACGAATTTAGTGAACACAGTTTTAGAGAGCGCACGCAACGCTGAAACAGTCACACTGGCAATTTTGGCCTATTTTTTTCAATTTTCACGAGAAAAAAATCAATTTAACATGCGATCAGGGAAATTTTAAAGTATAAATTCAGTATTCGGCGTAGGCTAGACGGGTTAGGTGACGTTGGTCGCCGTCGCGGCGGTAGGGGAGGTGTGTATGTGTCTTTTGTGTATGTGAGTAAAGAGCGATTCCCCTCCTCCTCCTCCTCCTCTTCTTCTCTCTCTATATATATATCTCTATAACCATATCTCGGATTTACAATAAAAATATTTAAGAAAATATTGAGCTATATCAAATAGTAGAGCATGTCCAGTCTCACCAGCAACCACATTCACGAAAAAGTGAGAAACGGCCACAGGTATGGCCATTTCCCGCTCGAATTAGCTCCTGAAAGTTCGCAATTTTACCTGTACAGCATAGCGGACGTTGCGAGGCGTCGACGCGCGCTTCCGCAGCTCGAACGGATAAGTTTGAAGCAAGTTGTGGTGATTTAAGTGCGAATTGTAACGATTGCCGCGTTATCTGTCGATTTAGCGTTACAAATGAGCGGTTGTGACTTTATATGAGTTCAGCTTGTCTTGAGCTAATTATCAGGTGTCAAATTAAATTGTAAACGTATGAATAAAGATACGGCGATTCGCTCTGGTCGTACAGAGACGCAATGGATAGAGTACGCCTCCCTCTCGCACCCTCTCCCTTTCCCTATCCCCATGCATAGATAGTCTAGACCGTAACTTGCTTGAGCCTGGATCAAATCGCATACTGTTTTCAGCCACAAATATGTAATTTGGTATGACGAATTTAGTTAACACAGTTTTAGAGAGCGCACGCAACGCTGAAACAGTCACACTGGCAATTTTGGCCTATTTTTTCAATTTTCACGAGAAAAAAATCAATTTAACATGCGATCAGGGAAATTTTAAAGTATAAATTCAGTATTCGGTGTAGGCTAGACGGGCGGATAGGTGGCGTTGGTCGCCGTCGTGGCGGTAGGGGAGGTGTGTATGTGTCTTTTGTGTATGTGAGTGAAGAGCGATTCCCCTCCTCCTCCTCCTCCTCCTCTTCTCTCTCTCTCTCTATATCTCTATAACCATATCTCGGATTTACAATAAAAATATTTATGAAAATATTGAGCTATATCAAATAGTAGAGCATGCCCAGTCTCACCAGCAACCACGTCACGAAAAAGTGAGAAACGGCCACAGGTATGGCCATTTCCCGCTCGAATTAGCTCCTGAAAATTCGCAATTTTACCTGTACAGCATAGCGGACGTTGCGAGGCGTCGACGCGCGCTTCCGCAGCTCGAACGGATAAGTTTGAAGCAAGTTGTGGTGATTTAAGTGCGAATTGTAACGATTGCCGCGTTATCTGTCGATTTAGCGTTACAAATGAGCGGTTGTGACTTTATATGAGTTCAGCTTGTCTTGAGCTAATTATCAGGTGTCAAATTAAATTGTAAACGTATGAATAAAGATACGCCGATTCGCTCTGGTCGTACAGAGACGCAATGGATAGAGTACGCCTCCCTCTCGCACCCTCTCCCTTTCCCTATCCCCATGCATAGATAGTCTAGACCGTAACTTGCTTGAGCCTGGATCAAATCGCATACTTTTTTCAGCCACAAATATGTAATTTGGTATGACGAATTTAGTGAACACAGTTTTAGAGAGCGCACGCAACGTTGAAACAGTCACACTGGCAATTTTGGCCTATTTTTTTCTATTTTCACGAGAAAAAAATAATCAATTTAAAATGCGATCAGGGAAATTTTAAAGTATAAATTCAGTATTCGGCGTAGGCTAGACGGGTTAGGTGACGTTGGTCGCCGTCGCGGCGGTAGGGGAGGTGTGTATGTGTCTTTTGTGTATGTGAGTAAAGAGCGATTCCCCTCCTCCTCCTCCTCCTCTTCTTCTCTCTCTCTATATATATCTCTATAACCATATCTCGGATTTACAATAAAAATATTTAAGAAAATATTGAGCTATATCAAATAGTAGAGCATGTCCAGTCTCACCAGCAACCACATTCACGAAAAAGTGAGAAACGGCCACAGGTATGGCCATTTCCCGCTCGAATTAGCTCCTGAAAGATCGCAATTTTACCTGTACAGCATAGCGGACGTTGCGAGGCGTCGACGCGCGCTTCCGCAGCTCGAACGGATAAGTTTGAAGCAAGTTGTGGTGATTTAAGTGCGAATTGTAACGATTGCCGCGTTATCTGTCGATTTAGCGTTACAAATGAGCGGTTGTGACTTTATATGAGTTCAGCTTGTCTTGAGCTAATTATCAGGTGTTAAATTAAATTGTAAACGTATGAATAAAGATACGGCGATTCGCTCTGGTCGTACAGAGACGCAATGGATAGAGTACGCCTCCCTCTCGCACCCTCTCCCTTTCCCTATCCCCATGCATAGATAGTCTAGACCGTAACTTGCTTGAGCCTGGATCAAATCGCATACTGTTTTCAGCCACAAATATGTAATTTGGTATGACGAATTTAGTTAACACAGTTTTAGAGAGCGCACGCAACGCTGAAACAGTCACACTGGCAATTTTGGCCTATTTTTTTCAATTTTCACGAGAAAAAAATCAATTTAACATGCGATCAGGGAAATTTTAAAGTATAAATTCAGTATTCGGTGTAGGCTAGACGGGCGGATAGGTGGCGTTGGTCGCCGTCGTGGCGGTAGGGGAGGTGTGTATGTGTCTTTTGTGTATGTGAGTGAAGAGCGATTCCCCTCCTCCTCCTCCTCCTCCTCTTCTCTCTCTCTCTCTATATCTCTATAACCATATCTCGGATTTACAATAAAAATATTTATGAAAATATTGAGCTATATCAAATAGTAGAGCATGCCCAGTCTCACCAGCAACCACGTCACGAAAAAGTGAGAAACGGCCACAGGTATGGCCATTTCCCGCTCGAATTAGCTCCTGAAAATTCGCAATTTTACCTGTACAGCATAGCGGACGTTGCGAGGCGTCGACGCGCGCTTCCGCAGCTCGAACGGATAAGTTTGAAGCAAGTTGTGGTGATTTAAGTGCGAATTGTAACGATTGCCGCGTTATCTGTCGATTTAGCGTTACAAATGAGCGGTTGTGACTTTATATGAGTTCAGCTTGTCTTGAGCTAATTATCAGGTGTCAAATTAAATTGTAAACGTATGAATAAAGATACGCCGATTCGCTCTGGTCGTACAGAGACGCAATGGATAGAGTACGCCTCCCTCTCGCACCCTCTCCCTTTCCCTATCCCCATGCATAGATAGTCTAGACCGTAACTTGCTTGAGCCTGGATCAAATCGCATACTTTTTTCAGCCACAAATATGTAATTTGGTATGACGAATTTAGTGAACACAGTTTTAGAGAGCGCACGCAACGCTGAAACAGTCACACTGGCAATTTTGGCCTATTTTTTTCAATTTTCACGAGAAAAAAATCAATTTAACATGCGATCAGGGAAATTTTAAAGTATAAATTCAGTATTCGGTGTAGGCTAGACGGGCGGATAGGTGGCGTTGGTCGCCGTCGTGGCGGTAGGGGAGGTGTGTATGTGTCTTTTGTGTATGTGAGTGAAGAGCGATTCCCCTCCTCCTCCTCCTCCTCCTCTTCTCTCTCTCTCTCTATATCTCTATAACCATATCTCGGATTTACAATAAAAATATTTATGAAAATATTGAGCTATATCAAATAGTAGAGCATGCCCAGTCTCACCAGCAACCACGTCACGAAAAAGTGAGAAACGGCCACAGGTATGGCCATTTCCCGCTCGAATTAGCTCCTGAAAATTCGCAATTTTACCTGTACAGCATAGCGGACGTTGCGAGGCGTCGACGCGCGCTTCCGCAGCTCGAACGGATAAGTTTGAAGCAAGTTGTGGTGATTTAAGTGCGAATTGTAACGATTGCCGCGTTATCTGTCGATTTAGCGTTACAAATGAGCGGTTGTGACTTTATATGAGTTCAGCTTGTCTTGAGCTAATTATCAGGTGTCAAATTAAATTGTAAACGTATGAATAAAGATACGCCGATTCGCTCTGGTCGTACAGAGACGCAATGGATAGAGTACGCCTCCCTCTCGCACCCTCTCCCTTTCCCTATCCCCATGCATAGATAGTCTAGACCGTAACTTGCTTGAGCCTGGATCAAATCGCATACTTTTTTCAGCCACAAATATGTAATTTGGTATGACGAATTTAGTGAACACAGTTTTAGAGAGCGCACGCAACGCTGAAACAGTCACACTGGCAATTTTGGCCTATTTTTTTCAATTTTCACGAGAAAAAAATCAATTTAACATGCGATCAGGGAAATTTTAAAGTATAAATTCAGTATTCGGCGTAGGCTAGACGGGTTAGGTGACGTTGGTCGCCGTCGCGGCGGTAGGGGAGGTGTGTATGTGTCTTTTGTGTATGTGAGTAAAGAGCGATTCCCCTCCTCCTCCTCCTCCTCTTCTTCTCTCTCTATATATATATCTCTATAACCATATCTCGGATTTACAATAAAAATATTTAAGAAAATATTGAGCTATATCAAATAGTAGAGCATGTCCAGTCTCACCAGCAACCACATTCACGAAAAAGTGAGAAACGGCCACAGGTATGGCCATTTCCCGCTCGAATTAGCTCCTGAAAGTTCGCAATTTTACCTGTACAGCATAGCGGACGTTGCGAGGCGTCGACGCGCGCTTCCGCAGCTCGAACGGATAAGTTTGAAGCAAGTTGTGGTGATTTAAGTGCGAATTGTAACGATTGCCGCGTTATCTGTCGATTTAGCGTTACAAATGAGCGGTTGTGACTTTATATGAGTTCAGCTTGTCTTGAGCTAATTATCAGGTGTCAAATTAAATTGTAAACGTATGAATAAAGATACGGCGATTCGCTCTGGTCGTACAGAGACGCAATGGATAGAGTACGCCTCCCTCTCGCACCCTCTCCCTTTCCCTATCCCCATGCATAGATAGTCTAGACCGTAACTTGCTTGAGCCTGGATCAAATCGCATACTGTTTTCAGCCACAAATATGTAATTTGGTATGACGAATTTAGTTAACACAGTTTTAGAGAGCGCACGCAACGCTGAAACAGTCACACTGGCAATTTTGGCCTATTTTTTTCAATTTTCACGAGAAAAAAATCAATTTAACATGCGATCAGGGAAATTTTAAAGTATAAATTCAGTATTCGGTGTAGGCTAGACGGGGGATAGGTGGCGTTGGTCGCCGTCGCGGCGGTAGGGGAGGTGTGTATGTGTCTTTTGTGTATGTGAGTAAAGAGCGATTCCCCTCCTCCTCCTCCTCCTCCTCTTCTCTCTCTCTCTCTATATCTCTATAACCATATCTCGGATTTACAATAAAAATATTTATGAAAATATTGAGCTATATCAAATAGTAGAGCATGCCCAGTCTCACCAGCAACCACGTCACGAAAAAGTGAGAAACGGCCACAGGTATGGCCATTTCCCGCTCGAATTAGCTCCTGAAAATTCGCAATTTTACCTGTACAGCATAGCGGACGTTGCGAGGCGTCGACGCGCGCTTCCGCAGCTCGAACGGATAAGTTTGAAGCAAGTTGTGGTGATTTAAGTGCGAATTGTAACGATTGCCGCGTTATCTGTCGATTTAGCGTTACAAATGAGCGGTTGTGACTTTATATGAGTTCAGCTTGTCTTGAGCTAATTATCAGGTGTCAAATTAAATTGTAAACGTATGAATAAAGATACGCCGATTCGCTCTGGTCGTACAGAGACGCAATGGATAGAGTACGCCTCCCTCTCGCACCCTCTCCCTTTCCCTATCCCCATGCATAGATAGTCTAGACCGTAACTTGCTTGAGCCTGGATCAAATCGCATACTTTTTTCAGCCACAAATATGTAATTTGGTATGACGAATTTAGTGAACACAGTTTTAGAGAGCGCACGCAACGCTGAAACAGTCACACTGGCAATTTTGGCCTATTTTTTTCAATTTTCACGAGAAAAAAATCAATTTAACATGCGATCAGGGAAATTTTAAAGTATAAATTCAGTATTCGGCGTAGGCTAGACGGGTTAGGTGACGTTGGTCGCCGTCGCGGCGGTAGGGGAGGTGTGTATGTGTCTTTTGTGTATGTGAGTAAAGAGCGATTCCCCTCCTCCTCCTCCTCCTCTTCTTCTCTCTCTATATATATATCTCTATAACCATATCTCGGATTTACAATAAAAATATTTAAGAAAATATTGAGCTATATCAAATAGTAGAGCATGTCCAGTCTCACCAGCAACCACATTCACGAAAAAGTGAGAAACGGCCACAGGTATGGCCATTTCCCGCTCGAATTAGCTCCTGAAAGTTCGCAATTTTACCTGTACAGCATAGCGGACGTTGCGAGGCGTCGACGCGCGCTTCCGCAGCTCGAACGGATAAGTTTGAAGCAAGTTGTGGTGATTTAAGTGCGAATTGTAACGATTGCCGCGTTATCTGTCGATTTAGCGTTACAAATGAGCGGTTGTGACTTTATATGAGTTCAGCTTGTCTTGAGCTAATTATCAGGTGTCAAATTAAATTGTAAACGTATGAATAAAGATACGGCGATTCGCTCTGGTCGTACAGAGACGCAATGGATAGAGTACGCCTCCCTCTCGCACCCTCTCCCTTTCCCTATCCCCATGCATAGATAGTCTAGACCGTAACTTGCTTGAGCCTGGATCAAATCGCATACTGTTTTCAGCCACAAATATGTAATTTGGTATGACGAATTTAGTTAACACAGTTTTAGAGAGCGCACGCAACGCTGAAACAGTCACACTGGCAATTTTGGCCTATTTTTTTCAATTTTCACGAGAAAAAAATCAATTTAACATGCGATCAGGGAAATTTTAAAGTATAAATTCAGTATTCGGTGTAGGCTAGACGGGGGATAGGTGGCGTTGGTCGCCGTCGCGGCGGTAGGGGAGGTGTGTATGTGTCTTTTGTGTATGTGAGTAAAGAGCGATTCCCCTCCTCCTCCTCCTCCTCCTCTTCTCTCTCTCTCTCTATATCTCTATAACCATATCTCGGATTTACAATAAAAATATTTATGAAAATATTGAGCTATATCAAATAGTAGAGCATGCCCAGTCTCACCAGCAACCACGTCACGAAAAAGTGAGAAACGGCCACAGGTATGGCCATTTCCCGCTCGAATTAGCTCCTGAAAATTCGCAATTTTACCTGTACAGCATAGCGGACGTTGCGAGGCGTCGACGCGCGCTTCCGCAGCTCGAACGGATAAGTTTGAAGCAAGTTGTGGTGATTTAAGTGCGAATTGTAACGATTGCCGCGTTATCTGTCGATTTAGCGTTACAAATGAGCGGTTGTGACTTTATATGAGTTCAGCTTGTCTTGAGCTAATTATCAGGTGTCAAATTAAATTGTAAACGTATGAATAAAGATACGCCGATTCGCTCTGGTCGTACAGAGACGCAATGGATAGAGTACGCCTCCCTCTCGCACCCTCTCCCTTTCCCTATCCCCATGCATAGATAGTCTAGACCGTAACTTGCTTGAGCCTGGATCAAATCGCATACTTTTTTCAGCCACAAATATGTAATTTGGTATGACGAATTTAGTGAACACAGTTTTAGAGAGCGCACGCAACGCTGAAACAGTCACACTGGCAATTTTGGCCTATTTTTTTCAATTTTCACGAGAAAAAAATCAATTTAACATGCGATCAGGGAAATTTTAAAGTATAAATTCAGTATTCCTCGTAGGCTAGACGGGTTAGGTGACGTTGGTCGCCGTCGCGGCGGTAGGGGAGGTGTGTATGTGTCTTTTGTGTATGTGAGTAAAGAGCGATTCCCCTCCTCCTCCTCCTCCTCTTCTTCTCTCTCTATATATATATCTCTATAACCATATCTCGGATTTACAATAAAAATATTTATGAAAATATTGAGCTATATCAAATAGTAGAGCATGTCCAGTCTCACCAGCAACCACATTCACGAAAAAGTGAGAAACGGCCACAGGTATGGCCATTTCCCGCTCGAATTAGCTCCTGAAAGTTCGCAATTTTACCTGTACAGCATAGCGGACGTTGCGAGGCGTCGACGCGCACTTCCGCAGCTCGAACGGATAAGTTTGAAGCAAGTTGTGGTGATTTAAGTGCGAATTGTAACGATTGCCGCGTTATCTGTCGATTTAGCGTTACAAATGAGCGGTTGTGACTTTATATGAGTTCAGCTTGTCCATTATCAGGTGTCAAATTAAATTGTAAACGTATGAATAAAGATACGCCGATTCGCTCTGGTCGTACAGAGACGCAATGGATAGAGTACGCCTCCCTCTCGCACCCTCTCCCTTTCCCTATCCCCATGCATAGATAGTCTAGACCGTAACTTGCTTGAGCCTGGATCAAATCGCATACTTTTTTCAGCCACAAATATGTAATTTGGTATGACGAATTTAGTGAACACAGTTTTAGAGAGCGCACGCAACGTTGAAACAGTCACACTGGCAATTTCGGCCTATTTTTTTCTATTTTCACGAGAAAAAAATAATCAATTTAAAATGCGATCAGGGAAATTTTAAAGTATAAATTCAGTATTCGGCGTAGGCTAGACGGGTTAGGTGACGTTGGTCGCCGTCGCGGCGGTAGGGGAGGTGTGTATGTGTCTTTTGTGTATGTGAGTAAAGAGCGATTCCCCTCCTCCTCCTCCTCCTCCTCTTCTCTCTATATATATATATCTCTATAACCATATCTCGGATTTACAATAAAAATATTTATGAAAATATTGAGCTATATCAAATAGTAGAGCATGTCCAGTCTCACCAGCAACCACATTCACGAAAAAGTGAGAAACGGCCACAGGTATGGCCATTTCCCGCTCGAATTAGCTCCTGAAAGTTCGCAATTTTACCTGTACAGCATAGCGGACGTTGCGAGGCGTCGACGCGCGCTTCCGCAGCTCGAACGGATAAGTTTGAAGCAAGTTGTGGTGATTTAAGTGCGAATTGTAACGATTGCCGCGTTATCTGTCGATTTAGCGTTACAAATGAGCGGTTGTGACTTTATATGAGTTCAGCTTGTCTTGAGCTAATTATCAGGTGTCAAATTAAATTGTAAACGTATGAATAAAGATACGCCGATTCGCTCTGGTCGTACAGAGACGCAATGGATAGAGTACGCCTCCCTCTCGCACCCTCTCCCTTTCCCTATCCCCATGCATAGATAGTCTAGACCGTAACTTGCTTGAGCCTGGATCAAATCGCATACTTTTTTCAGCCACAAATATGTAATTTGGTATGACGAATTTAGTGAACACAGTTTTAGAGAGCGCACGCAACGTTGAAACAGTCACACTGGCAATTTTGGCCTATTTTTTTCTATTTTCACGAGAGAAAAATCAATTTAACATGCGATCAGGGAAATTTTAAAGTATAAATTCAGTATTCGGTGTAGGCTAGACGGGGGATAGGTGGCGTTGGTCGCCGTCGCGGCGGTAGGGGAGGTGTGTATGTGTCTTTTGTGTATGTGAGTAAAGAGCGATTCCCCTCCTCCTCCTCCTCCTCCTCTTCTCTCTCTCTCTATATATATCTCTATAACCATATCTCGGATTTACAATAAAAATATTTATGAAAATATTAAGCTATATCAAATAGTAGAGCATGTCCAGTCTCACCAGCAACCACATTCACGAAAAAGTGAGAAACGGCCACAGGTATGGCCATTTCCCGCTCGAATTAGCTCCTGAAAGTTCGCAATTTTACCTGTACAGCATAGCGGACGTTGCGAGGCGTCGACGCGCGCTTCCGCAGCTCGAACGGATAAGTTTGAAGCAAGTTGTGGTGATTTAAGTGCGAATTGTAACGATTGCCGCGTTATCTGTCGATTTAGCGTTACAAATGAGCGGTTGTGACTTTATATGAGTTCAGCTTGTCCATTATCAGGTGTCAAATTAAATTGTAAACGTATGAATAAAGATACGCCGATTCGCTCTGGTCGTACAGAGACGCAATGGATAGAGTACGCCTCCCTCTCGCACCCTCTCCCTTTCCCTATCCCCATGCATAGATAGTCTAGACCGTAACTTGCTTGAGCCTGGATCAAATCGCATACTTTTTTCAGCCACAAATATGTAATTTGGTATGACGAATTTAGTGAACACAGTTTTAGAGAGCGCACGCAACGTTGAAACAGTCACACTGGCAATTTCGGCCTATTTTTTTCTATTTTCACGAGAAAAAAATAATCAATTTAAAATGCGATCAGGGAAATTTTAAAGTATAAATTCAGTATTCGGCGTAGGCTAGACGGGTTAGGTGACGTTGGTCGCCGTCGCGGCGGTAGGGGAGGTGTGTATGTGTCTTTTGTGTATGTGAGTAAAGAGCGATTCCCCTCCTCCTCCTCCTCCTCCTCCTCTTCTCTCTATATATATATATCTCTATAACCATATCTCGGATTTACAATAAAAATATTTATGAAAATATTGAGCTATATCAAATAGTAGAGCATGTCCAGTCTCACCAGCAACCACATTCACGAAAAAGTGAGAAACGGCCACAGGTATGGCCATTTCCCGCTCGAATTAGCTCCTGAAAGTTCGCAATTTTACCTGTACAGCATAGCGGACGTTGCGAGGCGTCGACGCGCGCTTCCGCAGCTCGAACGGATAAGTTTGAAGCAAGTTGTGGTGATTTAAGTGCGAATTGTAACGATTGCCGCGTTATCTGTCGATTTAGCGTTACAAATGAGCGGTTGTGACTTTATATGAGTTCAGCTTGTCTTGAGCTAATTATCAGGTGTCAAATTAAATTGTAAACGTATGAATAAAGATACGCCGATTCGCTCTGGTCGTACAGAGACGCAATGGATAGAGTACGCCTCCCTCTCGCACCCTCTCCCTTTCCCTATCCCCATGCATAGATAGTCTAGACCGTAACTTGCTTGAGCCTGGATCAAATCGCATACTTTTTTCAGCCACAAATATGTAATTTGGTATGACGAATTTAGTGAACACAGTTTTAGAGAGCGCACGCAACGTTGAAACAGTCACACTGGCAATTTTGGCCTATTTTTTTCTATTTTCACGAGAGAAAAATCAATTTAACATGCGATCAGGGAAATTTTAAAGTATAAATTCAGTATTCGGTGTAGGCTAGACGGGGGATAGGTGGCGTTGGTCGCCGTCGCGGCGGTAGGGGAGGTGTGTATGTGTCTTTTGTGTATGTGAGTAAAGAGCGATTCCCCTCCTCCTCCTCCTCCTCCTCTTCTCTCTCTCTCTATATATATCTCTATAACCATATCTCGGATTTACAATAAAAATATTTATGAAAATATTAAGCTATATCAAATAGTAGAGCATGTCCAGTCTCACCAGCAACCACATTCACGAAAAAGTGAGAAACGGCCACAGGTATGGCCATTTCCCGCTCGAATTAGCTCCTGAAAGTTCGCAATTTTACCTGTACAGCATAGCGGACGTTGCGAGGCGTCGACGCGCGCTTCCGCAGCTCGAACGGATAAGTTTGAAGCAAGTTGTGGTGATTTAAGTGCGAATTGTAACGATTGCCGCGTTATCTGTCGATTTAGCGTTACAAATGAGCGGTTGTGACTTTATATGAGTTCAGCTTGTCCATTATCAGGTGTCAAATTAAATTGTAAACGTATGAATAAAGATACGCCGATTCGCTCTGGTCGTACAGAGACGCAATGGATAGAGTACGCCTCCCTCTCGCACCCTCTCCCTTTCCCTATCCCCATGCATAGATAGTCTAGACCGTAACTTGCTTGAGCCTGGATCAAATCGCATACTTTTTTCAGCCACAAATATGTAATTTGGTATGACGAATTTAGTGAACACAGTTTTAGAGAGCGCACGCAACGTTGAAACAGTCACACTGGCAATTTCGGCCTATTTTTTTCTATTTTCACGAGAAAAAAATAATCAATTTAAAATGCGATCAGGGAAATTTTAAAGTATAAATTCAGTATTCGGCGTAGGCTAGACGGGTTAGGTGACGTTGGTCGCCGTCGCGGCGGTAGGGGAGGTGTGTATGTGTCTTTTGTGTATGTGAGTAAAGAGCGATTCCCCTCCTCCTCCTCCTCCTCCTCCTCTTCTCTCTATATATATATATCTCTATAACCATATCTCGGATTTACAATAAAAATATTTATGAAAATATTGAGCTATATCAAATAGTAGAGCATGTCCAGTCTCACCAGCAACCACATTCACGAAAAAGTGAGAAACGGCCACAGGTATGGCCATTTCCCGCTCGAATTAGCTCCTGAAAGTTCGCAATTTTACCTGTACAGCATAGCGGACGTTGCGAGGCGTCGACGCGCGCTTCCGCAGCTCGAACGGATAAGTTTGAAGCAAGTTGTGGTGATTTAAGTGCGAATTGTAACGATTGCCGCGTTATCTGTCGATTTAGCGTTACAAATGAGCGGTTGTGACTTTATATGAGTTCAGCTTGTCTTGAGCTAATTATCAGGTGTCAAATTAAATTGTAAACGTATGAATAAAGATACGCCGATTCGCTCTGGTCGTACAGAGACGCAATGGATAGAGTACGCCTCCCTCTCGCACCCTCTCCCTTTCCCTATCCCCATGCATAGATAGTCTAGACCGTAACTTGCTTGAGCCTGGATCAAATCGCATACTTTTTTCAGCCACAAATATGTAATTTGGTATGACGAATTTAGTGAACACAGTTTTAGAGAGCGCACGCAACGTTGAAACAGTCACACTGGCAATTTTGGCCTATTTTTTTCTATTTTCACGAGAGAAAAATCAATTTAACATGCGATCAGGGAAATTTTAAAGTATAAATTCAGTATTCGGTGTAGGCTAGACGGGGGATAGGTGGCGTTGGTCGCCGTCGCGGCGGTAGGGGAGGTGTGTATGTGTCTTTTGTGTATGTGAGTAAAGAGCGATTCCCCTCCTCCTCCTCCTCCTCCTCTTCTCTCTCTCTCTATATATATCTCTATAACCATATCTCGGATTTACAATAAAAATATTTATGAAAATATTAAGCTATATCAAATAGTAGAGCATGTCCAGTCTCACCAGCAACCACATTCACGAAAAAGTGAGAAACGGCCACAGGTATGGCCATTTCCCGCTCGAATTAGCTCCTGAAAGTTCGCAATTTTACCTGTACAGCATAGCGGACGTTGCGAGGCGTCGACGCGCGCTTCCGCAGCTCGAACGGATAAGTTTGAAGCAAGTTGTGGTGATTTAAGTGCGAATTGTAACGATTGCCGCGTTATCTGTCGATTTCGCGTTACAGATGAGCGGTTGTGAGTTTATATGAGTTCAGCTTGTCTTGAGCTAATTATCAGGTGTCAAATTAAATTGTAAACGTATGAATAAAGATAAGCCGATTCGCTCTGGTCGTACAGAGACGCAATGGATAGAGTACGCCTCCCTCTCGCACCCTCTCCCTTTCCCTATCCCCATGCATAGATAGTCTAGACCGTAACTTGCTTGAGCCTGGATCAAATCGCATACTTTTTTCAGCCACAAATATGTAATTTGGTATGACGAATTTAGTGAACACAGTTTTAGAGAGCGCACGCAACGTTGAAACAGTCACACTGGCAATTTTGGCCTATTTTTTTCTATTTTCACGAGAAAAAAATAATCAATTTAAAATGCGATCAGGGAAATTTTAAAGTGTAAATTCAGTATACGGCGTAGGCTAGACGGGTTAGGTGACGTTGGTCGCCGTCGCGGCGGTAGGGGAGGTGTGTATGTGTCTTTTGTGTATGTGAGTGAAGAGCGATTCCCCTCCTCCTCCTCCTCCTCCTCCTCCTCTTCTCTCTCTCTATATCTCTATAACCATATCTCGGATTTACAATAAAAATATTTATGAAAATATTGAGCTATATCAAATAGTAGAGCATGTCCAGTCTCACCAGCAACCACAGTCACGAAAAAGTGAGAAACGGCCACAGGTATAACCATTTCCCGCTCGAATTAGCTTCTGAAAGTTCGCAATTTTACCTGTACAGCATAGCGGACGTTGCGAGGCGTCGACGCGCGCTTCCGCAGCTCGAACGGATAAGTTTGAAGCAAGTTGTGGTGATTTTTGTGCGAATTGTAAGGATTGCCGCGTTATCTGTCGATTTCGCGTTACAAATGAGCGGTTGTGACTTTCTATGAGTTCAGCTTTCCTTGAGCTAATTATCAGGTGTCAAATTAAATTGTAAACGTACGAATAAAGATACACCGATTCGCTCTGGTCGTACAGAGACGCAATGGATAGAGTACGCCTCCCTCTCGCTCCCCCTCCTTTTCCCTATCCCCATGCATAGATAGTCTAGACCGTAACTTGCTTGAGCCTGGATCAAATCGCATACTTTTTTCAGCCACAAATATGTAATTTGGTCATTTGACATGACATTGAACAACTTTATCAGCTAATGGGTGTTACGTAGCTGGGTTGCCATGAAATTTCTCCATTCCGAACGATTGTGCCTCGCAATTTGCATGAATTGAGGACCAGCAGCCTTCACGAAATCGTCCCTCCATCTTTTGACTGGACCTCCCTGTTTCCTCTTGCAACTGGGGGTCCAATTGAGCACACTCAGCGACCATCGATCATGTCGCAGTCTCGAGAGCCTCTCTACCCACAACCATCTCCGTCTCTCCGCTTCCCTAACAACGTCCTTGAAATTTGTAATGTCACGGATTTGCTCATTGGATATTCGGTCCAGAATTGAAACCCCGAGAGTTTTACGTTCGAGTCTACGCTGGGCAACTGACAGCCTTTGCTTTTCACGTTTACTGAGATACCATGTTTCGGCGCCATAAAGGAATGCAGGGAGGACCACCCCATCAAACAGCCGTTTTTTCAAATACATTGGACAACCCCTTTTGCGGAAGAATTCCGAATATTTGCAGAATGCCCAGTTCCCACTTCGAATTCTTCGGTGAATTTCACCCTCAAACCGTTTTATTCCCAGAGTAATTTCCTGCCCGAAATACACAACCCTTTCCATAACCTTCACCTGATCTCCCGCAACGGTAACCGGTTCACTTCTTGGATTGGTAGATAGCGCCACAGTTTTATTCCCGTTGAGTACATGATAGGTGTTTAAAAAAATTTCCACGAGATCAATGACCAAACATCCCATTTTGAGTCCACCTTTTTGGCTGAAGAAGATTCCAAGTGGATCCACCCCTATTACATCTGTGAAATTAGAGCGCGTAGAAACCGTTTGCACCAACTGTGCCACTTCCATCCCGTTCCCTGCAGTCTTACAGCGGTTGCGGGGCATTACTTTGGTTCAGGATTTCGTACGCACTGCGCTGAAGAAGAAGTGGCTGCATAAGCTCTCGAATGATACGTGATTGAAGTGGAGCCGATCTGTGATCGAGAAGTTTCCTCGTCGCAGCAGAAGAAAAGATGGTCCCTGACAAGATGGTGCGACCTCAAACGAAGAGCAGGAACAACAGAGACCTCGACATAACGAACTCTTGATAAATGTGATTTAAATGAATGAAATGAATTCTAAAACGTCCCGTTCCAGAACGGCTGTTCCAGAATATCGTAACTACATACTAAAAATTAAATGTATTAGGTTTGCGGGAAAATTTTGCAGGTTTTTTATTGGTTTTAAAAACAACTCCTAAACGAAGCCGAGGCAGAATCAAAGGTAGGCGCCATGAGTGTCCACCACCGTCTGCCAACGTGTGGGCAACTGGTCGATGCCCTCCTTCCAGAAGCTGAGGGGCTGGGAATCGAAGAAGTCGGAGAGTGTCTTTCGAAGGTCGCGATGTGTTCTGGCTGTTCATCCTTGTCGACCCACAGGGGGCGGCGCACCACATTATCGTAGATGACCAACTTTTCATCTCCAGTGATCAGCGTGTTGAGAAACTGGCGGCGGTGGTTAATGGAGAGCAATGAAGATGACGCATCAATGTGACACTGGAAGTCGAAATTCGACAGGGCATGAGCAACCCATCTTCCGATTTTTTGTACTTTTCCAATCTTCCGCAATCTTCAATGGAACTTTGGTGCACTCCAAGGGACTCCGCATACGCACATGTGGTTTGACAGGGGTTTTTTTTCCTCCTCCGCCTGCAGGGTCTCCAGATCCAATTCCATAGGCCGACTGGAGCGGTTTTCGTCGTCTGGCGAAAAATTGCCAGATTTGAAACCGCGATACTAGCGGATGCAGGTAACGATGGAGATGACACCTGGACCATAAGCCTCCAGTAGGTCCCGATGGGCGGCAACCGCTGGCTTCTTCAGAATGTACAGAAGACGCAGGACATGGCGGAGATGATTTCGATCTGGCTCAAACTTTGATATCATCTGACCTGAAAAGAAAGTCTGTGAGACTAACTGATATGCGTTTAAGAAGCACAACACGCAGGCTACACACGCACAACACGGCAATAAATAAACTCGAACGAGCACGGAATATCGGGTCGACAAAGTGAACCATACAAAACTTTCCCGCCAACCTAATACACGTTAGTTCAGCCTCTGTAATAGCAGGGCAACAATGAAATAAGGGCGAATCCCGTTTTCCAACTCTGGACGAAGTTGGAGAAAAAAGATGAAATATATAGAAAGAAAGGCGGATGCTAGGCGGGTTTGGTGGTATGCATTAGAATCAGACCTGGGATTTTTTGAAAATATTTTTAAAAAAAAATTTTGATCAAAAAATTCAAAAAATGGCTCAAAAATTTTTTGAATTCAAAATTTTTTGAAAAAGTTCTTTACTTCGTTTAAAAGGATACTAAGCAATTCAGACAAATCATTTTTGCTTGAAAAAGTGGCTAAAACGTTCAATTGCGCAATTAACAAATTCTGAAACATGAAAAAAACATCATACAATATTTTTTCACTTTCTACGTCAATGCATTGGGCACACTAATCCATACTAAAACCCATAGAATCCGTTTCATCAAGGCCGTGGAAAATGATAAAAATGGGAATTTAGTTAAGTTTTTTCAAATGTTGTCACAATTTTCCACAAATGTTTCGCTTTTTTTTGTTTTAACGGCACTTTTTTACATTTAATTTTTTTTTGATTTTTTGAGAAAAATTCAAAAAACTTTTTTGATTTTGAATTTTTTTAAATGGTCAAAAAATTTAAAAAAATTAAAAAATCAAAATCAAAAAATCCCAGCCCAGATTAGAATGGGCGCGTGTGCGAGATGACATACAATGATTCTCTCTATCACACTCTCCGCCATCCTGAAATTTTCAGAAAAATTCAATTTCGCAAAAGCGTATTTTGCGAGATACAAAATTTTGTTGCGGTATTTTGCGAGATCTGACCCAAGGCTGTGCGGCAACGCGTTTGCGGTTTGCCGAATTGCCGAAATTTCAAAAATCGGCAATGTATATTAAAAAAAACCCTTATGGCTAAAAAATTTAATTTTAAGTTAATTTTTTTAAATAAAAAAAATAGATGCTTTTTTTCTTAAAGCATTTTCAAAACCATTTTGAATTTTTCTGTGCAATTTATTAAAGCATTTCGCTTTCTCCTCAGCATTTCCACATAAAGTTGTTCCTTTCTAACACCATTCTTCTTATGGCAATGCCATTTTATCACGAATATACGGTCGTTTTTCCAGTTTATACAATAGTTTATTGATGGAATTAAGTCCAGAATTCTTAAAAATCTCAAAAATATGTTTTTGGAAAAAAATGTCGAAAATAGTTTTTCGAAATTTGCCGGTTTGACGAATTACCGTAAATATGGGTTGCAGGACAACCTTGATCTGACCGGAATGGCTTCAGGAACCACCACACTCTCACCTCTCTTGCCTCCACTTCTACGGCAAAATGACTACGCTAAAAGTTGAATTTTCAAATTTTCTGAAACTGTTTCATAGAAAATTTATTTCAGGCGTGAGCGATCATTGCATTTTACCATTGAGGCAATGTCAGAAATGTGTAGCATCATCGAGTAACGAGAAATGATTAAAAACGCCAATTCAACAGGTAAAATAAACACGATACTACGAATCCCTAAACTAGGTTGTCCAAGTTACCTGAGCATTCTGATTACCTAAATCAGATCAGAGGCTCTAATCAAAATCTGGGCTTCTGGAGTAGTGCCATAATTTTTACTGAAGTGAACTTTAATTTTTGTTTCCTAATTTAAAATTTTTGTAAAATGTCATAAATTTTTGAAATTGTCCTTTTTAGGTCAAATCAGTGTTCGAAATTTTAAAAGAAACGTGCTATAAATGCTTTGACACATGCTCTGTTCTCATATATTCCATCACAATATTTTATCTGGGGCGGGGAGCGTAGGGAAACATCAGGAGAGATCAGCATCCGCACCACTGGAGCCATCCGAGGAGTGAGCGGAGTCATCCGGGGCTTGTTCAACAGCAGGGTGTGACGCGTTGTCAGACTCCTCCGGGAGTTGTTCATCAGCAGGGGGTGACGCGTTTTCAGACTCCACCGGCAGTTGTTCATCAGCAGGGGGTGACGCGTTGTCAGACTCCTCCGGGAGTTGTTCATCAGCAGGGGGTGCAGCGTTGTCAGACTCCTCCGGGAGTTGTTCATCAGCAGGGGGTGACGCGTTGTCAGACTCCTCCGGGAGTTGTTCATCAGCAGGGGGTGACGCGTTGTCAGACTCCTCCGGGAGTTGTTCATCAGCAGGGGGTGACGCGTTGTCAGACTCCTCCGGGAGTTGTTCATCAGCAGGGGGTGACGCGTTGTCAGACTCCTCCGGGAGATGTTCATCAGCAGGGGGTGACGCGTTGTCAGACTCCTCCGGGAGTTGTTCATCAGCAGGGGGTGACGCGTTGTCAGACTCCTCCGGGAGTTGTTCATCAGCAGGGGGTGACGCGTTGTCAGACTCCTCCGGGAGTTGTTCATCAGCAGGGGGTGACGCGTTGTCAGACTCCTCCGGGATAGAAAGAGCTGGGGTGGACACCTTCTCGACGTCCTCCGTGGCATCAGGAGCTGGGGTGGACTCCTTGTCGACGTCCTCCGTGGCATCAGGAGCTGGGGTGGACTCCTTGTCGACGTCTTCCGTTTCAGCAGGAGCTAGGGTGGACTCCTTTTCGACGTCCTCCGTGGCATCAGGAGCTGGGGTGGACTCCTTGTCGACGTCCTCCGTGGCATCAGGAGCTGGGGTGGACTCCTTGTCGACGTCTTCCGTTTCAGCAGGAGCTAGGGTGGACTCCTTTTCGACGTCCTCCGTGGCATCAGGAGCTGGGGTGGACTCCTTGTCGACGTCCTCCGTGGCATCAAGAGCTTGGGTGGACACCTTCTCGACGTCCTCCGTGGCATCAGGAGCTGGGGTGGACTCCTTGTCGACGTCCTCCGTGGCATCAGGAGCTGGGGTGGACTCCTTGTCGACGTCTTCCGTTTCAGCAGGAGCTGGGGTGGACTCCTTGTCGACGTCCTCCGTGGCATCAGGAGCTGGGGTGGACTCCTTGTCGTCTTCCGTGGCAGCAAGAGCTGGGGTGGACTCCTTGTCGTCGTCATCCAAGGCAGCAGGAGCTGGGGTGGACTCCTTGTCGTCGTCATCCAAGGCAGCAGGAGCTGGGGTGGACTCCTTGTCGTCTTCCGTGGCAGCAAGGGCTGGGGTGGACTCCTTGTCGTCGTCATCCAAGGCAGCAGGAGCTGGGGTGGACTCCTTGTCGTCGTCTTCCGAGGCCTGATCAGAAGCTGGGGTGGAGGCATTCTGGTCCGGCTGAAACAGAATAATGACTATTGAGATAATATGCAAAAGCTTACAACAGGTGCAGGAGTAGATCTGTTTAGAAGTTGGAAGAGGATTCCCTATAAAGAATATTATTATTATTATTATTATTATAATTATTATTATCAACATTATAAACATAAACATTATGGGTATGTGTTAAACAGCGAGATCGCAATCCGTAACAAATTATCAGGTACTACCTATCTTCAAAGCTTGAAGTGTACTTAAACTACGTCACTCACTTTAAAGTTATCTTTAAGCAAAAAACTAGAAGACTAAGTAAACTACAAGTGAAAGAATAAGATGAATCGCAGTTTTTTTGATTAAATGAAATGGATCACTTACAGAGGTGTCTACATTACTGTCATGAGCAATTTCAAAATTTCCGTCTTTAATTTCCTTGTCTATTTCCTCCTTACGTTTATCAAACTCATCCTTAATATATTAGTTACTTGTGGTAAATAGTAGATCTCACGGTATACCTTCATTGCAGTATTAAATTCTGTATTAACTTTTTCAGCAGTCCCCGTCAGATTAGTCGCTTGAACAAACTCCATTGGATAGGTAAGAGACTTGTTCAATGCTCGCATCTCGTGGAACTGGAAGCATGATTAGATTAGGTACAATGACAACTAATAATTAGAGCTTGCTATTCGGAGGTTGCGGACCCGCAATGGGGTCGTGAAATAGCAACCTCGGAGGGAGGTTCGGGGAGCAACCCGAATAGCCAACTGTACTAATAATGATGAACTTACGGCAGCCTGTCCGAGTGCTTTACCCTCAGGAAGAGGGCCTGCATAAGCAGAATAGAAGACGAAGGCGAGAATGAAGAGCGAGCGATAGTTCACCATTCTCGATGGAATGAACTATCGAAAGTGAATGGAGCAAGCGATCGAATGCATTTTGTAGGTTCGAAAAATCTAAATTAATTTTGAATATGACCTTTGCGCTTTGTCTTCGTAATTGTATTCATCGTGACGGCCTTTGCATTGTCTTTATAATTCATTCGTCGTCCTCATTCACTCTTCAATCCATTCATTCTCGTCTTCCTCGATTGCACTGGTCGACATGCGTTCTCTTCTCTTCCCTCTCATTCCTCTTGTAATTCTCATCGCCGTTGATCTATCTACCCAACAGGTTGGATTTGTATAATACACTCCCAGATAATGCCCACGCTACGCTACGGGATTGTTTTCTGAGATGTATTATACAATTTCTTGTCATCCATAAATCATGCCCCATTTCAGTCGGCTGTACCAGTACATACCTTCACAGCTCATCTTGATGTGAGTTATCCCTACAATCTCTATCTCTGATATGGTGACCATCGTTCAGAATCTCCTTCAATTCGACCATAAAGTGATCAATGCGACCAAAGTCGAGGATTATCTTAATGAATTCGCTCGTGAATACGTACAGGCCCAGATTGATTTGTACAAAAACCAAAGCCAGGCTGCACCTGCTGGAAGAAAGAGAAGAGTAAGTGTAACATATATATGTGCGATATCAAATTGTTTGTGTTCAGGGAACCCTTGAAGATCTCGCAAACAAGGTCTATACACTGAAGATTGTCAAGAGAAAAAAGTCAAGCCACTAGATGTGATAGCATTTTTTATCGTATTCTTCGATATGATAAAGAATTAATTGAGATTATCTTGCAAACTACACTTAAAACATCGACAATGAACTAATGAATTACAAGTATATTTAAAATACACTGAATATTTCATTCCGTCAACAGACAAGGGCCGGTGCATCAAAATATTTGACGGTTTTGTTTAAGAATTGTTTCATACTAATTCAGTGATGCTGAGTCCGGCTAAACACTTGATTAGTACAGACAACTGATTTCTGAGATAGGACTACTCCAGAAGCCCAGATCGCCTCAAAAGCAAGCGGATACATGGTCGAATTAGATCAAAGATCAATCACTCGGTAACTATAGTTTTGATCTCCGAATCCCCTGCGCATTGAATTGACCTTGAATTATCACTGGCGTGGCACTAATCTTCCGCAGGACTTCGAGTGCTTTGAGAACTAAAAACTGGATGTACTTTTACATTTTCACCGTTATGCTCCGACTAATATGTCTAACCACTCTAGAATACAAAAAAAAGCGAGAGAGTATGGCCAGAGTGGAGAGTGCAAAACGATGCCTTTAATCATATTAAATAGAATTATGTTTAATTAGCATTTAATTAGAATATGATTACGTGAGGCTTTGCGGTTAAAAATAAGATTCGGTTTGACCTTGATCTTTGATCTTCGAGTGAGATCTTTGGTCTTCGATCTTTGAGTGTGGTCAAAGATCGAAGACCGGGGCCGAAACATCGATCGCGTTTCTCTAACAAGCTCAGAAACACCGTTAGACTATCTAAATAATATTTTACCAAATCTCATCCTTCAATATTTGATCTTTGATCTCTCATATCTTCAGACAATTTCATATGCCTTGAATAACTTGATGCACTTTTCCTTTACGTTTTACAATGAACCATTTTTGTTTTTTTTTCGTTGTGCAATGAGATAAAGTCCAACGATCAAAAGATAAACGACATTATCATATTTAGTTTGCGTTGATCTTTGCAGCTATATGGAAATAAATATGTGCAAAGATCCATGCATATGACAATCCAAATCTTAGACAAAGAAAGTGCAAAGCACTATATTAATTATAATGAACTATAATGACACAGAATTCATATAAAGATCAAAGACCAATGATAAGAGGGTTACTGTACTGCAGACCCTCCCTCCGTAACAATATTCTAGCTTCATACTCATACAAAACTACGAGTATTAAAATACAGCTTGATCGACTTGTTAACGTCTACTACGCTGGGGTGCATTTGGCCGCATCATTTATTTCAGAAGAGGATGAATATTCTTTGAATCTCAATTCTTAATCGTGAATTTCCGTGATAAAAATGATTTGCACTACTCCAGATCGTCTCAAAAAGGGGCGAAGCTTGGTTCGAAAGACTAAAGATCATTGTATACTTGAAGTTTTTGGTGAGTAGAAAACTCCGACTATCCTGTACGGTGTGAAAAGAAGTCCTACAGCAACTCTCATACCTTTGATCTTTGATCTCTATAAGTATTCTGTGTCATTATAGTTTACTACTATTATCATATTACTTTGCACTTTCTTTGTCCAGGATTATGGTTATCATATTAGTATACATTGACCTTTGCAGATATTCATTTCCATAACTGCACTTTTATTTCTTGGATTTTGTTGAATTCTTTTAATATTTAATTTTCAGCTTGCTGCCTCATGGAGAATGTGGGAAAGATGGTTCATTGTAAAGGCCTCGAAAGACCGAACCCAAATCTGGTGCTGTAATTCAGAAATTTCAGACAGGTGCCTTTTGGTGGGAATTAGGAAAACTTTTCACAGTGTCACCAACAAAGTTTTGAATTCCCGATCGAAATTCGGTGATCTAATCGTTACAATAAACATAATTTTTTAAACGTGGAAATGTGTAAATACATATAGTTATGAAAGCTTATTTAGCACCACTATATTATAATCCATCGATCAATAAATGAATGAGCACAAATGAATAATTGAAAATGAATCGATTTGTCTTTAATATAATAATATAATAGATGCTGATCGATTTGATGGGGAATACATCGTCAAAACGAGGGGATGCTCTTATTAACTCGTAACTCGTTTTCTTCATGATCTTCTCCAATCATTTTTACTCACTTTCTTTGTCCAGGATTAGGATTATCATATTTTTGCATTGATTTTTACAGATATTCAATTCCATACTATAATCGATCTGCAGACTAAAGTGCAAAAGATGACAAAGACATCTACATATTAATTTTGTAGATGTCATTGCACTCTTTTGCACTTTAGTGTACAGATCCTTGTGGCATTTCATATTGCGCAAACCCGTGAACAAAAAAATGATTAAAAGAAAAAGGTAAAGGAACATCACGTTATTCAAGGCACACAAAACTGTCTGAGGATATGGGAGAAATCGAATTTGTTATTAATCGAATTCTCCTTTTTAACATAATTATGACAATCCTTCTAATTACATACTAATTACATATAATTCTATTATGATTAAATCTATCGTGTGGACACTTTATCGTTAAACTTGGTGAACACTTTTAGTAATGAGGTTTTTGGGTCAATGCGAGGTAATTTAAGGTATCGGCACTTTGTCGTCAAACTTGATCGGCATTATGAGATCAGAGTGTAGACACTGTGCAAGTGTTACATTTTCGCAATGCTTTCGAGCGATAAGATCGATATATTTTCGTAATGCTTTCGAGGAATCTATCCACCCCCACATCATATTAATAACTATTACACTTTTGTCTTGGTATATCTGTGATAAAGACATTAACACTGAACATGTGGTTTATTTTACTTCGTTCATTCTATATCCTTTGTCATGTAAACGTAAACGCTATATTTTCCTCAGTTCCACTAGTTTAGTGCCATGAAAAGTTGTTGACCGTGACGAAATAGGCCTTAGAAGCACAATTTTGCCAATTTTCGTTGGTTAATCGATCTTCAAAATTGTTGTACCCATTTTCATAACAAAGAAAGTTGTAGCTCTACTCTTCCCCCCCCCCCCCCCCCGTTGATTGGTGTATAATATGACTATGTTGATTAGGCAACATCATATGTGGCCTCGAGGTTAAGGGGTGCAACTCGAAAGTGACCCTCAGTGGTTGGAACCCCAACTCGACCGAAACATTTTGCAGATTTTCATGCTATACAACAATCGACGCGCAAAGAGTTGGGCTACAACTTTCTTAGCCATGCCTAAAGAGTGGCACGATGTTGAAGATTGATTAAACCTCGAAAAGTGACAAAATCGTAGGATGAGTGTCAATACCTCGATCTTCTTTGCAGCATTTTTTCGGCGATTTTTCTCAGCTCAAAGAGGTCGTGAGACACTGGTGTGGTCCTGTTAAGCCAGTTTTCCGAGGGCGACAAGATAAGCGTAGGTTGAAAAAATAAGAAAAATTTTAAGTTTGATTTTTTTGTCAATTGTTTGGGCCCTCTACAAAATGCATCGTGTACCATGATCATTCATTTTCGGCACCCTCACAGAATTATTTTTATATAGTGGGTCGATATAGTAAAATCGTTATGTTTCGCTTAAATTGTAATCTTTCACATAAAAAATGAGCTTTATATAGTGGCTCGACTCTGAAAATTAGCCGAATATAGTCGGTCAATCCTCAACCTGTGAGGGTATGAAAATATATGACCATGATTACTCGAAGGTGTAAGTGTATTTCAGGCCAATACAAGAAACGGCATTCATCATCAACCATCGTCGTGATCTCCAAAAGCTGTTCATAGATGGTGCATTAACGGGCATGTTTGCCGATCAGATGTCAAAGGTTCGTGTTGATCTGTCATCTTCTAGATGATGTGGTTAAATTGTAGGAGGTACGAGAGGTTATGGGTATGACAAACGCAGTGGAGCTCTCGAGAGCTCATGCTCGAGTGCTATTCTGTGAAGCCGATCTCGCTGCAATTCACGTCGAAGTGGATTGGTCAAGTATCGATGCTGAATTAACCGGACCTCTATTCCACGTGAGAAAATTAATGGTGTAATTTGTTTGCATGCATGCAATGTGTTCTCTGTGCAGGCATCAGATCCCGGCTATGTTCACGATAATGGTATCTACACCTTCCACACTATACCATAGGCCTACGTGCATACACGTATTGGTGTGATGATTGCTGTCGGGAATTGTGAGAGAGCAGTAAGTTGCCGATTGATTCACTGCGCCTCTAACACCTTTTCCCAATTAACACACATTCTTTAGGCTGGACTACGTCAAGTTTGCGCTCCCTCACGCACATCGTGGAGCTGCGACCCCGCATCCAATCGTAACTGGCGCAACGACTGCCCCTTTATCGCTGTAGACCTCAAGATGACGGGAGGTAGCTATGTTCGCCAGCTACAAGGTGCACTCATCCTGGCGTCCACAAACGAGGTAAATTAAAACAATACATGCCATGTTAGCAATCACCCATTTGTAGAAGTACGATTTGATCGTGAATGGAACCGCATCCCAAAGATATGTGCCCAAAAATGGAATAGTTGAACTAAGGCTCGATCCGCGCACTCAACTCGACGTGAACAATCGAACCTTCTACGGCAGCCACTACGAGATGGAAGAGCAATCCGTGAAAGTAGTAAGTAGCGGTATTTGTGTCGCTAGACATTTAATCCATGGCGTACACCGTGCAATGAACATATTCCAGTCCCTGGATGAAGCATGGGCCGACGTTGGCACACATATTGATGGAAGCAAGGATAGATCCGCATCGAGCAGTTCAACCGTTGAGCCGATTAATGTTATCGTCCAAAGAAGGCTCGCACAAATGATTGATGCTGTGCTTCGCATAAGCATCTCCGTCATTATTCTTCTCCTTATTTTTGGAATGTTGTTAATTGCAAGACAACTGTTCAAAATTTTGAACTATTGATTGGGTAAAGATATTAGTGAAAAATTACAAATTAGTCGGAGCGCAAAAAAGTACATTCCGCTATTCAAGGCACACGAATTCCAGTGGGAATCACTGCTATGGCAGTGATAATTCAAGACCAATTCAGTCCGGAGGGCCTAATCTCTTCATTGGACCTAAAGTTCATTGTACAGATCTCGAAAATCGAACCCAAATGTGATCCTGTGATTCATAATTTTTTTTCAACTTTTTCCAGTGTAAAGAATACACTTTTTCTCGAAATTCGGCGAACTAATCGATATCCTAAACAAATTTTTTTAAACATGAACTTGAACTGAACTTGAACTAAAACTTTTAAGACTTCAATGAGTAAAACACCCGGAGGACATGGCGGCCGAAAATTCACATATTGCAACTTTGATGTGCTTACAAACTTCAATTAAACCTATTCACTTAAAGTATAGATACGAAAGCTCACATGTACAACTGTGTAATATTGTACAAGGATATCGGATTACCTGCACAACAAATATTACAATATGTCACTATCAGTGTAATTAGTAAGCACAAATGAATAAGTGAATCAAGCACTCTTTATCAATTCAAAAGATGCTGATTCATGGGGGGTGGGGAGAAATCAAAATTTGATTTTCTTGAATTCTTCTGAACTGAGCGGTCCAATGACTTTGTACTCAGGCACCCCTCTTCCTGCATCATAGGTCTCCTCCTTCAGTTCAAGTACGTACTGTAAGCAATGATTACGGTAGATTTGATCATTTCAATCAATCGATTACCTCGAAATCATCGTTCTCTCTCTTGCGACGAAGTGTAACGAATCTCTCTGTGTCATTCAAAGCTTTGGGTTTGTGTGCAATTCCGTCGTAATTTTCGTCCTGATATTGAAATGACTGATTAGGTTGATAGGATGAGTGTCAATACCTCGATCTTCTTAGCTGTATCAAGTGCAAGTTGCTCCGAGACAGAATCCTCAGTTAGGTTCTATAATAAGAGTCGATGAAATGGATCAATAGTATGATACGAAAACATACGAAGACGTATGGGACACGAATGACGACGTATTTGAACTCCTTATCGTAGAGCTCATCAACAGTAATCGGAGATGCAACATTCACGATCTTAATAAGATGATTATTGATATACTAGAAATCTAGAGAATAATCTACACTCTCCTTCTCTTTCCTTTATTTCTGTGATTTTTGGATACCACAACGTGGTATTAAACATATTAGTGATCTTAAGAAAGCGTCAGATTTCTCCCAGCTATCTATTACAAAAGTTGATATACCTTCAAATGACCGCTAGTAGATTGATCTTACCGAAAGAATGAAGAGGACGGTGAGAGCAGTCGCAGCCATGATGAAGACCGGTGAATAATGAATGAAAGAATCGAAGAGATATAGTCTCTAGATTCAATTAACATATGCACTATGGATGCATTGTTCTTTGTTGGAAATAAATTATTTTAATCTATTCATCGACATTGATCGATTAACGATGATATGCACAACGTTTGAGAATATGGAAAACTGCACATCAAGAAAGTGAGAGAGAGAGAGAGAAAGAATAGGAGAGACGCAGAGATTTGCTTAAGCTCATCTCTTCAATTCACTTACAATTATAATTATTTATTTATTTATTTAATTTAACTCTTGTTTGTTCACTATTAAAATGATGTGATATGATGGCATTTATTACATAATATTGTGAATACAAGTAGGCGGAGCTTAGATGATGTTTGTCTAATCAGTAGTTGTACAACTTCTAACGAATTCTCCACGAGTGGCCCCTAGTCGACTCAGTTGCTTCCTACAAGCTGCATTCCTCTCGCTGATTGTGTTGCGATCCACTGGGATATCCAATCTGAACCATATCAATGAGATCAAAGATCAAAGATTAAAGATCAAAGATCAAACTTCAACTCACCGACTAATCACATCCTTCACTTCGCACACTAGTCGCGCATTGTCGGAGTTAGACATGAACACCTGTAGTTTGATCTTTGATCTTTAATCTATGATCTCTCAAATTGATACCTGTAGTATGTTAGAATCGAGTCCATCAGAATCTCTGATCTCTGTTCCTTCTGCAGCTCTCCATGACACTCTCATTGTTGAAGTTCTAAAGAAGATATCAATCGATTATTGATTGATTATATCTAATAATCGATTGATCTACCAACCGTCGTTTAGGAATGGAGCATTGATGAAGGAGTATTCCCTCTACAGAAGGCACATTGATAACCGTATTGAACGATGAACACGTCAAATCAAACTATAATGGTATGCATTATTGATTAGCTATTTATTAATTGATTGGGATCTTTTCCCAACACTCAAATATATTTTTTAAATATTATATTATCTATTCGCTTACTTCATTGATATCTGTGGCGAATAAACTGATAATAACAATAGATTCCCATCCCAATGAGTCTCTGAAGCGAATATGATTATGCTGTCATAAGTCATTTGGTCCTAAGGTCAATGAATACTTACTTAGGCATAGATATAAGTGAGCGAATTGTATCACATGAAGGCTGTAGATCAATTCCGAGCAGAAAAATATCATTATGACCCTGGAATAGTCAGATCCAGTCCAGTAGCTTGGGCTATTGCAAACCTTATAAAAACCCCTGATGAAGAGTGCGCCGATGTACATATTGGAGAATAGGGCCTGTGAGAAAATCGGTTTGAATAAATAGATTTGAATAAATCGATAAGAATAATTGGCACATTAGATGGGTCGAGTAAACGACGATTTTTCAACAGCCAAAACATTGGAAAGTGTTCTCATCCAGTTGGCTCATTTTTCTTTCTTTAGCACTTCGACAATGATTTTTTAAAGAGTTTTAACACAACACTACCTTTGTTGTTTGATTGACAAACGATTCCAGACCGGGCATCATATCCCGAGTTTGGTCGACGGAAAAGAGTTGGAGAGAATATCTGAAGATATTGATCGATGATCATGTCATCAATCAATAAATTCTCATTTCAATAATCAATAAATTCTCATCTATGTTATGGCGATAACATAGATGAGAATTTATTGATTATTGAAATGAGAATTTATTGATTGATGACATGATAATGTATTGATTGATGAGATAAGAGGTTACGGTTTAGACGACGAAATACAGTCGAATATCGATTGTTCATGATCCATTGTGCATACGCAAACTGAAATAAATCAATAGTTAATCAAACATTTCAAATATCTATATATCCATTAAATACATCTACAATTGGTATGAACATGTCACAATAATCATAGTACTGTTGCTGAAGAAAATCTCTCGCATTGCGGCGAAGAGAATTAGAACAAATTTTTTTGCGAAACTTTTGGTGAGGAGCGGTCGTTCGCATTCACCATAGAATCATGTGAAATAACAAGTGCAAATTAAAGTAGAAAATTATACTGTGAAAAAATTAGATGATGTGGATTCTATGTAAGTGTGGTATTGAGCGTATAAAAATCACTTGTTTTATTTGTAGAAGAGACTTTCTTGTTTTGCATGGTTCAGAAACTATGCCGATCTCTTTTATATATCATATAGCGCGCGGCGAAGGTCAGCCGGGTTAGAGAGAGGTTAGGTCGATTGTGAATTCCGTTCGTTGGCACCGTTTGTCATTTTCTTATGCAAGTACATTTTATACGCACAATAATGAAGAGGTCGAATATACTTTATTTGCAAATGATGATGTGACTGGCGTCACATCATCATTGAAAAAAAGCTAGTTGAAAAAGTGTTTGATCTACTTTTTAAAAATTTTCGTCACTTATGGCGATAACATAAAAGTGATGGGTAACTTACGAACAAGACCCGTGATTGCTGTACACATCACTACAAATTCATATCCATCCTCATAACATTCTTCTAGAATCCAATCGGATGAAGGAGAACAACCAGAATAGATTCGCTGAATTTAATCAATAAATCAATAATCATAATAATATTATTAATTTAATTTAATTATTTTTTAATTAGTATTATTATTAATTCATAATTATAATAAGAATTTATAATTGTATTAAAATTTTCTAATCTAATATACAGAATTACCATTTAAAAAGTGCATAATGATCTTTGTGCACTCTACGTATAGATTCATATTTAGTTTTTTAGTTAAAAATAGTTCTATTCACTACTCTTATTTAGAACAATCGAAATTTGAGGATAAACTTGTATTCGTACTCCTTTAGTATCCACATATCAAGGAATCCAACAACAAAAAGTCAGTGAATAATATTAATTCAACGATCGATTACCGTACCCTAATCCATAACCGTAAATCATCTTCATCGTGTATTTTAGTAACTCCTATGATGCTTTTGCCTATGTCTGATGGATATCTTAAGAAGAATCATGTAATTTCATTAAATATCAAAGATCAAGGATCAAAGATCAAAGATCAAAGATCAAAGATGTACCCGGTAGGTCTAACATAGAGTGGGTAACCGCCGAGTTGATTGGGTATTGTCTCTATCCAACTAAGCGACCGTGACGTTCCCGGGAATAGAAATTGTCTGAAGAAACCAGAGATCGAAGATCAAAGATCAAAGATCGTTTGATACCGTGGTGTCGTCAATCCGCCTCTTCTTGTTAATTGTGATGCCTCACGCAATCGGGACAATCCTTCTAACTAAATTAGGCTTAATTATATTTAGTATGATTAAGACATCGTTATGACACTACTCTCTCGCTTTTGCAGAATGCTAGAGAGTGGTCGGACAAATTAGTTTTCATGGCATAACTTATTTTATCCACGTGGTCACATTAGATGGAGAGATAGATGTTATGAGGAAAATGCTTATAAGAAGAATCATGTGTTCTAACAAGAAGATGTGAAAAGAAAATATAACCAGAAAAAAAGCGTTTTAAACACTCTCTCGCCTTTTGTTTTCTTATCATTTCATTATTCTGTATATAATTAAACCTGTTCATGCGTGAATCCTTCAATATCCATTTCATATCGAATTTTCGCTAATGATTTCTGTAGAATTTGCTCGAATGATATCAATCGCACCTCCAAATTTTATAATGAATGCTATTTTTTTTAAATTCTAAAGTAAACCTGCGTCGTGCTAAAAGTTTGGGCGAGTTCCCGTGTCTGCAAACATTAATATTAGAGAATAGGTTAGAATAGGATAATATTGGCATTGGAGAGTATGCAAAGATTTTGTACAAAAGTTTGGAAATGGTCTGAAAACCGCCTAGAGAGCGTACAAAACGAGACAATTTTCTCAGATTTTGAGTCCATTTCACAACTCTGGAACTTTCAAACATAATATAGGGTGGTCTATATTATTTCTAGTTCTAGCATAATATCGCACAAACCTTATGGAGTAATGGAGTGAGATCGTGATCTCCAACGGGTGTTTCCACTTGATAGACAACATCTACTCTGAATGTTAGACCCATTGCCATTTGTCTTATGAAGTGCTCAACAGTCATGAAAAGAAAAGCCGAGACAGCGAGTACACACAGAGAAAAAGCTGTAAATTGAAAAGCTGTAAATTGATTTGCGACACGGTGGGTGTTAAAAATAACACTCATCGTGTTTACTTCTGAACACTTTTATGAGTGTACTGTAGAGCACTCAAAAAGGTGTTGTTCGCGGGGCGCGCAAGCAGGTTTTCGTTGGCGCGTTAGATGTCTGCTGACGTGTTTTGTGCACAGTTAATTCGAAATCTATTTTCGTTATATTTCCGGGATTCCTGATATATTTGTGTTTTACCTTATTGTGTGATGTCAACATTAAGTAACACTTGATCGTTTACGTTTTATTGATTGCAGTGGCCGTATACTTTGTCGCGTTTTCATTGGAATTCATGTTTTTAAGCTCAATTTTAACGTAAAATAGTTTCTGGTTGACTGTGCATACGGCCAGTAAAATGTTTTTTCTGTGGCCGTATGCATGAACAACGGAAAACCTTTTTCCGGGAAAATGTGACGTCATTAGCGTAGGCGGAGGCGTTTTTCAAAAATCCTCCGCCTACGCTTAACGTCACATTTTCCCGGAAAAAGGTTTTCCGCTGTTCATGCATACGGCCAAAAATGACTTTAATACCGATTTTGACACCTGACCCACTAGATTTAGCCAAAATTCGTTCAAGATGATATTTGTGCGTCCCTGCTACTTGATTTTAATTTCCAGCGATAATAGTTTCACACCTAACTTTGTTATTTACAGGATCCCGTGGCGCCCGCCCATGTCACCGTTCGCCGAGTCGCAACACTGCACACAGTTCAGGTACTTTAGTTTGCGAATTATCGATTGATTTTATAATTTGTTGAATTAACGTATGGGCCATCTAACAATAGTCGTAATTTATCGATCCTCAATTAACTTTGAATCCGTGTTTCGTTGCATACAAATACTTTATCGTTAGTTAAGCACTGATTTTATTACCATTGCTGCGCTGCCAATCACTAACAAGCTATTCCTATTCCATAGTTGATCTAAATGACGTCATGTAAATAAATAAATAAATTAATGAATATGTTCAGGTGTGGACCCTGCCGATCTGCACTCGATGGTGGAGTACTACAACTTCGGCTACTCTTTTCTGTTCGTGGACACAGATGCGGAAAGTGTGGGTGTTTATTTGTTTCCTTCCTTACATTTTATTCAGCACACACCGATTTTTGACAACTCACTGGCATAGGCCGTATAAACCCCATTTACTCGGCAAGATTTGGCCTCTAGACGCTGCGAGTCCAAATAACGTAGTACATCAGGCAATCCTACTATGGTCAATACCATAATTATTGATTAATCCTGTTTTGTGTTTCAATTTCATAGCATTTGAACTTTTTATGAGTATGTGAGATACTCGATGAGTGTGCAAGCAGAGTGAGGTACGGTAGCGTAGTGTAGAGCATAGGTCGAATAGCTATCATATAAGTCTTTGTACTTTTTTTCTGCACCTTCTTTGGGCCCCTCTTTCACGGTCGAGAGCGATTGTTATTCCTTTTGGTACTTATAATGTATCCTATGTCGTAATCTCCCGCAGTGTATGTTATCTTTGTAGCCCTAAACCTAGTAGCCCAGTCTATACGGTAGGACATGCGATACGGTAGTTTATGTGCGCTGGGTTTACGGTAGTCTAAGTATTGGATGCAGTGGCCGTGCAATATTGGAGTGTTTTTCTCCCGATTTGAAAGTTTCGGTTGTACTTTTTGGTTATCGTAACTGACTTTAATTTGCAGGCTGGTGATACGCTGGAGAAGGAATTGATTCGTGAGTACGGTATCAGACGAAAGAATGTAACCAATTGGGAAGAGGCAATTGGTGGAGTTACGAAGCAACTGGATGCTTTCTTGTTGCATCCTGCGAGGTATGAGATATTGGTATATGTATAGGATATAAGTAGGCAAGGTATAGGGAGTGGAGAGGAGAATTGAGTACGGTATACTGGGATGGGATTACGGTGGAATTACGGTTACGTTACTGTAGCTGTAATATTTTAGAGAATTGGTAGTGTGGCAAGGGTATATAGCGAGAGCTCGAAATTCATGGAATTTCAGTGATTTAGTTGTTGACATTTATATTAATACTAAATCCAAAATAATACAAAGACAAAATATTCCTATTTGTATGAAAAAATACAAAATACAAAATATTCCTATTGTTATCCCTTCATACCATCGATTATGCTCTGTTCAAAGTGACGAAAAAGGAAGGTAAGCAGAGAAAACTCTCCTCATTTTGCACACTCTTTTTCATTTCGTTACTTTTGAGCCCCACATTAGATTGCAGTACCGTGCTCAGCTATTGACTTACTCTTTTTACAATATCCCTTATTACAATACCTCTTTACAGTACCCTGTTCCCGAGGCGAGTACGAGCAGCTGCAACGACAACTGGAGGGCGAATCGTTCGGCAAGTAACCCCGACCATTCCACACCCTTAAGAAGGATGAACGACAGAAGATGGAGAAGAACGAGTGCAAGGTACGGTGGTCACTTTGCAATTGGGAAGATTACGGTAGTCAGTTTGTGATTGGACATATTACAGTAGTGAATTTGCTTTTGGCATTGTTGCAGAAATGTAGGTTTGCGAGTAGTAATGGTAGTCATAATGTATTCATATAATGGGTTGATTATTTATTGATTTATTAACATTTATTGATTTTTTTGCAGATTACTGTAGGCGAGTTTACGGTAAGCAGCACATAACGAGGAATGGTACAACATAGAGTTGGCTATTCGGGGGTTGCGGGCCCGCAATAGCCTTGACTTTTTATTGCTAATGATTGCGGGCCCGCAATGCGGTGTAAAATCATTGCGGGCCCGCAAACATGAATGGAGGGGAGGGGGAGCGATTGCGGGCCCGCAATAGCATTGCGGGCCCGCAACGAGAGAGAACGAAGGAAAGTGAAGAGAGCATAGAAGAACGACCGATCACAAAAAGTAGAGGGTAGGAATAAAGTAGTCGTTGCGGGCCCGCAATGTCATTGCGGGCCCGCAATCACTCCCCCTCCCCTCCCTTCGAGGTTGCGGGCCCGCAATGATTTCACAGAGCATTGCGGGCCCGCAATGCGTGTGCGTTATTGCCAACCCTAGTACAACAGGTACAAAAAGTATTTCGTGAAAGACTGTCGGCCCCCCCCCCCCCCCCCCCCCCCGACAAGTATTATATATTTGTGTTGATGTGGGAAAAGGGAATTAAGTATCGTTGTTATTTAAAGCTTATTGAAACAAGACATTAGCTTCGAATCGTTCGGTTAAATTAAATTAATTAGTTAGATTTTTATTTAAATTGTTATTACTAATTCATATTTTTAGATTGTTCGGTTCCTTTTTGTTAGCATCACATTGAAACGCGAATCTTGCAGGCACTCGCCGATCCCCGAGCAAATCGACGAGATGAAGGAGAAGACGTGGTTGAGTGTGCAACCGAGAAAGCTCAGACAGACTCTGGATGAACTGGTGAGATCAAAGATCATGCATAAAGATCAAAGATCAATTTCTCCTAGGTGAACCAGATGAAGCATCTGCCCGTCAAGTACAAGAACTACAAGAGTGATGCCAAGCACGCCATGCAGATGATGCACAACTATTCGAAGGTACGGTACTACTGTGGGGAGACTGCTGATTAAGGTAGGTTTGGGCAGTATTATTGATTGATTCCTTATTCTAGACGAACGCTCGTGGTGAAGCTCAAGTCGGAGGCGCTCAAGGATGGAGGAGCTGCGGGTGAACTGGAACCTGCGAGAGCTCACGCACGGACTATTTATTCGTGTACTCATGTACACCTCGTGTTGAATCTTTTTTTAGGTTTTCCTTACTTGCCATCGCAATAATTCCCTGTGTATTCCCCCTCATGTAAATTACTGGTTTTTCTTGTGATTTGTTAATTGTTCTAATAAAAATGTGTTTTCTTGTATCATTATTACAAGCACAACAACAAAACATAATTAAATAAAGTACCAAAGCATTAATAAGGACAATATAAAGGGGAGAGGAGTGAAAGTAAGCAGCCCCAGGCTAGGTTGACCTTCAACACCTATTTGTGTGCTAAAAACAACACTTTGTGTGTGCTCTTGAGAACACACATTTTATGTGTTTCTACGAACACCTGGGGTATTCAACACAGAGGAGTGAATGACGATCGTGTGTTCTTATTGATACACATTTCTCTGTGTGTAAAAGGATAAGTTTCCTCCGATTTTCTTTTCTTTTTTCGTTTCTTTTCTTTAGATCCTCTCAAATTATAGATCAACGAGTTCAACATACAGATACACTCAAAGGTGAAATTTAAATTTTTTTTATTATTTTAAGTAATAACAAGTATTTCCGTATATCGACTATCCTCACAGGCTGTCCCTTCTCGACCTTCAATCCCTTTCCACCCGTAGAGAAATCATTGATCTGACCACAACTTTTAAGATCATTAACGGTTTTATCGATATCGATCCCCGCAAAACGTTCCTTTTCTCCAATTCACTCCACAGAAACCGTGGACACTCCCAAAAACTACTCTTTCATAGGATTTCCAGTCGTAGATTTAGATGCTTCTTGTCTAATAGAGTTGTTAATAAATGGAATATTCTTGAACCATCTATTGTAAATTCGCCAAACCCTACAGTTTTTCGTAATAGTATCAAGGCTGTGATCTAGATATTGCAGCATTCTAGTCGTTCTTCCTATTTTATTCAATATTTATTATTTACAAAATATCGTTACTTTCTCTTGTTCAAGAATCGATAAATTATTATTATTATTATTATTATTATTAGTATTTAGATTTGTCATTCTGCCAACAGTATCTCGTATGAAAAACAAAGAAATCTCTGTCAACTTCTTTTTGTCGACACTAAAGATACTGTCGACTGAGGCTTTTATTAGTTCAATCACTATTCACTAATAGTAAATACTCACCCATTCTCATCGATTAACATTCGCGGAGGAGCAACGACGAATACTCGGACGTTATTAGGCTTTGGCAGTCGAGATAGAGATAAACGATACTAGAATAGAGATCAAAGATCAAAGATTAAAGGATCAAAGATCAAAGATCACCTTATACAGTACGACAATGATAGTTTTGATTCGTCCAGCCTGCATTCCGGACATTTCCTGAATATTGATTATATTGGTAGATTGCACAGCAAGACTTTTAGGACAGAATAAATCGCTCCGGTCATAATTCTGTTTCCTAATTACATTATTTTGGTGAATAAAAAGAAAGCTCCATATTTCTGTTTTTCCTTCTCCACAAAACCAGAAACAAAATTGAAGAGAATAAATGATTTATGTGCTGTTGAAAAGTCATGAAAAGAAAAAGAAAAGAAAGGAAGCGAGAGAGTGTGTACAACTAAGAGAGACTTTCTGTTCCTCCTTTCTTTTCGCGACTTTTGAAGAGAATTTAGTATCCATATTTCTTTGTCAATAGTTATTATTATACACATTCGAAGAAATACATGAATACACAGAAAATATAGCATTAAACGAAGAGATAAAGATGAACGACGTGGAATAGTTTGCACAACAATAGTTAATACGGTGGCATAATCCCTTCCTTGCTCCTAACATTCTTCGTAATTTATACGGCGGTGAACGTTAGCCGTTTCCCCACCACGCCGGCATAGCGCCACGTAACGCCCAATAGCGCGAGGGGTTTTTCACAATGTATATATGTCGAGTTTAAAAAATTATGTTTATAGTAGCCCAATCGCTGGTTGGGAGGCAACAATGCGCCATAGTAACTAAAATTTTCGGTTGTAACTCAATAGTCTTTTTCTCCAAAATTCTAAATATTTCGAAATTGAAAAATATAAATATTATGCTAACGTGCACCACTATTATTAGCGCGCTTCCTATAGCCTCAATGGATTCTCTGATAACGCGACGAACCTCCATCATCATTCACTTATTGTGATGGAAATATGGAACAAGAATAAGGATATACGGAGTAAAAATATTGGTAAGTATGATTGACTGAGTGAAACATGCGAAATGGAGACGAAATACCACCTGTTTCTACTATAATTTACTATGATATTTCAAAGTAAAGGTTACTACGCTTGACTCAAAAAATTTTTGATCTGCTAAAACATGAAATTAAAATTTTAAGCAATTTTTAGACCCTTTCAAAATGAGTTCAATAGACAAAATAAAGAATAAATTGGATAAAGGAATAAAGAGGAAGGGTGGTAGGTGATGATAAAGGGCCTCGTCCACACTACTACTGGCAATCTGATGGATATCGATAAATTACCTCTGTCATCTTCCCCAAGTCAATTATATTATTTTTTTTCTTAAAATTTCTGTATTTGCTGTCGCACCTGTCACGGGTGTATCAAATAAATAAAATAAATAAAAATAAATAAATAGATGTAGATGATGTATATGAATATACATAAAGATGGATCACAATAGTATTCAGTTGATTGATATAGAACATAATGGAGGATTATGAGTATTTCTAGACATTATAATAAATAAAATAAATAAATAATATGCTCTGTGATTTGAAAAATATAGAAAGATGAGTCATATATTCGAGATTATTTTTATAATTAATAGTGTAGAATAGATAAATGATTTCATGTTCACGACTCACAAAAAGACAAAAATAAGTGAAGAGCTATTTTTTATTCATTATTTTTTCTTTGAAAACTTGTGAACAAGAGCGAAAAGGCCATTAATATTATCATTTCTCTTTCTCTTCAAGAGGAGGATCCCAAAATGTCGTATGAATACAAAAGCAGCTAAGAGTCTCACTGACTTGGAATAAGGGTGAGGGAGGAGAGGGGAGAGGGAGAGAGAGATAGGGGGGAGAGGGGGGAGAGAGAGGGAGGGAGAGAGAGGAGGAAGAGAAAAAGGGAGAGACATCCTCTAGTTTTAAAGTCAAATAGAAGATAACGAATAGGCTTGTTAGTCTTGCAGTTCTAAAGACTTTCATAGAACGAATAGTTCAAATCATTGAGACTGAGAATGAGAACATTTCAACAAATTGGCTATATATTCGTATTATGATCGGTACTCGAAGGACAAAAAAGTTGTTGACTGTTTGCTCATTTAGCACTTACAATGATATAATCAGTGCTGTGATCTACGTATGTGGAACCTAGTCGAATCACCTCTCAGCAGGTGTTTGGAATACTGGGAGTTGTATTTCCTTCTTCAAGCTATATAGGACGAAGACTTTTCTGCTGCGTGGGTTATTAGCTTCTACATCTATTGGATTATTTTCTGTTTGTATTGTATTGTGATCTAGATAGTTATTGCAGTCTTTTTCGCTGTTCTTCCATTTTTTTCAACGCTCATATGTAATGCAGGTTTTATTAATTTTTCTTACCAAAGGAACTGTGAACTTCAATAAAATTAACATTCTCGCATATACGATCAACAAAGATATAGTGTGAAGAGAGCGATTAAGATAATCAGTACAGTAATCAATACAGTAATCAATACAGTAATAACTCACATCGGAAGCAGCATCACCATTATCGATTGCTTCACTCTCAGTCATAACTATTGATTGGTGATCATCTAAGCATACTGTATCATCGAATACAAATAATTACGATATGGGAAATCGGAAAAGTAAAGTTGGGCGAACTATGCGGAAGGTGGGTGCGTACGAGGATCTACCTGGAGTGGGTATGGGTTTTCCATTAATTGTACAATGATATTATACATAATCAGAGTTTATTTAAGTCTAATAAAAATTTGGATCGGAGACATTATTTATTGGCAAACTCACAGAAACGTTATGACTAAAAATACAAATAAATAAAAATACGAAGAAAACGGTGAGAGATAATAATAGGATGGATGAAGGAGCGAAAAGGATAGAGAGACAGAGGGAGAGAGAGAAAAACGGACTTACGGGGGCAATAAATAGTACGCAGGCGTATAAATTATAGAGTGTAAATCACGTAAATGAGTAATGGCAGTGATGATAGAGAAGATTGATGAAGATGTGAGGAGATGAAGGAGGAGACGAGTAGATAGAGATACGAATATGGAAGGGGACAGGGAGAGGGGGAGAATAGGAGAAAAAAGGTGAGGAAGAGGGAAAGAAGAAGGACAGACATAGAATGGAGAGTGAAGCAGAGGGAGAGGTAGTCGGAGAGGGAGAGGGAGACTGAGAGGGAGTAACGAGAGGGAGAGGGACGGGGAGAAGAGAGGGGAGGGGAAGGGGGAGGAGGAGAGGGATTAGAAAGAGGGATAGAGGGGAAAGAGGTATTAGGAGATAAGGTAGTAGCAAAAGAAGTCATTATGGGTATATCACGCGTGTCACCGAAGAATCGAATAAAATCGGGGGCTGGTTGGCACATTTTTTGACCCCCACATATTATTGCCTTTTTTGGTAGTCCATATGGTCCCTAACAAGGTACCGTCGAGCTTTTTTGCATATCTTCATTTTCAACGTCGGCAGACGTCGTCAAACTTTTTGGACGCCGAAAATTGCCGACTTTGGAGCTCTGTAGCTCTGCAGGATGTAGTTTTGGTATCAAATCGTCAACAGAAGAATTCTTCGGAATGTCAAGGAGAATGCGCCTACATCATTGCCAGGTCGATATTTTAATTAGTATTTTCGTAAATCGTTTTTATTGATTATTTTTCTTAAAAATATAGAAGCCGAAAGTTTTCAATTGCTCAATCGATAAAGCTCGACGCCAGCTTTTCAATGGTATGCTGAACATATACTTTATTTGGTTGTCTTCGAAAGTTATGAGCATTTCAAGTTTTTCTTTATTGAGAAATTCCTTGGTGTTCCTTCACTATCTACCCGGATAGGTTGGTGAACTCACCTATCAACCATTATAGAACAATAGTGTGTAGTGTAGTGGATAAGATGTCTGCACTTTGTTTTGACTGTCACGGGTTCGATCCTCCTTGGCGCAGTTATCTTTTGCGGTTTTTTTATTGTCGAAATATTTTTCTGTGATCATGAAAACCAGAAATGAAAATTTCCCGGTTAACTATCGGTGTTCCCGCTGCAAACTAGGAGTACTGTATCACGACCAGGAAGAGAAGAATTGAATGGGTAATGGTGAACTCGGAGATGGACGATGACAACTTGGAGGAGCGAGGGGATGAGGTGATTCTAGGACAACACGAAAATGACTTTAGAATCGTAGTCGAGGGAGAGTGTGATGAAATATTCCTGTGAAGTTGAAGCCTCATTGTCGTCCTATTGTAATTTTTATTCATTGTGATTAATATGCATCGATTGGTTATGATTTCTGAATTGAATTATTGAATTGAATATTTGAAAGTTATCAAAAATGTCTTGGGGATGCACTAGAACAACAGTAAAACTAATCAAAATAGATGAATTGTTCACACGAGGTATAATAGAAGAGTGGGTAGATCACTGGCTGCGTCACTCTCCTCTCGTGTGATCGCATGCAATGAAAATCTTGAAATGCTCATAACTTTCGAAGACAACCAAATAAAGTATATGTTCAGCATACCATTGAAAAGCTGGCGTCGAGCTTTATCGATTGAGCAATTGAAAACTTTCGGCTTCTATATTTTTAAGAAAAATAATCAATAAAAACGATTTACGAAAATACTAATTGAAATATCGACCTGGCAATGATGTAGGCGCATTCTCCTTGACATTCCGAAGAATTCTTCTGTTGACGATTTGATACCAAAACTACATCCTGCAGAGCTACAGAGCTCCAAAGTCGGCAATTTTCGGCGTCCAAAAAGTTTGACGACGTCTGCCGACGTTGAAAATGAAGATATGCAAAAAAGCTCGACGGTACCTTGTTAGGGACCATATGGACTACCAAAACATGACCTCTGCTCATTTTCGATTTTTTCAATGTGCCACCGTTTATTCGAACCTTACGCGACACGCGTGATATGTGTATAGTAGTCGAAGTTGAAGAAGAAGAAATAGAACAAGATGACTAAAGATCCACTACTTTTATCCCATCTCACTCTCTCTCCCTCTCCTTTCTCCCCCCCTCTCTCCCTCTTTCCCTCGTCTCTCTCTCCCTCCCTTTCCCCCTTCGTCTCTCCCCCTTCTTCTCTCTCCCTCTCCCTCTCCCTCCCCTTCCCCTCTCCCTTTCTAACTTCCTCCCTCTCGCTTCCTCTTTCTTCTCATTTGAAAAAAAGGCAAAAAGCTTCCCACCAGTCAGTATAGCCAACAACAGATCCGACAGAGCGGGGAGGGGGTAAGAGAGAGCGAAGAGAGAGGGATAGAGAGGGAGGAGGGAGAGGGAGAGAGTAGAATAAGGAGAGGGAGGGATGGAGGAGAGAGAGAGAGAGGGGGGGGGAATAGACGATACTAGTCGACCATGAGACAAGTTAATGTTGTGAGACTCTTCCTCTCTGTCACATATTTTTTCTCATACATTCATATTTATGACCCATCTCACACCTTATTACTATGAATATGGAAGTATATCGAGATGAAGATGGGAGAAATAAGGAGAGGGAGAGGGAGAGATAGAGAACAGGGAAAGGGAGAATGAGACGAAGAGGGAGAGGGAGAGGGAGAATGAGACGCAGAGGGAGAGGGAGAGAGAGAATGAGACGCAGAGGGAGAAAAGGAGAGGGAGAGGGAGAAATGATGAGAGGGAGAGGGAGAAGGAGAGGGAGAGGAAGAAGCCTAAAAGAAATGAAGTGACGAAAAGGAGATGGAGACGATTAATATAGAAGATGGAGGAAGAAATGAAAAGAGTGGGAGTATCAATAATGAAAATGAATACGGTTTATAGACGGGATATTAGAAATTATCCCAGATCGGTCACAGTGTATATGATGCGAAATAGAGTACTCGGTAGGATGGAGTAGGGGAGATGAGGAAGAGGGAGACGGAGGAAAAGAGAGGGATAAAAGGAGAGGGAGAAAAAGGAGAGGGAGAGGGCGAAGAAGAAAAGGAGAGGGAGAGGGAGAGGGAGAGGGAGAAAGGGAGAGGGGGGAAGATTGGGTTCGGGATGAAACATGTGGGAGTGAGTGAGAGATATAATTGAATGAGTCCGTCCTTTGTGTCTATTCCTTACCAGATTTGTATGATATAAGACGATTACTCTTATCACTTCTGACTTTGAGAAGGGATTATTAGCTAATTCAATCGATTGATGAATACAGTATACCATCAATCGTTGTAGGAAAGGGAATTCGATCAATATATGGCTACAGTACACCAGGATCGATTTTAGGAAAGGGGATTCATTAATCATTAGTCGTTATGAGAGAAGGAATTCAATCAATAGATGGCTACAGTGCACGATGATTTGTTGCAGGAAAGAGAATTCAATCAATAGATGGCTACAGTACACGATGATTTGTTTTAGGAAAGGAAATTCAATCAATATAAGACTACAGTATACCATGATTCACTGCGGGAGATGGAAGAATATGAGACTCCATCTAAGAACGCCTGAATCTTCCTCTGTGTTTCAAATCTCTCATGGGGATTGAGAAGACGTTTGAGAGATATGGAAGAAGATGAGAAAAGGAACAATATAATACAAACTTTAGTTCCATGCATATTGTAATGGAGTCAATAATCACGAGACCTTGTGAATTAATTAGTGACAGGACGGAAGACGCCAGAAACAGATTTCAAGTTAAAATTCAAACTGTCATTGCCTAGTTCAGTAACAGGAAATAAATGGTGGGAGGTAGTGACCGATGTTGTAATCATTACTGTTATGTCAGAACTACAGGAGCAGAGTTTCCCTGTTGAAAACTACTTTCATTATGAAAAAAAGAAATATCAGTTGACGGGTCTTTACCGGAACTTCACGGGTTCACCGGATAGGTCTTCATCCGAGGGTCTTCATCGGAGTTGTTGAGACACGGTGTTGTCTGCTTTTTTCATTTCAAAGAACAAACAAATGCTAAAATGGGTAAAGAAAGTCAGAAATGCATGCAACAACCTATAATTATTATCGCAACACATATAATTTCGTAGTAGGAAATGTCAATTGAATAGTTCCTTCTTATACGACTTATTTTCAATAGAATTATATTAATTAAGAACATCATCAAATCGTACAAGTTTCGTGAAGGAAGCTGGTCCTCAATTCATGCAAGTTGCGAGCGTTCGAAATAGAGAATTCTTAGTGAAACCCAGTTACGAAACACCCATAGAAAAGCTGATAAAGTTATTTCAATGACAATGTCAACAAAGTTCAGATCCTAACCGATATGTACTCTACATAACATTAACTGTACATTACATATAACACTCTTTATATTAATACAAAAATGATTACGACAAATGAAATGTGGTGCGTAAATCACGAGAGATACCGTAGTTGATGTACACGTATTGATTGATTGATTAGTTGAGCTTAGCTTTCTTATTGAATACCTGAAAAGACGAAGATATTAAGCTACACTCACAGAAAATTCCCTAGCTAAGGACCCCAGTGGAATTATTCCCAGTCATATAACACGGATCTCCTGTAAAAACGTAGGAAAATGAGACCGTTTCCCGACAGTTTTAAATTTTATCTCACCGATTTGGATGAAACTTGTTTGATTAATTGTAATGAGGGAAATGAGATGGCCTAGGCACTTGATTTCGCCATTTTTATTTTATCGATTTTTTGATCTATCACTTCTGGGAGCCATATCTCACTCAAATTATGAGCTAAAGCAAAATTTTTTTTTCAATCGACTCGAAATGAACTAATCTTGAAGTTGCTATGCGAAATGTATAGGCAAAAACGACATCTTCTACCTGTTTTCTTCGAAAAACCTATTTTTTCAGTACATTATGCTATTTTTCTCAATATTTTTCAACAAAGGGTACGATTTTTATTCGCGATTCTAATTCCCCATCCCCGAATTGAGGTCGTTATTTTCATTCAAAAATTCATTCCTTATATCACCTCTTCGCATTGTCATGCAAATTCGCAATTATGGTATACCAATCGATAGATCTCGACGAGCTCTATAAAAATGACCTAATAGTAAGTCATGAAAGTTGACCGTTTTCAAGATATGCTTGAAAATCCGTTTTTGCACTATAGTGTTATACCAAATTGCTCTGCAATGCAATCGATTCGCAAAGAAACGTTATTTGCTCTCTCCAGTGTGTTTTTCCTAAAATTATTTACTAATAATATTATAGGAAAGGATAACAAATAAAACAGCAAAAAGGTTTATATGAGATATTCATCATTGAAAAATACGAATGCTCTTGTTCTTCTGCTCCTCACTCCCTCACTCTCTAGTTGCTTCTTCTTCGCTGCGACGAGATGATGAGGTTCTTGATTTGCTCGTGTGTCATTCTCTCAGCGGGAAGGATGTCCACTCTCTCCTTCATTCTCTTATCGACCTCGTCCGCACGCAGTTTCTTGGCATCATTGTAGTACTCGTTGAACAGTGCCGTGACCAGATCCTTCGCCTTCTGGTTGTACTTACCTTCCTTCTTCGTGATCCTCAGTGCCCATCCCATCGGCTTGGGATGATCAGCAGTTTGCTGGTACTCATTGAAAGACTCAACGAGAAAATCGATTCCCTCTCCTTGCTGCACTTCCTCGAGCTTTCGCTTGTAGAGACCGAGGGCGAAATCGTACTGAGATATCTTCTCCGGTCAAGAGCATTCGTATTTTTCAATGATGAATATCTCAGATAAACCTTTTTGCTGTTTTATTTGTTACCTTTACTATAATATTATTAATAAATAATTTTAGAAAAAAACACTGGAGAGAGCAAATAACGTTTCTTTGCGAATCGATTGCATTGCAGAGCAATTTGGTATAACACTATAGTGCAAAAACAGTTTTTCAAGCATATCTTGAAAACGGTCAACTTTCATGATTTTACTATTAGGTCATTTTATCTTATCTTATTTCTTATTCTTTATTCCATCGTAGTATATGTGACAATAAAAACGAATAGCAGAGGGGTTGATGGATGTCCGTCGCTTCGGTAGCGATATCGGTTTAGGGTGGGGGTACAGTGGCAGTTTGGGAGCTACAGGCGAATCTTAGAAGAGGGTATAATTATATCTGGTGAGATCTTAACTAGCCCTGCACGGAATGAGGGTGGTGGGGATGTAACTAATTTGATGGGCAAAGAGTTCCAAATATCTATTGCTCTAGATGCACAGGTAGATAATGTTGAATTAATACGATAAGGGAGAGATATACGGTAAGGATGGGAAAATCTGTGGTTGTGGTTAAGAGGAGATACAACAAAAAGGTTTGAATAGTCGTACTCATAATGGCCATGAATGGTACTATGGATAAATTGCAAATCTCTAATACATCGTCGATATTCAAGGGTAGGCAGACTCAGGTAAGAATTTCTATCTAAATGATCGGACATGGGCAATTTGCAACGGAAAAACAGCCTACGAGAAAAATTTCTCTGAACATCTTCAAGAGTATTGGTCAACAATTTGGTCGTTGGATTGAAAATGATAGGCGATGACTCAAGGAGAGGACGAATGTAGACACAATAAGCTTTGACGAACAAATAAGGTGAGTTGGAATAAATTGATTTGAACATCATATTAATCATTGTACGGGCCTTCTTAGAGATAACAGAAATGTGATGGTTAAAGGTAAGATTAGGGGCCATGAAAACACCTAAGTCCTTAATAATTGAACTGGTAGATAAGGGATGACCGTTAAGGATATAAGTGGTTCTATTCTTAAGTGGGCCAAAATGCATAACAGAGCATTTAGAAGGTGATAGGGTCATATTCCATAGGCTGCTCCATTCAGAAATACAATCAATTGCCATCTGAATATCTACAGTACATTTAGGGACAGGGCCATAAATTTTGACATCATCAGCATAAATACCGTACTTAATAGATGGAGGAATGATAGAAGATATGTCATTAATATAAAGAATAAATAGGAGTGGGCCAATACTGGAACCTTGAGGGACACCAGAAATAACAGCAGAGGGGGGAGAATGAACATTATCAATAACAATCGATTGAGTGCGACCATATAAATATGAACGAAACCAAGAAACAATATGGTCAGAGAAGCCTAAGTTGGAGAGCTTATACAACAATAAACGATGGTCAATAGAATCAAAGGCCTTTTGATAGTCAAAAAATACAGAGTCTATTGAGAGTTTACATGAGCGATATTTGACATAATTAGAATATGTTTCACAAAGTTGGGTGGAAGTGGACCTATGGCTTCTAAAGCCAGCTTGATAGGGATCAAAAAGATGGTTTAGCTCGAGATATTCTACAATACTATCAATTAATATTTTCTCAAAGATTTTCGATGATGTGGCAGTCAAAGAAATAGGGCGGAAATTTGAAATGGAATTATTATTGCCTTTCTTAGGGATCGGCTTTACAAGGGCTATTTTCCACAGATCAGGGACAGTTGAAGTTATTAATGACTGATTAAAAATAATAGTGAGGGGAACAACAATAGCATGTTTACATTTACAGTATACAATATTCGGTAGACGATCAGGGGACGTATTAATCTTACTATCAAAACTAGATATTGCTACGAGAATGTGAGAATTTTAGAGAGCTCGTCGAGATCTATCGATTGGAATCATACATTGCCATACCCTCGCAGTGCGAGGATTGACCCAATATATAAAGCCCATTTTAGGCCACTTGATAAAAAAGAAAGCGAAAAATGACGATTTTTTAAGGGAAAAGAACGAATTTTGTGAATCAACCCATCATATTTCGAGAATTTACCCACTATATAAAAATAAACGGCGAGGGTACCGAAAATGTATGGATTGGAATACCATAATTGCGACTTTGCATGACAATGCGAAGAGGTGAAGAGGTGATAAGGAATGAATTTTTGAATGAAAATAACGCAAAGTCCGGGTCCACTCTGAGGATCGATATGGCTTGTCGTGAGTTACGGCTGATGAAACATGTGCTTACTCAATTCGGGGATGGGGAATTAGAATCGCGAATAAAAATCGTTTTGGCGTTTTTGCGCATACATTTCGCATGCAACTTCAAGATTAGTTCATTTGGGGTCGATTGAAAAAAATTTTTTGCTTTAGCTCAAAATTTGAGTGATATTCATCCAAATCGGTGAGATAAAATTTAAAACTGTCGGGAAACGGTCTCATTTTCCTACGTTTTTACAGGAGATCCGTGTTATATGACTGGGAATAATTCCACTGGGGTCCTTAGCTAGGGAATTAACTAGGGAATTTTTTGTGAGTGTACATCTTTGCTGGCAACTCTGGCATTTCAAAATAGAAAATCTACTTCAAGTGAAATAACATTTGACGAAATGTATTACAGAAATGTTGCACGATAACTTGTACAGTGAAAGCAGATGTTTGTCTACCTTCTAGCATACTGTCATAGGTCGAAAAGCACGTTACAAACTACGAAGCATGATCGCATTTAGGGAATTTATTTGAAACCATGGCCGCAGTTTATAAATTTGTACCGTAGCTATTCTACCTATGCATACTGTACAAGTTCCTTCGATACTCTACAAGTAGAGGGTCTTAGGGACAGAAATGGTCTTCTCATCATGGATGACTTAGGATAAGCTAACCCCATGTTTACTTGTAAACGCATAAATTATTATAATTACAAATAGATCAATATCTGTTCCGTACCTCATTAGCATCAGTGTAGAATGATGGTTTCGATTCGATTGTTGCTGATAGAGGATCATCCACAGGACGAGATTCCGGTAGAACATGCGAGAAACGACACCGAACTCCTCGGGTGCATGATCCCGCCAGGAATGCCCTGAATATCAAGATCATACGGTATACAGTACGTTATCCAATCAATATATCTCTCACTCTTCATGGTTGAACTTGCTTTCAAGTTCTAAGTACACAAATGAAATATGCTTCCACGAGCCCGTTTTATCATCAAAATAACATGAAATTCTCTGAATTATGGCACACTAAAAATAACGGAAAATAGCGAGTTTCCGTCGTTTAAGAAAGTACACTGGAAAACCGAAAATTGGAAAGCCGAAAATCCTAATCCCATGAACTCTTGGCACGAAATGCCTGATAAGTTTGAGGTATAGTTTTCATCAAAGCGAAAAAAATGAAGAAAACTACAGTATGCCTCAAACTTAAAGAAGAGTAAATTATGACACCTGCATGGTTGTCCCTTTCTCTTTCCACGAAACTGACGTTGTTCCTTCTTCACCTTAAAATAAATTAACCAGTAAAATTAGCTATAACGTTGTTGTAAGCAAAGTTTACTGAAACTGATTCTTTGATTTTGATATCTTCTGCATGCGAATTCAGAAAATCGAAAAACCGATTGATAATTAAATGCTATAGCAAATGTATTCTTGTCCAACAGGGTTCTTGCACGGACGGCACAAAGGTGGTTCAGCAAATTGCCTCACATCTCATGTACGCGACCGCGCATTTTTGGATTTCCTAATTCGCAGTTCCGGACTTGGGAATTATTTTGGTTCTTCAAAACTTCTGATTTTCACGATTTTATTTTGCTTAAATCTTTGATGAGCGTGAACATTGAAGCAATCTATATTGTATTAGAAAAAGTAGAGAATAATTAAGAGTATTGACAATTCTACTACAGTGAATAATGACGCTACGTTGACTAAATGTAGTGAAAAATAGAATATTTAGTTATGTTAGTTGATATCTGAGAATAAGACTTTCATTAATATGTTGCATATTCTAATATCTTGCAGACCTATAGATGCATCTATGTTACTGACAACAGCTTGCAGCTAGCTATCACGATTACAAAATTAATGTTTTGCATTTATTCAGTACGTATTTTTGCTCATTTACGCATGTTCTTGGAAATTCCGTGTTGTTTTGACTATTCTAATCCACTCTCATATGTTGTCTTGAATGGAGATGAATTCTCCATAGGTCGAAAAGAACACTGCAAACTATTACCGAAAAATCGAAAAATCTGACCGCATTTAGGAGCTTTTTTTTAAATACCTGAGCGCATTTGAGCGGAAACTTCCCGCAGAATCAAAAGGCCGCATTTTGAAAATATGTAACATAGCTATTCGACCTATGGAATTCTCTCAAAGGATAGACCTTGTGGATAAAAAGTTCCCCATGTTTTGGTCGCCGTTGCATTTAATACGCTGAGTATTATTAACATAACACGTGTGTAGATTGAAAAGAGCGAGAAGATAGGAGAGAATGACTGATACCTGTTCAGATACAGGGACGTGTTGACTCAACAGAGCATTCCTCTCATTTTGTTCCTTCTCTGCTTCAGATATGAACAATGATGATTCCTGCAACATACATAATATTCAATTCAATAAGTCGTATCAGACAATAATGTTCAGAAGGGGATGAGTCAGTGGTATTCATCGTGGGCCCACGTGGGTTGCATTCCATCGGTTTTGTTTTGCTGTGTGTTTATCGTACCAATTCAGAAACATTCATATTCTGTATAAACTGCATCTTCAACCGAGATCATACAAGACACAAAAACTCAATCAATCCCACTTTGATACAAGAGCCGGTTTTAGTTCATTTCCTTCATCATTTATGCGAAAACATCTGATATCAGACTAGGATGTAAATAGTGCATTTAACTTTGCGTGTATGTATAGTCACAATGTAAAAATTATATGTTCCAAACTAACAATGACCCTTTGCTAATTAACTTATGGACCATAAGTCAAGTTGTTTCGGTCGCAAAGTAAATAAAATGATACCAGTTTTGCTGTTCCAGTGAGTACACTTCTGGCTGAGGGAAGACGAGGAACGGTGGAATCATCCTCATCAAATATATCATCATCATCTTCATCATCACTCGATGATACAAAGTCCGAGGAGAAGAATGACTTCTGTAAAATTACAATTCCTATTACGACATTTTTTCACAATATATCGTAAATTCTATTCTAATCATTGTCATCGAACGAATAAAAGTTTATAGATTAAGCCATGAACTGAAATGAAAAAAAGGAAGAAGTTTATAGACTTCATGCAGCCATTTGGATGGAGCTTTTGCTGTTACGTGGGTTGTTAAGTTCAATTTCTAATGGATTTTTTTCTTTTCTGGATCATACTTCGTGGTAAGCGCAGATGCTCAAAGTCCATCAAGCTATACAAGGATGATGAACCGATGAATAGAAGACAGAATTGAACCACATTAATCTATGAAGGACCCCTGTCATCTCAGGTGTTTGAATCTTTGCATGATCCAAGTAAAATTCGTGCAATTAATGGCATGATCATGCATGGAATATAATCGAATAATGCATGGATTATTTGTGATCATGCATGATCACGAACCACGGATATTCCATGCATGATCATGCATGGAATGTCGAATCATGCATGATTATACTTGTATTCGTGATCAAGGATTTCAACACCAGAGATGACTCACCGCACCAATGTGCGAATGTGATAAAGGATATTACAGATTAATGAAAGTAAATAAACGAAAAAGGGTAACTGTACCTGAGGAGCCTCAACATTAGTAGATTCAGTCTGTTGTTCATCAGCAGGGCCTGCTACAATCTCCTCTTCATCATCTTCATGTTTAGATGGATTCCCAAAATCTTCGTTATTCTCCTCCTCTCCACTATCATCACTTCCATAGTTTGCAAGAAGGTTCAGTGACATTATCAATAGATGAAGCGACTGATTGCGATATTAGAGTCAAATGGGGGACGTTGATCAACGTTGAACTTCAGAAGAGGAACAGCTTTTGAAAGTTGAAAAGGGCACAACGTTTGATAGGTTATATAAATATGTACGTTGCCAAAGTACTACTTTTGGTAATTTTGTTCAGGGCATTGTAGCACACCAAAATAATCTATCATTAACTGAGTTTATATTTTTTTTCTTTTTGAAAAAAGTTAGCATCAGAAATTTTTTATTTCATGTATTTTTATTTGTAGAATTTCCATATAATTAATTACATTTGTTCATCACTAGTAAAAAATAATCTGAATAGAAATTATGAATGGATATATTCCACAAATCATTGATACATGTCCATAGCATTCCTTTTTTTTTGCAAATCGACTCCTATATTACGAATTATAGACAGCCAATCATAATTTGGCATCCCTTACAGTTTTAGGCTTCTAATCCTCCAATGTGAGTTAGGGAAGACAGGAATGTCGAGCGTAACCAAGACACAAAGAAATGAACATTATTCCAGATGATTGATCATGAATGGATTACTTACATGTACATATCTGTTCCTTTCATATTCATTCATTGTTCATGTCTAGTTTGTATTTTTGTTCTCTCGTACCAAAGCTTTCACTGTGGTCAAGTAAATGTAGTGTATACATACAACATTTCTTCGTATTTGATTTCACCTTTTAATCACTATGTATTTGCCCCATAAGTTATCTCTCTGTAAGAAATGATAAATATTATTCCATCCCCGCATCTTCCCCCTTTATCCACTCTATTCTATTGTTCTTCTTCTTCTTCTATCTGCACAACCACTTCTATCTTACGCTAGAGTATGCAAAGTCTCGAACAAATCGTGAAAGCTTCATTGAACTTTACAAAGATCGATAAATAATATATATCTTTTTGAAGGCAAGTCAGAAAATTTTGGTCGAGATCATATTACAAATAACTCCGAATCCGTGGATTTAAATTTCAATAACATATACTACATAATTTGTACATGGATAATGAGTAGTTTAAGATTTTGTGAGTAAATTTCTACAAAATCTCGTAATCAGGCGGTTGAGGAAAGTATCGAAGACGAAGTTTGTACAATGGAGGTCGGGCTAATATTGATAAGAAAAGGACAAGAGCAATAAGTAAAATAACTCCAACGATGGATAGAAGAAACTGATTCCACAGAGTTGGATGCATATCTGAAAAATCTAACAAGTGGAAAAATCAAGTCCTTTTCAATATTTTAAAGTTTAAAAAATGTTTTCCCACACTTCCCACAATGTCCTGCTATAGACAGATAGTAAGTTTGATACAAGAAACATAGATAAAATAACAGCCCGAGCTAAGTTACTCTCCGTTCTGGCAACTCTCTCTCGTAGACAAGTAAAGTTAGGGAGCATTGCCAGAGCGGAGAGTTACAAATTAGCCCTGGGTCTACACTTTAAGGTATTAATGGCTAGATAACCATTCATGTGTCATTATTCTATTCACTCTCCTCATACCTGAGTAGAAGGACGAGGTCAGATTAGTCTGAATAGATAGGCGGAGACCGTTATAGTGGCTGGCTATTAGGGGTCAACTGAGGATGGCCACGCCCACTTTCTATGGGTATCCTTCCATGTTTGGGGTCCAGGTAGATATCGATCGGTCGAAGGTAAAGAGAGTCTCTCTCTCTCTCACTCAATCCAAATGAATGTTGACTCCTCCCCCATCCCCAGAAGGGGTTGTCTAGGGGGAAGATGGACGAGAGAGTACATGAAGGTGAGAGAGTGCCAGGTGAGGTTAGAGATACAAAGACCACACACTCTCTGTCTGCCCATAACTCCCCTCTACTATTTCTCTTTTTCTCCATTTCTATCTCTGTCTTTCTCTTAATCTTTTCGTGAAGTGTGCACGCTTACTTGTAACATCTGCATGATCTACTACCGTATAAAGATATAATGAAAATCAATAAGCAATCGATAATTCATGATTATCGATTGATTGATCATCAATGTTTGTATCAGGGGTGTGCATTTCTCGTTTCTCGATTTCTCGAATTTCTCGATTTCTCGACTTTTTTCGAGAAAATTTCTCGTCGAGAAATTTCTCGATTTTTATTCGAGAAATTCGAGAAATATTTAAAATTTTAAATATATTTAAAATTCTATCAACAGTGAAATATGTGTTTAATAAATCCCCCTTAAAGAGTCAAATTGCTCCTATTACGACACGACATTGTCCTATTGATTGCAAATTGCCAAATAGAACTTCAATTCTCTAATTTTTCTAAGTGTTAGTATATCCCCTTGGTGGATTGCCTCATCCAAAATATTCCGATTTCGTGTATTCACTGTTATTATTTTTGTTTTGGACAATGTTATCATCTATCAATGCTGTTATCGTTGAAAAGAGAGAAAAAGCTATTAAAACGCATTTTATTATATTTTTAAAATTTTTCTCGATTTTTCTCGAATTTCTCGGATTTCTCGAAAAAATAAATCGAGAAATCTTATTCAAGAAATATTTCTCGAAAATTTTTTCTCGCACACCCCTGGTTTGTATATCTATGAGTCATCACACACGATAAGAGCGTTCTCCACTATCATTTTTATCACTTCTTTCCTATCGATCATTCTTATAACGTCCATTTTTGTACAGTTCCTTAAAGGGACACCCCGAGCTAATTCCATTCTCCGCTCTGGCAAAGCTCTCTCGTAGACAGAGAAAGCGAGAGAGCATTGCCAGAGCGGAGATTTGCAAATTAGCACGGGATATGCCTTTACTCATTGATCTATGAGTGGTGGATGTAAGTAAATAACGGAAGAGTTAAAATGATTAATATTCAGGTATACGGAATGAGAGATAGGGAGGGATGATTCTTCTTATATCAACTCTTCTTCTATTTTGGTTACCAACCAATTTAGAGGGACAGGGACAGGTCCATATTAAGATCAATTAACATACGATTTTGAATTTTTTGAATTATAAAAATTTATACGAGTTTGAAATCTTGTGTATTCATGCACATCTGTTGAACGACATTTTTAAGAACAAAATAATAATTTACATTATTTACATTTCTTTTTTAAATCTAATTATACTCCTTAAAGGTGCCCGTCCCTGATCTTCCTCGTCAACGGATTCAGAATATCCTAGGAGGAGTATACTCAGAGAATATAACTTTATTCTATCGTAATTCACCCTATCGAGTACAGACTGATCTCACTGTTGAGGTATCTTTGTTATACATCGACCAACACCAAATTATTTATTTAATTTATCACACTTCATAACGATGTTTCAGCAAGTGAAATACGACTATTATAATAATTTCCTTTTTTCTCTTTTATTTCAACATAGCAATTATCTACTAATCACTTTTTTATACTGCTTCATATAAATTTACTTTATCGATATTGATTTTTTTTTCGAAACTTATTTGAACTCTTAAAGGTCGGTGTCACTCTCTACATCGAAACAGGAGTGCAACTCTACTTTGATACTGGAGTCGGTCTGAAAGTTAAAGGATCGATCATTGCCGATGTAAGTTATTGATTGATTGATTGATTATTGATTTATTGATTTATCGATTTATCGATTTATTGATTTATTGATTTATTGATTTATTGATTTATTGATTTATTGATTTATTGATTTATTGATTTATTGATTTATTGATTGGTCATATGTTGAATCTACGATGTCCCTATATGTGTAGTGAATCATTGAGATAGAAAAGGAAGGAAAGATGAAAGGAGAATTGCATGAGTCATTAAACCAGAATGCAGTCAGATTCCTTTGTTTTCATCGTCTTCCGATGACATTTTCCAATGTTTCTGTTGCGTTCAGTGGTCAATGGTGCAAAGCTAGTGGAGTAGAGACAAACCAGAGAGGATAGGTAGAGGGAGAGGTAGAGATAGAGGCAGAGGTAGAGGGAGACATAGAAGGATAGGGTCAACCACCCCTTCATTCCGTATATTTACATAAGGTGTAGTAGAGTTAGCAGTGGAAGAAAGATGAATACAATACCATCTGTACTATTCCTTTACAATCTTGTAACACATGAGACATCAGACCAATAGTACAAAAATGAGAAATAAAGGCAGTTTGATGGAATAAAAAATATTTTTTTTAAATCAATAATTCCAGGGAAATGAGTTCGCCCATATCCAGATGTTACCGTATCAGGAGCAGTTATTATATGATAATGAGATGCCTACCATGAGGTATCCAAAGTATTTTTGTATTTAATTTAAAAAATATTTATCTATTGATCCAATGATCTATGTATCTGTGAGATAATCTTGTGGTGGAGTCTCTAGGCTTTACCGATACCGATCGTGATTTGAATTATTTACAAAAAAAATTAATTTAAAAATAATATCTATGGCCATAATTCTAGATTAATCGATGGACCGAACGTGCGAATGGGTCGATTGCAGATGAAGTTCAATGATAGATGGAGGAGTGTCTGTACACAAGTCACCAAGTATATCAATTTCCTATTTTTTTATTTTTTTTTGACGTTGTGTGAAATTTTGAACATGAATTATCACTGGCCTAGCAGTGATCACCCACAGGACTTTGTGTGCCTTGAATAACGGGATAACTTTTCCGTTTATTTTTATTATATTTAAAAAAAATTTATTACAACATTATTATGTTGTATACATTATTATTTTCTTTGATAGACAAGCAGATGATAGATATTTTTGAGTAGCGGCCAATGAAGACGCTCTAAAACTTTTCGAGGAAGAGGGAGGGAGAGGGAGATTGAGAGAGAGGGAGGGAGAGGGGAGAGAAAGGGAGAGGGAGAAAAAACTTTTTGATTACCTCAAAAATGATTGTATTATCTTTCAGCTGGACGTCCATCGACGTTGGCACGGCCTGTCGAACTATGGGATATGGTGATGGAGGTATGAATACATTATTTATTCATTTCAATTTATATTTACAAATGTCAAACCATTTCAGGATGAATAAAAAGTTAAATTTGACTTAAAAAGCAGTAAAAACACTACGTAAAAAGTGAATAAAAAGGAATTGATTAAAAAGGTGGAGAGTATGATCTTCTTTTCGTTCTGTTAGTAAGCAGTTTTGGACAGTTCAAATTACGACAGGCTGGGTAACATCCACTTATAGTTAGTCAAATAAGTCTCTCACAGTAATCATATTCAATTTCACCAATGATTTTTAATTCAAATAAACTAAATGTTTATTAATTTTCCATTTCTCATTGAACAAGTAGTTTGTAACAAGTCCAACTCCTCTAGTACCTGGTTCTCACCCTTGAGAGCAGAGAGTTAATTAAGTACTTCTTCTCTCTATGATTACCTACTATTGGAATGATTCTTAAACATGGATTCGCTCTCTCTTACCTATGTACACTCTCTACATGGAATGACTATGGGATTGGCCTTGGACAGAAAAGGGCACTGTTGAGGAGGCATGGGAGATGATGGATTAGAGAGGGAGAGGGAGAGAAGAGAAAGATAAAGGGAGAGGGAGAGAAAGAGGTAGAGAGAGAGGGAGGAGGAAAAGGGAGAGGGAGGAGGAAAAGGGAGAGGGAGGAGGAAAAGGGAGAGGGAGGAGGAAAAGGGAGAGGGAGGAGGAAAAGGGAGAGGGAGGAGGAAAAGAGAGAGACATAGATGGTATCAAGGATATAAAAAGATGAATGGTAAAACATCGAAAGTGAAAAGGACCGATACAATGACCAAACGTTTAATTGTTTTAAAACTAAACTGTTCTAACCAATTCGACACAAAATACATTTGAATGTAGATTTTTAGATTAATGATATTTCTTTATCTTCGTCCTTTTTTCTTCTTAAAGCCATACCTCGAGCTAATTGTATTGTCCGCTCTGACAACGCTTTCTCGTGAACAAAAAAAGCGAGAGAGCATTGCCAGAGCGGAGAGTTTCACATTATCTTGCCTTTAAAGCCAATGAATGGACGAGGGAACACTCAAAATTGATCAACTTTACCTTTCTATAACACATAACTATCATCAATATATTGATTACCTTTAATTTTAGGTTTCTGGAAGTGGTTCCGTCGAAACAATGACACATATCCCATAGTGATACCCAAGCCAGATTGTTATCAAGGCGCCAGGTTCGTTTATGTTTCACGATTGCATTATGTACTCATGAGACTCATTTCGGCAGTAATTATTTATCCCAGTCTCGATGACATTAAAAATATCATTCTTGAATTACAAAGCGAATTATATAACTGTAGATGTGGATAATAAGATATCACAAAGGTCTTAGATATTATGAGTAAATAGCATCTAAACAAACATACTAGAAAATGAAGAGATAAGATTGACGAAGAAAGGGGATGAAGATCCGAAATATATTGGAATATTGGATAGCACTGTAGTACAATATTGATCCATTTATGATATAATATTGATTTTTTATGTTAATCATGATATCCTTCCAGATCCCTCTATGACTGTCCCGGACTATCTGACACTTCTCGAATTCCCCTATCTGAGAATCTGTGCCAAGGCGAGGATGATCTCGGAGTGATATGCTGGGGTCCACCCACATTCCAAGGATGGGCCAGACACTGGAAGGGTTGGTTATGCTTACTTTATTTTGCCTTGAAATTCTGAGGAATAGATGTATCTGCAAAGATGTTGTATAATCAATATTCCAAGAATGTATGCAGAAGTTGGCTTCTTACATGTGTGCCATCGAGAATCCATAACACTAAATATAATACAGTTAAATTAAATACAGTGTTGCAATATGAGTACTGTATTATTTAGGCCTGCAAATCTTCAATTCTCCATATTCCTATGTGAATGGTGATGATGATCTGGTGTCAGTTCAAAGGGAATCATCATCGAGATTGGAACATCTCGATATATTATATGCTGGATATGATGGGTATGATTTAGTTGTTTATTTATGATAGCTTGATGTTCCGTGCAATAGTCGCGATAACAAAAAAAACAGAAGAGACTCTTCTTTAGAAACTATTCAATGGTTGCGAAAAGAACAGAAAATCAGATTAACCTCTCCATTCTTTACAAACTCTCTACCTATTTTTAGTTTTGTTTCTTACCATTTCGCCACTTTTGAACTCCGCATTAGGTCTCACTTCATTTTCATTCTTTGTATTTTATTTACTTCCATGATTTCACAAACTGTTTATATCATCAATTCATTATATAATGGTCCTAACTTTGAAGAGTAACAAAGAACGTGACAGCTGCCTTATGGATCGAAGGAGTTCCTCCTATCATGAATGGACTGAGGATAGAGCATTCTGCCAGAGATGGATTGTATCTGTATGAGGTATATTGGTTTTAATTTCATATTTTAAATAATTTTTTAAAATCTTCATTTGCACGTGAAGTATTTAAATATTTATTTTCGTGATATGTTTAATTATTTTTGGTAGTGATATTGATTTATTGATTCATTGACAAAATTGATATTTCAGTCATCGGGCCCGATATTGATAGCTAATTCGACGTTCTCTTATAACCGAGGCCATGGAATATCTGTAGATGAAGCCGTCGATGCGAGGTATTATATTAGATTTAGAATTCGACAAATAATGATTTTTCAAAATCGACTCGCCATATTTCGAGCCGACTATTTGAGAAAAAATCCTATGAGGACTCAGAAAATCTTTGAACTACATTTGTGGAATCGTTCAAATATTGCGATAAAGCACGAGAATGATTTCCCTAGACGAAAATGCATCACTTTCCAGATTCTTTCTGAACATGACTCGAGTGGAGGGAAATTGGGGAGATGGAGTATGGTACAGGCAAAGTAAACGAAGAATTCAGTTACTACCTCTCAATGGTAAGTATTTCATATAATGAACTCTGATATGAATGGTAAATGTCTTCTTACTCCCGTGTTCTGGGACCGTCGGAGGTAAGGATACTTATACCATGTACATCTGTCAATACTCTTCATAAATGTGTTTAAATGAAAAAAAAGCTGAATTATAATAATGACAGGACCAGGAGCGGTGCGCCAGAACATTGTGGAAGAAGAGAAACCACGGTTAGTTAAATTGCTTTTTATCATTTCCTCCAACATTCCACAAAACATGGCTCATTTTCAAAGAATATTTTAAAATGTTTAAAAAAATACAATCTCTAGTTTTTTCTTAATTAAAAGTCTAATGAATACAACAGATGTGATTACAACTTGATAGGATATGATATGTGATGGAATACGAACCTAACTCGTTCCATCTCCTTCTATGTCATACAAATAATTTATTATTATGAAAATAAATTGAAACAACAAAAAACTCTTTGGCAAAAAAACCTAAGCGAGTTGTGACTGAATCTGGAGTGTCTGTTATATGATTACAATTATTCATATGATTGCAGTGCTGATATCTGTGGTGTTCATTCCATTCCATCTTCTCTATTCTTTCCTCATCTTCTATCTGCACACATACAAAATGGATCGATCATCGATCCGTCACTACCTCTGCATTGCTGGATGGTAAGTACATTTCAGATTTTTAAAAATATTTTCAAATATCATCGATTAATTTTTAGATACTATCACTGCCTCCTCGATTAGAATACACTTATTCCTTTCAATTTCTATCTGTTATCAATCGGAACTCATATCTGGATACCTCATCTTCAACATCTTTCATTATCTGTGACACGGATGAATCTCATTCATCATGTACAGTACCCCAAATGAAGATTCCCATGATTAATGGTGAGAGTACTGTAGCAATAGTAGTTGTAAATGAACTATACGATCAATTCTGACATATATGTAGATATTTACTGTTGTTTTTCTTTTGGTTTTTAGGACAATTTTCAGTGTTTTTTCACTTTCAGATAAACTTCCCCAAACTGTTTCAATCAAATCATCCGGACAACCTCTGTATATTGGAATCGAACACAATCTCAGTAAGCAAATTGGTTGTGTTTTCCCGCGTTTTCCCCAAATCAAACCAAATTTTGGTTTGCTAAAAGTTTTTTTTTCAGAAAGCGGTACAGGCTATGTCGCCGGAGATATCGATGTGCTATTCAGAGTTCATGCTTCGGTAAAAGGTTTGTTTCCTATATAATTAAATAATAAATATAAAATACAAAACAAAAGTTTTTCATATTTGATTTTAAGTTTTAATCGTTCAATGTAGTTATCCCATAAGTAATTTCTCTGTAAGAAATGATGAAATATTAGTATTATTATTAAGATTATTTCATCATTTGAATCACTATTCGCTTCTTTCAGACAAGGCCTTCTACGGTTTGAACATCACCAACTCCATAATCAGTACGAATAAGGGAAATGGAGTCCTTGGAATTGATTTAAGAGAAAGAACTGCCTTTCATAATGTTACATTGAAAGAGAATGAGGGACAGGTACTAATTCGTTCTTATATCGAGTTTGTCCCAGATCACACAACGGAATTTTACCCCCGATACAATCCGACGAATGAGTCGTGAATGCGATCTCCATGTCTTGCTTTTTTAATGTTTTACAGGAACGCTCCGAACTAATTTTACTCTACGCTCTGGCAATGCTCTCTCGTGACATAGAAAGTGAGAGAGCATTGCCAAAGCGGAGAGTTTCAAATTAGCTCTGGAGTGGCTTTTACTGATTTGATAAACAAATAACAATAAGAATAAGCAAAGAATATTCCTCCATATTCCTCAATTCACATCAGGCTGGTTTCCTTGTTCGTGATGGTGCGTGTGATATCTGGATGAACGATACTCGATTGATAGAGAATTGGGGAGATGGAGTGAATATCTCGTATGCCGGTGGATCGATAAATCTCAATGGAACAACCATCACTAGGAATAGATGGAGAGGTTTGTCACCTTGATCTTTGATCTCTGAACGATTATCGATTATTGATTTTTAAAATTTGATTAATAAGTTCAGTTTTTGATCTTTGATCTTAATTCTTTCAATTTAGGTGTGGCAGTGCACTACAACGAGTCATCCCCATTCCTTGCCATGCACTACGAATTTATATTAAAGGTAAAACCCTTTGAAGGTACATCCCGAGCTAATTTGAAACCATCTGATCTGACAATCCTCTCGCTCTCTTTATCACGAGAGAGCGTTGCCGATGCGGAGAGTATAATGCTAGAGGCATGACCTAAATATAAAAAAAAGCAACAACGAAAATTTAATTATTCTTTATTTTAAGGGTCGACCATCAAACAATATCTTCTATGTTCGATCTACAATCAGCGAGAACCTTTGGGGAGGAATACTCATTGGAAACTTTTGTATTCCTGCAGAAAGGAGGATAGAACCCAAGGTATCATTGGACCATACCAACTAATTTAATCAATTATCATTAAAGTTTCTCATAAACTGGGTGGAATTCATTCACAATCAATATCATCCAGCCATTGAAATCCATTCGTGTCAATCATTTGGCATGTCGAGATACATCGTGGACGTGTCAGGAAATCGAATTGAAGGTACATTTAGTTATTCAAGCACACTCCAGGCTAATTTTACTCCCCGCTCTGTTCACGTTCTCGCAGACGAAGATAGCGAAAGATTGTGGATAGAGCGTAAAGTTTCAAACTAGATCGGGGAGTGCTTTTAATAATATAATAATAATAATAATATTTTATTCCTTCAAATGAACGCATCGGGGATGGGGATCGGGAATATCTGTTAGATAGTCTTGTGAAGGATGTCCGTCGCCAAGGCGAATCGGTGAGATGTGGGGGTGGAGGAAGAGGCAGCAGGAATGTTACCAATTCAGAACATTTCATGAGTGAATATGTACCTCAGGGACAATCACATTATATGGGATATTTTTAACATGATTACGAAAGACTGTTGGTGAAGCCTGCACAATAGCATCAGGGAGATTATTCCAAATATCAATAGTTCGTGAGGCTAATGTTGAATGGGAAGTGGTTGATATTTTGAAAGGTAGAATAATTCTCAACGAATTGCCGTTCCTCAGATGCAAAGCGGGAACAACTTTAAAGAGGAAAGAGGAATTGTACTCATAATTTTGATGGATTGAATTATGTAGGAAAAACAAATCTGTTATCGCGTGTCTATGTTCGAGCGTAATTAAATCTAGGAAGTGAACACGATTGAGATAAGTATCATAAGGAATAGAACAACGACTGAATAGTCTTCGAGTAAAATCTCTTTGAACAGATTCAATTTCTTTTGTCAATCCAGATCTTTTAGAATTCCAAACAACTGAACCATAGCTAATAATAGGCAATATGAAAGACGTATAAGCGGTTTTGTAGACCTCAATTTCGCGACTACGGAAAGTTCTAAATAGAATATTAATTTTTGATCTGGCTTTACGAACAGCTTTATTAATATGGGACTTGAAACTTAAATTAGGCGACATTAATATGCCCAAATCCTTTACCTCGTCAGAACAAGAAAGCTTAAAACCCTTTAAAAAGTAATCACTAAAAGATAAAAAAAAAATTTTGGTGTCAGAAAGTTCATAAAACAAAAGGTAATTGATTATAAATCAAATGTGGCTTTCCCTTTTTCGGGTTATGATGAGTGTTGATGAGAGTGGACAGTTGATCGATCTATATTCGTGATTCAATCAATACTCTCATAGGTAACAATGGAATGGGATTACGAATAGCTCCTGCTGTTAATCTCCTCGGAGTCATAACGAGTAATCAATTTCTGAATAACAATGATACCGCCTTGTTCGTCAAGAATTCCCCCTGGCCTCAGCTGTGGCCATTACCGGCGAACGTGAGTTAGATTATTATCTATTTTATTATTTTGAATTATATTTTATTTCTTAAATTATTTTTTTAAATATTATTTCTTTTTAAATTTTATTATTGCTAAAAATAAAAAAATAGCAATTCGCATGCAAGATCCTTCTCTCCCAAAATATCTATATCTCTAATCTTCAGTTGACTATATCTCGGAATGCATTCAAATTCAATCGAGCCAAGTACATCGTTTCGATTGGTCTGAATGAAGGAGCACCTCTACAGTTTCTTACTTTCAATCAGCAGAATGAGGTATGTAGTTTACAATTTATAAAAAGCTATTATTTTACCAAATTTTGTTTAGCGCAACCTCGATTAAAATTTTTTTTAGCTATAGATACATTGAACCTACCGTAAACTTCAGGTTCGTGAGAATACAGTAATCTCTCCATATCCTCATCTGAAAGCTCGTGGTGCTCCTCATGCTGCCCTTGTCGTATCATCATCTAATGTCAAAATACATCGGAATTGCTTCAGAAACAACGATGCTCAGTATGTTCTTGTGATTTGTTCAGAAGTAGCAGAAAAAAAAAGAAAAACAGAAAATATTTCTGTTTGGAAGAGACCTATCGTATTGAAGTCATCAATCAGATCTCTTCAAAAGCCTACAATAGATTGGAATAGATCGCCACGTCTTTAACTCACTTTCATTCTTTCTATTTTCATTTTTGATCATCACATTTTAAATTTGTTTCAGATATGAGATAGCTACAGAATTGTCTGCACATGCAAAAGTGATTGACGCAAGAGAGAACAATTGGGGAAACGCTGATAGAAGACTATTCATGGCAAAGATTTTTGATCAGGTATCACTTTTCTCGCATTTTGCGCTTTGATAAACTTCATTTTTTCAAACCGCAATTTTCTAGATATCTGAAAAAAAGAAAAACTTAAGTTTTTCTTCAAAACTTGTTACTTGAATTATTAGTGTTCGTGCATTGCCAACTCTTCCATGTTACAATGCGATACAATCTATATCAAAATATCTTTATCGTGCACAAAACGATTGGTGAGAGACTGGTTGCCACTAAATGACTGATTAGTCTAGCCGTCTACTCATATAAACTTCATTCAGTTTTATCGTTATTCACTGGCTCAAATCGACATCAATCCATTCGCTGCAGTGTGCAATGAGAGAAATGCTCATATCACATCCATTCTGGAATACTTCAGACAGGTTTTTAAAAATATTTTTATATATTCAAAAGTTCAAAAACATTTCCAGAAAATAGTAGAATATTTTGATTGATATATTTTGATTGATTTATTCAATTCTATTAGATTATTTTGATTGATTGATTATCTGACTAATTCTTTTAGTTTCGCCGAGAAGCTCAACCATTCATTCTGGGAGGAGCCGTATACGAGAATCATGATCTACCACCAGGAGTGTAAGTTTAAATTTAATTTATAACTCAACCCTCAGCAAGACTGATTTAAAGAGATACCCACGCTAATTTTACTCTCCTCGTTGGCAATGCTCTTACATAGACTAAGCGAGAGAGTGTGGCCAGAGCAGTCAGTTTCAAAGCATCATAGCTCGTAGTGCTCCTTTTTTTTCCAGAAATCTGTACCACTCCCGAAACAATCTTGAAGGAGTCAACAGAATTATTATTCTTCTTATTATGACTGCCTTGTAGATATCACGTAACAGATGATCTCCATATAGTTCCGGGTGCTCGTCTCACACTATCACCTGGTAGTGTACTACAATTCCATGATGGAATTGGAATGCTCGTCCAGGTATGCCCTAAAGAAAGATATATCCTTACTTGGATACGTGGTTGCGCTATGTTCTGCCAGCGATGCCGCAAACATATCCTATACAAAAACTCGCTTTGGTCTAAATGTCTTTTAGTTTATTTTCTTGAATATTTTCATACTCGTTTTTCTAAAATTATTTTGAGCATTGAGAAAATCTCATAATTTTTAGTTCCTAATAAACAACTAAACAAACAAATAAACAAACAAATTTCAATTCCTTTTTTTCAGGGAGAATTGGCCCGTTCCGGTTACGACGAAGATGAAAATAAATGGATAACTTTCACTGCTCGACCATTCGAACTACCTCAGATCGATAATGTTAGACTGGTTGATGTTGATGGGAATACGGAAGTACTGGAGGGAAGAGTCGAGGTATGATTTCGGTTTTCACCATTAGACATGTGCTCTATAATTCTCGACTTCTGTCTGGTTGACAATGAATGGGTCACTGTGTGTAATCGATCATGGACAGCATTTCATGCACAAATGGTCCACGACGTAATTTGAAACTCTCCGCTCTGGTAACACTCTTTCGCTTCCTTTCTCTACGAGAAAGCAGAGCGGAGAGTAAACTTTGGACGGGCTGTGTCTTTAAAAAATGAATGGAAATTTTAGAAAAAAGTGATTCTTATTTTAAGGTTCTGGTTGACAATGAATGGGGCACTGTGTGTAATCGATCGTGGACAGCATTTCATGCACAAATGGTCTGCAATCGACTCGGGCTTGTTATCGATCCGCAATATTTCGAGGTTTGAATAACATTTCTTCCAGTACAATATTATTGATTGATTCAGAATTGGCGTATATTTCCTCCTTCGGGTGATCTACCCATGGTTATGGATAATATTCGATGCGAGGAGAATGAGGTGAGAATCTTTGTAATAATTAAAATTGCATTTATCAATGCAAAACGAAGAACGAGGAAGACACGTAAACATGACTTTGTTAAATTGAGCGTAAATTTGGTCAAATTAGTTGAAATTTTATCTTTATTTCAACGTTATTTCTTCCTTGCCCTCATTAATCAGAACGAATAATCGATCAAAAATATTAAAAAATCTAGGTCGACATAACTCGATGTCGACACGATGGTGTTCGCCATAACATCGCTGCAGGATGCAAATCAACAGAAGCAGTGGGTACGGTAGCCTTTTTTCTTGCTTTAAAAAATTTTTGAACACTAAATTTTTTCGTCAATTGGTTTCTTATTTATTTATCGTACATCACAAGTGCTTCATCAAGTAAAAAATGTCCGAGTGCAAGTAAAATACATATGTGAAATATTCATTGTTGTTCACATGTTGTCACATCTTTTTGATGTATGATAAATAAATAAATAAATGATAAATTATGTGAAATAAAGTAGATAATGTGAAATAACTTCTATCTTTTAGGTGTTCGTTGCTGTGAGCCTCGTTGGGCGGGAGTTCGATACTCACTTCTGGCCAATCCACCAACTGTAACTGGACAACGAACCATGCACAATTGGAGAATTGAAAAGGTATACACTTTTCATATTGTCTTTCTCTGTCTGAGTTAATCTCTCTGAGTTAATAAATCTCTATTTAAGAAGACGTCCTCGTATGAAACTTGATTAAAATAGCAAATTAGCTCATGTTAATTGTACATTGATGCTCAAATAGGACTGTTTGTTCGATTGTTCAATCTTTATTTTAAATTTATTACTTTTTAAGGCTGGAGTTTTCGATTTCCGAGTCCCCGAATTCACGCCCGCTCTTCAAATTGACTGGAATTATCATACGTTTCATAATCTCGAGGTATTTTTTTCATTAAAAATGCCTTAAAATATTATTAAATTGAAGATTCGTGACAATTTCTGGAATGGAATCGATGTGATCTACAATGATCTCACTAAGAAACCAGCTATAAGGAATTCGATCATTTACAATAATCGAAAGAATGGGATAAGGATGAGATCTGCTGGAATCACTATTGAAAATGTATTTATTTTAGACAGTAAATGAGACAATGTACATTTTCGTCGTCGAGTAAAAATCGAGAAATAAACTATAACAAAAATGTTCGTGAATTGATTTTAGAAGTTTATGAAAAGATTGATGAAAAGAGTAAATTGTCATATGGAAAATTGTAATGTATTCATCTATTCACTATTATAGGTAACGATAAACCATTCGGGAGAAGCAGGTCTTCGATACGATCCTCGTGTGAGTGCATGGGAACAGAATGATATCGTATCGTGGCTCAGTCAGATTGAACAACCAGAAGCGGAGGTTTGTATAGTCATTGAAGACTCCCTCGAGTTAATTTTTCTCTCCGCTCTGCCAATGCTCTCTCGCTTTTTTGTCTACGAGAGAGCATTGCAAGAGCGGAGAGCAAGATTAGCTTGGCATGAGCCATTAATGCATTCTAATACTAATAATGTCGTTACTGCATCAAACATATGGAGATAGATTTCTTCTACTGAAATATTTAGAAATAACACATTCACTTTCCACACACATTGGCGGACGTTTTAATAAACAAAATTTTTAAATTCTTTTTGCTATTAAAGTGATCTCATTGCAGGCTAATAACGTGTACTACATTCCCAACAATAACATTCGAAAGTTGCAAGTATTCGAATCTCAACTGAACCAGAGAAAGTTCATTGTAGCTGAAGCTAATGAACACTGCCCATTAGGTAATTTTTTAGATTTTTAAAAATATCTATTTAATTAATTCCATTATCGAATATCGATTGATTCAATCATGTCAATCTTTCAGAGCCAAGTACTCCTTGCACATATGAACTAGAAATCGAGGCAAGCGGATGGGAGTACGGTATGCAATCGAAGATGGCTGTGCAGGTACTGTATCTGGTTGATCTTCGATCTTTGATCTCTGTCCTTGTAGATAGTAAATCCGGTTGGAAACGAGACCGATGAAGATGCGATTCTATGGGAAAGAGGAACAGGAAAGAAGACCAGTGTGAGAAGAGATCATATAAGGTTAATAATAATATTATTATTATAACTTTTATGCGTTTTCGAAAATAATACAGAAAAATAAAAGGAATAAATAAGACGAGAAGATAGAAACGGTAGATGATTAACAAAGAACTGCCGAAATACAATTTCTGTAGGAAATGGGGAGATTATATCATTTTTGAGTGGTTACAAAACTTTTTTCAGATTTCCTTTGGTTACAAGTGAACGATCACTGATTATTCAATATACGAGAAGTCGAGGAAAACCGAAGTTGGCTCTTCTATTCCTTTTCCTTGATAGTAAGTTTATTTTATTTTATTTTTAAAATTCAAATTTTCATCGATCAATATTTCAGCGCAAGAATATCTTGATAGATTTGTTCACTTGTATGAGTCGAGGATCGAGGATAATGTCTACGGTATATCAACTGTTCATTACTCTAATTCATCCTTCACGGATGGAACACTCACCAATAGATTTGACAAGGAGAAGTTATGGTTTCAAAAGGTACCCGAACATCGTTTATCGATTAGTTTATTGGTTAATTTATCGATTAGTTTATTAGTTAGTCAATCGATTAGTTCCTTGATTTGTTTATCGATTAGTTTATTGATTTGTTTATTGATTGGTTTATCGATTAGTTTATCGATTAGTTCAATCTGTTTAGGTGAACTTCACTCGCAATCATGAATCAGTGATATGGATACACTCACCTCAACATCAAGTCCTACCTGGAACTCCAATTGCTGAGGTAAATCGGCAGTTGGAAATTTCTAAAATTGAAAAATATATCATTATAGATCACATATCATCTTGATAATTGTTCATTGGTTGATAACGGAGGAGTGATCGAATCACACAGAGACTCATTCGCATCAGCTAATGTATTCCATTGGATTATTTGGTATGGAATGAATATTGATTGATCCATATAACTAGATAGTTTAAAAAAAGAATTATCCATAAGTAATAAAACATCAATAACGAAAGTGATGAGAAAAATATTTACATATTCCAAACGTATTAAGAAATTATATAATATAAGTATTGTAAAATATGTATAGAAAAGTATGATTCAGGTCCAATACATTCGCGAACAATACCAATACTGGATTTTCTGTTCGTCTTCCTGATACGTACGATCTTCTATCGGATAAAACGCATTCGTTCCGAGTATACTTTATTTTTTAAATTTATTTATTTGAAACACCCGTTGTTTCTATTTTGAATATTCTTCCGTCATCAACCTTTTTTGTTGTAAAAGTCAAGGAGACACGAGACATCATAGATTTTTAAAGATTTTTAAAAACGGTTCGATCATTATAAAATTCGTAAAACTGAAATAATGCTAAATATAATATATTTTCAGATGACAGAGAATCGATTTGAGAACAACACAGGTCTTCGCGTTCTTCTTGATGGATATTATGCATTCACTAACATTTCATCCAATAATTTCACTGATAACTGGGCGCCTGAACGATTTGGTATGTTTCAAATTTAATTGATATAAGAAATCAATTAATTACATTAACCATGAATATAACGGCTATATGGTCCATATTATTAGCTAACTTATATTACATTTAAAATTTTTGCATTTAAAGCGCATGCAAAACAAATACTTGTACATCTATTAATATAATTAATATAATTGAAGGAATTCTCGAAGTTTCTGGAATGGAGAAAGAGTTGTACATGGAAAGGAATCGATTTTTCACCAATTGGGTAATTTTTAGATATTAAGAGACCGGCTCGGTAAGACTCGAGCATTTTGACCCTCTGCCGGACATTCGCGAGGACTTTCGATCTGGCCCTCAATACTTTCATCATAGACACATACCGGGGGGAGACCGATGAAAGTTATAGTGAAAATGCCCTTAGGCTCAAACCCGGCTCACATATGTCGCATAAAATAAAAAATTGAAAAATTCATAACTTTTCAATCGCGATAGCTAGGACTTTTATTTCTTTTTATTGGTGAATAACATGTCATGCACTCTTACAAACACAGTTGAGCAGTAATATCATGTCGTTCTGGATATGTTTTTTCGTGTATGATTTTCCGATTTTTCCTCTTCCATCCTCGTTGAAGAGAGACGGCAAGCATTGACATAGTACATATTGTAGCCCTGACACTTCTGTACATGATGGTCACATTCCCTTGGAAATCCAACTTTTCTGAAGCATCGAGAATTGCAACTGAATGTGAGATATGTGTAATTTGTAAAAATCGAAAATTAAATTTCTTGTAAATCGCAAGAGTAGTAGGTAGCTTTATTATGTCATTTTACGTGTAGTGATGTGCCTACACAGAAAAAATATACTAGTAGACTCAGACTAAATTTTTAAAAATTTTTAAAAATAATTATTTTATTTTTATTTTTTTCAACCCTGACATTGAGTCGACCGTCAAGGCAAGTTGATTCATAGGGCGGATGGTAGCTGATGCATGTCCGTTTGCGAAAACAACTGCCACGAAAAGAATCGTCGTTTCGCAGATCTAGAATTTATTTTTTTAATTATCAAACTTGAATATTTATATGTTTCTTTCACATAAATCGGTTGGAAGGTGGCGTATGGCAACCAAAGCTGTATCATTGTTATCAGTAGGAGTGTACTGTACTGCACTACCGTAACCGTCAGGAATCACGAACTAACTTTTTTTCAGTCGACCCATGATTCACAACCATGACCCCGGGTTCATGGTTGAGAATAGCTGAGGTCGAAAAATTCATGATGATCCCAGACCAAATACTATTTGGCAATATATCAACAGTGAGCCAACTTCTAGTTTTCTGGATACCGTAACCCAAAATACAGTAATCTAGTTACCGTACCCTATAATAATGTGGTTAAATTCTCGGAAAATTCAAGTGCGTGCCTTACAATTACTGTAGTTTGGGTTACGGTATCCAGAAAACTAGAAGTTGTCTCACTGTTGATATATTGCCAAATAGTATTTGGTCTGGGATCATCATGAATTTTTCGACCTCAGCTATTCTCAACCATGAACCCCGGGTCATGGTTGAGAATCATGGGTCGACTGAAAAAAAAATCAGTTCGCGATTCCTGACGATTATGGTATTCAAGTACAGTTCACTCCCACTGATAACAATGGTACAGCTTTGGTTGCCATACGCCACCTTCCAACCGATTTATGTGAAAGAAACATGTATTTTTTCAAGTTTGATAATTAAAAAAATAAATTCTAGATCTGCGAAACGACGATTCTTTTCGTGGCAGTTGTTTTCGCAAACGGACATGCATCAGCTACCATCCGCCCTATGAATCAACTTGCCTTGACGGTCGACTCAATGTCAGGGTTGAAAAAAATAAAAATAAAATAATTATTTTTAAAATTTTTAAAAAATGTAGTCTGAGTCTACTAGTATATTTTTTCTGTGTAGGCACATCACTACAAGTAAAATGACATAATAAAGCTACCTACTACTCTTGCGATTTACAAGAAATTTAATTTTCGATTTTTACAAATTACACATATCTCACATTCAGTTGCAATTCTCGATGCTTCAGAAAAGTTGGATTTCCAAGGGAATGTGACCATCATGTACAGAAGTGTCAGGGCTACAATATGTACTATGTCAATGCTTGCCGTCTCTCTTCAACGAGGATGGAAGAGGAAAAATCGGAAAATCATACACGAAAAAACATATCCAGAACGACATGATATTACTGCTCAACTGTGTTTGTAAGAGTGCATGACATGTTATTCACCAATAAAAAGAAATAAAAGTCCTAGCTATCGCGATTGAAAAGTTATGAATTTTTCAATTTTTTATTTTATGCGACATATGTGAGCCGGGTTTGAGCCTAAGGGCATTTTCACTATAACTTTCATCGGTCTCCCCCCGGTATGTGTCTATGATGAAAGTATTGAGGGCCAGATCGAAAGTCCTCGCGAATGTCCGGACCATGCTCGAGTCTTACCGAGCCGGTCTCTTAAAACGATAATAATTTTAATATTTTCCAGGGACAATGGATGATTCGAGTGCATATAACTTCTCATTCACTCAAATCACTGGCTAAATCTATTCCATCTTATATCCAGTATAATTATATTCAATTCAATCACTTCATCAAGGTTTTAATTACATACATTTATTTATTTATTTATCCATTCATGAAATTTTTTTGATTAATGATTATTATAGAAACTAGACGACTACATTGATATGTGGCCACGTTCTTATGCGATTGGAGTCTTTGGAAGCCAGAAGGTGCGAAATTTATAATATTTTAAGATTTATTGATTTATTATATTTTAATTCTAGGTGGACATTCACTATAATCGTGTCAAAAATGTTCTTCTTGATTTTGAATGTGTCACTGGTGGCGTCGTAAGTTTTCCATTTTTTAAGTAAACTTCTATTTTCAAAAATCATAATCTTCATTTCAGCCATTGCGTATTCAAGATTCAATGAACATAACTTATAATTGGTGGGGAGTAGCCAACGAAGCTGAGGTATTCTAGATTGTACTCAAAATATTTGTATTTGTCAGATTTAAAATTCGATTTTCGATTTTTAAAGTAATGAAGGATACACCATTTCAATGTTTCTAGATCGCTCAACGGATCTTCGATGTGGACGATTGGAATACTTATACCATGGCTGAATACTCTCCATTTTATGTGACCGAAGAACAGTTTATCAACTTTTGGTGGAAACCGAATCAGGTTTGTAATTTGAAGTCATTTCTAATTGTCATTTGTTGTGATTTGTTATCATTTGTCATTTGTCATCTGTCATTTGGTTTGTCAGGGTCAAATCGCTTCGGCCGTGCATATCGAACCTGGAATCGATGATTTGAAGGGCAGAATGTATCAATCCAAAACTCTATCTCTGATCAAGGAACGATGGAACAATTTCCCTCATCACTACAAACCCTTTCGTCCTTATCGAATTACAAGAGATCTTACTATCATGCCTGGAGCCACTCTAACGATCGGTAATTAATAATAATAATTTATCTACGCCCGCGGCGCAACAGCAATTGAATGAATTATGACACTGACTTATCTGACAGGAACAAAGTGCCTTATGCATCAGACAAAATTGAAATCTCTCTGAAGCAGTGCTCAAAATACATTTACTGAACGCCTAGTTTTTAGCACACTGTGAGCACAGTTGTTTTGTATGTAAAACAGCGGTTGTGAAAAAAGTTCATTTTCCGCAATACCCAGTTTTTTCTAAGTCAGATAATTTCATAATTTAAAAAAGTTTGCAAATATTCTTTTTTTTTACAGAAAACGGAGTCGAGATTCATGTGTGGCCGAATGTTCGTATTCTTGTTCTGGGTGATTTGATAGCCAACGGTACATATTGGGATCCAATTCGATTCAAACCAATCAATACCACTGAATATGCTGAGATTCGAGGAAGAATTGGAACGAGATATAAGAGATCGATAATTAATGAAGAAGTAAACGATGAAGTGGTCAGTTTGTTGACTATGAATTCGTTATTCACCTAGTAATGCACATCAAGTTTAGGAAATTAAAATAGTTTGTTTGATGATTTTTATTTCGGAAATGGTTTTTTTCGAATTTAAATCTAGTATTTTATTGATTTTCAGATTGAACCAATAGATGGACGATTCGTTGATGGAGGTCCATTTACTAGAATCGCTCAAAGCGAAAAAAGATCACGAGGAAGAGAAAGAATCAGGAATCGACGATCTGATACGGAACAAAGAATTCTACAATATATCAGAGTGAAACGAGCCGCTTTTGACAGGTTTAGCAGGGATATAATCAAATTTTAATTAAACAAGAATGGTTTGAGGCGAAAAGCAGACGTAGTCTACAAGGAATTCCCTGCCCTAGCGAGAGATGATCCATTTTATCAGAAATTTGATGTAAGTTCCTAAAATTAAAAAAAATTCATAAATCATTTATTTTATAGATTCAATTGAATACCCGTAACAGTACTAGAGGTCGACGAGCAGGTTTTGTGGAAGGAAGAAATGCAACTACTGGAGAAATTATTCCATTGTGTGATAGACAATTCACTTTGAGGTAATTAAATACAAAATATACTATGAAAAAGGCAACAAAACTTACTTTATTAATCATATTGTTAATCTTTTCTCAATACTCTATGATATTTATTAGGAATAAATCGCAAAATAATTATGTAAATTAACAAAAAAAATGGTTTCAGAAATGCGATGGTTGTGTGTCGTGAATTGGGAATGGAATCGCCGTATGTACAACATTGGGTGACACCACAATGGGATTATAATCCAAGATTGAGACTGGTCAAGACCTACATTGAACCGAGAGAATGCAGAGGAGACGAACCTAGGTCATCTTTATTTTCATCTATCATTACTTCATTCGGCTAAAAAGAATTTCTTCATTCCTCACGCTATTTCGTTGATCTCTGTCAAGGAAATAATTGGAAGGAGAATAAAAGGAAAAGATTAAAAATGGATTGTGCTAGATATAATGTTGCATTTTGGTTAGAACATAGCCTGACTTTTCTATCCTTTGTAATATAATTTTTTAAATATTATAGATTGGATGGTTGTCCTCTTCGATTGACTGGAAATGATTCACAATGGATGTGCATGGATAATGAACACTTCAATTATGTTCATTGTGGATCTAATATATCACTGAATCGGTAACAGATATCCTCTTCTTTTTTTAAATGAACCACAAAAAATTACAGGGAGTACATTGGAAATTGGGGAGGAATCACGTTTGCTCATGATGAATTGGATATTGAACAGTTGCCATACAAAGGTACGATTTTGATCTGAATAATAACCCCCATGTCAATTGCCTAGCAGCGATTTTCCCACAGGACTTTTTGTGCCTTGAATTACGGGATAGCTTTACCTTTTTATACCCAAATTTTTTTTAAAAATCTCCACTCTGCCAACGCTATCTCACTTTCTCTGTCAACGTCATATTTTTCTCACCTCAAAGTGATATCCATAAAATGCAGGAGAATTCTTCAAAGTAATATTTTTAAATATTGATTATTTTAAGATTCATCATTGTTATTGAATACGGAGATAGTGGGAGGCGGTCATGCACACAATGATTCACTACAATCAGCTGGAGTTCAATTATTCTTTCGTTCTCCGATTCTTGAACAAGTTAACGTCACCAACTCTTCACTCCATGCACTACAAGTATTAATATTCTTTTTATTCGGATATGATTAAAAATGGCAGAAAAGTACCGAAAACTCATGTTATGGAAAAAATTAAACTGAAAATATGATATAAATAAATATTTTTTAAATAAATAAATAAAACCACAACAGGTGATATCTCCTCGTGATCGGGTTGTTCTTACTCGATTGAATATAACTGATAATAAAGGTTATGGAGTGCATATTCTTACCATGAATCTACAAGCATCTGGACCTGCTACTGGTAATAGACATATTTCCATTAAATCAATCCCAGTTTTCATGAATCTTATTTTCGAGGCTATATTTCATATGAGAGTAACGAAAAATCGTTGAATTAGAGGAAATAATCTATAGATAAGAATAAATTTTTTCAGCTGCCCCCCTTGGTCCTCTCTCCATCCCATATTTGTCACCCGGAATGATCAATATGTGTGCGGCAGTGAAGCAAATCAACGTACAAGGTGACATTTTAAATTTTCCAAGGAGCTGATTTACTTTGAAAAAGTGTTGAATAATTCACGAAATTGAATTCAGGACGTGTTCTCGTCTACTACGTGTATGATTCGCGTCCAGTCGATTGTGTGAAATATTTCATAGGAATAGGAGGAAGGAAATTGTCATTCCGATTCTTGAAGGTACATTGATCACTTTCATAGGAGTACTTATTTCGATACATGCGTGTCCGATATTCAGCTATCGTTGTCGTTAGCGTCGTGAGAAGACAATCCTCCTCGTTTTGCCTCTTATTCTATTTTCTTCAAACGTTTTCAATCGCATGTAATCTCTGTATTTACCAGGTAAATATGTACGGTTCATATGTGGATCTCGGACGTCCGGATGCTCTTCGTATCTATTCTTCAGCAACCTTCTCCCCTTCATTCCTATTAGCACAATTTCGTGCCCCACCAACAGCCCAATCTCTCTATAAAACCGCCGAAGCTGAATTTGTCAGTTTGAAATTAACTGAATTTTGTATCCTGAAAAGTCTAATTTAAGATGGAGCCAACATTATCTTCATCGACGTCACTCACAGAGATAATCACAGCGGATCAATTGGTTCTACATTTGCGTGCTTCGGCTGCAGATCAAATCTATGGGTTCATTGGAGAGATTGCCGCACTTCCATCCATACCCGAAGCTCGTAGGTTTCATGTCAAAGTCAAATTTATTTTTTTAAAATTTTTTTTTAAAATTTTTTTTTTCTGAAGAGTAAGTTATGGGTCAAGGCGGTTTTTCCTCGAACTTCTTGTTCTTCTTATTCCGGTTCTGATTATGAGAGATTTTTTTCGCCAATCAAAAATTCAAAATCGAAATTGGTGAAATCGAAATCGAATGAATACTTTTCATGAAACATATTCATTTTTCCATTATAGATTATGAGATATTGGGTCTTTGAAGGCATATAAATAATAGAATAATGCATGTAAAATAATGATATTGAACATAATAATTATTTTTTTATTTTATTTATTTATTTATCGTACACCACAAGGGTGTTTCAACAAGTACAAAGTGTTCGAGTGCATTTTTATTCATTATAGATCCGGTAGAAGAAGTTTCCTTAAAAGCTTCAAGGATTGAACGAAATGATCAAGGAGCTCTATCGTATGAAAACACTGGTAAGGCCTATTTTTTTAAATTTTAAATTTTGTAAAAAATCTATTAATATGCTTTCTTAGGTGAAATCTCGCCGGATGTAATAGTGGAAGATTGTTCGTTCAATGGAAATGGCATACTTTTATACGGAAACGTCTCCACTAGTATGCAAGCCATTGAAATGAGACTGCACAACACAATGGTTAGCCATGTTTTCTGAAATTTTAATTAGCTCAAAAACTGTTTCAGAAAGTGCTTTTCCGTGGAAATTCTCTCGTGAACAATCGGGGAGGTTCGTTTATTCTGATATTTATTATTATTATTATTGTTATATTTTCACCACAATATGAATTTTATTCAATTTTTTAAATTTAAATTTATTTTTGCTATTACAGGTCTGGTACTGGCAGCTCGATCGGCCTCAGCCGTAGCTCGTCTCTCTGCTGTCATCAAGAATAATCTATTCTCGCTGAATTCAAACTCAACCACTATGGCTTTCTTTGGAAATGATTATCAGGTTAGAGTCAAAATTGTGATTTTAGAAATCAGTCAATAAATTTCAGACTGTCCTTCTCTTGAACAATATCGTATCTCAAAATTTTGCTGGATATTTCGATACCATTCTTGTCGAGGTTTGAGTTTTATTGATCTTTTTTTATTATTTTCAAAAACATTTTTGCAGAGTGTGGCACTGAATGCGACTCGGAATGTTTTCTCAAACAATACAGGACTGCATACAATCGAGACCAGAGGGCATACGAGGGTAGCTCAAGTAAGTCTGTAATATTGACAAAATCTAAATCGTCGAGCTAATTTTTTCCTCCGCTCTGGAACGCTCTCTCGTAAACTAAGAAAGCGAGAGCGACCAGAGCGGAGAGTTTACAATTAGCTCGGGATCACACTTTAAAGGTGGTGTCCCACGAATATTTTCATGAATTAACTGTGAAGACAAGATGGTAGCAAAAGTCATATAAGTCACCGGATACTATTTCTTAAATAATAATTCTGCGTATTGATCGGTATAATCATGAATGAGAGATGTTAAATAGTGCATGGAATGGTGAAAGAGAGATGGGAAGGGGCCTAATGAGAGGGCAAAGGTTGAGTGCCGGTCTCAAACTGAACATAAACACACTTTTTACTTACAGTGTATATGTATGAGGGGCTCATTCTAATCGTGGTAGGAACCAATGATTCTTTTCGCGGTTCTCAATATTTAATATATCCCTATCATTTTTTTCCACAAAAATGAACAAAAACACAAAAGAATGTATTATACAAAGACTTAAACCAATTTTCATCTAAGATAATTATCGTTCTCAATGAATCCCGTTTTCTAATCGGCTGAATAAAGTTATTAAAAAAGTAAATATCAAATCTTTCTTCAGGATGGCCATACATTCTATCGTAATATATTCACTGACAACGTCGCTCTCGGACATGGTCATCAATATCAAGAACATTATGGATATCTTCCTGAACATTCCCGAACACCCGATGAATTCTCTTTGAGACCGAAGAGACAGGTAATCCATATTCAAAAAATCAATCGATCAATCAATAATCTATCAATAATGAATTATTCAGGTTCTGAGTCAGAGTGGAGTCAGTTTCGACTGGTGGACACATGTTGGAACGGACACTGAAAGGTTAACTTTTTAAAGGAAAACTAAACGCCAATATTATTAAACTTTTAGAAATCAATAATCTCAACGATCAATAATAAAAAATCAATATTATTAAGGTATCGATCGACAATTCTCGCAGGTAGTTCTCAGCAAACTTTGGTCGAGAACGTATTCAACAATCCAAAGAACGATTATGAATTGACTACTACTCAACATACTCAGTAAGATTTAGTCTCAACTAGATTGATACAGTAATCATTATCATTGTGTCAGATACGATATCGGTGTCATCAACGCAAAGAACAATTATTGGGGCTATCCTGGATCAGAGTCAGTGGCAGCAGGAAAGATCAGAGATCAAAGTGACTATAGTGGCCTCATAAGAGTTGAATATCATCCAGTACTCGAGTCGAACTCTACTCTGGTTTGTGGTTTTACAATTTATCACGGAAATTAGAGCTTTTGTTTCGATCATTATATTTTTTATAATTCATGATTATAGGTCGAGGGAGAATGTCCCGGAGGATGGTTCATGATTGGTAATGACGAATTCAAGAGTTGTTATCTATTCATTGGAGCTGCATCGACATATCAAAGGGCCATACAATATTGTGAAGTGAGTCATTTCATTCAGATACGATACACCGAGCTACTTTGAAACTATCCATTCTGGCCACACACTCTCTCATAAACAAAGAGAGCGAGTGATCATCATCCGAGAGGAGAGTATCAAATAAGCTTGGTTGTACCTTTAACACTGCTTGAAAAAAATGAAATATTTTCAGTCACTGGATGCGTTCTTACCATATTTGCAAACAGATGACAGTCGTCGTATTCCATTGGCTCAAAGAGTCGATCAAATGATAGCTACAACATTGACTGATATGGAGAGATATCAAGGATTCACTGTACGACAAACATACGCTATAAAAATCAATCAATATATCGATTAAGGCCTTAACCGATACTCCATTCTGGATTTCCTCAGTTGATGTTCCATCAATACAGTGTGGAGTATTATCATCGAGAACGGGGAAGATCAATTTGAGAAATTGTAATGGACTACTGCCATTTGTGTGTGAAAGAGGTTTGTTCAAATTTTTATGAAACGTAAAGATTACTGATACACAATACGAAACGGCCTTTTTCTTCTGAAGGGTTTATATTAAACAATTTATATATCAATTTAACTAAGTTCATATTGCACGTACACATATTGCATGCCTAATGAACTCATGAATTTGTATTCGAAGAAATATTTTTGATGAAACTCATTTGTTTAAACTCAAATTGATGAGTTATTCAGGTTCTCAAGCGTATCATGAGCCTCCACTATGGAGAGGGGGAGTGCTCATGGCAATCATACTCGGAATCGTTCTATGTATTCTTCTCTTCGTATTCTGTTGTGGTTGTATATGGAAGTCGAGAAGAAGAAAGGAAGAGACCATCGAGAGAAAGAATATCATCAGGGCGAGTATGCAATTGAAGAAGTACGTTTATTATCATGATCATTATCCAAGAAAAAATATACAAAAAGAGCTAGAGAAAATAGTCATAGGGAGTTCAAAAGGATTATTCTTCGCCTTATTTTTATTTCGTAAGAGTTGAGCGCAGTAGCAAATATCCTAATAATAATAATAATAATATTTTTGCGTTTACAAAAAAATTAGGGATTATCTAATACAATGAAATTTAAAGGAAAAACGATCAATACGCGAGACAGAAACACTTTGAATCAGCATGGGGAAGTGAGAATCAATCAGCAAGAGCCTCACTCACTAGTACACCCATTGGAGTATCGCTACAACAGTATGTTTACCAATATGATAAATATTGATTGATCACTTACACTCTTCAAAAAATAAGTTGTAAAAATCCTAACTTTAAAAAAAAACAACACTTTTTTTAGAAATGGAATAGGTCTGAAAACCGATGCTATGGGACGTCGTTCCCCCACCGAGACCATGCATACTTCGTGTAGTGATACACTCTCAAACAATCAAGTCAGTCATCGTATAATATAATAATGCACGCAAATAGAGTCGAGAAAATAACTCATGAGTCATTTTGTCAACCTACTGTGCGCAAAATAAAAAAAAAAGACAATATGAAAAAAATGTGACAAAAAGATGAAATTGACTTCCTTTTCAGATTTACGGTAGCGATAGGAGCGAATTATACAGTAACCCTGACTATAGGGATATTCGACGGTTAGTAGTACTCTCTTTTAATTTTTTAAAAATTAAATAAAAAAATTTTCAGAGTTCCTCCGCAGCCGAATCCATATTCTGAAATCTCAAATCTGAGTGGTTTCCATCCCTCCAAACCTGGTAGTATTCGTATGAGGGATATTCATCATGGATCATCATCTCATCCCACATCGTGTACCACATGTGTCACCAGTGAGAGTGAAAGGTAGCAGTTTAAGGAAAGCCAGAAAATTATCCGGCTCTCCGCTCTGACCACGCTCTCTCATTAGCTTGCCTGAGAGATAGTATTCCCCAGAGCGGTGAATTTCAATTATCATTAAATATCCCTTCAAATGCACACCCCGAGATGATTTACCTTTCCACTCTCGCAACGCTCTCACAATCTCGTAGACAAAAAAGCGAGAGAGCATTACCAGAGTGGTGAGTTTCAAAATACCTCGTGATGTACCTTTAATCTTGATGTAAGCAATCAAAACAGTATTGATTTAGTATTAAAATCAATCAATAATATCTTTTAAGATCCTCCGGAAGGGATTCTTATACAGCTGAATCCTCGTCCGTTCGTTCATCATCCTCAGATGGAACCATAATCAATCCCAAACCTCCATCATCCTCATCATCTTTGTACATTCAACCAACCCGTACCATGACTTCCTTCACCTCCCCCACTCGACCAGTTCCTCCATCAGTTCCTCCACAACAACCATTCAATCGATCCACAACCTACACTCAATCTATGCCTCGTAGACAGGCTCCGCCCCCTCCATCAAGGTACTGTATCTAGACTATTATTGATTGATTGATTGAATTATTGTAGATCAACAAGTAATCTTCGTTCATCTCAATCAAATCTTCGTTCTTCACAAACATCATTGAGTGCGATGGCAGTATCATCATTGGCTGCCAATGCTCTGGCTCGAAGTAATCCCTCCTTGTACGAGCAACCATTGGAACGAAGTCCACGTAGAATCGGTTCATCCATTCCTCCTCCCATATCTAACCAACCTATCCCATCTCGATCTCTCGTCCAATTGAACGTTCCCACTAGAATGAATCATAATGGTAGTGATCTATTTAGACATCCTGATGATGATGACTTGACTACCTTAGTAGAGACTAGTATGTGATATCATATCTATTCATTATCATTCCATCTCTTTCATTCATTTCGTGTATCCAATACGTGTATATCATACGCTCAGATTCTCTAGTACCTGTGATGATGCAATCAATCAATATCTACTTCCGATTGTCAAAGATCAAAAATAATCAATAATCATTGAATAAAGATCTATTCTCGTTATCAGTAACTATTTATCATAACTGATTCAGCAAGCAATGGTGTGATGGATCCATTCGGGAATCTAATAGATCGATAAACAATGCAAGTATGGTAGATTGTATGAAGAGCAGTAGCAGCAATAGAGATACATGGGGGATGATACGAAGGATCATCATCATCTCTACATATAAATGGAAGAATCTATCTAACATAAATGGATTGATCATAGAGTATACTACAATGGATTAAAATGGATGAATGAATGGAGGGGGGACATCATGATATTCACACGTATACTAGGTAGTAGATGAATACACACGTTACCATTTAGAAGAAGAAGAAGGGGGTAGGATAAGGGGAACAACTTAGATCATTGTCAATAACTTATATGATTACGACACTCAATGAATATATATATATATATAAATTCATACTAATCAGAGAGAAAAGTGTGTATGGAAAGTGTGTGGGAGTGTTCAATCGATAAATCGATCAATAAATCAATCGTTGGGGGTGAAGATGAGAGGATACGACCACCGGAACGGATATACACTCTACTCTATATATGTACACTCATAAGGCTATCCAAAGAACTCGATTGATCGATTAATCGATTGGAGAAGAGAATAGAGGATGAGAGATAGATAAGGTATTGATTACAATGATGAATAAGAAGAAGAACATTAGCATAACTGAATCTATCACTGGTAGGTGGAATAAAGTAGTAGAGTATCTATCAAGCGTGTCAAGTCACCACAAATCAATACAATCAATCAATCAATACACTACTATCCAATTGATTGCATGGCATTGAACTAGATTAAACAATCAATATATTATACTAATGATAATGATATTGAATGAGATGAAACGAGAGTACAATAGAAGCTCAAACTAGTACGATAGATATTATTGAGAATGGAAAGGGGGATGAATGAATATAAAATAGAAGATAAAATGGATAGGCTTACAAGGAACAGAGTAAATATACTCTCAGAATCAGTTAGAGATGTATAATATGTATCATTCCAATCATTGAATTGTACTCCAATGCCTCGATTCAGTTGTATAGACCTAGAAATGATATAGAATAAGAATACGATGAATGAATGCATAGCTCGAATAGCTAGGTTATCGGTTTTCAAAATGCGGTCAGGCTTTTCGATTTTTGGCAAATTTGGCTCAAAATGCCGTCATGTTTTTCGATTTTTGCGAAATTTTGGCTTAAAGTGCGGTCAGGTTTTACGATTTTTTTGAAAATTGTTTCTCAAAATGCGGTCAGGCTTGGTACTTTGTAACATACTTTTCGACCTATGAATGAATGGATGAATAGTTCAATGAATCGAGTCTTCAAATGTAATATTACATTACAATTCGAACGACAATTTGTTCAGTAATATTAGTAAAATTCCGTCATAGATCAATCAATTCTTTAATTCTTTTATTCGGAAGCTATCAGAATTCGTTTTTCCTACATTTCACGTGATTTAATTCAATTTTATTGTTAAATTATACGTTTGCCTATTTTATGGCCGATAAATTATTAATCTTACAATGATTGTATAAATATAATACCATACCTTAGCCAATGAATCAGCTCCTGCAGATCCAATCAAAGGTCGAGATGGATGAATGGCCACACACGTCACTGCTGCATCAAACTTCTTACGATGAGCAGGGATCTCCTTTAATAAATTTAATTGAATTCATTCATATTCATATTATGGTGATGAAACTCGAAAACACAGGGTTTGTTGACAGACTAATTTTTAGTAAGAGTGAAACTATTAACAGTCTTCTGATCCTATACATATCACCTTTTATTATTATATTTGATGGAATAAAGGAATAAATAAATAAATAAACAGTGTTCTTCTATTGGAATAACAAGATTACAGGGTCTAAAAGATTTTAAACGATTAATACACAACAGGAATGGATGGATAAATGTAAATTAAAAAAAATTATATAGGTTTACGAATGATTGACTGTTATTTGAGAACCTGTATCAACTATGTTTCACTCACATGGGAATGCTGTGAACTCACATATCCCGATTTTCACGAAAATTGCATGGTTTAGTAAATCGACTGCGCTGATTTCAAATCTGCTTTAAAAACCTGCGAAATGTTTTTCTGGAGCGAGTTATAGTCCGACGAAAAGTGATTTTTTTATGTTTCAAATGTTTGTTCAGCTGATTTTCCTGAGCAATATGATCATAATCATCTTTTTCCACTCCAAGCTGCATCGTGATCAAGTCTTACGATGTTTTGTTGGTATTCCGGAGGGATCTTTTGTCATTTAAAAAATTTTATGACCCATGAATCAGAAAAAGAAGTTCACTGCCGGGGAATCGAACCAGCCCCTTCCGGAATACCAGCAAAACATCATACCACCTTAAAATGATGCAGTTAGGATTTGAGCGAGAATATAAGAGAACAGAAGAGCGATAAAATTCACATTGAATGGAGAAAAAAAGCTGAAAAATCAGCTGAAAATGGCTTGAAAAGTGAAAAAATAGCTCTTTTCCGGGCTATAACTCGCTTCAGAAAAACATTTCGCAGGTTTTTAATGCAGATTTGGAATCAGCGTATTCGAGTTAGTATTCCCTGCAACTTTCGTGAAAATCGGGAAATGTGAGTTCACACCATTCCCATGTCAGAATCAATTGAATACCTTGAGACACGTCCTCTTCTCCATATTCCATAATCGTAGACTACCATCATGACTACCAGATAGAAGATACAGTCCATTTGAATCAATGGCTAGTGAGGATATTCCCTCCACATGAGCTACTGATGCATGCAGTTGAGATCCTTCAATCAATCAATCAATAGTAAATAAATCAATAAATCATACATCAATGAACAATTATCTATTAATTCATTATATCCATGAAATGCTTGAAAAAGTTCCTTTTTGGTAGAGCATTAAATGAACAATTCCCATAAAATGCATCATATTCTATTACGGAATACCATCCATATTCATGATTCAATATTACTATACAAGTAGACAAAAAGATACCATTAGTATTGTCAAAGTATCGTATCTTCCTATCATCACCGGCCATGACAGTAATCGGCATCGTTGGATGCGATAAGATCTTGGTGATACGAGAACCGACACATGCATCTGTAATACAATATATCGTATCAATATATCATATTACGTTCCATGTAAATAATGTATAGACGTCTCCATATATACGAAATGGTACGAAATAGAACCCCCAAATAGCATAGAATCAATGATTCCATAATGATCTTATATGATATGATCGTATAATATGGTTGTACATAATCTGTTTTTTTCTCACTACCAATTATTTGCCACGCTTCGTGCGTACGCACGCTGATAAAATATAATATGTAAATAGAGAGTGCACGAACCTTCCCCAAAGTCAAAGTTACGAACGGTTGCTCCACTCTCGATATCGATGATCATTGCCTGTAACGAAATCATCAATCATTAATTCAATCAATCAATAATCAGTTCCGAGTACTTGAGATGTAGATCGGGTCAGTTTTGTTCTAATTTAGGGTCAGTTTATAATTCGCAAACGCAAAAACAATAGATTGTAGGTAGGGCATTACTAACGACATCATTTATTATATCATATTATTCATATTACGTGAAACAACAATCTGCATGGTTAAATCTTTCATCTATCTACCTGTTGTTTGAGAATAAGACAAAGGCTACAATATTATATATTGCAATGCTCTGTTTGTCCGAAATGTGGATTGTCAGAAAATTTTGTCAGGTAGCGCGCTAAAAAACAGTCGAAAGCAGAAAATGGTTATTTTTTCAGGAACTATAAACCCCTGTAAAACCAAATCGACATAATTCATCACAACTCCCCACACATTCAGATGTTGGCTGGGACCATAGATGGGCGCCAACATGGGGTGCCCCTTGTAAAATTAGTGTTTTTTCGAAAATATGTGGAATGCCCCCTGTGTAAAAAATGGCGTTTAGGTGAAATTTTTGAAAAAATAGTGAAGGCCCCTGTAAAATTAACCATTTTTCGTTCGGATGCCCCCTGTAGAATCGAGCTCCAGGTACCCCGCCCATGTATGGCTGGGACACTCATAGAAGCCAAAGATTCTGGACAACAGCCCGAATCAGTCAAGCATATATTGTATAACAATAGGCAGGTATAGGTATATTGACTCGTTGTTGCTCATATTGTGTGATATCCCACCTCATACTCATTATCATGTGCGTTAAGAGTTATTATTATTCTATTCACTATTTCTTCTCTTATTTCTTCTGTCTCGTTCATGCGTGAGCATGTGAAAAATGAATAAAAAACTATATAATAATGAGAATAGCTCACCAGTTGGGCAAATATCCATACACAGAACAGGCCCATTGTGGCCTCTGAATGTGTAGACGGGCTCGAGTTCTGATGGGTTGGATGAACCTGGAATATAAAATTAAGAAAATTAATAATAATTATCATTATAATAATAATAATAATAATAATAATAATATAAGTTGTCATTCATAACAAATCCCTCTTACTCTCACTATTATACATGAATAGTAACCTAAACAGCTGATATATCAAATTGATACTATAAATCAAATATGATGATAAACAAAGAGATAATCTCACTCTTAGATGCCTTATCCGAGTCTTTGGCATTCAATGGTTTAGCCTCGAGATTCCATAATTTGGTCGTTCCATCCTCTCCTATAATGTGATTGATTCATCTACAGTACTGACACAACATTTCAGACAATATTTTTGAGGATATCGCTACCTTAGCGACGGACATCCATCAAACCCTTCATGCCATTCTTTTTAATGTTACGTATAATATGATGGAATAAAGAATAGGAATAAGAGTCTCCTTTGTAAACCCAAAAGGTTGCCAATCTTGAACCTCAAAATTGGGTAATTAAATAGAGGTGAATATTGCCGTTTTAAGAAATAACTGTCTCGCTTGTCTGCAAAATCTCCGGATTTACAAAGAAAAGTACTCAATGTCTATATAGACAAGAATCATGACGCTCTTTCTATTCTAGCAATACATGTCATGAAATATCAGTTGTAGCCTAGTCATACATTGCCATACCCTCGCAGTGCGAGGATTGACCCACTATATAAGGGCCATTTTAGGCCACTTGATAAAAAAGGAAGCTAAAAATGACGATTTTTTAAGCGAAAATAGCGAATTTTATGTATGAACCCACCCTATTTCGAGAATTGACCCACTATATTCCGTGCATATCCCTCTTCTTATCCTATACATACATAGGTGGGCGCGTGAAAACGATTTTATTTTTAGCACAGCCTTGCCTCCCCATCGGTGCCTTGTGCATAGCCAAAATTGGAAAATTTCCATTCAAATCTGCATTAAAAAATTTTTGGATAGCCATGCGCATAGCCTTGCCACACGATTCCCTGGTTTGCGCATAGCCTTTCCCCCAGCGTGCCCACCTATGTATACATATCACCTTTTATTATTATATTTCATGGAATAAAGCAATAAATAAATAAATATAAAAATAGACGGCGAGGGTAACGAAAATGTATGAGCCTAGTGAATTCTTGCCTGTTTGTTTATTCTTGTATGCATGTATTCAATGTATATTCTTGTCTGTTTTCCACTGATAACATTATCTACATAATCATATAACAATTATTCTTACCAGCAGTGAATAGAAGTGGCTCAACAGGATGGAATTGCATGGCTCGAATAACATCGAGATGTGATCGAAGGACTACACGCACTGACCATTGGGGCGTCTGACTCTCCTCATCCTGCATATATTTATTTATTTATTCCATCAAATATATAGCCATGACGGCAAATGGTGATTGATTGATAGATTGAATGTTTGTGTTAATATATCCAAATATATTCATATTATACATGGGCGCCAACATAGGGGTGCCCCTGTAAAATAAGGGCTTTTCGACAATTTGTGAAATACGCCCTGTAAAAAATGACGTTTAGGTGATATTTTTGAAAAAAAGTTAATGCCCCCTGTAAAATTAACCATTTTTCGTTCGGATACCCCCTGTAGAATCGAGCTCCAGGTATCCCGCCCATGTATGATTCATATCAATACAATCATTTTATCCATGTCAGAAGGACAGAATGACACGCATTAGGATAAGATCGAGTATCCAAAGGTTTCCTTCATATAGTTCTGTTCGTCGTAAGACACTGTACATACGTGGGCGGGCATTGCCGCTGGAAATGAAAATCGGGGGTCGGAAGCAAAAAAATGGAGCATTTATACGTCATTTTGAGTGATTATTTTGGAAAATCGGGGGGTCGGGTGCCAAAAATCGGGGGTGTATTGCCGCTAGCGGCAGTGGTGCCCACGTATGACACTGTATATGCATGACAAAGGAAAATCAATCAATTACTACCACATATAATATACTCATGTATACTTGATCATCTACTATTTGGTAATATTAGATTGATTATCTTCATCTGTATCTGAGTATCATGTCTATTTCCAAATTAAAGGCATAATTTAATTATAGCTAGCTATTATGTTGTCGGGAAAGTCTTGACATATATGTTTGTCTTTCTACTGTGTGTCGCAGTTGCACTTTGGGTTTCTCTCGTTACTAGTGTATAACAAACAGTGACGGGCCTTTGCAGTAAACAACTCCCCATTCCATTCACATCAGTCAGGCTCTAGTTGTTCAACGATGTATAACATTAGTGCTTTTCACAACCGTCATGTTCCACTTTACCTCTTCCTATCCGACACCACAACGAAGGATTCGGATACCCTCCTGAAGATTTTTTATGACAGACATGCCCGAACTACAGCACCATCGAGATTTGGTTCCTGCGCTTCAAATGAAACGACATTTCCTTCCTTAAACGGCAGACCCCGTGAGTTGGATTTTGATACGTCGAAGAAACTTGTGGAATCGGACCCATTTCAAAGTGTCTGTAAATTGGTCTTCACACTTGGAGTCCACCATAGCACAGTCGAGGAATACCGGAAATCCATTGGAATGGGAAAATTTCTCGGTCGATTCATACCCTATGATCACAGCAAAACCAACCTTGATCGTCGAATCGATGTTTCCATTACCCACCCCACTCTCCACTCTGGGGATCGGTGGCTGGACCGGCTCATAACGGGGGATGAAACGTGGGTCTACTACGATAACAACCACAGGTGAGCCGAGAGGGTTGAAGAACGAGAGACCCCACAGGATGCCCCCCAAACCTAACCTGCGCCCCCAAAAACCCGTGGTGGGGAATGGATGGTGTGATCAGCTGGCAGCTGCTCACCGAGGGCACTACAATTACCAGGTCCAAGTGCTTTACATAACTACGGAATATGATGAGGGCAGTCGAACATTTAAGCCTGAAGGACAAAAAAAGAATATTATCATCACTATAGCCCCCGTCACCATGTCTCCAATAAAGTCAGGCAGGAACTGGCCGTATATGGATGGATGGTTCTCCCTCACCCCCCGTATTCTCCTGGCCTGGCCCCGTCAGATTGCTAGCTTTTCACAGGCCTGACCCGAGCCCTTCGAGATAGGACCTTCAATTTCGGAAATGTCAATGCTGAACTCAAGCAATACTTTACTTCGCGCCCAGCTGGGTTCTACAAAGAGGGAAACCACACATTGACCGAACGTTGGCACTACATTTGTTGATCATGATGGAGCATATAACCCATAACGTACTTCTGTTTGCTTCGAGAAATAAACGATCGAAAAAGTTGTCAAGACTTTCCCGACAACCTAATAATTCTACTCTCCGCTCTTGCAACACTCTCTCGTGCACAAAGAAAGCGAAGGATCATTGGCAGAGTAGAGATTTTCAAGCATACCTGATCAGTAGCATTGACATCCTTGATATCGACAGCAGACTCATCAGGAGGTAGTCCGAGGGCATCATTGATATCAAGGTATTCGCCGCGACGACCACGAGTAGATGTAGATGTTGAGGATGATGATGAAGATGAGGATACGACACTTCCTCCTTCATCTATAATATCAATATTATATCGTAATCAGTCATTATTGATGACATGGTGATATGTGTAATTAGTAGAAAGGTTAATATATCAACACACTACTTGTTAGTTGTCCTCTATCTGCAGTCTCGTCCGTCTCTCCTTCATCTACATTATTATCATCACGAGCTGAAACATGCAAAGAAACAAAGAGGAGCCATTTATCATGCATACAACTACCATAGATCGAAAAGTACGTTACAAACTACAAAGCACGGCCGCATTTTGCAAAAACGCTATCGCCAAATAATGAGCATAAAATCCCAACAAAAAAAAACGAAAAACCTAAGCAGCATTATAAAAATCTGTAACGTAGCTATTCGACCTATGACGTATTCAGCATACCAAATTTCTATCTATAGACTATGAATGCAACAATAGCATCTCAACCAGTAGTAAGCACAAGCTATCAAGAGGGTAATGTATGCAAAGGTTAATACCGAAACACTAGGAAAGCATGTCAGTCCTAAGTAATCAATAATCATGCCAAACAGATGGTATGGTACCTTTCTTGGGTGCTCTCGGTATATCTCCCTGATCTACATCATCACGCGAGCTGGATCCTGATGACAGACGCTTCACTTTCTCCGATCTGAATTATTGATTGATTGAATGAATGAATACAATCAATGATTTACATACTTGTATTTCATCTTCAGTTTATCGATTGCATTCTGATTGACGTTCCAATCCTCACTCACTGCTTCCTAGAATAATGAATGAAATGATACGATGAGATCAAACTACAAACTACAAACCTTCTTATTGAGAAAGTCGAATTCATCGAACACTCCCTTTAGATCATCATCCATTTGTTCACCATGCTCGGATGATGACTCACTATAACACACAAATATTTATTTATTTAAGTATTAAATTATACCTTTCATTTTCAGCTCGATCATTCTTCAGAGGTGGAAAGAGCATATCATTCCCATCTCGATTACCATTTGCAGGCCACTGACCTATAGAGTACGAAAGGTTAATAACACGAAAAGATTGCACTGATTTGGTTCACAGAAGGCCATACGCCTGAGGTCATGATGAAGATAACACAACAATTTTTTATACAACATTGCGAAATTTGTTATGCATGATAGCATATTGTGTACGGTATTTACTCACCAGGAGGTATAAGACCGAGTAGATTCTTCATTCGGAATGATCGTATGTCAAGAATTGTCTCCGAGTAACCAATTTCCTAGGAAAAATATAACGTCAACGAATGCAACCAGCAATTACTGTTCAGATATAAGCATCACAATGGTAGGTTAAGACAACAAGACATCCATTACTTCTTAACCCCTATTCCATGTACAGTATTTACTGTCATACTTACTGAATAATGGACGAGTTAAAGTGATTAAGTTTAACCATTCGTATACAGGAATAAATGATTTGATTTGAAAGAGTAGGAGGATACCTCAAGATATTGTTTGAGAAGTTTTCTTCCTTGCTGCCATCCAATCGCATTGCCCGATTCAAGAGGATATGCATCAACGTCCAATGGAGCATTCGCATCTATACAATGGATAGACATTACATTTATGGTGGCTGCGCCCATGATTAAATCGGGTACTCAATCTTTCTTGAATTTTGACGAAACTTAAAACTCAATGACAAGTATACATATAGGAAATCCGACAATAATAATAATAATATTATTATTATTATTATTAACACAAACCAGGTGCAGCATTCTCGTCATCATTCTCCTCATACACAGGTGGTTCCTCTCCATTGTGGGTTAGACGATAGTTCTTTGCTCTTAAAGACAACAAAGATAGCGATGATGATAAGAGATGATACTATATTATTATTATTATTATTATTATTATTATTACCTCTCTTGTTTCAAGCAATACTCCAGCATCTTAATACGCCGTACCAGATCCGCCTTCAGATTTTCCTGCCCTTTCCGTTCTCCTTGCAAGAAACTGATCCTAGCCTTAATTTCAACAATTAAGATACTGTTATTTTACATTTTAAACGACTTTATCAGCTGGTTTGATGGTGGTACTTTGATATAAATATGCACGATAGCAATATGGGAGTGACGGAACTCCATCACTCCCATATTGCCATTTCCCGCAGTATTCATGTTTCAACTGAAGGATAAACAACCAAATAAACAGTTATTTCGATGATCGTCTTCTTACCTGAAGCTCAGCTCTTTCCATATCCCATTTACTCCTTTCCATTTCATATCGACTCCATTCATGTTGAATGAAATGAAGTACTCCATGCATTGTGTACGGTGGTTGAGGATGTCCATTCTGCTAGAATCATATATGCATAAATTTATTATTATTATTATTATTATTATTATCTCAAATCGATAAGATAATGTAAACACTGGAGCAAAACAAATGTCTATGTTTATACTGAAAAAAGTCAATTCACAGATTACTCCTTTCAGACTCATATAGGTATTTCAGATCCCCAATAAAATCTCAATAGTTTCAAGGCGAAATTCTGATTCTTTTCTTAGAATTTTAATCCAAATTTAAAGCAAAGAATAGTTTATCACCAGACATAACCGTGAGTTCGGTGCGGAAGAGCAAACTAGATTCAATTTCATTGGCACCAAACTACATTCCCATTGGTACCAGACTACAACTCTATTTCCACCCCAAATACACACAACATAAACATAATTCTTATAAATTTGCCATTAAATTGAAAGAATCGATAGACATTTATGAATAATTAAGAAGTATACCTCCCCTTCCTGGTTGTTCGAAGGATTTCCCGCCATTCCGGATTGCTGAGACAGATTTGAATTCATCAGCTCACTGGCTCTCTGACGCATCTGTAGAATTAGCACTTGTCTACTAACAATTTGTCGACTGGCCGAACCAAATATTAAAAACTACAGGGAAAGCAACAAACCTACTATAACCAGAATTATGTGTGTTCTTGTACAGTCGCACTGTGACTGGCGAACTGCCAGAAAGAATTCTGGCTAACAACTGAAATATGAACGGAATATGAATTCTAAGTAACACAGAATGACGCAACATTAACTACAAAATGTGCTCGTGAATGATAGCAAGTAGTATGAGCGCAACGAGAGGAGATGCGAAAGGAAGAATAATAAAGTAGATGACGTTTCAAAGGATGAAAATGCGAATCGCCATCAGAAGAGTCAACCATATGCTGTATCGATTGTGCGTAAAAGTACAGCATGCACTCTACTTTGAAGTGGAGGCCATCAAATTGCACACTAGAACGGGAAAACTCAGAAATTAATTTAAGAGAGGCCTCAAGAGAGACTCGAAATGCGAAGAGAAACACGCAGCGCGTATGTTGACCGCGACGCGTGTTATTCCAAAGAGGTGCAGTGATAGGTCAGATATTAAATTTAATAGTGAATTTGATAAAACTTTCGCGTAATTACTTTCATGTCATTTTGTAAAATTAATTCAGGCAATTCCCAGATAAATACGATCGTTTTCAAACAAAATAATTCTTCATGAAAAGAGGGAACATGCGAGCTTAAGCGGTTTTGAATAAAGTGCAAATGAAACACAAGTGACACTTCAAAAACAATAACATATCCTGCTTTGAACTATTTTACGACCATATTATAATTTACCATTTCAAGTAACAATAGACTCCATATACCCAGCCTTCAGGCGACCCTCAATAAGACTTACGCATAAAGAGCAGATCATTAATGGAGAAAATGTATCAATACCATCTGTTCATATGATAGACAGATAAACAAAACCTTTATTGATTCATTCAACAAGAAAAACAACAACAATTATCGATTGTTTTAATCAATACTCAGAGTAACTTCAAATTAATAAAATGGAAAGATAATGAAATGCAGAGCACAGAATAAATAGTTAGCGAGTCCAATTCAAGTAAACGGTAAGACTCATCGGATTAGATTATGGTATTAGGGGTTACGGTAGTTATATGGTACAGTACATATTAGTGTACGGTAAAAAGTAGCATACAATTGGTATGTGGTAAGAGGGGCATACAAATTAGTTGAGGAGAGATACGAGGAAATATCAATGTAATGTGATTAGGATAAGCTTCTTTAATTGCGCTTATGAGAGACAGAAACGACTCTTGGGTGGGAGTTAAAGCATTGGAGTGAAATGGGGAATTGTGGGTTAGCGACGCTTCTTAACTTCAAAAGTGATAGAGAGTAAAAAAAAACAATTGGTAGGTTCACGAAAAAAAAAATAAAAATGAGATGTATGCAATTCACGGGAAGGAAGTTCAAAGCAACAGTCCGATAGTCAGGAATGACATGTAGATCATAGCCAATCGATAATCTACTTTGGATGAGCGATCGCTGGAATTTGAACAGGTGATTTAAACATTTACCGTAAGATCAGTACGATAGCTATCAAAAATCTTATTGTTGATCAATAATAACTGTATCATTTTAATTTTAATACAGCCACTGGATACCTCGAGGATACATATTGTGATTTGTTTTTGTATCATCATTCATTAATAATAATAATAATAATAATAATAAAAATAATAATAATAAATAATAATAATTTTTCATTGTCTACTTACTCTTCTCATCGATCAAAGGGACACCATTGTGGTTGTGTTCAGCGTCGAAGCTCTTCAACGATACTCCTGCAATTATTTTATTATTATTATAATTGCCATAGACTCCACAGGATACACGCTCTCACTTTCTCTGTCAACGAGTGTTTGGTCAGTGAGAAGTTTCGGATTAGTTTGAAGCATTCCTTGCAACAATGGACCCAACACCTTGTCAGGATCTCCAATCATTTTCTCAAAAACAGACAAAACAAGTCGAATTTTCAGTAGCTACATTGAAGATCGAACCACCAAATCAATCCACCTGTCGAATAGCTAGGTTATCGGTTTTCAAAATCCGGTCAGGTTTTTCGATTTTTGGTAAATTTTGGCTCAAAATCGGTCAGGTTTGGTACCTTGTAACATACTTTTCGACCTATGAATCAATCATTTTATCCACCGTTTTAGAATAGATTAATTAAAACATGAAATGCTGACCTCTTCCGCGGGCATATAGATCGAGGGAGAAGAAGTGGGTAGCGTCCCCGGTTCCACGAGTGTATCTACTATAAATAATCAATTAAATGATTACAATAAACACATACCAAAACCGAAATAGCCTTGTGCGACGGAAATCCATCTACCCCTTTTTCCCTTATACATATCACCCTATTATCTTATATACATTTGATGGAATAAAGAATAAATAAATAAATACAGTCATGAATTTATGGAACATCCTAATAATAATTATATAAATACAAATAATAATAATAATAATAATAATAATAATAATAATAATAATAGTAATAATAATAATAATATAATAATAATAATATAATAGCAGACGTAGGTCTAGCATCCATCGATCCATCCGTATTGTTATCCTCATCTCCAGTCGTTACCTTCTTATTCTTCTTCAGGTTGTCGCCACGACGACCCGCCGTCTTCCTCAAATGATTTATATTTATATTTTATAAATAACTACGACAGACAGCGTGGTGATGGTCCTCAAGTTAAAGTAGAATCGAAGACAACGGTGAAGCTACAGTATGCGTTATATAACTACGGTTTGTACAATACACACTACACAGTGGACAAGTATACAACGCAAAATATTTTTACTTTTCGCAAGATTTTAGAGAGATCGTGGACATACATTTTCGACGCCCTCACCGGATTATTTTATATGGCAGTATGACATTTTGGAACTGCCGTTGTGGAACGAGGACAATTTGGAACTGGACGAATAGGAACGATACCGAATTAGAACGAGACACTTTGGAACTAGACATTTTGGAACTCTCCCGTTTTGGAACTCCCCCATTTTGGAACTCGGCCACTTTGGAACTCGGCCGTTTTGGAACAGGGACATTTTGGAACTCGGCCGTTTTGGAACCGGGACATTTTGGAACTCGGCCGTTTTGGAACCGGGACATTTTGGAACCGGGACATTTTGGAACTCGGCCATATTGGAACTCGGCCGTTTTGGAACCGGGACATTTTGGAACTCGGCCGTTTTGGAACCGGGACATTTTGGAACCGGGACATTTTGGAACTCGGCCGTTTTTTAACCGGGACATTTTGGAACCGGGACATTTTGGAACTCGGCCGTTTTGGAACCGGGACATTTTGGAACTCGGCCGTTTTGGAACTGGGACATTTTGCAACTCAGATGCTTTGGAACCGAGACATTTAAGTATTTCCCGTTCTGCTTTTCACTTTTTGCTACTTTTTTCTCTTTTTCTGTAAAACATCTCAAAGGTTACACGAATATTTCCGTGAACAAACTATGGAAACAGAAGATGGCAAGAGATATTCTGCATACCGTGTACTAAATCTTTTTACCTAACTGTGCGTATTGATTGATAGAATCACAAACAAATAACTGCTTGAGGTTCAGGCAAAGGCACGCTTTTTTAAAATTGTTGGTTTCAGCAACGTATATATAAAACCCGTGACAATCTAGTATCAAAACAGCGGGTTTACCATAAGGGGTGCGCAAGAGTGCACTGACATTTTTGCATATCATTTGTACTAGAGGATTGCATAAACATTCGCGAGTCTCCACCTTCAATCAATGCGAAAATCAACGAAATGGGATTCAAGCCAAATCCTTGTTTATTTTTACAGTCTCTTTGGCTGTAAAACAATACGGTGGAATATAGAGTCTTCCCAAAACTTTACTTCAAAGGACAAGCAAACCAACTACCTTTCAAGCCAGAAGAAATAACGTATGTTTGCTGCAACATAGACAACATAGTTCAATCTTCGCCATGACTTGAACGTTTTCCAGAAATAACGTATATTTAGTAGAGAGAAATCCGGAAAGTCTAAAAAAATGTGGAATGACGCTACATTTTGCAAATGAATGTAGAATGAGCAAAGTAACTTTGGCGCGATTTATTACCAAACTAAATTCCACGGTTTTGTTATCACGGTCACAGGGGATGCCCATATTTACTAGGATTTAGCTTAAAAGATGGAAGCCCTCGAATGTCTATGCAAATGTATAACATATCTATTATGCAAGGGACAAGTTATATGCAAGAAATTAGCACGACCATTCATCAATCCCGTAGCGCAGTAGTAAAAGTGCTCACTAGTAAGCGTAATGTCGCGGGTTCGAAACCTATTGCTGAACTTTCCTATTTTCAAAATTTCGCGCCTTTGACTGTACATCAAGCATGGATTCATTCATGATTCTAGCGATCAATAAGCTAAATTAGAATAAAGTAATTTATGTAAGGTATGCAGAATAACTTTTGCTATCTTTCTGTCTTCATAGTTTGTTCACGAAAATATTGCTCGGACACCACCTTTAATCACATTCCGGGGACTATCGGATGACTTTTCAGTATGTCTACAATTAAACATGCAAGAAATATTTTTTAAGCGGTACTATTGATTGTGTGGAAAAAACTCATGAAAAGAAATTTTTGTTTTGCGCAAATAATGAATGCAAAAGTTTAGAAAATTGGTTCCATGGGTATGTTAAAGAGTGAAAAAAGTGTATCAATCGATAAAAATCGAAAAATGGGAGTACCAAAATATCACGGTTCCAAAACGGCCGAGTTCCAAAACGGCCGAGTTCCAAAATGTCCCGGTTCCAAAACGGCCGAGTTCCAAAATGTCCCGGTTCCAAAACGGCCGAGTTCCAAAATGTCCCGGTTCTAAAATGGGATAGTTCCAAAATGTCCCGGTTCTAAAATGGGGTAGTTCCAAAATGTCTGGTTCCATAACAGCATGGTTCCTATTCGGGATAGTTCCAAAATGTCTTGTTCCTATTCGTCCAGTTCCAAAATGTCCTCGTTCCACAACGGCAGTTCCAAAATGTCATACTGCCTTTTATATAGTGGCGTAATTTTTGAAATATAGTGGGTCGATTTAGAAAAATGGTTACTTTTTCGCTTAAATTATAATGTTTCGCATAAAAAATGGCTCTTATATAGTGAGTAGATCCCGAAAATGATCCATACATCGATCCTCACGCGGTGAGGGTATGACAATTTATGGTCGTGAACCCGACATGTGTTTGATTCATCTAATCACTTACTTAGCAATCACGGCATCCTTGGCTGCTTCCTTCATACGATTCTCAGATGAAGCAGACGAAGATGACACTCCCTTGTCTTAATAATATAAGTTAGTTAAGTAAATACTTATATATGAGTTTATAATATCTTGCCTTCTTCCTTCATTGGTTCAGTAGCACCCTCGTCGACATCTCCACTCGGTGGCTCAACAGAGATAGCCGGATTACTGTAATTTTTCATATTAAAACATAAACTGTTTCTAAAATAGTAATAAGAATATCTTACTCGACAGCCCTTAGTCTTCCTCCTCTCTTCTTTGGTTCCTTTGGAGCAGTAGATAACATTGTCGCATCTCAAACATATAGTTGATTAACTCAAATCATCATCTAATCAATCAACTGCAACATCCCACAGAATCTACTGTCGTGAATGTGAGACCGATCCATTTCCTCTCAGCCCCACCATTTTAAAATTTAAAAAAGGGAGATCCTGCGGACATGTATCACAGATACGGGACACAAAACGTTTTCTTGACACAAAAATTTTGTGTACCCAAAAAATACAAAAATATTTTTCTCTAAATTTGAGCAATTTTATAGCTAATAAAAAGGAATTTTCTAATATAGAACTTCAACACGAACAAAATAGCACGTCATACGTGGGCAGCACTGCCGCTAGCGGCAATACACCCCCGATTTTTGGCACCCGACCCCCCGATTTTCCAAAAAAAAATCACTCAAAATGACGTATAAAACACTATCTGAGAGAATTCAACAACTGGAATATTTTCTGGTATCGACGAAAAATGAATTTTTCTGTTTTATGTGTGATAATTACAGGCTCCATGAGTGTAGTACACTGGTACTTGGAAATTGCTTCCAATTGAAAATTCGCTTCAGGGGGTGACCACACAACAATTTGGCGCCTTTTCCTAAAATGTTGATTTCGAACCCAATCGATTCGGGAGTGGGTGCAATCGACTCCTTGGCGAATTCTAAGAAACTATTGTCAAGGAGAGTTTTTTGATCAACGGTCAACGAAGGCTGGAATATGGGAATTTTCGGAAAAAATTTTACATTAAATTAATTCTCACTATTTTCCCATGGCCCAGGTAAATTTTTTATTTGCTCAATATCTTCTACATATTATATTACACCTTCAGTTTAAAATTCATAATTTGTGAACGAACCCGTTTTGTAACGACAATCTGAATTGTGGTGTGCTCCGACGACGTTTCCTAATTTCTCAAATTGGTTTTTCGCTAGTTCTAAACATATTTTACCGCTGTTCTCGTCATGACTGAGCTATAGAACTACTCCTCGCCTTCGGAGTGCGCCTGCACGGTTTACGTGCTGATCACATTGTTGATCATACTTCTCATTTAAGTTTTATTCACTTATTTGTGTACGAGCTAGCTTACGAAGTAGTTACCATACTCACGCCATTCCGTACTCTTTCTTGTCGGTTTTATAGACTGATCAGAGAAAGAGAGAGCATGCAAATTATTTTGTTTAAACGAGAAAATACGGATATTATATGATATTTTCAATAATTTCTTTGCTGCCTTCTCCTTCTTTTCCTTATCATCTGCTGCTTCTGCAACATACATCTCATGAATGTCTACATCGAGGTACTCTACTGGGTTCTGGATGTATGAACACAACGGGTTGTAGGGTAAAGCGAAACTCTATGTCTTGATAATTTTGCTACACATATTTATTCAATAAATGTTAATGATTAGAGAGTGAATCGCAACATCGCGCCCGCAACGCCCGCGAGCGTCCGGAGGAGAAGGATGCTCCCCATTGATATCCTACTCTATGTCGATTTGCTATGTGCTTATTTTTTTAAATGTTTTGTTAAAATAAAAGTAAATAATCAATGATAGTTACTTGTAGATACGCTTTCGAGGGAACATGATGATTTGAAAAGCCAGGATATATTGCAATTTTCGCCAATATTATTCTACAAGAACCTGAAAATGTTTTACTGACAAGCGGCAAAGGTGTGTAACATCTGGGAAATTCACATATGAGTGGTATAGACGAAAAATAGGCTTAATCGAATCCTTGGCTAATTCTAAGAAACTATTTCCAAGGAGAGTTTGTCGATCAGAGATCAACAAACGCTGATAAGGAAAAGAAGGAGAAGGCAGCAAAGAAATTATTGAAAATATCATCTAATATCCGTATTTTCTCGTTTAAACAAAATAATTTGCATGCTCTCTCTTTCTCTGATCAGTCTATAAAACCGACAAGAAAGAGTACGGAATGGCGTGAGTATGGTAACTACTTCGTAAGCTAGCTCGTACACGAATAAGTGAATAAAACTTAAATGAGAAGTATGATCAACAATGTGATCAGCACGTAAACCGTGCAGGCGCACTCCGAAGGCGAGGAGTAGTTCTATAGCTCAGTCATGACGAGAACAGCGGTAAAATATGTTTAGAACTAGCGAAAAACCAATTTGAGAAATTAGGAAACGTCGTCGGAGCACACCACAATTCAGATTGTCGTTACAAAACGGGTTCGTTCACAAATTATGTATTTTTTTAAAATTATGAATTTTAAACTGAAGGTGTAATATAATATGTAGAAGATATTGAGCAAATAAAAAATTTACCTGGGCCATGGGAAAATAGTGAGAATTAATTTAATGTAAAATTTTTTCCGAAAATTCCCAAATTCCAGCCTTCGTTGACCGTTGATCAAAAAACTCTCCTTGACAATAGTTTCTTAGAATTCGCCAAGGAGTCGATTGCACCCACTCCCGAATCGATTGGGTTCGAAATCAACCTTTTAGGAAAAGGCGCCAAATTGTTGTGTGGTCACCCCCTGAAGCGAATTTTCAATTGGAAGCAATTTCCAAGTACCAGTGTACTACACTCATGGAGCCTGTAATTATCACACATAAAACAGAAAAATTCATTTTTCATCGATACCTCACCTATGTCGATTTTCTCAGATAGCGTTTTGTATAAATGCTCAATTTTTTGTTTCCGACCCCCGATTTTTGCGTCCGACCCCCGATTTTCATTTCTAGCGGCAATGCCCGCCCACGCATGCAGCACGTAATATCAGTTTAAAAAAAGAACAGCGACTGAGAAACCTATGAGTCTGGTATTAGGCTGAACTGAAACGGAGATAGCAAGCTTCAAATTACTGATAAAAGGAAATTCTAGACCAAATTGTCCGATAGTTGCAAAATGTACAATTTTGCAGATAAATTTTACAATACGGAACGACTATGTTAAATCCTAGCTTTACCCCCGATGTCGTGCATAGGGAATAGGGTATCTACACAACAGACTAATATCATCGATTTTCCTCCAGACAATCTTGAAAAATCAGAAAATTGATACCATTTTTTTGTGTTATTTTGTGTCTCATATACACAAAATTTTAACACAAAATTTTTTGTGTCCGTTCAAAAAAACACAAAACACTAAACACAAAATCCCAGCCCTGATGTACAAGCCGATTTAAAAAAAACATTACAGGTACCACATATGATATAGTGATCTAGTTCATACATTTTCATACCTTCACAGTGTGAAGATTGACCCACCATATATGGCTCAGTTTTTATGTGGAAGATTACATGATCTAGTTCGAACAAATGTGCATACCTTCATCAGTCGATTCGGCACCTTCTTTGAGTTCATCCGGTTGTGGAGAAGCTGCCTTGCTGAAATTGATCACCCTTACTACCAATAATCAATAAATAATGTAGGCATATACATTCACATCGATTTCAAAGCAAAACATCGGAATGATTTGCGTAGTCTTGTTTACGATCAAAGCAGTGATGAACAGTATGTAAACCCGGTACAGGACCAACCAAAATTTCACATAGGAAATGACCACACCTCTCAATGGTAGTACCAATGACGTCATCCGATTGTGCAGCCTCCACGACGTTCGTACGCTTAATCGCTGGAGAATTGTCCATGCTAAATATATTTAAATAGATTAAAATAGACATGACACGTGCGAATGATGGTCCCATCAATGAGAGTTCCATACTTTTCTTGCCCATATAATCAAACACATATCCTGCCCAATATTATCCTCATTCAATATCTATCTATGTCGAGAGTATTCAGTTTTCCATTATTTTTGCTTTACAAACAGACATGGCCCATGGTTATCCCATGGGATAGACCCACCCGCAAATTTTGTAAAAAGTAGGTAACCCACCCGCAAAATTTCGAAAAATGTTGACTTGAAAAAATTATTAATTAATCAATCATGTCGAAAAAAATTGAAGAAAAGAGTATGGTAGCAAACTGAATAAATGAGTACGAATATGAGAAGAGTACGATCTTTAAGTTCAGTGAAGTGATACTAGTACGCTGTGTCGGAATTTAACGTTTACAAGAACTGAAATATTAATTGATTCAAAAAAATTTGATTTTTCGCTTAGAGAGTCGCGTACCGACCGAGAACGCAGTGGACAATAAGAAATATGAAAATTATAGTGGGAAAGCGTTGTTTGGAGGGGTGCATTTTCAGGCATGATTATCGCGTACTGAATTTATTTTTTCTATTTCCTTGGTCTTAGCATATAAAAATTATTTTTTGCGTCATTTCTCGTCGCGTACCGACAGAGATTCCAATTTTCCATATGGAAATGTAAAACTAACACGTCAAACTCATTTGCCAGAGCGTTATCCCACGGTAGGTACCATGGGATAACGCGCTGGAAATCCTCTTAAACGCAATGATCACTAAATTTCTTGAGTTTCATGTTTTCCTCTGTCGGTACCCGATCAGATTGAAATTCTATGCATGTAATATAGTGCAGTATTGAACGAAATCGCATATTATTAAAATCAGTTCTCGTTCTTACTGTACGATAAATAGTCTAACTGTCAACTGAAATAATAACGGAGTTTTTTAAAGTTTTAATTTTCCCCATTTTTTGTGTACCCACCCGCATTTTTTGCCGAAAATCTACGTTACCCACCCGCATTTTTTGGCCGTGGGATAACCATGGACCATGTCTGTTTACAAACCTGTATTGTTTCATGCTGAGCATGTCGATAAATATATAATATGTATACTAACAAAAATAGAAACATTGAGAATATATTGGAGGCATGGTCGCTCGCGACAAGACCCAGTATATTCTTTGGCCAAAATTCACTAAAAATGCACTCACCGATAAACTGCCTTAGCGGATCTCTTCTTTGCTTTGGAAACAGATGAATGACTTTCTTCTACTTCATTATTTGCATGAACAAGATCAACCGAATCAGTCGTCGGTAGATGATTATCAACTTCTTCTGGATCAATCGATTCCACCTTCTTTGGCTGGAGATCCTTATTAGATGAATCGTTGTGATTCGAAACATCATTATGATTGGAAGAAGCGGAGAATGACTTGATATTCTTTTCTAATCCTGAAAATAGTCGATATTCATCTTTTGCAGAAAATTCAAGACCACACAAAAACCTGCGAAATAAAGAAACCAAATAAAGAAACAGAGGTTACAATCAAATTTAAAAAAAGTGATGTTCCTCGCTCCTAGATTTACTGTTCATACAAACTGATATAATATAATTGGCGATTAAAATATTCCATCTTACTTCCTTTAGCGTAGAGATCGAGTGAGAAGAGTTGATCGACAGTTCCGCAACGACGAGAAGATCGACTGTAAATATTTTAAAAATAATTAGTCGATTCAGCAATTTGGTATGAATTAATACCAAATCTTATCCAGTAGGTATACCCTGGGACGGTACCAACCCGTACATTAGATCACAAATGAATGGAATGTCTCTATTTTAAAGTGTTAACATCTTGTCTGGCAAGATGAATGTACGGTCAGTAGAAGAGTCGAAGATCTTCAATGACAGTCGAACAAGAAAGTAGGTTCAATAATCGAAAGTTAACATATGGCATGGTCACACCTTTTAATGGAATCATCCGATTGTGCAGTCTTCACAACATTTGTACGCTTTGTCGCCTGCGAGTCGTCAATGCTAAATTTAAATAAATATATACATATTATGGATAAAACAAGGTAGAAGAGGTTTTATTCGTACATCGAAGCAAATACTACGCACTCACCGAAGAACTGCCTTAGCAGATCTCTTCTTTGTTTTGGAAGCAGATGAAGAATGTTCATCTACTGCTTTATCTTCATTACTGGTCTGTGGATGATCACCCGAATCAGTCATCGGTAGATGATTATCATCTTTTTTTGGATCAATGGATTCGTCCTTGTCGGGCTGGAGATCCTTATTAGATGAATCGTTGTGATTCGAAACATCATTATGATTGGAAGAAGCGGAGAATGACTTGATTTTCTTCTCTAATCCTGAAAATAGTCGATATTCATCTTTTGCAGAAAATTCAGGACTACACAAAATCATAAATAAATAATCCATTGACAAAGTTAGGTGATGTTCGATGTTTTGTATAATTTATTGTACATACAAACAGAAAAAATAAAATTAGCGATTGAAATGTTCTATCTCACTTCTTTTAGCGTAGAGATCAAGTGAGAAGAGTTGATCGCCAGTTCCAGAGCGACGAGAAGATCGACTGTAAAGATATTTAAATAATAATTAGCCGATTCAGCAATTTAGTGTTAATTATTACAAACTCCTACCCAGTAGTATACCCGGGACGGTACCAACCGGTACATTACAGCACAAATTAATGGAATGTCTCTATTTTTGAGTCTTAAAATAAGCATCGTGTAGGTCAAGATGATACGGTCAGTAGAAGTGTCGAGGATCTTGGTCGACGATTCTTCGATGACAATCGAACAAGAAAGTAGATTAAATAATCGAAAGTTAACATATGGCATGGTCACACCTTTTAATGGTAGTTCCAATAGCATCATCCGATTGTGCAGTCTTCACAACATTTGTACGCTTTGTCGCTGGCGAGTCGTCCATGCTAAATAAATTTAAATAAAATATGTATGTATACTATGGATAAAAGAAGGAAGACGAGGTTTCATTCGTACATCGAAACAAATACTCTGCACTCACCGATAAACTGCCTTAGTGGATCTCTTCTTTGCTTATGAAGCAGATGAAGAATGTTCATCTACTACTTCATCCTCATTACTTTTCTGTGGATGATCACCCGAATCAGTCGTCGGTAGATGATTATCAACTTCTTCTGGATCAATCGATTCCACCTTCTTGGGCTGGAGATCCTTATTAGATGAATCGTTATGATTCGAAACATCATTATGATTGGAAGAATGACTTGATATTCTTCTCGATTACTGAAAGTAGTCTATATGGATTATTTGCAAAAATTCAAGACTACACGAACGCCTGTCAAATAAAGAAATCATTGACAGAGCCATTCACAACGGTTACAATTTAAAAGAAATTGTGTTACGTCTGAATATATGATTTACTGTTCATACAAACGTAAATGTTCTATCTTACTTCCTTTAGCGTAGAGATCAAGTGAGAAGAGTTGGTCGACAGTTCCAGAGCGACGAGAAGATCGACTGTAAATATACAAACAATAATTTATAGATTTTGCAATTTGGTGTTAATTAACACTCCACGAAGGAAACATCGCGAAACGCGATGTCTACACTGAGATCACGGTAAGCTTTGCGGGAGATATAAACGGCTACTTACTCTACTCTCGAAGAAGAGTCAGACATCGCGAGAGGTTTGTTAGAAACTAAAATAGGAGAAAATAATTAGAGAAAGTCTACGGGACAACGCAAATTAACAAAAAAAGACGCACAACATTGAGATTGGCGACGATTTCAAGAGAATTTACAGTCCTCACAGCATCATTCATCAAAGCGAACTAAACTAATATTTGAAACTAACATAAAAAGTGGCTTGTATTAGAAAATATCACCAAGAATTCAACGAAATATGGAAAGTCGATTGGCATTTTTTTTCAAATACTGCCTGAAGCTGTAAATTCCCGGAACGAAAAAATATTACCGTAGTCAATTTATACCGTAATTTTTTCTTATTTTGGAAAATAAATAATTTTTATTAAGTGAACTTTTAATTTTTTGATTTTTAATTCAAAAAGCAAGTAATTGATCAACTCCGATAACCGATTCGATTTCATTAGTTACCATCGACCCATGGTGTAGTGGATAATCAAACATTTTTAATGTCTCATAGCCAGATACCGCATCGGCGAATCAATCAATTCAATTTATTCACACAAGGGGTAACAGCAGATTAAAGATGGGTCGTTTTCCAGTTCCTTAGTTGGCATAGACCATCATATCTTATTGACATTCTTGTAATCGTCTCGCAAATCTTACATGAAATCATACAAAATCTTACTTGAAATCTTACATGGAGTTTACGAGATTTACTGGTGGCGAAGGTGGAAATCCACGCATTTTTTTAAAATATAGCTCGTAATTTATTTTTTTTATTATAATTGTCCATTTGCATTTTCGCCGAATCAACTCTTCTGAAGTTTCAAGTTTAAACTGTTGTTAAGATACAATAGAAACCTTTTGAGCAGTTTTCTTCTTCAAAATATGTATGTACATTGATTTGTTTATTGTATAAGATGTGTTGTTTCATAGAGTTTCAAGACAAATTTGATCATAATTTATGCCCAATATATTATTAGAACGACAATATATTAGCACCGAAATGGTAAACGAACGAAAGAAGGATTCATAAGTTAGATAGAGGAATGAGAAGAGTTCTCTCTGTACGAAGAAGGAGAATGTCTGGTGATGGGAAAGAACGATGGGGGGATGCAAACAATGAAGCAGTCTCTAGATCATCTAGAAGATGGAGAGGGAGAGGGAGAGATGGAGAGGGAGAGGCAGAGGGAGAAAGACTTAGTGACCATTCCTTGAAACTCTCCACCTTAAGACAAATAACGGACAGGATTTTGTTCCCGAGAAGGGCAAATATGGAATTACGAGAAGAAGAATGAATGAATGAAGAAAAAATGACCATTGATCTTTTGCTGGTTGTAACAATCTTATCCACTGTTGGAGTAGCAGAGGTTACCAGCACCACAAGTGTATCCAGTGGGACAAGCTCCGTTGACGCAAACTCCGAGGACTCCTAACAAAGGATTCATTCATATTATTAATTTTATCGATTGATCTATAGAATCTTTCCATTGATCTAGAGCTTTTTTCCGTGACATGAATAAAGAGATTGTTTCTGTTCAACAGTTGAAGAGGAAAGATTTAAGTAATGCTGGCTCAGGAATATTCATTTTTCATTACGTTTCGTAAAAAAAAAATTCCGGTTAATTTCGGTTTCCGGTCAGAGACATCGTCGTGTACTGTAGACCATATATTTGAATATAACCAACCTCCAGATCCGAGTGGACAGCAGTAGTCATTGGTATTGCACAGATATCCAGTGGGACAGGCACGGTTCACACAAGGTCCTATTAATCAATAAATCAATAAATCAATCCATCTACAGTATATCGATACCGGTAGAATTTCCAGATGAGCATCTGCAACAGTAGTTGTTTGAGGAACAGAAGTATCCCTGACCGCAGAGACCACCGATGCACGCAGCCACAGCGGGTCCTCCAGAGCAGGCAGCTGCAATTATCGATTAGTATTATCGATTAGTGTTATCGAATAATATTATCGATTAGCATAGTAGATAGAGTCAAAGAGGAAATAAGATAATCTCCTTAGTCAGTGTTGTCATAATGTATAAATGATTCATAAAGTAAGGTACGAAGGGGTATGTGTACTATTGTAAATCAAATATAGATATCGAAAGTAGTTAAAAAAAGAAAATGTTATTACGTTATTCAATGCACACAAAGTCCTGCGGGAAATCACTGCAAGGAAATAACCCCCCCCCCCCCCCCCACTCCCACAACAAGGCGTATACTGTAAAATGTTTAACCTAAACTACTCATCTTTTTCCATTTCCACCTTGCCATAATTGATTTATGCTTCGTATGATTAATAATATTATTAAACCATACTATCAAGGGAGTTGGATGAGCAACAGCATCCCTGGACGCAGACTGCTTGGAGAGAGTACATTTGACATTGAGATGTTGATGAGCACGAGGAGTAACATCCAACTGGACAATTGAACTGACGTTTTGATCTGAATTATCAATAATTATCGATTGTAATTGTAATTATTGACCGTACTACTTTTATAAACGTACTAGTGTATGCTACACTAAAAATGAGTGCATGTTTGTCTAACAGATTGGTCATTGAGAAAGGAGAAGAAGAAGGGGACGAAAAGGGGGAGGCGCTTCTTCTTCTTCTCCACGAAGAAGTTGTCTCCTTTGTTTGTCCATTTTACGATACAGAGAAGAGAAGAGCACAAGAATATTGATTCATGATCTAATCAATACTCACCTGGATACGGTAGTATTGGCGCCGCGAGTCGCTTCGGGAGAATCAGGGGTGTCGGGGGAATCCTGGAATATTTTTAGGCTTGAATCGCGTAACACAAAGACAAAAAACTTAGATAAAGTGATCATGTAAAGTTTATGAATTTAAAATGTAGCGACAGTGAAAATTGAGCCTTTATAAATATTGAAAAAAAAAAGATTTTAATTATTTTTTTGTGATACGCGCACATAAGTCAACATATCTTTCAAAATAGCATGTTCGTGTATTTTGTATCTACTTCAAGAAGCCAAGGGGCGGCGCACACCTCGACTAAAAATCCCGGAATATTTCTCGGAAAGCGCAGTGAGACCATGACATAATCATGAACATACTCACAGTAGGCACGAATGAATGTAATTGTTCAATAGTATACCTGAGCTCGTGCCAGCAGAATACAGGTGGCTGCACCGAAAAGAGCAACGGACACGAGGAATCTCTTCATTCTTAAGGAATGTCCCTAAAGATCAAAGATCAGATGAAGATGAATGAAATATGTCCCTAAAGATCAAAGATCAGATGAAGATGAATGAAATATCAATGAACGAGAGAGAATATCAAATGATATGAGTGAATGAGATGACTAGGATAGATATGGGGGGAATATGGTTGCATGATGACTCCGCCCACTTTGACCGGTCTTAGACCATGATAAGGAAATGATTCCAGAACTAAGAGATAGAATGGAAGAGGGAAGATGTTTGAGAAAAGAAGAAGATGGGGTGGTATCGTCCCATCCCTCAGTTGGAATCTCCACCAGTGATGTACTCCATCCTTTCGCCTTTAGAGGGGCGGAGTCTATGTACACTGTGTATTCACTCAATGGAAAGAGGGGGCACTATACACTTAGGAGACAATGAATGAAATCATTCCCAATGTTTCTTCGACCATTCTTCAAGAATCCATTCAAGACACTTTTTGTGCCATGCACCATGTACAGAACGATTCAAGTTTTGCGAATGTTTGAAGTCATAAATAGATTTGGTCATGGTCTAAAGATTTCCAGAGTAGTCAAAGATTAGTCAAATATTTAATGAGCTTAGTTTAGTCATAATCAGGAAGTATATGTTTGAATACAATGAGTCGTCATTCTAGTTTGAATGATCATGAGTAATACAGAAGATCAAAGATGAACCAATTTGCCTCTTCCCATAGATTCTAAAAATTGCATGTAGAGATAGATTGTCGTCTCTCATTTCAGGGAAGCGTGCAAGAGACGATGTAGGTTGAATGAACTTGCTCTCCTTTCTTGCTATGGTTCAACGGACAGAGCCATGCATCCTTCACATTAGATCTCCCTGACTTATTAATTCTTTTTCAATATCTTGGGTTTCAAAATCTTAATAATTCTCGCTCCCCATATGGTGAATATATTAAATATGATTGACTATCGACGTAGGTCGCACATTCTCTAAATTCTCTTGGGATGGTAGTGACAAGGGGATGAAGTGTGGGATGACATAGTCTCTTTTCTCTAAACACACAAATGATCATCTATTCTTTGTCTCAGACTGCGTCCTAATATCTATTCCCTCCCCACCCTTACCCTTTCCTTTTCCCCCTTCTATTTGACTAAGATTATCAATCACTTTCTCGATCCACTGACCAATATTGAATCGAGGAAGAAAATGCTCAAAGGCAAATCTGTGATCAAATAAAGATTGAATGAGTGACAGAGAAGGAAGAAGGAAACTAGATCCATCTTTATCTTGAGACTAGAACATAGTTATATTCAATGTGAACTCACACGTACACTTTATCTTTCATCGCTTAACTTTATGGAAGATCGAAGAATATCCATTATTCATGTTATACTGACACAAAGCGGCCCTCTTCCCGCTTATGGCCTCATCCACCCTAATATAAATCTAACCTGATATGATCTTTGAACCTAGAAGCGATCAAATACAATGAGATTCTTCCCTCCCTCTCTCCGACCGCCTCGCCTAAACATAATTCACACTATTTATTTATCACTTGTTGTCACATTTATTCAATGCATGATAAATTAAATTAAATTATATTAAATTACAAAGTAAATTATATTAATTTTTTATTTGTATAATGGATAACTCAATATTTCATATAAAAATCGTCGTCAAGATATCTTCTTTGTTCTCACTATTTCTTTCATCACGGTCAGCTGAGAGCTTGATCATCGAGGTTTTACAAAGATTGATAGACGATACAAGCGCAAGTTTCCGGGGTATAACTCTGGCATTTCCAAGCTATCAGTATACTTACAATTAAATGAAGTTTAGTGCGAGTTTTCGTTAAAGGGGCCACCTTTCGCAACGCGAATGAACAAGAAGCTGGAGTCGAATGCGGAGCGCAATAATTAGCCACAAAAAAGTCATGAAAAGCAACTTTTGATCATTTATCTTTAAATAACCACTAGTAGTATATTGATCGAAGTTCACTTTGCTCTCTCCTTTTACCTGTTGTGTTTTTCGCTCACACGTACCTATGAGCAGTGTTTTTTTCTGGTGAGCTAATGACTTGGTAGACGTTGTTCTGATTAAAATGGAATAGTTTAGAATTTGAATTTTTAAGAGGCATGTCCCGTAAGACTCGATCATATTCGACCACCCCCGGACACGTTGCGCTAGCAATGAGAACTGGGGGGCCATACTTGGGTGATAGGAGTGTCAACAGCTCTTATTACACAAAACAGTAAAAATTTTATGTTTGTGCCCTCAGGCTATAAGAAAAATTAATTTAAGTGCGAAAACCTTTAAATATCATAATTTCTCAAATTGTTGAGATGAAGTCTAAATATCATTTGCGATGCGTCTAAGGTGCACAGACCTTGCTAATTCACTATTAGCATCGAATGTGCGTTGATTCCACTTTTTTTTACTCGAAATTTTGTTTTTTTCGGACTGATCATCGCTTGTTGTAGATTGCTGCAGAGTTTTCCGATCAGGTATTGTAGCCTAAGCAGTGCTGCATTGATTCCAGTTAAAACTGGGCTCTCCACGTTAGACCCAGTTGTCGAATTTTCGCTCGAATTTCAGTCATCGATGGTTTTCCCGAACAAATGCTGTATTTTCCAAACGAATTGTGCGGAATTGTGGTTTACTCAAAGTTTAGAGGTGAGACGAGTAAAATGACACAAGAAGCCCAGAAGCCTACTGGGTGTGTCCACTCTCACAATGTTTCAGAAGAACAGGGCCTTTCACCAAAGAAATGTAAATTTTCAAAAAAAGTGTATTTCGATAGCGTCATTGCTATGCAACAGTGAACTAATTTAATTACACCAACACATCATGGCTGTATCCCTTGATAAATTCTCTACATTGACTCTAAAGATCAGCTTGATTGCTTTCCTGGATCAAAAGTTATAAAAAAATGAAAAAGTGTCCGATGACTTTTAGGCTACACTGTACATTGCAAAGTACTATGACAGAATGTTACAGAAAGCAAGTTGGAAACCGATTCAAACACAATTCTGATTTTTCGCACGCAATCAGAATGAAAATTTTCGAAAAAATGGTTGAAAGTAGAGATCAGTCATTGGGCATTGGCTGAATATTATTCACATCATTAGTACTTCACAATGAGCCGCATAAATAAAAACATTTCAAACTTGAGAAATTTTGAAATTTTCGGACCATGACCCCCGGGTCGTGAAAATCGAAATTTTCAAATTGATCCAAGTGATGGGCTTCTTGTGTCATTTTATTCGTCTCACCTCTAAACTTTGAGTATACCACAATTCCGCACAATTCGTTTGGAAAATACAGCATTTGTTCGGGAAAGCCATCGATGACGGAAATTCGATCGAAAAATTCGAGAACTGGGTCTAACGTGGAGAACCCAGTTTTAAGTGAAATCGATGCAGAAGTGCTTAGGCTACAATACCTGATCGGAAAACTCTGCAGCAATCTACAACAAGCGATGATCAGTCCGAAAAAAACAAAATTTTGAGTCAAAAAAAGTGGTTTAGGAATCAAAGCGCATTCGATGCTAATAGTGAATTAGCAAGGTATCACGCATCACAAATGATATTTAGACTTCTTCTCAACAATTTGAGAAAATAAGATTTTTAAACGTTTTTACACTTAAATTATTTTTTCTTATAGCCTGAGGGCACAAACAGGAAATTTCTACTGTTTTGTGTAATAAGGGCCGGTGACACTCCTAGCAGGGGTGTGCGGCAACTGAGTTGCCGATTGCCGGAATTGCCGAAATTGCCGACTTTTGATTGCCGAAATTGATTGCCGGCAACGGCAACCAATTATGAAAAATTGCCGAAATAAAATTCAATAAAAAAATCATTGAAAAAAGTCAGATAAGCACAAGTTTTGTGTGCAATATCTTAGAAATGCGATGTATTCGGTATATCAAAACGAATAATCGTGTCGTTTTAAGAATGACATTTCGTTATCATTTGTGATATATTCTCCAGGAATTCAAAAGTTTCCTGGCCATTACACCAGACACGGAGATTGGTCCATTCTCTCATTAGACTAATAATGTTACGAAGGCATAACACCTTCTTATCTCACGAGTAGCCACGAAGTATCTAATTTGCCTATCCGGTTCTGCGAAAGCTGAAAGACTATCCGGGACGGAGGGAATCTTTCTCAACAAATACAGAAAGAATCTTTCCAAATATCACTTAAGTCTAAAAATATTCTACGAAAAATATTGATATTTCATTCATTGTTACAATTTTTTTATTGTCATTGGTTTCGTTTGGTAACGATTTTTGATAAGTACTTCATAAAAAATATCTTTGGCTCATTTTAAATAGTTAAGTTCAAAATTGCCGAAGTTGCCGAAATTGCCGGCAATTGCCGAATTTTTATTTTCCGCTTGCCGGCAATTGCCGATTGCCGAAAAAAGTGGTTGCCGCACACCCCTGACTCCTAGCACCCAAGTATGGACCCCCAGTTCTCATTGCTAGCGCAACGTGTTCGGGGGTGGTCGAGTCTTAACGGCCATCTCTCATAAATGGAAATTTCCTGTTTTTTGGCCCTGGGTAATTTACATAAGTTCTGCATTTGCAGAACTGCTCCCCTGTTAGGGCGAGCCATGCCCTCCCCTCTCCTCCAAATGGGAGAGCGCTGGACTGAAACGAAGAAGAAGGAAGACTGATTTTATAGATATTTGTAATTATATTAACTTGTGTTAGGATTTGAACGAAAGAGTACGGAAATCGAGAGAGCAATTCTTCATTTTATCTTGGCAGGGTCGGTTTTTTACACATTTTACATCACATTTACACCGCGCAATGGAGAAATAGAAACTAAATAAGAAATGGCGAGTGGTGAATGATAGCGAATTTAATGCAAATTTTCCCCGGGCCAAAAATCAGGAACGTGCCACACCCAAGTATGGACCCCCAGTTCTCATTGCTAGCGCAACGTGTCCGGGGTGGTCGAGTCTTAACGGCCATCTCTCATAAATTGAACACACTTTTAGAGAGCGCACGCAACGCTGAACAGTCACACTGGCAATTTTGGCCTATTTTTTCTATTTTCACGACAAAAAATCAATTTAAAATGCGATCAGAGAAATTTTAAAGTATAAATTCAGTATTCGGCGTAGGCTAGACGAGGGTTAGGTGGCGTTGGTCGCCGGCGCGGCGGTAGGGGAGGTGTGTATGTGCCATGCGTGTCTTTTTTGTATGGAGTGAGTGAAGAGCGATCCCCCTCCTCCTCCTCCTCCCCTTCTCTCTCTATATATATCCATCTCTCACTGTAACCATATCTCGGATTTACAATAAAAATATTTATGAAAATATTGAGCTATATCAAATAGTAGAGCATGTCCAGTCTCACCAGCAACCACAATCACGAAAAAGTGAGAAACGTCAACAGGTATGGCCATTTCCCGCTCGAATTAGCTCCTGAAAATTGGCACTTTTACCTGTACAGCACAGCGGACGTTACGAGACGTCGAACGCGCACTTCCGCAGCTCGAACGGATAAGTTTGAAGCAAGTTGTGGTGATTTAAGTGCGAATTGTTACGATTGCCGCGTTATCTGTCTATTTCGCGTTACAGATGAGCGGTTGTGAGTTTATATGAGTTCAGCTTGTCTTGAGCTAATTATCAGGTGTCAAATTAAATTGTAAATGTACGAATAAAGATACACTGATTCGCTCTGGTCGTACAGAGACGCAATGGATAGAGTACGCCTCCCTCTCGCTCCCCCTCCCTTTCCCTATCCCCATGCATAGATAGTCTAGACCGTAACTTGCTTGAGCCTGGATCAAATCGCATACTTTTTTCAGCCACAAATATGTAATTTGGTATGACGAATTTAGTGAACACAGTTTTAGAGAGCGCACGCAACGCTGAACTAGTCACACTGGCAATTTTGTCCTATTTCTTTTATATTTTCACGACAAAAAATCAATTTAAAATGCGATCAGGGAAATTTTAAAGTATAAATTCAGTATACGGCGTAGGCTAGACGGGTTAGGTGGCGTTGGTCGCCGTCGCGGCGGTAGGGGAGGTGTGTATGTGTCTTTTGTGTATGTGAGTGAAGAGCGATTCCCCCCCTCCTCCTCCTCTTCTCTCTCTCTCTATATCCATCTCTCACTATAACCATATCTCGGATTTACAATAAAAATATTTATGAAAATATTGAGCTATATCAAATAGTAGAGCATGTCCAGTCTCACCAGCAACCACAATCACGAAAAAGTGAGAAACGTCCACAGGTATGGCCATTTCCCGCTCGAATTAGCTCCTGAAAATTCGAACTTTTACCTGTACAGCATAGCGGACGTTACGAGACGTCGAACGCGCGCTTCCGCAGCTCGAACGGATAAGGTTGAAGCAAGTTGTGTTGATTTAAGAGCGAATTGTTACGATTGCCGCGTTATCTGTCGATTTCGCGTTACAGATGAGCGGTTGTGAGTTTATATGAGTTCAGCTTGTCTTGAGCTAATTATCAGGTGTCAAATTAAATTGTAAATGTACGAATAAAGATACACTGATTCGCTCTGGTCGTACAGAGACGCAATGGATAGAGTACGCCTCCCTCTCGCTCCCCCTCCCTTTCCCTATCCCCATGCATAGATAGTCTAGACCGTAACTTGCTTGAGCCTGGATCAAATCGCATACTTTTTTCAGCCACAAATATGTAATTTGGTATGACGAATTTAGTGAACACAGTTTTACAGAGCGCACGCAACGCTGAACTAGTCACACTGGCAATTTTGTCCTATTTTTTTCTATTTTCACGACAAAAAATCAATTTAAAATGCGATCAGGGAAATTTTAAAGTATAAATTCAGTATACGGCGTAGGCTAGACGGGTTAGGTGGCGTTGGTCGCCGTCGCGGCGGTAGGGGAGGTGTGTATGTGTCTTTTGTGTATGTGAGTGAAGAGCGATTCCCCCCCCTCCTCCTCCTCTTCTATCTCTCTCTCTCTATATCCATCTCTCACTATAACCATATCTCGGATTTACAATAAAAATATTTATGAAAATATTGAGCTATATCAAATAGTAGAGCATGTCCAGTCTCACCAGCAACCACAATCACGAAAAAGTGAGAAACGTCCACAGGTATGGCCATTTCCCGCTCGAATTAGCTCCTGAAAATTCGAACTTTTACCTGTACAGCATAGCGGACGTTACGAGACGTCGAACGCGCGCTTCCGCAGCTCGAACGGATAAGGTTGAAGCAAGTTGTGTTGATTTAAGTGCGAATTGTTACGATTGCCGCGTTATCTGTCTATTTCGCGTTACAGATGAGCGGTTGTGAGTTTATATGAGTTCAGCTTGTCTTGAGCTAATTATCAGGTGTCAAATTAAATTGTAAATGTACGAATAAAGATACACTGATTCGCTCTGGTCGTACAGCACAGTATTCTGGTCCAAGTCCATTTTTCTTCCAAAGCAAGACAAAGGAGAGACCATTGTATTCGAGAGAGTTTGTATGTTGAGTGGTCGTTCTTGCTTTGAAAGTCATGAGAACGCTGTGACAGAGACGCAATGGATAGAGTACGCCTCCCTCTCGCTCCCCCTCCCTTTCCCTATCCCCATGCATAGATAGTCTAGACCGTAACTTGCTTGAGCCTGGATCAAATCGCATACTTTTTTCAGCCACAAATATGTAATTTGGTATGACGAATTTAGTGAACACAGTTTTACAGAGCGCACGCAACGCTGAACTAGTCACACTGGCAATTTTGTCCTATTTTTTTCTATTTTCACGACAAAAAATTAATTTAAAATGCGATCAGGGAAATTTTAAAGTATAAATTCAGTATACGGCGTAGGCTAGACGGGTTAGGTGGCGTTGGTCGCCGTCGCGGCGGTAGGGGAGGTGTGTATGTGTCTTTTGTGTATGTGAGTGAAGAGCGATTCCCCCCCTCCTCCTCCTCATCTCTCTCTCTCTATATCCATCTCTCACTATAACCATATCTCGGATTTACAATAAAAATATTTATGAAAATATTGAGCTATATCAAATAGTAGAGCATGTCCAGTCTCACCAGCAACCACAATCACGAAAAAGTGAGAAACGTCCACAGGTATGGCCATTTCCCGCTCGAATTAGCTCCTGAAAATTCGAACTTTTACCTGTACAGCATAGCGGACGTTACGAGACGTCGAACACGCGCTTCCGCAGCTCGAACGGATAAGGTTGAAGCAAGTTGTGTTGATTTAAGTGCGAATTGTTACGATTGCCGCGTTATCTGTCTATTTCGCGTTACAGATGAGCGGTTGTGAGTTTATATGAGTTCAGCTTGTCTTGAGCTAATTATCAGGTGTCAAATAAAATTGTAAATGTACGAATAAAGATACACTGATTCGCTCTGGTCGTACAGAGACGCAATGGATAGAGTACGCCTCCTTCTCGCTCCCCCTCCCTTTCCCTATCCCCATGCATAGATAGTCTAGACCGTAACTTGCTTGAGCCTGGATCAAATCGCATATTTTTTCAGCCACAAATATGTAATTTGGTATGACGAATTTAGTGAACACAGTTTTACAGAGCGCACGCAACGCTGAACTAGTCACACTGGCAATTTTGTCCTATTTTTTTCTATTTTCACGACAAAAAATCAATTTAAAATGCGATCAGGGAAATTTTAAAGTATAAATTCAGTATACGGCGTAGGCTAGACGGGTTAGGTGGCGTTGGTCGCCGTCGCGGCGGTAGGGGAGGTGTGTATGTGTCTTTTGTGTATGTGAGTGAAGAGCGATTCCCCCCCCTCCTCCTCCTCTTCTCTCTCTCTATATCCATCTCTCACTATAACCATATCTCGGATTTACAATAAAAATATTTATGAAAATATTGAGCTATATGAAATAGTAGAGCATGTCCAGTCTCAACAGGAACCATAGACACAAAAAAGTGCAAAACGGCCCCATGTATGGCCATTTCCCGCTCGAATTAGCTCCTGAAAATTCGCACTTTTACCTGTACAGCATAGCGGACGTTACGAGACGTCGAACGCGCGCTTCCGCAGCTCGAACGGATAAGTTTCAAGCAAATTGTGGTGATTTAAGTGCGAATTGTAACGATTGCCGCGTTATCTGTCGATTTCGCGTTACAGATGAGCGGTTGTGAGTTTATATGAGTTCAGCTTGTCTTGAGCTAATTATCAGGTGTCAAATTAAATTGTAAATGTACGAATAAAGATACACTGATTCGCTCTGGTCGTACAGAGACGCAATGGATAGAGTACGCCTCCCTCTCGCTCCCCCTCCCTTTCCCTATCCCCATGCATAGATAGTCTAGACCGTAACTTGCTTGAGCCTGGATCAAATCGCATACTTTTTTCAGCCACAAATATGTAATTTGGTATGACGAATTTAGTGAACACAGTTTTAGAGAGCGCACGCAACGCTGAACTAGTCACACTGGCAATTTTGTCCTATTTTTTTAATATTTTCACGACAAAAAATCAATTTAAAATGCGATCAGGGAAATTTTAAAGTATAAATTCAGTATACGGCGTAGGCTAGACGGGTTAGGTGGCGTTGGTCGCCGTCGCGGCGGTAGGGGAGGTGTGTATGTGTCTTTTGTGTATGTGAGTGAAGAGCGATTCCCCCCCTCCTCCTCCTCTTCTCTCCTTCTCTCTCTATATCCATCTCTCACTATAACCATATCTCGGATTTACAATAAAAATATTTATGAAAATATTGAGCTATATCAAATAGTAGAGCATGTCCAGTCTCACCAGCAACCACAATCACGAAAAAGTGAGAAACGTCCACAGGTATGGCCATTTCCCGCTCGAATTAGCTCCTGAAAATTCGAACTTTTACCTGTACAGCATAGCGGACGTTACGAGACGTCGAACGCGCGCTTCCGCAGCTCGAACGGATAAGGTTGAAGCAAGTTGTGTTGATTTAAGTGCGAATTGTTACGATTGCCGCGTTATCTGTCGATTTCGCGTTACAGATGAGCGGTTGTGAGTTTATATGAGTTCAGCTTGTCTTGAGCTAATTATCAGGTGTCAAATTAAATTGCAAATGTACGAATAAAGATACACTGATTCGCTCTGGTCGTACAGAGACGCAATGGATAGAGTACGCCTCCCTCTCGCTCCCCCTCCCTTTCCCTATCCCCATGCATAGATAGTCTAGACCGTAACTTGCTTGAGCCTGGATCAAATCGCATACTTTTTTCAGCCACAAATATGTAATTTGGTATGACGAATTTAGTGAACACAGTTTTACAGAGCGCACGCAACGCTGAACTAGTCACACTGGCAATTTTGTCCTATTTTTTTCTATTTTCACGACAAAAAATCAATTTAAAATGCGATCAGGGAAATTTTAAAGTATAAATTCAGTATACGGCGTAGGCTAGACGGGTTAGGTGGCGTTGGTCGCCGTCGCGGCGGTAGGGGAGGTGTGTATGTGTCTTTTGTGTATGTGAGTGAAGAGCGATTCCCCCCCTCCTCCTCCTCTTCTCTCTCTCTCTCTCTACTAGCCGCGCCTAACGGCGCGACTATCGGGGGGAAACCCCCCGAACCCCCCCCCATATATATATAAATACATAAATAAATATATATATATATATATATATAAATATATAAATATATATATAAATTGTTTAGCGCTAATGCTCTGTTACATTTGCCTTACGTGTCTACGCCGTAACCCCCTCCGCCGCCTGTCCTACGCGACGGAGGGGGTTACGGCGTAGACACGTAAGGCAAATGTAACAGTGCATAAGGAAGATGTTTAAGTAGACCAATATAGTATTACGGGAACTAACGCTAAGACTACCGTAACTAAAGGAACATTGCTAAGTGTGAATGGTAACTGAATCGATAGAATCTTTAAGTAGATCAATATAGATCTAACTATTGTAGCATCGACCTCTCCTCATGTATTTAGTAATTCTGTAAAAGATGAAATCCAGTAATTGCAACTATATCGTCGCAACTTCTTGTCATAATATGTATTTTGATTGTTCTATTTTCTCACTTCTTTTCTCTCTTCCCCAAGATGCGATAAATATATTATTATTATTATTATTATTATAAACTACAATATAGTATCACGGGAGCTAACGCTAAGACTTCCTTAACTTAAGGAACATTGCTAACATGGGAATGGTGTGAACTCACATTTCCCTATTTTCACGAAAGTTGCAGGGAATACTAACTCGAATACGCTGATTCCAAATCTGCATTAAAAACCTGCGAAATGTTTTTCTGAAGCGAGTTATAGACCGGAAAAGAGCGATTTTTTTACTTTTCAAGCCATTTTCAGCTGATTTTTCAGCTTTTTTCTCCACTCGATGTGAATTTTATCGCTCTTCTCTTCTCTTATATTCTCGCTCAAATCCTACTGCAGCATTTTAAGGTGGTATGATGTTTTGCTGGTATTCCGGAAGGGGCTGGTTCGATTCCCCGGCAGTGAACTTCTTTTTCTGATTCATGGGTGATAAAATTTTTTAAATGACAAAAGATCCCTCCGGAATACCAACCAAACATCGTAAGACTTGACCACGATGCAGCTTGGAGTGGAAAAAGATGATTATGATTATATTGCTCAGGGAAATCAGCTAAACAATCATTTGAAACATTAAAAAAATCACTTTTCGTCGGACTATAACTCGCTCCAGAAAAACATTTTGCAGGTTTTTAAAGCAGACTTGAAATCAGCACAGTCGATTTAGTAAACCCTGCAATTTTCGTGAAAATCGGGATATGTGAGTTCACACCATTCCCATGTAAGTGTGAATGGTAACTAAATCGATAGAATTTAAGTAGATCAATATAAATCTAACTATTGTAGCATCGACCTCTCCTCATGCATTTAGTAATTCTGTAAAAGTTGCAATCCAGTAATTTCAACTATATCGTCGCAACTTCTTGTCATAATATGTATTTTGATTGTTCTCTTTTCTCACTTCTTTTCTCTCTTCTCCAAGATGCGATAAATATATTATTATAATTATTATTATAAACTACAATATAGTATCACGGGAGCTAACGCTAAGACTACCGTAACTAAAGGAACATTGCTAAGTGTGAATGGTAACTGAATCGATAGAATCTTTAAGTAGATCAATATAGATCTAACTATTGTAGCATCGACCTCTCCTCATGTATTTAGTAATTCTGTAAAAGATGAAATCCAGTAATTGCAACTATATCGTCGCAACTTCTTGTCATAATATGTATTTTGATTGTTCTCTTTTCTCACTTCTTTTCTCTCTTCTCCAAGATGCGATAAATATATTATTATAAACTACAATATAGTATCACGGGAGCTAACGCTAAGACTTCCTTAACTTAAGGAACATTGCTAACATGGGAATGGTGTGAACTCACATTTCCCTATTTTCACGAAAGTTGCAGGGAATACTAACTCGAATACGCTGATTCCAAATCTGCATTAAAAACCTGCGAAATGTTTTTCTGAAGCGAGTTATAGACCGGAAAAGAGCGATTTTTTTACTTTTCAAGCCATTTTCAGCTGATTTTTCAGCTTTTTTCTCCACTCGATGTGAATTTTATCGCTCTTCTCTTCTCTTATATTCTCGCTCAAATCCTAACTGCAGCATTTTAAGGTGGTATGATGTTTTGCTGGTATTCCGGAAGGGGCTGGTTCGATTCCCCGGCAGTGAACTTCTTTTTCTGATTCATGGGTGATAAAATTTTTTAAATGACAAAAGATCCCTCCGGAATACCAACCAAACATCGTAAGACTTGACCACGATGCAGCTTGGAGTGGAAAAAGATGATTATGATTATATTGCTCAGGGAAATCAGCTGAACAATCATTTGAAACATTAAAAAAATCACTTTTCGTCGGACTATAACTCGCTGCAGAAAAACATTTTGCAGGTTTTTAAAGCAGACTTGAAATCAGCACAGTCGATTTAGTAAACCCTGCAATTTTCGTGAAAATCGGGATATGTGAGTTCACACCATTCCCATGTAAGTGTGAATGGTAACTAAATCGATAGAATTTAAGTAGATCAATATAAATCTAACTATTGTAGCATCGACCTCTCCTCATGCATTTAGTAATTCTGTAAAAGTTGCAATCCAGTAATTTCAACTATATCGTCGCAACTTCTTGTCATAATATGTATTTTGATTGTTCTCTTTTTTCACTTCTTTTCTCTCTTCTCCAAGATGCGATAAATATATTATTATAATTATTATTATAAACTACAATATAGTATCACGGGAGCTAACGCTAAGACTACCGTAACTAAAGGAACATTGCTAAGTGTGAATGGTAACTGAATCGATAGAATCTTTAAGTAGATCAATATAGATCTAACTATTGTAGCATCGACCTCTCCTCATGTATTTAGTAATTCTGTAAAAGATGAAATCCAGTAATTGCAACTATATCGTCGCAACTTCTTGTCATAATATGTATTTTGATTGTTCTCTTTTCTCACTTCTTTTCTCTCTTCTCCAAGATGCGATAAATATATTATTATAAACTACAATATAGTATCACGGGAGCTAACGCTAAGACTTCCTTAACTTAAGGAACATTGCTAACATGGGAATGGTGTGAACTCACATTTCCCTATTTTCACGAAAGTTGCAGGGAATACTAACTCGAATACGCTGATTCCAAATCTGCATTAAAAACCTGCGAAATGTTTTTCTGAAGCGAGTTATAGACCGGAAAAGAGCGATTTTTTTACTTTTCAAGCCATTTTCAGCTGATTTTTCAGCTTTTTTCTCCACTCGATGTGAATTTTATCGCTCTTCTCTTCTCTTATATTCTCGCTCAAATCCTACTGCAGCATTTTAAGGTGGTATGATGTTTTGCTGGTATTCCGGAAGGGGCTGGTTCGATTCCCCGGCAGTGAACTTCTTTTTCTGATTCATGGGTGATAAAATTTTTTAAATGACAAAAGATCCCTCCGGAATACCAACCAAACATCGTAAGACTTGACCACGATGCAGCTTGGAGTGGAAAAAGATGATTATGATTATATTGCTCAGGGAAATCAGCTAAACAATCATTTGAAACATTAAAAAAAATCACTTTTCGTCGGACTATAACTCGCTCCAGAAAAACATTTTGCAGGTTTTTAAAGCAGACTTGAAATCAGCACAGTCGATTTAGTAAACCCTGCAATTTTCGTGAAAATCGGGATATGTGAGTTCACACCATTCCCATGTAAGTGTGAATGGTAACTAAATCGATAGAATTTAAGTAGATCAATATAAATCTAACTATTGTAGCATCGACCTCTCCTCATGCATTTAGTAATTCTGTAAAAGTTGCAATCCAGTAATTTCAACTATATCGTCGCAACTTCTTGTCATAATATGTATTTTGATTGTTCTCTTTTCTCACTTCTTTTCTCTCTTCTCCAAGATGCGATAAATATATTATTATAATTATTATTATAAACTACAATATAGTATCACGGGAGCTAACGCTAAGACTACCGTAACTAAAGGAACATTGCTAAGTGTGAATGGTAACTGAATCGATAGAATCTTTAAGTAGATCAATATAGATCTAACTATTGTAGCATCGACCTCTCCTCATGTATTTAGTAATTCTGTAAAAGATGAAATCCAGTAATTGCAACTATATCGTCGCAACTTCTTGTCATAATATGTATTTTGATTGTTCTCTTTTCTCACTTCTTTTCTCTCTTCTCCAAGATGCGATAAATATATTATTATAAACTACAATATAGTATCACGGGAGCTAACGCTAAGACTTCCTTAACTTAAGGAACATTGCTAACATGGGAATGGTGTGAACTCACATTTCCCTATTTTCACGAAAGTTGCAGGGAATACTAACTCGAATACGCTGATTCCAAATCTGCATTAAAAACCTGCGAAATGTTTTTCTGAAGCGAGTTATAGACCGGAAAAGAGCGATTTTTTTACTTTTCAAGCCATTTTCAGCTGATTTTTCAGCTTTTTTCTCCACTCGATGTGAATTTTATCGCTCTTCTCTTCTCTTATATTCTCGCTCAAATCCTACTGCAGCATTTTAAGGTGGTATGATGTTTTGCTGGTATTCCGGAAGGGGCTGGTTCGATTCCCCGGCAGTGAACTTCTTTTTCTGATTCATGGGTGATAAAATTTTTTAAATGACAAAAGATCCCTCCGGAATACCAACCAAACATCGTAAGACTTGACCACGATGCAGCTTGGAGTGGAAAAAGATGATTATGATTATATTGCTCAGGGAAATCAGCTAAACAATCATTTGAAACATTAAAAAAAATCACTTTTCGTCGGACTATAACTCGCTCCAGAAAAACATTTTGCAGGTTTTTAAAGCAGACTTGAAATCAGCACAGTCGATTTAGTAAACCCTGCAATTTTCGTGAAAATCGGGATATGTGAGTTCACACCATTCCCATGTAAGTGTGAATGGTAACTAAATCGATAGAATTTAAGTAGATCAATATAAATCTAACTATTGTAGCATCGACCTCTCCTCATGCATTTAGTAATTCTGTAAAAGTTGCAATCCAGTAATTTCAACTATATCGTCGCAACTTCTTGTCATAATATGTATTTTGATTGTTCTCTTTTCTCACTTCTTTTCTCTCTTCTCCAAGATGCGATAAATATATTATTATAATTATTATTATAAACTACAATATAGTATCACGGGAGCTAACGCTAAGACTACCGTAACTAAAGGAACATTGCTAAGTGTGAATGGTAACTGAATCGATAGAATCTTTAAGTAGATCAATATAGATCTAACTATTGTAGCATCGACCTCTCCTCATGTATTTAGTAATTCTGTAAAAGATGAAATCCAGTAATTGCAACTATATCGTCGCAACTTCTTGTCATAATATGTATTTTGATTGTTCTCTTTTCTCACTTCTTTTCTCTCTTCTCCAAGATGCGATAAATATATTATTATAAACTACAATATAGTATCACGGGAGCTAACGCTAAGACTTCCTTAACTTAAGGAACATTGCTAACATGGGAATGGTGTGAACTCACATTTCCCTATTTTCACGAAAGTTGCAGGGAATACTAACTCGAATACGCTGATTCCAAATCTGCATTAAAAACCTGCGAAATGTTTTTCTGAAGCGAGTTATAGACCGGAAAAGAGCGATTTTTTTACTTTTCAAGCCATTTTCAGCTGATTTTTCAGCTTTTTTCTTCACTCGATGTGAATTTTATCGCTCTTCTCTTCTCTTATATTCTCGCTCAAATCCTACTGCAGCATTTTAAGGTGGTATGATGTTTTGCTGGTATTCCGGAAGGGGCTGGTTCGATTCCCCGGCAGTGAACTTCTTTTTCTGATTCATGGGTGATAAAATTTTTTAAATGACAAAAGATCCCTCCGGAATACCAACCAAACATCGTAAGACTTGACCACGATGCAGCTTGGAGTGGAAAAAGATGATTATGATTATATTGCTCAGGGAAATCAGCTAAACAATCATTTGAAACATTAAAAAAATCACTTTTCGTCGGACTATAACTCGCTCCAGAAAAACATTTTGCAGGTTTTTAAAGCAGACTTGAAATCAGCACAGTCGATTTAGTAAACCCTGCAATTTTCGTGAAAATCGGGATATGTGAGTTCACACCATTCCCATGTAAGTGTGAATGGTAACTAAATCGATAGAATTTAAGTAGATCAATATAAATCTAACTATTGTAGCATCGACCTCTCCTCATGCATTTAGTAATTCTGTAAAAGTTGCAATCCAGTAATTTCAACTATATCGTCGCAACTTCTTGTCATAATATGTATTTTGATTGTTCTCTTTTCTCACTTCTTTTCTCTCTTCTCCAAGATGCGATAAATATATTATTATAATTATTATTATAAACTACAATATAGTATCACGGGAGCTAACGCTAAGACTACCGTAACTAAAGGAACATTGCTAAGTGTGAATGGTAACTGAATCGATAGAATCTTTAAGTAGATCAATATAGATCTAACTATTGTAGCATCGACCTCTCCTCATGTATTTAGTAATTCTGTAAAAGATGAAATCCAGTAATTGCAACTATATCGTCGCAACTTCTTGTCATAATATGTATTTTGATTGTTCTCTTTTCTCACTTCTTTTCTCTCTTCTCCAAGATGCGATAAATATATTATTATAAACTACAATATAGTATCACGGGAGCTAACGCTAAGACTTCCTTAACTTAAGGAACATTGCTAACATGGGAATGGTGTGAACTCACATTTCCCTATTTTCACGAAAGTTGCAGGGAATACTAACTCGAATACGCTGATTCCAAATCTGCATTAAAAACCTGCGAAATGTTTTTCTGAAGCGAGTTATAGACCGGAAAAGAGCGATTTTTTTACTTTTCAAGCCATTTTCAGCTGATTTTTCAGCTTTTTTCTTCACTCGATGTGAATTTTATCGCTCTTCTCTTCTCTTATATTCTCGCTCAAATCCTACTGCAGCATTTTAAGGTGGTATGATGTTTTGCTGGTATTCCGGAAGGGGCTGGTTCGATTCCCCGGCAGTGAACTTCTTTTTCTGATTCATGGGTGATAAAATTTTTTAAATGACAAAAGATCCCTCCGGAATACCAACCAAACATCGTAAGACTTGACCACGACGCAGCTTGGAGTGGAAAAAGATGATTATGATTATATTGCTCAGGGAAATCAGCTGAACAATCATTTGAAACATTTAAAAAAATCACTTTTCGTCGGACTATAACTCGCTCCAGAAAAACATTTTGCAGGTTTTTAAAGCAGACTTGAAATCAGCACAGTCGATTTAGTAAACCCTGCAATTTTCGTGAAAATCGGGATATGTGAGTTCACACCATTCCCATGTAAGTGTGAATGGTAACTAAATCGATAGAATTTAAGTAGATCAATATAAATCTAACTATTGTAGCATCGACCTCTCCTCATGCATTTAGTAATTCTGTAAAAGTTGCAATCCAGTAATTTCAACTATATCGTCGCAACTTCTTGTCATAATATGTATTTTGATTGTTCTCTTTTCTCACTTCTTTTCTCTCTTCTCCAAGATGCGATAAATATATTATTATAATTATTATTATAAACTACAATATAGTATCACGGGAGCTAACGCTAAGACTACCGTAACTAAAGGAACATTGCTAAGTGTGAATGGTAACTGAATCGATAGAATCTTTAAGTAGATCAATATAGATCTAACTATTGTAGCATCGACCTCTCCTCATGTATTTAGTAATTCTGTAAAAGATGAAATCCAGTAATTGCAACTATATCGTCGCAACTTCTTGTCATAATATGTATTTTGATTGTTCTCTTTTCTCACTTCTTTTCTCTCTTCTCCAAGATGCGATAAATATATTATTATAAACTACAATATAGTATCACGGGAGCTAACGCTAAGACTTCCTTAACTTAAGGAACATTGCTAACATGGGAATGGTGTGAACTCACATTTCCCTATTTTCACGAAAGTTGCAGGGAATACTAACTCGAATACGCTGATTCCAAATCTGCATTAAAAACCTGCGAAATGTTTTTCTGAAGCGAGTTATAGACCGGAAAAGAGCGATTTTTTTACTTTTCAAGCCATTTTCAGCTGATTTTTCAGCTTTTTTCTTCACTCGATGTGAATTTTATCGCTCTTCTCTTCTCTTATATTCTCGCTCAAATCCTACTGCAGCATTTTAAGGTGGTATGATGTTTTGCTGGTATTCCGGAAGGGGCTGGTTCGATTCCCCGGCAGTGAACTTCTTTTTCTGATTCATGGGTGATAAAATTTTTTAAATGACAAAAGATCCCTCCGGAATACCAACCAAACATCGTAAGACTTGACCACGACGCAGCTTGGAGTGGAAAAAGATGATTATGATTATATTGCTCAGGGAAATCAGCTGAACAATCATTTGAAACATTTAAAAAAATCACTTTTCGTCGGACTATAACTCGCTCCAGAAAAACATTTTGCAGGTTTTTAAAGCAGACTTGAAATCAGCACAGTCGATTTAGTAAACCCTGCAATTTTCGTGAAAATCGGGATATGTGAGTTCACACCATTCCCATGTAAGTGTGAATGGTAACTAAATCGATAGAATTTAAGTAGATCAATATAAATCTAACTATTGTAGCATCGACCTCTCCTCATGCATTTAGTAATTCTGTAAAAGTTGCAATCCAGTAATTTCAACTATATCGTCGCAACTTCTTGTCATAATATGTATTTTGATTGTTCTCTTTTCTCTCTTCTCCAAGATGCGATAAATATATTACTATTATTATAAATTACAATATAGTATCACGGGAACTAACGCTAAGACTACCTTAACTAAAGAAACATTGCTAAGTATGAATGGTAACTGAATTAATATAATCTTTATGTAGATTAATATAGTGTCAAGGAAGCTAACGCTAATGCACCGTTACATCTGCTTTACGTGCCTACGCCGTAACACCCCCCCCCCCCCGCCGCGTGTCCAACGCGGCGGAGAGGGGTTACGGCGTAAGTACGTAAGGCAAATGTAACGGTGCATAAGTCAATCGATAGAATGAATAAGTAGATCAATATAGTATCACGGGAACTAACGCTAAGATTACCTTAAATAGGAACTTTTGCTACGTGTGAATGGTAACTGAATCGATAGAATGAATAAGTAAGTAGACCAATATAGTATCAGGGGTTTATATTTCCATTATTAGTAGTTTCTCCGTTCATGATTTAAGTTTCAAGTCAATTGGATCATTTTGAGCTTAAATATGAAGTAAAAAGTGGATCGTTACCGCGCGAGGGCGCGGCATGAGCGTAACCTACATATCGAAAGCTGTTGACGTTCCACGACAGGTCTACCGGACGCTGGCGAGGTACAGGGAAACTGGACCGTCCCGGGAGAGGAATAAAGCCCAAGGTGGTCACACCAAAGGTCGTCGTGGCTGTGAAAAACAGAATCGGACGAAATCCGCACCGCTCGACAAAGAAGCTGGCTCTGGACTTCAATATGGGCCCCGGATCCATGGGGAAACTGGGAATGGGGAAGCGACGGAGAAACTGAATATGACCCCGTAACGTGTGAGAAAAGCGGCCATCCTCAGTGGGAAGAACCTCAAGAAGTGTCGCGTCGTCCTCACTCGCACGCACCCCCTGGCCGCACCTCGCAATCATGTTCTCCGAAGAGAAGATGTTCACCGTGCAAGCCGACGACAACCCCCATAGTCACCAAGTGCTTACTGCGGACCCCAAGGTAGCTAACTGCAATGGTCAGATTGCCCATGCCACCTCCCAAACCTTGTAAACTAATGGTTTTGATAGCGATGCGCGCCTCCGTAAGACACACCTGGTTTTTGTGACTCCGGGCGCCATGATCAAAAACGAGTGCTACTTAGAGAAGATAGTCAAGGACGCCCAGCTCCCCTGCGGCCGTTCCCACTTAGGAAATTCATCGTAGACCTTATCGTATCGTATCATATCTTATCTTATCGTAGCACGATGGAGCACCAGTTTATATGGCAAATTTCGTCAAGGTGTGGTGAAAGGAGCAGTTTCTCGAACTAATTCGAGGAGCTTAGTGGCTGCCTCCTAGCCCGATCTCAGTCCCCTGGTCTGCTCAGTCTGGGGCACCTTGGAGGGAAGGTCCTGCGCTATTCCCCACCCAAATATGGAGTCGCTGAAGTAAGCATTGGAGAAGGAGTGGTCGAAGATGGACACCACCTACCTGCGTGTTGTGATAGGCGATGTGAACGCTAAGACTACCATAACTAAATCAACTTTGCTACGTGTGAATGGTAACTGAATCGATAGAATCTTTAAGTAGATCAATATAGTATCACGGGAACAAACGCTAAGATTGCATTAACTAAATGAATAGTAACTGTATCGATAGAATATTTAAGTAGATGACTTGAATCCCCTGAACCTCAGTGCCGGGAGTTCTGGAGAGCAAGATCTCTACTACCAAGTACTGGACTCTGGCAAGCCTGAAGTCGGCTCCCCTCCGAGCATGGAACAAACTCAACGACAACTACCTCCGTAAAACGCCTTCGAGAAGTTCCTACGGGCTTGTATTAACGCGAAAAGGGGGCATATCGAAATCCATTGACATACTTTTGTTACTAATGAATTGAATAAATAATGGTATGAAACTGGTTGCTCAACTCGCGTTCAAAGGGGAGATACAGATAACAGTTCGAGTCCAAGTAATTATCACGCACCCCGTATGGTAGAACTAACGCTAAGATTTCGACAGTCACGCATGCTGACGCGTACGTAGATAAGATGAACTATCAGAATCATGAATTGTAAAACGTTAAATGAAACACGACAGCACAATTCATAATTGGATGAAATTTTTAGGAAAAGATTTCGAAAGTGACACACGCTGACGCATACACAACGCACACGTGCAACGCGTGGTGCAGTGAGTGGTTGGTTAGGCCAAATTAATTAACTCGCTTTCGTTTTTAGCTAATTTGGAAGCCTTAACGATATAAGCGTGGTCGGAGGTTGTTTGCATCGTGTTTTCCGTATGCCATTTGGTAAACCTATGCAGAAAAACACAAACATAAAGCTATAATCTCGGAAAAAAGGACTTTTGACCGTTTGTAACTTCAATCGATATTTAAATGAGTTGTAGGCATTTTTCAAAAAGTTGTCCGATAGTTTACCTAATTCGCCTATGCTGAAGCTAATGCCGAAAACCGCATGGCTCTATCTTCAGCGGTAGCTGAGGACTGAGCTGCCCCAAAAAAGGCTTATGAACTTCTATCTATATGGGAAATTGCTAAGATTATGCTAAGAATACCTTAACTAAATGAATAGTAACTGTATCGATAGAAATGTATAAGTAGATCAATATAGTGTCACGAGAACTAACGCTAACACTACCTTAACTAAACGAACTTTGCTAAGTGTGAGTGGTAACTGAATTGATAGAATCTTTAAGTAGATAAATATACTCAGGTGTTTGAATCCTTGCATGATCCAAGTAAAATTCGTGCAATTAATGGCATGATCATGCATGGATTATCCGAGATCATGCATGGATTCTGTCATTCCATGCATGATCACGGAAAATTCGTGCATGAACACGGAAGATCCATGCATGATCACGAACCACGGATATTCCATGCATGATCATGCATGGAATGTCGAATCATGCATGATTATACTTCTATTCGTGATCATGCAAGGATTTAAACACCAGAGTAGTATCACGTATCAATAGTAGTATCAGAGTAGTATCACTGGAACTAAAGCTAAGATTTCGAAAGTCACGCACGCTGACGCATACATAGATAAGATGAACTATCAGAATTAATGAATCGTAAAACGTTAAATGAAACGCGAAAGCACAATTCATAAAGCTACGAAATGTTTAGTGAAAGATTTCGAAAGCGACGCTGACCCATACGCAACGCGTGGTGCAGTGAGTGGTTCGTTAGGTCATGAGTGGTTCGTTAGGTCAAATGAATGAACACGCTTTCGTTTGTGCCTAATTTGCACGTCTTAACGATGTGAGCGAGGTCGGAGGTTGTTCGTATCGTGTTCTCCGTATGTCATTTGGTAAACCTACGCAGAAAAACATAAGCATAAAGCTATAAGCTCGGAAATAAGGGCATTTGACCGTTTAACACTTCAATCGATATTTAAATGAGTTTTAGGCATTTTTTCAAAAAGTTGTCCGAAAGTTTACCTAATTCGCCTATGCTGAATCTAATTCCGCAAACCGCATGGCTCTAACTTCAACGGTGTTCGTGAAAACGTGACGTGAATAAAAACGCTATTTAACTTCTATACATATGGGATAATACTATATTATAGTAATGGCCTCCATCCAGGGATAGCCTGAAGGTATAGTGATGATATGAATAGTATGAATGAAGAAATGAAATAAGAATTTAGCACTAAACCCCACGATTGAATTGGCTTTCTTTGGAATGAAGCGAGCACACGCGACGCGTGTGCGACGCGTCGCGTGTAAAATGTTTAAGTGTAAAATTAAGGCGTAAATCGATGAAATTGCGATCGGAGGTTGTTCGCATCGTGTTCCCCGTATGCTAATTGGTAAACGTACGCAGAAAAACACAAGCATAAAGCTATAATCTCGGAATAAAGCATGTTTAACGTTTTTAACTTCAATCGATAATTAAATGAGTTTTAGGCATTTTTTCAAAAAGTTGTCCGAAAGTTTTCTTAATTCGCCGATGCTGAATCTAATGGCGCAAACCGCAAGTCGCTAGCTTCAACGGTGTTCGTGAAAACGTGACGCAAAAAAAACGCACTTAATCTTCTATACATATGGGATATCCATCTCTCACTATAACCATATCTCGGATTTACAATAAAAATATTTATGAAAATATTGAGCTATATCAAATAGTAGAGCATGTCCAGTCTCACCAGCAACCACAATCACGAAAAAGTGAGAAACGTCCACAGGTATGGCCATTTCCCGCTCGAATTAGCTCCTGAAAATTCGAACTTTTACCTGTACAGCATAGCGGACGTTACGAGACGTCGAACGCGCGCTTCCGCAGCTCGAACGGATAAGGTTGAAGCAAGTTGTGTTGATTTAAGTGCGAATTGTTACGATTGCCGCGTTATCTGTCTATTTCGCGTTACAGATGAGCGGTTGTGAGTTTATATGAGTTCAGCTTGTCTTGAGCTAATTATCAGGTGTCAAATTAAATTGTAAATGTACGAATAAAGATACACTGATTCGCTCTGGTCGTACAGCACAGTATTCTGGTCCAAGTCCATTTTTCTTCCAAAGCAAGACAAAGGAGAGACCATTGTATTCGAGAGAGTTTGTATGTTGAGCGGTCGTTCTTGCTTTGAAAGTCATGAGAACGCTGTGACAGAGACGCAATGGATAGAGTACGCCTCCCTCTCGCTCCCCCTCCCTTTCCCTATCCCCATGCATAGATAGTCTAGACCGTAACTTGCTTGAGCCTGGATCAAATCGCATACTTTTTTCAGCCACAAATATGTAATTTGGTATGACGAATTTAGTGAACACAGTTTTACACAGCGCACGCAACGCTGAACTAGTCACACTGGCAATTTTGTCCTATTTTTTTCTATTTTCACGACAAAAAATTAATTTAAAATGCGATCAGGGAAATTTTAAAGTATAAATTCAGTATACGGCGTAGGCTAGACGGGTTAGGTGGCGTTGGTCGCCGTCGCGGCGGTAGGGGAGGTGTGTATGTGTCTTTTGTGTATGTGAGTGAAGAGCGATTCCCCCCCTCCTCCTCCTCATCTCTCTCTCTCTATATCCATCTCTCACTATAACCATATCTCGGATTTACAATAAAAATATTTATGAAAATATTGAGCTATATCAAATAGTAGAGCATGTCCAGTCTCACCAGCAACCACAATCACGAAAAAGTGAGAAACGTCCACAGGTATGGCCATTTCCCGCTCGAATTAGCTCCTGAAAATTCGAACTTTTACCTGTACAGCATAGCGGACGTTACGAGACGTCTAACACGCGCTTCCGCAGCTCGAACGGATAAGGTTGAAGCAAGTTGTGTTGATTTAAGTGCGAATTGTTACGATTGCCGCGTTATCTGTCTATTTCGCGTTACAGATGAGCGGTTGTGAGTTTATATGAGTTCAGCTTGTCTTGAGCTAATTATCAGGTGTCAAATTAAATTGTAAATGTACGAATAAAGATACACTGATTCGCTCTGGTCGTACAGAGACGCAATGGATAGAGTACGCCTCCCTCTCGCTCCCCCTCCCTTTCCCTATCCCCATGCATAGATAGTCTAGACCGTAACTTGCTTGAGCCTGGATCAAATCGCATATTTTTTCAGCCACAAATATGTAATTTGGTATGACGAATTTAGTGAACACAGTTTTACAGAGCGCACGCAACGCTGAACTAGTCACACTGGCAATTTTGTCCTATTTTTTTCTATTTTCACGACAAAAAATTAATTTAAAATGCGATCAGGGAAATTTTAAAGTATAAATTCAGTATACGGCGTAGGCTAGACGGGTTAGGTGGCGTTGGTCGCCGTCGCGGCGGTAGGGGAGGTGTGTATGTGTCTTTTGTGTATGTGAGTGAAGAGCGATTCCCCCCCTCCTCCTCCTCATCTCTCTATCTCTATATCCATCTCTCACTATAACCATATCTCGGATTTACAATAAAAATATTTATGAAAATATTGAGCTATATCAAATAGTAGAGCATGTCCAGTCTCACCAGCAACCACAATCACGAAAAAGTGAGAAACGTCCACAGGTATGGCCATTTCCCGCTCGAATTAGCTCCTGAAAATTCGAACTTTTACCTGTACAGCATAGCGGACGTTACGAGACGTCGAACACGCGCTTCCGCAGCTCGAACGGATAAGGTTGAAGCAAGTTGTGTTGATTTAAGTGCGAATTGTTACGATTGCCGCGTTATCTGTCTATTTCGCGTTACAGATGAGCGGTTGTGAGTTTATATGAGTTCAGCTTGTCTTGAGCTAATTATCAGGTGTCAAATTAAATTGTAAATGTACGAATAAAGATACACTGATTCGCTCTGGTCGTACAGAGACGCAATGGATAGAGTACGCCTCCCTCTCGCTCCCCCTCCCTTTCCCTATCCCCATGCATAGATAGTCTAGACCGTAACTTGCTTGAGCCTGGATCAAATCGCATATTTTTTCAGCCACAAATATGTAATTTGGTATGACGAATTTAGTGAACACAGTTTTACAGAGCGCACGCAACGCTGAACTAGTCACACTGGCAATTTTGTCCTATTTTTTTCTATTTTCACGACAAAAAATTAATTTAAAATGCGATCAGGGAAATTTTAAAGTATAAATTCAGTATACGGCGTAGGCTAGACGGGTTAGGTGGCGTTGGTCGCCGTCGCGGCGGTAGGGGAGGTGTGTATGTGTCTTTTGTGTATGTGAGTGAAGAGCGATTCCCCCCCTCCTCCTCCTCATCTCTCTATCTCTATATCCATCTCTCACTATAACCATATCTCGGATTTACAATAAAAATATTTATGAAAATATTGAGCTATATCAAATAGTAGAGCATGTCCAGTCTCACCAGCAACCACAATCACGAAAAAGTGAGAAACGTCCACAGGTATGGCCATTTCCCGCTCGAATTAGCTCCTGAAAATTCGAACTTTTACCTGTACAGCATAGCGGACGTTACGAGACGTCGAACACGCGCTTCCGCAGCTCGAACGGATAAGGTTGAAGCAAGTTGTGTTGATTTAAGTGCGAATTGTTACGATTGCCGCGTTATCTGTCTATTTCGCGTTACAGATGAGCGGTTGTGAGTTTATATGAGTTCAGCTTGTCTTGAGCTAATTATCAGGTGTCAAATTAAATTGTAAATGTACGAATAAAGATACACTGATTCGCTCTGGTCGTACAGAGACGCAATGGATAGAGTACGCCTCCCTCTCGCTCCCCCTCCCTTTCCCTATCCCCATGCATAGATAGTCTAGACCGTAACTTGCTTGAGCCTGGATCAAATCGCATATTTTTTCAGCCACAAATATGTAATTTGGTATGACGAATTTAGTGAACACAGTTTTACAGAGCGCACGCAACGCTGAACTAGTCACACTGGCAATTTTGTCCTATTTTTTTCTATTTTCACGACAAAAAATTAATTTAAAATGCGATCAGGGAAATTTTAAAGTATAAATTCAGTATACGGCGTAGGCTAGACGGGTTAGGTGGCGTTGGTCGCCGTCGCGGCGGTAGGGGAGGTGTGTATGTGTCTTTTGTGTATGTGAGTGAAGAGCGATTCCCCCCTCCTCCTCCTCATCTCTCTCTCTCTATATCCATCTCTCACTATAACCATATCTCGGATTTACAATAAAAATATTTATGAAAATATTGAGCTATATCAAATAGTAGAGCATGTCCAGTCTCACCAGCAACCACAATCACGAAAAAGTGAGAAACGTCCACAGGTATGGCCATTTCCCGCTCGAATTAGCTCCTGAAAATTCGAACTTTTACCTGTACAGCATAGCGGACGTTACGAGACGTCGAACACGCGCTTCCGCAGCTCGAACGGATAAGGTTGAAGCAAGTTGTGTTGATTTAAGTGCGAATTGTTACGATTGCCGCGTTATCTGTCTATTTCGCGTTACAGATGAGCGGTTGTGAGTTTATATGAGTTCAGCTTGTCTTGAGCTAATTATCAGGTGTCAAATTAAATTGTAAATGTACGAATAAAGATACACTGATTCGCTCTGGTCGTACAGAGACGCAATGGATAGAGTACGCCTCCCTCTCGCTCCCCCTCCCTTTCCCTATCCCCATGCATAGATAGTCTAGACCGTAACTTGCTTGAGCCTGGATCAAATCGCATATTTTTTCAGCCACAAATATGTAATTTGGTATGACGAATTTAGTGAACACAGTTTTACAGAGCGCACGCAACGCTGAACTAGTCACACTGGCAATTTTGTCCTATTTTTTTCTATTTTCACGACAAAAAATCAATTTAAAATGCGATCAGGGAAATTTTAAAGTATAAATTCAGTATACGGCGTAGGCTAGACGGGTTAGGTGGCGTTGGTCGCCGTCGCGGCGGTAGGGGAGGTGTGTATGTGTCTTTTGTGTATGTGAGTGAAGAGCGATTCCCCCCCTCCTCCTCCTCTTCTCTCTCTCTCTCTATATCCATCTCTCACTATAACCATATCTCGGATTTACAATAAAAATATTTATGAAAATATTGAGCTATATGAAATAGTAGAGCATGTCCAGTCTCAACAGGAACCATAGACACAAAAAAGTGCAAAACGGCCCCATGTATGGCCATTTCCCGCTCGAATTAGCTCCTGAAAATTCGAACTTTTACCTGTACAGCATAGCGGACGTTACGAGACGTCGAACACGCGCTTCCGCAGCTCGAACGGATAAGGTTGAAGCAAGTTGTGTTGATTTAAGTGCGAATTGTTACGATTGCCGCGTTATCTGTCTATTTCGCGTTACAGATGAGCGGTTGTGAGTTTATATGAGTTCAGCTTGTCTTGAGCTAATTATCAGGTGTCAAATTAAATTGTAAATGTACGAATAAAGATACACTGATTCGCTCTGGTCGTACAGAGACGCAATGGATAGAGTACGCCTCCCTCTCGCTCCCCCTCCCTTTCCCTATCCCCATGCATAGATAGTCTAGACCGTAACTTGCTTGAGCCTGGATCAAATCGCATATTTTTTCAGCCACAAATATGTAATTTGGTATGACGAATTTAGTGAACACAGTTTTACAGAGCGCACGCAACGCTGAACTAGTCACACTGGCAATTTTGTCCTATTTTTTTCTATTTTCACGACAAAAAATCAATTTAAAATGCGATCAGGGAAATTTTAAAGTATAAATTCAGTATACGGCGTAGGCTAGACGGGTTAGGTGGCGTTGGTCGCCGTCGCGGCGGTAGGGGAGGTGTGTATGTGTCTTTTGTGTATGTGAGTGAAGAGCGATTCCCCCCCCCCCTCCTCCTCCTCTTCTCTCTCTCTCTCTATATCCATCTCTCACTATAACCATATCTCGGATTTACAATAAAAATATTTATGAAAATATTGAGCTATATGAAATAGTAGAGCATGTCCAGTCTCAACAGGAACCATAGACACAAAAAAGTGCAAAACGGCCCCATGTATGGCCATTTCCCGCTCGAATTAGCTCCTGAAAATTCGCACTTTTACCTGTACTGCATAGCGGACGTTACGAGACGTCGAACGCGCGCTTCCGCAGCTCGAATGGATAAGTTTCAAGCAAATTGTGGTGATTTAAGTGCGAATTGTAACGATTGCCGCGTTATCTGTCGATTTCGAGTTACAGATGAGCGGTTGTGAGTTTATATGAGTTCAGCTTGTCTTGAGCTAATTATCAGGTGTCAAAGTAAATTGTAAACGTACGAATAAAGATACAATGATTCGCTCTGGTCGTACAGAGACGCAATGGATAGAGTACGCGTCCCTCTCGCTCCCCCTTCCCTCTCCCTCTCCCCATGCATAGATAGTCCAGACCGTAACTTGCTTGAGCCTGTATCAAATTGCAAACTTTTTTCTCCCACAAAAAATGTAATTTGGTATGACGAATTCAGTGAACACACTTTTAGAGAGCGCACGCAATGCTGAAACAGTCACACTGGCAATTTTGGCCTATTTTTTTCTATTTTCACGACAAAAAAATCAATTTAAAATGCGATCAGAGAAATTTTAAAGTATAAATTCAGTATTCGGTGTAGGCTAGACGGGGGTTAGGTGGCGTTGGTCGCCGTTGCGGCGGTAGGGGAGGTGTGTATGTGTCTTTTGTGTATGTGAGTAAAGAGCGATTCCCCTCCTCCTCCTCCTCCTCCTCCTCTTCTCTCTCTCTCTCTATATATATTCATCTCTCACTGTAACCATATCTCGGATTTACAATAAAAATATTTATGAAAATATTGAGCTATATCAAATAGTAGAGCATGTCCAGTCTCACCAGCAACCACAATCACGAAAAAGTGAGAAACGTCCACAGGTATGGCCATTTCCCGCTCGAATTAGCTCCTGAAAATTCGAACTTTTACCTGTACAGCATAGCGGACGTTACGAGACGTCGAACACGCGCTTCCGCAGCTCGAACGGATAAGGTTGAAGCAAGTTGTGTTGATTTAAGTGCGAATTGTTACGATTGCCGCGTTATCTGTCTATTTCGCGTTACAGATGAGCGGTTGTGAGTTTATATGAGTTCAGCTTGTCTTGAGCTAATTATCAGGTGTCAAATTAAATTGTAAATGTACGAATAAAGATACACTGATTCGCTCTGGTCGTACAGAGACGCAATGGATAGAGTACGCCTCCCTCTCGCTCCCCCTCCCTTTCCCTATCCCCATGCATATACACGTTAGTTCAATCATAAGAGAGTCTGTACAATAGCCGGGAAATAGGAATTATCTCAAAATGAATAATTGTGTACGAAATATATGGTATGGTCTACGCATACAGCGCCTATAAACAGTAGGTGTATTCAAATTGCGACAACCGGACTGGAAAAATGATCAGCGCGTAAGTTCGAAATAATGTGAGTAGAGAAGGGAGGGAAGGGTGATCGAAGCGTGGCGCATTGGTAAGATGGCCGCCTCTCCTCCCAAAGGGTACGGGTTCGAATCCCGACCGGAGATTTCACTTCATCCCTTATTGTACACTCTGAACTAACGTGTAGATAGTCTAGACCGTAACTTGCTTGAGCCTGGATCAAATCGCATATTTTTTCAGCCACAAATATGTAATTTGGTATGACGAATTTAGTGAACACAGTTTTACAGAGCGCACGCAACGCTGAACTAGTCACACTGGCAATTTTGTCCTATTTTTTTCTATTTTCACGACAAAAAATCAATTTAAAATGCGATCAGGGAAATTTTAAAGTATAAATTCAGTATACGGCGTAGGCTAGACGGGTTAGGTGGCGTTGGTCACCGTCGCGGCGGTAGGGGAGGTGTGTATGTGTCTTTTGTGTATGTGAGTGAAGAGCGATTCCCCCCCTCCTCCTCCTCTTCTCTCTCTCTCTCTATATCCATCTCTCACTATAACCATATCTCGGATTTACAATAAAAATATTTATGAAAATATTGAGCTATATGAAATAGTAGAGCATGTCCAGTCTCAACAGGAACCATAGACACAAAAAAGTGCAAAACGGCCCCATGTATGGCCATTTCCCGCTCGAATTAGCTCCTGAAAATTCGAACTTTTACCTGTACAGCATAGCGGACGTTACGAGACGTCGAACACGCGCTTCCGCAGCTCGAACGGATAAGGTTGAAGCAAGTTGTGTTGATTTAAGTGCGAATTGTTACGATTGCCGCGTTATCTGTCTATTTCGCGTTACAGATGAGCGGTTGTGAGTTTATATGAGTTCAGCTTGTCTTGAGCTAATTATCAGGTGTCAAATTAAATTGTAAATGTACGAATAAAGATACACTGATTCGCTCTGGTCGTACAGAGACGCAATGGATAGAGTACGCCTCCCTCTCGCTCCCCCTCCCTTTCCCTATCCCCATGCATAGATAGTCTAGACCGTAACTTGCTTGAGCCTGGATCAAATCGCATATTTTTTCAGCCACAAATATGTAATTTGGTATGACGAATTTAGTGAACACAGTTTTACAGAGCGCACGCAACGCTGAACTAGTCACACTGGCAATTTTGTCCTATTTTTTCTATTTTCACCACAAAAAATCAATTTAAAATGCGATCAGGGAAATTTTAAAGTATAAATTCAGTATACGGCGTAGGCTAGACGGGTTAGGTGGCGTTGGTCGCCGTCGCGGCGGTAGGGGAGGTGTGTATGTGTCTTTTGTGTATGTGAGTGAAGAGCGATTCCCCCCCCCCTCCTCCTCCTCTTCTCTCTCTCTCTCTATATCCATCTCTCACTATAACCATATCTCGGATTTACAATAAAAATATTTATGAAAATATTGAGCTATATGAAATAGTAGAGCATGTCCAGTCTCAACAGGAACCATAGACACAAAAAAGTGCAAAACGGCCCCATGTATGGCCATTTCCCGCTCGAATTAGCTCCTGAAAATTCGCACTTTTACCTGTACTGCATAGCGGACGTTACGAGACGTCGAACGCGCGCTTCCGCAGCTCGAATGGATAAGTTTCAAGCAAATTGTGGTGATTTAAGTGCGAATTGTAACGATTGCCGCGTTATCTGTCGATTTCGAGTTACAGATGAGCGGTTGTGAGTTTATATGAGTTCAGCTTGTCTTGAGCTAATTATCAGGTGTCAAAGTAAATTGTAAACGTACGAATAAAGATACAATGATTCGCTCTGGTCGTACAGAGACGCAATGGATAGAGTACGCGTCCCTCTCGCTCCCCCTTCCCTCTCCCTCTCCCCATGCATAGATAGTCCAGACCGTAACTTGCTTGAGCCTGTATCAAATTGCAAACTTTTTTCTCCCACAAAAAATGTAATTTGGTATGACGAATTCAGTGAACACACTTTTAGAGAGCGCACGCAATGCTGAAACAGTCACACTGGCAATTTTGGCCTATTTTTTTCTATTTTCACGACAAAAAAATCAATTTAAAATGCGATCAGAGAAATTTTAAAGTATAAATTCAGTATTCGGTGTAGGCTAGACGGGGGTTAGGTGGCGTTGGTCGCCGTTGCGGCGGTAGGGGAGGTGTGTATGTGTCTTTTGTGTATGTGAGTAAAGAGCGATTCCCCTCCTCCTCCTCCTCCTCCTCCTCTTCTCTCTCTCTCTCTATATATATTCATCTCTCACTGTAACCATATCTCGGATTTACAATAAAAATATTTATGAAAATATTGAGCTATATGAAATAGTAGAGCATGTCCAGTCTCAACAGGAACCATAGACACAAAAAAGTGCAAAACGGCCCCATGTATGGCCATTTCCCGCTCGAATTAGCTCCTGAAAATTCGCACTTTTACCTGTACAGCATAGCGGACGTTACGAGACGTCGAACGCGCGCTTCCGCAGCTCGAACGGATAAGTTTCAAGCAAATTGTGGTGAATTAAGTGCGAATTGTAACGATTGCCGCGTTATCTGTCGATTTCGAGTTACAGATGAGCGGTTGTGAGTTTATATGAGTTCAGCTTGTCTTGAGCTAATTATCAGGTGTCAAATTAAATTGTAAATGTACGAATAAAGATACACTGATTCGCTCTGGTCGTACAGAGACGCAATGGATAGAGTACGCCTCCCTCTCGCTCCCCCTCCCTTTCCCTATCCCCATGCATAGATAGTCTAGACCGTAACTTGCTTGAGCCTGGATCAAATCGCATATTTTTTCAGCCACAAATATGTAATTTGGTATGACGAATTTAGTGAACACAGTTTTACAGAGCGCACGCAACGCTGAACTAGTCACACTGGCAATTTTGTCCTATTTTTTCTATTTTCACCACAAAAAATCAATTTAAAATGCGATCAGGGAAATTTTAAAGTATAAATTCAGTATACGGCGTAGGCTAGACGGGTTAGGTGGCGTTGGTCGCCGTCGCGGCGGTAGGGGAGGTGTGTATGTGTCTTTTGTGTATGTGAGTGAAGAGCGATTCCCCCCCCCCCCTCCTCCTCCTCTTCTCTCTCTCTCTATATCCATCTCTCACTATAACCATATCTCGGATTTACAATAAAAATATTTATGAAAATATTGAGCTATATGAAATAGTAGAGCATGTCCAGTCTCAACAGGAACCATAGACACAAAAAAGTGCAAAACGGCCCCATGTATGGCCATTTCCCGCTCGAATTAGCTCCTGAAAATTCGCACTTTTACCTGTACTGCATAGCGGACGTTACGAGACGTCGAACGCGCGCTTCCGCAGCTCGAATGGATAAGTTTCAAGCAAATTGTGGTGATTTAAGTGCGAATTGTAACGATTGCCGCGTTATCTGTCGATTTCGAGTTACAGATGAGCGGTTGTGAGTTTATATGAGTTCAGCTTGTCTTGAGCTAATTATCAGGTGTCAAAGTAAATTGTAAACGTACGAATAAAGATACAATGATTCGCTCTGGTCGTACAGAGACGCAATGGATAGAGTACGCGTCCCTCTCGCTCCCCCTTCCCTCTCCCTCTCCCCATGCATAGATAGTCCAGACCGTAACTTGCTTGAGCCTGTATCAAATTGCAAACTTTTTTCTCCCACAAAAAATGTAATTTGGTATGACGAATTCAGTGAACACACTTTTAGAGAGCGCACGCAATGCTGAAACAGTCACACTGGCAATTTTGGCCTATTTTTTTCTATTTTCACGACAAAAAAATCAATTTAAAATGCGATCAGAGAAATTTTAAAGTATAAATTCAGTATTCGGTGTAGGCTAGACGGGGGTTAGGTGGCGTTGGTCGCCGTTGCGGCGGTAGGGGAGGTGTGTATGTGTCTTTTGTGTATGTGAGTAAAGAGCGATTCCCCTCCTCCTCCTCCTCCTCCTCCTCTTCTCTCTCTCTCTCTCTATATATTCATCTCTCACTGTAACCATATCTCGGATTTACAATAAAAATATTTATGAAAATATTGAGCTATATGAAATAGTAGAGCATGTCCAGTCTCAACAGGAACCATAGACACAAAAAAGTGCAAAACGGCCCCATGTATGGCCATTTCCCGCTCGAATTAGCTCCTGAAAATTCGCACTTTTACCTGTACAGCATAGCGGACGTTACGAGACGTCGAACGCGCGCTTCCGCAGCTCGAACGGATAAGTTTCAAGCAAATTGTGGTGATTTAAGTGCGAATTGTAACGATTGCCGCGTTATCTGTCGATTTCGAGTTACAGATGAGCGGTTGTGAGTTTATATGAGTTCAGCTTGTCTTGAGCTAATTATCAGGTGTCAAAGTAAATTGTAAACGTACGAATAAAGATACACTGATTCGCTCTGGTCGTACAGAGACGCAATGGATAGAGTACGCGTCCCTCTCGCTCCCCCTTCCCTCTCCCTCTCCCCATGCATAGATAGTCTAGACCGTAACTTGCTTGAGCCTGTATCAAATTGCAAAATTTTTCTTCCACAAAAATGTAATTTGGTATGACGAATTCAGTGAACACACTTTTAGAGAGCGCACGCAATGCTGAAACAGTCACACTGGCAATTTTGGCCTATTTTTTTCTATTTTCACGATAAAAAAAATCAATTTAAAATGCGATCAGAGAAATTTTAAAGTATAAATTCAGTATTCGGCGTAGGCTAGACAGGTTAGGTGGCGTTGGTCGCCGTTGCGGCGGTAGGGGAGGTGTGTATGTGTCTTTTGTGTATGTGAGTAAAGAGCGATTCCCCTCCTCCTCCTCCTCCTCCTCCTCCTCTTCTCTCTCTCTCTATATATATTCATCTCTCACTGTAACCATATCTCGGATTTACAATAAAAATATTTATGAAAATATTGAGCTATATGAAATAGTAGAGCATGTCCAGTCTCAACAGGAACCATAGACACGAAAAAGTGCAGAACGGCCCCATGTATGGCCATTTCCCGCTCGAATTAGCTCCTGAAAATTCGCACTTTTACCTGTACAGCATAGCGGACGTTACGAGACGTCGAACGCGCGCTTCCGCAGCTCGAACGGATAAGTTTCAAGCAAATTGTGGTGATTTAAGTGCGAATTGTAACGATTGCCGCGTTATCTGTCGATTTCGCGTTACAGATGAGCGGTTGTGAGTTTATATGAGTTCAGCTTGTCTTGAGCTAATTATCAGGTGTCAAAGTAAATTGTAAACGTACGAATAAAGATACACTGATTCGCTCTGGTCGTACAGAGACGCAATGGATAGAGTACGCGTCCCTCTCGCTCCCCCTTCCCTCTCCCTCTCCCCATGCATAGATAGTCTAGACCGTAACTTGCTTGAGCCTGTATCAAATTGCAAAATTTTTCTTCCACAAAAATGTAATTTGGTATGACGAATTCAGTGAACACACTTTTAGAGAGCGCACGCAATGCTGAAACAGTCACACTGGCAATTTTGGCCTATTTTTTTCTATTTTCACGATAAAAAAATCAATTTAAAATGCGATCAGAGAAATTTTAAAGTATAAATTCAGTATTCGGCGTAGGCTAGACGGGTTAGGTGGCGTTGGTCGCCGTTGCGGCGGTAGGGGAGGTGTGTATGTGTCTTTTGTGTATGTGAGTAAAGAGCGATTCCCCTCATCCTCCTCCTCCTCCTCCTCCTCTTCTCTCTCTCTCTATATATATTCATCTCTCACTGTAACCATATCTCGGATTTACAATAAAAATATTTATGAAAATATTGAGCTATATGAAATAGTAGAGCATGTCCAGTCTCAACAGGAACCATAGACACGAAAAAGTGCAGAACGGCCCCATGTATGGCCATTTCCCGCTCGAATTAGCTCCTGAAAATTCGCACTTTTACCTGTACAGCATAGCGGACGTTACGAGACGTCGAACGCGCGCTTCCGCAGCTCGAACGGATAAGTTTCAAGCAAATTGTGGTGATTTAAGTGCGAATTGTAACGATTGCCGCGTTATCTGTCGATTTCGCGTTACAGATGAGCGGTTGTGAGTTTATATGAGTTCAGCTTGTCTTGAGCTAATTATCAGGTGTCAAAGTAAATTGTAAACGTACGAATAAAGATACACTGATTCGCTCTGGTCGTACAGAGACGCAATGGATAGAGTACGCGTCCCTCTCGCTCCCCCTTCCCTCTCCCTCTCCCCATGCATAGATAGTCTAGACCGTAACTTGCTTGAGCCTGTATCAAATTGCAAACTTTTTTCTTCCACAAAAATGTAATTTGGTATGACAAATTCAGTGAACACACTTTTAGAGAGCGCACGCAATGCTGAAACAGTCACACTGGCAATTTTGGCCTACTTTTTTTCTATTTTCACGACAAAAAATCAATTTAAAATGCGATCAGAGAAATTTTAAAGTATAAATTCAGTATTCGGTGTAGGCTAGACGGGGGTTAGGTGGCGTTGGTCGCCGGCGCTGCCGTAGGGGAGGTGTGTATGTGCCATGCGTGTCTTTTTTGTATGGAGTGAGTGAAGAGCGATTCACCTTCTCCTCCTCCTCTCTCTCTCTCCATATATATCCATCTCTCACTGTAACCATATCTCGGATTTACAATAAAAATATTTATGAAAATATTGAGCTATATGAAATAGTAGAGCATGTCCAGTCTCAACAGGAACCATAGACACAAAAAAGTGCAAAACGGCCCCATGTATGGCCATTTCCCGCTCGAATTAGCTCCTGAAAATTCGCACTTTTACCTGTACAGCATAGCGGACGTTACGAGACGTCGAACGCGCGCTTCCGCAGCTCGAACGGATAAGTTTCAAGCAAATTGTGGTGATTTAAGTGCGAATTGTAACGATTGCCGCGTTATCTGTCGATTTCGCGTTACAGATGAGCGGTTGTGAGTTTATATGAGTTCAGCTTGTCTTGAGCTAATTATCAGGTGTCAAAGTAAATTGTAAACGTACGAATAAAGATACACTGATTCGCTCTGGTCGTACAGAGACGCAATGGATAGAGTACGCGTCCCTCTCGCTCCCCCTTCCCTCTCCCTCTCCCCATGCATAGATAGTCTAGACCGTAACTTGCTTGAGCCTGTATCAAATTGCAAAATTTTTCTTCCACAAAAATGTAATTTGGTATGACGAATTCAGTGAACACACTTTTAGAGAGCGCACGCAATGCTGAAACAGTCACACTGGCAATTTTGGCCTATTTTTTTCTATTTTCACGATAAAAAAATCAATTTAAAATGCGATCAGAGAAATTTTAAAGTATAAATTCAGTATTCGGTGTAGGCTAGACGGGGGTTAGGTGGCGTTGGTCGCCGGCGCTGCCGTAGGGGAGGTGTGTATGTGCCATGCGTGTCTTTTTTGTATGGAGTGAGTGAAGAGCGATTCACCTTCTCCTCCTCCTCCTCTCTCTCTCCATATATATCCATCTCTCACTGTAACCATATCTCGGATTTACAATAAAAATATTTATGAAAATATTGAGCTATATGAAATAGTAGAGCATGTCCAGTCTCAACAGGAACCATAGACACGAAAAAGTGCAAAACGACCCCATGTATGGCCATTTCCCGCTCGAATTAGCTCCTGAAAATTCGCACTTTTACCTGTACAGCATAGCGGACGTTACGAGACGTCGAACGCGCGCTTCCGCAGCTCGAACGGATAAGTTTCAAGCAAATTGTGGTGATTTAAGTGCGAATTGTAACGATTGCCGCGTTATCTGTCGATTTCGCGTTACAGATGAGCGGTTGTGAGTTTATATGAGTTCAGCTTGTCTTGAGCTAATTATCAGGTGTCAAAGTAAATTGTAAACGTACGAATAAAGATACACTGATTCGCTCTGGTCGTACAGAGACGCAATGGATAGAGTACGCGTCCCTCTCGCTCCCCCTTCCCTCTCCCTCTCCCCATGCATAGATAGTCTAGACCGTAACTTGCTTGAGCCTGTATCAAATTGCAAAAGTTTTCTTCCACAAAAATGTAATTTGGTATGACGAATTCAGTGAACACACTTTTAGAGAGCGCACGCAATGCTGAAGCAGTCACACTGGCAATTTTGGCCTATTTTTTTCTATTTTCACGATAAAAAAAATCAATTTAAAATGCGATCAGAGAAATTTTAAAGTATAAATTCAGTATTCGGCGTAGGCTAGACGGGTTAGGTGGCGTTGGTCGCCGTTGCGGCGGTAGGGGAGGTGTGTATGTGTCTTTTGTGTATGTGAGTAAAGAGCGATTCCCCTCCTCCTCCTCCTCCTCCTCCTCTTCTCTCTCTCTCTCTATATATTCATCTCTCACTGTAACCATATCTCGGATTTACAATAAAAATATTTATGAAAATATTGAGCTATATGAAATAGTAGAGCATGTCCAGTCTCAACAGGAACCATAGACACAAAAAAGTGCAAAACGGCCCCATGTATGGCCATTTCCCGCTCGAATTAGCTCCTGAAAATTCGCACTTTTACCTGTACAGCATAGCGGACGTTACGAGACGTCGAACGCGCGCTTCCGCAGCTCGAACGGATAAGTTTCAAGCAAATTGTGGTGATTTAAGTGCGAATTGTAACGATTGCCGCGTTATCTGTCGATTTCGAGTTACAGATGAGCGGTTGTGAGTTTATATGAGTTCAGCTTGTCTTGAGCTAATTATCAGGTGTCAAAGTAAATTGTAAACGTACGAATAAAGATACACTGATTCGCTCTGGTCGTACAGAGACGCAATGGATAGAGTACGCGTCCCTCTCGCTCCCCCTTCCTTCTCCCTCTCCCCATGCATAGATAGTCTAGACCGTAACTTGCTTGAGCCTGTATCAAATTGCAAACTTTTTTCTCCCACAAAAAATGTAATTTGGTATGACGAATTCAGTGAACACACTTTTAGAGAGCGCACGCAATGCTGAAACAGTCACACTGGCAATTTTGGCCTACTTTTTTCTATTTTCACGACAAAAAATCAATTTAAAATGCGATCAGAGAAATTTTAAAGTATAAATTCAGTATTCGGTGTAGGCTAGACGGGGGTTAGGTGGCGTTGGTCGCCGGCGCTGCCGTAGGGGAGGTGTGTATGTGCCATGCGTGTCTTTTTTGTATGGAGTGAGTGAAGAGCGATTCACCTTCTCCTCCTCCTCCTCTCTCTCTCCATATATATCCATCTCTCACTGTAACCATATCTCGGATTTACAATAAAAATATTTATGAAAATATTGAGCTATATGAAATAGTAGAGCATGTCCAGTCTCAACAGGAACCATAGACACAAAAAAGTGCAAAACGGCCCCATGTATGGCCATTTCCCGCTCGAATTAGCTCCTGAAAATTCGCACTTTTACCTGTACAGCATAGCGGACGTTACGAGACGTCGAACGCGCGCTTCCGCAGCTCGAACGGATAAGTTTCAAGCAAATTGTGGTGATTTAAGTGCGAATTGTAACGATTGCCGCGTTATCTGTCGATTTCGAGTTACAGATGAGCGGTTGTGAGTTTATATGAGTTCAGCTTGTCTTGAGCTAATTATCAGGTGTCAAAGTAAATTGTAAACGTACGAATAAAGATACACTGATTCGCTCTGGTCGTACAGAGACGCAATGGATAGAGTACGCGTCCCTCTCGCTCCCCCTTCCCTCTCCCTCTCCCCATGCATAGATAGTCTAGACCGTAACTTGCTTGAGCCTGTATCAAATTGCAAACTTTTTTCTCCCACAAAAAATGTAATTTGGTATGACGAATTCAGTGAACACACTTTTAGAGAGCGCACGCAATGCTGAAACAGTCACACTGGCAATTTTGGCCTACTTTTTTTCTATTTTCACGACAAAAAATCAATTTAAAATGCGATCAGAGAAATTTTAAAGTATAAATTCAGTATTCGGTGTAGGCTAGACGGGGGTTAGGTGGCGTTGGTCGCCGGCGCTGCCGTAGGGGAGGTGTGTATGTGCCATGCGTGTCTTTTTTATATGGAGTGAGTGAAGAGCGATTCACCTTCTCCTCCTCCTCCTCTCTCTCTCCATATATATCCATCTCTCACTGTAACCATATCTCGGATTTACAATAAAAATATTTATGAAAATATTGAGCTATATGAAATAGTAGAGCATGTCCAGTCTCAACAGGAACCATAGACACAAAAAAGTGCAAAACGGCCCCATGTATGGCCATTTCCCGCTCGAATTAGCTCCTGAAAATTCGCACTTTTACCTGTACAGCATAGCGGACGTTACGAGACGTCGAACGCGCGCTTCCGCAGCTCGAACGGATAAGTTTCAAGCAAATTGTGGTGATTTAAGTGCGAATTGTAACGATTGCCGCGTTATCTGTCGATTTCGCGTTACAGATGAGCGGTTGTGAGTTTATATGAGTTCAGCTTGTCTTGAGCTAATTATCAGGTGTCAAAGTAAATTGTAAACGTACGAATAAAGATACACTGATTCGCTCTGGTCGTACAGAGACGCAATGGATAGAGTACGCGTCCCTCTCGCTCCCCCTTCCCTCTCCCTCTCCCCATGCATAGATAGTCTAGACCGTAACTTGCTTGAGCCTGTATCAAATTGCAAAATTTTTCTTCCACAAAAATGTAATTTGGTATGACGAATTCAGTGAACACACTTTTAGAGAGCGCACGCAATGCTGAAGCAGTCACACTGGCAATTTTGGCCTATTTTTTTCTATTTTCACGATAAAAAAATCAATTTAAAATGCGATCAGAGAAATTTTAAAGTATAAATTCAGTATTCGGCGTAGGCTAGACGGGTTAGGTGGCGTTGGTCGCCGTTGCGGCGGTAGGGGAGGTGTGTATGTGTCTTTTGTGTATGTGAGTAAAGAGCGATTCCCCTCCTCCTCCTCCTCCTCCTCCTCCTCTTCTCTCTCTATATATATATTCATCTCTCACTGTAACCATATCTCGGATTTACAATAAAAATATTTATGAAAATATTGAGCTATATGAAATAGTAGAGCATGTCCAGTCTCAACAGGAACCATAGACACAAAAAAGTGCAAAACGGCCCCATGTATGGCCATTTCCCGCTCGAATTAGCTCCTGAAAATTCGTACTTTTACCTGTACAGCATAGCGGACGTTACGAGACGTCGAACGCGCGCTTCCGCAGCTCGAACGGATAAGTTTCAAGCAAATTGTGGTGATTTAAGTGCGAATTGTAACGATTGCCGCGTTATCTGTCGATTTCGCGTTACAGATGAGCGGTTGTGAGTTTATATGAGTTCAGCTTGTCTTGAGCTAATTATCAGGTGTCAAAGTAAATTGTAAACGTACGAATAAAGATACACTGATTCGCTCTGGTCGTACAGAGACGCAATGGATAGAGTACGCGTCCCTCTCGCTCCCCCTTCCCTCTCCCCCTCCCCATGCATAGATAGTCTAGACCGTAACTTGCATGAGCCTGTATCAAATTGCAAACTTTTTTCTTCCACAAAAATGTAATTTGGTATGACAAATTCAGTGAACACACTTTTAGAGAGCGCGCGCAACGCTGAAACAGTCATACTGGCAATTTTGGCCCATTTTTTCTATTTTCACGACAAAAAAATCAATTTAAAATCCGATCAGGGAAATTTTAAAGTATAAATTCAGTATTCGGCGTAGGCTAGACGGGTTAGGTGGCGTTGGTCGCCGTCGCGGCGGTAGGGGAGGTGTGTATGTGTCTTTTGTGTATGTGAGTGAAGAGCGATTCACCTTCTCCTCCTCCTCCTCTTTCTCTCCATATATAACCATCTCTCACTGTAACCATATCTCGGATTTACAATAAAAATATTTATGAAAATATTGAGCTATATGAAATAGTAGAGCATGTCCAGTCTCAACAGGAACCATAGACACGAAAAAGTGCAAAACGGCCCCATGTATGGCCATTTTCCGCTCGAATTAGCTCCTGAAAATTCGCACTTTTACCTGTACAGCATAGCGGACGTTACGAGACGTCGAACGCGCGCTTCCGCAGCTCGAACGGATAAGTTTCAAGCAAATTGTGGTGATTTAAGTGCGAATTGTAACGATTGCCGCGTTATCTGTCGATTTCGCGTTACAGATGAGCGGTTGTGAGTTTATATGAGTTCAGCTTGTCTTGAGCTAATTATCAGGTGTCAAAGTAAATTGTAAACGTACGAATAAAGATACACTGATTCGCTCTGGTCGTACAGAGACGCAATGGATAGAGTACGCGTCCCTCTCGCTCCCCCTTCCCTCTCCCTCTCCCCATGCATAGATAGTCTAGACCGTAACTTGCTTGAGCCTGTATCAAATTGCAAACTTTTTTCTCCCACAAAAAATGTAATTTGGTATGACGAATTCAGTGAACACACTTTTAGAGAGCGCGCGCAACGCTGAAACAGTCATACTGGCAATTTTGGCCCATTTTTTCTATTTTCACGAGAAAAAAAACAATCAATTTAAAATCCGATCAGGGAAATTTTAAAGTATAAATTCAGTATTCGGCGTAGGCTAGACGGGTTAGGTGGCGTTGGTCGCCGTCGCGGCGGTAGGGGAGGTGTGTATGTGTCTTTTGTGTATGTGAGTGAAGAGCGATTCACCTTCTCCTCCTCCTCCTCTCTCTCTCCATATATAACCATCTCTCACTGTAACCATATCTCGGATTTACAATAAAAATATTTATGAAAATATTGAGCTATATGAAATAGTAGAGCATGTCCAGTCTCAACAGGAACCATAGACACAAAAAAGTGCAAAACGGCCCCATGTATGGCCATTTCCCGCTCGAATTAGCTCCTGAAAATTCGCACTTTTACCTGTACAGCATAGCGGACGTTACGAGACGTCGAACACGCGCTTCCGCAGCTCGAACGGATAAGTTTCAAGCAAATTGTGGTGATTTAAGTGCGAATTGTAACGATTGCCGCGTTATCTGTCGATTTCGCGTTACAGATGAGCGGTTGTGAGTTTATATGAGTTCAGCTTGTCTTGAGCTAATTATCAGGTGTCAAAGTAAATTGTAAACGTACGAATAAAGATACACTGATTCGCTCTGGGGTCCGTCCAATCTGTCACTTTCGATCGAAAGTTCAGAAGAAAGTTCGCATCTTTCTAGCGAGAGTTCAGAAGAAAGATGCGAACTTTCCTCGCAACTTTCGTCGCAAGTCCTCTCACCCCTCCCTGGGTAAATGGGCTTATATACTTGTAATAAAGAGTTCGGCATACCCCAGACGGGTTTGGTGTGTGACTAAACTAGCAGATGGTGGGCGGAGCTCCGGCGGTACTATCAAATACCGTTAACCCATAAGTCAACACACACCATATTCTACCATAATCTACCTACCGTATCCTACAGTAACCCAGTCCATTGGGTCAGATTAGCTGAGCTGGGTCAGATTGAGTAACTATTGTCAGAATAAGAACTATTTGGTCGAATAAAATTGCTACGTGTCTCAAACTACCGTATCCTACCGTAACCTGTTCGTTGGGTCAGATTGATCGAGGTAGGACAGATCGAGCACAGCGTTCCGAGGGCATTGGGGGTAGAGATGAGAGATAGAGTAAAAGTGAGAGAGTGCAAGGGAGATAGCGCAGAGTCGTAGGGCACTATGAAACTCCTATTAATGGGGTGCTTTCTCACTCGTTCTTTTCAAACAAACAAAATTAGAAATGGAAATTGCTCATATAAATCCATATATGTTTTGCGACAATAGATGACTCAAATTCACTGCAACGTCTTTATTACACGACCAAGTACAATTAAAGAATGTACAGTAGATTGAGAGATGGAAGGGGGAAACAAGGCAATTAATGACAATTTTTTTGTACATATTCGGTGAAACGGATCAAAGATACATTCAAATGGGAAAAACTTCAATTGATACAATAAATGAGAGTTAGCCTATGTAGATATAGGAAGCTCACACACTCTTATGATTTGAAACAAAATTAAAAGGATGATACAAAGAATCACAATTTGAATATTAGTTGTAATACCAATAGCAGTGGAATGATGGTTCCCTCCAATCGATTATCATCTTCTCATCCTTGGTTACAATCATTCTTCTTCCTCCTCCTTTTCCAATCTCTTTCTCTCTCGACACGAGATCGATTGGTTCGATGTTCCTGAATGAATACTAATATATCGAAGAAAATAAATAATTTGTTTCATTATGAAGAAATTAATTGAATTACATGTTCGTTTAGGTATAGACGGTCGATTGTATACTGAATACCGTATCACATTCTATGAATCCTTTTACAGCCACTGATTTATTCCCACCGAACTCTGCTTTTACTCCAGTACCATTTAAAGGAAGCTTGTCGGTTACCGCACCCGATCAGCCTATAGTATACCAGCCGAGTACCGTACCCTCTCTCTATCTATAGTATCCTAGCTGAGTACGATACTTTGCCATCCTACAGTATGAAAGCCGAGTACCGTACCCTCTCTCTATCTACAGTATCCTAGCTGAGTACGATACTTTGCCATCCTACAGTATGAAAGCCGAGTACCGTACCCTTTCTCTATCTACAGTATCCTAGCTGAGTACGATACTTTGCCATCCTACAGTATGAAAGCCGAGTACCGCACCCTCTCTCTATCTACATCATCCCACAAACTAATTGATGACAAAAGAAACAATTAGAAAACAAACATGACGCGGGCGGTATTGGCGGCAGCCACGGCGGCCATTCTTCTTCATCAACAGATGCTCGGGTATCACGGTGCCGATTTGTAACTGCAACCATTTAGTTTCACGTTTCATAAGTATTATAATTGCTATACATACATTTTCATGCCCTCGCAATACGAGGTTTAACCCACTATACCGTCAAAACAAGAGAAAACGAGACAAGTAGGAGATAATACTGGAAATTCTCCTATTTTTCCATGCTTTTCAAAAAATAAATTAGTTACATTTCCTTCACAACTATTCCAAAATGCTTTGAATTTTGGGCTATGGAATCTACCCTCCATTCTGCTATGTTCTATTTTGGTTTCACAAGGGAAGCACCAGTTGTGAAGGAAAGTTGTGTTAACTGGGGGATCGTCAAAAGTGGTTTCAAAAGTTGCACCCTAATAATCGATATTTTCAATGGAAATCACATCTTACCATGGATCAATCATATTCAAATTCACTCTAACATACATACGAGTATTTTAACAGTAAACGTACTCATTCTGAGTGCCAATTCCAATTGTTATTCCTCTGTCATTGCACCCATATCCATATCCATGATCGATTGGTGCCTCAGCTGCGCTGATCCACCTATCAATCAATCAATCAAGGAGCAAACTCATAAGATTTGTGTAAATAATCCGGCGTAGAGCCAAAGATCGATAACCTTATAATGATAAGTATCTATTGATCATCGAGAATAAGGTGATTACTGTATCTTACCGGGGCGTGCTCTTCAGCGACACGGAACAGCTCACGAACCATCTTGGGACCGTCACTAAGGTACTGTAATTATGGACAATCAATAGAAATCAAAATACCGTAATCAAAATGGTCAGTTCCATCTTTCATCAAAGGTATCTTCAATTCATTACACAGAACAAGATATAAGAAACTGAATTATTTACAAGGGGATTTTTCAGTGAAATTCTTATAATTCGGAAAAATAATAAATGAGCAATAAATATGAATATAAGTGTGCGTGACTACTCCCATAAACGTACCTTCTGGATAAGTTCGGACCTGACGATTCTGATGAAGGTGAACGGGGTCTGATTGGCCACCGCCTTGGCTAGCAGGGTCTTGCCCGTATCGGGACAGACGTACAAGATCACACCTGCAATGAGACAATGAACGATGCAAACCCGTCTCGACTATGTCACAAGGGAATAGGATTGGGCACTGCATTCTTACCCTTGGGCGGCTTGATGTCCATCTCCTCGTAGTACTCGGGATGAGTGAGCGGCAGCTCGACGGCCTCCTTGATCTCCTGTAAGCAAAGTTAAATTAAAATAATGAATATTTTTTATTTTGAACAAACAGCGACAACAACGATAACATTCAATGCAGTGCATTCATGAACCACATCATTATTATTATCTTAAATAATTAGAGTGAAATAGCAATCACGAAACCTGAATCTGCTGGTCGAGACCGGCCACATCGGCGTACGTCTCCTGCGGTGCCTTCTCCAATTTCATCACGGAGACCAACAGGAAGTTGTTATCATAATCATAACGGACCGCACAGGAAGAAGTCTGAGATACAAATAGGCAAGATAAATAAAGAAACAACACGCCCACGAGTGGAAGTTCAAATAGTAAATTCAGTACTTTTAAATATACACCCCGAGCTAATTTGACTCTCCACTCTGTCTACGCTCTCTCGATCCTTCATCATCCATAGCATAGGTTGAAAAGCCACGTCAGATTTTCAAAATACGGCCGGGCTTCATTGTTTAAACATAACTTTTCGACCTATTTTGCATATCATCTTCACAACATACACTTGTTTTGTTCTCTGTCTACGAGACGTGAGAGCATTGTGAAGAGGTGATCAATAAGAAATAAATCGATAAACGACACTTACTGTTCCTTGTCCACAAAGGAGAGAATGTTGACATAGTGTTCGCTGCCGACGTTGGTACTGACGATAGCGTGATGGTCATCGTTGATCTCCTCAAGGGAAACAACAGTCATCTGATTGCCAAGGAGCTCATCCACCTAGAGAAAATCAATATTAATTACGAAATTAGCTTTAAATGTCCAAGTCAGAGTTTCAAAAGAAAATGATTCTCTTCCTCGTGTTATGATTAAAGCACATTTCATCAATATCGTTGAATCTCAGGAATAAGAATGATGACAAATACACGTGAAATTAAGAATCAAGATTTGTAGTGTAAAGCGCATATATGCGGTAACAACCTAACAACGGAATGTAAATTTCGAACGTGATTTTAGCACACATGTAATGTAAATGTTATAAATTGCACATTTATTTATGCCAAAATTTCGTTCGAAATATAAACTGTGCAAAGTTTGCGTGGACGTCTCCGTCGTTACATCACGTAAAGCAAATGGGCACTACTTCAGAATAGGGTACCAGTCCAAAATAATAATATAATTGCCTAATATAATCGTCCTTTCCTTTGTGTTAATTTCATTTTTCATGTCCTTTTGGACTTGCCCGGTGTACTGGTACCCTATTCTGAAGTAGTGCCAGCAAATGTAACATCGCAATAGAGATAGTGACAACCTTGGCGCGTTCCTCTTCCTGTCGCTCCTCCTGGGGCTTCTAGATAAACTCTTGCTCCATGAGCAGATAGTATAGTCCTTGATGCGCTCCATCTTGAGCAGCTTCAGGCGGCAACGCGCATGGGGAAAGACTGCAAATGAAAGTTCAATAACAAGTTGTTTTAGATGTTGAATAACAGTGCGATGAAGATTAAAGGAGGATTGAATAATAAGGCAAGGAAGAAAAGAAAGGATAACAACAAACCAGCAGGAAGCGACGCTGTGGGAGTGCAGACCGCAAACACTTTACTATAGTTCCGTGTATACGGAGTAATAGAGGGCGTGGATGTGGATGGGATAGATAGGAATCATCTGCTTTCTCGCCTCCTCCTCCTTCTGCTAACGCTTAGTCTTCTGAATTGAAGACTTGCGTAAATTAGCTTCGCTAAGGTTAACTTTAGGCACAAAATCAAGAGTAACACTTACCGCAACTTCGATGATTTGGATCTCACCTCGAGGTGGGAAAGCAGAAGGAAACACGCGAGCCATCCTTCCATGACCTAAAGTCATTCTGTTACTGATAAAAGCGTTCGGAAAGCGGAAAGAACGGAAAGAGCGGAGAGAACGAGTGAAAGAACAGTGAAATGGTAAAGTCGCGCGCTCGCGAGGGAGAGATCGCGCACGCTTGTGCAGTAGCCCCGCCCCCCACACAGCGAGCGGAGCACCAGCGTTCTCGAAGATTCGAATGAGTGTCTGAGAATACACACGATTTCTTGTACAGTTTTCGTGTAAATGATAAGTGTTTTCACAAAAAATATATATAAAGCATTGAACACACTTTCATCGAGAGTTGAGCAATAGCAATTTAACCATCAAACTAGCACTTTTGTAAATTCAACTTTCGACGCAACTTTATGTAAAGCTCCGTTTACTTTTTCTGCTCCTCTTCAAATGCACACTCTCTCGCCTGCTCTAACCGACCTCGCAAGAAAGTTCGCATCTTTCGACGCATCTTTTCGTCGCAACTTTCGACGCAACTTTCGATCGAAAGTTGTTAGAGAGTACTAGAGAGTGTGTATTTCGAGAGATTTAGAGAAAACTTGCGTCGAAAGTTGCGTCGAAAGTTGCGAACTTTCTTCGCAACTTTCTTCGCATCTTTTTTGACAGATTGGACGGACCCCTGGTCGTACAGAGACGCAATGGATAGAGTACGCGTCCCTCTCGCTCCCCCTTCCCTCTCCCCATGCATAGATAGTCTAGACCGTAACTTGATTGAGCCTGTATCAAATTGCAAAATTTTTCTTCCACAAAAATGTAATTTGGTATGACGAATTCAGTGAACACACTTTTAGAGAGCGCACGCAATGCTGAAACAGTCACACTGGCAATTTTGGCCTATTTTTTTCTATTTTCACGATAAAAAAATCAATTTAAAATGCGATCAGAGAAATTTTAAAGTATAAATTCAGTACTCGGCGTAGGCTAGACGGGTTAGGTGGCGTTGGTCGCCGTTGCGGCGGTAGGGGAGGTGTGTATGTGTCTTTTGTGTATGTGAGTAAAGAGCGATTCCCCTCCTCCTCCTCCTCCTCCTCCTCTTCTCTCTCTATATATATATTCATCTCTCACTGTAACCATATCTCGGATTTACAATAAAAATATTTATGAAAATATTGAGCTATATGAAATAGTAGAGCATGTCCAGTCTCAACAGGAACCATAGACACAAAAAAGTGCAAAACGGCCCCATGTATGGCCATTTTCCGCTCGAATTAGCTCCTGAAAATTCGCACTTTTACCTGTACAGCATAGCGGACGTTACGAGACGTCGAACGCGCGCTTCCGCAGCTCGAACGGATAAGTTTCAAGCAAATTGTGGTGATTTAAGTGCGAATTGTAACGATTGCCGCGTTATCTGTCGATTTCGCGTTACAGATGAGCGGTTGTGAGTTTATATGAGTTCAGCTTGTCTTGAGCTAATTATCAGGTGTCAAAGAAAATTGTAAACGTACGAATAAAGATACACTGATTCGCTCTGGTCGTACAGAGACGCAATGGATAGAGTACGCGTCCCTCTCGCTCCCCCTTCCCTCTCCCTCTCCCCATGCATAGATAGTCTAGACCGTAACTTGCTTGAGCCTGTATCAAATTGCAAACTTTTTTCTCCCACAAAAAATGTAATTTGGTATGACGAATTCAGTGAACACACTTTTAGAGAGCGCGCGCAACGCTGAAACAGTCAGACTGGCAATTTTGGCCCATTTTTTCTATTTTCACGAGAAAAAAACAATCAATTTAAAATCCGATCAGGGAAATTTTAAAGTATAAATTCAGTATTCGGCGTAGGCTAGACGGGTTAGGTGGCGTTGGTCGCCGTCGCGGCGGTAGGGGAGGTGTGTATGTGTCTTTTGTGTATGTGAGTGAAGAGCGATTCACCTTCTCCTCCTCCTCCTCTCTCTCTCCATATATAACCATCTCTCACTGTAACCATATCTCGGATTTACAATAAAAATATTTATGAAAATATTGAGCTATATGAAATAGTAGAGCTTGTCCAGTCTCAACAGGAACCATAGACACAAAAAAGTGCAAAACGGCCCCATGTATGGCCATTTCCCGCTCGAATTAGCTCCTGAAAATTCGCACTTTTACCTGTACAGCATAGCGGACGTTACGAGACGTCGAACGCGCGCTTCCGCAGCTCGAACGGATAAGTTTCAAGCAAATTGTGGTGATTTAAGTGCGAATTGTAACGATTGCCGCGTTATCTGTCGATTTCGCGTTACAGATGAGCGGTTGTGAGTTTATATGAGTTCAGCTTGTCTTGAGCTAATTATCAGGTGTCAAAGAAAATTGTAAACGTACGAATAAAGATACACTGATTCGCTCTGGTCGTACAGAGACGCAATGGATAGAGTACGCGTCCCTCTCGCTCCCCCTTCCCTCTCCCTCTCCCCATGCATAGATAGTCTAGACCGTAACTTGCTTGAGCCTGTATCAAATTGCAAACTTTTTTCTCCCACAAAAAATGTAATTTGGTATGACGAATTCAGTGAACACACTTTTAGAGAGCGCGCGCAACGCTGAAACAGTCAGACTGGCAATTTTGGCCCATTTTTTCTATTTTCACGAGAAAAAAACAATCAATTTAAAATCCGATCAGGGAAATTTTAAAGTATAAATTCAGTATTCGGCGTAGGCTAGACGGGTTAGGTGGCGTTGGTCGCCGTCGCGGCGGTAGGGGAGGTGTGTATGTGTCTTTTGTGTATGTGAGTGAAGAGCGATTCACCTTCTCCTCCTCCTCCTCTCTCTCTCCATATATAACCATCTCTCACTGTAACCATATCTCGGATTTACAATAAAAATATTTATGAAAATATTGAGCTATATGAAATAGTAGAGCATGTCCAGTCTCAACAGGAACCATAGACACAAAAAAGTGCAAAACGGCCCCATGTATGGCCATTTCCCGCTCGAATTAGCTCCTGAAAATTCGCACTTTTACCTGTACAGCATAGCGGACGTTACGAGACGTCGAACGCGCGCTTCCGCAGCTCGAACGGATAATTTTCAAGCAAATTGTGGTGATTTAAGTGCGAATTGTAACGATTGCCGCGTTATCTGTCGATTTCGCGTTACAGATGAGCGGTTGTGAGTTTATATGAGTTCAGCTTGTCTTGAGCTAATTATCAGGTGTCAAAGAAAATTGTAAACGTACGAATAAAGATACACTGATTCGCTCTGGTCGTACAGAGACGCAATGGATAGAGTACGCGTCCCTCTCGCTCCCCCTTCCCTCTCCCTCTCCCCATGCATAGATAGTCTAGACCGTAACTTGCTTGAGCCTGTATCAAATTGCAAACTTTTTTCTCCCACAAAAAATGTAATTTGGTATGACGAATTCAGTGAACACACTTTTAGAGAGCGCGCGCAACGCTGAAACAGTCAGACTGGCAATTTTGGCCCATTTTTTCTATTTTCACGAGAAAAAAACAATCAATTTAAAATCCGATCAGGGAAATTTTAAAGTATAAATTCAGTATTCGGCGTAGGCTAGACGGGTTAGGTGGCGTTGGTCGCCGTCGCGGCGGTAGGGGAGGTGTGTATGTGTCTTTTGTGTATGTGAGTGAAGAGCGATTCACCTTCTCCTCCTCCTCCTCTCTCTCTCCATATATAACCATCTCTCACTGTAACCATATCTCGGATTTACAATAAAAATATTTATGAAAATATTGAGCTATATGAAATAGTAGAGCATGTCCAGTCTCAACAGGAACCATAGACACAAAAAAGTGCAAAACGGCCCCATGTATGGCCATTTCCCGCTCGAATTAGCTCCTGAAAATTCACACTTTTACCTGTACAGCATAGCGGACGTTACGAGACGTCGATCACGCGCTTCCGCAGCTCGAACGGATAAGTTTCAAGCAAATTGTGGTGATTTAAGTGCGAATTGTAACGATTGCCGCGTTATCTGTCGATTTCGCGTTACAGATGAGCGGTTGTGAGTTTATATGAGTTCAGCTTGTCTTGAGCTAATTATCAGGTGTCAAAGAAAATTGTAAACGTACGAATAAAGATACACTGATTCGCTCTGGTCGTACAGAGACGCAATGGATAGAGTACGCGTCCCTCTCGCTCCCCCTTCCCTCTCCCTCTCCCCATGCATAGATAGTCTAGACCGTAACTTGCTTGAGCCTGTATCAAATTGCAAACTTTTTTCTCCCACAAAAAATGTAATTTGGTATGACGAATTCAGTGAACACACTTTTAGAGAGCGCGCGCAACGCTGAAACAGTCAGACTGGCAATTTTGGCCCATTTTTTCTATTTTCACGAGAAAAAACAATCAATTTAAAATCCGATCAGGGAAATTTTAAAGTATAAATTCAGTATTCGGCGTAGGCTAGACGGGTTAGGAGGCGTTGGTCGCCGTCGCGGCGGTAGGGGAGGTGTGTATGTGTCTTTTGTGTATGTGAGTGAAGAGCGATTCACCTTCTCCTCCTCCTCCTCTCTCTCTCCATATATAACCATCTCTCACTGTAACCATATCTCGGATTTACAATAAAAATATTTATGAAAATATTGAGCTATATGAAATAGTAGAGCATGTCCAGTCTCAACAGGAACCATAGACACAAAAAAGTGCAAAACGGCCCCATGTATGGCCATTTCCCGCTCGAATTAGCTCCTGAAAATTCACACTTTTACCTGTACAGCATAGCGGACGTTACGAGACGTCGATCACGCGCTTCCGCAGCTCGAACGGATAAGTTTCAAGCAAATTGTGGTGATTTAAGTGCGAATTGTAACGATTGCCGCGTTATCTGTCGATTTCGCGTTACAGATGAGCGGTTGTGAGTTTATATGAGTTCAGCTTGTCTTGAGCTAATTATCAGGTGTCAAAGAAAATTGTAAACGTACGAATAAAGATACACTGATTCGCTCTGGTCGTACAGAGACGCAATGGATAGAGTACGCGTCCCTCTCGCTCCCCCTTCCCTCTCCCTCTCCCCATGCATAGATAGTCTAGACCGTAACTTGCTTGAGCCTGTATCAAATTGCAAACTTTTTTCTCCCACAAAAAATGTAATTTGGTATGACGAATTCAGTGAACACACTTTTAGAGAGCGCGCGCAACGCTGAAACAGTCAGACTGGCAATTTTGGCCCATTTTTTCTATTTTCACGAGAAAAAACAATCAATTTAAAATCCGATCAGGGAAATTTTAAAGTATAAATTCAGTATTCGGCGTAGGCTAGACGGGTTAGGTGGCGTTGGTCGCCGTCGCGGCGGTAGGGGAGGTGTGTATGTGTCTTTTGTGTATGTGAGTGAAGAGCGATTCACCTTCTCCTCCTCCTCCTCTCTCTCTCCATATATAACCATCTCTCACTGTAACCATATCTCGGATTTACAATTAAAATATTTATGAAAATATTGAGCTATATGAAATAGTAGAGCATGTCCAGTCTCAACAGGAACCATAGACACAAAAAAGTGCAAAACGGCCCCATGTATGGCCATTTCCCGCTCGAATTAGCTCCTGAAAATTCGCACTTTTACCTGTACAGCATAGCGGACGTTACGAGACGTCGAACACGCGCTTCCGCAGCTCGAACGGATAAGTTTCAAGCAAATTGTGGTGATTTAAGTGCGAATTGTAACGATTGCCGCGTTATCTGTCGATTTTGCGTTACAGATGAGCGGTTGTGAGTTTATATGAGTTCAGCTTGTCTTGAGCTAATTATCAGGTGTCAAAGTAAATTGTAAACGTACGAATAAAGATACACTGATTCGCTCTGGTCGTACAGAGACGCAATGGATAGAGTACGCGTCCCTCTCGCTCCCCCTTCCCTCTCCCTCTCCCCATGCATAGATAGTCTAGACCGTAACTTGCTTGAGCCTGTATCAAATTGCAAAATTTTTCTTCCACAAAAATGTAATTTGGTATGACGAATTCAGTGAACACACTTTTAGAGAGCGCGCGCAACGCTGAAACAGTCATACTGGCAATTTTGGCCCATTTTTTCTATTTTCACGAGAAAAAAAACAATCAATTTAAAATCCGATCAGGGAAATTTTAAAGTATAAATTCAGTATTCGGCGTAGGCTAGACGGGTTAGGTGGCGTTGGTCGCCGTCGCGGCGGTAGGGGAGGTGTGTATGTGTCTTTTGTGTATGTGAGTGAAGAGCGATTCACCTTCTCCTCCTCCTCCTCTCTCTCTCCATATATAAACATCTCTCATGTAACCATATCTCGGATTTACAATAAAAATATTTATGAAAATATTGAGCTATATGAAATAGTAGAGCATGTCCAGTCTCACCAGCAACATAGTCACGAAAAACTGCAAAACGGCTCCATGTATGGCCATTTCCCGCTCGAATTAGCTCCTGAAAATTCGCACTTTTACCTGTACAGCATAGCGGACGTTACGAGACGTCGAACGCGCGCTTCCGCAGCTCGAACGGATAAGTTTCAAGCAAATTGTGGTGATTTAAGTGCGAATTGTAACGATTGCCGCGTTATCTGTCGATTTCGCGTTACAGATGAGCGGTTGTGAGTTTATATGAGTTCAGCTTGTCTTGAGCTAATTATCAGGTGTCAAAGTAAATTGTAAACGTACGAATAAAGATACACTGATTCGCTCTGGTCGTACAGAGACGCAATGGATAGAGTACGCGTCCCTCTCGCTCCCCCTTCCCTCTCCCCCTCCCCATGCATAGATAGTCTAGACCGTAACTTGCTTGAGCCTGTATCAAATTGCAAAATTTTTCTTCCACAAAAATGTAATTTGGTATGACGAATTCAGTGAACACACTTTTAGAGAGCGCACACAATGCTGAAACAGTCACACTGGCAATTTTGGCCTATTTTTTTCTATTTTCACGATAAAAAAATCAATTTAAAATGCGATCAGAGAAATTTTAAAGTATAAATTCAGTATTCGGCGTAGGCTAGACGGGGGTTAGGTGGCGTTGGTCGCCGGCGCTGCCGTAGGGGAGGTGTGTATGTGCCATGCGTGTCTTTTTTGTATGGAGTGAGTGAAGAGCGATTCACCTTCTCCTCCTCTTCTCTCTCTCTATATATATATTCATCTCTCACTGTAACCATATCTCGGATTTACAATAAAAATATTTATGAAAATATTGAGCTATATGAAATAGTAGAGCATGTCCAGTCTCAACAGGAACCATAGACACGAAAAAGTGCAAAACGGCCCCATGTATGGCCATTTCCCGCTCGAATTAGCTCCTGAAAATTCGCACTTTTACCTGTACAGCATAGCGGACGTTACGAGACGTCGAACGCGCGCTTCCGCAGCTCGAACGGATAAGTTTCAAGCAAATTGTGGTGATTTAAGTGCGAATTGTAACGATTGCCGCGTTATCTGTCGATTTCGCGTTACAGATGAGCGGTTGTGAGTTTATATGAGTTCAGCTTGTCTTGAGCTAATTATCAGGTGTCAAAGTAAATTGTAAACGTACGAATAAAGATACACTGATTCGCTCTGGTCGTACAGAGACGCAATGGATAGAGTACGCGTCCCTCTCGCCCCCCCTTCCATCTCCCTCTCCCCATGCATAGATAGTCTAGACCGTAACTTGCTTGAGCCTGTATCAAATTGCAAAATTTTTCTTCCACAAAAATGTAATTTGGTATGACGAATTCAGTGAACACACTTTTAGAGAGCGCACGCAATGCTGAAACAGTCACACTGGCAATTTTGGCCTATTTTTTTCTATTTTCACGACAAAAAAATCAATTTAAAATGCGATCAGAGAAATTTTAAAGTATAAATTCAGTATTCGGCGTAGGCTAGACGGGGGTTAGGTGGCGTTGGTCGCCGGCGCTGCGGTAGGGGAGGTGTGTATGTGCCATGCGTGTCTTTTTTGTATGGAGTGAGTGAAGAGCGATTCACCTTCTCCTCCTCCTCCTCTCTCTCTCCATATATAACCATCTCTCACTGTAACCATATCTCGGATTTACAATAAAAATATTTATGAAAATATTGAGCTATATGAAATAGTAGAGCATGTCCAGTCTCACCAGCAACCATAGTCACGAAAAAGTGCGAAACGGTCCCATGTATGGCCATTTCCCGCTCGAATTAGCTCCTGAAAATTCGCACTTTCACCTGTACGGCATAGTGGACGTTACGAGACGTCGAACGCGCGCTTCCGCAGCTCAAACGGATAAGCAAATTGTGGTGATTTAAGTGCGAATTGTAACGATTGCCGCGTTATCTGTCGATTTCGCGTTACAGATGAGCGGTTGCGAGTTTATATGAGTTCAGCTTGTCTTGAGCTAATTATCAGGTGTCAAAGTAAATTGTAAACGTACGAATAAAGATACACTGATTCGCTCTGGTCGTACAGAGACGCAATGGATAGAGTACGCGTCCCTCTCGCTCCCCCTTCCATCTCCCTCTCTCCATGCATAGATAGTCTAGACCGTAACTTGCTTGAGCCTGTATCAAATTGCAAAATTTTTCTTCCACAAAAATGTAATTTGGTATGACGAATTCAGTGAACACACTTTTAGAGAGCGCACGCAATGCTGAAACAGTCACACTGGCAATTTTGGCCTATTTTTTTCTATTTTCACGACAAAAAAAATCAATTTAAAATGCGATCAGAGAAATTTTAAAGTATAAATTCAGTATTCGGCGTAGGCTAGACGGGGGTTAGGTGGCGTTGGTCGCCGGCGCTGCGGTAGGGGAGGTGTGTATGTGCCATGCGTGTCTTTTTTGTATGGAGTGAGTGAAGAGCGATTCACCTTCTCCTCCTCCTCCTCTCTCTCTCCATATATAACCATCTCTCACTGTAACCATATCTCGGATTTACAATAAAAATATTTATGAAAATATTGAGCTATATGAAATAGTAGAGCATGTCCAGTCTCACCAGCAACCATAGTCACGAAAAAGTGCGAAACGGTCCCATGTATGGCCATTTCCCGCTCGAATTAGCTCCTGAAAATTCGCACTTTTACCTGTACGGCATAGTGGACGTTACGAGACGTCGAACGCGCGCTTCCGCAGCTCGAACGGATAAGTTTCAAGCAAATTGTGGTGATTTAAGTGCGAATTGTAACGATTGCCGCGTTATCTGTCGATTTCGCGTTACAGATGAGCGGTTGCGAGTTTATATGAGTTCAGCTTGTCTTGAGCTAATTATCAGGTGTCAAAGTAAATTGTAAACGTACGAATAAAGATACACTGATTCGCTCTGGTCGTACAGAGACGCAATGGATAGAGTACGCGTCCCTCTCGCTCCCCCTTCCATCTCCCTCTCCCCATGCATAGATAGTCTAGACCGTAACTTGCTTGAGCCTGTATCAAATTGCAAACTTTTTTCTTCCACAAAAATGTAATTTGGTATGACAAATTCAGTGAACACACTTTTAGAGAGCGCACGCAACGCTGAAACAGTCATACTGGCAATTTTGGCCCATTTTTTCTATTTTCACGAGAAAAAAACAATCAATTTAAAATCCGATCAGGGAAATTTTAAAGTATAAATTCAGTATTCGGCGTAGGCTAGACGGGTTAGGTGGCGTTGGTCGCCGTCGCGGCGGTAGGGGAGGTGTGTATGTGTCTTTTGTGTATGTGAGTGAAGAGCGATTCACCTTCTCCTCCTCCTCCTCTCTCTCTCCATATATAACCATCTCTCACTGTAACCATATCTCGGATTTACAATAAAAATATTTATGAAAATATTGAGCTATATGAAATAGTAGAGCATGTCCAGTCTCACCAGCAACCATAGTCACGAAAAAGTGCGAAACGGTCCCATGTATGGCCATTTCCCGCTCGAATTAGCTCCTGAAAATTCGCACTTTTACCTGTACGGCATAGTGGACGTTACGAGACGTCGAACGCGCGCTTCCGCAGCTCGAACGGATAAGTTTCAAGCAAATTGTGGTGATTTAAGTGCGAATTGTAACGAATGCCGCGTTATCTGTCGATTTCGCGTTACAGATGAGCGGTTGCGAGTTTATATGAGTTCAGCTTGTCTTGAGCTAATTATCAGGTGTCAAAGTAAATTGTAAACGTACGAATAAAGATACACTGATTCGCTCTGGTCGTACAGAGACGCAATGGATAGAGTACGCGTCCCTCTCGCTCCCCCTTCCATCTCCCTCTCCCCATGCATAGATAGTCTAGACCGTAACTTGCTTGAGCCTGTATCAAATTGCAAAATTTTTCTTCCACAAAAATGTAATTTGGTATGACGAATTCAGTGAACACACTTTTAGAGAGCGCACGCAATGCTGAAACAGTCACACTGGCAATTTTGGCCTATTTTTTTCTATTTTCACGACAAAAAAATCAATTTATAATGCGATCAGAGAAATTTTAAAGTATAAATTCAGTATTCGGCGTAGGCTAGACGGGGGTTAGGTGGCGTTGGTCGCCGGCGCTGCGGTAGGGGAGGTGTGTATGTGCCATGCGTGTCTTTTTTGTATGGAGTGAGTGAAGAGCGATTCACCTTCTCCTCCTCCTCCTCTCTCTCTATATATATCCATCTCTCACTGTAACCATATCTCGGATTTATATATATATTTTATCTACGCCCGAGAGCGCAACGAGAAACAATTAGAAAATACGAGTGAAACATAATGATACATGATGATAATGACTCTCATAAATACTATGGTGAATAAAAGGGGGTGGGGGGGGTGCATAAGGTAAGAAATATATAGAGATCAATCAATCAGGCAAACTGGGCTCATCTTGTCATCGTCTGGTCTTTCTCTCATGGTGGGAGTGAGAGTAGGAGGAATTAACCGAGGAAGAGGACTCGGTGACCAGGTTGACTCTGCTCCGAGAACCAGATGCTAGATTGCTAATGGGTATGGGTGGTGCTGAATTAAAGAGATATTCTAGAGGGAGAAGGGGATGAATGCTATGATAAGGGGATAAATATAGATGTGCAACTATTAATGAAGATATTGATGCAATTATCGATAAACGGTAAACTTGGACAAATCTAATTGTGATAATCTATTTTTGTATACATTTAAACTAGGTGAGCAATGTACATGAGATGGCAATTCACTTAATTATCTAGCTACTCTTCTAGAAAAACAATTGAATCGTGGAGTTGATCTAGTGAACTCAACATGTATTCCGAAAGTATGTGATCTATCTCTGAGGGGTCTAAATGTAAAGAATCTATTTCTATCTAGAACTGTATCGCCATTCATAATCCTACGGGCGAAAACTAAGTCAGTGATGACTCTCCTCTCATAAAGCGCTTGAAGACCAAGAATAGACAGACGATTTGAGTAGGAAGGAAGACCAAGAGGATAAGAAGGAGATGGATAGCAACGATAGAATAGAATTCGAGTGAATTGTTCTTGGACCTTCTCTATTTTCTGACTATCTTTCTTAGTATAGGGGTTCCAGAAAGAAGAAGCGAAATCAAGATGAGGAAGAACATAAGTACGGTAACATTTGACTATAATATCAGGATTATTGACAGAAACGGCACGGAGCATTGTGAATAAGGCAGTTTTGGCTTTACAAGTACGGTCATCAATTGAGGCATTTCTGAGGAGAGAGGGGACAATATGGACACCTAGATCACGTTGAGGGGATTGACTATTGAGTATGATATTATTGATTGAATAGGAAGGAGGAGATGAACCAATATGAAGATGAGTGCATTTTGATTCAGAGAGAGAGAGCTGGTTAACAATGGTCCAAGAATGAATACAATTCAAAGCATTTTGTAATTGAGAAACCTTAGATTGGGAAGTATCAGGCGAATAAGAAATGTACAATTTGATATCATCTGCATATGATTTGATGTGTACATCGGGAAATTGAGAGATAATATGGGTGATATCAGAAATATATAAATTAAATAGAATGGGCCCTAGTACAGATCCTTGTGGAACACCAGAGAGAACAGGGAAAGAGTCGGAAAGACAACCATCAAGTCGGACAGAAAAGTGTCTATCAGAAAGGAATGATGTAATCCATTGTAAGAGATTACCATGAATTCCATAATGTGTGCATTTGGAAATCAATTTAGAGAAAGGAACAGTATCAAAGGCACGTGAAAAATCTAGAAAGATGACATCTGTGTGTTGTTTACGGGAATGAGCAAGAGACCAATCATTCTCACAATCAATAATATTTGTGAGAACAGAAGCACCGGGACGATAACCATGCTGATAGGGTGGAATAATGTCAAAACGGAACAGGTAAGGGGCAAGTTTTTCCTTGACAAGTCTTTCCATTGTTTTAGAGGCAGGTGAGAGAATGGAGATGGGACGATAGGAGTCTGGGAGTTTGTGATCCTTACCGGGTTTGGGTATTGGAGTAATTAAAGAATGTTTCCAAAGAGAGGGAACAGTGCTGGATAACATACTTATGTTGAAAATATCACATAATGGGAGTGAAAGAGCAAATGCACATTTTCTAAATATAATCTGAGGAATGTTATCATAACCAGTGGAACATGAAGGAGAGAGCTTTTTAAGGGCTTTGTGGACTTCGTGTGGCAAGAATGAAACATTTGATAGGAAAGGAGGAAAAGGATGAGTGGGAATGGAAATAGGGACACCATTATCAAGAGTGAAATGGGATGAGAAACGTGAAGCTAATAAATTGGAAATAGCCTTAAGATCATACAGAATGGAGCCATTGGAAGAAAGTAACTGTTTAGGTGCAGCTGATTTGGGCTTTGTGAGAGATCTAATGTGCCTGTAGAGATCCTTTGATTGTTTCAGCTTTTTATGTTCACAAAATTGGTTCCATTTTTTGATCTGATTCAAAAGATCTTTACTTGACTTTTCATATTGAATACGGACAGAGGGAATATGAATTTTAGAGAAGAGAATGTTTCGGTGGCTTATAAGACGTTGAATATGTGGGGGGATACGAAGCAGTGGTGGGTCGTGGCTGGTGAAAAGGGACAAAGATGTCAATACCTTCTAGAACAATAGATACAAAAGCATTATACATGGAATCAGGGTCAGGTGCAACACAAAATATACTATACCAATCAATGTTCTCTATGTAGGATGAGAATGAATCATAATCTGCGCGTGCAAAGTCTCTGATTAATTTTTGAGTAGGGGGAAGAGAGTGATAATCGATAGAGAAAGATATACCAGAGTGATCAGATGAGGGAAATGCAGGTATTACGGTAGGATCAATTACAGTATTGTTGTCACTAGCAAGTAACCAATCAATACATCGATTATTTCTAGTAGGAGAGCGAATAAGATGAGAAAGAGATGAATTTTCAACGAAAGAAATAAGGGATTTGTCTATGGCCGAAGGGTCATCGGTGAGATTGTCGGAATTGAAATCACCAACTATAAGAACGGGATGAGGAGAAGTGGTAACAATGTCGGATAGGCAATCAATAAGGGATTCAGTTAGAGAAATACTATAGTTGGGGGGACGGTAGGCAACACAAATACGGATGGACATTGAGGAGGGCGTAAGCAGATCAATAGAAAGAACTTCTAGACTAACATCAATAGATTGAATGAGGGAATAGTGGAAGTGATCACGAATGAAGATGATAATACCACCACCGCGACGATTGGATCGATCACGGCGGATTACAAGGTACGGTAAGTTACCAATAAGAAGAGAAGATATTATACGACTATTCAACCAGGTTTCTGTGAAAATTATAATATCGGGCTTTTCAACTTTGAGCACTTGATGTAGGGCCGGGAGCTTATTGACAAGAGATCGGGCATTGTAATAGAGACAAGAGATTGATGTAGATGGTCGGGAGGAATAACCTAGTTTGGGAAATTGAATGAAGACTTTGTTATAGGAGTGTTCAAGCGGGATCGAGGGTGAGACTGTTTGTATTCGTTAACCTTTGACTTCTCCATCAGAATTCCCGCATAGATGACCCATGATCCACCACCCGCGTTCAGTCTCTTCTTCTCCTGTCTCAACCCATACTGAATCTCACGATCAGCAGCGGAGAGAGAAGGACGGATACGAATCGACTTGAACTCAGGGGCGGAACATACGTCGCGAGACTTCCTCAGGAGTGTCTTCTGTGCCGACGAGCAAGGAAGGACAACCTTCAACAGTCTGGGCCGAGGAGAGGACTGACCAGGGAGGGCGTCCTTCCTCTGACTCATCCTGAAGATGGCCGCAGGCCTAACCTCAACATCGGCGGCGTCCAGCATGGCTACGACATTCTTCCAGTCCTCCTCTACCCTCTGACTAGCCCTCTTAGCCGTCGACTCCGGGAGATTCTCAACAACAATTGATCTCTCCCTTTTCTCCCTCTCAATAGGACACTCCTTTGGTAGAAATGACTCACGAGTGTAGGAGAGGAGTCTCAGGCAAGAAGACAAAGCCAGGAACAGGGGATTCTCCTTTTCCTTCTCCACATTCGCCTCCAGGTACGTCTTAAGGTATTTACAATAAAAATATTTATGAAAATATTGAGCTATATGAAATAGTAGAGCATGTCCAGTCTCACCAGCAACCATAGTCACGAAAAAGTGCGAAACGGTCCCATGTATGGCCATTTCCCGTTCGAATTAGCTCCTGAAAATTCGCACTTTTACCTGTACGGCATAGCGGACGTTACGAGACGTCGAACGCGCGCTTCCGCAGCTCGAACGGATAAGTTTCAAGCAAATTGTGGTGATTTAAGTGCAAATTGTAACGATTGCCGCGTTATCTGTCGATTTCGCGTTACAGATGAGCGGTTGTGAGTTTATATGAGTTCAGCTTGTCTTGAGCTAATTATCAGGTGTCAAAGTAAATTGTAAACGTACGAATAAAGATACACTGATTCGCTCTGGTCGTACAGAGACGCAATGGATAGAGTACGCGTCCCTCTCGCTCCCCCTTCCCTCTCCCTCTCCCCATGCATAGATAGTCTAGACCGTAACTTGCTTGAGCCTGTATCAAATTGCAAACTTTTTTCTTCCACAAAAATGTAATTTGGTATGACAAATTCAGTGAACACACTTTTAGAGAGCGCACGCAACGCTGAAACAGTCATACTGGCAATTTTGGCCCATTTTTTCTATTTTCACGAGAAAAAAACAATCAATTTAAAATCCGATCAGGGAAATTTTAAAGTATAAATTCAGTATTCGGCGTAGGCTAGACGGGTTAGGTGGCGTTGGTCGCCGTCGCGGCGGTAGGGGAGGTGTGTATGTGTCTTTTGTGTATGTGAGTGAAGAGCGATTCACCTTCTCCTCCTCCTCCTCTCTCTCTCCATATATAACCATCTCTCACTGTAACCATATCTCGGATTTACAATAAAAATATTTATGAAAATATTGAGCTATATGAAATAGTAGAGCATGTCCAGTCTCACCAGCAACCATAGTCACGAAAAAGTGCGAAACGGTCCCATCTATGGCCATTTCCCGCTCGAATTAGCTCCTGAAAATTCGCACTTTTACCTGTACGGCATAGTGGACGTTACGAGACGTCGAACGCGCGCTTCCGCAGCTCGAACGGATAAGTTTCAAGCAAATTGTGGTGATTTAAAGGGACCGAAACCTTTGTCAACGGTCTCTTCAACGCTCTACGCTCTCTCGTTGATAGAAAGCAGAGAAATATTGTGCGCAATGAAGAGACCATTGAGAGAGGTAACGCTCCCTTTAAGTGCAAATTGTAACGATTGCCGCGTTATCTGTCGATTTCGCGTTACAGATGAGCGGTTGTGAGTTTATATGAGTTCAGCTTGTCTTGAGCTAATTATCAGGTGTCAAAGTAAATTGTAAACGTACGAATAAAGATACACTGATTCGCTCTGGTCGTACAGAGACGCAATGGATAGAGTACGCGTCCCTCTCGCTCCCCCTTCCCTCTCCCTCTCCCCATGCATAGATAGTCTAGACCGTAACTTGCTTGAGCCTGTATCAAATTGCAAACTTTTTTCTTCCACAAAAATGTAATTTGGTATGACAAATTCAGTGAACACACTTTTAGAGAGCGCACGCAACGCTGAAACAGTCATACTGGCAATTTTGGCCCATTTTTTCTATTTTCACGAGAAAAAAACAATCAATTTAAAATCCGATCAGGGAAATTTTAAAGTATAAATTCAGTATTCGGCGTAGGCTAGACGGGTTAGGTGGCGTTGGTCGCCGTCGCGGCGGTAGGGGAGGTGTGTATGTGTCTTTTGTGTATGTGAGTGAAGAGCGATTCACCTTCTCCTCCTCCTCCTCTCTCTCTCCATATATAACCATCTCTCACTGTAACCATATCTCGGATTTACAATAAAAATATTTATGAAAATATTGAGCTATATGAAATAGTAGAGCATGTCCAGTCTCACCAGCAACCATAGTCACGAAAAAGTGCGAAACGGTCCCATCTATGGCCATTTCCCGCTCGAATTAGCTCCTGAAAATTCGCACTTTTGCCTGTACGGCATAGTGGACGTTACGAGACGTCGAACGCGCGCTTCCGCAGCTCGAACGGATAAGTTTCAAGCAAATTGTGGTGATTTAAAGGGACCGAAACCTTTGTCAACGGTCTCTTCAACGCTCTACGCTCTCTCGTTGATAGAAAGCAGAGAAATATTGTGCGCAATGAAGAGACCATTGAGAGAGGTAACGCTCCCTTTAAGTGCGAATTGTAACTATTGCCGCGTTATCTGTCGATTTCGCGTTACAGATGAGCGGTTGCGAGTTTATATGAGTTCAGCTTGTCTTGAGCTAATTATCAGGTGTCAAAGTAAATTGTAAACGTACGAATAAAGATACACTGATTCGCTCTGGTCGTACAGAGACGCAATGGATAGAGTACGCGTCCCTCTCGCTCCCCCTTCCATCTCCCTCTCCCCATGCATAGATAGTCTAGACCGTAACTTGCTTGAGCCTGTATCAAATTGCAAAATTTTTCTTCCACAAAAATGTAATTTGGTATGACGAATTCAGTGAACACACTTTTAGAGAGCGCACGCAATGCTGAAGCAGTCACACTGGCAATTTTGGCCTATTTTTTTTCTATTTTCACGACAAAAAAATCAATTTAAAATGCGATCAGAGAAATTTTAAAGTATAAATTCAGTATTCGGCGTAGGCTAGACGGGGGTTAGGTGGCGTTGGTCGCCGGCGCTGCGGTAGGGGAGGTGTGTATGTGCCATGCGTGTCTTTTTTGTATGGAGTGAGTGAAGAGCGATTCACCTTCTCCTCCTCCTCCTCTCTCTCTCCATATATAACCATCTCTCACTGTAACCATATCTCGGATTTACAATAAAAATATTTATGAAAATATTGAGCTATATGAAATAGTAGAGCATGTCCAGTCTCAACAGGAACCATAGACACGAAAAAGTGCAAAACGGCCCCATGTATGGCCATTTCCCGCTCGAATTAGCTCCTGAAAATTCGCACTTTTACCTGTACAGCATAGCGGACGTTACGAGACGTCGAACGCGCGCTTCCGCAGCTCGAACGGATAAGTTTCAAGCAAATTGTGGTGATTTAAGTGCGAATTGTAACGAATGCCGCGTTATCTGTCGATTTCGCGTTACAGATGAGCGGTTGCGAGTTTATATGAGTTCAGCTTGTCTTGAGCTAATTATCAGGTGTCAAAGTAAATTGTAAACGTACGAATAAAGATACACTGATTCGCTCTGGTCGTACAGAGACGCAATGGATAGAGTACGCGTCCCTCTCGCTCCCCCTTCCATCTCCCTCTCCCCATGCATAGATAGTCTAGACCGTAACTTGCTTGAGCCTGTATCAAATTGCAAAATTTTTCTTCCACAAAAATGTAATTTGGTATGACGAATTCAGTGAACACACTTTTAGAGAGCGCACGCAATGCTGATACAGTCACACTGGCAATTTTGGCCTATTTTTTTCTATTTTCACGACAAAAAAATCAATTTATAATGCGATCAGAGAAATTTTAAAGTATAAATTCAGTATTCGGCGTAGGCTAGACGGGGGTTAGGTGGCGTTGGTCGCCGGCGCTGCGGTAGGGGAGGTGTGTATGTGCCATGCGTGTCTTTTTTGTATGGAGTGAGTGAAGAGCGATTCACCTTCTCCTCCTCCTCCTCTCTCTCTATATATATCCATCTCTCACTGTAACCATATCTCGGATTTATATATATATTTTATCTACGCCCGAGAGCGCAACGAGAAACAATTAGAAAATACGAGTGAAACATAATGATACATGATGATAATGACTCTCATAAATACTATGGTGAATAAAAGGGGGTGGGGGGGGGGTGCATAAGGTAAGAAATATATAGAGATCAATCAATCAGGCAAACTGGGCTCATCTTGTCATCGTCTGGTCTTTCTCTCATGGTGGGAGTGAGAGTAGGAGGAATTAACCGAGGAAGAGGACTCGGTGACCAGGTTGACTCTGCTCCGAGAACCAGATGCTAGATTGCTAATGGGTATGGGTGGTGCTGAATTAAAGATATATTCTAGAGGGAGAAGGGGATGAATGCTATGACAAGGGGATAAATATAGATGTGCAACTATTAATGAAGATATTGATGCAATTATCGATAAACGGTAAACTTGGACAAATCTAATTGTGATAATCTATTTTTGTATACATTTAAACTAGGTGAGCAATGTACATGAGATGGCAATTCACTTAATTATCTAGCTACTCTTCTAGAAAAACAATTGAATCGTGGAGTTGATCTAGTGAACTCAACATGTATTCCGAAAGTATGTGATCTATCTCTGAGGGGTCTAAATGTAAAGAATCTATTTCTATCTAGAACTGTATCGCCATTCATAATCCTACGGGCGAAAACTAAGTCAGTGATGACTCTCCTCTCATAAAGCGCTTGAAGACCAAGAATAGACAGACGATTTGAGTAGGAAGGAAGACCAAGAGGATAAGAAGGAGATGGATAGCAACGATAGAATAGAATTCGAGTGAATTGTTCTTGGACCTTCTCTATTTTCTGACTATCTTTCTTAGTATAGGGGTTCCAGAAAGGAGAAGCGAAATCAAGATGAGGAAGAACATAAGTACGGTAACATTTGACTATAATATCAGGATTATTGACAGAAACGGCACGGAGCATTGTGAATAAGGCAGTTTTGGCTTTACAAGTACGGTCATCAATTGAGGCATTTCTGAGGAGAGAGGGGACAATATGGACACCTAGATCACGTTGAGGGGATTGACTATTGAGTATGATATTATTGATTGAATAGGAAGGAGGAGATGAACCAATATGAAGATGAGTGCATTTTGATTCAGAGAGAGAGAGCTGGTTAACAATGGTCCAAGAATGAATACAATTCAAAGCATTTTGTAATTGAGAAACCTTAGATTGGGAAGTATCAGGCGAATAAGAAATGTACAATTTGATATCATCTGCATATGATTTGATGTGTACATCGGGAAATTGAGAGATAATATGGGTGATATCAGAAATATATAAATTAAATAGAATGGGCCCTAGTACAGATCCTTGTGGAACACCAGAGAGAACAGGGAAAGAGTCGGAAAGACAACCATCAAGTCGGACAGAAAAGTGTCTATCAGAAAGGAATGATGTAATCCATTGTAAGAGATTACCATGAATACCATAATGTGTGCATTTGGAAATCAATTTAGAGAAAGGAACAGTATCAAAGGCACGTGAAAAATCTAGAAAGATGACATCTGTGTGTTGTTTACGGGAATGAGCAAGAGACCAATCATTCTCACAATCAATAATATTTGTGAGAACAGAAGCACCGGGACGATAACCATGCTGATAGGGTGGAATAATGTCAAAACGGAACAGGTAAGGGGCAAGTTTTTCCTTGACAAGTCTTTCCATTGTTTTAGAGGCAGGTGAGAGAATGGAGATGGGACGATAGGAGTCTGGGAGTTTGTGATCCTTACCGGGTTTGGGTATTGGAGTAATTAAAGAATGTTTCCAAAGAGAGGGAACAGTGCTGGATAACATACTTATGTTGAAAATATCACATAATGGGAGTGAAAGAGCAAATGCACATTTTCTAAATATAATCTGAGGAATGTTATCATAACCAGTGGAACATGAAGGAGAGAGCTTTTTAAGGGCTTTGTGGACTTCGTGTGGCAAGAATGAAACATTTGATAGGAAAGGAGGAAAAGGATGAGTGGGAATGGAAATAGGGACACCATTATCAAGAGTGAAATGGGATGAGAAACGTGAAGCTAATAAATTGGAAATAGCCTTAAGATCATACAGAATGGAGCCATTGGAAGAAAGTAACTGTTTAGGTGCAGCTGATTTGGGCTTTGTGAGAGATCTAATGTGCCTGTAGAGATCCTTTGATTGTTTCAGCTTTTTATGTTCACAAAATTGGTTCCATTTTTTGATCTGATTCAAAAGATCTTTACTTGACTTTTCATATTGAATACGGACAGAGGGAATATGAATTTTAGAGAAGAGAATGTTTCGGTGGCTTATAAGACGTTGAATATGTGGGGGGATACGAAGCAGTGGTGGGTCGTGGCTGGTGAAAAGGGACAAAGATGTCAATACCTTCTAGAACAATAGATACAAAAGCATTATACATGGAATCAGGGTCAGGTGCAACACAAAATATACTATACCAATCAATGTTCTCTATGTAGGATGAGAATGAATCATAATCTGCGCGTGCAAAGTCTCTGATTAATTTTTGAGTAGGGGGAAGAGAGTGATAATCGATAGAGAAAGATATACCAGAGTGATCAGATGAGGGAAATGCAGGTATTACGGTAGGATCAATTACAGTATTGTTGTCACTAGCAAGTAACCAATCAATACATCGATTATTTCTAGTAGGAGAGCGAATAAGATGAGAAAGAGATGAATTTTCAACGAAAGAAATAAGGGATTTGTCTATGGCCGAAGGGTCATCGGTGAGATTGTCGGAATTGAAATCACCAACTATAAGAACGGGATGAGGAGAAGTGGTAACAATGTCGGATAGGCAATCAATAAGGGATTCAGTTAGAGAAATACTTGTAGCGACTTGTCGCTACCTTCATTCATAATTAGTTCACTCTTCAATAATACTATTCAAATTGGTATAATCCAATTATCTATCATTCATATGTTCATGCCACTAGTATATAAGACCATTCCATCCTCGACCAATTCACTGTTCAGTTCAACGTCAACAAAGTTCAGTCGATTCCAATATCCATCCCCCTCATTTCAATCCCATATAAACCCCAACTCTCCCCAAACCTACTACCATCCCCTTAAATTGTCTCTATATAATAAAGAGTTCAATTATAACCCTTGTATTACACACTACCATTGTACCAATAAAGGGCAAGGGTAGTCGTCCTCCGTTGTATACCATAGTCAGACAACACTCCCGTCGGGAGTCGTTACATGGTGCACGGTCAAATCATTCAAGTCCCGCGTGGCAGCAAGCATTCTATCAAACATACAAATCACCTCAACTTAAATTCAACTCAATTATTCAAATCCAAATTTCATTCAAAACTATTCAAAGCACCACAATCAAACTTCAATCTATTAATCCAAATTTCATTTCATCCAATCAATTCAATCAATCCAAATTCATCATGAGTGAACATAATCACACAACTTCTACTCAAAGTTCTCAGTCACATGCTAGTCCAACTCGACCTCCACGAAGGCGAGATAATATAGACCACCCATCAATGGATAGTATCATAAATTCAATTCGTAAAACACAACAAACTATTCCTCGTTTAGAATGTCTACTGATTGGAGTTGACACTTATGAGGAACTCAGACCGCTTCGTAGTGAAGCTCATCAAACAATCTCAAAACTCAATCAACTTCTCGATGAGTTCAATACACACTGAGAGCAAACTTACCTGGCAAATCGTTACCCCGATACACTTTCCTGGCAAATGATTACCCCAAATGGTGAATTCAGCCGTTGAATAATTCACCATTTGGGGTAATCGTTTGCCAGGAAAGTGTATCGGGGTAACGATTTGCCAGGTAAGTTTGCTCTCAGTGCAGTAACATCTCAATCAACTTCCAATTCAAACAAATCTACAATGGAAGTCTCAAATATCCCGCATTCAATATGGAAAGAGGAGGTGAACACTCATGTCAAATGGTTAATCCATGAATTAAAAGATTCAATCAAACTGGGTGAAGATTCAGTAGTGCTTAATAAACTATTCAGCACCCCACAAAGACACATTGATCGTAATGACACCATCCAGTACACACATGGGAGATGTCAACCTTCTCTACCTTCACTTCCCCCAATTGATATTCAATCATTCCAAGAAAATGACCGATCTCAATATCGATCATTCAACACTCTGTCCAATACTATTCATAAAGACGAGACTGATTCAAATAGTCCGTCCATCAATTCAAATCATCCTCATTCCATGAATGATAAACCAATGGATTTTCTCCCAAATGGTCTCCAACATCACTCATGTGACCACGGAAATATCATTGGAGGTTCATCGAAATCAATCAACAACACTGATCAGACTCTCAATTGTAATAATATTACAATAACACATGATCAACCTACTAGTAATCATCATTCATTCCACCAAAAGGTGGTTGCATTAGATCCAGAAGAATATGTTGATTCTATACTAGACACTCAATCTTGTCAACAAGACGAAACAATCATGGAAAATCCTATCATGAACTCCATTCAGAAAACTGATCAAAAGTACATCTCTCATATTGATCCATCTCATACTATTAATCCCGTCATTGATTCAGAAACTCAATCAAATCATACCCTTGCTAAGGCATGTGTGATAAGAGAAGATCAGAGTGATTTCTATAAATCAGTCGCTATCAAAGAAGATAAAGCTACGTGCCCTCGTGAATTCAAAGATCATACTCTATCTCCTTTACGAGCACTAGAAACTCATAATCATCTCTGTCATTCTAATATGATTCTCAATGAAATCTCAAATTCACAGATAGCATTATCATATTATCAGACACCAGTCTCTGATTTCGTTGAGGCGGGAGGAAGTCATCCTTCCTTCAAGTTAATCAGTCAAACCAGTAATTATCTACATCCTACTTATTCAATCAAGACAGATCATCCAGATCATCATCAATTCTTCTTGTTCATATTCCAACCAATTACAAATGTGAAAAATCCATCCCATATCAATTTCCTCCCTATGGGAAAACTCCCATATCTCATGCTATCAATTCTACTGCTGTTCCATCAATTTCTCAATTTATTCTTATTTATATTTCAGCCAAATTCAGAGGCCAGCAACCCATCCGATGCCAATCTACTCGTCATAAGAAGACACACTATCTGCATCTACAATAATTCCCTACGTCCCCAATTCCTCTTTCTACGCCCGGAGTGTAGCGACTTGTCGCTACCTTCATTCATAATTAGTTCACTCTTCAATAATACTATTCAAATTGGTATAATCCAATTATCTATCATTCATATGTTCATGCCACTAGTATATAAGACCATTCCATCCTCGACCAATTCACTGTTCAGTTCAACGTCAACAAAGTTCAGTCGATTCCAATATCCATCCCCCTCATTTCAATCCCATATAAACCCCAACTCTCCCCAAACCTACTACCATCCCCTTAAATTGTCTCTATATAATAAAGAGTTCAATTATAACCCTTGTATTACACACTACCATTGTACCAATAAAGGGCAAGGGTAGTCGTCCTCCGTTGTATACCATAGTCAGACAACACTCCCGTCGGGAGTCGTTACAATACTATAGTTGGGGGGACGGTAGGCAACACAAATACGGATGGACATTGAGGAGGGCGTAAGCAGATCAATAGAAAGAACTTCTAGACTAACATCAATAGATTGAATGAGGGAATAGTGGAAGTGATCACGAATGAAGATGATAATACCACCACCGCGACGATTGGATCGATCACGGCGGATTACAAGGTACGGTAAGTTACCAATAAGAAGAGAAGATATTATACGACTATTCAACCAGGTTTCTGTGAAAATTATAATATCGGGCTTTTCAACTTTGAGCACTTGATGTAGGGCCGGGAGCTTATTGACAAGAGATCGGGCATTGTAATAGAGACAAGAGATTGATGTAGATGGTCGGGAGGAATAACCTAGTTTGGGAAATTGAATGAAGACTTTGTTATAGGAGTGTTCAAGCGGGATCGAGGGTGAGACTGTTTGTATTCGTTAACCTTTGACTTCTCCATCAGAATTCCCGCATAGATGACCCATGATCCACCACCCGCGTTCAGTCTCTTCTTCTCCTGTCTCAACCCATACTGAATCTCACGATCAGCAGCGGAGAGAGAAGGACGGATACGAATCGACTTGAACTCAGGGGCGGAACATACGTCGCGAGACTTCCTCAGGAGTGTCTTCTGTGCCGACGAGCAAGGAAGGACAACCTTCAACAGTCTGGGCCGAGGAGAGGACTGACCAGGGAGGGCGTCCTTCCTCTGACTCATCCTGAAGATGGCCGCAGGCCTAACCTCAACATCGGCGGCGTCCAGCATGGCTACGACATTCTTCCAGTCCTCCTCTACCCTCTGACTAGCCCTCTTAGCCGTCGACTCCGGGAGATTCTCAACAACAATTGATCTCTCCCTTTTCTCCCTCTCAATAGGACACTCCTTTGGTAGAAATGACTCACGAGTGTAGGAGAGGAGTCTCAGGCAAGAAGACAAAGCCAGGAACAGGGGATTCTCCTTTTCCTTCTCCACATTCGCCTCCAGGTACGTCTTAAGGTATTTACAATAAAAATATTTATGAAAATATTGAGCTATATGAAATAGTAGAGCATGTCCAGTCTCACCAGCAACCATAGTCACGAAAAAGTGCGAAACGGTCCCATGTATGGCCATTTCCCGTTCGAATTAGCTCCTGAAAATTCGCACTTTTACCTGTACGGCATAGCGGACGTTACGAGACGTCGAACGCGCGCTTCCGCAGCTCGAACGGATAAGTTTCAAGCAAATTGTGGTGATTTAAGTGCAAATTGTAACGATTGCCGCGTTATCTGTCGATTTCGCGTTACAGATGAGCGGTTGTGAGTTTATATGAGTTCAGCTTGTCTTGAGCTAATTATCAGGTGTCAAAGTAAATTGTAAACGTACGAATAAAGATACACTGATTCGCTCTGGTCGTACAGAGACGCAATGGATAGAGTACGCGTCCCTCTCGCTCCCCCTTCCCTCTCCCTCTCCCCATGCATAGATAGTCTAGACCGTAACTTGCTTGAGCCTGTATCAAATTGCAAACTTTTTTCTTCCACAAAAATGTAATTTGGTATGACAAATTCAGTGAACACACTTTTAGAGAGCGCACGCAACGCTGAAACAGTCATACTGGCAATTTTGGCCCATTTTTTCTATTTTCACGAGAAAAAAACAATCAATTTAAAATCCGATCAGGGAAATTTTAAAGTATAAATTCAGTATTCGGCGTAGGCTAGACGGGTTAGGTGGCGTTGGTCGCCGTCGCGGCGGTAGGGGAGGTGTGTATGTGTCTTTTGTGTATGTGAGTGAAGAGCGATTCACCTTCTCCTCCTCCTCCTCTCTCTCTCCATATATAACCATCTCTCACTGTAACCATATCTCGGATTTACAATAAAAATATTTATGAAAATATTGAGCTATATGAAATAGTAGAGCATGTCCAGTCTCACCAGCAACCATAGTCACGAAAAAGTGCGAAACGGTCCCATCTATGGCCATTTCCCGCTCGAATTAGCTCCTGAAAATTCGCACTTTTACCTGTACGGCATAGTGGACGTTACGAGACGTCGAACGCGCGCTTCCGCAGCTCGAACGGATAAGTTTCAAGCAAATTGTGGTGATTTAAAGGGACCGAAACCTTTGTCAACGGTCTCTTCAACGCTCTACGCTCTCTCGTTGATAGAAAGCAGAGAAATATTGTGCGCAATGAAGAGACCATTGAGAGAGGTAACGCTCCCTTTAAGTGCGAATTGTAACGATTGCCGCGTTATCTGTCGATTTCGCGTTACAGATGAGCGGTTGCGAGTTTATATGAGTTCAGCTTGTCTTGAGCTAATTATCAGGTGTCAAAGTAAATTGTAAACGTACGAATAAAGATACACTGATTCGCTCTGGTCGTACAGAGACGCAATGGATAGAGTACGCGTCCCTCTCGCTCCCCCTTCCATCTCCCTCTCCCCATGCATAGATAGTCTAGACCGTAACTTGCTTGAGCCTGTATCAAATTGCAAAATTTTTCTTCCACAAAAATGTAATTTGGTATGACGAATTCAGTGAACACACTTTTAGAGAGCGCACGCAATGCTGAAGCAGTCACACTGGCAATTTTGGCCTATTTTTTTTCTATTTTCACGACAAAAAAATCAATTTAAAATGCGATCAGAGAAATTTTAAAGTATAAATTCAGTATTCGGCGTAGGCTAGACGGGGGTTAGGTGGCGTTGGTCGCCGGCGCTGCGGTAGGGGAGGCGTGTATGTGCCATGCGTGTCTTTTTTGTATGGAGTGAGTGAAGAGCGATTCACCTTCTCCTCCTCCTCCTCTCTCTCTCCATATATAACCATCTCTCACTGTAACCATATCTCGGATTTACAATAAAAATATTTATGAAAATATTGAGCTATATGAAATAGTAGAGCATGTCCAGTCTCAACAGGAACCATAGACACGAAAAAGTGCAAAACGGCCCCATGTATGGCCATTTCCCGTTCGAATTAGCTCCTGAAAATTCGCACTTTTACCTGTACGGCATAGCGGACGTTACGAGACGTCGAACGCGCGCTTCCGCAGCTCGAACGGATAAGTTTCAAGCAAATTGTGGTGATTTAAGTGCAAATTGTAACGATTGCCGCGTTATCTGTCGATTTCGCGTTACAGATGAGCGGTTGTGAGTTTATATGAGTTCAGCTTGTCTTGAGCTAATTATCAGGTGTCAAAGTAAATTGTAAACGTACGAATAAAGATACACTGATTCGCTCTGGTCGTACAGAGACGCAATGGATAGAGTACGCGTCCCTCTCGCTCCCCCTTCCCTCTCCCTCTCCCCATGCATAGATAGTCTAGACCGTAACTTGCTTGAGCCTGTATCAAATTGCAAACTTTTTTCTTCCACAAAAATGTAATTTGGTATGACAAATTCAGTGAACACACTTTTAGAGAGCGCACGCAACGCTGAAACAGTCATACTGGCAATTTTGGCCCATTTTTTCTATTTTCACGAGAAAAAAACAATCAATTTAAAATCCGATCAGGGAAATTTTAAAGTATAAATTCAGTATTCGGCGTAGGCTAGACGGGTTAGGTGGCGTTGGTCGCCGTCGCGGCGGTAGGGGAGGTGTGTATGTGTCTTTTGTGTATGTGAGTGAAGAGCGATTCACCTTCTCCTCCTCCTCCTCTCTCTCTCCATATATAACCATCTCTCACTGTAACCATATCTCGGATTTACAATAAAAATATTTATGAAAATATTGAGCTATATGAAATAGTAGAGCATGTCCAGTCTCACCAGCAACCATAGTCACGAAAAAGTGCGAAACGGTCCCATCTATGGCCATTTCCTGCTCGAATTAGCTCCTGAAAATTCGCACTTTTACCTGTACGGCATAGTGGACGTTACGAGACGTCGAACGCGCGCTTCCGCAGCTCGAACGGATAAGTTTCAAGCAAATTGTGGTGATTTAAAGGGACCGAAACCTTTGTCAACGGTCTCTTCAACGCTCTACGCTCTCTCGTTGATAGAAAGCAGAGAAATATTGTGCGCAATGAAGAGACCATTGAGAGAGGTAACGCTCCCTTTAAGTGCGAATTGTAACGATTGCCGCGTTATCTGTCGATTTCGCGTTACAGATGAGCGGTTGCGAGTTTATATGAGTTCAGCTTGTCTTGAGCTAATTATCAGGTGTCAAAGTAAATTGTAAACGTACGAATAAAGATACACTGATTCGCTCTGGTCGTACAGAGACGCAATGGATAGAGTACGCGTCCCTCTCGCTCCCCCTTCCATCTCCCTCTCCCCATGCATAGATAGTCTAGACCGTAACTTGCTTGAGCCTGTATCAAATTGCAAAATTTTTCTTCCACAAAAATGTAATTTGGTATGACGAATTCAGTGAACACACTTTTAGAGAGCGCACGCAATGCTGAAGCAGTCACACTGGCAATTTTGGCCTATTTTTTTTCTATTTTCACGACAAAAAAATCAATTTAAAATGCGATCAGAGAAATTTTAAAGTATAAATTCAGTATTCGGCGTAGGCTAGACGGGGGTTAGGTGGCGTTGGTCGCCGGCGCTGCGGTAGGGGAGGTGTGTATGTGCCATGCGTGTCTTTTTTGTATGGAGTGAGTGAAGAGCGATTCACCTTCTCCTCCTCCTCCTCTCTCTCTCCATATATAACCATCTCTCACTGTAACCATATCTCGGATTTACAATAAAAATATTTATGAAAATATTGAGCTATATGAAATAGTAGAGCATGTCCAGTCTCAACAGGAACCATAGACACGAAAAAGTGCAAAACGGCCCCATGTATGGCCATTTCCCGCTCGAATTAGCTCCTGAAAATTCGCACTTTTACCTGTACAGCATAGCGGACGTTACGAGACGTCGAACGCGCGCTTCCGCAGCTCGAACGGATAAGTTTCAAGCAAATTGTGGTGATTTAAGTGCGAATTGTATCGATTGCCGCGTTATCTGTCGATTTCGCGTTACAGATGAGCGGTTGTGAGTTTATATGAGTTCAGCTTGTCTTGAGCTAATTATCAGGTGTCAAAGTAAATTGTAAACGTACGAATAAAGATACACTGATTCGCTCTGGTCGTACAGAGACGCAATGGATAGAGTACGCGTTCCTCTCGCTCCCCCTTCCATCTCCCTCTCCCCATGCATAGATAGTCTAGACCGTAACTTGCTTGAGCCTGTATCAAATTGCAAACTTTTTTCTTCCACAAAAATGTAATTTGGTATGACGAATTCAGTGAAAACACTTTTAGAGAGCGCACGCAACGCTGAAACAGTCATACTGGCAATTTTGGCCCATTTTTTCTATTTTCACGAGAAAAAAACAATCAATTTAAAATCCGATCAGGGAAATTTTAAAGTATAAATTCAGTATTCGGCGTAGGCTAGACGGGTTAGGTGGCGTTGGTCGCCGTTGCGGCGGTAGGGGAGGTGTGTATGTGTCTTTTGTGTATGTGAGTAAAGAGCGATTCCCCTCCTCCTCCTCCTCCTCCTCCTCCTCTCTCTCTCCATATATATCCATCTCTCACTGTAACCATATCTCGGATTTACAATAAAAATATTTATGAAAATATTGAGCTATATGAAATAGTAGAGCATGTCCAGTCTCAACAGGAACCATAGACACGAAAAAGTGCAAAACGGCCCCATGTATGGCCATTTCCCGCTCGAATTAGCTCCTGAAAATTCGCACTTTTACCTGTACAGCATAGCGGACGTTACGAGACGTCGAACGCGCGCTTCCGCAGCTCGAACGGATAAGTTTCAAGCAAATTGTGGTGATTTAAGTGCGAATTGTAACGATTGCCGCGTTATCTGACGATTTATCGTTACAGATGAGCGGTTGTGAGTTTATATGAGTTCAGCTTATCTTGAGCTAATTATCAGGTGTCAAAGTAAATTGTAAACGTACGAATAAAGATACACTGATTCGCTCTGGTCGTACAGATAGAGTACGCGTCCCTCTCGCTCCCCCTTCCCTCTCCCTCTCCCCATGCATAGATAGTCTAGACCGTAACTTGCTTGAGCCTGTATCAAATTGCAATCTTTTTTTTTCCACAAAAATGTAATTTGGTATGACGAATTCAGTGAACACACTTTTAGAGAGCGCACGCAATGCTGAACTAGTCACACTGGCAATTTTGGCCTATTTTTTTCTATTTTCACGACAAAAAAATCAATTTAAAATGCGATCAGAGAAATTTTAAAGTATAAATTCAGTATTCGGCGTAGGCTAGACGGGGGTTAGGTGGCGTTGGTCGCCGGCGCTGCGGTAGGGGAGGTGTGTATGTGCCATGCGTGTCTTTTTTGTATGGAGTGAGTGAAGAGCGATTCACCTTCTCCTCCTCCTCCTCTCTCTCTCCATATATAACCATCTCTCACTGTAACCATATCTCGGATTTACAATAAAAATATTTATGAAAATATTGAGCTATATGAAATAGTAGAGCATGTCCAGTCTCAACAGGAACCATAGACACGAAAAAGTGCAAAACGGCCCCATGTATGGCCATTTCCCGCTCGAATTAGCTCCTGAAAATTCGCACTTTTACCTGTACAGCATAGCGGACGTTACGAGACGTCGAACGCGCGCTTCCGCAGCTCGAACGGATAAGTTTCAAGCAAATTGTGGTGATTTAAGTGCGAATTGTAACGAATGCCGCGTTATCTGTCGATTTCGCGTTACAGATGAGCGGTTGCGAGTTTATATGAGTTCAGCTTGTCTTGAGCTAATTATCAGGTGTCAAATTAAATTGTAAACGTACGAATAAAGATACACTGATTCGCTCTGGTCGTACAGAGACGTAATGGATAGAGTACGCGTCCCTCTCGCTCCCCCTTCCCTCTCCCTCTCCCCATGCATAGAGTGTCTAGACCGCAACTTGCTTGAGCCTGTATCAAATTGCAAACTTTTTTCTTCCACAAAAATGTAATTTGGTATGACGAATTCAGTGAACACACTTTTAGAGAGCGCATGCAATGCTGAACTAGTCACACTGGCAATTTTGGCCTATTTTTTTCTATTTTCACGACAAAAAAAATCAATTTAAAATGCGATCAGAGAAGTTTTAAAGTATAAATTCAGTATTCGGCGTAGGCTAGACGGGGGTTAGGTGGCGTTGGTCGCCGGCGCTGCGGTAGGGGAGGTGTGTATGTGCCATGCGTGTCTTTTTTGTATGGAGTGAGTGAAGAGCGATTCACCTTCTCCTCCTCCTCCTCTCTCTCTCCATATATATCCATCTCTCACTGTAACCATATCTCGGATTTACAATAAAAATATTTATGAAAATATTGAGCTATATGAAATAGTAGAGCATGTCCAGTCTCAACAGGAACCATAGACACGAAAAAGTGCAAAACGGCCCCATGTATGGCCATTTCCCGCTCGAATTAGCTCCTGAAAATTCGCACTTTTACCTGTACAGCATAGCGGACGTTACGAGACGTCGAACGCGCGCTTCCGCAGCTCGAACGGATAAGTTTCAAGCAAATTGTGGTGATTTAAGTGCGAATTGTAACGATTGCCGCGTTATCTGACGATTTCGCGTTACAGATGAGCGGTTGTGAGTTTATATGAGTTCAGCTTGTCTTGAGCTAATTATCAGGTGTCAAAGTAAATTGTAAACGTACGAATAAAGATACACTGATTCGCTCTGGTTGTACAGGGACGCAATGGATAGAGTACGCGTCCCTCTCGCTCCCCCTTCCCTCTCCCTCTCCCCATGCATAGATAGTCTAGACCGTAACTTGCTTGAGCCTGTATCAAATTGCAAACTTTTTTCTTCCACAAAAATGTAATTTGGTATGACGAATTCAGTGAACACACTTTTAGAGAGCGCATGCAATGCTGAACTAGTCACACTGGCAATTTTGGCCTATTTTTTTCTATTTTCACGACAAAAAAAATCAATTTAAAATGCGATCAGAGAAGTTTTAAAGTATAAATTCAGTATTCGGCGTAGGCTAGACGGGGGTTAGGTGGCGTTGGTCGCCGGCGCTGCGGTAGGGGAGGTGTGTATGTGCCATGCGTGTCTTTTTTGTATGGAGTGAGTGAAGAGCGATTCACCTTCTCCTCCTCCTCCTCTCTCTCTCCATATATATCCATCTCTCACTGTAACCATATCTCGGATTTACAATAAAAATATTTATGAAAATATTGAGCTATATGAAATAGTAGAGCATGTCCAGTCTCAACAGGAACCATAGACACGAAAAAGTGCAAAACGGCCCCATGTATGGCCATTTCCCGCTCGAATTAGCTCCTGAAAATTCGCACTTTTACCTGTACAGCATAGCGGACGTTACGAGACGTCGAACGCGCGCTTCCGCAGCTCGAACGGATATGTTTCAAGCAAATTGTGGTGATTTAAGTGCGAATTGTAACGATTGCCGCGTTATCTGACGATTTCGCGTTACAGATGAGCGGTTGTGAGTTTATATGAGTTCAGCTTGTCTTGAGCTAATTATCAGGTGTCAAAGTAAATTGTAAACGTACGAATAAAGATACACTGATTCGCTCTGGTTGTACAGGGACGCAATGGATAGAGTACGCGTCCCTCTCGCTCCCCCTTCCCTCTCCCTCTCCCCATGCATAGATAGTCTAGACCGTAACTTGCTTGAGCCTGTATCAAATTGCAAACTTTTTTCTTCCACAAAAATGTAATTTGGTATGACGAATTCAGTGAACACACTTTTAGAGAGCGCATGCAATGCTGAACTAGTCACACTGGCAATTTTGGCCTATTTTTTTCTATTTTCACGACAAAAAAAATCAATTTAAAATGCGATCAGAGAAGTTTTAATGTATAAATTCAGTATTCGGCGTAGGCTAGACGGGGGTTAGGTGGCGTTGGTCGCCGGCGCTGCGGTAGGGGAGGTGTGTATGTGCCATGCGTGTCTTTTTTGTATGGAGTGAGTGAAGAGCGATTCACCTTCTCCTCCTCCTCCTCTCTCTCTCCATATATATCCATCTCTCACTGTAACCATATCTCGGATTTACAATAAAAATATTTATGAAAATATTGAGCTATATGAAATAGTAGAGCATGTCCAGTCTCAACAGGAACCATAGACACGAAAAAGTGCAAAACGACCCCATGTATGGCCATTTCCCGCTCGAATTAGCTCCTGAAAATTCGCACTTTTACCTGTACAGCATAGCGGACGTTACGAGACGTCGAACGCGCGCTTCCGCAGCTCGAACGGATAAGTTTCAAGCAAATTGTGGTGATTTAAGTGCAAATTGTAACGATTGCCGCGTTATCTGTCGATTTCGCGTTACAGATGAGCGGTTGCGAGTTTATATGAGTTCAGCTTGTCTTGAGCTAATTATCAGGTGTCAAAGTAAATTGTAAACGTACGAATAAAGATACACTGATTCGCTCTGGTCGTACAGAGACGTAATGGATAGAGTACGCGTCCCTCTCGCTCCCCCTTCCCTCTCCCTCTCCCCATGCATAGAGTGTCTAGACCGCAACTTGCTTGAGCCTGTATCAAATTGCAAACTTTTTTCTTCCACAAAAATGTAATTTGGTATGACGAATTCAGTGAACACACTTTTAGAGAGCGCATGCAATGCTGAACTAGTCACACTGGCAATTTTGGCCTATTTTTTTCTATTTTCACGACAAAAAAAATCAATTTAAAATGCGATCAGAGAAGTTTTAAAGTATAAATTCAGTATTCGGCGTAGGCTAGACGGGGGTTAGGTGGCGTTGGTCGCCGGCGCTGCGGTAGGGGAGGTGTGTATGTGCCATGCGTGTCTTTTTTGTATGGAGTGAGTGAAGAGCGATTCACCTTCTCCTCCTCCTCCTCTCTCTCTCCATATATATCCATCTCTCACTGTAACCATATCTCGGATTTACAATAAAAATATTTATGAAAATATTGAGCTATATGAAATAGTAGAGCATGTCCAGTCTCAACAGGAACCATAGACACGAAAAAGTGCAAAACGGCCCCATGTATGGCCATTTCCCGCTCGAATTAGCTCCTGAAAATTCGCACTTTTACCTGTACAGCATAGCGGACGTTACGAGACGTCGAACGCGCGCTTCCGCAGCTCGAACGGATAAGTTTCAAGCAAATTGTGGTGATTTAAGTGCGAATTGTAACGATTGCCGCGTTATCTGACGATTTCGCGTTACAGATGAGCGGTTGTGAGTTTATATGAGTTCAGCTTGTCTTGAGCTAATTATCAGGTGTCAAAGTAAATTGTAAACGTACGAATAAAGATACACTGATTCGCTCTGGTTGTACAGGGACGCAATGGATAGAGTACGCGTCCCTCTCGCTCCCCCTTCCCTCTCCCTCTCCCCATGCATAGATAGTCTAGACCGTAACTTGCTTGAGCCTGTATCAAATTGCAAACTTTTTTCTTCCACAAAAATGTAATTTGGTATGACGAATTCAGTGAACACACTTTTAGAGAGCGCATGCAATGCTGAACTAGTCACACTGGCAATTTTGGCCTATTTTTTTCTATTTTCACGACAAAAAAAATCAATTTAAAATGCGATCAGAGAAGTTTTAAAGTATAAATTCAGTATTCGGCGTAGGCTAGACGGGGGTTAGGTGGCGTTGGTCGCCGGCGCTGCGGTAGGGGAGGTGTGTATGTGCCATGCGTGTCTTTTTTGTATGGAGTGAGTGAAGAGCGATTCACCTTCTCCTCCTCCTCCTCTCTCTCTCCATATATATCCATCTCTCACTGTAACCATATCTCGGATTTACAATAAAAATATTTATGAAAATATTGAGCTATATGAAATAGTAGAGCATGTCCAGTCTCAACAGGAACCATAGACACGAAAAAGTGCAAAACGGCCCCATGTATGGCCATTTCCCGCTCGAATTAGCTCCTGAAAATTCGCACTTTTACCTGTACAGCATAGCGGACGTTACGAGACGTCGAACGCGCGCTTCCGCAGCTCGAACGGATAAGTTTCAAGCAAATTGTGGTGATTTAAGTGCGAATTGTAACGATTGCCGCGTTATCTGACGATTTCGCGTTACAGATGAGCGGTTGTGAGTTTATATGAGTTCAGCTTGTCTTGAGCTAATTATCAGGTGTCAAAGTAAATTGTAAACGTACGAATAAAGATACACTGATTCGCTCTGGTTGTACAGGGACGCAATGGATAGAGTACGCGTCCCTCTCGCTCCCCCTTCCCTCTCCCTCTCCCCATGCATAGATAGTCTAGACCGTAACTTGCTTGAGCCTGTATCAAATTGCAAACTTTTTTCTTCCACAAAAATGTAATTTGGTATGACGAATTCAGTGAACACACTTTTAGAGAGCGCATGCAATGCTGAACTAGTCACACTGGCAATTTTGGCCTATTTTTTTCTATTTTCACGACAAAAAAAATCAATTTAAAATGCGATCAGAGAAGTTTTAAAGTATAAATTCAGTATTCGGCGTAGGCTAGACGGGGGTTAGGTGGCGTTGGTCGCCGGCGCTGCGGTAGGGGAGGTGTGTATGTGCCATGCGTGTCTTTTTTGTATGGAGTGAGTGAAGAGCGATTCACCTTCTCCTCCTCCTCCTCTCTCTCTCCATATATATCCATCTCTCACTGTAACCATATCTCGGATTTACAATAAAAATATTTATGAAAATATTGAGCTATATGAAATAGTAGAGCATGTCCAGTCTCAACAGGAACCATAGACACGAAAAAGTGCAAAACGGCCCCATGTATGGCCATTTCCCGCTCGAATTAGCTCCTGAAAATTCGCACTTTTACCTGTACAGCATAGCGGACGTTACGAGACGTCGAACGCGCGCTTCCGCAGCTCGAACGGATAAGTTTCAAGCAAATTGTGGTGATTTAAGTGCGAATTGTAACGATTGCCGCGTTATCTGACGATTTCGCGTTACAGATGAGCGGTTGTGAGTTTATATGAGTTCAGCTTGTCTTGAGCTAATTATCAGGTGTCAAAGTAAATTGTAAACGTACGAATAAAGATACACTGATTCGCTCTGGTTGTACAGGGACGCAATGGATAGAGTACGCGTCCCTCTCGCTCCCCCTTCCCTCTCCCTCTCCCCATGCATAGATAGTCTAGACCGTAACTTGCTTGAGCCTGTATCAAATTGCAAACTTTTTTCTTCCACAAAAATGTAATTTGGTATGACGAATTCAGTGAACACACTTTTAGAGAGCGCATGCAATGCTGAACTAGTCACACTGGCAATTTTGGCCTATTTTTTTCTATTTTCACGACAAAAAAAATCAATTTAAAATGCGATCAGAGAAGTTTTAAAGTATAAATTCAGTATTCGGCGTAGGCTAGACGGGGGTTAGGTGGCGTTGGTCGCCGGCGCTGCGGTAGGGGAGGTGTGTATGTGCCATGCGTGTCTTTTTTGTATGGAGTGAGTGAAGAGCGATTCACCTTCTCCTCCTCCTCCTCTCTCTCTCCATATATATCCATCTCTCACTGTAACCATATCTCGGATTTACAATAAAAATATTTATGAAAATATTGAGCTATATGAAATAGTAGAGCATGTCCAGTCTCAACAGGAACCATAGACACGAAAAAGTGCAAAACGGCCCCATGTATGGCCATTTCCCGCTCGAATTAGCTCCTGAAAATTCGCACTTTTACCTGTACAGCATAGCGGACGTTACGAGACGTCGAACGCGCGCTTCCGCAGCTCGAACGGATAAGTTTCAAGCAAATTGTGGTGATTTAAGTGCGAATTGTAACGATTGCCGCGTTATCTGACGATTTCGCGTTACAGATGAGCGGTTGTGAGTTTATATGAGTTCAGCTTGTCTTGAGCTAATTATCAGGTGTCAAAGTAAATTGTAAACGTACGAATAAAGATACACTGATTCGCTCTGGTTGTACAGGGACGCAATGGATAGAGTACGCGTCCCTCTCGCTCCCCCTTCCCTCTCCCTCTCCCCATGCATAGATAGTCTAGACCGTAACTTGCTTGAGCCTGTATCAAATTGCAAACTTTTTTCTTCCACAAAAATGTAATTTGGTATGACGAATTCAGTGAACACACTTTTAGAGAGCGCATGCAATGCTGAACTAGTCACACTGGCAATTTTGGCCTATTTTTTTCTATTTTCACGACAAAAAAAATCAATTTAAAATGCGATCAGAGAAGTTTTAAAGTATAAATTCAGTATTCGGCGTAGGCTAGACGTGGGTTAGGTGGCGTTGGTCGCCGGCGCTGCGGTAGGGGAGGTGTGTATGTGCCATGCGTGTCTTTTTTGTATGGAGTGAGTGAAGAGCGATTCACCTTCTCCTCCTCCTCCTCTCTCTCTCCATATATATATATCTCTCACTGTAACCATATCTCGGATTTACAATAAAAATATTTATGAAAATATTGAGCTATATGAAATAGTAGAGCATGCCCAGTCTCAACAGGAACCATAGACACGAAAAAGTGCAAAACGGCCCCATGTATGGCCATTTCCCGCTCGAATTAGCTCCTGAAAATTCGCACTTTTACCTGTACAGCATAGCGGACGTTACGAGACGTCGAACGCGCGCTTCCGCAGCTCGAACGGATAAGTTTCAAGCAAATTGTGGTGATTTAAGTGCGAATTGTAACGATTGCCGCGTTATCTGACGATTTCGCGTTACAGATGAGCGGTTGTGAGTTTATATGAGTTCAGCTTGTCTTGAGCTAATTATCAGGTGTCAAAGTAAATTGTAAACGTACGAATAAAGATACACTGATTCGCTCTGGTTGTACAGGGACGCAATGGATAGAGTACGCGTCCCTCTCGCTCCCCCTTCCCTCTCCCTCTCCCCATGCATAGATAGTCTAGACCGTAACTTGCTTGAGCCTGTATCAAATTGCAAACTTTTTTCTTCCACAAAATTGTAATTTGGTATGACGAATTCAGTGAACACACTTTTAGAGAGCGCACGCAATGCTGAACTAGTCACACTGGCAATTTTGGCCTATTTTTTTCTATTTTAACGACAAAAAATCAATTTAAAATGCGATCAGAGAAATTTTAAAGTATAAATTCAGTATTCGGTGTAGGCTAGACGGGGGTTAAGTGGCGTTGGTCGCCGGCGCTGCGGTAGGGGAGGTGTGTATGTGCCATGCGTGTCTTTTTTTTTATGGAGTGAGTGAAGAGCGATTCACCTTCTCCTCCTCCTCCTCTCTCTCTCCATATATATCCATCTCTCACTGTAACCATATCTCGGATTTACAATAAAAATATTTATGAAAATATTGAGCTATATGAAATAGTAGAGCATGTCCAGTCTCAACAGGAACCATAGACACGAAAAAGTGCAAAACGACCCCATGTATGGCCATTTCCCGCTCGAATTAGCTCCTGAAAATTCGCACTTTTACCTGTACAGCATAGCGGACGTTACGAGACGTCGAACGCGAGCTTCCGCAGCTCGAACGGATAAGTTTCAAGCAAATTGTGGTGATTTAAGTGCGAATTGTAACGATTGCCGCGTTATCTGACGATTTCGCGTTACAGATGAGCGGTTGTGAGTTTATATGAGTTCAGCTTGTCTTGAGCTAATTATCAGGTGTCAAAGTAAATTGTAAACGTACGAATAAAGATACACTGATTCGCTCTGGTTGTACAGGGACGCAATGGATAGAGTACGCGTCCCTCTCGCTCCCCCTTCCCTCTCCCTCTCCCCATGCATAGATAGTCTAGACCGTAACTTGCTTGAGCCTGTATCAAATTGCAAACTTTTTTCTTCCACAAAAATGTAATTTGGTATGACGAATTCAGTGAACACACTTTTAGAGAGCGCATGCAATGCTGAACTAGTCACACTGGCAATTTTGGCCTATTTTTTTCTATTTTCACGACAAAAAAATCAATTTAAAATGCGATCAGAGAAGTTTTAAAGTATAAATTCAGTATTCGGCGTAGGCTAGACGGGGGTTAGGTGGCGTTGGTCGCCGGCGCTGCGGTAGGGGAGGTGTGTATGTGCCATGCGTGTCTTTTTTGTATGGAGTGAGTGAAGAGCGATTCACCTTCTCCTCCTCCTCCTCTCTCTCTCCATATATATCCATCTCTCACTGTAACCATATCTCGGATTTACAATAAAAATATTTATGAAAATATTGAGCTATATGAAATAGTAGAGCATGCCCAGTCTCAACAGGAACCATAGACACGAAAAAGTGCAAAACGACCCCATGTATGGCCATTTCCCGCTCGAATTAGCTCCTGAAAATTCGCACTTTTACCTGTACAGCATAGCGGACGTTACGAGACGTCGAACGCGCGCTTCCGCAGCTCGAACGGATAAGTTTCAAGCAAATTGTGGTGATTTAAGTGCGAATTGTAACGATTGCCGCGTTATCTGTCGATTTCGCGTTACAGATGAGCGGTTGTGAGTTTATATGAGTTCAGCTTGTCTTGAGCTAATTATCAGGTGTCAAAGTAAATTGTAAACGTACGAATAAAGATACACTGATTCGCTCTGGTCGTACAGAGACGTAATGGATAGAGTACGCGTCCCTCTCGCTCCCCCTTCCCTCTCCCTCTCCCCATGCATAGAGTGTCTAGACCGCAACTTGCTTGAGCCTGTATCAAATTGCAAACTTTTTTCTTCCACAAAAATGTAATTTGGTATGACGAATTCAGTGAACACACTTTTAGAGAGCGCATGCAATGCTGAACTAGTCACACTGGCAATTTTGGCCTATTTTTTTCTATTTTCACGACAAAAAAAATCAATTTAAAATGCGATCAGAGAAGTTTTAAAGTATAAATTCAGTATTCGGCGTAGGCTAGACGGGGGTTAGGTGGCATTGGTCGCCGGCGCTGCGGTAGGGGAGGTGTGTATGTGCCATGCGTGTCTTTTTTGTATGGAGTGAGTGAAGAGCGATTCACCTTCTCCTCCTCCTCCTCTCTCTCTCCATATATATCCATCTCTCACTGTAACCATATCTCGGATTTACAATAAAAATATTTATGAAAATATTGAGCTATATGAAATAGTAGAGCATGCCCAGTCTCAACAGGAACCATAGACACGAAAAAGTGCAAAACGGCCCCATGTATGGCCATTTCCCGCTCGAATTAGCTCCTGAAAATTCGCACTTTTACCTGTACAGCATAGCGGACGTTACGAGACGTCGAACGCGCGCTTCCGCAGCTCGAACGGATAAGTTTCAAGCAAATTGTGGTGATTTAAGTGCGAATTGTAACGATTGCCGCGTTATCTGACGATTTCGCGTTACAGATGAGCGGTTGTGAGTTTATATGAGTTCAGCTTGTCTTGAGCTAATTATCAGGTGTCAAAGTAAATTGTAAACGTACGAATAAAGATACACTGATTCGCTCTGGTCGTACAGAGACGCAATGGATAGAGTACGCGTCCCTCTCGCTCCCCCTTCCCTCTCCCTCTCCCCATGCATAGATAGTCTAGACCGTAACTTGCTTGAGCCTGTATCAAATTGCAATCTTTTTTCTTCCACAAAAATGTAATTTGGTATGACGAATTCAGTGAACACACTTTTAGAGAGCGCACGCAATGCTGAACTAGTCACACTGGCAATTTTGGCCTATTTTTTTCTATTTTAACGACAAAAAATCAATTTAAAATGCGATCAGAGAAATTTTAAAGTATAAATTCAGTATTCGGTGTAGGCTAGACGGGGGTTAAGTGGCGTTGGTCGCCGGCGCTGCGGTAGGGGAGGTGTGTATGTGCCATGCGTGTCTTTTTTTTTATGGAGTGAGTGAAGAGCGATTCACCTTCTCCTCCTCCTCCTCTCTCTCTCCATATATATCCATCTCTCACTGTAACCATATCTCGGATTTACAATAAAAATATTTATGAAAATATTGAGCTATATGAAATAGTAGAGCATGTCCAGTCTCAACAGGAACCATAGACACGAAAAAGTGCAAAACGGCCCCATGTATGGCCATTTCCCGCTCGAATTAGCTCCTGAAAATTCGCACTTTTACCTGTACAGCATAGCGGACGTTACGAGACGTCGAACGCGCGCTTCCGCAGCTCGAACGGATAAGTTTCAAGCAAATTGTGGTGATTTAAGTGCGAATTGTAACGATTGCCGCGTTATCTGTCGATTTCGCGTTACAGCTGAGCGGTTGTGAGTTTATATGAGTTCAGCTTGTCTTGAGCTAATCATCAGGTGTCAAAGTAAATTGTAAACGTACGAATAAAGAAACACTGATTCGCTCTGGTCGTACAGAGACGCAATGGATAGAGTACGCGTCCCTCTCGCTCCCCCTTCCCTCTCCCTCTCCCCATGCATAGATAGTCTAGACCGTAACTTGCTTGAGCCTGTATCAAATTGCAAACTTTTTTCTTCCACAAAAATGTAATTTGGTATGACGAATTCAGTGAACACACTTTTAGAGAGCGCACGCAATGCTGAACTAGTCACACTGGCAATTTTGGCCAATTTTTTTCTATTTTAACGACAAAAAAATCAATTTAAAATGCGATCAGAGAAATTTTAAAGTATAAATTCAGTATTCGGTGTAGGCTAGACGGGGGTTAAGTGGCGTTGGTCGCCGGCGCTGCGGTAGGGGAGGTGTGTATGTGCCATGCGTGTCTTTTTTTATGGAGTGAGTGAAGAGCGATTCACCTTCTCCTCCTCCTCCTCTCTCTCTCCATATATATCCATCTCTCACTGTAACCATATCTCGGATTTACAATAAAAATATTTATGAAAATATTGAGCTATATGAAATAGTAGAGCATGTCCAGTCTCAACAGGAACCATAGACACGAAAAAGTGCAAAACGGCCCCATGTATGGCCATTTCCCGCTCGAATTAGCTCCTGAAAATTCGCACTTTTACCTGTACAGCATAGCGGACGTTACGAGACGTCGAACGCGCGCTTCCGCAGCTCGAACGGTTAAGTTTCAAGCAAATTGTGGTGATTTAAGTGCAAATTGTAACGAATGCCGCGTTATCTGTCGATTTCGCGTTACAGATGAGCGGTTGCGAGTTTATATGAGTTCAGCTTGTCTTGAGCTAATTATCAGGTGTCAAAGTAAATTGTAAACGTACGAATAAAGATACACTGATTCGCTCTGGTCGTACAGAGACGTAATGGATAGAGTACGCGTCCCTCTCGCTCCCCCTTCCCTCTCCCTCTCCCCATGCATAGAGTGTCTAGACCGTAACTTGCTTGAGCCTGTATCAAATTGCAAACTTTTTTCTTCCACAAAAATGTAATTTGGTATGACGAATTCAGTGAACACACTTTTAGAGAGCGCATGCAATGCTGAACTAGTCACACTGGCAATTTTGGCCTATTTTTTTCTATTTTCACGACAAAAAAAATCAATTTAAAATGCGATCAGAGAAGTTTTAAAGTATAAATTCAGTATTCGGCGTAGGCTAGACGGGGGTTAGGTGGCGTTGGTCGCCGGCGCTGCGGTAGGGGATTTGTGTATGTGCCATGCGTGTCTTTTTTGTATGGAGTGAGTGAAGAGCGATTCACCTTCTCCTCCTCCTCCTCTCTCTCTCCATATATATCCATCTCTCACTGTAACCATATCTCGGATTTACAATAAAAATATTTATGAAAATATTGAGCTATATGAAATAGTAGAGCATGTCCAGTCTCAACAGGAACCATAGACACGAAAAAGTGCAAAACGACCCCATGTATGGCCATTTCCCGCTCGAATTAGCTCCTGAAAATTCGCACTTTTACCTGTACAGCATAGCGGACGTTACGAGACGTCGAACGCGCGCTTCCGCAGCTCGAACGGATAAGTTTCAAGCAAATTGTGGTGATTTAAGTGCGAATTGTAACGATTGCCGCGTTATCTGACGATTTCGCGTTACAGATGAGCGGTTGTGAGTTTATATGAGTTCAGCTTGTCTTGAGCTAATTATCAGGTGTCAAAGTAAATTGTAAACGTACGAATAAAGATACACTGATTCGCTCTGGTTGTACAGGGACGCAATGGATAGAGTACGCGTCCCTCTCGCTCCCCCTTCCCTCTCCCTATCCCCATGCATAGATAGTCTAGACCGTAACTTGCTTGAGCCTGTATCAAATTGCAAACTTTTTTTCTTCCACAAAAATGTAATTTGGTATGACGAATTCAGTGAACACACTTTTAGAGAGCGCACGCAATGCTGAACTAGTCACACTGGCAATTTTGGCCTATTTTTTTCTATTTTCACGACAAAAAAAATCAATTTAAAATGCGATCAGAGAAGTTTTAAAGTATAAATTCAGTATTCGGCGTAGGCTAGACGGGGGTTAGGTGGCATTGGTCGCCGGCGCTGCGGTAGGGGAGGTGTGTATGTGCCATGCGTGTCTTTTTTGTATGGAGTGAGTGAAGAGCGATTCACCTTCTCCTCCTCCTCCTCTCTCTCTCCATATATATCCATCTCTCACTGTAACCATATCTCGGATTTACAATAAAAATATTTATGAAAATATTGAGCTATATGAAATAGTAGAGCATGCCCAGTCTCAACAGGAACCATAGACACGAAAAAGTGCAAAACGGCCCCATGTATGGCCATTTCCCGCTCGAATTAGCTCCTGAAAATTCGCACTTTTACCTGTACAGCATAGCGGACGTTACGAGACGTCGAACGCGCGCTTCCGCAGCTCGAACGGATAAGTTTCAAGCAAATTGTGGTGATTTAAGTGCGAATTGTAACGATTGCCGCGTTATCTGACGATTTCGCGTTACAGATGAGCGGTTGTGAGTTTATATGAGTTCAGCTTGTCTTGAGCTAATTATCAGGTGTCAAAGTAAATTGTAAACGTACGAATAAAGATACACTGATTCGCTCTGGTCGTACAGAGACGCAATGGATAGAGTACGCGTCCCTCTCGCTCCCCCTTCCCTCTCCCTCTCCCCATGCATAGATAGTCTAGACCGTAACTTGCTTGAGCCTGTATCAAATTGCAATCTTTTTTCTTCCACAAAAATGTAATTTGGTATGACGAATTCAGTGAACACACTTTTAGAGAGCGCACGCAATGCTGAACTAGTCACACTGGCAATTTTGGCCTATTTTTTTCTATTTTAACGACAAAAAATCAATTTAAAATGCGATCAGAGAAATTTTAAAGTATAAATTCAGTATTCGGTGTAGGCTAGACGGGGGTTAAGTGGCGTTGGTCGCCGGCGCTGCGGTAGGGGAGGTGTGTATGTGCCATGCGTGTCTTTTTTTTTATGGAGTGAGTGAAGAGCGATTCACCTTCTCCTCCTCCTCCTCTCTCTCTCCATATATATCCATCTCTCACTGTAACCATATCTCGGATTTACAATAAAAATATTTATGAAAATATTGAGCTATATGAAATAGTAGAGCATGTCCAGTCTCAACAGGAACCATAGACACGAAAAAGTGCAAAACGGCCCCATGTATGGCCATTTCCCGCTCGAATTAGCTCCTGAAAATTCGCACTTTTACCTGTACAGCATAGCGGACGTTACGAGACGTCGAACGCGCGCTTCCGCAGCTCGAACGGATAAGTTTCAAGCAAATTGTGGTGATTTAAGTGCGAATTGTAACGATTGCCGCGTTATCTGTCGATTTCGCGTTACAGCTGAGCGGTTGTGAGTTTATATGAGTTCAGCTTGTCTTGAGCTAATCATCAGGTGTCAAAGTAAATTGTAAACGTACGAATAAAGAAACACTGATTCGCTCTGGTCGTACAGAGACGCAATGGATAGAGTACGCGTCCCTCTCGCTCCCCCTTCCCTCTCCCTCTCCCCATGCATAGATAGTCTAGACCGTAACTTGCTTGAGCCTGTATCAAATTGCAAACTTTTTTCTTCCACAAAAATGTAATTTGGTATGACGAATTCAGTGAACACACTTATAGAGAGCGCACGCAATGCTGAACTAGTCACACTGGCAATTTTGGCCTATTTTTTTCTATTTTCACGACAAAAAAAATCAATTTAAAATGCGATCAGAGCAGTTTTAAAGTATAAATTCAGTATTCGGCGTAGGCTAGACGGGGGTTAGGTAGCATTGGTCGCCGGCGCTACGGTAGGGGAGGTGTGTATGTGCCATGCGTGTCTTTTTTTATGGAGTGAGTGAAGAGCGATTCACCTTCTCCTCCTCCTCCTCTCTCTCTCCATATATATCCATCTCTCACTGTAACCATATCTCGGATTTACAATAAAAATATTTATGAAAATATTGAGCTATATGAAATAGTAGAGCATGTCCAGTCTCAACAGGAACCATAGACACGAAAAAGTGCAAAACGGCCCCATGTATGGCCATTTCCCGCTCGAATTAGCTCCTGAAAATTCGCACTTTTACCTGTACAGCATAGCGGACGTTACGAGACGTCGAACGCGCGCTTCCGCAGCTCGAACGGTTAAGTTTCAAGCAAATTGTGGTGATTTAAGTGCAAATTGTAACGAATGCCGCGTTATCTGTCGATTTCGCGTTACAGATGAGCGGTTGCGAGTTTATATGAGTTCAGCTTGTCTTGAGCTAATTATCAGGTGTCAAAGTAAATTGTAAACGTACGAATAAAGATACACTGATTCGCTCTGGTCGTACAGAGACGTAATGGATAGAGTACGCGTCCCTCTCGCTCCCCCTTCCCTCTCCCTCTCCCCATGCATAGAGTGTCTAGACCGTAACTTGCTTGAGCCTGTATCAAATTGCAAACTTTTTTCTTCCACAAAAATGTAATTTGGTATGACGAATTCAGTGAACACACTTTTAGAGAGCGCATGCAATGCTGAACTAGTCACACTGGCAATTTTGGCCTATTTTTTTCTATTTTCACGACAAAAAAAATCAATTTAAAATGCGATCAGAGAAGTTTTAAAGTATAAATTCAGTATTCGGCGTAGGCTAGACGGGGGTTAGGTGGCGTTGGTCGCCGGCGCTGCGGTAGGGGATTTGTGTATGTGCCATGCGTGTCTTTTTTGTATGGAGTGAGTGAAGAGCGATTCACCTTCTCCTCCTCCTCCTCTCTCTCTCCATATATATCCATCTCTCACTGTAACCATATCTCGGATTTACAATAAAAATATTTATGAAAATATTGAGCTATATGAAATAGTAGAGCATGTCCAGTCTCAACAGGAACCATAGACACGAAAAAGTGCAAAACGACCCCATGTATGGCCATTTCCCGCTCGAATTAGCTCCTGAAAATTCGCACTTTTACCTGTACAGCATAGCGGACGTTACGAGACGTCGAACGCGCGCTTCCGCAGCTCGAACGGATAAGTTTCAAGCAAATTGTGGTGATTTAAGTGCGAATTGTAACGATTGCCGCGTTATCTGTCGATTTCGCGTTACAGATGAGCGGTTGTGAGTTTATATGAGTTCAGCTTGTCTTGAGCTAATCATCAGGTGTCAAAGTAAATTGTAAACGTACGAATAAAGAAACACTGATTCGCTCTGGTCGTACAGAGACGCAATGGATAGAGTACGCGTCCCTCTCGCTCCCCCTTCCCTCTCCCTCTCCCCATGCATAGATAGTCTAGACCGTAACTTGCTTGAGCCTGTATCAAATTGCAAACTTTTTTCTTCCACAAAAATGTAATTTGGTATGACGAATTCAGTGAACACACTTTTAGAGAGCGCACGCAATGCTGAACTAGTCACACTGGCCATTTTGGCCTATTTTTTTCTATTTTAACGACAAAAAAATCAATTTAAAATGCGATCAGAGAAATTTTAAAGTATAAATTCAGTATTCGGCGTAGGCTAGACGGGGGTTAGGTGGCGTTGGTCGCCGGCGCTGCGGTAGGGGATTTGTGTATGTGCCATGCGTGTCTTTTTTGTATGGAGTGAGTGAAGAGCGATTCACCTTCTCCTCCTCCTCCTCTCTCTCTCCATATATATCCATCTCTCACTGTAACCATATCTCGGATTTACAATAAAAATATTTATGAAAATATTGAGCTATATGAAATAGTAGAGCATGTCCAGTCTCAACAGGAACCATAGACACGAAAAAGTGCAAAACGACCCCATGTATGGCCATTTCCCGCTCGAATTAGCTCCTGAAAATTCGCACTTTTACCTGTACAGCATAGCGGACGTTACGAGACGTCGAACGCGCGCTTCCGCAGCTCGAACGGATAAGTTTCAAGCAAATTGTGGTGATTTAAGTGCAAATTGTAACGATTGCCGCGTTATCTGTCGATTTCGCGTTACAGATGAGCGGTTGTGAGTTTATATGAGTTCAGCTTGTCTTGAGCTAATTATCAGGTGTCAAAGTAAATTGTAAACGTACGAATAAAGATACACTGATTCGCTCTGGTTGTACAGGGACGCAATGGATAGAGTACGCGTCCCTCTCGCTCCCCCTTCCCTCTCCCTCTCCCCATGCATAGATAGTCTAGACCGTAACTTGCTTGAGCCTGTATCAAATTGCAAACTTTTTTCTTCCACAAAAATGTAATTTGGTATGACGAATTCAGTGAACACACTTTTAGAGAGCGCATGCAATGCTGAACTAGTCACACTGGCAATTTTGGCCTATTTTTTTCTATTTTCACGACAAAAAAAATCAATTTAAAATGCGATCAGAGAAGTTTTAAAGTATAAATTCAGTATTCGGCGAAGGCTAGACGGGGGTTAGGTGGCATTGGTCGCCGGCGCTGCGGTAGGGGAGGTGTGTATGTGCCATGCGTGTCTTTTTGTATGGAGTGAGTGAAGAGCGATTCACCTTCTCCTCCTCCTCCTCTCTCTCTCCATATATATCCATCTCTCACTGTAACCATATCTCGGATTTACAATAAAAATATTTATGAAAATATTGAGCTATATGAAATAGTAGAGCATGCCCAGTCTCAACAGGAACCATAGACACGAAAAAGTGCAAAACGGCCCCATGTATGGCCATTTCCCGCTCGAATTAGCTCCTGAAAATTCGCACTTTTACCTGTACAGCATAGCGGACGTTACGAGACGTCGAACGCGCGCTTCCGCAGCTCGAACGGATAAGTTTCAAGCAAATTGTGGTGATTTAAGTGCGAATTGTAACGATTGCCGCGTTATCTGACGATTTCGCGTTACAGATGAGCGGTTGTGAGTTTATATGAGTTCAGCTTGTCTTGAGCTAATTATCAGGTGTCAAAGTAAATTGTAAACGTACGAATAAAGATACACTGATTCGCTCTGGTTGTACAGGGACGCAATGGATAGAGTACGCGTCCCTCTCGCTCCCCCTTCCCTCTCCCTCTCCCCATGCATAGATAGTCTAGACCGTAACTTGCTTGAGCCTGTATCAAATTGCAAACTTTTTTCTTCCACAAAAATGTAATTTGGTATGACGAATTCAGTGAACACACTTTTAGAGAGCGCACGCAATGCTGAACTAGTCACACTGGCAATTTTGGCCTATTTTTTTCTATTTTCACGACAAAAAAAATCAATTTAAAATGCGATCAGAGAAGTTTTAAAGTATAAATTCAGTATTCGGCGTAGGCTAGACGGGGGTTAGGTGGCGTTGGTCGCCGGCGCTGCGGTAGGGGAGGTGTGTATGTGCCATGCGTGTCTTTTTTGTATGGAGTGAGTGAAGAGCGATTCACCTTCTCCTCCTCCTCCTCTCTCTCTCCATATATATCCATCTCTCACTGTAACCATATCTCGGATTTACAATAAAAATATTTATGAAAATATTGAGCTATATGAAATAGTAGAGCATGCCCAGTCTCAACAGGAACCATAGACACGAAAAAGTGCAAAACGGCCCCATGTATGGCCATTTCCCGCTCGAATTAGCTCCTGAAAATTCGCACTTTTACCTGTACAGCATAGCGGACGTTACGAGACGTCGAACGCGCGCTTCCGCAGCTCGAACGGATAAGTTTCAAGCAAATTGTGGTGATTTAAGTGCGAATTGTAACGATTGCCGCGTTATCTGACGATTTCGCGTTACAGATGAGCGGTTGTGAGTTTATATGAGTTCAGCTTGTCTTGAGCTAATTATCAGGTGTCAAAGTAAATTGTAAACGTACGAATAAAGATACACTGATTCGCTCTGGTTGTACAGGGACGCAATGGATAGAGTACGCGTCCCTCTCGCTCCCCCTTCCCTCTCCCTCTCCCCATGCATAGATAGTCTAGACCGTAACTTGCTTGAGCCTGTATCAAATTGCAAACTTTTTTCTTCCACAAAAATGTAATTTGGTATGACGAATTCAGTGAACACACTTTTAGAGAGCGCACGCAATGCTGAACTAGTCACACTGGCAATTTTGGCCTATTTTTTTCTATTTTCACGACAAAAAAAATCAATTTAAAATGCGATCAGAGAAGTTTTAAAGTATAAATTCAGTATTCGGCGTAGGCTAGACGGGGGTTAGGTGGCGTTGGTCGCCGGCGCTGCGGTAGGGGAGGTGTGTATGTGCCATGCGTGTCTTTTTTGTATGGAGTGAGTGAAGAGCGATTCACCTTCTCCTCCTCCTCCTCTCTCTCTCCATATATATCCATCTCTCACTGTAACCATATCTCGGATTTACAATAAAAATATTTATGAAAATATTGAGCTATATGAAATAGTAGAGCATGCCCAGTCTCAACAGGAACCATAGACACGAAAAAGTGCAAAACGGCCCCATGTATGGCCATTTCCCGCTCGAATTAGCTCCTGAAAATTCGCACTTTTACCTGTACAGCATAGCGGACGTTACGAGACGTCGAACGCGCGCTTCCGCAGCTCGAACGGATAAGTTTCAAGCAAATTGTGGTGATTTAAGTGCGAATTGTAACGATTGCCGCGTTATCTGACGATTTCGCGTTACAGATGAGCGGTTGTGAGTTTATATGAGTTCAGCTTGTCTTGAGCTAATTATCAGGTGTCAAAGTAAATTGTAAACGTACGAATAAAGATACACTGATTCGCTCTGGTTGTACAGGGACGCAATGGATAGAGTACGCGTCCCTCTCGCTCCCCCTTCCCTCTCCCTCTCCCCATGCATAGATAGTCTAGACCGTAACTTGCTTGAGCCTGTATCAAATTGCAAACTTTTTTCTTCCACAAAAATGTAATTTGGTATGACGAATTCAGTGAACACACTTTTAGAGAGCGCACGCAATGCTGAACTAGTCACACTGGCAATTTTGGCCTATTTTTTTCTATTTTCACGACAAAAAAAATCAATTTAAAATGCGATCAGAGAAGTTTTAAAGTATAAATTCAGTATTCGGCGTAGGCTAGACGGGGGTTAGGTGGCGTTGGTCGCCGGCGCTGCGGTAGGGGAGGTGTGTATGTGCCATGCGTGTCTTTTTTGTATGGAGTGAGTGAAGAGCGATTCACCTTCTCCTCCTCCTCCTCTCTCTCTCCATATATATCCATCTCTCACTGTAACCATATCTCGGATTTACAATAAAAATATTTATGAAAATATTGAGCTATATGAAATAGTAGAGCATGCCCAGTCTCAACAGGAACCATAGACACGAAAAAGTGCAAAACGGCCCCATGTATGGCCATTTCCCGCTCGAATTAGCTCCTGAAAATTCGCACTTTTACCTGTACAGCATAGCGGACGTTACGAGACGTCGAACGCGCGCTTCCGCAGCTCGAACGGATAAGTTTCAAGCAAATTGTGGTGATTTAAGTGCGAATTGTAACGATTGCCGCGTTATCTGACGATTTCGCGTTACAGATGAGCGGTTGTGAGTTTATATGAGTTCAGCTTGTCTTGAGCTAATTATTAGGTATCAAAGTAAATTGTAAACGTACGAATAAAGATACACTGATTCGCTCTGGTCGTACAGAGACGTAATGGATAGAGTACGCGTCCCTCTCGCTCCCCCTTCCCTCTCCCTCTCCCCATGCATAGAGTGTCTAGACCGCAACTTGCTTGAGCCTGTATCAAATTGCAAACTTTTTTCTTCCACAAAAATGTAATTTGGTATGACGAATTCAGTGAACACACTTTTAGAGAGCGCATGCAATGCTGAACTAGTCACACTGGCAATTTTGGCCTATTTTTTTCTATTTTCACGACAAAAAAAATCAATTTAAAATGCGATCAGAGAAGTTTTAAAGTATTAATTCAGTATTCGGCGTAGGCTAGACGGGGGTTAGGTGGCATTGGTCGCCGGCGCTGCGGTAGGGGAGGTGTGTATGTGCCATGCGTGTCTTTTTTGTATGGAGTGAGTGAAGAGCGATTCACCTTCTCCTCCTCCTCCTCTCTCTCTCTCCATATATATCCATCTCTCACTGTAACCATATCTCGGATTTACAATAAAAATATTTATGAAAATATTGAGCTATATGAAATTGTAGAGCATGCCCAGTCTCAACAGGAACCATAGACACGAAAAAGTGCAAAACGGCCCCATGTATGGCCATTTCCCGCTCGAATTAGCTCCTGAAAATTCGCACTTTTACCTGTACAGCATAGCGGACGTTACGAGACGTCGAACGCGCGCTTCCGCAGCTCGAACGGATAAGTTTCAAGCAAATTGTGGTGATTTAAGTGCGAATTGTAACGATTGCCGCGTTATCTGACGATTTCGCGTTACAGATGAGCGGTTGTGAGTTTATATGAGTTCAGCTTGTCTTGAGCTAATTATCAGGTGTCAAAGTAAATTGTAAACGTACGAATAAAGATACACTGATTCGCTCTGGTTGTACAGGGACGCAATGGATAGAGTACGCGTCCCTCTCGCTCCCCCTTCCCTCTCCCTCTCCCCATGCATAGATAGTCTAGACCGTAACTTGCTTGAGCCTGTATCAAATTGCAAACTTTTTTCTTCCACAAAAATGTAATTTGGTATGACGAATTCAGTGAACACACTTTTAGAGAGCGCACGCAATGCTGAACTAGTCACACTGGCAATTTTGGCCTATTTTTTTCTATTTTCACGACAAAAAAAATCAATTTAAAATGCGATCAGAGAAGTTTTAAAGTATAAATTCAGTATTCGGCGTAGGCTAGACGGGGGTTAGGTGGCGTTGGTCGCCGGCGCTGCGGTAGGGGAGTTGTGTATGTGCCATGCGTGTCTTTTTTGTATGGAGTGAGTGAAGAGCGATTCACCTTCTCCTCCTCCTCCTCTCTCTCTCCATATATATCCATCTCTCACTGTAACCATATCTCGGATTTACAATAAAAATATTTATGAAAATATTGAGCTATATGAAATAGTAGAGCATGCCCAGTCTCAACAGGAACCATAGACACGAAAAAGTGCAATACGGCCCCATGTATGGCCATTTCCCGCTCGAATTAGCTCCTGAAAATTCGCACATTTACCTGTACAGCATAGCGGACGTTACGAGACGTCGAACGCGCGCTTCCGCAGCTCGAACGGATAAGTTTCAAGCAAATTGTGGTGATTTAAGTGCGAATTGTAACGATTGCCGCGTTATCTGACGATTTCGCGTTACAGATGAGCGGTTGTGAGTTTATATGAGTTCAGCTTGTCTTGAGCTAATTATCAGGTGTCAAAGTAAATTGTAAACGTACGAATAAAGATACACTGATTCGCTCTGGTTGTACAGGGACGCAATGGATAGAGTACGCGTCCCTCTCGCTCCCCCTTCCCTCTCCCTCTCCCCATGCATAGATAGTCTAGACCGTAACTTGCTTGAGCCTGTATCAAATTGCAAACTTTTTTCTTCCACAAAAATGTAATTTGGTATGACGAATTCAGTGAACACACTTTTAGAGAGCGCACGCAATGCTGAACTGTGACTACACTGGCAATTTTGGCCTATTTTTTTCTATTTTAACGACAAAAAAATCAATTTAAAATGCGATCAGAGAAATTTTAAAGTATAAATTCAGTATTCGGTGAAGGCTAGACGGGGGTTAAGTGGCGTTGGTCGCCGGCGCTGCGGTAGGGGAGGTGTGTATGTGCCATGCGTGTCTTTTTTTTATGGAGTGAGTGAAGAGCGATTCACCTTCTCCTCCTCCTCCTCTCTCTCCATATATATCCATCTCTCACTGTAACCATATCTCGGATTTACAATAAAAATATTTATGAAAATATTGAGCTATATGAAATAGTAGAGCATGTCCAGTCTCAACAGGAACCATAGACACGAAAAAGTGCAAAACGACCCCATGTATGGCCATTTCCCGCTCGAATTAGCTCCTGAAAATTCGCACATTTACCTGTACAGCATAGCGGACGTTACGAGACGTCGAACGCGCGCTTCCGCAGCTCGAACGGATAAGTTTCAAGCAAATTGTGGTGATTTAAGTGCGAATTGTAACGATTGCCGCGTTATCTGTCGATTTCGCGTTACAGATGAGCGGTTGTGAGTTTATATGAGTTCAGCTTGTCTTGAGCTAATCATCAGGTGTCAAAGTAAATTGTAAACGTACGAATAAAGATACACTGATTCGCTCTGGTCGTACAGAGACGCAATGGATAGAGTACGCGTCCCTCTCGCTCCCCCTTCCCTCTCCCTCTCCCCATGCATAGATAGTCTAGACCGTAACTTGCTTGAGCCTGTATCAAATTGCAAACTTTTTTCTTCCACAAAAATGTAATTTGGTATGACGAATTCAGTGAACACACTTTTAGAGAGCGCACGCAATGCTGAACTAGTCACACTGGCAATTTTGGCCTATTTTTTTCTATTTTAACGACAAAAAAATCAATTTAAAATGCGATCAGAGAAATTTTAAAGTATAAATTCAGTATTCGGTGTAGGCTAGACGGGGGTTAAGTGGCGTTGGTCGCCGGCGCTGCGGTAGGGGAGGTGTGTATGTGCCATGCGTGTCTTTTTTTTTATGGAGTGAGTGAAGAGCGATTCACCTTCTCCTCCTCCTCCTCTCTCTCTCCATATATATCCATCTCTCACTGTAACCATATCTCGGATTTACAATAAAAATATTTATGAAAATATTGAGCTATATGAAATTGTAGAGCATGCCCAGTCTCAACAGGAACCATAGACACGAAAAAGTGCAAAACGGCCCCATGTATGGCCATTTCCCGCTCGAATTAGCTCCTGAAAATTCGCACTTTTACCTGTACAGCATAGCGGACGTTACGAGACGTCGAACGCGCGCTTCCGCAGCTCGAACGGATAAGTTTCAAGCAAATTGTGGTGATTTAAGTGCGAATTGTAACGATTGCCGCGTTATCTGACGATTTCGCGTTACAGATGAGCGGTTGTGAGTTTATATGAGTTCAGCTTGTCTTGAGCTAATTATCAGGTGTCAAAGTAAATTGTAAACGTACGAATAAAGATACACTGATTCGCTCTGGTTGTACAGGGACGCAATGGATAGAGTACGCGTCCCTCTCGCTCCCCCTTCCCTCTCCCTCTCCCCATGCATAGATAGTCTAGACCGTAACTTGCTTGAGCCTGTATCAAATTGCAAACTTTTTTCTTCCACAAAAATGTAATTTGGTATGACGAATTCAGTGAACACACTTTTAGAGAGCGCACGCAATGCTGAACTAGTCACACTGGCAATTTTGGCCTATTTTTTTCTATTTTCACGACAAAAAAAATCAATTTAAAATGCGATCAGAGAAGTTTTAAAGTATAAATTCAGTATTCGGCGTAGGCTAGACGGGGGTTAGGTGGCGTTGGTCGCCGGCGCTGCGGTAGGGGAGTTGTGTATGTGCCATGCGTGTCTTTTTTGTATGGAGTGAGTGAAGAGCGATTCACCTTCTCCTCCTCCTCCTCTCTCTCTCCATATATATCCATCTCTCACTGTAACCATATCTCGGATTTACAATAAAAATATTTATGAAAATATTGAGCTATATGAAATAGTAGAGCATGCCCAGTCTCAACAGGAACCATAGACACGAAAAAGTGCAATACGGCCCCATGTATGGCCATTTCCCGCTCGAATTAGCTCCTGAAAATTCGCACATTTACCTGTACAGCATAGCGGACGTTACGAGACGTCGAACGCGCGCTTCCGCAGCTCGAACGGATAAGTTTCAAGCAAATTGTGGTGATTTAAGTGCGAATTGTAACGATTGCCGCGTTATCTGACGATTTCGCGTTACAGATGAGCGGTTGTGAGTTTATATGAGTTCAGCTTGTCTTGAGCTAATTATCAGGTGTCAAAGTAAATTGTAAACGTACGAATAAAGATACACTGATTCGCTCTGGTTGTACAGGGACGCAATGGATAGAGTACGCGTCCCTCTCGCTCCCCCTTCCCTCTCCCTCTCCCCATGCATAGATAGTCTAGACCGTAACTTGCTTGAGCCTGTATCAAATTGCAAACTTTTTTCTTCCACAAAAATGTAATTTGGTATGACGAATTCAGTGAACACACTTTTAGAGAGCGCACGCAATGCTGAACTGTGACTACACTGGCAATTTTGGCCTATTTTTTTCTATTTTAACGACAAAAAAATCAATTTAAAATGCGATCAGAGAAATTTTAAAGTATAAATTCAGTATTCGGTGAAGGCTAGACGGGGGTTAAGTGGCGTTGGTCGCCGGCGCTGCGGTAGGGGAGGTGTGTATGTGCCATGCGTGTCTTTTTTTTATGGAGTGAGTGAAGAGCGATTCACCTTCTCCTCCTCCTCCTCTCTCTCCATATATATCCATCTCTCACTGTAACCATATCTCGGATTTACAATAAAAATATTTATGAAAATATTGAGCTATATGAAATAGTAGAGCATGTCCAGTCTCAACAGGAACCATAGACACGAAAAAGTGCAAAACGACCCCATGTATGGCCATTTCCCGCTCGAATTAGCTCCTGAAAATTCGCACATTTACCTGTACAGCATAGCGGACGTTACGAGACGTCGAACGCGCGCTTCCGCAGCTCGAACGGATAAGTTTCAAGCAAATTGTGGTGATTTAAGTGCGAATTGTAACGATTGCCGCGTTATCTGTCGATTTCGCGTTACAGATGAGCGGTTGTGAGTTTATATGAGTTCAGCTTGTCTTGAGCTAATCATCAGGTGTCAAAGTAAATTGTAAACGTACGAATAAAGATACACTGATTCGCTCTGGTCGTACAGAGACGCAATGGATAGAGTACGCGTCCCTCTCGCTCCCCCTTCCCTCTCCCTCTCCCCATGCATAGATAGTCTAGACCGTAACTTGCTTGAGCCTGTATCAAATTGCAAACTTTTTTCTTCCACAAAAATGTAATTTGGTATGACGAATTCAGTGAACACACTTTTAGAGAGCGCACGCAATGCTGAACTAGTCACACTGGCAATTTTGGCCTATTTTTTTCTATTTTAACGACAAAAAAATCAATTTAAAATGCGATCAGAGAAATTTTAAAGTATAAATTCAGTATTCGGTGTAGGCTAGACGGGGGTTAAGTGGCGTTGGTCGCCGGCGCTGCGGTAGGGGAGGTGTGTATGTGCCATGCGTGTCTTTTTTTTTATGGAGTGAGTGAAGAGCGATTCACCTTCTCCTCCTCCTCCTCTCTCTCTCCATATATATCCATCTCTCACTGTAACCATATCTCGGATTTACAATAAAAATATTTATGAAAATATTGAGCTATATGAAATAGTAGAGCATGTCCAGTCTCAACAGGAACCATAGACACGAAAAAGTGCAAAACGACCCCATGTATGGCCATTTCCCGCTCGAATTAGCTCCTGAAAATTCGCACTTTTACCTGTACAGCATAGCGGACGTTACGAGACGTCGAACGCGCGCTTCCGCAGCTCGAACGGATAAGTTTCAAGCAAATTGTGGTGATTTAAGTGCGAATTGTAACGATTGCCGCGTTATCTGTCGATTTCGCGTTACAGATGAGCGGTTGTGAGTTTATATGAGTTCAGCTTGTCTTGAGCTAATCATCAGGTGTCAAAGTAAATTGTAAACGTACGAATAAAGAAACACTGATTCGCTCTGGTCGTACAGAGACGCAATGGATAGAGTACGCGTCCCTCTCGCTCCCCCTTCCCTCTCCCTCTCCCCATGCATAGATAGTCTAGACCGTAACTTGCTTGAGCCTGTATCAAATTGCAAACTTTTTTCTTCCACAAAAATGTAATTTGGTATGACGAATTCAGTGAACACACTTTTAGAGAGCGCACGCAATGCTGAACTAGTCACACTGGCAATTTTGGCCTATTTTTTTCTATTTTAACGACAAAAAAATCAATTTAAAATGCGATCAGAGAAATTTTAAAGTATAAATTCAGTATTCGGTGTAGGCTAGACGGGGGTTAAGTGGCGTTGGTCGCCGGCGCAGCGGTAGGGGAGGTGTGTATGTGCCATGCGTGTCTTTTTTTATGGAGTGAGTGAAGAGCGATTCACCTTCTCCTCCTCCTCCTCTCTCTCTCCATATATATCCATCTCTCACTGTAACCATATCTCGGATTTACAATAAAAATATTTATGAAAATATTGAGCTATATGAAATAGTAGAGCATGTCCAGTCTCAACAGGAACCATAGACACGAAAAAGTGCAAAACGACCCCATGTATGGCCATTTCCCGCTCGAATTAGCTCCTGAAAATTCGCACTTTTACCTGTACAGCATAGCGGACGTTACGAGACTTCGAACGCGCGCTTCCGCAGCTCGAACGGATAAGTTTCAAGCAAATTGTGGTGATTTAAGTGCGAATTGTAACGATTGCCGCGTTATCTGTCGATTTCGCGTTACAGATGAGCGGTTGTGAGTTTATATGAGTTCAGCTTGTCTTGAGCTAATCATCAGGTGTCAAAGTAAATTGTAAACGTACGAATAAAGAAACACTGATTCGCTCTGGTCGTACAGAGACGCAATGGATAGAGTACGCGTCCCTCTCGCTCCCCCTTCCCTCTCCCTCTCCCAATGCATAGATAGTCTAGACCGTAACTTGCTTGAGCCTGTATCAAATTGCAAACTTTTTTCTTCCACAAAAATGTAATTTGGTATGACGAATTCAGTGAACACACTTTTAGAGAGCGCACGCAATGCTGAACTAGTCACACTGGCAATTTTGGCCTATTTTTTTCTATTTTCACGACAAAAAAAATCAATTTAAAATGCGATCAGAGAAATTTTAAAGTATAAATTCAGTATTCGGTGTAGGCTAGACGGGGGTTAAGTGGCGTTGGTCGCCGGCGCTGCGGTAGGGGAGGTGTGTATGTGCCATGCGTGTCTTTTTTTATGGAGTGAGTGAAGAGCGATTCACCTTCTCCTCCTCCTCCTCTCTCTCTATATATATATCCATCTCTCACTGTAACCATATCTCGGATTTACAATAAAAATATTTATGAAAATATTGAGCTATATGAAATAGTAGAGCATGTCCAGTCTCAACAGGAACCATAGACACGAAAAAGTGCAAAACGACCCCATGTATGGCCATTTCCCGCTCGAATTAGCTCCTGAAAATTCGCACTTTTACCTGTACAGCATAGCGGACGTTACGAGACGTCGAACGCGCGCTTCCGCAGCTCGAACGGATAAGTTTCAAGCAAATTGTGGTGATTTAAGTGCGAATTGTAACGATTGCCGCGTTATCTGTCGATTTCGCGTTACAGATGAGCGGTTGTGAGTTTATATGAGTTCAGCTTGTCTTGAGCTAATCATCAGGTGTCAAAGTAAATTGTAAACGTACGAATAAAGATACACTGATTCGCTCTGGTCGTACAGAGACGCAATGGATAGAGTACGCGTCCCTCTCGCTCCCCCTTCCCTCTCCTTCTCCCCATGCATAGATAGTCTAGACCGTAACTTGCTTGAGCCTGTATCAAATTGCAAACTTTTTTCTTCCACAAAAATGTAATTTGGTATGACGAATTCAGTGAACACACTTTTAGAGAGCGCACGCAATTCTGAACTAGTCACACTGGCAATTTTGGCCTATTTTTTTCTATTTTAACGACAAAAAAATCAATTTAAAATGCGATCAGAGAAATTTTAAAGTATAAATTCAGTATTCGGTGTAGGCTAGACGGGGGTTAGGTGGCGTTGGTCGCCGCGCTGCCGTAGGGGAGGTGTGTATGTGCCATGCGTGTCTTTTTTGTATGGAGTGAGTGAAGAGCGATTCACCTTCTCCTCCTCCTCCTCTCTCTCTCCATATATATCCATCTCTCACTGTAACCATATCTCGGATTTACAATAAAAATATTTATGAAACTATTGAGCTATATGAAATAGTAGAGCATGTCCAGTCTCAACAGGAACCATAGACACGAAAAAGTGCAAAACGGCCCCATGTATGGCCATTTCCCGCTCGAATTAGCTCCTGAAAATTCGCACTTTTACCTGTACAGCATAGCGGACGTTACGAGACGTCGAACGCGCGCTTCCGCAGCTCGAACGGATAAGTTTCAAGCAAATTGTGGTGATTTAAGTGCGAATTGTAACGATTGCCGCGTTATCTGTCGATTTCGCGTTACAGATGAGCGGTTGTGAGTTTATATGAGTTCAGCTTGTCTTGAGCTAATCATCAGGTGTCAAAGTAAATTGTAAACGTACGAATAAAGAAACACTGATTCGCTCTGGTCGTACAGAGACGCAATGGATAGAGTACGCGTCCCTCTCGCTCCCCCTTCCCTCTCCCTCTCCCCATGCATAGATAGTCTAGACCGTAACTTGCTTGAGCCTGTATCAAATTGCAAACTTTTTTCTTCCACAAAAATGTAATTTGGTATGACGAATTCAGTGAACACACTTTTAGAGAGCGCACGCAATGCTGAACTAGTCACACTGGCAATTTTGGCCTATTTTTTTCTATTTTCACGACAAAAAAAATCAATTTAAAATGCGATCAGAGAAGTTTTAAAGTATAAATTCAGTATTCGGCGTAGGCTAGACGGGGGTTAGGTGGCGTTGGTCGCCGGCGCTGCGGTAGGGGAGGTGTGTATGTGCCATGCGTGTCTTTTTTGTATGGAGTGAGTGAAGAGCGATTCACCTTCTCCTCCTCCTCCTCTCTCTCTCCATATATATCCATCTCTCACTGTAACCATATCTCGGATTTACAATAAAAATATTTATGAAAATATTGAGCTATATGAAATAGTAGAGCATGCCCAGTCTCAACAGGAACCATAGACACGAAAAAGTGCAATACGGCCCCATGTATGGCCATTTCCCGCTCGAATTAGCTCCTGAAAATTCGCACTTTTACCTGTACAGCATAGCGGACGTTACGAGACGTCGAACGCGCGCTTCCGCAGCTCGAACGGATAAGTTTCAAGCAAATTGTGGTGATTTAAGTGCGAATTGTAACGATTGCCGCGTTATCTGACGATTTCGCGTTACAGATGAGCGGTTGTGAGTTTATATGAGTTCAGCTTGTCTTGAGCTAATTATCAGGTGTCAAAGTAAATTGTAAACGTACGAATAAAGATACACTGATTCGCTCTGGTTGTACAGGGACGCAATGGATAGAGTACGCGTCCCTCTCGCTCCCCCTTCCCTCTCCCTCTCCCCATGCATAGATAGTCTAGACCGTAACTTGCTTGAGCCTGTATCAAATTGCAAACTTTTTTCTTCCACAAAAATGTAATTTGGTATGACGAATTCAGTGAACACACTTTTAGAGAGCGCACGCAATGCTGAACTAGTCACACTGGCAATTTTGGCCTATTTTTTTCTATTTTAACGACAAAAAAATCAATTTAAAATGCGATCAGAGAAATTTTAAAGTATAAATTCAGTATTCGGTGAAGGCTAGACGGGGGTTAAGTGGCGTTGGTCGCCGGCGCTGCGGTAGGGGAGATGTGTATGTGCCATGCGTGTCTTTTTTTTATGGAGTGAGTGAAGAGCGATTCACCTTCTCCTCCTCCTCCTCTCTCTCCATATATATCCATCTCTCACTGTAACCATATCTCGGATTTACAATAAAAATATTTATGAAAATATTGAGCTATATGAAATAGTAGAGCATGTCCAGTCTCAACAGGAACCATAGACACGAAAAAGTGCAAAACGACCCCATGTATGGCCATTTCCCGCTCGAATTAGCTCCTGAAAATTCGCACTTTTACCTGTACAGCATAGCGGACGTTACGAGACGTCGAACGCGCGCTTCCGCAGCTCGAACGGATAAGTTTCAAGCAAATTGTGGTGATTTAAGTGCGAATTGTAACGATTGCCGCGTTATCTGTCGATTTCGCGTTACAGATGAGCGGTTGTGAGTTTATATGAGTTCAGCTTGTCTTGAGCTAATCATCAGGTGTCAAAGTAAATTGTAAACGTACGAATAAAGATACACTGATTCGCTCTGGTCGTACAGAGACGCAATGGATAGAGTACGCGTCCCTCTCGCTCCCCCTTCCCTCTCCCTCTCCCCATGCATAGATAGTCTAGACCGTAACTTGCTTGAGCCTGTATCAAATTGCAAACTTTTTTCTTCCACAAAAATGTAATTTGGTATGACGAATTCAGTGAACACACTTTTAGAGAGCGCACGCAATGCTGAACTAGTCACACTGGCAATTTTGGCCTATTTTTTTCTATTTTCACGACAAAAAAAATCAATTTAAAATGCGATCAGAGAAGTTTTAAAGTATAAATTCAGTATTCGGCGTAGGCTAGACGGGGGTTAGGTGGCGTTGGTCGCCGGCGCTGCGGTAGGGGAGGTGTGTATGTGCCATGCGTGTCTTTTTTGTATGGAGTGAGTGAAGAGCGATTCACCTTCTCCTCCTCCTCCTCTCTCTCTCCATATATATCCATCTCTCACTGTAACCATATCTCGGATTTACAATAAAAATATTTATGAAAATATTGAGCTATATGAAATAGTAGAGCATGTCCAGTCTCAACAGGAACCATAGACACAAAAAAGTGCAAAACGGCCCCATGTATGGCCATTTCCCGCTCGAATTAGCTCCTGAAAATTCGCACTTTTACCTGTACAGCATAGCGGACGTTACGAGACGTCGAACGCGCGCTTCCGCAGCTCGAACGGATAAGTTTCAAGCAAATTGTGGTGATTTAAGTGCGAATTGTAACGATTGCCGCGTTATCTGACGATTTCGCGTTACAGATGAGCGGTTGTGAGTTTATATGAGTTCAGCTTGTCTTGAGCTAATTATCAGGTGTCAAAGTAAATTGTAAACGTACGAATAAAGATACACTGATTCGCTCTGGTTGTACAGGGACGCAATGGATAGAGTACGCGTCCCTCTCGCTCCCCCTTCCCTCTCCCTCTCCCCATGCATAGATAGTCTAGACCGTAACTTGCTTGAGCCTGTATCAAATTGCAAACTTTTTTCTTCCACAAAAATGTAATTTGGTATGACGAATTCAGTGAACACACTTTTAGAGAGCGCACGCAATGCTGAACTAGTCACACTGGCAATTTTGGCCTATTTTTTTCTATTTTAACGACAAAAAAATCAATTTAAAATGCGATCAGAGAAATTTTAAAGTATAAATTCAGTATTCGGTGAAGGCTAGACGGGGGTTAAGTGGCGTTGGTCGCCGGCGCTGCGGTAGGGGAGGTGTGTATGTGCCATGCGTGTCTTTTTTTTATGGAGTGAGTGAAGAGCGATTCACCTTCTCCTCCTCCTCCTCTCTCTCCATATATATCCATCTCTCACTGTAACCATATCTCGGATTTACAATAAAAATATTTATGAAAATATTGAGCTATATGAAATAGTAGAGCATGTCCAGTCTCAACAGGAACCATAGACACGAAAAAGTGCAAAACGACCCCATGTATGGCCATTTCCCGCTCGAATTAGCTCCTGAAAATTCGCACTTTTACCTGTACAGCATAGCGGACGTTACGAGACGTCGAACGCGCGCTTCCGCAGCTCGAACGGATAAGTTTCAAGCAAATGTGGTGATTTAAGTGCGAATTGTAACGATTGCCGCGTTATCTGTCGATTTCGCGTTACAGATGAGCGGTTGTGAGTTTATATGAGTTCAGCTTGTCTTGAGCTAATCATCAGGTGTCAAAGTAAATTGTAAACGTACGAATAAAGATACACTGATTCGCTCTGGTCGTACAGAGACGCAATGGATAGAGTACGCGTCCCTCTCGCTCCCCCTTCCCTCTCCCTCTCCCCATGCATAGATAGTCTAGACCGTAACTTGCTTGAGCCTGTATCAAATTGTAAACTTTTTTCTTCCACAAAAATGTAATTTGGTATGACGAATTCAGTGAACACACTTTTAGAGAGCGCACGCAATGCTGAACTAGTCACACTGGCAATTTTGGCCTATTTTTTTCTATTTTAACGACAAAAAAATCAATTTAAAATGCGATCAGAGAAATTTTAAAGTATAAATTCAGTATTCGGTGTAGGCTAGACGGGGGTTAGGTGGCGTTGGTCGCCGGCGCTGCGGTAGGGGAGGTGTGTATGTGCCATGCGTGTCTTTTTTGTATGGAGTGAGTGAAGAGCGATTCACCTTCTCCTCCTCCTCCTCTCTCTCTCCATATATATCCATCTCTCACTGTAACCATATCTCGGATTTACAATAAAAATATTTATGAAAATATTGAGCTATATGAAATAGTAGAGCATGTCCAGTCTCAACAGGAACCATAGACACGAAAAAGTGCAAAACGGCCCCATGTATGGCCATTTCCCGCTCGAATTAGCTCCTGAAAATTCGCACTTTTACCTGTACAGCATAGCGGACGTTACGAGACGTCGAACGCGCGCTTCCGCAGCTCGAACGGATAAGTTTCAAGCAAATTGTGGTGATTTAAGTGCGAATTGTAACGATTGCCGCGTTATCTGTCGATTTCGCGTTACAGATGAGCGGTTGTGAGTTTATATGAGTTCAGCTTGTCTTGAGCTAATCATCAGGTGTCAAAGTAAATTGTAAACGTACGAATAAAGATACACTGATTCGCTCTGGTCGTACAGAGACGCAATGGATAGAGTACGCGTCCCTCTCGCTCCCCCTTCCCTCTCCCTCTCCCCATGCATAGATAGTCTAGACCGTAACTTGCTTGAGCCTGTATCAAATTGCAAACTTTTTTCTTCCACAGAAATGTAATTTGGTATGACGAATTCAGTGAACACACTTTTAGAGAGCGCACACAATGCTGAACTAGTCACACTGGCAATTTTGGCCTATTTTTTTCTATTTTAACGACAAAAAAATCAATTTAAAATGCGATCAGAGAAATTTTAAAGTATAAATTCAGTATTCGGTGTAGGCTAGACGGGGGTTAGGTGGCGTTGGTCGCCGGCGCTGCGGTAGGGGAGGTGTGTATGTGCCATGCGTGTCTTTTTTGTATGGAGTGAGTGAAGAGCGATTCACCTTCTCCTCCTCCTCCTCTCTCTCTCCATATATATCCATCTCTCACTGTAACCATATCTCGGATTTACAATAAAAATATTTATGAAAATATTGAGCTATATGAAATAGTAGAGCATGTCCAGTCTCAACAGGAACCATAGACACGAAAAAGTGCAAAACGGCCCCATGTATGGCCATTTCCCGCTCGAATTAGCTCCTGAAAATTCGCACTTTTACCTGTACAGCATAGCGGACGTTACGAGACGTCGAACGCGCGCTTCCGCAGCTCGAACGGATAAGTTTCAAGCAAATTGTGGTGATTTAAGTGCGAATTGTAACGATTGCCGCGTTATCTGTCGATTTCGCGTTACAGATGAGCGGTTGTGAGTTTATATGAGTTCAGCTTGTCTTGAGCTAATCATCAGGTGTCAAAGTAAATTGTAAACGTACGAATAAAGAAACACTGATTCGCTCTGGTCGTACAGAGACGCAATGGATAGAGTACGCGTCCCTCTCGCTCCCCCTTCCCTCTCCCTCTCCCCATGCATAGATAGTCTAGACCGTAACTTGCTTGAGCCTGTATCAAATTGCAAACTTTTTTCTTCCACAAAAATGTAATTTGGTATGACGAATTCAGTGAACACACTTTTAGAGAGCGCACGCAATGCTGAACTAGTCACACTGGCAATTTTGGCCTATTTTTTTCTATTTTAACGACAAAAAAATCAATTTAAAATGCGATCAGAGAAATTTTAAAGTATAAATTCAGTATTCGGTGTAGGCTAGACGGGGGTTAGGTGGCGTTGGTCGCCGGCGCTGCGGTAGGGGAGGTGTGTATGTGCCATGCGTGTCTTTTTTGTATGGAGTGAGTGAAGAGCGATTCACCTTCTCCTCCTCCTCCTCTCTCTCTCCATATATATCCATCTCTCACTGTAACCATATCTCGGATTTACAATAAAAATATTTATGAAAATATTGAGCTATATGAAATAGTAGAGCATGTCCAGTCTCAACAGGAACCATAGACACGAAAAAGTGCAAAACGGCCCCATGTATGGCCATTTCCCGCTCGAATTAGCTCCTGAAAATTCGCACTTTTACCTGTACAGCATAGCGGACGTTACGAGACGTCGAACGCGCGCTTCCGCAGCTCGAACGGATAAGTTTCAAGCAAATTGTGGTGATTTAAGTGCGAATTGTAACGATTGCCGCGTTATCTGTCGATTTCGCGTTACAGATGAGCGGTTGTGAGTTTATATGAGTTCAGCTTGTCTTGAGCTAATCATCAGGTGTCAAAGTAAATTGTAAACGTACGAATAAAGATACACTGATTCGCTCTGGTCGTACAGAGACGCAATGGATAGAGTACGCGTCCCTCTCGCTCCCCCTTCCCTCTCCCTCTCCCCATGCATAGATAGTCTAGACCGTAACTTGCTTGAGCCTGTATCAAATTGTAAACTTTTTTCTTCCACAGAAATGTAATTTGGTATGACGAATTCAGTGAACACACTTTTAGAGAGCGCACGCAATGCTGAACTAGTCACACTGGCAATTTTGGCCTATTTTTTTCTATTTTAACGACAAAAAAATCAATTTAAAATGCGATCAGAGAAATTTTAAAGTATAAATTCAGTATTCGGTGTAGGCTAGACGGGGGTTAGGTGGCGTTGGTCGCCGGCGCTGCGGTAGGGGAGGTGTGTATGTGCCATGCGTGTCTTTTTTTTATGGAGTGAGTGAAGAGCGATTCACCTTCTCCTCCTCCTCCTCTCTCTCTCCATATATATCCATCTCTCACTGTAACCATATCTCGGATTTACAATAAAAATATTTATGAAAATATTGAGCTATATGAAATAGTAGAGCATGTCCAGTCTCAACAGGAACCATAGACACGAAAAAGTGCAAAACGGCCCCATGTATGGCCATTTCCCGCTCGAATTAGCTCCTGAAAATTCGCACTTTTACCTGTACAGCATAGCGGACGTTACGAGACGTCGAACGCGCGCTTCCGCAGCTCGAACGGATAAGTTTCAAGCAAATTGTGGTGATTTAAGTGCGAATTGTAACGATTGCCGCGTTATCTGTCGATTTCGCGTTACAGATGAGCGGTTGTGAGTTTATATGAGTTCAGCTTGTCTTGAGCTAATCATCAGGTGTCAAAGTAAATTGTAAACGTACGAATAAAGATACACTGATTCGCTCTGGTCGTACAGAGACGCAATGGATAGAGTACGCGTCCCTCTCGCTCCCCCTTCCCTCTCCCTCTCCCCATGCATAGATAGTCTAGACCGTAACTTGCTTGAGCCTGTATCAAATTGTAAACTTTTTTCTTCCACAGAAATGTAATTTGGTATGACGAATTCAGTGAACACACTTTTAGAGAGCGCACGCAATGCTGAACTAGTCACACTGGCAATTTTGGCCTATTTTTTTCTATTTTAACGACAAAAAAATCAATTTAAAATGCGATCAGAGAAATTTTAAAGTATAAATTCAGTATTCGGTGTAGGCTAGACGGGGGTTAGGTGGCGTTGGTCGCCGGCGCTGCGGTAGGGGAGGTGTGTATGTGCCATGCGTGTCTTTTTTTTATGGAGTGAGTGAAGAGCGATTCACCTTCTCCTCCTCCTCCTCTCTCTCTCCATATATATATCCATCTCTCACTGTAACCATATCTCGGATTTACAATAAAAATATTTATGAAAATATTGAGCTATATGAAATAGTAGAGCATGTCCAGTCTCAACAGGAACCATAGACACGAAAAAGTCCAAAACGACCCCATGTATGGCCATTTCCCGCTCGAATTTGCTCCTGAAAATTCGCACTTTTACCTGTACAGCATAGCGGACGTTACGAGACGTCGAACGCGCGCTTCCGCAGCTCGAACGGATAAGTTTCAAGCAAATTGTGGTGATTTAAGTGCGAATTGTAACGATTGCCGCGTTATCTGTCGATTTCGCGTTACAGATGAGCGGTTGTGAGTTTATATGAGTTCAGCATGTCTTGAGCTAATCATCAGGTGTCAAAGTAAATTGTAAACGTACGAATAAAGGTACACTGATTCGCTCTGGTCGTACAGAGACGCAATGGATAGAGTACGCGTCCCTCTCGCTCCCCCTTCCCTCTCCCTCTCCCCATGCATAGATAGTCTAGACCGTAACTTGCTTGAGCCTGTATCAAATTGCAAACTTTTTTCTTCCACAAAAATGTAATTTGGTATGACGAATTCAGTGAACACACTTTTAGAGAGCGCACGCAATTCTGAACTAGTCACACTGGCAATTTTGGCCTATTTTTTCTATTTTAACGACAAAAAAATCAATTTAAAATGCGATCAGAGAAATTTTAAAGTATAAATTCAGTATTCGGTGTAGGCTAGACGGGGGTTAGGTGGCGTTGGTCGCCGCGCTGCCGTAGGGGAGGTGTGTATGTGCCATGCGTGTCTTTTTTTTTATGGAGTGAGTGAAGAGCGATTCACCTTCTCCTCCTCCTCCTCTCTCTCTCCATATATATCCATCTCTCACTGTAACCATATCTCGGATTTACAATAAAAATATTTATGAAAATATTGAGCTATATGAAATAGTAGAGCATGTCCAGTCTCAACAGGAACCATAGACACGAAAAAGTGCAAAACGGCCCCATGTATGGCCATTTCCCGCTCGAATTAGCTCCTGAAAATTCGCACTTTTACCTGTACAGCATAGCGGACGTTACGAGACGTCGAACGCGCGCTTCCGCAGCTCGAACGGATAAGTTTCAAGCAAATTGTGGTGATTTAAGTGCGAATTGTAACGATTGCCGCGTTATCTGTCGATTTCGCGTTACAGATGAGCGGTTGTGAGTTTATATGAGTTCAGCTTGTCTTGAGCTAATCATCAGGTGTCAAAGTAAATTGTAAACGTACGAATAAAGATACACTGATTCGCTCTGGTCGTACAGAGACGCAATGGATAGAGTACGCGTCCCTCTCGCTCCCCCTTCCCTCTCCCTCTCCCCATGCATAGATAGTCTAGACCGTAACTTGCTTGAGCCTGTTTCAAATTGTAAACTTTTTTCTTCCACAGAAATGTAATTTGGTATGACGAATTCAGTGAACACACTTTTAGAGAGCGCACGCAATGCTGAACTAGTCACACTGGCAATTTTGGCCTATTTTTTTCTATTTTAACGACAAAAAAATCAATTTAAAATGCGATCAGAGAAATTTTAAAGTATAAATTCAGTATTCGGTGTAGGCTAGACGGGGGTTAGGTGGCGTTGGTCGCCGGCGCTGCGGTAGGGGAGGTGTGTATGTGCCATGCGTGTCTTTTTTTTATGGAGTGAGTGAAGAGCGATTCACCTTCTCCTCCTCCTCCTCTCTCTCTCCATATATATATCCATCTCTCACTGTAACCATATCTCGGATTTACAATAAAAATATTTATGAAAATATTGAGCTATATGAAATAGTAGAGCATGTCCAGTCTCAACAGGAACCATAGACACGAAAAAGTGCAAAACGACCCCATGTATGGCCATTTCCCGCTCGAATTAGCTCCTGAAAATTCGCACTTTTACCTGTACAGCATAGCGGACGTTACGAGACGTCGAACGCGCGCTTCCGCAGCTCGAACGGATAAGTTTCAAGCAAATTGTGGTGATTTAAGTGCGAATTGTAACGATTGCCGCGTTATCTGTCGATTTCGCGTTACAGATGAGCGGTTGTGAGTTTATATGAGTTCAGCTTGTCTTGAGCTAATCATCAGGTGTCAAAGTAAATTGTAAACGTACGAATAAAGGTACACTGATTCGCTCTGGTCGTACAGAGACGCAATGGATAGAGTACGCGTCCCTCTCGCTCCCCCTTCCCTCTCCCTCTCCCCATGCATAGATAGTCTAGACCGTAACTTGCTTGAGCCTGTATCAAATTGCAAACTTTTTTCTTCCACAAAAATGTAATTTGGTATGACGAATTCAGTGAACACACTTTTAGAGAGCGCACGCAATTCTGAACTAGTCACACTGGCAATTTTGGCCTATTTTTTCTATTTTAACGACAAAAAAATCAATTTAAAATGCGATCAGAGAAATTTTAAAGTATAAATTCAGTATTCGGTGTAGGCTAGACGGGGGTTAGGTGGCGTTGGTCGCCGCGCTGCCGTAGGGGAGGTGTGTATGTGCCATGCGTGTCTTTTTTTTTATGGAGTGAGTGAAGAGCGATTCACCTTCTCCTCCTCCTCCTCTCTCTCTCCATATATATCCATCTCTCACTGTAACCATATCTCGGATTTACAATAAAAATATTTATGAAAATATTGAGCTATATGAAATAGTAGAGCATGTCCAGTCTCAACAGGAACCATAGACACGAAAAAGTGCAAAACGGCCCCATGTATGGCCATTTCCCGCTCGAATTAGCTCCTGAAAATTCGCACTTTTACCTGTACAGCATAGCGGACGTTACGAGACGTCGAACGCGCGCTTCCGCAGCTCGAACGGATAAGTTTCAAGCAAATTGTGGTGATTTAAGTGCGAATTGTAACGATTGCCGCGTTATCTGTCGATTTCGCGTTACAGATGAGCGGTTGTGAGTTTATATGAGTTCAGCTTGTCTTGAGCTAATCATCAGGTGTCAAAGTAAATTGTAAACGTACGAATAAAGGTACACTGATTCGCTCTGGTCGTACAGAGACGCAATGGATAGAGTACGCGTCCCTCTCGCTCCCCCTTCCCTCTCCCTCTCCCCATGCATAGATAGTCTAGACCGTAACTTGCTTGAGCCTGTATCAAATTGCAAACTTTTTTCTTCCACAAAAATGTAATTTGGTATGACGAATTCAGTGAACACACTTTTAGAGAGCGCACGCAATTCTGAACTAGTCACACTGGCAATTTTGGCCTATTTTTTCTATTTTAACGACAAAAAAATCAATTTAAAATGCGATCAGAGAAATTTTAAAGTATAAATTCAGTATTCGGTGTAGGCTAGACGGGGGTTAGGTGGCGTTGGTCGCCGGCGCTGCGGTAGGGGAGGTGTGTATGTGCCATGCGTGTCTTTTTTGTATGGAGTGAGTGAAGAGCGATTCACCTTCTCCTCCTCCTCCTCTCTCTCTCCATATATATCCATCTCTCACTGTAACCATATCTCGGATTTACAATAAAAATATTTATGAAAATATTGAGCTATATGAAATAGTAGAGCATGTCCAGTCTCAACAGGAACCATAGACACGAAAAAGTGCAAAACGGCCCCATGTATGGCCATTTCCCGCTCGAATTAGCTCCTGAAAATTCGCACTTTTACCTGTACAGCATAGCGGACGTTACGAGACGTCGAACGCGCGCTTCCGCAGCTCGAACGGATAAGTTTCAAGCAAATTGTGGTGATTTAAGTGCGAATTGTAACGATTGCCGCGTTATCTGTCGATTTCGCGTTACAGATGAGCGGTTGTGAGTTTATATGAGTTCAGCTTGTCTTGAGCTAATCATCAGGTGTCAAAGTAAATTGTAAACGTACGAATAAAGATACACTGATTCGCTCTGGTCGTACAGAGACGCAATGGATAGAGTACGCGTCCCTCTCGCTCCCCCTTCCCTCTCCCTCTCCCCATGCATAGATAGTCTAGACCGTAACTTGCTTGAGCCTGTATCAAATTGTAAACTTTTTTCTTCCACAGAAATGTAATTTGGTATGACGAATTCAGTGAACACACTTTTAGAGAGCGCACGCAATGCTGAACTAGTCACACTGGCAATTTTGGCCTATTTTTTTCTATTTTAACGACAAAAAAATCAATTTAAAATGCGATCAGAGAAATTTTAAAGTATAAATTCAGTATTCGGTGTAGGCTAGACGGGGGTTAGGTGGCGTTGGTCGCCGGCGCTGCGGTAGGGGAGGTGTGTATGTGCCATGCGTGTCTTTTTTTTATGGAGTGAGTGAAGAGCGATTCACCTTCTCCTCCTCCTCCTCTCTCTCTCCATATATATCCATCTCTCACTGTAACCATATCTCGGATTTACAATAAAAATATTTATGAAAATATTGAGCTATATGAAATAGTAGAGCATGTCCAGTCTCAACAGGAACCATAGACACGAAAAAGTGCAAAACGGCCCCATGTATGGCCATTTCCCGCTCGAATTAGCTCCTGAAAATTCGCACTTTTACCTGTACAGCATAGCGGACGTTACGAGACGTCGAACGCGCGCTTCCGCAGCTCGAACGGATAAGTTTCAAGCAAATTGTGGTGATTTAAGTGCGAATTGTAACGATTGCCGCGTTATCTGTCGATTTCGCGTTACAGATGAGCGGTTGTGAGTTTATATGAGTTCAGCTTGTCTTGAGCTAATCATCAGGTGTCAAAGTAAATTGTAAACGTACGAATAAAGATACACTGATTCGCTCTGGTCGTACAGAGACGCAATGGATAGAGTACGCGTCCCTCTCGCTCCCCCTTCCCTCTCCCTCTCCCCATGCATAGATAGTCTAGACCGTAACTTGCTTGAGCCTGTATCAAATTGTAAACTTTTTTCTTCCACAGAAATGTAATTTGGTATGACGAATTCAGTGAACACACTTTTAGAGAGCGCACGCAATGCTGAACTAGTCACACTGGCAATTTTGGCCTATTTTTTTCTATTTTAACGACAAAAAAATCAATTTAAAATGCGATCAGAGAAATTTTAAAGTATAAATTCAGTATTCGGTGTAGGCTAGACGGGGGTTAGGTGGCGTTGGTCGCCGGCGCTGCGGTAGGGGAGGTGTGTATGTGCCATGCGTGTCTTTTTTTTATGGAGTGAGTGAAGAGCGATTCACCTTCTCCTCCTCCTCCTCTCTCTCTCCATATATATATCCATCTCTCACTGTAACCATATCTCGGATTTACAATAAAAATATTTATGAAAATATTGAGCTATATGAAATAGTAGAGCATGTCCAGTCTCAACAGGAACCATAGACACGAAAAAGTCCAAAACGACCCCATGTATGGCCATTTCCCGCTCGAATTAGCTCCTGAAAATTCGCACTTTTACCTGTACAGCATAGCGGACGTTACGAGACGTCGAACGCGCGCTTCCGCAGCTCGAACGGATAAGTTTCAAGCAAATTGTGGTGATTTAAGTGCGAATTGTAACGATTGCCGCGTTATCTGTCGATTTCGCGTTACAGATGAGCGGTTGTGAGTTTATATGAGTTCAGCATGTCTTGAGCTAATCATCAGGTGTCAAAGTAAATTGTAAACGTACGAATAAAGGTACACTGATTCGCTCTGGTCGTACAGAGACGCAATGGATAGAGTACGCGTCCCTCTCGCTCCCCCTTCCCTCTCCCTCTCCCCATGCATAGATAGTCTAGACCGTAACTTGCTTGAGCCTGTATCAAATTGCAAACTTTTTTCTTCCACAAAAATGTAATTTGGTATGACGAATTCAGTGAACACACTTTTAGAGAGCGCACGCAATTCTGAACTAGTCACACTGGCAATTTTGGCCTATTTTTTCTATTTTAACGACAAAAAAATCAATTTAAAATGCGATCAGAGAAATTTTAAAGTATAAATTCAGTATTCGGTGTAGGCTAGACGGGGGTTAGGTGGCGTTGGTCGCCGCGCTGCCGTAGGGGAGGTGTGTATGTGCCATGCGTGTCTTTTTTTTTATGGAGTGAGTGAAGAGCGATTCACCTTCTCCTCCTCCTCCTCTCTCTCTCCATATATATCCATCTCTCACTGTAACCATATCTCGGATTTACAATAAAAATATTTATGAAAATATTGAGCTATATGAAATAGTAGAGCATGTCCAGTCTCAACAGGAACCATAGACACGAAAAAGTGCAAAACGGCCCCATGTATGGCCATTTCCCGCTCGAATTAGCTCCTGAAAATTCGCACTTTTACCTGTACAGCATAGCGGACGTTACGAGACGTCGAACGCGCGCTTCCGCAGCTCGAACGGATAAGTTTCAAGCAAATTGTGGTGATTTAAGTGCGAATTGTAACGATTGCCGCGTTATCTGTCGATTTCGCGTTACAGATGAGCGGTTGTGAGTTTATATGAGTTCAGCTTGTCTTGAGCTAATCATCAGGTGTCAAAGTAAATTGTAAACGTACGAATAAAGATACACTGATTCGCTCTGGTCGTACAGAGACGCAATGGATAGAGTACGCGTCCCTCTCGCTCCCCCTTCCCTCTCCCTCTCCCCATGCATAGATAGTCTAGACCGTAACTTGCTTGAGCCTGTTTCAAATTGTAAACTTTTTTCTTCCACAGAAATGTAATTTGGTATGACGAATTCAGTGAACACACTTTTAGAGAGCGCACGCAATGCTGAACTAGTCACACTGGCAATTTTGGCCTATTTTTTTCTATTTTAACGACAAAAAAATCAATTTAAAATGCGATCAGAGAAATTTTAAAGTATAAATTCAGTATTCGGTGTAGGCTAGACGGGGGTTAGGTGGCGTTGGTCGCCGGCGCTGCGGTAGGGGAGGTGTGTATGTGCCATGCGTGTCTTTTTTTTATGGAGTGAGTGAAGAGCGATTCACCTTCTCCTCCTCCTCCTCTCTCTCTCCATATATATATCCATCTCTCACTGTAACCATATCTCGGATTTACAATAAAAATATTTATGAAAATATTGAGCTATATGAAATAGTAGAGCATGTCCAGTCTCAACAGGAACCATAGACACGAAAAAGTGCAAAACGACCCCATGTATGGCCATTTCCCGCTCGAATTAGCTCCTGAAAATTCGCACTTTTACCTGTACAGCATAGCGGACGTTACGAGACGTCGAACGCGCGCTTCCGCAGCTCGAACGGATAAGTTTCAAGCAAATTGTGGTGATTTAAGTGCGAATTGTAACGATTGCCGCGTTATCTGTCGATTTCGCGTTACAGATGAGCGGTTGTGAGTTTATATGAGTTCAGCTTGTCTTGAGCTAATCATCAGGTGTCAAAGTAAATTGTAAACGTACGAATAAAGGTACACTGATTCGCTCTGGTCGTACAGAGACGCAATGGATAGAGTACGCGTCCCTCTCGCTCCCCCTTCCCTCTCCCTCTCCCCATGCATAGATAGTCTAGACCGTAACTTGCTTGAGCCTGAATCAAATTGCAAACTTTTTTCTTCCACAAAAATGTAATTTGGTATGACGAATTCAGTGAACACACTTTTAGAGAGCGCACGCAATTCTGAACTAGTCACACTGGCAATTTTGGCCTATTTTTTCTATTTTAACGACAAAAAAATCAATTTAAAATGCGATCAGAGAAATTTTAAAGTATAAATTCAGTATTCGGTGTAGGCTAGACGGGGGTTAGGTGGCGTTGGTCGCCGCGCTGCCGTAGGGGAGGTGTGTATGTGCCATGCGTGTCTTTTTTTTTATGGAGTGAGTGAAGAGCGATTCACCTTCTCCTCCTCCTCCTCTCTCTCTCCATATATATCCATCTCTCACTGTAACCATATCTCGGATTTACAATAAAAATATTTATGAAAATATTGAGCTATATGAAATAGTAGAGCATGTCCAGTCTCAACAGGAACCATAGACACGAAAAAGTGCAAAACGGCCCCATGTATGGCCATTTCCCGCTCGAATTAGCTCCTGAAAATTCGCACTTTTACCTGTACAGCATAGCGGACGTTACGAGACGTCGAACGCGCGCTTCCGCAGCTCGAACGGATAAGTTTCAAGCAAATTGTGGTGATTTAAGTGCGAATTGTAACGATTGCCGCGTTATCTGTCGATTTCGCGTTACAGATGAGCGGTTGTGAGTTTATATGAGTTCAGCTTGTCTTGAGCTAATCATCAGGTGTCAAAGTAAATTGTAAACGTACGAATAAAGGTACACTGATTCGCTCTGGTCGTACAGAGACGCAATGGATAGAGTACGCGTCCCTCTCGCTCCCCCTTCCCTCTCCCTCTCCCCATGCATAGATAGTCTAGACCGTAACTTGCTTGAGCCTGTATCAAATTGCAAACTTTTTTCTTCCACAAAAATGTAATTTGGTATGACGAATTCAGTGAACACACTTTTAGAGAGCGCACGCAATTCTGAACTAGTCACACTGGCAATTTTGGCCTATTTTTTCTATTTTAACGACAAAAAAATCAATTTAAAATGCGATCAGAGAAATTTTAAAGTATAAATTCAGTATTCGGTGTAGGCTAGACGGGGGTTAGGTGGCGTTGGTCGCCGCGCTGCCGTAGGGGAGGTGTGTATGTGCCATGCGTGTCTTTTTTTTTATGGAGTGAGTGAAGAGCGATTCACCTTCTCCTCCTCCTCCTCTCTCTCTCCATATATATCCATCTCTCACTGTAACCATATCTCGGATTTACAATAAAAATATTTATGAAAATATTGAGCTATATGAAATAGTAGAGCATGTCCAGTCTCAACAGGAACCATAGACACGAAAAAGTGCAAAACGGCCCCATGTATGGCCATTTCCCGCTCGAATTAGCTCCTGAAAATTCGCACTTTTACCTGTACAGCATAGCGGACGTTACGAGACGTCGAACGCGCGCTTCCGCAGCTCGAACGGATAAGTTTCAAGCAAATTGTGGTGATTTAAGTGCGAATTGTAACGATTGCCGCGTTATCTGTCGATTTCGCGTTACAGATGAGCGGTTGTGAGTTTATATGAGTTCAGCTTGTCTTGAGCTAATCATCAGGTGTCAAAGTAAATTGTAAACGTACGAATAAAGGTACACTGATTCGCTCTGGTCGTACAGAGACGCAATGGATAGAGTACGCGTCCCTCTCGCTCCCCCTTCCCTCTCCCTCTCCCCATGCATAGATAGTCTAGACCGTAACTTGCTTGAGCCTGTATCAAATTGCAAACTTTTTTCTTCCACAAAAATGTAATTTGGTATGACGAATTCAGTGAACACACTTTTAGAGAGCGCACGCAATTCTGAACTAGTCACACTGGCAATTTTGGCCTATTTTTTCTATTTTAACGACAAAAAAATCAATTTAAAATGCGATCAGAGAAATTTTAAAGTATAAATTCAGTATTCGGTGTAGGCTAGACGGGGGTTAGGTGGCGTTGGTCGCCGCGCTGCCGTAGGGGAGGTGTGTATGTGCCATGCGTGTCTTTTTTTTTATGGAGTGAGTGAAGAGCGATTCACCTTCTCCTCCTCCTCCTCTCTCTCTCCATATATATCCATCTCTCACTGTAACCATATCTCGGATTTACAATAAAAATATTTATGAAAATATTGAGCTATATGAAATAGTAGAGCATGTCCAGTCTCAACAGGAACCATAGACACGAAAAAGTGCAAAACGGCCCCATGTATGGCCATTTCCCGCTCGAATTAGCTCCTGAAAATTCGCACTTTTACCTGTACAGCATAGCGGACGTTACGAGACGTCGAACGCGCGCTTCCGCAGCTCGAACGGATAAGTTTCAAGCAAATTGTGGTGATTTAAGTGCGAATTGTAACGATTGCCGCGTTATCTGTCGATTTCGCGTTACAGATGAGCGGTTGTGAGTTTATATGAGTTCAGCTTGTCTTGAGCTAATCATCAGGTGTCAAAGTAAATTGTAAACGTACGAATAAAGATACACTGATTCGCTCTGGTCGTACAGAGACGCAATGGATAGAGTACGCGTCCCTCTCGCTCCCCCTTCCCTCTCCCTCTCCCCATGCATAGATAGTCTAGACCGTAACTTGCTTGAGCCTGTATCAAATTGTAAACTTTTTTCTTCCACAGAAATGTAATTTGGTATGACGAATTCAGTGAACACACTTTTAGAGAGCGCACGCAATGCTGAACTAGTCACACTGGCAATTTTGGCCTATTTTTTTCTATTTTAACGACAAAAAAATCAATTTAAAATGCGATCAGAGAAATTTTAAAGTATAAATTCAGTATTCGGTGTAGGCTAGACGGGGGTTAGGTGGCGTTGGTCGCCGGCGCTGCGGTAGGGGAGGTGTGTATGTGCCATGCGTGTCTTTTTTTTTATGGAGTGAGTGAAGAGCGATTCACCTTCTCCTCCTCCTCCTCTCTCTCTCCATATATATCCATCTCTCACTGTAACCATATCTCGGATTTACAATAAAAATATTTATGAAAATATTGAGCTATATGAAATAGTAGAGCATGTCCAGTCTCAACAGGAACCATAGACACGAAAAAGTGCAAAACGACCCCATGTATGGCCATTTCCCGCTCGCATTAGCTCCTGAAAATTCGCACTTTTACCTGTACAGCATAGCGGACGTTACGAGACGTCGAACGCGCGCTTCCGCAGCTCGAACGGATAAGTTTCAAGCAAATTGTGGTGATTTAAGTGCGAATTGTAACGATTGCCGCGTTATCTGTCGATTTCGCGTGACAGATGAGCGGTTGTGAGTTTATATGAGTTCAGCTTGTCTTGAGCTAATCATCAGGTGTCAAAGTAAATTGTAAACGTACGAATAAAGATACACTTATTCGCTCTGGTCGTACAGAGACGCAATGGATAGAGTACGCGTCCCTCTCGCTCCCCCTTCCCTCTCCCTCTCCCCATGCATAGATAGTCTAGACCGTAACTTGCTTGAGCCTGTATCAAATTGTAAACTTTTTTCTTCCACAGAAATGTAATTTGGTATGACGAATTCAGTGAACACACTTTTAGAGAGCGCACGCAATGCTGAACTAGTCACACTGGCAATTTTGGCCTATTTTTTTCTATTTTAACGACAAAAAAATCAATTTAAAATGCGATCAGAGAAATTTTAAAGTATAAATTCAGTATTCGGTGTAGGCTAGACGGGGGTTAGGTGGCGTTGGTCGCCGGCGCTGCGGTAGGGGAGGTGTGTATGTGCCATGCGTGTCTTTTTTTTTATGGAGTGAGTGAAGAGCGATTCACCTTCTCCTCCTCCTCCTCTCTCTCTCCATATATATCCATCTCTCACTGTAACCATATCTCGGATTTACAATAAAAATATTTATGAAAATATTGAGCTATATGAAATAGTAGAGCATGTCCAGTCTCAACAGGAACCATAGACACGAAAAAGTGCAAAACGACCCCATGTATGGCCATTTCCCGCTCGAATTAGCTCCTGAAAATTCGCACTTTTACCTGTACAGCATAGCGGACGTTACGAGACGTCGAACGCGCGCTTCCGCAGCTCGAACGGATAAGTTTCAAGCAAATTGTGGTGATTTAAGTGCGAATTGTAACGATTGCCGCGTTATCTGTCGATTTCGCGTTACAGATGAGCGGTTGTGAGTTTATATGAGTTCAGCTTGTCTTGAGCTAATCATCAGGTGTCAAAGTAAATTGTAAACGTACGAATAAAGATACACTGATTCGCTCTGGTCGTACAGAGACGCAATGGATAGAGTACGCGTCCCTCTCGCTCCCCCTTCCCTCTCCCTCTCCCCATGCATAGATAGTCTAGACCGTAACTTGCTTGAGCCTGTATCAAATTGCAAACTTTTTTCTTCCACAAAAATGTAATTTGGTATGACGAATTCAGTGAACACACTTTTAGAGAGCGCACGCAATGCTGAACTAGTCACACTGGCAATTTTGGCCTATTTTTTTCTATTTTAACGACAAAAAAATCAATTTAAAATGCGATCAGAGAAATTTGAAAGTATAAATTCAGTATTCGGTGTAGGCTAGACGGGGGTTAGATGGCGTTGGTCGCCGGCGCTGCGGTAGGGGAGGTGTGTATGCGCCATGCGTGTCTTTTTTGTATGGAGTGAGTGAAGAGCGATTCACCTTCTCCTCCTCCTCCTCTCTCTCTCCATATATATCCATCTCTCACTGTAACCATATCTCGGATTTACAATAAAAATATTTATGAAAATATTGAGCTATATGAAATAGTAGAGCATGTCCAGTCTCAACAGGAACCATAGACACGAAAAAGTGCAAAACGGCCCCATGTATGGCCATTTCCCGCTCGAATTAGCTCCTGAAAATTCGCACTTTTACCTGTACAGCATAGCGGACGTTACGAGACGTCGAACGCGCGCTTCCGCAGCTCGAACGGATAAGTTTCAAGCAAATTGTGGTGATTTAAGTGCGAATTGTAACGATTGCCGCGTTATCTGTCGATTTCGCGTTACAGATGAGCGGTTGTGAGTTTATATGAGTTCAGCTTGTCTTGAGCTAATCATCAGGTGTCAAAGTAAATTGTAAACGTACGAATAAAGGTACACTGATTCGCTCTGGTCGTACAGAGACGCAATGGATAGAGTACGCGTCCCTCTCGCTCCCCCTTCCCTCTCCCTCTCCCCATGCATAGATAGTCTAGACCGTAACTTGCTTGAGCCTGTATCAAATTGCAAACTTTTTTCTTCCACAAAAATGTAATTTGGTATGACGAATTCAGTGAACACACTTTTAGAGAGCGCACGCAATTCTGAACTAGTCACACTGGCAATTTTGGCCTATTTTTTCTATTTTAACGACAAAAAAATCAATTTAAAATGCGATCAGAGAAATTTTAAAGTATAAATTCAGTATTCGGTGTAGGCTAGACGGGGGTTAGGTGGCGTTGGTCGCCGCGCTGCCGTAGGGGAGGTGTGTATGTGCCATGCGTGTCTTTTTTTTTATGGAGTGAGTGAAGAGCGATTCACCTTCTCCTCCTCCTCCTCTCTCTCTCCATATATATCCATCTCTCACTGTAACCATATCTCGGATTTACAATAAAAATATTTATGAAAATATTGAGCTATATGAAATAGTAGAGCATGTCCAGTCTCAACAGGAACCATAGACACGAAAAAGTGCAAAACGGCCCCATGTATGGCCATTTCCCGCTCGAATTAGCTCCTGAAAATTCGCACTTTTACCTGTACAGCATAGCGGACGTTACGAGACGTCGAACGCGCGCTTCCGCAGCTCGAACGGATAAGTTTCAAGCAAATTGTGGTGATTTAAGTGCGAATTGTAACGATTGCCGCGTTATCTGTCGATTTCGCGTTACAGATGAGCGGTTGTGAGTTTATATGAGTTCAGCTTGTCTTGAGCTAATCATCAGGTGTCAAAGTAAATTGTAAACGTACGAATAAAGATACACTGATTCGCTCTGGTCGTACAGAGACGCAATGGATAGAGTACGCGTCCCTCTCGCTCCCCCTTCCCTCTCCCTCTCCCCATGCATAGATAGTCTAGACCGTAACTTGCTTGAGCCTGTATCAAATTGTAAACTTTTTTCTTCCACAGAAATGTAATTTGGTATGACGAATTCAGTGAACACACTTTTAGAGAGCGCACGCAATGCTGAACTAGTCACACTGGCAATTTTGGCCTATTTTTTTCTATTTTAACGACAAAAAAATCAATTTAAAATGCGATCAGAGAAATTTTAAAGTATAAATTCAGTATTCGGTGTAGGCTAGACGGGGGTTAGGTGGCGTTGGTCGCCGGCGCTGCGGTAGGGGAGGTGTGTATGTGCCATGCGTGTCTTTTTTTTTATGGAGTGAGTGAAGAGCGATTCACCTTCTCCTCCTCCTCCTCTCTCTCTCCATATATATCCATCTCTCACTGTAACCATATCTCGGATTTACAATAAAAATATTTATGAAAATATTGAGCTATATGAAATAGTAGAGCATGTCCAGTCTCAACAGGAACCATAGACACGAAAAAGTGCAAAACGACCCCATGTATGGCCATTTCCCGCTCGCATTAGCTCCTGAAAATTCGCACTTTTACCTGTACAGCATAGCGGACGTTACGAGACGTCGAACGCGCGCTTCCGCAGCTCGAACGGATAAGTTTCAAGCAAATTGTGGTGATTTAAGTGCGAATTGTAACGATTGCCGCGTTATCTGTCGATTTCGCGTGACAGATGAGCGGTTGTGAGTTTATATGAGTTCAGCTTGTCTTGAGCTAATCATCAGGTGTCAAAGTAAATTGTAAACGTACGAATAAAGATACACTGATTCGCTCTGGTCGTACAGAGACGCAATGGATAGAGTACGCGTCCCTCTCGCTCCCCCTTCCCTCTCCCTCTCCCCATGCATAGATAGTCTAGACCGTAACTTGCTTGAGCCTGTATCAAATTGTAAACTTTTTTCTTCCACAGAAATGTAATTTGGTATGACGAATTCAGTGAACACACTTTTAGAGAGCGCACGCAATGCTGAACTAGTCACACTGGCAATTTTGGCCTATTTTTTTCTATTTTAACGACAAAAAAATCAATTTAAAATGCGATCAGAGAAATTTTAAAGTATAAATTCAGTATTCGGTGTAGGCTAGACGGGGGTTAGGTGGCGTTGGTCGCCGGCGCTGCGGTAGGGGAGGTGTGTATGTGCCATGCGTGTCTTTTTTTTTATGGAGTGAGTGAAGAGCGATTCACCTTCTCCTCCTCCTCCTCTCTCTCTCCATATATATCCATCTCTCACTGTAACCATATCTCGGATTTACAATAAAAATATTTATGAAAATATTGAGCTATATGAAATAGTAGAGCATGTCCAGTCTCAACAGGAACCATAGACACGAAAAAGTGCAAAACGACCCCATGTATGGCCATTTCCCGCTCGCATTAGCTCCTGAAAATTCGCACTTTTACCTGTACAGCATAGCGGACGTTACGAGACGTCGAACGCGCGCTTCCGCAGCTCGAACGGATAAGTTTCAAGCAAATTGTGGTGATTTAAGTGCGAATTGTAACGATTGCCGCGTTATCTGTCGATTTCGCGTGACAGATGAGCGGTTGTGAGTTTATATGAGTTCAGCTTGTCTTGAGCTAATCATCAGGTGTCAAAGTAAATTGTAAACGTACGAATAAAGATACACTGATTCGCTCTGGTCGTACAGAGACGCAATGGATAGAGTACGCGTCCCTCTCGCTCCCCCTTCCCTCTCCCTCTCCCCATGCATAGATAGTCTAGACCGTAACTTGCTTGAGCCTGTATCAAATTGCAAACTTTTTTCTTCCGCAAAAATGTAATTTGGTATGACGAATTCAGTGAACACACTTTTAGAGAGCGCACGCAATGCTGAACTAGTCACACTGGCAATTTTGGCCTATTTTTTTCTATTTTAACGACAAAAAAATCAATTTAAAATGCGATCAGAGAAATTTTAAAGTATAAATTCAGTATTCGGTGTAGGCTAGACGGGGGTTAGGTGGCGTTGGTCGCCGGCGCTGCGGTAGGGGAGGTGTGTATGTGCCATGCGTGTCTTTTTTGTATGGAGTGAGTGAAGAGCGATTCACCTTCTCCTCCTCCTCCTCTCTCTCTCCATATATATCCATCTCTCACTGCAACCATATCTCGGATTTACAATAAAAATATTTATGAAAATATTGAGCTATATGAAATAGTAGAGCATGTCCAGTCTCAACAGGAACCATAGACACGAAAAAGTGCAAAACGACCCCATGTATGGCCATTTCCCGCTCGAATTAGCTCCTGAAAATTCGCACTTTTACCTGTACAGCATAGCGGACGTTACGAGACGTCGAACGCGCGCTTCCGCAGCTCGAACGGATAAGTTTCAAGCAAATTGTGGTGATTTAAGTGCGAATTGTAACGATTGCCGCGTTATCTGTCGATTTCGCGTTACAGATGAGCGGTTGTGAGTTTATATGAGTTCAGCTTGTCTTGAGCTAATCATCAGGTGTCAAAGTAAATTGTAAACGTACGAATAAAGATACACTGATTCGCTCTGGTCGTACAGAGACGCAATGGATAGAGTACGCGTCCCTCTCGCTCCCCCTTCCCTCTCCCTCTCCCCATGCATAGATAGTCTAGACCGTAACTTGCTTGAGCCTGTATCAAATTGCAAACTTTTTTCTTCCACAAAAATGTAATTTGGTATGACGAATTCAGTGAACACACTTTTAGAGAGCGCACGCAATGCTGAACTAGTCACACTGGCAATTTTGGCCTATTTTTTTCTATTTTAACGACAAAAAAATCAATTTAAAATGCGATCAGAGAAATTTTAAAGTATAAATTCAGTATTCGGTGTAGGCTAGACGGGGGTTAGGTGGCGTTGGTCGCCGGCGCTGCGGTAGGGGAGGTGTGTATGTGCCATGCGTGTCTTTTTTGTATGGAGTGAGTGAAGAGCGATTCACCTTCTCCTCCTCCTCCTCTCTCTCTCCATATATATCCATCTCTCACTGCAACCATATCTCGGATTTACAATAAAAATATTTATGAAAATATTGAGCTATATGAAATAGTAGAGCATGTCCAGTCTCAACAGGAACCATAGACACGAAAAAGTGCAATACGACCCCATGTATGGCCATTTCCCGCTCGAATTAGCTCCTGAAAATTCGCACTTTTACCTGTACAGCATAGCGGACGTTACGAGACGTCGAACGCGCGCTTCCGCAGCTCGAACGGATAAGTTTCAAGCAAATTGTGGTGATTTAAGTGCGAATTGTAACGATTGCCGCGTTATCTGTCGATTTCGCGTTACAGATGAGCGGTTGTGAGTTTATATGAGTTCAGCTTGTCTTGAGCTAATCATCAGGTGTCAAAGTAAATTGTAAACGTACGAATAAAGATACACTGATTCGCTCTGGTCGTACAGAGACGCAATGGATAGAGTACGCGTCCCTCTCGCTCCCCCTTCCCTCTCCCTCTCCCCATGCATAGATAGTCTAGACCGTAACTTGCTTGAGCCTGTATCAAATTGCAAACTTTTTTCTTCCACAAAAATGTAATTTGGTATGACGAATTCAGTGAACACACTTTTAGAGAGCGCACGCAATGCTGAACTAGTCACACTGGCAATTTTGGCCTATTTTTTTCTATTTTAACGACAAAAAAATCAATTTAAAATGCGATCAGAGAAATTTTAAAGTATAAATTCAGTATTCGGTGTAGGCTAGACGGGGGTTAGGTGGCGTTGGTCGCCGGCGCTGCGGTAGGGGAGGTGTGTATGTGCCATGCGTGTCTTTTTTGTATGGAGTGAGTGAAGAGCGATTCACCTTCTCCTCCTCCTCCTCTCTCTCTCCATATATATCCATCTCTCACTGCAACCATATCTCGGATTTACAATAAAAATATTTATGAAAATATTGAGCTATATGAAATAGTAGAGCATGTCCAGTCTCAACAGGAACCATAGACACGAAAAAGTGCAATACGACCCCATGTATGGCCATTTCCCGCTCGAATTAGCTCCTGAAAATTCGCACTTTTACCTGTACAGCATAGCGGACGTTACGAGACGTCGAACGCGCGCTTCCGCAGCTCGAACGGATAAGTTTCAAGCAAATTGTGGTGATTTAAGTGCGAATTGTAACGATTGCCGCGTTATCTGTCGATTTCGCGTTACAGATGAGCGGTTGTGAGTTTATATGAGTTCAGCTTGTCTTGAGCTAATCATCAGGTGTCAAAGTAAATTGTAAACGTACGAATAAAGATACACTGATTCGCTCTGGTCGTACAGAGACGCAATGGATAGAGTACGCGTCCCTCTCGCTCCCCCTTCCCTCTCCCTCTCCCCATGCATAGATAGTCTAGACCGTAACTTGCTTGAGCCTGTATCAAATTGCAAACTTTTTTCTTCCACAAAAATGTAATTTGGTATGACGAATTCAGTGAACACACTTTTAGAGAGCGCACGCAATGCTGAACTAGTCACACTGGCAATTTTGGCCTATTTTTTTCTATTTTAACGACAAAAAAATCAATTTAAAATGCGATCAGAGAAATTTTAAAGTATAAATTCAGTATTCGGTGTAGGCTAGACGGGGGTTAGGTGGCGTTGGTCGCCGGCGCTGCGGTAGGGGAGGTGTGTATGTGCCATGCGTGTCTTTTTTGTATGGAGTGAGTGAAGAGCGATTCACCTTCTCCTCCTCCTCCTCTCTCTCTCCATATATATCCATCTCTCACTGCAACCATATCTCGGATTTACAATAAAAATATTTATGAAAATATTGAGCTATATGAAATAGTAGAGCATGTCCAGTCTCAACAGGAACCATAGACACGAAAAAGTGCAAAACGACCCCATGTATGGCCATTTCCCGCTCGAATTAGCTCCTGAAAATTCGCACTTTTACCTGTACAGCATAGCGGACGTTACGAGACGTCGAACGCGCGCTTCCGCAGCTCGAACGGATAAGTTTCAAGCAAATTGTGGTGATTTAAGTGCGAATTGTAACGATTGCCGCGTTATCTGTCGATTTCGCGTTACAGATGAGCGGTTGTGAGTTTATATGAGTTCAGCTTGTCTTGAGCTAATCATCAGGTGTCAAAGTAAATTGTAAACGTACGAATAAAGATACACTGATTCGCTCTGGTCGTACAGAGACGCAATGGATAGAGTACGCGTCCCTCTCGCTCCCCCTTCCCTCTCCCTCTCCCCATGCATAGATAGTCTAGACCGTAACTTGCTTGAGCCTGTATCAAATTGCAAACTTTTTTCTTCCACAAAAATGTAATTTGGTATGACGAATTCAGTGAACACACTTTTAAAGAGCGCACGCAATGCTGAACTAGTCACACTGGCAATTTTGGCCTATTTTTTTCTATTTTAACGACAAAAAAATCAATTTAAAATGCGATCAGAGAAATTTTAAAGTATAAATTCAGTATTCGGTGTAGGCTAGACGGGGGTTAGGTGGCGTTGGTCGCCGGCGCTGCGGTAGGGGAGGTGTGTATGTGCCATGCGTGTCTTTTTTGTATGGAGTGAGTGAAGAGCGATTCACCTTCTCCTCCTCCTCCTCTCTCTCTCCATATATATCCATCTCTCACTGCAACCATATCTCGGATTTACAATAAAAATATTTATGAAAATATTGAGCTATATGAAATAGTAGAGCATGTCCAGTCTCAACAGGAACCATAGACACGAAAAAGTGCAAAACGACCCCATGTATGGCCATTTCCCGCTCGAATTAGCTCCTGAAAATTCGCACTTTTACCTGTACAGCATAGCGGACGTTACGAGACGTCGAACGCGCGCTTCCGCAGCTCGAACGGATAAGTTTCAAGCAAATTGTGGTGATTTAAGTGCGAATTGTAACGATTGCCGCGTTATCTGTCGATTTCGCGTTACAGATGAGCGGTTGTGAGTTTATATGAGTTCAGCTTGTCTTGAGCTAATCATCAGGTGTCAAAGTAAATTGTAAACGTACGAATAAAGATACGCTGATTCGCTCTGGTCGTACAGAGACGCAATGGATAGAGTACGCGTCCCTCTCGCTCCCCCTTCCCTCTCCCTCTCCCCATGCATAGATAGTCTAGACCGTAACTTGCTTGAGCCTGTATCAAATTGCAAACTTTTTTCTTCCACAAAAATGTAATTTGGTATGACGAATTCAGTGAACACACTTTTAGAGAGCGCACGCAATGCTGAACTAGTCACACTGGCAATTTTGGCCTATTTTTTTCTATTTTAACGACAAAAAAATCAATTTAAAATGCGATCAGAGAAATTTTAAAGTATAAATTCAGTATTCGGTGTAGGCTAGACGGGGGTTAGGTGGCGTTGGTCGCCGGCGCTGCGGTAGGGGAGGTGTGTATGTGCCATGCGTGTCTTTTTTGTATGGAGTGAGTGAAGAGCGATTCACCTTCTCCTCCTCCTCCTCTCTCTCTCCATATATATCCATCTCTCACTGCAACCATATCTCGGATTTACAATAAAAATATTTATGAAAATATTGAGCTATATGAAATAGTAGAGCATGTCCAGTCTCAACAGGAACCATAGACACGAAAAAGTGCAAAACGACCCCATGTATGGCCATTTCCCGCTCGAATTAGCTCCTGAAAATTCGCACTTTTACCTGTACAGCATAGCGGACGTTACGAGACGTCGAACGCGCGCTTCCGCAGCTCGAACGGATAAGTTTCAAGCAAATTGTGGTGATTTAAGTGCGAATTGTAACGATTGCCGCGTTATCTGTCGATTTCGCGTTACAGATGAGCGGTTGTGAGTTTATATGAGTTCAGCTTGTCTTGAGCTAATCATCAGGTGTCAAAGTAAATTGTAAACGTACGAATAAAGATACACTGATTCGCTCTGGTCGTACAGAGACGCAATGGATAGAGTACGCGTCCCTCTCGCTCCCCCTTCCCTCTCCCTCTCCCCATGCATAGATAGTCTAGACCGTAACTTGCTTGAGCCTGTATCAAATTGCAAACTTTTTTCTTCCACAAAAATGTAATTTGGTATGACGAATTCAGTGAACACACTTTTAAAGAGCGCACGCAATGCTGAACTAGTCACACTGGCAATTTTGGCCTATTTTTTTCTATTTTAACGACAAAAAAATCAATTTAAAATGCGATCAGAGAAATTTTAAAGTATAAATTCAGTATTCGGTGTAGGCTAGACGGGGGTTAGGTGGCGTTGGTCGCCGGCGCTGCGGTAGGGGAGGTGTGTATGTGCCATGCGTGTCTTTTTTGTATGGAGTGAGTGAAGAGCGATTCACCTTCTCCTCCTCCTCCTCTCTCTCTCCATATATATCCATCTCTCACTGCAACCATATCTCGGATTTACAATAAAAATATTTATGAAAATATTGAGCTATATGAAATAGTAGAGCATGTCCAGTCTCAACAGGAACCATAGACACGAAAAAGTGCAAAACGACCCCATGTATGGCCATTTCCCGCTCGAATTAGCTCCTGAAAATTCGCACTTTTACCTGTACAGCATAGCGGACGTTACGAGACGTCGAACGCGCGCTTCCGCAGCTCGAACGGATAAGTTTCAAGCAAATTGTGGTGATTTAAGTGCGAATTGTAACGATTGCCGCGTTATCTGTCGATTTCGCGTTACAGATGAGCGGTTGTGAGTTTATATGAGTTCAGCTTGTCTTGAGCTAATCATCAGGTGTCAAAGTAAATTGTAAACGTACGAATAAAGATACACTGATTCGCTCTGGTCGTACAGAGACGCAATGGATAGAGTACGCGTCCCTCTCGCTCCCCCTTCCCTCTCCCTCTCCCCATGCATAGATAGTCTAGACCGTAACTTGCTTGAGCCTGTATCAAATTGCAAACTTTTTTCTTCCACAAAAATGTAATTTGGTATGACGAATTCAGTGAACACACTTTTAGAGAGCGCACGCAATGCTGAACTAGTCACACTGGCAATTTTGGCCTATTTTTTTCTATTTTAACGACAAAAAAATCAATTTAAAATGCGATCAGAGAAATTTTAAAGTATAAATTCAGTATTCGGTGTAGGCTAGACGGGGGTTAGGTGGCGTTGGTCGCCGGCGCTGCGGTAGGGGAGGTGTGTATGTGCCATGCGTGTCTTTTTTGTATGGAGTGAGTGAAGAGCGATTCACCTTCTCCTCCTCCTCCTCTCTCTCTCCATATATATCCATCTCTCACTGCAACCATATCTCGGATTTACAATAAAAATATTTATGAAAATATTGAGCTATATGAAATAGTAGAGCATGTCCAGTCTCAACAGGAACCATAGACACGAAAAAGTGCAAAACGACCCCATGTATGGCCATTTCCCGCTCGAATTAGCTCCTGAAAATTCGCACTTTTACCTGTACAGCATAGCGGACGTTACGAGACGTCGAACGCGCGCTTCCGCAGCTCGAACGGATAAGTTTCAAGCAAATTGTGGTGATTTAAGTGCGAATTGTAACGATTGCCGCGTTATCTGTCGATTTCGCGTTACAGATGAGCGGTTGTGAGTTTATTTGAGTTCAGCTTGTCTTGAGCTAATCATCAGGTGTCAAAGTAAATTGTAAACGTACGAATAAAGATACACTGATTCGCTCTGGTCGTACAGAGACGCAATGGATAGAGTACGCGTCCCTCTCGCTCCCCCTTCCCTCTCCCTCTCCCCATGCATAGATAGTCTAGACCGTAACTTGCTTGAGCCTGTATCAAATTGCAAACTTTTTTCTTCCACAAAAATGTAATTTGGTATGACGAATTCAGTGAACACACTTTTAGAGAGCGCACGCAATGCTGAACTAGTCACACTGGCAATTTTGGCCAATTTTTTTTCTATTTTAACGACAAAAAAATCAATTTAAAATGCGATCAGAGAAATTTTAAAGTATAAATTCAGTATTCGGTGTAGGCTAGACGGGGGTTAGGTGGCGTTGGTCGCCGGCGCTGCGGTAGGGGAGGTGTGTATGTGCCATGCGTGTCTTTTTTGTATGGAGTGAGTGAAGAGCGATTCACCTTCTCCTCCTCCTCCTCTCTCTCTCCATATATATCCATCTCTCACTGCAACCATATCTCGGATTTACAATAAAAATATTTATGAAAATATTGAGCTATATGAAATAGTAGAGCATGTCCAGTCTCAACAGGAACCATAGACACGAAAAAGTGCAAAACGACCCCATGTATGGCCATTTCCCGCTCGAATTAGCTCCTGAAAATTCGCACTTTTACCTGTACAGCATAGCGGACGTTACGAGACGTCGAACGCGCGCTTCCGCAGCTCGAACGGATAAGTTTCAAGCAAATTGTGGTGATTTAAGTGCGAATTGTAACGATTGCCGCGTTATCTGTCGATTTCGCGTTACAGATGAGCGGTTGTGAGTTTATATGAGTTCAGCTTGTCTTGAGCTAATCATCAGGTGTCAAAGTAAATTGTAAACGTACGAATAAAGATACACTGATTCGCTCTGGTCGTACAGAGACGCAATGGATAGAGTACGCGTCCCTCTCGCTCCCCCTTCCCTCTCCCTCTCCCCATGCATAGATAGTCTAGACCGTAACTTGCTTGAGCCTGTATCAAATTGCAAACTTTTTTCTTCCACAAAAATGTAATTTGGTATGACGAATTCAGTGAACACACTTTTAGAGAGCGCACGCAATGCTGAACTAGTCACACTGGCAATTTTGGCCTATTTTTTTCTATTTTAACGACAAAAAATTCAATTTAAAATGCGATCAGAGAAATTTTAAAGTATAAATTCAGTATTCGGTGTAGGCTAGACGGGGGTTAGGTGGCGTTGGTCGCCGGCGCTGCGGTAGGGGAGGTGTGTATGTGCCATGCGTGTCTTTTTTGTATGGAGTGAGTGAAGAGCGATTCACCTTCTCCTCCTCCTCCTCTCTCTCTCCATATATATCCATCTCTCACTGCAACCATATCTCGGATTTACAATAAAAATATTTATGAAAATATTGAGCTATATGAAATAGTAGAGCATGTCCAGTCTCAACAGGAACCATAGACACGAAAAAGTGCAAAACGACCCCATGTATGGCCATTTCCCGCTCGAATTAGCTCCTGAAAATTCGCACTTTTACCTGTACAGCATAGCGGACGTTACGAGACGTCAAACGCGCGCTTCCGCAGCTCGAACGGATAAGTTTCAAGCAAATTGTGGTGATTTAAGTGCGAATTGTAACGATTGCCGCGTTATCTGTCGATTTCGCGTTACAGATGAGCGGTTGTGAGTTTATATGAGTTCAGCTTGTCTTGAGCTAATCATCAGGTGTCAAAGTAAATTGTAAACGTACGAATAAAGATACACTGATTCGCTCTGGTCGTACAGAGACGCAATGGATAGAGTACGCGTCCCTCTCGCTCCCCCTTCCCTCTCCCTCTCCCCATGCATAGATAGTCTAGACCGTAACTTGCTTGAGCCTGTATCAAATTGTAAACTTTTTTCTTCCACAGAAATGTAATTTGGTATGACGAATTCAGTGAACACACTTTTAGAGAGCGCACGCAATGCTGAACTAGTCACACTGGCAATTTTGGCCAATTTTTTTTCTATTTTAACGACAAAAAAATCAATTTAAAATGCGATCAGAGAAATTTTAAAGTATAAATTCAGTATTCGGTGTAGGCTAGACGGGGGTTAGGTGGCGTTGGTCGCCGGCGCTGCGGTAGGGGAGGTGTGTATGTGCCATGCGTGTCTTTTTTGTATGGAGTGAGTGAAGAGCGATTCACCTTCTCCTCCTCCTCCTCTCTCTCTCCATATATATCCATCTCTCACTGCAACCATATCTCGGATTTACAATAAAAATATTTATGAAAATATTGAGCTATATGAAATAGTAGAGCATGTCCAGTCTCAACAGGAACCATAGACACGAAAAAGTGCAAAACGACCCCATGTATGGCCATTTCCCGCTCGAATTAGCTCCTGAAAATTCGCACTTTTACCTGTACAGCATAGCGGACGTTACGAGACGTCAAACGCGCGCTTCCGCAGCTCGAACGGATAAGTTTCAAGCAAATTGTGGTGATTTAAGTGCGAATTGTAACGATTGCCGCGTTATCTGTCGATTTCGCGTTACAGATGAGCGGTTGTGAGTTTATATGAGTTCAGCTTGTCTTGAGCTAATCATCAGGTGTCAAAGTAAATTGTAAACGTACGAATAAAGATACACTGATTCGCTCTGGTCGTACAGAGACGCAATGGATAGAGTACGCGTCCCTCTCGCTCCCCCTTCCCTCTCCCTCTCCCCATGCATAGATAGTCTAGACCGTAACTTGCTTGAGCCTGTATCAAATTGTAAACTTTTTTCTTCCACAGAAATGTAATTTGGTATGACGAATTCAGTGAACACACTTTTAGAGAGCGCACGCAATGCTGAACTAGTCACACTGGCAATTTTGGCCAATTTTTTTTCTATTTTAACGACAAAAAAATCAATTTAAAATGCGATCAGAGAAATTTTAAAGTATAAATTCAGTATTCGGTGTAGGCTAGACGGGGGTTAGGTGGCGTTGGTCGCCGGCGCTGCGGTAGGGGAGGTGTGTATGTGCCATGCGTGTCTTTTTTGTATGGAGTGAGTGAAGAGCGATTCACCTTCTCCTCCTCCTCCTCTCTCTCTCCATATATATCCATCTCTCACTGCAACCATATCTCGGATTTACAATAAAAATATTTATGAAAATATTGAGCTATATGAAATAGTAGAGCATGTCCAGTCTCAACAGGAACCATAGACACGAAAAAGTGCAAAACGACCCCATGTATGGCCATTTCCCGCTCGAATTAGCTCCTGAAAATTCGCACTTTTACCTGTACAGCATAGCGGACGTTACGAGACGTCAAACGCGCGCTTCCGCAGCTCGAACGGATAAGTTTCAAGCAAATTGTGGTGATTTAAGTGCGAATTGTAACGATTGCCGCGTTATCTGTCGATTTCGCGTTACAGATGAGCGGTTGTGAGTTTATATGAGTTCAGCTTGTCTTGAGCTAATCATCAGGTGTCAAAGTAAATTGTAAACGTACGAATAAAGATACACTGATTCGCTCTGGTCGTACAGAGACGCAATGGATAGAGTACGCGTCCCTCTCGCTCCCCCTTCCCTCTCCCTCTCCCCATGCATAGATAGTCTAGACCGTAACTTGCTTGAGCCTGTATCAAATTGTAAACTTTTTTCTTCCACAGAAATGTAATTTGGTATGACGAATTCAGTGAACACACTTTTAGAGAGCGCACGCAATGCTGAACTAGTCACACTGGCAATTTTGGCCTATTTTTTTCTATTTTAACGACAAAAAAATCAATTTAAAATGCGATCAGAGAATTTTTAAAGTATAAATTCAGTATTCGGTGTAGGCTAGACGGGGGTTAGGTGGCGTTGGTCGCCGGCGCTGCGGTAGGGGAGGTGTGTATGTGCCATGCGTGTCTTTTGTATGGAGTGAGTGAAGAGCGATTCACCTTCTCCTCCTCCTCCTCTCTCTCTCCATATATATCCATCTCTCACTGCAACCATATCTCGGATTTACAATAAAAATATTTATGAAAATATTGAGCTATATGAAATAGTAGAGCATGTCCAGTCTCAACAGGAACCATAGACACGAAAAAGTGCAAAACGGCCCCATGTATGGCCATTTCCCGCTCGAATTAGCTCCTGAAAATTCGCACTTTTACCTGTACAGCATAGCGGACGTTACGAGACGTCAAACGCGCGCTTCCGCAGCTCGAACGGATAAGTTTCAAGCAAATTGTGGTGATTTAAGTGCGAATTGTAACGATTGCCGCGTTATCTGTCGATTTCGCGTTACAGATGAGCGGTTGTGAGTTTATATGAGTTCAGCTTGTCTTGAGCTAATCATCAGGTGTCAAAGTAAATTGTAAACGTACGAATAAAGATACACTGATTCGCTCTGGTCGTACAGAGACGCAATGGATAGAGTACGCGTCCCTCTCGCTCCCCCTTCCCTCTCCCTCTCCCCATGCATAGATAGTCTAGACCGTAACTTGCTTGAGCCTGTATCAAATTGCAAACTTTTTTCTTCCACAAAAATGTAATTTGGTATGACGAATTCAGTGAACACACTTTTAGAGAGCGCACGCAATGCTGAACTAGTCACACTGGCAATTTTGGCCTATTTTTTTCTATTTTAACGACAAAAAAATCAATTTAAAATGCGATCAGAGAAATTTTAAAGTATAAATTCAGTATTCGGTGTAGGCTAGACGGGGGTTAGGTGGCGTTGGTCGCCGGCGCTGCGGTAGGGGAGGTGTGTATGTGCCATGCGTGTCTTTTTTGTATGGAGTGAGTGAAGAGCGATTCACCTTCTCCTCCTCCTCCTCTCTCTCTCCATATATATCCATCTCTCACTGTAACCATATCTCGGATTTACAATAAAAATATTTATGAAAATATTGAGCTATATGAAATAGTAGAGCATGCCCAGTCTCAACAGGAACCATAGACACGAAAAAGTGCAAAACGACCCCATGTATGGCCATTTCCCGCTCGAATTAGCTCCTGAAAATTCGCACTTTTACCTGTACAGCATAGCGGACGTTACGAGACGTCGAACGCGCGCTTCCGCAGCTCGAACGGATAAGTTTCAAGCAAATTGTGGTGATTTAAGTGCGAATTGTAACGATTGCCGCGTTATCTGACGATTTCGCGTTACAGATGAGCGGTTGTGAGTTTATATGAGTTCAGCTTGTCTTGAGCTAATTATCAGGTGTCAAAGTAAATTGTAAACGTACGAATAAAGATACACTGATTCGCTCTGGTTGTACAGGGACGCAATGGATAGAGTACGCGTCCCTCTCGCTCCCCCTTCCCTCTCCCTCTCCCCATGCATAGATAGTCTAGACCGTAACTTGCTTGAGCCTGTATCAAATTGCAAACTTTTTTCTTCCACAAAAATGTAATTTGGTATGACGAATTCAGTGAACACACTTATAGAGAGCGCACGCAATGCTGAAACAGTCACACTGGCAATTTTGGCCTATTTTTTTCTATTTTCACGACAAAAAAAATCAATTTTAAATGCGATCAGAGAAGTTTTAAAGTATAAATTCAGTATTCGGCGTAGGCTAGACGGGGGTTAGGTGGCGTTGGTCGCCGGCGCTGCGGTAGGGGAGGTGTGTATGTGCCATGCGTGTCTTTTTTGTATGGAGTGAGTGAAGAGCGATTCACCTTCTCCTCCTCCTCCTCTCTCTCTCCATATATATCCATCTCTCACTGTAACCATATCTCGGATTTACAATAAAAATATTTATGAAAATATTGAGCTATATGAAATAGTAGAGCATGTCCAGTCTCAACAGGAACCATAGACACGAAAAAGTGCAAAACGGCCCCATGTATGGCCATTTCCCGCTCGAATTAGCTCCTGAAAATTCGCACTTTTACCTGTACAGCATAGCGGACGTTACGAGACGTCAAACGCGCGCTTCCGCAGCTCGAACGGATAAGTTTCAAGCAAATTGTGGTGATTTAAGTGCGAATTGTAACGATTGCCGCGTTATCTGTCGATTTCGCGTTACAGATGAGCGGTTGTGAGTTTATATGAGTTCAGCTTGTCTTGAGCTAATCATCAGGTGTCAAAGTAAATTGTAAACGTACGAATAAAGATACACTGATTCGCTCTGGTCGTACAGAGACGCAATGGATAGAGTACGCGTCCCTCTCGCTCCCCCTTCCCTCTCCCTCTCCCCATGCATAGATAGTCTAGACCGTAACTTGCTTGAGCCTGTATCAAATTGCAAACTTTTTTCTTCCACAAAAATGTAATTTGGTATGACGAATTCAGTGAACACACTTTTAGAGAGCGCACGCAATGCTGAACTAGTCACACTGGCAATTTTGGCCTATTTTTTCTATTTTAACGACAAAAAAATCAATTTAAAATGCGATCAGAGAAATTTTAAAGTATAAATTCAGTATTCGGTGTAGGCTAGACGGGGGTTAGGTGGCGTTGGTCGCCGGCGCTGCGGTAGGGGAGGTGTGTATGTGCCATGCGTGTCTTTTTTGTATGGAGTGAGTGAAGAGCGATTCACCTTCTCCTCCTCCTCCTCTCTCTCTCCATATATATCCATCTCTCACTGTAACCATATCTCGGATTTACAATAAAAATATTTATGAAAATATTGAGCTATATGAAATAGTAGAGCATGCCCAGTCTCAACAGGAACCATAGACACGAAAAAGTGCAAAACGACCCCATGTATGGCCATTTCCCGCTCGAATTAGCTCCTGAAAATTCGCACTTTTACCTGTACAGCATAGCGGACGTTACGAGACGTCGAACGCGCGCTTCCGCAGCTCGAACGGATAAGTTTCAAGCAAATTGTGGTGATTTAAGTGCGAATTGTAACGATTGCCGCGTTATCTGACGATTTCGCGTTACAGATGAGCGGTTGTGAGTTTATATGAGTTCAGCTTGTCTTGAGCTAATTATCAGGTGTCAAAGTAAATTGTAAACGTACGAATAAAGATACACTGATTCGCTCTGGTTGTACAGGGACGCAATGGATAGAGTACGCGTCCCTCTCGCTCCCCCTTCCCTCTCCCTCTCCCCATGCATAGATAGTCTAGACCGTAACTTGCTTGAGCCTGTATCAAATTGCAAACTTTTTTCTTCCACAAAAATGTAATTTGGTATGACGAATTCAGTGAACACACTTATAGAGAGCGCACGCAATGCTGAAACAGTCACACTGGCAATTTTGGCCTATTTTTTTCTATTTTCACGACAAAAAAAATCAATTTTAAATGCGATCAGAGAAGTTTTAAAGTATAAATTCAGTATTCGGCGTAGGCTAGACGGGGGTTAGGTGGCGTTGGTCGCCGGCGCTGCGGTAGGGGAGGTGTGTATGTGCCATGCGTGTCTTTTTTGTATGGAGTGAGTGAAGAGCGATTCACCTTCTCCTCCTCCTCCTCTCTCTCTCCATATATATCCATCTCTCACTGTAACCATATCTCGGATTTACAATAAAAATATTTATGAAAATATTGAGCTATATGAAATAGTAGAGCATGCCCAGTCTCAACAGGAACCATAGACACGAAAAAGTGCAAAACGGCCCCATGTATGGCCATTTCCCGCTCGAATTAGCTCCTGAAAATTCGCACTTTTACCTGTACAGCATAGCGGACGTTACGAGACGTCGAACGCGCGCTTCCGCAGCTCGAACGGATAAGTTTCAAGCAAATTGTGGTGATTTAAGTGCGAATTGTAACGATTGCCGCGTTATCTGACGATTTCGCGTTACAGATGAGCGGTTGTGAGTTTATATGAGTTCAGCTTGTCTTGAGCTAATTATTAGGTATCAAAGTAAATTGTAAACGTACGAATAAAGATACACTGATTCGCTCTGGTCGTACAGAGACGTAATGGATAGAGTACGCGTCCCTCTCGCTCCCCCTTCCCTCTCCCTCTCCCCATGCATAGATAGTCTAGACCGTAACTTGCTTGAGCCTGTATCAAATTGCAAACTTTTTTCTTCCACAAAAATGTAATTTGGTATGACGAATTCAGTGAACACACTTTTAGAGAGCGCACGCAATGCTGAACTAGTCACACTGGCAATTTTGGCCTATTTTTTTCTATTTTAACGACAAAAAAATCAATTTAAAATGCGATCAGAGAAATTTTAAAGTATAAATTCAGTATTCGGTGTAGGCTAGACGGGGGTTAGGTGGCGTTGGTCGCCGGCGCTGCGGTAGGGGAGGTGTGTATGTGCCATGCGTGTCTTTTTTGTATGGAGTGAGTGAAGAGCGATTCACCTTCTCCTCCTCCTCCTCTCTCTCTCCATATATATCCATCTCTCACTGTAACCATATCTCGGATTTACAATAAAAATATTTATGAAAATATTGAGCTATATGAAATAGTAGAGCATGCCCAGTCTCAACAGGAACCATAGACACGAAAAAGTGCAAAACGACCCCATGTATGGCCATTTCCCGCTCGAATTAGCTCCTGAAAATTCGCACTTTTACCTGTACAGCATAGCGGACGTTACGAGACGTCGAACGCGCGCTTCCGCAGCTCGAACGGATAAGTTTCAAGCAAATTGTGGTGATTTAAGTGCGAATTGTAACGATTGCCGCGTTATCTGACGATTTCGCGTTACAGATGAGCGGTTGTGAGTTTATATGAGTTCAGCTTGTCTTGAGCTAATTATCAGGTGTCAAAGTAAATTGTAAACGTACGAATAAAGATACACTGATTCGCTCTGGTTGTACAGGGACGCAATGGATAGAGTACGCGTCCCTCTCGCTCCCCCTTCCCTCTCCCTCTCCCCATGCATAGATAGTCTAGACCGTAACTTGCTTGAGCCTGTATCAAATTGCAAACTTTTTTCTTCCACAAAAATGTAATTTGGTATGACGAATTCAGTGAACACACTTATAGAGAGCGCACGCAATGCTGAAACAGTCACACTGGCAATTTTGGCCTATTTTTTTCTATTTTCACGACAAAAAAAATCAATTTTAAATGCGATCAGAGAAGTTTTAAAGTATAAATTCAGTATTCGGCGTAGGCTAGACGGGGGTTAGGTGGCGTTGGTCGCCGGCGCTGCGGTAGGGGAGGTGTGTATGTGCCATGCGTGTCTTTTTTGTATGGAGTGAGTGAAGAGCGATTCACCTTCTCCTCCTCCTCCTCTCTCTCTCCATATATATCCATCTCTCACTGTAACCATATCTCGGATTTACAATAAAAATATTTATGAAAATATTGAGCTATATGAAATAGTAGAGCATGCCCAGTCTCAACAGGAACCATAGACACGAAAAAGTGCAAAACGGCCCCATGTATGGCCATTTCCCGCTCGAATTAGCTCCTGAAAATTCGCACTTTTACCTGTACAGCATAGCGGACGTTACGAGACGTCGAACGCGCGCTTCCGCAGCTCGAACGGATAAGTTTCAAGCAAATTGTGGTGATTTAAGTGCGAATTGTAACGATTGCCGCGTTATCTGACGATTTCGCGTTACAGATGAGCGGTTGTGAGTTTATATGAGTTCAGCTTGTCTTGAGCTAATTATTAGGTATCAAAGTAAATTGTAAACGTACGAATAAAGATACACTGATTCGCTCTGGTCGTACAGAGACGTAATGGATAGAGTACGCGTCCCTCTCGCTCCCCCTTCCCTCTCCCTCTCCCCATGCATAGAGTGTCTAGACCGTAACTTGCTTGAGCCTGTATCAAATTGCAAACTTTTTTCTTCCACAAAAATGTAATTTGGTATGACGAATTCAGTGAACACACTTTTAGAGAGCGCACGCAATGCTGAACTAGTCACACTGGCAATTTTGGCCTATTTTTTTCTATTTTAACGACAAAAAAATCAATTTAAAATGCGATCAGAGAAATTTTAAAGTATAAATTCAGTATTCGGTGTAGGCTAGACGGGGGTTAGGTGGCGTTGGTCGCCGGCGCTGCGGTAGGGGAGGTGTGTATGTGCCATGCGTGTCTTTTTTGTATGGAGTGAGTGAAGAGCGATTCACCTTCTCCTCCTCCTCCTCTCTCTCTCCATATATATCCATCTCTCACTGTAACCATATCTCGGATTTACAATAAAAATATTTATGAAAATATTGAGCTATATGAAATAGTAGAGCATGTCCAGTCTCAACAGGAACCATAGACACGAAAAAGTGCAAAACGACCCCATGTATGGCCATTTCCCGCTCGAATTAGCTCCTGAAAATTCGCACTTTTACCTGTACAGCATAGCGGACGTTACGAGACGTCGAACGCGCGCTTCCGCAGCTCGAACGGTTAAGTTTCAAGCAAATTGTGGTGATTTAAGAGACCGGCTCGGTAAGACTCGAGCATGGTCCGGACATTCGCGAGGAATTTCGATCTGGCCCTCAATACTTTCATCATAGACACAAACCGGGGGGAGACCGATGAAAGTTATAGTGAAAATGCCCTGCGGCTCAAACCCGGCTCACATATGCCGCATAAAATAAAAAATTTAAAAATTCATAACTTTTCAATCGCGATAGCTAGGACTTTTATTTCTTTTTATTGGTGAACAACATGTCATGCACTCTTACAAACACAGCTGAACAGTAATATCATATCATTCTGGATAAGTTTTTTTCGTATCTGATTTTAAGATTTTTCCTCTTCTATCCTCATTGAAGAGAGACGGCAAGCACTGACATAGTACATATTGTAGCCCTGACAATTATGTACATGATGGTCACATTCCCGTAAAAATCCATGTTTTCTGAAACATCGAGAATTGCAGCTGAATGTGAGATATGTGTAATTTGCAAAAATCGAAAATTAAATTTCTTGCAAATCGCAAGAGTAAGGGGTAGCTTTATTATGTCATTATACTCGTAGTAATGCGAGTACACAGGAAAAATATACAAGTAATCTCGGACTACATTTTTAAAAAATTTAGAAAAATCATTATTTTATTTTTATTTTTTCAACCCCCACATTCAGTCGACCGTCAAAGCAAGTTGATTCATAGGGCGGATGGTGGCTGTTGCATGTGCGTTTGCAGAAACGACTGCAACGTGAAGAATCGTCGTTTCGCAGATCTCGAATTTATTTTTTTAATTAACAAACTTGAATATTTATATGTTTCTTTAATATAAATCGGTTGGAAGGTAGCGTACTGCATCCAAAGCTGTACCATTTTTATCAGTAGGAGTATACGGTATTGAACAACCGTAATCGCCAGGAATCGCGAACTGATTTTTTTTCAGTCGATCCATGATTTTCAACCATGACCCGGGGTTCATGGTTGAGAATGGCTGAGGTCGAATAATTCATGATGATCCCAGAGCAAATACTATGTGGCATTATATCAACAGTGGTCCAACTTATATTTTTATGGATACCATAACTCGAATTACCGTAATCTAGCTACCGTATCCTATAGTAATGTGGTGAAATTCTCGCAAAATTCAGATGCTTGCATAACTATTACGGTAATTCGAGTTATGGTATCCATAAAAATAAAAGTTGGCCCACTGTTCATATAATGCCAAATAGTATTTGATCTCGGACCAGCACGAATTTTTCGACCTCAGCCATTCTCAACCATGAACCCCGGGTCATGGTTGAAAATCATGGATCGACTGAAAAAAAATCAGTTCGCGATTCCTGGCGATTACGGTTGTTCAATACCGTATACTCCTACTGATAAAAATGGTACAGCTTTGGATGCAGTACGCTACCTTCCAACCGATTTATATTAAAGAAACATATAAATATTCAAGTTTGTTAATTAAAAAATAAATTCGAGATCTGCGAAACCACGATTCTTCACGTTGCAGTCGTTTCTGCAAACGCACATGCAACAGCCACCATCCGCCCTATGAATCAACTTGCATTGACGGTCGACTGAATGTGGGATTTGAAAAAATAAAAATAAAATAATGATTTTTTTTTAATTTAAAAAAAATGTAGTCCGAGATTACTTGTATATTTTTCCTGTGCACTCGCATTACTACGAGTATAATGACATAATAAAGCTACCTCTTACTCTTGCGATTTACAAGAAATTTAATTTTCGATTTTTGCAAATCACACATATCTCACATTCAGCTGCAATTCTCGATGTTTCAGAAAACATGGATTTTTACGGGAATGTGACCATCATGTACATAATTGTCAGGGCTACAATATGTACTATGTCAGTGCTTGCCGTCTCTCTTCAATGAGGATAGAAGAGGAAAAATCTTAAAATCAGATACGAAAAAACTTATCCAGAATGATATGATATTACTGTTCAGCTGTGTTTGTAAGAGTGCATGGCATGTTATTCACCAATAAAAAGAAATAAAAGTCCTAGCTATCGCGATTGAAAAGTTATGAATTTTTCAATTTTTTATTTTATGCGGCATATGTGAGCCGGGTTTGAGCCGCAGGGCATTTTCACTATAACTTTCATCGGTCTCCCCCCGGTATGTGTCTATGATGAAAGTATTGAGTGCCAAATCGAAATTCCTCGCGAATGTCCGGCAGGGGGTCGAAATGCTCGAGTCTTACCGAGCCGGTCTCTTAAGTGCAAATTGTAACGAATGCCGCGTTATCTGTCGATTTCGCGTTACAGATGAGCGGTTGCGAGTTTATATGAGTTCAGCTTGTCTTGAGCTAATTATCAGGTGTCAAAGTAAATTGTAAACGTACGAATAAAGATACACTGATTCGCTCTGGTCGTACAGAGACGTAATGGATAGAGTACGCGTCCCTCTCGCTCCCCCTTCCCTCTCCCTCTCCCCATGCATAGAGTGTCTAGACCGCAACTTGCTTGAGCCTGTATCAAATTGCAAACTTTTTTCTTCTACAAAAATGTAATTTGGTATGACGAATTCAGTGAACACACTTTTAGAGAGCGCATGCAATGCTGAACTAGTCACACTGGCAATTTTGGCCTATTTTTTTCTATTTTCACGACAAAAAAAATCAATTTAAAATGCGATCAGAGAAGTTTTAAAGTATAAATTCAGTATTCGGCGAAGGCTAGACGGGGGTTAGGTGGCATTGGTCGCCGGCGCTGCGGTAGGGGAGGTGTGTATGTGCCATGCGTGTCTTTTTTGTATGGAGTGAGTGAAGAGCGATTCACCTTCTCCTCCTCCTCCTCTCTCTCTCCATATATATCCATCTCTCACTGTAACCATATCTCGGATTTACAATAAAAATATTTATGAAAATATTGAGCTATATGAAATAGTAGAGCATGCCCAGTCTCAACAGGAACCATAGACACGAAAAAGTGCAAAACGACCCCATGTATGGCCATTTCCCGCTCGAATTAGCTCCTGAAAATTCGCACTTTTACCTGTACAGCATAGCGGACGTTACGAGACGTCGAACGCGCGCTTCCGCAGCTCGAACGGATAAGTTTCAAGCAAATTGTGGTGATTTAAGTGCGAATTGTAACGATTGCCGCGTTATCTGACGATTTCGCGTTACAGATGAGCGGTTGTGAGTTTATATGAGTTCAGCTTGTCTTGAGCTAATTATTAGGTATCAAAGTAAATTGTAAACGTACGAATAAAGATACACTGATTCGCTCTGGTCGTACAGAGACGTAATGGATAGAGTACGCGTCCCTCTCGCTCCCCCTTCCCTCTCCCTCTCCCCATGCATAGAGTGTCTAGACCGTAACTTGCTTGAGCCTGTATCAAATTGCAAACTTTTTTCTTCCACAAAAATGTAATTTGGTATGACGAATTCAGTGAACACACTTTTAGAGAGCGCACGCAATGCTGAACTAGTCACACTGGCAATTTTGGCCTATTTTTTTCTATTTTAACGACAAAAAAATCAATTTAAAATGCGATCAGAGAAATTTTAAAGTATAAATTCAGTATTCGGTGTAGGCTAGACGGGGGTTAGGTGGCGTTGGTCGCCGGCGCTGCGGTAGGGGAGGTGTGTATGTGCCATGCGTGTCTTTTTTGTATGGAGTGAGTGAAGAGCGATTCACCTTCTCCTCCTCCTCCTCTCTCTCTCCATATATATCCATCTCTCACTGTAACCATATCTCGGATTTACAATAAAAATATTTATGAAAATATTGAGCTATATGAAATAGTAGAGCATGTCCAGTCTCAACAGGAACCATAGACACGAAAAAGTGCAAAACGACCCCATGTATGGCCATTTCCCGCTCGAATTAGCTCCTGACAATTCGCACTTTTACCTGTACAGCATAGCGGACGTTACGAGACGTCGAACGCGCGCTTCCGCAGCTCGAACGGATATGTTTCAAGCAAATTGTGGTGATTTAAGTGCAAATTGTAACGATTGCCGCGTTATCTGTCGATTTCGCGTTACAGATGAGCGGTTGTGAGTTTATATGAGTTCAGCTTGTCTTGAGCTAATCATCAGGTGTCAAAGTAAATTGTAAACGTACGAATAAAGATACACTGATTCGCTCTCGTCGTACAGAGACGCAATGGATAGAGTACGCGTCCCTCTCGCTCCCCCTTCCCTCTCCCTCTCCCCATGCATAGATAGTCTAGACCGTAACTTGCTTGAGCCTGTATCAAATTGCAAACTTTTTTCTTCCACAAAAATGTAATTTGGTATGACGAATTCAGTGAACACACTTTTAGAGAGCGCACGCAATGCTGAACTAGTCACACTGGCAATTTTGGACTATTTTTTTCTATTTTAACGACAAAAAAATCAATTTAAAATGCGATCAGAGAAATTTTAAAGTATAAATTCAGTATTCGGTGTAGGCTAGACGGGGGTTAGGTGGCGTTGGTCGCCGGCGCTGCGGTAGGGGAGGTGTGTATGTGCCATGCGTGTCTTTTTTGTATGGAGTGAGTGAAGAGCGATTCACCTTCTCCTCCTCCTCCTCTCTCTCTCCATATATATCCATCTCTCACTGTAACCATATCTCGGATTTACAATAAAAATATTTATGAAAATATTGAGCTATATGAAATAGTAGAGCATGTCCAGTCTCAACAGGAACCATAGACACGAAAAAGTGCAAAACGACCCCATGTATGGCCATTTCCCGCTCGAATTAGCTCCTGAAAATTCGCACTTTTACCTGTACAGCATAGCGGACGTTACGAGACGTCGAACGCGCGCTTCCGCAGCTCGAACGGATAAGTTTCAAGCAAATTGTGGTGATTTAAGTGCAAATTGTAACGATTGCCGCGTTATCTGTCGATTTCGCGTTACAGATGAGCGGTTGTGAGTTTATATGAGTTCAGCTTGTCTTGAGCTAATTATCAGGTGTCAAAGTAAATTGTAAACGTACGAATAAAGATACACTGATTCGCTCTGGTCGTACAGAGACGCAATGGATAGAGTACGCGTCCCTCTCGCTCCCCCTTCCCTCTCCCTCTCCCCATGCATAGATAGTCTAGACCGTAACTTGCTTGAGCCTGTATCAAATTGCAATCTTTTTTCTTCCACAAAAATGTAATTTAGTATGACGAATTCAGTGAACACACTTTTAGAGAGCGCACGCAATGCTGAACTAGTCACACTGGCAATTTTGGCCTATTTTTTTCTATTTTCACGACAAAAAAATCAATTTAAAATGCGATCAGAGAAGTTTTAAAGTATAAATTCAGTATTCGGCGTAGGCTAGACGGGGGTTAGGTGGCGTTGGTCGCCGGCGCTGCGGTAGGGGAGGTGTGTATGTGCCATGCGTGTCTTTTTTGTATGGAGTGAGTGAAGAGCGATTCACCTTCTCCTCCTCCTCCTCTCTCTCTCCATATATATCCATCTCTCACTGTAACCATATCTCGGATTTACAATAAAAATATTTATGAAAATTTTGAGCTATATGAAATAGTAGAGCATGTCCAGTCTCAACAGGAACCATAGACACGAAAAAGTGCAAAACGGCCCCATGTATGGCCATTTCCCGCTCGAATTAGCTCCTGAAAATTCGCACTTTTACCTGTACAGCATAGCGGACGTTACGAGACGTCGAACGCGCGCTTCCGCAGCTCGAACGGTTAAGTTTCAAGCAAATTGTGGTGATTTAAGTGCAAATTGTAACGAATGCCGCGTTATCTGTCGATTTCGCGTTACAGATGAGCGGTTGCGAGTTTATATGAGTTCAGCTTGTCTTGAGCTAATTATCAGGTGTCAAAGTAAATTGTAAACGTACGAATAAAGATACACTGATTCGCTCTGGTCGTACAGAGACGTAATGGATAGAGTACGCGTCCCTCTCGCTCCCCCTTCCCTCTCCCTCTCCCCATGCATAGAGTGTCTAGACCGCAACTTGCTTGAGCCTGTATCAAATTGCAAACTTTTTTCTTCCACAAAAATGTAATTTGGTATGACGAATTCAGTGAACACACTTTTAGAGAGCGCATGCAATTCTGAACTAGTCACACTGGCAATTTTGGCCTATTTTTTTCTATTTTCACGACAAAAAAAATCAATTTAAAATGCGATCAGAGAAGTTTTAAAGTATAAATTCAGTATTCGGCGTAGGCTAGACGGGGGTTAGGTGGCATTGGTCGCCGGCGCTGCGGTAGGGGAGGTGTGTATGTGCCATGCGTGTCTTTTTTGTATGGAGTGAGTGAAGAGCGATTCACCTTCTCCTCCTCCTCCTCTCTCTCTCCATATATATCCATCTCTCACTGTAACCATATCTCGGATTTACAATAAAAATATTTATGAAAATATTGAGCTATATGAAATAGTAGAGCATGCCCAGTCTCAACAGGAACCATAGACACGAAAAAGTGCAAAACGGCCCCATGTATGGCCATTTCCCGCTCGAATTAGCTCCTGAAAATTCGCACTTTTACCTGTACAGCATAGCGGACGTTACGAGACGTCGAACGCGCGCTTCCGCAGCTCGAACGGATAAGTTTCAAGCAAATTGTGGTGATTTAAGTGCGAATTGTAACGATTGCCGCGTTATCTGACGATTTCGCGTTACAGATGAGCGGTTGTGAGTTTATATGAGTTCAGCTTGTCTTGAGCTAATTATCAGGTGTCAAAGTAAATTGTAAACGTACGAATAAAGATACACTGATTCGCTCTGGTCGTACAGAGACGCAATGGATAGAGTACGCGTCCCTCTCGCTCCCCCTTCCCTCTCCCTCTCCCCATGCATAGAGTGTCTAGACCGCAACTTGCTTGAGCCTGTATCAAATTGCAAACTTTTTTCTTCCACAAAAATGTAATTTGGTATGACGAATTCAGTGAACACACTTTTAGAGAGCGCATGCAATTCTGAACTAGTCACACTGGCAATTTTGGCCTATTTTTTTCTATTTTCACGACAAAAAAAATCAATTTAAAATGCGATCAGAGAAGTTTTAAAGTATAAATTCAGTATTCGGCGTAGGCTAGACGGGGGTTAGGTGGCATTGGTCGCCGGCGCTGCGGTAGGGGAGGTGTGTATGTGCCATGCGTGTCTTTTTTGTATGGAGTGAGTGAAGAGCGATTCACCTTCTCCTCCTCCTCCTCTCTCTCTCCATATATATCCATCTCTCACTGTAACCATATCTCGGATTTACAATAAAAATATTTATGAAAATATTGAGCTATATGAAATAGTAGAGCATGCCCAGTCTCAACAGGAACCATAGACACGAAAAAGTGCAAAACGGCCCCATGTATGGCCATTTCCCGCTCGAATTAGCTCCTGAAAATTCGCACTTTTACCTGTACAGCATAGCGGACGTTACGAGACGTCGAACGCGCGCTTCCGCAGCTCGAACGGATAAGTTTCAAGCAAATTGTGGTGATTTAAGTGCGAATTGTAACGATTGCCGCGTTATCTGACGATTTCGCGTTACAGATGAGCGGTTGTGAGTTTATATGAGTTCAGCTTGTCTTGAGCTAATTATCTGGTGTCAAAGTAAATTGTAAACGTACGAATAAAGATACACTGATTCGCTCTGGTCGTACAGAGACGTAATGGATAGAGTACGCGTCCCTCTCGCTCCCCCTTCCCTCTCCCTCTCCCCATGCATAGAGTGTCTAGACCGCAACTTGCTTGAGCCTGTATCAAATTGCAAACTTTTTTCTTCCACAAAAATGTAATTTGGTATGACGAATTCAGTGAACACACTTTTAGAGAGCGCATGCAATGCTGAACTAGTCACACTGGCAATTTTGGCCTATTTTTTTCTATTTTCACGACAAAAAAAATCAATTTAAAATGCGATCAGAGAAGTTTTAAAGTATAAATTCAGTATTCGGCGTAGGCTAGACGGGGGTTAGGTGGCATTGGTCGCCGGCGCTGCGGTAGGGGAGGTGTGTATGTGCCATGCGTGTCTTTTTTGTATGGAGTGAGTGAAGAGCGATTCACCTTCTCCTCCTCCTCCTCTCTCTCTCCATATATATCCATCTCTCACTGTAACCATATCTCGGATTTACAATAAAAATATTTATGAAAATATTGAGCTATATGAAATAGTAGAGCATGCCCAGTCTCAACAGGAACCATAGACACGAAAAAGTGCAAAACGGCCCCATGTATGTCCATTTCCCGCTCGAATTAGCTCCTGAAAATTCGCACTTTTACCTGTACAGCATAGCGGACGTTACGAGACGTCGAACGCGCGCTTCCGCAGCTCGAACGGATAAGTTTCAAGCAAATTGTGGTGATTTAAGTGCGAATTGTAACGATTGCCGCGTTATCTGACGATTTCGCGTTACAGATGAGCGGTTGTGAGTTTATATGAGTTCAGCTTGTCTTGAGCTAATTATCAGGTGTCAAAGTAAATTGTAAACGTACGAATAAAGATACACTGATTCGCTCTGGTTGTACAGGGACGCAATGGATAGAGTACGCGTCCCTCTCGCTCCCCCTTCCCTCTCCCTCTCCCCATGCATAGATAGTCTAGACCGTAACTTGCTTGAGCCTGTATCAAATTGCAAACTTTTTTCTTCCACAAAAATGTAATTTGGTATGACGAATTCAGTGAACACACTTTTAGAGAGCGCATGCAATGCTGAACTAGTCACACTGGCAATTTTGGCCTATTTTTTTCTATTTTCACGACAAAAAAAATCAATTTAAAATGCGATCAGAGAAGTTTTAAAGTATAAATTCAGTATTCGGCGTAGGCTAGACGGGGGTTAGGTGGCGTTGGTCGCCGGCGCTGCGGTAGGGGAGGTGTGTATGTGCCATGCGTGTCTTTTTTGTATGGAGTGAGTGAAGAGCGATTCACCTTCTCCTCCTCCTCCTCTCTCTCTCTCCATATATATCCATCTCTCACTGTAACCATATCTCGGATTTACAATAAAAATATTTATGAAAATATTGAGCTATATGAAATAGTAGAGCATGCCCAGTCTCAACAGGAACCATAGACACGAAAAAGTGCAAAACGGCCCCATGTATGGCCATTTCCCGCTCGAATTAGCTCCTGAAAATTCGCACTTTTACCTGTACAGCATAGCGGACGTTACGAGACGTCGAACGCGCGCTTCCGCAGCTCGAACGGTTAAGTTTCAAGCAAATTGTGGTGATTTAAGTGCAAATTGTAACGAATGCCGCGTTATCTGTCGATTTCGCGTTACAGATGAGCGGTTGCGAGTTTATATGAGTTCAGCTTGTCTTGAGCTAATTATCAGGTGTCAAAGTAAATTGTAAACGTACGAATAAAGATACACTGATTCGCTCTGGTCGTACAGAGACGTAATGGATAGAGTACGCGTCCCTCTCGCTCCCCCTTCCCTCTCCCTCTCCCCATGCATAGAGTGTCTAGACCGCAACTTGCTTGAGCCTGTATCAAATTGCAAACTTTTTTCTTCCACAAAAATGTAATTTGGTATGACGAATTCAGTGAACACACTTTTAGAGAGCGCATGCAATGCTGAACTAGTCACACTGGCAATTTTGGCCTATTTTTTTCAATTTTCACGACAAAAAAAATCAATTTAAAATGCGATCAGAGAAGTTTTAAAGTATAAATTCAGTATTCGGCGTAGGCTAGACGGGGGTTAGGTGGCGTTGGTCGCCGGCGCTGCGGTAGGGGAGGTGTGTATGTGCCATGCGTGTCTTTTTTGTATGGAGTGAGTGAAGAGCGATTCACCTTCTCCTCCTCCTCCTCTCTCTCTCCATATATATCCATCTCTCACTGTAACCATATCTCGGATTTACAATAAAAATATTTATGAAAATATTGAGCTATATGAAATAGTAGAGCATGTCCAGTCTCAACAGGAACCATAGACACGAAAAAGTGCAAAACGACCCCATGTATGGCCATTTCCCGCTCGAATTAGCTCCTGAAAATTCGCACTTTTACCTGTACTGCATAGCGGACGTTACGAGACGTCGAACGCGCGCTTCCGCAGCTCGAACGGATAAGTTTCAAGCAAATTGTGGTGATTTAAGTGCAAATTGTAACGATTGCCGCGTTATCTGTCGATTTCGCGTTACAGATGAGCGGTTGCGAGTTTATATGAGTTCAGCTTGTCTTGAGCTAATTATCAGGTGTCAAAGTAAATTGTAAACGTACGAATAAAGATACACTGATTCGCTCTGGTCGTACAGAGACGTAATGGATAGAGTACGCGTCCCTCTCGCTCCCCCTTCCCTCTCCCTCTCCCCATGCATAGAGTGTCTAGACCGCAACTTGCTTGAGCCTGTATCAAATTGCAAACTTTTTTCTTCCACAAAAATGTAATTTGGTATGACGAATTCAGTGAACACACTTTTAGAGAGCGCATGCAATTCTGAACTAGTCACACTGGCAATTTTGGCCTATTTTTTTCTATTTTCACGACAAAAAAAATCAATTTAAAATGCGATCAGAGAAGTTTTAAAGTATAAATTCAGTATTCGGCGTAGGCTAGACGGGGGTTAGGTGGCATTGGTCGCCGGCGCTGCGGTAGGGGAGGTGTGTATGTGCCATGCGTGTCTTTTTTGTATGGAGTGAGTGAAGAGCGATTCACCTTCTCCTCCTCCTCCTCTCTCTCTCCATATATATCCATCTCTCACTGTAACCATATCTCGGATTTACAATAAAAATATTTATGAAAATATTGAGCTATATGAAATAGTAGAGCATGCCCAGTCTCAACAGGAACCATAGACACGAAAAAGTGCAAAACGGCCCCATGTATGGCCATTTCCCGCTCGAATTAGCTCCTGAAAATTCGCACTTTTACCTGTACAGCATAGCGGACGTTACGAGACGTCGAACGCGCGCTTCCGCAGCTCGAACGGATAAGTTTCAAGCAAATTGTGGTGATTTAAGTGCGAATTGTAACGATTGCCGCGTTATCTGACGATTTCGCGTTACAGATGAGCGGTTGTGAGTTTATATGAGTTCAGCTTGTCTTGAGCTAATTATCAGGTGTCAAAGTAAATTGTAAACGTACGAATAAAGATACACTGATTCGCTCTGGTCGTACAGAGACGCAATGGATAGAGTACGCGTCCCTCTCGCTCCCCCTTCCCTCTCCCTCTCCCCATGCATAGATAGTCTAGACCGTAACTTGCTTGAGCCTGTATCAAATTGCAATCTTTTTTCTTCCACAAAAATGTAATTTAGTATGACGAATTCAGTGAACACACTTTTAGAGAGCGCACGCAATGCTGAACTAGTCACACTGGCAATTTTGGCCTATTTTTTTCTATTTTCACGACAAAAAAATCAATTTAAAATGCGATCAGAGAAGTTTTAAAGTATAAATTCAGTATTCGGCGTAGGCTAGACGGGGGTTAGGTGGCGTTGGTCGCCGGCGCTGCGGTAGGGGAGGTGTGTATGTGCCATGCGTGTCTTTTTTGTATGGAGTGAGTGAAGAGCGATTCACCTTCTCCTCCTCCTCCTCTCTCTCTCCATATATATCCATCTCTCACTGTAACCATATCTCGGATTTACAATAAAAATATTTATGAAAATATTGAGCTATATGAAATAGTAGAGCATGCCCAGTCTTAACAGGAACCATAGACACGAAAAAGTGCAAAACGGCCCCATGTATGGCCATTTCCCGCTCGAATTAGCTCCTGAAAATTCGCACTTTTACCTGTACAGCATAGCGGACGTTACGAGACGTCGAACGCGCGCTTCCGCAGCTCGAACGGATAAGTTTCAAGCAAATTGTGGTGATTTAAGTGCGAATTGTAACGATTGCCGCGTTATCTGACGATTTCGCGTTACAGATGAGCGGTTGTGAGTTTATATGAGTTCAGCTTGTCTTGAGCTAATTATCAGGTGTCAAAGTAAATTGTAAACGTACGAATAAAGATACACTGATTCGCTCTGGTTGTACAGGGACGCAATGGATAGAGTACGCGTCCCTCTCGCTCCCCCTTCCCTCTCCCTCTCCCCATGCATAGATAGTCTAGACCGTAACTTGCTTGAGCCTGTATCAAATTGCAAACTTTTTTCTTCCACAAAAATGTAATTTGGTATGACGAATTCAGTGAACACACTTTTAGAGAGCGCATGCAATGCTGAACTAGTCACACTGGCAATTTTGGCCTATTTTTTTCTATTTTCACGACAAAAAAAATCAATTTAAAATGCGATCAGAGAAGTTTTAAAGTATAAATTCAGTATTCGGCGTAGGCTAGACGGGGGTTAGGTGGCGTTGGTCGCCGGCGCTGCGGTAGGGGAGGTGTGTATGTGCCATGCGTGTCTTTTTTGTATGGAGTGAGTGAAGAGCGATTCACCTTCTCCTCCTCCTCCTCTCTCTCTCTCCATATATATCCATCTCTCACTGTAACCATATCTCGGATTTACAATAAAAATATTTATGAAAATATTGAGCTATATGAAATAGTAGAGCATGCCCAGTCTCAACAGGAACCATAGACACGAAAAGTGCAAAACGGCCCCATGTATGGCCATTTCCCGCTCGAATTAGCTCCTGAAAATTCGCACTTTTACCTGTACAGCATAGCGGACGTTACGAGACGTCGAACGCGCGCTTCCGCAGCTCGAACGGTTAAGTTTCAAGCAAATTGTGGTGATTTAAGTGCAAATTGTAACGAATGCCGCGTTATCTGTCGATTTCGCGTTACAGATGAGCGGTTGCGAGTTTATATGAGTTCAGCTTGTCTTGAGCTAATTATCAGGTGTCAAAGTAAATTGTAAACGTACGAATAAAGATACACTGATTCGCTCTGGTCGTACAGAGACGTAATGGATAGAGTACGCGTCCCTCTCGCTCCCCCTTCCCTCTCCCTCTCCCCATGCATAGAGTGTCTAGACCGCAACTTGCTTGAGCCTGTATCAAATTGCAAACTTTTTTCTTCCACAAAAATGTAATTTGGTATGACGAATTCAGTGAACACACTTTTAGAGAGCGCATGCAATGCTGAACTAGTCACACTGGCAATTTTGGCCTATTTTTTTCTATTTTCACGACAAAAAAAATCAATTTAAAATGCGATCAGAGAAGTTTTAAAGTATAAATTCAGTATTCGGCGTAGGCTAGACGGGGGTTAGGTGGCGTTGGTCGCCGGCGCTGCGGTAGGGGAGGTGTGTATGTGCCATGCGTGTCTTTTTTGTATGGAGTGAGTGAAGAGCGATTCACCTTCTCCTCCTCCTCCTCTCTCTCTCCATATATATCCATCTCTCACTGTAACCATATCTCGGATTTACAATAAAAATATTTATGAAAATATTGAGCTATATGAAATAGTAGAGCATGCCCAGTCTCAACAGGAACCATAGACACGAAAAAGTGCAAAACGGCCCCATGTATGGCCATTTCCCGCTCGAATTAGCTCCTGAAAATTCGCACTTTTACCTGTACAGCATAGCGGACGTTACGAGACGTCGAACGCGCGCTTCCGCAGCTCGAACGGTTAAGTTTCAAGCAAATTGTGGTGATTTAAGTGCAAATTGTAACGAATGCCGCGTTATCTGTCGATTTCGCGTTACAGATGAGCGGTTGCGAGTTTATATGAGTTCAGCTTGTCTTGAGCTAATTATCAGGTGTCAAAGTAAATTGTAAACGTACGAATAAAGATACACTGATTCGCTCTGGTCGTACAGAGACGTAATGGATAGAGTACGCGTCCCTCTCGCTCCCCCTTCCCTCTCCCTCTCCCCATGCATAGAGTGTCTAGACCGCAACTTGCTTGAGCCTGTATCAAATTGCAAACTTTTTTCTTCCACAAAAATGTAATTTGGTATGACGAATTCAGTGAACACACTTTTAGAGAGCGCATGCAATGCTGAACTAGTCACACTGGCAATTTTGGCCTATTTTTTTCTATTTTCACGACAAAAAAAATCAATTTAAAATGCGATCAGAGAAGTTTTAAAGTATAAATTCAGTATTCGGCGTAGGCTAGACGGGGGTTAGGTGGCGTTGGTCGCCGGCGCTGCGGTAGGGGAGGTGTGTATGTGCCATGCGTGTCTTTTTTGTATGGAGTGAGTGAAGAGCGATTCACCTTCTCCTCCTCCTCCTCTCTCTCTCCATATATATCCATCTCTCACTGTAACCATATCTCGGATTTACAATAAAAATATTTATGAAAATATTGAGCTATATGAAATAGTAGAGCATGCCCAGTCTCAACAGGAACCATAGACACGAAAAAGTGCAAAACGGCCCCATGTATGGCCATTTCCCGCTCGAATTAGCTCCTGAAAATTCGCACTTTTACCTGTACAGCATAGCGGACGTTACGAGACGTCGAACGCGCGCTTCCGCAGCTCGAACGGTTAAGTTTCAAGCAAATTGTGGTGATTTAAGTGCAAATTGTAACGAATGCCGCGTTATCTGTCGATTTCGCGTTACAGATGAGCGGTTGCGAGTTTATATGAGTTCAGCTTGTCTTGAGCTAATTATCAGGTGTCAAAGTAAATTGTAAACGTACGAATAAAGATACACTGATTCGCTCTGGTCGTACAGAGACGTAATGGATAGAGTACGCGTCCCTCTCGCTCCCCCTTCCCTCTCCCTCTCCCCATGCATAGAGTGTCTAGACCGCAACTTGCTTGAGCCTGTATCAAATTGCAAACTTTTTTCTTCCACAAAAATGTAATTTGGTATGACGAATTCAGTGAACACACTTTTAGAGAGCGCATGCAATGCTGAACTAGTCACACTGGCAATTTTGGCCTATTTTTTTCTATTTTCACGACAAAAAAAATCAATTTAAAATGCGATCAGAGAAGTTTTAAAGTATAAATTCAGTATTCGGCGTAGGCTAGACGGGGGTTAGGTGGCGTTGGTCGCCGGCGCTGCGGTAGGGGAGGTGTGTATGTGCCATGCGTGTCTTTTTTGTATGGAGTGAGTGAAGAGCGATTCACCTTCTCCTCCTCCTCCTCTCTCTCTCCATATATATCCATCTCTCACTGTAACCATATCTCGGATTTACAATAAAAATATTTATGAAAATATTGAGCTATATGAAATAGTAGAGCATGCCCAGTCTCAACAGGAACCATAGACACGAAAAAGTGCAAAACGGCCCCATGTATGGCCATTTCCCGCTCGAATTAGCTCCTGAAAATTCGCACTTTTACCTGTACAGCATAGCGGACGTTACGAGACGTCGAACGCGCGCTTCCGCAGCTCGAACGGTTAAGTTTCAAGCAAATTGTGGTGATTTAAGTGCAAATTGTAACGAATGCCGCGTTATCTGTCGATTTCGCGTTACAGATGAGCGGTTGCGAGTTTATATGAGTTCAGCTTGTCTTGAGCTAATTATCAGGTGTCAAAGTAAATTGTAAACGTACGAATAAAGATACACTGATTCGCTCTGGTCGTACAGAGACGTAATGGATAGAGTACGCGTCCCTCTCGCTCCCCCTTCCCTCTCCCTCTCCCCATGCATAGAGTGTCTAGACCGCAACTTGCTTGAGCCTGTATCAAATTGCAAACTTTTTTCTTCCACAAAAATGTAATTTGGTATGACGAATTCAGTGAACACACTTTTAGAGAGCGCATGCAATGCTGAACTAGTCACACTGGCAATTTTGGCCTATTTTTTTCTATTTTCACGACAAAAAAAATCAATTTAAAATGCGATCAGAGAAGTTTTAAAGTATAAATTCAGTATTCGGCGTAGGCTAGACGGGGGTTAGGTGGCGTTGGTCGCCGGCGCTGCGGTAGGGGAGGTGTGTATGTGCCATGCGTGTCTTTTTTGTATGGAGTGAGTGAAGAGCGATTCACCTTCTCCTCCTCCTCCTCTCTCTCTCCATATATATCCATCTCTCACTGTAACCATATCTCGGATTTACAATAAAAATATTTATGAAAATATTGAGCTATATGAAATAGTAGAGCATGTCCAGTCTCAACAGGAACCATAGACACGAAAAAGTGCAAAACGACCCCATGTATGGCCATTTCCCGCTCGAATTAGCTCCTGAAAATTCGCACTTTTACCTGTACAGCATAGCGGACGTTACGAGACGTCGAACGCGCGCTTCCGCAGCTCGAACGGATAAGTTTCAAGCAAATTGTGGTGATTTAAGTGCAAATTGTAACGATTGCCGCGTTATCTGTCGATTTCGCGTTACAGATGAGCGGTTGCGAGTTTATATGAGTTCAGCTTGTCTTGAGCTAATTATCAGGTGTCAAAGTAAATTGTAAACGTACGAATAAAGATACACTGATTCGCTCTGGTCGTACAGAGACGTAATGGATAGAGTACGCGTCCCTCTCGCTCCCCCTTCCCTCTCCCTCTCCCCATGCATAGAGTGTCTAGACCGCAACTTGCTTGAGCCTGTATCAAATTGCAAACTTTTTTCTTCCACAAAAATGTAATTTGGACTGACGAATTCAGTGAACACACTTTTAGAGAGCGCATGCAATGCTGAACTAGTCACACTGGCAATTTTGGCCTATTTTTTTCTATTTTCACGACAAAAAAATCAATTTAAAATGCGAACAGAGAAGTTTTAAAGTATAAATTCAGTATTCGGCGTAGGCTAGACGGGGGTTAGGTGGCATTGGTCGCCGGCGCTGCGGTAGGGGAGGTGTGTATGTGCCATGCGTGTCTTTTTTGTATGGAGTGAGTGAAGAGCGATTCACCTTCTCCTCCTCCTCCTCTCTCTCTCCATATATATCCATCTCTCACTGTAACCATATCTCGGATTTACAATAAAAATATTTATGAAAATATTGAGCTATATGAAATAGTAGAGCATGTCCAGTCTCAACAGGAACCATAGACACGAAAAAGTGCAAAACGGCCCCATGTATGGCCATTTCCCGCTCGAATTAGCTCCTGAAAATTAGCACTTTTACCTGTACAGCATAGCGGACGTTACGAGACGTCGAACGCGCGCTTCCGCAGCTCGAACGGATAAGTTTCAAGCAAATTGTGGTGATTTAAGTGCGAATTGTAACGATTGCCGCGTTATCTGACGATTTCGCGTTACAGATGAGCGGTTGTGAGTTTATATGAGTTCAGCTTGTCTTGAGCTAATTATCAGGTGTCAAAGTAAATTGTAAACGTACGAATAAAGATACACTGATTCGCTCTGGTCGTACAGAGACGTAATGGATAGAGTACGCGTCCCTCTCGCTCCCCCTTCCCTCTCCCTCTCCCCATGCATAGAGTGTCTAGATCGCAACTTGCTTGAGCCTGTATCAAATTGCAAACTTTTTTCTTCCACAAAAATGTAATTTGGTATGACGAATTCAGTGAACACACTTTTAGAGAGCGCATGCAATGCTGAACTAGTCACACTGGCAATTTTGGCCTATTTTTTTCTATTTTCACGACAAAAAAAATCAATTTAAAATGCGATCAGAGAAGTTTTAAAGTATAAATTCAGTATTCGGCGTAGGCTAGACGGGGGTTAGGTGGCGTTGGTCGCCGGCGCTGCGGTAGGGGAGGTGTGTATGTGCCATGCGTGTCTTTTTTGTATGGAGTGAGTGAAGAGCGATTCACCTTCTCCTCCTCCTCCTCTCTCTCTCCATATATATCCATCTCTCACTGTAACCATATCTCGGATTTACAATAAAAATATTTATGAAAATATTGAGCTATATGAAATAGTAGAGCATGCCCAGTCTCAACAGGAACCATAGACACGAAAAAGTGCAAAACGGCCCCATGTATGGCCATTTCCCGCTCGAATTAGCTCCTGAAAATTCGCACTTTTACCTGTACAGCATAGCGGACGTTACGAGACGTCGAACGCGCGCTTCCGCAGCTCGAACGGATAAGTTTCAAGCAAATTGTGGTGATTTAAGTGCGAATTGTAACGATTGCCGCGTTATCTGACGATTTCGCGTTACAGATGAGCGGTTGTGAGTTTATATGAGTTCAGCTTGTCTTGAGCTAATTATCAGGTGTCAAAGTAAATTGTAAACGTACGAATAAAGATACACTGATTCGCTCTGGTCGTACAGAGACGTAATGGATAGAGTACGCGTCCCTCTCGCTCCCCCTTCCCTCTCCCTCTCCCCATGCATAGAGTGTCTAGATCGCAACTTGCTTGAGCCTGTATCAAATTGCAAACTTTTTTCTTCCACAAAAATGTAATTTGGTATGACGAATTCAGTGAACACACTTTTAGAGAGCGCATGCAATGCTGAACTAGTCACACTGGCAATTTTGGCCTATTTTTTTCTATTTTCACGACAAAAAAAATCAATTTAAAATGCGATCAGAGAAGTTTTAAAGTATAAATTCAGTATTCGGCGTAGGCTAGACGGGGGTTAGGTGGCGTTGGTCGCCGGCGCTGCGGTAGGGGAGGTGTGTATGTGCCATGCGTGTCTTTTTTGTATGGAGTGAGTGAAGAGCGATTCACCTTCTCCTCCTCCTCCTCTCTCTCTCCATATATATCCATCTCTCACTGTAACCATATCTCGGATTTACAATAAAAATATTTATGAAAATATTGAGCTATATGAAATAGTAGAGCATGCCCAGTCTCAACAGGAACCATAGACACGAAAAAGTGCAAAACGGCCCCATGTATGGCCATTTCCCGCTCGAATTAGCTCCTGAAAATTCGCACTTTTACCTGTACAGCATAGCGGACGTTACGAGACGTCGAACGCGCGCTTCCGCAGCTCGAACGGATAAGTTTCAAGTAAATTGTGGTGATTTAAGTGCGAATTGTAACGATTGCCGCGTTATCTGACGATTTCGCGTTACAGATGAGCGGTTGTGAGTTTATATGAGTTCAGCTTGTCTTGAGCTAATTATCAGGTGTCAAAGTAAATTGTAAACGTACGAATAAAGATACACTGATTCGCTCTGGTTGTACAGGGACGCAATGGATAGAGTACGCGTCCCTCTCGCTCCCCCTTCCCTCTCCCTCTCCCCATGCATAGATAGTCTAGACCGTAACTTGCTTGAGCCTGTATCAAATTGCAAACTTTTTTCTTCCACAAAAATGTAATTTGGTATGACGAATTCAGTGAACACACTTTTAGAGAGCGCACGCAATGCTAAACTAGTCACACTGGCAATTTTGGCCTATTTTTTTCTATTTTCACGACAAAAAAATCAATTTAAAATGCGATCAGAGAAGTTTTAAAGTATAAATTCAGTATTCGGCGTAGGCTAGACGGGGGTTAGGTGGCGTTGGTCGCCGGCGCTGCGGTAGGGGAGGTGTGTATGTGCCATGCGTGTCTTTTTTGTATGGAGTGAGTGAAGAGCGATTCACCTTCTCCTCCTCCTCCTCTCTCTCTCCATATATATCCATCTCTCACTGTAACCATATCTCGGATTTACAATAAAAATATTTATGAAAATATTGAGCTATATGAAATAGTAGAGCATGTCCAGTCTCAACAGGAACCATAGACACGAAAAAGTGCAAAACGACCCCATGTATGGCCATTTCCCGCTCGAATTAGCTCCTGAAAATTCGCACTTTTACCTGTACAGCATAGCGGACGTTACGAGACGTCGAACGCGCGCTTCCGCAGCTCGAACGGATAAGTTTCAAGCAAATTGTGGTGATTTAAGTGCAAATTGTAACGATTGCCGCGTTATCTGACGATTTCGCGTTACAGATGAGCGGTTGTGAGTTTATATGAGTTCAGCTTGTCTTGAGCTAATTATCAGGTGTCAAAGTAAATTGTAAACGTACGAATAAAGATACACTGATTCGCTCTGGTTGTACAGGGACGCAATGGATAGAGTACGCGTCCCTCTCGCTCCCCCTTCCCTCTCCCTCTCCCCATGCATAGATAGTCTAGACCGTAACTTGCTTGAGCCTGTATCAAATTGCAAACTTTTTTCTTCCACAAAAATGTAATTTGGTATGACGAATTCAGTGAACACACTTTTAGAGAGCGCACGCAATGCTGAACTAGTCACACTGGCAATTTTGGCCTATTTTTTTCTATTTTCACGACAAAAAAAATCAATTTAAAATGCGATCAGAGAAGTTTTAAAGTATAAATTCAGTATTCGGCGTAGGCTAGACGGGGGTTAGGTGGCGTTGGTCGCCGGCGCTGCGGTAGGGGAGGTGTGTATGTGCCATGCGTGTCTTTTTTGTATGGAGTGAGTGAAGAGCGATTCACCTTCTCCTCCTCCTCCTCTCTCTCTCCATATATATCCATCTCTCACTGTAACCATATCTCGGATTTACAATAAAAATATTTATGAAAATATTGAGCTATATGAAATAGTAGAGCATGTCCAGTCTCAACAGGAACCATAGACACGAAAAAGTGCAAAACGACCCCATGTATGGCCATTTCCCGCTCGAATTAGCTCCTGAAAATTCGCACTTTTACCTGTACAGCATAGCGGACGTTACGAGACGTCGAACGCGCGCTTCCGCAGCTCGAACGGATAAGTTTCAAGCAAATTGTGGTGATTTAAGTGCGAATTGTAACGATTGCCGCGTTATCTGTCGATTTCGCGTTACAGATGAGCGGTTGTGAGTTTATATGAGTTCAGCTTGTCTTGAGCTAATCATCAGGTGTCAAAGTAAATTGTAAACGTACGAATAAAGATACACTGATTCGCTCTGGTTGTACAGGGACGCAATGGATAGAGTACGCGTCCCTCTCGCTCCCCCTTCCCTCTCCCTCTCCCCATGCATAGATAGTCTAGACCGTAACTTGCTTGAGCCTGTATCAAATTGCAAACTTTTTTCTTCCACAAAAATGTAATTTGGTATGACGAATTCAGTGAACACACTTTTAGAGAGCGCACGCAATGCTGAACTAGTCACACTGGCAATTTTGGCCTATTTTTTTCTATTTTAACGACAAAAAAATCAATTTAAAATGCGATCAGAGAAATTTTAAAGTATAAATTCAGTATTCGGTGTAGGCTAGACGGGGGTTAGGTGGCGTTGGTCGCCGGCGCTGCGGTAGGGGAGGTGTGTATGTGCTGTAGAGATTGTAAGTCTCTCATGTCAGAGGAGCGCGCAAAAGACGATGGAGGCTGAAGGACTCGAACCAACGACCTTCCGCTTGCAAGTCGGCTGCTCTACCACTGAGCTAAGCCCCCGTACTCCGCTGTCCTCTCCTCTGTCGCTATGGTTCATCGGGCCGTGGCCATGCATCCTTTACATGCCACCCCTCCATAAGCCGAGTTCCATCGAGGCACCAGCCCTGCTGAGTACTGTACGCATACCATCGCTTTTGGCCTCATGACTTGATTCGGGATAGCACTCCGGGGTATTCTCCCACCGATCAACTATCGGCTGCTTCCCTACCGTGGTCGCCATGTAGAGATTGTAAGTCTCTCATGTCAGAGGAGCGCGCAAAAGACGATGGAGGCTGAAGGGCTCGAACCAACGACCTTCCGCTTGCAAGTCGGCTGCTCTACCACTGAGCTAAGCCCCCGTACTCCGCTGTCCTCTCCTCTGTCGCTATGGTTCATCGGGCCGTGGCCATGCATCCTTTACATGCCACCCCTCCATAAGCCGAGTTCCACCGAGGCACCAGCCCTGCTGAGTACTGTACGCATACCATCGCTTTTGGCCTCATGACTTGATTCGGGATAGCACTCCGGGGTATTCTCCCACCGATCTCAAACTATCGGCTGCTTCCCTACCATGGTCGCCATGTAGAGATTGTAAGTCTCTCATGTCAGAGGAGCGCGCAAAAGACGATGGAGGCTGAAGGACTCGAACCAACGACCTTCCGCTTGCAAGTCGGCTGCTCTACCACTGAGCTAAGCCCCCGTACTCCGCTGTCCTCTCCTCTGTCGCTATGGTTCATCGGGCCGTGGCCATGCATCCTTTACAGTGCCATGCGTGTCTTTTTTGTATGGAGTGAGTGAAGAGCGATTCACCTTCTCCTCCTCCTCCTCTCTCTCTCCATATATATCCATCTCTCACTGTAACCATATCTCGGATTTACAATAAAAATATTTATGAAAATATTGAGCTATATGAAATAGTAGAGCATGTCCAGTCTCAACAGGAACCATAGACACGAAAAAGTGCAAAACGACCCCATGTATGGCCATTTCCCGCTCGAATTAGCTCCTGAAAATTCGCACTTTTACCTGTACAGCATAGCGGACGTTACGAGACGTCGAACGCGCGCTTCCGCAGCTCGAACGGATAAGTTTCAAGCAAATTGTGGTGATTTAAGTGCGAATTGTAACGATTGCCGCGTTATCTGTCGATTTCGCGTTACAGATGAGCGGTTGTGAGTTTATATGAGTTCAGCTTGTCTTGAGCTAATCATCAGGTGTCAAAGTAAATTGTAAACGTACGAATAAAGATACACTGATTCGCTCTGGTCGTACAGAGACGCAATGGATAGAGTACGCGTCCCTCTCGCTCCCCCTTCCCTCTCCCTCTCCCCATGCATAGATAGTCTAGACCGTAACTTGCTTGAGCCTGTATCAAATTGCAAACTTTTTTCTTCCACAAAAATGTAATTTGGTATGACGAATTCAGTGAACACACTTTTAGAGAGCGCACGCAATGCTGAACTAGTCACACTGGCAATTTTGGCCTATTTTTTTCTATTTTAACGACAAAAAAATCAATTTAAAATGCGATCAGAGAAATTTTAAAGTATAAATTCAGTATTCGGCGTAGGCTAGACGGGGGTTAGGTGGCGTTGGTCGCCGGCGCTGCGGTAGGGGAGGTGTGTATGTGCCATGCGTGTATTTTTTGTATGGAGTGAGTGAAGAGCGATTCACCTTCTCCTCCTCCTCTCTCTCTCCATATATATCCATCTCTCACTGTAACCATATCTCGGATTTACAATAAAAATATTTATGAAAATATTGAGCTATATGAAATAGTAGAGCATGTCCAGTCTCAACAGGAACCATAGACACAAAAAAGTGCAAAACGGCCCCATGTATGGCCATTTCCCGCTCGAATTAGCTCCTGAAAATTCGCACGTTTACCTGTACAGCATAGTGGACGTTACGAGACGTCGAACGCGCGCTTCCGCAGCTCGAACGGATAAGTTTCAAGCAAATTGTGGTGATTTAAGTGCAAATTGTAACGATTGCCGCGTTATCTGTCGATTTCGCGTTACAGATGAGCGGTTGTGAGTTTATATGAGTTCAGCTTGTCTTGAGCTAATCATCAGGTGTCAAAGTAAATTGTAAACGTACGAATAAAGATACACTGATTCGCTCTGGTCGTACAGAGACGCAATGGATAGAGTACGCGTCCCTCTCGCTCCCCCTTCCCTCTCCCTCTCCCCATGCATAGATAGTCTAGACCGTAACTTGCTTGAGCCTGTATCAAATTGCAAACTTTTTTCTTCCACAAAAATGTAATTTGGTATGACGAATTCAGTGAACACACTTTTAGAGAGCGCACGCAATGCTGAACTAGTCACACTGGCAATTTTGGCCTATTTTTTTCTATTTTAACGACAAAAAAATCAATTTAAAATGCGATCAGAGAAATTTTAAAGTATAAATTCAGTATTCGGCGTAGGCTAGACGGGGGTTAGGTGGCGTTGGTCGCCGGCGCTGCGGTAGGGGAGGTGTGTATGTGCCATGCGTGTCTTTTTTGTATGGAGTGAGTGAAGAGCGATTCACCTTCTCCTCCTCCTCCTCTCTCTCTCCATATATATCCATCTCTCACTGTAACCATATCTCGGATTTACAATAAAAATATTTATGAAAATATTGAGCTATATGAAATAGTAGAGCATGTCCAGTCTCAACAGGAACCATAGACACGAAAAAGTGCAAAACGACCCCATGTATGGCCATTTCCCGCTCGAATTAGCTCCTGAAAATTCGCACTTTTACCTGTACAGCATAGCGGACGTTACGAGACGTCGAACGCGCGCTTCCGCAGCTCGAACGGATAAGTTTCAAGCAAATTGTGGTGATTTAAGTGCGAATTGTAACGATTGCCGCGTTATCTGTCGATTTCGCGTTACAGATGAGCGGTTGTGAGTTTATATGAGTTCAGCTTGTCTTGAGCTAATCATCAGGTGTCAAAGTAAATTGTAAACGTACGAATAAAGATACACTGATTCGCTCTGGTCGTACAGAGACGCAATGGATAGAGTACGCGTCCCTCTCGCTCCCCCTTCCCTCTCCCTCTCCCCATGCATAGATAGTCTAGACCGTAACTTGCTTGAGCCTGTATCAAATTGCAAACTTTTTTCTTCCACAAAAATGTAATTTGGTATGACGAATTCAGTGAACACACTTTTAGAGAGCGCACGCAATGCTGAACTAGTCACACTGGCAATTTTGGCCTATTTTTTTCTATTTTAACGACAAAAAAATCAATTTAAAATGCGATCAGAGAAATTTTAAAGTATAAATTCAGTATTCGGTGTAGGCTAGACGGGGGTTAGGTGGCGTTGGTCGCCGGCGCTGCGGTAGGGGAGGTGTGTATGTGCCATGCGTGTCTTTTTTGTATGGAGTGAGTGAAGAGCGATTCACCTTCTCCTCCTCCTCCTCTCTCTCTCCATATATATCCATCTCTCACTGTAACCATATCTCGGATTTACAATAAAAATATTTATGAAAATATTGAGCTATATGAAATAGTAGAGCATGTCCAGTCTCAACAGGAACCATAGACACGAAAAAGTGCAAAACGACCCCATGTATGGCCATTTCCCGCTCGAATTAGCTCCTGACAATTCGCACTTTTACCTGTACAGCATAGCGGACGTTACGAGACGTCGAACGCGCGCTTCCGCAGCTCGAACGGATAAGTTTCAAGCAAATTGTGGTGATTTAAGTGCGAATTGTAACGATTGCCGCGTTATCTGTCGATTTCGCGTTACAGATGAGCGGTTGTGAGTTTATATGAGTTCAGCTTGTCTTGAGCTAATCATCAGGTGTCAAAGTAAATTGTAAACGTACGAATAAAGATACACTGATTCGCTCTGGTCGTACAGAGACGCAATGGATAGAGTACGCGTCCCTCTCGCTCCCCCTTCCCTCTCCCTCTCCCCATGCATAGATAGTCTAGACCGTAACTTGCTTGAGCCTGTATCAAATTGCAAACTTTTTTCTTCCACAAAAATGTAATTTGGTATGACGAATTCAGTGAACACACTTTTAGAGAGCGCACGCAATGCTGAACTAGTCACACTGGCAATTTTGGCCTATTTTTTTCTATTTTAACGACAAAAAAATCAATTTAAAATGCGATCAGAGAAATTTTAAAGTATAAATTCAGTATTCGGTGTAGGCTAGACGGGGGTTAGGTGGCGTTGGTCGCCGGCGCTGCGGTAGGGGAGGTGTGTATGTGCCATGCGTGTCTTTTTTGTATGGAGTGAGTGAAGAGCGATTCACCTTCTCCTCCTCCTCCTCTCTCTCTCCATATATATCCATCTCTCACTGTAACCATATCTCGGATTTACAATAAAAATATTTATGAAAATATTGAGCTATATGAAATAGTAGAGCATGTCCAGTCTCAACAGGAACCATAGACACGAAAAAGTGCAAAACGACCCCATGTATGGCCATTTCCCGCTCGAATTAGCTCCTGACAATTCGCACTTTTACCTGTACAGCATAGCGGACGTTACGAGACGTCGAACGCGCGCTTCCGCAGCTCGAACGGATAAGTTTCAAGCAAATTGTGGTGATTTAAGTGCGAATTGTAACGATTGCCGCGTTATCTGTCGATTTCGCGTTACAGATGAGCGGTTGTGAGTTTATATGAGTTCAGCTTGTCTTGAGCTAATCATCAGGTGTCAAAGTAAATTGTAAACGTACGAATAAAGATACACTGATTCGCTCTGGTCGTACAGAGACGCAATGGATAGAGTACGCGTCCCTCTCGCTCCCCCTTCCCTCTCCCTCTCCCCATGCATAGATAGTCTAGACCGTAACTTGCTTGAGCCTGTATCAAATTGCAAACTTTTTTCTTCCACAAAAATGTAATTTGGTATGACGAATTCAGTGAACACACTTTTAGAGAGCGCACGCAATGCTGAACTAGTCACACTGGCAATTTTGGCCTATTTTTTTCTATTTTAACGACAAAAAAATCAATTTAAAATGCGATCAGAGAAATTTTAAAGTATAAATTCAGTATTCGGCGTAGGCTAGACGGGGGTTAGGTGGCGTTGGTCGCCGGCGCTGCGGTAGGGGAGGTGTGTATGTGCCATGCGTGTATTTTTTGTATGGAGTGAGTGAAGAGCGATTCACCTTCTCCTCCTCCTCTCTCTCTCCATATATATCCATCTCTCACTGTAACCATATCTCGGATTTACAATAAAAATATTTATGAAAATATTGAGCTATATGAAATAGTAGAGCATGTCCAGTCTCAACAGGAACCATAGACACAAAAAAGTGCAAAACGGCCCCATGTATGGCCATTTCCCGCTCGAATTAGCTCCTGAAAATTCGCACGTTTACCTGTACAGCATAGTGGACGTTACGAGACGTCGAACGCGCGCTTCCGCAGCTCGAACGGATAAGTTTCAAGCAAATTGTGGTGATTTAAGTGCAAATTGTAACGATTGCCGCGTTATCTGTCGATTTCGCGTTACAGATGAGCGGTTGTGAGTTTATATGAGTTCAGCTTGTCTTGAGCTAATCATCAGGTGTCAAAGTAAATTGTAAACGTACGAATAAAGATACACTGATTCGCTCTGGTCGTACAGAGACGCAATGGATAGAGTACGCGTCCCTCTCGCTCCCCCTTCCCTCTCCCTCTCCCCATGCATAGATAGTCTAGACCGTAACTTGCTTGAGCCTGTATCAAATTGCAAACTTTTTTCTTCCACAAAAATGTAATTTGGTATGACGAATTCAGTGAACACACTTTTAGAGAGCGCACGCAATGCTGAACTAGTCACACTGGCAATTTTGGCCTATTTTTTTCTATTTTAACGACAAAAAAATCAATTTAAAATGCGATCAGAGAAATTTTAAAGTATAAATTCAGTATTCGGTGTAGGCTAGACGGGGGTTAGGTGGCGTTGGTCGCCGGCGCTGCGGTAGGGGAGGTGTGTATGTGCCATGCGTGTCTTTTTTGTATGGAGTGAGTGAAGAGCGATTCACCTTCTCCTCCTCCTCCTCTCTCTCTCCATATATATCCATCTCTCACTGTAACCATATCTCGGATTTACAATAAAAATATTTATGAAAATATTGAGCTATATGAAATAGTAGAGCATGTCCAGTCTCAACAGGAACCATAGACACGAAAAAGTGCAAAACGACCCCATGTATGGCCATTTCCCGCTCGAATTAGCTCCTGAAAATTCGCACTTTTACCTGTACAGCATAGCGGACGTTACGAGACGTCGAACGCGCGCTTCCGCAGCTCGAACGGATAAGTTTCAAGCAAATTGTGGTGATTTAAGTGCGAATTGTAACGATTGCCGCGTTATCTGTCGATTTCGCGTTACAGATGAGCGGTTGTGAGTTTATATGAGTTCAGCTTGTCTTGAGCTAATCATCAGGTGTCAAAGTAAATTGTAAACGTACGAATAAAGATACACTGATTCGCTCTGGTCGTACAGAGACGCAATGGATAGAGTACGCGTCCCTCTCGCTCCCCCTTCCCTCTCCCTCTCCCCATGCATAGATAGTCTAGACCGTAACTTGCTTGAGCCTGTATCAAATTGCAAACTTTTTTCTTCCACAAAAATGTAATTTGGTATGACGAATTCAGTGAACACACTTTTAGAGAGCGCACGCAATGCTGAACTAGTCACACTGGCAATTTTGGCCTATTTTTTTCTATTTTAACGACAAAAAAATCAATTTAAAATGCGATCAGAGAAATTTTAAAGTATAAATTCAGTATTCGGTGTAGGCTAGACGGGGGTTAGGTTGCGTTGGTCGCCGGCGCTGCGGTAGGGGAGGTGTGTATGTGCCATGCGTGTCTTTTTTGTATGGAGTGAGTGAAGAGCGATTCACCTTCTCCTCCTCCTCCTCTCTCTCTCCATATATATCCATCTCTCACTGTAACCATATCTCGGATTTACAATAAAAATATTTATGAAAATATTGAGCTATATGAAATAGTAGAGCATGTCCAGTCTCAACAGGAACCATAGACACGAAAAAGTGCAAAACGACCCCATGTATGGCCATTTCCCGCTCGAATTAGCTCCTGAAAATTCGCACTTTTACCTGTACAGCATAGCGGACGTTACGAGACGTCGAACGCGCGCTTCCGCAGCTCGAACGGATAAGTTTCAAGCAAATTGTGGTGATTTAAGTGCGAATTGTAACGATTGCCGCGTTATCTGTCGATTTCGCGTTACAGATGAGCGGTTGTGAGTTTATATGAGTTCAGCTTGTCTTGAGCTAATCATCAGGTGTCAAAGTAAATTGTAAACGTACGAATAAAGATACACTGATTCGCTCTGGTCGTACAGAGACGCAATGGATAGAGTACGCGTCCCTCTCGCTCCCCCTTCCCTCTCCCTCTCCCCATGCATAGATAGTCTAGACCGTAACTTGCTTGAGCCTGTATCAAATTGCAAACTTTTTTCTTCCACAAAAATGTAATTTGGTATGACGAATTCAGTGAACACACTTTTAGAGAGCGCACGCAATGCTGAACTAGTCACACTGGCAATTTTGGCCTATTTTTTTCTATTTTAACGACAAAAAAATCAATTTAAAATGCGATCAGAGAAATTTTAAAGTATAAATTCAGTATTCGGTGTAGGCTAGACGGGGGTTAGGTTGCGTTGGTCGCCGGCGCTGCGGTAGGGGAGGTGTGTATGTGCCATGCGTGTCTTTTTTGTATGGAGTGAGTGAAGAGCGATTCACCTTCTCCTCCTCCTCCTCTCTCTCTCCATATATATCCATCTCTCACTGTAACCATATCTCGGATTTACAATAAAAATATTTATGAAAATATTGAGCTATATGAAATAGTAGAGCATGTCCAGTCTCAACAGGAACCATAGACACGAAAAAGTGCAAAACGACCCCATGTATGGCCATTTCCCGCTCGAATTAGCTCCTGAAAATTCGCACTTTTACCTGTACAGCATAGCGGACGTTACGAGACGTCGAACGCGCGCTTCCGCAGCTCGAACGGATAAGTTTCAAGCAAATTGTGGTGATTTAAGTGCGAATTGTAACGATTGCCGCGTTATCTGTCGATTTCGCGTTACAGATGAGCGGTTGTGAGTTTATATGAGTTCAGCTTGTCTTGAGCTAATCATCAGGTGTCAAAGTAAATTGTAAACGTACGAATAAAGATACACTGATTCGCTCTGGTCGTACAGAGACGCAATGGATAGAGTACGCGTCCCTCTCGCTCCCCCTTCCCTCTCCCTCTCCCCATGCATAGATAGTCTAGACCGTAACTTGCTTGAGCCTGTATCAAATTGCAAACTTTTTTCTTCCACAAAAATGTAATTTGGTATGACGAATTCAGTGAACACACTTTTAGAGAGCGCACGCAATGCTGAACTAGTCACACTGGCAATTTTGGCCTATTTTTTTCTATTTTAACGACAAAAAAATCAATTTAAAATGCGATCAGAGAAATTTTAAAGTATAAATTCAGTATTCGGTGTAGGCTAGACGGGGGTTAGGTGGCGTTGGTCGCCGGCGCTGCGGTAGGGGAGGTGTGTATGTGCCATGCGTGTCTTTTTTGTATGGAGTGAGTGAAGAGCGATTCACCTTCTCCTCCTCCTCCTCTCTCTCTCCATATATATCCATCTCTCACTGTAACCATATCTCGGATTTACAATAAAAATATTTATGAAAATATTGAGCTATATGAAATAGTAGAGCATGTCCAGTCTCAACAGGAACCATAGACACGAAAAAGTGCAAAACGACCCCATGTATGGCCATTTCCCGCTCGAATTAGCTCCTGAAAATTCGCACTTTTACCTGTACAGCATAGCGGACGTTACGAGACGTCGAACGCGCGCTTCCGCAGCTCGAACGGAAAAGTTTCAAGCAAATTGTGGTGATTTAAGTGCGAATTGTAACGATTGCCGCGTTATCTGTCGATTTCGCGTTACAGATGAGCGGTTGTGAGTTTATATGAGTTCAGCTTGTCTTGAGCTAATCATCAGGTGTCAAAGTAAATTGTAAACGTACGAATAAAGATACACTGATTCGCTCTGGTCGTACAGAGACGCAATGGATAGAGTACGCGTCCCTCTCGCTCCCCCTTCCCTCTCCCTCTCCCCATGCATAGATAGTCTAGACCGTAACTTGCTTGAGCCTGTATCAAATTGCAAACTTTTTTCTTCCACAAAAATGTAATTTGGTATGACGAATTCAGTGAACACACTTTTAGAGAGCGCACGCAATGCTGAACTAGTCACACTGGCAATTTTGGCCTATTTTTTTCTATTTTAACGACAAAAAAATCAATTTAAAATGCGATCAGAGAAATTTTAAAGTATAAATTCAGTATTCGGTGTAGGCTAGACGGGGGTTAGGTGGCGTTGGTCGCCGGCGCTGCGGTAGGGGAGGTGTGTATGTGCCATGCGTGTCTTTTTTGTATGGAGTGAGTGAAGAGCGATTCACCTTCTCCTCCTCCTCCTCTCTCTCTCCATATATATCCATCTCTCACTGTAACCATATCTCGGATTTACAATAAAAATATTTATGAAAATATTGAGCTATTTTATTTATTTATTTATTTATTTATTTATCCATCAGTTAAAATCAAGAATAATGAATGAATGAAGCAATAAGGGAGTGATGGAGTTCCGTCGCTTAAGCGATTTCGGTTGGGGAGTGGCAGCTTTAGCTGAACAATGATATTAAGGACGAATACGAGATTGAGTTATAATATTGTGAGGGGGCAAATTTAGTATCCCTGCACGGAATATATGGGGAGGGGAAGAGACAAGCTCTTGGGTGAGGGAGTTCCACGTGGACAGAGATCTAGAGGCACAAGTGGAAAGGGATTTGGGAATACAAAAAGGTAGTGATATCCTATAACGATGGCTAATTCTATTACAATCAATATAATATAAGTGAGAGGAGTCAAATAAAGAATAGTTATGTACTGTGCTATGGAGAAATTGGAGATCACGGATGGCTCTTCTATATTCTAATGTGGGGAGTTGAAGAAAAGCGTTGCGTTCGTTAAAAGGTAAGGGAGCAAGTTTGCATTTAGCAAAAAGTCTATATGTAAAATTTCTTTGTACACTTTCTATTGAATTGGTCAGGTATTTAAGGGTGGGATTCCAGATAATAGGACATGATTCAAGAATTGGTCTTATATAAACAGTATAAGCTTTAGATAAAAGTGAATGGGAACGAGAGTGGACAGACAAGAACAGCATATTAATAGAAGCTTTGGCCTTGGTAGTTATGACTGATATATGGTGATTAAACGATAAATCAGAGCTCATGTGAACTCCTAAGTCTCTTACAACAGGTGATGAGGAAAGTGGGCAACCATTCATAATATACTGGGTACGAGCCTTTAAAGGGCCAATATGGAGGACAGTACATTTGGGGGCAGATATAGTCATATTCCATGTGAGACTCCAATCAACAATAGAATCAATAGCCGATTGTAAAGATTTAGATTCGGAAGGAACGGGGGCGTAAATCTTAAGATCATCAGCAAAAATACCGTATTTTACACTAGAGGGAATTATAACAGATAAATCATTAATAAATAGTATGAACAAGAGTGGGCCAATGCTGGAGCCCTGAGGCACTCCTGAGGTGATGGGACTATGGCGGGACATGGAATCTCCTATAAGCACCGATTGTGAACGATTAGACAAGTAAGAATGAAACCAAGATACAATATGAGGTGAGATTCCTATACATTTAAGTTTGTGCAGTAATAGTCTATGGTCGATACTATCAAAAGCCTTAGCGAAGTCAAAATAAATAACATCAACAGAAATACCGGCAGAAACACACTTAACATAATAGGAATGGGACTCGCATAATTGCGTAGCTGTGGATCTACTACTCCTAAAGCCAGCTTGATGACAATCCAGAATATTATTCGACTCAAGATATTCAGTAAGTTCTTTGATCAAAATTTTCTCGAAAATTTTCGAAGCAGTGGAGGTCAAAGAGATCGGGCGGAAGTTAGCTATGTTGTTATTATTGGATTTTTTCGGGATGGGTTTGACAATTGCTACTTTCCATAAGCTAGGTACAATAGAAGTAAGAAGAGTCTTATTAAAAATTATGGTTAAGGGGACAACAATTGAGTATTTACATTTACAATATACAATATTAGGAATGTTATCAGGAGATGTATTCACTTTAGGTATTAGGTCAGATAAAGCTAAAAGTATCTGTTGAGGAGTTATATAGGCGAGATCGAAAGATGATTGGGAATGAGTAGGATACGGTAATGGGGAACTTTGAGGGGGAGTCTGGACGGAAGAAAAATAATGAGAAAAAGCGGAGGACTTATCTATATCAGAAACTAATATACTACCATCTATATTAACAACACCAGGCAAACTACTACTATTAGACTTAAGCTTACGCTTACAAAAAGAATAGAACAATCGTGGGTTGGAGGAATTTATAGCTCTGGCTTCTAAAGCACATTCAAATTCACGAAGAGAGAGATCAAATTTACGACGAAGGTTAATAGTGTGAAGTGCATTAGGGGCAAATGATTGATGATAACGAAGCCTATTATACAATATCCTAATTCGTTTGGGATACATTGAATGATCACTAACTCTACGTTTAGGTACAAATGAATCGATAAGCGAATTGATGAAATCTGTGAAATAAATAAATGATTGGTCCACTGATAGGCTAAAGAGGGCAGCTGACCAATCTGTGTTAATAATATTGTAATTAATGGATTCCCAATCTGCTAAGTGAAATTGGTACGTGATAGGTTTGGGTGTTGCATTTGGAATAGACAATGAAAGAGAAAAGACGATACTTGTATGATCACTCAATGGAACATCAGTTCTTATGGAACGAATGATGGGGAAGTTACATAGAACGAGATCAAGAATATTGGGGCCTCTAGTAGGAAAATCAATATACTGCATGAAATGATGGTCGGAGGAAAAATCGAGAAAGAGATTAGGACTGGATGAAGATAAGTTTGGCCAATCGATATTTGGGTAGTTCAAGTCTCCGAGGATTACGGTAGGGCAGACATTAGTTACAGTATTACTAAGATAATCAATAAAAGGCTGGTTGGAATTCGTGTGTGATGAAGGGGATCGATAAATTAAAATTATTCGAATACATTTATGTTCTAGGGGATTTGTAACGGGAGGATGAATATCAATAGTAATGATCTCAAAACCAGGTATGATAAGGGTACTAATCAATATTGGTGATAGGGACGAATGAATTAATGCGCAAGAGCCACCGCCTCTACCAGTTGTATCAGAATAAGGTCTATCGGCACGAAAGCATGAATATGAAGGGTATGAGCCAATAAGAGCACTATCGCTATCAAATCGATTAAGCCAAGATTCAGAGAAACAAAGAATATTGTATAGACCACAACTTAGAAGATGAGATAAACGATGTAACTTTGAACGAATACTTCTAACATTAGAATAGAAAACAGAAATGGAATGAGTGAATGAATGAGATGATGGAATAGGACGGGATAGAGGGGACCGTGCAGGGACACTCACATGATTACTGCCACTGTCTTAGTGGGATGATGCATTGACGGAGTTGGAGGCGGCTTGATCAGCGAGTTTCTTGCGATGAGTGATGTGAGAGCCACGAGATGAGTCATCTGCCACTGTAAGAGAATTATCAGCAGAATCTGTTCTACGTTGATCTTTGGTCTTATTGAGGGACGGGGGAGGAGTTCCATATCCATCGGGAAGATCACGGTAAGGGGCTCTGTACTCGACAATCTCAGCATCTCTCAATCCATACTGAAGACATCCGGCTGAGATGTTAAGTCTCCTGACTTCTACTCGAGATTTCCTTTCCTGTTCGAGTTCGAATGGAGTGAGATCTCTGCGAGCGAAGGATCCTTTGTTATCCTTGACCAGGAACCATAGACACGAAAAAGTGCAAAACGACCCCATGTATGGCCATTTCCCGCTCGAATTAGCTCCTGAAAATTCGCACTTTTACCTGTACAGCATAGCGGACGTTACGAGACGTCGAACGCGCGCTTCCGCAGCTCGAACGGATAAGTTTCAAGCAAATTGTGGTGATTTAAGTGCGAATTGTAACGATTGCCGCGTTATCTGTCGATTTCGCGTTACAGATGAGCGGTTGTGAGTTTATATGAGTTCAGCTTGTCTTGAGCTAATCATCAGGTGTCAAAGTAAATTGTAAACGTACGAATAAAGATACACTGATTCGCTCTGGTCGTACAGAGACGCAATGGATAGAGTACGCGTCCCTCTCGCTCCCCCTTCCCTCTCCCTCTCCCCATGCATAGATAGTCTAGACCGTAACTTGCTTGAGCCTGTATCAAATTGCAAACTTTTTTCTTCCACAAAAATGTAATTTGGTATGACGAATTCAGTGAACACACTTTTAGAGAGCGCACGCAATGCTGAACTAGTCACACTGGCAATTTTGGCCTATTTTTTTCTATTTTAACGACAAAAAAATCAATTTAAAATGCGATCAGAGAAATTTTAAAGTATAAATTCAGTATTCGGTGTAGGCTAGACGGGGGTTAGGTGGCGTTGGTCGCCGGCGCTGCGGTAGGGGAGGTGTGTATGTGCCATGCGTGTCTTTTTTGTATGGAGTGAGTGAAGAGCGATTCACCTTCTCCTCCTCCTCCTCTCTCTCTCCATATATATCCATCTCTCACTGTAACCATATCTCGGATTTACAATAAAAATATTTATGAAAATATTGAGCTATATGAAATAGTAGAGCATGCCCAGTCTCAACAGGAACCATAGACACGAAAAAGTGCAAAACGGCCCCATGTATGGCCATTTCCCGCTCGAATTAGCTCCTGAAAATTCGCACTTTTACCTGTACAGCATAGCGGACGTTACGAGACGTCGAACGCGCGCTTCCGCAGCTCGAACGGATAAGTTTCAAGCAAATTGTGGTGATTTAAGTGCGAATAGTAACGATTGCCGCGTTATCTGTCGATTTCGCGTTACAGATGAGCGGTTGTGAGTTTATATGAGTTCAGCTTGTCTTGAGCTAATCATCAGGTGTCAAAGTAAATTGTAAACGTACGAATAAAGATACACTGATTCGCTCTGGTCGTACAGAGACGCAATGGATAGAGTACGCGTCCCTCTCGCTCCCCCTTCCCTCTCCCTCTCCCCATGCATAGATAGTCTAGACCGTAACTTGCTTGAGCCTGTATCAAATTGCAAACTTTTTTCTTCCACAAAAATGTAATTTGGTATGACGAATTCAGTGAACACACTTTTAGAGAGCGCACGCAATGCTGAACTAGTCACACTGGCAATTTTGGCCTATTTTTTTCTATTTTAACGACAAAAAAATCAATTTAAAATGCGATCAGAGAAATTTTAAAGTATAAATTCAGTATTCGGTGTAGGCTAGACGGGGGTTAGGTGGCGTTGGTCGCCGGCGCTACGGTAGGGGAGGTGTGTATGTGCCATGCGTGTCTTTTTTGTATGGAGTGAGTGAAGAGCGATTCACCTTCTCCTCCTCCTCCTCTCTCTCTCCATATATATCCATCTCTCACTGTAACCATATCTCGGATTTACAATAAAAATATTTATGAAAATATTGAGCTATATGAAATAGTAGAGCATGCCCAGTCTCAACAGGAACCATAGACACGAAAAAGTGCAAAACGGCCCCATGTATGGCCATTTCCCGCTCGAATTAGCTCCTGAAAATTCGCACTTTTACCTGTACAGCATAGCGGACGTTACGAGACGTCGAACGCGCGCTTCCGCAGCTCGAACGGATAAGTTTCAAGCAAATTGTGGTGATTTAAGTGCGAATTGTAACGATTGCCGCGTTATCTGTCGATTTCGCGTTACAGATGAGCGGTTGTGAGTTTATATGAGTTCAGCTTGTCTTGAGCTAATCATCAGGTGTCAAAGTAAATTGTAAACGTACGAATAAAGATACACTGATTCGCTCTGGTCGTACAGAGACGCAATGGATAGAGTACGCGTCCCTCTCGCTCCCCCTTCCCTCTCCCTCTCCCCATGCATAGATAGTCTAGACCGTAACTTGCTTGAGCCTGTATCAAATTGCAAACTTTTTTCTTCCACAAAAATGTAATTTGGTATGACGAATTCAGTGAACACACTTTTAGAGAGCGCACGCAATGCTGAACTAGTCACACTGGCAATTTTGGCCTATTTTTTTCTATTTTAACGACAAAAAAATCAATTTAAAATGCGATCAGAGAAATTTTTAAAGTATAAATTCAGTATTCGGTGTAGGCTAGACGGGGGTTAGGTGGCGTTGGTCGCCGGCGCTGCGGTAGGGGAGGTGTGTATGTGCCATGCGTGTCTTTTTTGTATGGAGTGAGTGAAGAGCGATTCACCTTCTCCTCCTCCTCCTCTCTCTCTCCATATATATCCATCTCTCACTGTAACCATATCTCGGATTTACAATAAAAATATTTATGAAAATATTGAGCTATATGAAATAGTAGAGCATGTCCAGTCTCAACAGGAACCATAGACACGAAAAAGTGCAAAACGACCCCATGTATGGCCATTTCCCGCTCGAATTAGCTCCTGAAAATTCGCACTTTTACCTGTACAGCATAGCGGACGTTACGAGACGTCGAACGCGCGCTTCCGCAGCTCGAACGGATAAGTTTCAAGCAAATTGTGGTGATTTAAGTGCGAATTGTAACGATTGCCGCGTTATCTGTCGATTTCGCGTTACAGATGAGCGGTTGTGAGTTTATATGAGTTCAGCTTGTCTTGAGCTAATCATCAGGTGTCAAAGTAAATTGTAAACGTACGAATAAAGATACACTGATTCGCTCTGGTCGTACAGAGACGCAATGGATAGAGTACGCGTCCCTCTCGCTCCCCCTTCCCTCTCCCTCTCCCCATGCATAGATAGTCTAGACCGTAACTTGCTTGAGCCTGTATCAAATTGCAAACTTTTTTCTTCCACAAAAATGTAATTTGGTATGACGAATTCAGTGAACACACTTTTAGAGAGCGCACGCAATGCTGAAACAGTCACACTGGCAATTTTGGCCTATTTTTTTCTATTTTCACGACAAAAAAATCAATTTAAAATGCGATCAGAGAAATTTTAAAGTATAAATTCAGTATTCGGTGTAGGCTAGACGGGGGTTAGATGGCGTTGGTCGCCGGCGCTGCGGTAGGGGAGGTGTGTATGCGCCATGCGTGTCTTTTTTGTATGGAGTGAGTGAAGAGCGATTCAGCTTCTCCTCCTCCTCCTCTCTCTCTCCATATATATCCATCTCTCACTGTAACCATATCTCGGATTTACAATAAAAATATTTATGAAAATATTGAGCTATATGAAATAGTAGAGCATGTCCAGTCTCAACAGGAACCATAGACACGAAAAAGTGCAAAACGACCCCATGTATGGCCATTTCCCGCTCGAATTAGCTCCTGAAAATTCGCACTTTTACCTGTACAGCATAGCGGACGTTACGAGACGTCGAACGCGCGCTTCCGCAGCTCGAACGGATAAGTTTCAAGCAAATTGTGGTGATTTAAGTGCGAATTGTAACGATTGCCGCGTTATCTGTCGATTTCGCGTTACAGATGAGCGGTTGTGAGTTTATATGAGTTCAGCTTGTCTTGAGCTAATCATCAGGTGTCAAAGTAAATTGTAAACGTACGAATAAAGATACACTGATTCGCTCTGGTCGTACAGAGACGCAATGGATAGAGTACGCGTCCCTCTCGCTCCCCCTTCCCTCTCCCTCTCCCCATGCATAGATAGTCTAGACCGTAACTTGCTTGAGCCTGTATCAAATTGCATACTTTTTTCTTCCACAAAAATGTAATTTGGTATGACGAATTCAGTGAACACACTTTTAGAGAGCGCACGCAATGCTGAACTAGTCACACTGGCAATTTTGGCCTATTTTTTTCTATTTTAACGACAAAAAAATCAATTTAAAATGCGATCAGAGAAATTTTAAAGTATAAATTCAGTATTCGGTGTAGGCTAGACGGGGGTTAGGTGGCGTTGGTCGCCGGCGCTGCGGTAGGGGAGGTGTGTATGTGCCATGCGTGTCTTTTTTGTATGGAGTGAGTGAAGAGCGATTCACCTTCTCCTCCTCCTCCTCTCTCTCTCCATATATATCCATCTCTCACTGTAACCATATCTCGGATTTACAATAAAAATATTTATGAAAATATTGAGCTATATGAAATAGTAGAGCATGTCCAGTCTCAACAGGAACCATAGACACGAAAAAGTGCAAAACGACCCCATGTATGGCCATTTCCCGCTCGAATTAGCTCCTGAAAATTCGCACTTTTACCTGTACAGCATAGCGGACGTTACGAGACGTCGAACGCGCGCTTCCGCAGCTCGAACGGATAAGTTTCAAGCAAATTGTGGTGATTTAAGTGCGAATTGTAACGATTGCCGCGTTATCTGTCGATTTCGCGTTACAGATGAGCGGTTGTGAGTTTATATGAGTTCAGCTTGTCTTGAGCTAATCATCAGGTGTCAAAGTAAATTGTAAACGTACGAATAAAGATACACTGATTCGCTCTGGTCGTACAGAGACGCAATGGATAGAGTACGCGTCACTCTCGCTCCCCCTTCCCTCTCCCTCTCCCCATGCATAGATAGTCTAGACCGTAACTTGCTTGAGCCTGTATCAAATTGCAAACTTTTTTCTTCCACAAAAATGTAATTTGGTATGACGAATTCAGTGAACACACTTTTAGAGAGCGCACGCAATGCTGAACTAGTCACACTGGCAATTTTGGCCTATTTTTTTCTATTTTAACGACAAAAAAATCAATTTAAAATGCGATCAGAGAAATTTTAAAGTATAAATTCAGTATTCGGTGTAGGCTAGACGGGGGTTAGGTGGCGTTGGTCGCCGGCGCTGCGGTAGGGGAGGTGTGTATGTGCCATGCGTGTCTTTTTTGTATGGAGTGAGTGAAGAGCGATTCACCTTCTCCTCCTCCTCCTCTCTCTCTCCATATATATCCATCTCTCACTGTAACCATATCTCGGATTTACAATAAAAATATTTATGAAAATATTGAGCTATATGAAATAGTAGAGCATGTCCAGTCTCAACAGGAACCATAGACACGAAAAAGTGCAAAACGACCCCATGTATGGCCATTTCCCGCTCGAATTAGCTCCTGAAAATTCGCACTTTTACCTGTACAGCATAGCGGACGTTACGAGACGTCGAACGCGCGCTTCCGCAGCTCGAACGGATAAGTTTCAAGCAAATTGTGGTGATTTAAGTGCGAATTGTAACGATTGCCGCGTTATCTGTCGATTTCGCGTTACAGATGAGCGGTTGTGAGTTTATATGAGTTCAGCTTGTCTTGAGCTAATCATCAGGTGTCAAAGTAAATTGTAAACGTACGAATAAAGATACACTGATTCGCTCTGGTCGTACAGAGACGCAATGGATAGAGTACGCGTCACTCTCGCTCCCCCTTCCCTCTCCCTCTCCCCATGCATAGATAGTCTAGACCGTAACTTGCTTGAGCCTGTATCAAATTGCAAACTTTTTTCTTCCACAAAAATGTAATTTGGTATGACGAATTCAGTGAACACACTTTTAGAGAGCGCACGCAATGCTGAACTAGTCACACTGGCAATTTTGGCCTATTTTTTTCTATTTTAACGACAAAAAAATCAATTTAAAATGCGATCAGAGAAATTTTAAAGTATAAATTCAGTATTCGGTGTAGGCTAGACGGGGGTTAGGTGGCGTTGGTCGCCGGCGCTGCGGTAGGGGAGGTGTGTATGTGCCATGCGTGTCTTTTTTGTATGGAGTGAGTGAAGAGCGATTCACCTTCTCCTCCTCCTCCTCTCTCTCTCCATATATATCCATCTCTCACTGTAACCATATCTCGGATTTACAATAAAAATATTTATGAAAATATTGAGCTATATGAAATAGTAGAGCATGTCCAGTCTCAACAGGAACCATAGACACGAAAAAGTGCAAAACGACCCCATGTATGGCCATTTCCCGCTCGAATTAGCTCCTGAAAATTCGCACTTTTACCTGTACAGCATAGCGGACGTTACGAGACGTCGAACGCGCGCTTCCGCAGCTCGAACGGATAAGTTTCAAGCAAATTGTGGTGATTTAAGTGCGAATTGTAACGATTGCCGCGTTATCTGTCGATTTCGCGTTACAGATGAGCGGTTGTGAGTTTATATGAGTTCAGCTTGTCTTGAGCTAATCATCAGGTGTCAAAGTAAATTGTAAACGTACGAATAAAGATACACTGATTCGCTCTGGTCGTACAGAGACGCAATGGATAGAGTACGCGTCACTCTCGCTCCCCCTTCCCTCTCCCTCTCCCCATGCATAGATAGTCTAGACCGTAACTTGCTTGAGCCTGTATCAAATTGCAAACTTTTTTCTTCCACAAAAATGTAATTTGGTATGACGAATTCAGTGAACACACTTTTAGAGAGCGCACGCAATGCTGAACTAGTCACACTGGCAATTTTGGCCTATTTTTTTCTATTTTAACGACAAAAAAATCAATTTAAAATGCGATCAGAGAAATTTTAAAGTATAAATTCAGTATTCGGTGTAGGCTAGACGGGGGTTAGGTGGCGTTGGTCGCCGGCGCTGCGGTAGGGGAGGTGTGTATGTGCCATGCGTGTCTTTTTTGTATGGAGTGAGTGAAGAGCGATTCACCTTCTCCTCCTCCTCCTCTCTCTCTCCATATATATCCATCTCTCACTGTAACCATATCTCGGATTTACAATAAAAATATTTATGAAAATATTGAGCTATATGAAATAGTAGATCATGTCCAGTCTCAACAGGAACCATAGACACGAAAAAGTGCAAAACGACCCCATGTATGGCCATTTCCCGCTCGAATTAGCTCCTGAAAATTCGCACTTTTACCTGTACAGCATAGCGGACGTTACGAGACGTCGAACGCGCGCTTCCGCAGCTCGAACGGATAAGTTTCAAGCAAATTGTGGTGATTTAAGTGCGAATTGTAACGATTGCCGCGTTATCTGTCGATTTCGCGTTACAGATGAGCGGTTGTGAGTTTATATGAGTTCAGCTTGTCTTGAGCTAATCATCAGGTGTCAAAGTAAATTGTAAACGTACGAATAAAGATACACTGATTCGCTCTGGTCGTACAGAGACGCAATGGATAGAGTACGCGTCCCTCTCGCTCCCCCTTCCCTCTCCCTCTCCCCATGCATAGATAGTCTAGACCGTAACTTGCTTGAGCCTGTATCAAATTGCAAACTTTTTTCTTCCACAAAAATGTAATTTGGTATGACGAATTCAGTGAACACACTTTTAGAGAGCGCACGCAATGCTGAACTAGTCACACTGGCAATTTTGGCCTATTTTTTTCTATTTTAACGACAAAAAAATCAATTTAAAATGCGATCAGAGAAATTTGAAAGTATAAATTCAGTATTCGGTGTAGGCTAGACGGGGGTTAGATGGCGTTGGTCGCCGGCGCTGCGGTAGGGGAGGTGTGTATGTGCCATGCGTGTCTTTTTTGTATGGAGTGAGTGAAGAGCGATTCACCTTCTCCTCCTCCTCCTCTCTCTCCATATATATCCATCTCTCACTGTAACCATATCTCGGATTTACAATAAAAATATTTATGAAAATATTGAGCTATATGAAATAGTAGAGCATGTCCAGTCTCAACAGGAACCATAGACACGAAAAAGTGCAAAACGACCCCATGTATAGCCATTTCCCGCTCGAATTAGCTCCTGAAAATTCGCACTTTTACCTGTACAGCATAGCGGACGTTACGAGACGTCGAACGCGCGCTTCCGCAGCTCGAACGGATATGTTTCAAGCAAATTGTGGTGATTTAAGTGCAAATTGTAACGATTGCCGCGTTATCTGTCGATTTCGCGTTACAGATGAGCGGTTGCGAGTTTATATGAGTTCAGCTTGTCTTGAGCTAATTATCAGGTGTCAAAGTAAATTGTAAACGTACGAATAAAGATACACTGATTCGCTCTGGTCGTACAGAGACGCAATGGATAGAGTACGCGTCCCTCTCGCTCCCCCTTCCCTCTCCCTCTCCCCATGCATAGATAGTCTAGACCGTAACTTGCTTGAGCCTGTATCAAATTGCAAACTTTTTTCTTCCACAAAAATGTAATTTGGTATGACGAATTCAGTGAACACACTTTTAGAGAGCGCACGCAATGCTGAACTAGTCACACTGGCAATTTTGGCCTATTTTTTTCTATTTTCACGACAAAAAAATCAATTTAAAATGCGATCAGAGAAATTTTAAAGTATAAATTCAGTATTCGGTGTAGGCTAGACGGGGGTTAGGTGGCGTTGGTCGCCGGCGCTGCCGTAGGGGAGGTGTGTATGTGCCATGCGTGTCTTTTTTGTATGGAGTGAGTGAAGAGCGATTCACCTTCTCCTCCTCCTCCTCTCTCTCTCCATATATATCCATCTCTCACTGTAACCATATCTCGGATTTACAATAAAAACATTTATGAAAATATTGAGCTATATGAAATAGTAGAGCATGTCCAGTCTCAACAGGAACCATAGACACGAAAAAGTGCAAAACGACCCCATGTATGGCCATTTCCCGCTCGAATTAGCTCCTGAAAATTCGCACTTTTACCTGTACAGCATAGCGGACGTTACGAGACGTCGAACGCGCGCTTCCGCAGCTCGAACGGATATGTTTCAAGCAAATTGTGGTGATTTAAGTGCAAATTGTAACGATTGCCGCGTTATCTGTCGATTTCGCGTTACAGATGAGCGGTTGCGAGTTTATATGAGTTCAGCTTGTCTTGAGCTAATTATCAGGTGTCAAAGTAAATTGTAAACGTACGAATAAAGATACACTGATTCGCTCTGGTCGTACAGAGACGCAATGGATAGAGTACGCGTCCCTCTCGCTCCCCCTTCCCTCTCCCTCTCCCCATGCATAGATAGTCTAGACCGTAACTTGCTTGAGCCTGTATCAAATTGCAAACTTTTTTCTTCCACAAAAATGTAATTTGGTATGACGAATTCAGTGAACACACTTTTAGAGAGCGCACGCAATGCTGAACTAGTCACACTGGCAATTTTGGCCTATTTTTTTCTATTTTCACGACAAAAAAATCAATTTAAAATGCGATCAGAGAAATTTTAAAGTATAAATTCAGTATTCGGTGTAGGCTAGACGGGGGTTAGGTGGCGTTGGTCGCCGGCGCTGCCGTAGGGGAGGTGTGTATGTGCCATGCGTGTCTTTTTTGTATGGAGTGAGTGAAGAGCGATTCACCTTCTCCTCCTCCTCCTCTCTCTCTCCATATATATCCATCTCTCACTGTAACCATATCTCGGATTTACAATAAAAATATTTATGAAAATATTGAGCTATATGAAATAGTAGAGCATGTCCAGTCTCAACAGGAACCATAGACACGAAAAAGTGCAAAACGACCCCATGTATGGCCATTTCCCGCTCGAATTAGCTCCTGACAATTCGCACTTTTACCTGTACAGCATAGCGGACGTTACGAGACGTCGAACGCGCGCTTCCGCAGCTCGAACGGATATGTTTCAAGCAAATTGTGGTGATTTAAGTGCAAATTGTAACGATTGCCGCGTTATCTGTCGATTTCGCGTTACAGATGAGCGGTTGTGAGTTTATATGAGTTCAGCTTGTCTTGAGCTAATCATCAGGTGTCAAAGTAAATTGTAAACGTACGAATAAAGATACACTGATTCGCTCTGGTCGTACAGAGACGCAATGGATAGAGTACGCGTCCCTCTCGCTCCCCCTTCCCTCTCCCTCTCCCCATGCATAGATAGTCTAGACCGTAACTTGCTTGAGCCTGTATCAAATTGCAAACTTTTTTCTTCCACAAAAATGTAATTTGGTATGACGAATTCAGTGAACACACTTTTAGAGAGCGCACGCAATGCTGAACTAGTCACACTGGCAATTTTGGCCTATTTTTTTCTATTTTAACGACAAAAAAATCAATTTAAAATGCGATCAGAGAAATTTTAAAGTATAAATTCAGTATTCGGTGTAGGCTAGACGGGGGTTAGGTGGCGTTGGTCGCCGGCGCTGCGGTAGGGGAGGTGTGTATGTGCCATGCGTGTCTTTTTTGTATGGAGTGAGTGAAGAGCGATTCACCTTCTCCTCCTCCTCCTCTCTCTCTCCATATATATCCATCTCTCACTGTAACCATATCTCGGATTTACAATAAAAATATTTATGAAAATATTGAGCTATATGAAATAGTAGAGCATGTCCAGTCTCAACAGGAACCATAGACACGAAAAAGTGCAAAACGACCCCATGTATGGCCATTTCCCGCTCGAATTAGCTCCTGAAAATTCGCACTTTTACCTGTACAGCATAGCGGACGTTACGAGACGTCGAACGCGCGCTTCCGCAGCTCGAACGGATAAGTTTCAAGCAAATTGTGGTGATTTAAGTGCGAATTGTAACGATTGCCGCGTTATCTGTCGATTTCGCGTTACAGATGAGCGGTTGTGAGTTTATATGAGTTCAGCTTGTCTTGAGCTAATCATCAGGTGTCAAAGTAAATTGTAAACGTACGAATAAAGATACACTGATTCGCTCTGGTCGTACAGAGACGCAATGGATAGAGTACGCGTCCCTCTCGCTCCCCCTTCCCTCTCCCTCTCCCCATGCATAGATAATCTAGACCGTAACTTGCTTGAGCCTGTATCAAATTGCAAACTTTTTTCTTCCACAAAAATGTAATTTGGTATGACGAATTCAGTGAACACACTTTTAGAGAGCGCACGCAATGCTGAACTAGTCACACTGGCAATTTTGGCCTATTTTTTTCTATTTTAACGACAAAAAAATCAATTTAAAATGCGATCAGAGAAATTTTAAAGTATAAATTCAGTATTCGGTGTAGGCTAGACGGGGGTTAGGTGGCGTTGGTCGCCGGCGCTGCGGTAGGGGAGGTGTGTATGTGCCATGCGTGTCTTTTTTGTATGGAGTGAGTGAAGAGCGATTCACCTTCTCCTCCTCCTCCTCTCTCTCTCCATATATATCCATCTCTCACTGTAACCATATCTCGGATTTACAATAAAAATATTTATGAAAATATTGAGCTATATGAAATAGTAGAGCATGTCCAGTCTCAACAGGAACCATAGACACGAAAAAGTGCAAAACGACCCCATGTATGGCCATTTCCCGCTCGAATTAGCTCCTGACAATTCGCACTTTTACCTGTACAGCATAGCGGACGTTACGAGACGTCGAACGCGCGCTTCCGCAGCTCGAACGGATATGTTTCAAGCAAATTGTGGTGATTTAAGTGCAAATTGTAACGATTGCCGCGTTATCTGTCGATTTCGCGTTACAGATGAGCGGTTGTGAGTTTATATGAGTTCAGCTTGTCTTGAGCTAATCATCAGGTGTCAAAGTAAATTGTAAACGTACGAATAAAGATACACTGATTCGCTCTCGTCGTACAGAGACGCAATGGATAGAGTACGCGTCCCTCTCGCTCCCCCTTCCCTCTCCCTCTCCCCATGCATAGATAGTCTAGACCGTAACTTGCTTGAGCCTGTATCAAATTGCAAACTTTTTTCTTCCACAAAAATGTAATTTGGTATGACGAATTCAGTGAACACACTTTTAGAGAGCGCACGCAATGCTGAACTAGTCACACTGGCAATTTTGGACTATTTTTTTTCTATTTTAACGACAAAAAAATCAATTTAAAATGCGATCAGAGAAATTTTAAAGTATAAATTCAGTATTCGGTGTAGGCTAGACGGGGGTTAGGTGGCGTTGGTCGCCGGCGCTGCGGTAGGGGAGGTGTGTATGTGCCATGCGTGTCTTTTTTGTATGGAGTGAGTGAAGAGCGATTCACCTTCTCCTCCTCTTCTCTCTCTCTATATATATATCCATCTCTCACTGTAACCATATCTCGGATTTACAATAAAAATATTTATGAAAATATTGAGCTATATGAAATAGTAGAGCATGTCCAGTCTCAACAGGAACCATAGACACGAAAAAGTGCAAAACGACCCCATGTATGGCCATTTCCCGCTCGAATTAGCTCCTGAAAATTCGCACTTTTACCTGTACAGCATAGCGGACGTTACGAGACGTCGAACGCGCGCTTCCGCAGCTCGAACGGATAAGTTTCAAGCAAATTGTGGTGATTTAAGTGCGAATTGTAACGATTGCCGCGTTATCTGTCGATTTCGCGTTACAGATGAGCGGTTGTGAGTTTATATGAGTTCAGCTTGTCTTGAGCTAATCATCAGGTGTCAAAGTAAATTGTAAACGTACGAATAAAGATACACTGATTCGCTCTCGTCGTACAGAGACGCAATGGATAGAGTACGCTTCCCTCTCGCTCCCCCTTCCCTCTCCCTCTCCCCATGCATAGATAGTCTAGACCGTAACTTGCTTGAGCCTGTATCAAATTGCAAACTTTTTTCTCCCACAAAAATGTAATTTGGTATGACGAATTCAGTGAACACACTTTTAGAGAGCGCACGCAATGCTGAAACAGTCACACTGGCAATTTTGGCCTATTTTTTTCTATTTTCACGACAAAAAAATCAATTTAAAATGCGATCAGAGAAATTTTAAAGTATAAATTGAGTATTCGGTGTAGGCTAGACGGGGGTTAGGTGGCGTTGGTCGCCGGCGCTGCCGTAGGGGAGGTGTGTATGTGCCATGCGTGTCTTTTTTGTATGGAGTGAGTGAAGAGCGATTCACCTTCTCCTCCTCCTCCTCTCTCTCTCCATATATATCCATCTCTCACTGTAACCATATCTCGGATTTACAATAAAAATATTTATGAAAATATTGAGCTATATGAAATAGTAGAGCATGTCCAGTCTCAACAGGAACCATAGACACGAAAAAGTGCAAAACGACCCCATGTATGGCCATTTCCCGCTCGAATTAGCTCCTGAAAATTCGCACTTTTACCTGTACAGCATAGCGGACGTTACGAGACGTCGAACGCGCGCTTCCGCAGCTCGAACGGATAAGTTTCAAGCAAATTGTGGTGATTTAAGTGCGAATTGTAACGATTGCCGCGTTATCTGTCGATTTCGCGTTACAGATGAGCGGTTGTGAGTTTATATGAGTTCAGCTTGTCTTGAGCTAATCATCAGGTGTCAAAGTAAATTGTAAACGTACGAATAAAGATACACTGATTCGCTCTGGTCGTACAGAGACGCAATGGATAGAGTACGCGTCCCTCTCGCTCCCCCTTCCCTCTCCCTCTCCCCATGCATAGATAGTCTAGACCGTAACTTGCTTGAGCCTGTATCAAATTGCAAACTTTTTTCTTCCACAAAAATGTAATTTGGTATGACGAATTCAGTGAACACACTTTTAGAGAGCGCACGCAATGCTGAACTAGTCACACTGGCAATTTTGGCCTATTTTTTTCTATTTTAACGACAAAAAAATCAATTTAAAATGCGATCAGAGAAATTTGAAAGTATAAATTCAGTATTCGGTGTAGGCTAGACGGGGGTTAGATGGCGTTGGTCGCCGGCGCTGCGGTAGGGGAGGTGTGTATGTGCCATGCGTGTCTTTTTTGTATGGAGTGAGTGAAGAGCGATTCACCTTCTCCTCCTCCTCCTCTCTCTCTCCATATATATCCATCTCTCACTGTAACCATATCTCGGATTTACAATAAAAATATTTATGAAAATATTGAGCTATATGAAATAGTAGAGCATGTCCAGTCTCAACAGGAACCATAGACACGAAAAAGTGCAAAACGACCCCATGTATGGCCATTTCCCGCTCGAATTAGCTCCTGAAAATTCGCACTTTTACCTGTACAGCATAGCGGACGTTACGAGACGTCGAACGCGCGCTTCCGCAGCTCTAACGGATATGTTTCAAGCAAATTGTGGTGATTTAAGTGCAAATTGTAACGATTGCCGCGTTATCTGTCGATTTCGCGTTACAGATGAGCGGTTGCGAGTTTATATGAGTTCAGCTTGTCTTGAGCTAATTATCAGGTGTCAAAGTAAATTGTAAACGTACGAATAAAGATACACTGATTCGCTCTGGTCGTACAGAGACGCAATGGATAGAGTACGCGTCCCTCTCGCTCCCCCTTCCCTCTCCCTCTCCCCATGCATAGATAGTCTAGACCGTAACTTGCTTGAGCCTGTATCAAATTGCAAACTTTTTTCTTCCACAAAAATGTAATTTGGTATGACGAATTCAGTGAACACACTTTTAGAGAGCGCACGCAATGCTGAACTAGTCACACTGGCAATTTTGGCCTATTTTTTTTCTATTTTCACGACAAAAAAATCAATTTAAAATGCGATCAGAGAAATTTTAAAGTATAAATTGAGTATTCGGTGTAGGCTAGACGGGGGTTAGGTGGCGTTGGTCGCCGGCGCTGCCGTAGGGGAGGTGTGTATGTGCCATGCGTGTCTTTTTTGTATGGAGTGAGTGAAGAGCGATTCACCTTCTCCTCCTCTTCTCTCTCTCTATATATATATCCATCTCTCACTGTAACCATATCTCGGATTTACAATAAAAATATTTATGAAAATATTGAGCTATATGAAATAGTAGAGCATGTCCAGTCTCAACAGGAACCATAGACACGAAAAAGTGCAAAACGACCCCATGTATGGCCATTTCCCGCTCGAATTAGCTCCTGAAAATTCGCACTTTTACCTGTACAGCATAGCGGACGTTACGAGACGTCGAACGCGCGCTTCCGCAGCTCGAACGGATAAGTTTCAAGCAAATTGTGGTGATTTAAGTGTGAATTGTAACGATTGCCGCGTTATCTGTCGATTTCGCGTTACAGATGAGCGGTTGTGAGTTTATATGAGTTCAGCTTGTCTTGAGCTAATCATCAGGTGTCAAAGTAAATTGTAAACGTACGAATAAAGATACACTGATTCGCTCTCGTCGTACAGAGACGCAATGGATAGAGTACGCGTCCCTCTCGCTCCCCCTTCCCTCTCCCTCTCCCCATGCATAGATAGTCTAGACCGTAACTTGCTTGAGCCTGTATCAAATTGCAAACTTTTTTCTCCCACAAAAATGTAATTTGGTATGACGAATTCAGTGAACACACTTTTAGAGAGCGCACGCAATGCTGAAACAGTCACACTGGCAATTTTGGCCTATTTTTTTCTATTTTCACGACAAAAAAAATCAATTTAAAATGCGATCAGAGAAATTTTAAAGTATAAATTGAGTATTCGGTGTAGGCTAGACGGGGGTTAGGTGGCGTTGGTCGCCGGCGCTGCCGTAGGGGAGGTGTGTATGTGCCATGCGTGTCTTTTTTGTATGGAGTGAGTGAAGAGCGATTCACCTTCTCCTCCTCTTCTCTCTCTATATATATATATCCATCTCTCACTGTAACCATATCTCGGATTTACAATAAAAATATTTATGAAAATATTGAGCTATATGAAATAGTAGAGCATGTCCAGTCTCAACAGGAACCATAGACACGAAAAAGTGCAAAACGACCCCATGTATGGCCATTTCCCGCTCGAATTAGCTCCTGAAAATTCGCACTTTTACCTGTACAGCATAGCGGACGTTACGAGACGTCGAACGCGCGCTTCCGCAGCTCGAACGGATAAGTTTCAAGCAAATTGTGGTGATTTAAGTGCGAATTGTAACGATTGCCGCGTTATCTGTCGATTTCGCGTTACAGATGAGCGGTTGTGAGTTTATATGAGTTCAGCTTGTCTTGAGCTAATCATCAGGTGTCAAAGTAAATTGTAAACGTACGAATAAAGATACACTGATTCGCTCTGGTCGTACAGAGACGCAATGGATAGAGTACGCGTCCCTCTCGCTCCCCCTTCCCTCTCCCTCTCCCCATGCATAGATAGTCTAGACCGTAACTTGCTTGAGCCTGTATCAAATTGCAAACTTTTTTCTTCCACAAAAATGTAATTTGGTATGACGAATTCAGTGAACACACTTTTAGAGAGCGCACGCAATGCTGAACTAGTCACACTGGCAATTTTGGCCTATTTTTTTCTATTTTAACGACAAAAAAATCAATTTAAAATGCGATCAGAGAAATTTGAAAGTATAAATTCAGTATTCGGTGTAGGCTAGACGGGGGTTAGATGGCGTTGGTCGCCGGCGCTGCGGTAGGGGAGGTGTGTATGTGCCATGCGTGTCTTTTTTGTATGGAGTGAGTGAAGAGCGATTCACCTTCTCCTCCTCCTCCTCTCTCTCTCCATATATATCCATCTCTCACTGTAATCATATCTCGGATTTACAATAAAAATATTTATGAAAATATTGAGCTATATGAAATAGTAGAGCATGTCCAGTCTCAACAGGAACCATAGACACGAAAAAGTGCAAAACGACCCCATGTATGGCCATTTCCCGCTCGAATTAGCTCCTGAAAATTCGCACTTTTACCTGTACAGCATAGCGGACGTTACGAGACGTCGAACGCGCGCTTCCGCAGCTCGAACGGATAAGTTTCAAGCAAATTGTGGTGATTTAAGTGTGAATTGTAACGATTGCCGCGTTATCTGTCGATTTCGCGTTACAGATGAGCGGTTGTGAGTTTATATGAGTTCAGCTTGTCTTGAGCTAATCATCAGGTGTCAAAGTAAATTGTAAACGTACGAATAAAGATACACTGATTCGCTCTCGTCGTACAGAGACGCAATGGATAGAGTACGCGTCCCTCTCGCTCCCCCTTCCCTCTCCCTCTCCCCATGCATAGATAGTCTAGACCGTAACTTGCTTGAGCCTGTATCAAATTGCAAACTTTTTTCTCCCACAAAAATGTAATTTGGTATGACGAATTCAGTGAACACACTTTTAGAGAGCGCACGCAATGCTGAAACAGTCACACTGGCAATTTTGGCCTATTTTTTTCTATTTTCACGACAAAAAAAATCAATTTAAAATGCGATCAGAGAAATTTTAAAGTATAAATTGAGTATTCGGTGTAGGCTAGACGGGGGTTAGGTGGCGTTGGTCGCCGGCGCTGCCGTAGGGGAGGTGTGTATGTGCCATGCGTGTCTTTTTTGTATGGAGTGAGTGAAGAGCGATTCACCTTCTCCTCCTCTTCTCTCTCTATATATATATATCCATCTCTCACTGTAACCATATCTCGGATTTACAATAAAAATATTTATGAAAATATTGAGCTATATGAAATAGTAGAGCATGTCCAGTCTCAACAGGAACCATAGACACGAAAAAGTGCAAAACGACCCCATGTATGGCCATTTCCCGCTCGAATTAGCTCCTGAAAATTCGCACTTTTACCTGTACAGCATAGCGGACGTTACGAGACGTCGAACGCGCGCTTCCGCAGCTCGAACGGATAAGTTTCAAGCAAATTGTGGTGATTTAAGTGCGAATTGTAACGATTGCCGCGTTATCTGTCGATTTCGCGTTACAGATGAGCGGTTGTGAGTTTATATGAGTTCAGCTTGTCTTGAGCTAATCATCAGGTGTCAAAGTAAATTGTAAACGTACGAATAAAGATACACTGATTCGCTCTGGTCGTACAGAGACGCAATGGATAGAGTACGCGTCCCTCTCGCTCCCCCTTCCCTCTCCCTCTCCCCATGCATAGATAGTCTAGACCGTAACTTGCTTGAGCCTGTATCAAATTGCAAACTTTTTTCTTCCACAAAAATGTAATTTGGTATGACGAATTCAGTGAACACACTTTTAGAGAGCGCACGCAATGCTGAACTAGTCACACTGGCAATTTTGGCCTATTTTTTTCTATTTTAACGACAAAAAAATCAATTTAAAATGCGATCAGAGAAATTTGAAAGTATAAATTCAGTATTCGGTGTAGGCTAGACGGGGGTTAGATGGCGTTGGTCGCCGGCGCTGCGGTAGGGGAGGTGTGTATGTGCCATGCGTGTCTTTTTTGTATGGAGTGAGTGAAGAGCGATTCACCTTCTCCTCCTCCTCCTCTCTCTCTCCATATATATCCATCTCTCACTGTAATCATATCTCGGATTTACAATAAAAATATTTATGAAAATATTGAGCTATATGAAATAGTAGAGCATGTCCAGTCTCAACAGGAACCATAGACACGAAAAAGTGCAAAACGACCCCATGTATGGCCATTTCCCGCTCGAATTAGCTCCTGAAAATTCGCACTTTTACCTGTACAGCATAGCGGACGTTACGAGACGTCGAACGCGCGCTTCCGCAGCTCGAACGGATAAGTTTCAAGCAAATTGTGGTGATTTAAGTGCGAATTGCAACGATTGCCGCGTTATCTGTCGATTTCGCGTTACAGATGAGCGGTTGTGAGTTTATATGAGTTCAGCTTGTCTTGAGCTAATCATCAGGTGTCAAAGTAAATTGTAAACGTACGAATAAAGATACACTGATTCGCTCTGGTCGTACAGAGACGCAATGGATAGAGTACGCGTCCCTCTCGCTCCCCCTTCCCTCTCCCTCTCCCCATGCATAGATAGTCTAGACCGTAACTTGCTTGAGCCTGTATCAAATTGCAAACTTTTTTCTCCCACAAAAATGTAATTTGGTATGACGAATTCAGTGAACACACTTTTAGAGAGCGCACGCAATGCTGAAACAGTCACACTGGCAATTTTGGCCTATTTTTTTCTATTTTCACGACAAAAAAATCAATTTAAAATGCGATCAGAGAAATTTTAAAGTATAAATTCAGTATTCGGTGTAGGCTAGACGGGGGTTAGGTGGCGTTGGTCGCCGGCGCTGCCGTAGGGGAGGTGTGTATGTGCCATGCGTGTCTTTTTTGTATGGAGTGAGTGAAGAGCGATTCACCTTCTCCTCCTCCTCCTCTCTCTCTCCATATATATCCATCTCTCACTGTAACCATATCTCGGATTTACAATAAAAATATTTATGAAAATATTGAGCTATATGAAATAGTAGAGCATGTCCAGTCTCAACAGGAACCATAGACACGAAAAAGTGCAAAACGACCCCATGTATGGCCATTTCCCGCTCGAATTAGCTCCTGAAAATTCGCACTTTTACCTGTACAGCATAGCGGACGTTACGAGACGTCGAACGCGCGCTTCCGCAGCTCGAACGGATAAGTTTCAAGCAAATTGTGGTGATTTAAGTGCGAATTGTAACGATTGCCGCGTTATCTGTCGATTTCGCGTTACAGATGAGCGGTTGTGAGTTTATATGAGTTCAGCTTGTCTTGAGCTAATCATCAGGTGTCAAAGTAAATTGTAAACGTACGAATAAAGATACACTGATTCGCTCTGGTCGTACAGAGACGCAATGGATAGAGTACGCGTCCCTCTCGCTCCCCCTTCCCTCTCCCTCTCCCCATGCATAGATAGTCTAGACCGTAACTTGCTTGAGCCTGTATCAAATTGCAAACTTTTTTCTTCCACAAAAATGTAATTTGGTATGACGAATTCAGTGAACACACTTTTAGAGAGCGCACGCAATGCTGAACTAGTCACACTGGCAATTTTGGCCTATTTTTTTCTATTTTCACGACAAAAAAATCAATTTAAAATGCGATCAGAGAAATTTTAAAGTATAAATTCAGTATTCGGTGTAGGCTAGACGGGGGTTAGGTGGCGTTGGTCGCCGGCGCTGCCGTAGGGGAGGTGTGTATGTGCCATGCGTGTCTTTTTTGTATGGAGTGAGTGAAGAGCGATTCACCTTCTCCTCCTCCTCCTCTCTCTCTCCATATATATCCATCTCTCACTGTAACCATATCTCGGATTTACAATAAAAATATTTATGAAAATATTGAGCTATATGAAATAGTAGAGCATGTCCAGTCTCAACAGGAACCATAGACACGAAAAAGTGCAAAACGACCCCATGTATGGCCATTTCCCGCTCGAATTAGCTCCTGAAAATTCGCACGTTTACCTGTACAGCATAGCGGACGTTACGAGACGTCGAACGCGCGCTTCCGCAGCTCGAACGGATAAGTTTCAAGCAAATTGTGGTGATTTAAGTGCGAATTGCAACGATTGCCGCGTTATCTGTCGATTTCGCGTTACAGATGAGCGGTTGTGAGTTTATATGAGTTCAGCTTGTCTTGAGCTAATCATCAGGTGTCAAAGTAAATTGTAAACGTACGAATAAAGATACACTGATTCGCTCTGGTCGTACAGAGACGCAATGGATAGAGTACGCGTCCCTCTCGCTCCCCCTTCCCTCTCCCTCTCCCCATGCATAGATAGTCTAGACCGTAACTTGCTTGAGCCTGTATCAAATTGCAAACTTTTTTCTCCCACAAAAATGTAATTTGGTATGACGAATTCAGTGAACACACTTTTAGAGAGCGCACGCAATGCTGAAACAGTCACACTGGCAATTTTGGCCTATTTTTTTCTATTTTCACGACAAAAAAATCAATTTAAAATGCGATCAGAGAAATTTTAAAGTATAAATTCAGTATTCGGTGTAGGCTAGACGGGGGTTAGGTGGCGTTTGTCGCCGGCGCTGCCGTAGGGGAGGTGTGTATGTGCCATGCGAGTAGTATAGTGCGCTTTGGAGACTAGTTTGCACTTAGTTTGCACCTAAGATCAAAGGACGCCGACATCATAATTTGATTGACAGGTGACAGGTACACATGTTAACACATGTTAACACATGTTAACAAGTACATCTGTCAATCAAATTATGATGTCGGCATCCTTTGATTTTGGGTGCAAACTAAGTACAAAGTAGTCTCCAAGGCGCAAAGTAAAAAACGAAAGTAGTAAACAAGTAATAAAGTACAAATTAATAAAGTACAAAGATCAAGTATCGATCAGAATGAATAGATCAATTGAAACACAAACATCAATCGATAGATTTACACCAATCGATAACATGATCAACAACGAACTGACCTGGAGCAACAGCACACACAACCACACGAGGCAGACGATCGACTACTAAATGACTGTTTTGGGGGCGGAGCTTATTCACTGCACTTCTCTACTTCTCTATACTCTCTCACTCTCTCATACTCTCTCGCTCACTGCTCTACTTCTCTACTTCTCTCACTTTCACACACTCTCTCATCTATTTCTCTACTTCTCTCACTTTCACACACTCTCTCATCTATTTCTCTACTTCTCTCACTTTCACACACTCTCTCACCTATTTCTCTACTTCTTTGCCCTCTCTCGCTCACTTCTCTGCATCTCTGTACTCTCTCATTTTCACACACTCTCTCACCTATTTCTCTACTTCTCTCACTTTCACACACTCTCTCACTTGTTTCTCTACTTCTCTCACTTTTACACACTCTCTCACCTATTTCTCTACTTCTCGGTGTTCTCTCATTTTCACACACTATCTCACTTTTAACTACTATTTCACAACTAATCATTAAAAATCAAAGATCAAAGATCAACCAAAGTGAATAGATCAATTGAATGTCTCATAAGAATCAATAGATAAATTCACCCCAATCGATAAATTGATCGATAATAAACTAACCTGCACCCGACCATATGCGACTGACGACAGACTAATGAATGACGTATTTGGGGGCGGGGCCTCCTCCCATCTATCTCTCTCTTCCAAAGTATCATATAGCGTTATTTAATATGTCTTCATCATCAGAGAATGCTTGCTTTCCTCCTGACTGTCGCGAAACTCAAAAGTCAATTGAGCCAGAGCTTACGTCCTTTGAAGAGATGATGAAGAATGAAAAAATAAATAATGATACTGTTCAAAATGATAGCAATTTACACGAGCAGCAACATCTTTCCGAAGCTCATCGAGCTGCATACTTGTTTGGCAAGTTTAGAGACACACTCAAGCCTACCATGGTAAGACTGAATTAACTATTATCTCAATAACATTTTCCGTTCAGACACGTAAGCAGTGGGGACATGGAGTGAAAGGAGTACATGTATCACTATGTAACAAGTGCTGGACACGTTTCCGAAACGATGAGACGAAGCTCATACACGGGGACGGTTATCAGACTATCACCATACATGTCTGCGATCAGTGTGTTAGAAACAATAGAGCCAGTCGGTTCGACTTTGATAGACCCTCCTTTAAACAACAACAACAACCATGAATACTAATCAGATAAATGATATACTTTTTAATGATTCTCATACATCACATATATTTATAGGCACCTTTCCTTGTGATGAACTCCCACATCCCACCACACTACCACATTTGTTTTCTCTTTGTGTTAATACCGATAAAAGTAATTCCACTGGTCAGCATTGGCAGTCAATATATGTCAAGGGAAACAGGTGTTACTTCTTTGATAGTTTTGGTCGTCCTCCAAAGGGACTAATTAAAAGGTTTTGCAAACACTTTAAGCATTGTACATATAATAAAGTGGCACATCAGAAAGACAATGCCATCACTTGCGGTGCGTTTTGTATTTATCATATTCACATGCAAAGTAGAGGTAGGAGTTTCAAGTCTATAGTAGATGACTTTGTTAGTATTAAAGATGATGATGTTGTAATTACACGATGGTTAGACTCCGCCCACAATTTCCGTTTAGTCGATGCGTAAACTTACCAAGCACTGGTCGTTTCTTGAACGTCTCTCTGAAGACCCCTCAATTGTGTCCGACGCTACATTAGCCGAACTTACCTGTATTGTTGAGATACTACGAAACCTCTCACGCATTCCATTTACAGGAAAAGAAAAGAAAATAATCACAAAGCATTTGAACATTATTAGGGAGATTGCCCGCTGTTCACGTGAAAGAAAAGCTAGAACGAATCTAGTTCAACACGGAGCGGGTTTTATTGGTGCTGTTATTCCCGCAGCACTAGCTCTTGTTAGTCTTCTCAAACAATGAATAAATTTAAACTAGTTCCCTTTCTTGCCCTGTCCAAAGAGCAGGCACGCATAGAGGCAATGCAGGATGAAATATATAAACTAATCCAGGATGAAACGATTGATCCTGCCACTAAGCGTGCATTCTTTGAGGATCTTTTCAATAGACTTGCACGATTCAGAGAAGATGCAAAATCCGTTGTACCAGAGACTCCTTCCACCGTTGCCACAACACCTGTAGTTGTACCTCCCGCTGATTTACCAGCAAAGGAGGAGGAGGTGCCCAAATCTGATGATAATGATGATGAAGAAATGCATTCTGCACTAGAAGGAGAAGATGAATCTGAACATAGTGGTGGAGAATTTACCCCAGTACAGTATAAAAAGAATAAGCGTCGTAGGAAGATAGCAGAGGTTGGCGGAACTCCCTCCTCCACCTCCTTTTCCGCACAGAATCCGCCAAAGAAGGGAAGAAAACAGAAGCCATCACCGAACATGATACAGAACATATCTCCGGCAAGTACTCGTAGCGGACAACCTTATGGAAATCCAGATCTGTCAGCAAACCGTCGCATACGAACTCAAAAATGGGACTAGGAGGAGCAGTGGAGCAGGATGGATCGTAGACAGCCGAAATGTTTCTTTAATCATTTCACTTTTTATTGTACTCCATGACTAGTCGTATACATAAACTCTATCATGACCTTCGAGAGCCCACTGCGTATACATCAGCTGTACCTATAGCCCGCAAAGCCAAAGTCACAACTAAACGTGTTAATGAAGTACTCGAAGACCAAGAGGCATACACTTTATTCAGAAAGTATAGACAAAATTATAATAGATCAAAGACTCGGGGGATTGCTCCCGGTCAGACTATTCAGGCGGATTTAGCAGACTTTCAGAAATGGAAGAGACACAACAGTGGTTATGCCTATTGTCTAGTCGCCGTTGATTGTTACACACGCTTCTTTTATGCGGTACCTGTGAAGAGTAAAGGTGCACAGGACATGCGCGATACAATCTCCACTCTGCTAGAACAAGTTTACGCGCGAAATGGTCACTTTTGCTCTCGTTTTATAACAGATCAAGGCAAAGAATTTTACAACTCCAAAGTACAGGGGCTGTTCAAGTCACTGTTCATCCAACACTATAGCCCACGCTCAGAGATGAAGGCGGCCATGGCCGAGAGGGCCATACAGACGCTAAAGAAACGTCTGTACAAATACCTTCATCACAAAGGATCTTTCACATGGGTTGATGTTTTAGACAAGTTTGTACAGGGCATAAATAAAACACCCAATCGATCCATTGGGATAGCACCTATTGAGGTAAAAGATGGAGATGTTGACGAACATTTAGTTAGTCTAAAGCGTAGAGCTATTACCCGTGTGGATATCAAGAGTGGGGACACTGTACGTATAAGTAAGGCACGTAAGCCTTTCGAGAAGGGCTATCTTCCCAGTTGGTCTTCAGAAGTTTTCATCGTGGATCGAGTAAAGAACTGCGTTCAACCACCCTATTTCAAGCTCAAGGACATGAACGGAGAGGACATTGAAGGGCGCTTTTACGTTGAGGAAATTCGAAAAGTACGTGATAATAGGGCATACAAGATTGAAAAGATTATCTCACGCAAGCGTGAACGCGGTCGTGTGCTTGTTCTAGTTAGATTGCATGGATTTCCACCGGCATTTGATCGATGGATTCCACTTAAAGATGTTGTAATGTTCGAATAAACAATTTTATAAATAAACTTTATTGTCTTTTAATACACATGAGGAGTGCGATCGGAAGTGATTTCTAGATTACTCATCATCTCTCCGAGTACAATACCATAAAGGCCACCAGCGGGGGTGTCCTTCGAGAATGTTAGTCTAATGGTGGTCTCCCCCATTCTTTGTAGAGCAAACTGATCACTCTCAGCGCCGGCTACGTCAAAAGCATAAATACAGGCGTGTGAGGCAAATGCTTCAGGTGAAATGCCATTTGACTGTCCGGTTCCAGCCACCGAAAGGGCTTCTTGCAGTGCTAGATAGGCTCGGGCGTAAAGTCCGTTTCCATAGTCTAGTCCATATTCATAAAAGGGAATGACCTCTCCTCCTGCTTCTACTCTGACGTTTTGTAAGTCGTGTGGTTTGAAGATGAAAGGGTTACTGTAGTCTCCGTTGAAGGCACTTGCTGTGACCATAGTGAAGAAAATCCTGCGTGGAATATTGTTGCTAAAGACCTTGAAAGATGGAAACTCTTTAATGCCTCCCGGAATGAAGAAAGTTCGCACAGCAGTGCTAAGGGACGCGTAGGTAATCGAACCCTTTTGCCTTAGCAAACTGTCAAAGGCTATAGCCACCGAATCATGAACGTGAAGTTCATGAAGCATAAGACTCATCTGCTGTATCTTAACTCTATATTTCTTTGTTCCTTTGCGCCTATCGACCAGGAACTCATCATCAGAGGGGAAACAAAGAATGCGCAGGTCAATGTAAGGTAGTAGTGCCTTGTTCTGCGTTGCAGGTTCGAACCATAGTGGCGTGATGGCCTCTAGCGTCTTGGACTTTGCACATTTGTTGGCACGCTTAAGGTACTCGGAATCTGCGGCAGACGTGGGACTCGTCTCATCGCTGTAGCCAGCAAGACGCAAAAAGTTGATCTTGTACTCGTTACTATAAGACAGTAATGCACTAATGAAACTCCTATATGGGTAGTTGTCATTATCGTAAACTAGCACTCCATTGATAAACACTTGAATTTGTCTAAATTGAGCACATCCAAATAAATTAACGGGCGCGTAGACATCTGCAGCAGCATCTGCGGGTGCCGGAATATCATTTCCATTTTCATCAACAATCTTATAGCGAGTGAGAATATAACTTCTTTGCAAATCAAGAAAAGCTTTGGAATTCTGAATCCTAAACTCGTAGGGTCTGATTTCGGGTGCTGATGTAAGACTGATCTCGGTGAAGCGAGATGTTTCAACCCCACAAACAGTCCCATTGGAAGAGAACAGATCCAAACTAGGATGCAGTGTGGACACACTCTTTTCAGTCTCTGTCTTAAACATTATACGACCGCTCAACACTTGAACACTGATATATAAATGAATTATTTATCAACATTAGAGTACAACTAGCGTCTCAATAGCATGGAGACAACCTCCACGACTACCAATGAGGGGAAGACGAGTATCGGGCACATAACCCAAACGGTCGGTTGCCAGATCCATCACCGTAGTCCAACCATTACGGGAACGGACAAGTGTGTAGTGGTTATTGAGTGAGACATGAACATCATGTAGAGCAGGAGTTACTCTCTCAACTCCGCCAGATACAAATCTGCAAAGATAACATCTATTTATTATTATTGCTCACTCATTTTGAAAGACTTACCTTGTAGATCCCTTCACACCAAGATTGATTCTGGATATTACGCCGTGAATTGCAGTTAATATATTACTATGAGTTAACGAGGGCCAATAGGGGATTTGTTCATCGATATATTCAAGCAGCGGGAGCATATTTGTAACCGACCAGCCACTAGCACTGAAGGAATCAATGAATGAACGCTTTCCTCAACACTCTTCCTCCTCCCCTTCGGGGCTGAGTGCTATTCCTAATGTAGCCAATCACTTTAGAGCCCCGCCCCTTTTGCGAAATTCGCTTACGACCTATGCCTGTTAGATTTTTGACACTTTTTCGAGCCTCACTCTTCAAACTGTCCTTGAGAGACGATCCGGCAGCGACATCTTTCACAACATTAGTCCCCAAATCGACGAGATTCTGTCCTATAGGACTAGACAAAAAGTTTGGAAGCATCCTAATGATAGATCTAAGCACACCACCCAATCCGGTACCATACTGTGGCCGTACACCAGTAAAATGAGCAATCCTAGTGTGACCACGACCATGCTGATTGCCACCCAGTAATTCAAGCCAATTCTCCTTTGTATGGTCGTAAACATGCCGTCTTGACATTGTACCTTTGCAATATTTGTGAGATAAAGAGATACACAACCGCTTACTGTAACAAAAATATCTTTAAATGATCATTTGCGTGTCAGACACTGATACAGTATGGTCGATTTTTACATTAATCTTCCCAGTAACATTGCGGGAGATGAAAATAAGCCTGGTGACTTCAAAACTAGAATGCCAGAACCAATGGTATTTAAGAAGAATTGGGTGGTAGGCCTGCATGAGATTCTAATTTCGGGTGAGATTCTCACAGTACCAGAGCCTCTTGCTTTTAGCATTGAATTCAAAGATGGAGTTACCCGTAATTGTCTTCTAAACAAGGGAACTTACAGTAATCCCCTTGCATTAGTTACAGCTCTTAACGCCTGCGTCAAGGGCAGACAAAAGAGAAGCCTTGTGCGCCGTGCGGCTGGCTTTGATATTATTGAAGATTTTGATGATGATGATCCTAGACTACTAGGCAATATAAGGGTAGCACCAAATCCTCCTGTTGAGCAGATAAAAGATGTTGAATCTTTACCAGCAGGTGCAAAAGTAGCACCTAAACCTCCACTGACTCCAACTATTCCTACCCCTACAACTCCTGCTCCTACTCAGGTTTCTACTCCAACTACTCCAGCTCCTACTCCTAAGACTCTCACTCCTACTACCCCTGCTCCTACTCTTACTCCTGCTCTTTCTACCCCTACAACTCCTGCTCCTAATCCAGTTTCTACTCCAGCTCCTACTCCTAAGACTCTCACTCTCACTCCTACTACCCCTGCTCCTACTCTTGATCCTACTCTTGCTCCTACTCTTCCTCCTACTCTTGCAACTACTACCCCTGCTCCTACTACCCCTGCTCCTACTTTAACACCTACTCCTCCATCTTTGCCTGTTGAGAAAATAAAAGTTGTAGAATCTCTACCATCAGGGGCAAGAGCGGTACCTAAACAGCCAGTGACTCAAACTATCCCTACCCCTACTCCTCCCCCTTCCCTTACTCCTACTGCTCCTGCGGCAAAGAAACCAAAGTCAGAGACTGGTGGGAAAAAGCCATACGATACTAATCAAAAGTCAAAAGGCGATGAGGCTGAGAGGAAGAAGAAGAAGCCCGAAGATGAAGTAATAAAGGAGGTCAAATCCTTGCCAGCAGGGAGTAAGATAACACCAATGCATAAGAAGAAGCCCGAGGATGAAACAATAAAGGAGGTCAAATCCTTGCCAGCAGGGAGTAAGATAGCACCAATGCAGAAGAAGCCCGAAGATGAAGTAATAAAAGAGGTCAAATCCCTCCCAGCCGGAAGTAAGATAGCACCAATGCAGAAGAAGCCCGAAGATGAAGTAATAAAAGAGGTCAAATCCCTCCCAGCCGGAAGTAAGATAGCACCAATGCAGAAGAAGCCCGAAGATGAAGTAATAAAAGAGGTCAAATCCCTCCCAGCCGGAAGTAAGATAGCACCGAAGCAGCCGACCAAACCAAAGGAAGACGAGCAGAGGAGCAAAATGGAATCGGCGCTAATTATTACAGACGTAGAAGAACCGCCCGCTGGCGCCAAACTAGCTCCTCGGCAAGAGGTTCTCAAAGATTGTGTAGAGTTTGGCTATGATGACAACTATGGCCGAATCTACATAAACTTTCAAGCAAATGTAAAGTCACTTAGACTTCATGCGGACATTGCATACATGTGTGGTCTTTCTCCCTCACAACCCAGCGTGATTATTTCTAATAACGATTTTGTCATAGATAGCGCAACGGTTGCATTGAATGTTCCAGATTGTACCAATGGAAAGAATCTACTCTATGTTTACTCGGATCTCTGTGCATTTTCCGTTTGTGGCCCTCAAAAGACCAACTTACTCAGAGTAATACCCTATCTCAAATCATCTGCCTCTGACACACTTGCGCGAGACTTTCAACAGATTAGATATGTAGGGGCACGATCTGAATATGTAGATTCAATACACATTCAAATATTGGATTCACTAGGTCGCTCTGTAGCGATTAACGGTTACATTTGTGCTGTTCTTCATCTCAAAAAGGTCATTTAGAATGTCCAATACTACAGTGAGCGGTCCATTCAGGTTTCGCACTCCATTTAACGGTATTGTAGTAGGTGCGTCACAGAGTGGCAAAACCACCTGGGTTCTTAGACTTTTAAGTAATATGCACATGCTCGATCAATCTACTCATTCCATTTATTGGCATCATGGAATAACAGCAGTTAATCTTCCCTGTGAATCTAGTAGCAGAGGTGTTCGCCTTCAAACTGTTCAAGGACTACCCGATGTGGAGACACTAAAACATCTTAGCCGTGATGGTCAACATCGGCTAGTTGTCTTGGACGATCTGATGATGGAGTCAATTGCAAACAAGGATTTAATCACAGAACTATGGACCAAAGTTTCACACCATTACAACATTTCCTTTCTATTGCTAGCCCAATCACTTTTTGAAATCCCCCGTGTCATTCGTAATAACTCCCACTACCTATGCCTATTCAAAGCTCTGGCGGATAAATTAAATGTAGTCAATTTAGGTAAACAACTCTTCCCAGGCCAGCTGGCATACTTTATGTCTGCTTTCAATGACGCAACACAGAGAAATTTTGGTTATCTTATTGTGGCATCTCACCCCCGCGAAAATCACTCTCACTTTCGTTTGTGCACAGATGTGTTTGATATTACCAAAGTTTATGTGGTACGCAACAATAAATGATGATGATACAATAAACAACAATAAATAAGAACAATGATAAACGAATAAGCAACATAAATGAACAAGTGAAACAAAAGTTGTACAATCATAGGCCAGGGTGGGCAGAGAGTCCTCTTACAAACTTGTCAGCCAATTCATGGCTGACCTCTCTCCTAATCATACGTCTAAGCGTGAGTTCGTTCTCAGCCTCTTCTACTCTCTTATCCGAGAGCTGTAGGATTTTGGTGGTACTCTCTTGATCACTAGCGAAAGCAATGGCATTGAAATTGGTTAAGAGTGAATCATGAAATGCTCTCGCCGTATCAAGCTCTCTCTGGGCCGCAACAATGTCGTTGGTGGCAAAGAACAGCTTCAATTCACCCTCAGCAAATGGGATCATACGGGTGTCTTCCTCGTCACTTGATAATTCAGGAGTTGGTGGTGGTGTCGAGTTGATTGATAGTACCTGAACTTTACACATTATCGTCATGTGCATCGCTCTAGCGTACCTCCATTGACTCTTCGTTGGTGTTGTGAGGCAGAGGAAAGGCCAGAGGCTCGTCAAGCCTTGCATTGGGTTCCTGAACAACCAGACAATTGGTTATACGTGGAGACTTTGTTATTCTACCTGAGCTTCTTCTAGAAGTAGATGATATTGCTCGTAGATACTGTCTTGAGACGACATGATATATCCCGAGGGTAACAGATGAAATGAATACTCCAAGTAAGAGTAAAGTAAGGGGTGGATCCTCCTCCTCCTGCTCTCCCTCAGCTCCACCCTTATCTCTGTCCTTGACTCCTCCCTTATCTTTGCCCTTGACTTCTCCTCCATCAGCTCCATCCTTATCGCTGTCCTTGACTATTTCATTTGGCCAAAGATTAACGGGGCTACCGTAGTTACAAGAGGAGGAGGAAACCATGAAAGGAATTTCACGTTGCCTTTCAGCAAATATATTACCATCAATGAAAAGATGACCACTGTCATCAAGAATTATGACCACACCATCAGATGCTTCCATTTTCAAACAACTATAGGCGGTAGAACTTTGTTGTTGTTCTACGCCTGCAACAAAGTGATTGCCGGCATTATCGATCCAGTGAAGTGCTGAAGTAAATCTGTCATACGCAAAACATCTAACCCCACTAATTAACAATTGATCATGGTGTGGATTGTTGGTGTGATGATGAAACAGATGTGCCTCTGGGGTGCTATACAAAAGTTCTGATTCATTGATAACTTCCAAGTGATGAGTAACTATGGGCAGACGCGTGATATTTAAGCCATTTAGCGAAACATCTTTTGATGGTAGTGATTGGTGAAAGGTAACAATGTCAACCTGTCCATTCCCCGGTGTCAATCGACAATGAGTATTACGAAAGGGATATTTAGAGTACACTTTATAAGTATTGTTAATGTAAGCAAATGATAGCGATACAATAAGTGACCATACAACGACAAGGTACATGATTATGAATGACCTAGAATTGAGTCGATAGAATGAGAGAGCCGGGGTCTTCTGGGAGGAGGAGGGGAACTGGGTTCTATATAGCCAAAGGGTTTCTTTATAGTGTCCTCTCCTTGTCCTCTATCCACTCGTTTCCTAGAGAATGGCTTGTAACACCACGAGCCTTTGGCCGAGTAGATACGGCCAATCTCCTTTCTCATCTCGAATCTCTCTAGGGTAAGGGAAGTTGGAACTACACTCATCACCATACGATAAATTTCGGCATGAGTCAAAAGTGCCACGACCTTGGCGGTTCTGGTGATTCCTCTTATGGCTTGCTTTACATCCCTCTCACCGGTTCGCTCGTTCACCAGCATCATAGAGTAGTTTTTGCCTAAATTGCTCCATATTTGTGTTGGCTTACGGGGGTGTCTTACATCCTGCAAAAACTGCCTCTTCAATGTACCAACCGTCACTCATTTCATCACTCAGGTCCCCCAGCTCATCAGTAAGAATGTCCGCCATGGGATCTGGGCCACAGGCAGGCATCTCGAAAACGATAGAGTCCTGAGATGGTAGAATTGAGGTACCAATGAAAACAATAAATGTTACAGTGTCCATATAAGCAGCTCCTTTTCCAGCTCTCTTGGCAATTCTTCTAATGAGTATGCGAGCGTATGATGTTACAAAGGCAGCATGATGGACGGCAGAATATCTTAATTGGAATTGTTCAGGGAAATAAGAAGAAGAGACGTTACCTGCTCGAGCGTACGGTGCCTCCTCGTGGCTTGTGTGATACCAGGGCAAACTGTTGATCTAATGATATTACATTTGTAACTTCTCGTGTACAATCCGTAAGTATGTAATATACTTTGGACCATTTGACTACGTCATGACTGACATGATCTACCTTTTGGGCGAGTTTTCCTAAAAAAATGAATTAATTGTAAAATTTGATTACTCTTTAAAAGTGAACCCCATGCAGAGTTATTGCACAACTTGGCCACTGTCCTTCGAGCTGCAGATCTGGACATCTCATCAGGAGTTAGATTAAAGCCTAGCTTTTGGCAAATCTTCTCACAATAGGCTGCCTTGTCTGCAGCACTAATGACGTCCGACGGATAGGGACTTGCCTGGTACTAAAATTATCTAGATTTAGATACTATTATTTGTCTCAATTAATATACCTTCATCTTCATAAATGTTCTAAAGTAAGGCTTGTACAGATCTTCCTCCCACACACTCCAATTCCATACTTCATATACACTAAATAACATTTGTATAGTCATATTTGATAGTAGTAATAACTCACGCTAGAATAGTATATCCTTCAGATAGGGCCTCTTCTACCTCTACTGTGGTAAAAGTACCAATCCAGGCCCTTTGCTCATCAGAGTGATCGCACTCTTGTATACTTTAATAATTGTATTTTTTCAAATTTGCTAATGAAACCATTACTTACTTTTCCCTGGCACATTGTGCACACAATGGAAAGAACAGTCCCTTATCCCACGGGTACGGAAGCACCGCCAAGTCAAGGTTATTAGGGGGCAAGATTCGTAACTTGATAAGCCCTCTCCATGGGAGCTTATTGCCGGGAAAAGGAAGAGTGACGATAGGATCTGTGATGACTTCCGGCTGTCCAAGTGGGTAAGCCCTATGAATTTCATAATAAAAATGGCACAAATTAATCACCACCTCATGGCCATCATAGCGGGATACAGGCTGACAATGTCATAATATTTAATGACCATTTCCGGTGTTCTCCTCAGGAACACTCGCAACACTTCAACACGTCCTCCGTAAAGAGCATCGCGTACTCTCAGACGAGAGATAACCTCAATGTACATTTCTCGTGTGTAAAATATGTATAAACATACCTCTGTGTTCTTAAAGAATTTTCTCATTTCCAAATTGGCGTCAATCATTCTTCTAATCTCACACTCCCACATACATTTCACAGTAAAACCATAGCGGCGTATGAGGTCGACACGAGCCATTGTTCTATGGTATAGTGACTCGGCACTTTCGTCTCCATTAAGACGAGCGCCCTTTGGGTAACAATCACGACAGCCATGGAAACTGAGAAAAACAAAACCTTGATTTTGATAGCCTAAAGCACCACTCACTAGCATCCCATTATCTCTGTCACAGTGTTGGTTTCCTCATCAAAACAATCAAAGCTGAATCTTTGACGTGAGTTTATAGCCAAGACCTAAAGTTGATATTGTCATTTATCCTTAAATAAGTGAGCACCTTTTCTCCTCCAGGGCTTCGGGCATGAATGAGAGGAGGCGCATTGGGCCGTTCTTGGACTCTCAAATGCTCCAACCATTTAATCATTATGAGAGCAAATTTAGATTGATTCTGTTTACCAAAACCATCTGAAAAGGGAACAATGGTGGTGGTGTAGGTCATTGGAACTTACTCTCTGGAAGATAGGGCATTAATTCGGCAGGTAAATGATCTGCTCTTAGAATCCATTGACAATAAGAGGCTAGTGTGTTGGCATTTGAGAAGGGACACCAGCCAGTTGCATCAATCATTGTACTACGATACTTTAGACATCCCTTCATTAATATTAGTACATCTTGTTCTGCAGAATTGACAAAATTACGTTGTGTTTTAGTTGTCAAACATACTGCAATATTTTATAATCTCTTCATCCTGTATCCAAGGATGACCAGAGGCTTGTGCATGCCACGCCGCTAATTGTTTCTGAGCAGCAGGCTTCTTTCCATCAAAATCAAAATAAGCTAGCGGTGGAACGGATGGCCATACTCTTCCCCAATTCTCAGGGGTATTAGCAAAGAATGGGAAAGTTCCTAAATTACATTGAAGGGTCATTTCACTTTCACTCTTCTACCTTTATCTTCACAATCTAACTCGAATGCCTTGGGAAAATCAGAGAGTGCCATAGGAATTAATAAGCAAGAGTCCTAAAAGAAGAGAGATAAGATCTATTGAGAGATAGTGAAAGACCTTTAGTCTAATAGTGTTCTTTCCGCGCATATTGATAGTCACATCTACCAGCGCCTTGCCTTTGTTGATAATTTTAGTATCAATTCCTGCTCTTATTAATCCATGAAGTATAAGATGACTGTCGTACGATGCACCATTATGTGCGAATACCAATCTGTACCAATAAATGTTTTTTCAGCAAAGTAAAAATGACCTTCCTGACCTTCCTTTCATAGTCGGATCATTTAAAAGGAATTTACAAAATTGATCTATCACCGCAAAACGACCATCAGGAGTGGCGTAATAGTCTTCCTTATTAGTATATGTGAAGACTGCCTCTCGTGGGTCACATTGGGTACATGGATCGTCATGATGCTTATCAGCACACTGATGACAAACCTAATAGAAACATACATATTTGGGGTAAATTGTAATCATTCCGACCTTACGGATGACAATGGTGCTAGCAATATGTCTAGCTGTGTACTTGAAAACCTGAGGTTCTGGTTCAGTATTCACAATGGACTCGATATTATAGAAAGCAAATCTAAAGGCTTCTTGGCTTTGTATGAGCTGTATTCTCTTTTTAGGAGTGAGTGCCTTCCAGTGGCAATCGTGTATTCTCAAAGTGTATTGCTGGCAGAGAGTACAGAAAATGTTCTCTCCACACACATGAGGTCCATTGCTGACGCGATAACAATCAAGACATCTCAAAAGAAGAGTGTGTTTTATATGAATTCTTAAAACTCACATTGGGCAAGATTTGACTTTATCACAAATGGCAATTCTTCTAGCCCTAGACCCTCTTCCTCTACTACCTGCTTCAGCCTGTTGGTTTCCATACTTGTGCCTATCGAAACATGACTAAAACAAGGCATAAAGAGAGACATAATGCGAATAAAATGAAAGATTTGCCTGTGAAAAGAAGTTGAAATTACAATCTGTACATGTAATCTTTGGCCCTCCAGTACATAGTCCAAATGAACGTAAGGTATCACATGAAGAGCACTTGTATTTACACCTAAAATTATGTACTTTTCATTTAGAATGTTTTATTGATATATTCAATACCTATGAATACGCAGATCATGAGAAATCTTAAGACAAGCGCTACAAAAATATGCCTTATCATATACACCATATGTCGAAGATAGTGCTGTCCATTTAGCACCATCTGTGACTATATGAATTGGTCGTTGCGCCACATTAGGACTAGCCCACTCTAGAGAACAGAAATGTGTTGCTTCATGCTAAAATTTTGTTAAAATTATCATGTCTCATTACAATTTCTGTTACATATTTGAATAGGATGAGTCGATACGTTGGTCCCAATGCGTCCGCCAGCTGAGGTAGTTCATTTCTGGTCAAGGTCGCTCTTACACTACACTCCCTGGCTAATTGAAGAGTGAATTGTTTCTGATTAGATTTATAGTTATTCTTTGTCATCTAAAATAGTATGGTTTTAAAAAAAAAGATCCTTACATTGCAATATAAAAAAAAAAGCTTATACCATACTTTTTTAATGCTTAACAACACTTCCTTGTATCTACTTCTTTCTTCCTCATCTGTTATCCGATCTACATCTTCAACTAACATTCCAGGTCTTGTGGCTCGAAATACATCTCTATCAGCCACAAATTTTCCAATAGTTATAGCTCTCATCATAGCCATTTCATCCTAGAAAAAAGAGTAATACAATTCGATTATTCAATTATGAGTACCTGAATAATAGTTTGAAATATGGAGAGACCTTTGAAAGACTTCTCATAACCACATAGAGTAGAACTCATCTCTCGGAGCCCTACCAGTTGATGGGGGGAGTGAATCAAATGAATGAGGATAACTCGAGAAAGATCCCTATCTTCACCTATCAAATATCACTATCAATCAGATAACAATTAGTCAATCTTTAGTAGTCCATTAATTTCACAATGTCTCGAATGCCCTCGAAAGATCTCTATCATTACTTATCAATCATCGCTGTCAATCAGATATCAGTGCCTTAAACGACTTGGTCACTTTCTCCACTATCTTGGGGTGAGAGAGAGAGTATCATTCAATTGACCTTAACTCTAATTTACATTCGTTTCCTTTCACCTGCATCAGTCGTTCTGGAATCATTATCTCCAAATGAGCGAAGAAGAAGGTAATCTGAAAAAAAGAAAAAATCCGCATTCACTCTGTTTGGTTTGCAGTTAATTCGTACACTTTGGACAATATCGAGACAACGGCAAATGAAGGAGGTGTCTTTCAAGTATCTGCTGTGTTCGCCCTCAATAAAAGACCTCAAGAAACAGACTTTGTCTATTCAATCAATGACAGTATAGAAACCCTCTTCTCATTTGTACCTCCTAAAGCAAATATAGCTCATACTCTTTTAACTGTAGTCAATACCCACTTTGTCTTTTCGGAAAATTCGTTCTTTGTTCACTTTAAAAGAGGCGAAGATATAGGAGAAACATTATTAAATTTTCTAAAAACATTTATTCAAAGCGGTAGTTCAGTTTCAATCTCTGACCCATTCACAATTACTCTTACTGCCCTTCCTAGTCCTACCGACATGATAAAGAATACTAAATAATGTACATTTGTTTCATATGGTTAATTGAATGTAATAAAGTTATTTGTCTAAACTTTCTAATCTCCTAGTATTGATTTTAGTAAAGTGACAGTACATTCAAGATACTGTCTTGAAGGACATTTCCTAGTCTGTCAAGGGTAAAAGTCTGATAGTATCAAGAAGTAGTTCTAGTAGATCAAACTCATCCCTCAAATGTTCAACCTTGGAATCTGCAAGATCAAATTAGATGTTGATATAGTATTGATATAGTATTGATATATATTCTTTCGTTCATTGCACGCAAACTAACAATAAGTTTATTCAGTAATTTTATTATTATTAAAAGCACTATTGAACATAGGATAATGTTTACAATTAATAATGAAAAAAAACATGGCACATTCAATCATTCATTCATTTTCATCATCAGATATTGTAATTATATCGGGTTCTTCGTTCTTCATTTCCGGTATGTTCTCCTTGATACTCTCTCTAGTTTCCCTATCCTCGGCAACTTTGGCGAAATTAGTAATGAGAGTCTGATCTCTCTAAAATTAATTACAATATCATAAAGTAATAAACATAAGTTATTACCGTTCCCTCTACTCTAGGTCCATAATGTTTCATGAGCAGCTTTGGGTCCTTTCTGAAACAAAAAGTATTATTAAATAATTAATTAATTTTGGAAACTTAATTAATAATAATTACCCTCTAGAATGGGGATGATGAGTGACAGTTATTTTTGAATCATTTAATAAACGCCCATAACATTTCATAATTAATTTAGGGTCCTTCCTGAAAAACATTATGTCTTATTATTAATTTGAAAACAAGTATTCAATTTTATTATACCCAATACTCGCAGGGTAGCGGGTCTTCGGGTGGTTCTCCTGGTTATTGCGAAGTACCTTCATGTTGGACGATGGACTTACTCAGGCTAGACTATCGTATTTTAAATTTACAGTTCCCGTTGGTGAAGCAAAAGAGTACACTAAATGAATAGGAAGCAGAGATGTAGAGTAGTTAGAAAAAGATAAGATATGTAGAGAGAGAGTGCAGAGATAAAGAGTAGTAAGATAAAGATAAGATAAAGGGGGTGGAGTCTGCTTACTCCTACATAAGCATAGCCCCTCTTGACCATTCACACCCTGTAAAGTGATAGTGTGTTGTTAGTCGAGAATGATGATGAACACCAACTACTCTACTGTGAAGAAGCAGAAGATCGAATCTGGTGTCAAGTCTTCTTCTTCTTCTTTTGGAAAACGTAGATACGGTAGTACCGAAGGAGCATCCACCCCTGCTGCTGCAAACGTAGCATCAAGATCAAAGAACAACATGGAGGAAATGGTAATATCTGTTTTTTTTATCTTGTAGTTCATATGATCAATAACTCCCATATCAGCTAAATACTTATCGCTACGCGCCTCCTACTGAGGACGTCATGGCGAAGAACTCCTTCAACCAATGCTTCATGAGCCAGCAGCATCCCGCACTGATACTGTACATGTGCGACGAGTGTAGTGGCAGCGCTCGTGAGTATAACCAGAAGATTATGTATGATGGAAAACATTGCCTAGTTATACCCCTTTGCAATAATTGTATTTATACCAATCGACGCAACTCTCATACAAGATTCTTCAATATTGCCATGAAGAACATGCATGACAGATGCGTCGGTGGTAAGAAGATGGTTGCTGCTGGTGATATTGATGCTGTTGAAAGTCAATCATTGTGTTAATTTCATTGTCTTCTGAATAAATTGTTGTTAAAAAAAAAAAAAATCTCATTTGTTTGTTGCAACCTCACTAGATAGAGAGAGAGAGAGGACTGAAGAGAGTACAGACAAGCAGAGTAGTATGGGAGGAGGCCCCGCCCCCAAATACGTCATTCATTAGTCTGTCGTCAGTCGCATATGGTCGGGTGCAGGTTAGTTTATTATCGATCAATTTATCGATTGGGGTGAATTTATCTATTGATTCTTATGAGACATTCAATTGATCTATTCACTTTGGTTGATCTTTGATCTTTGATTTTTAATGATTAGTTGTGAAATAGTAGTTAAAAGTGAGATAGTGTGTGAAAATGAGAGAACACCGAGAAGTAGAGAAATAGGTGAGAGAGTGTGTAAAAGTGAGAGAAGTAGAGAAACAAGTGAGAGAGTGTGTGAAAGTGAGAGAAGTAGAGAAATAGGTGAGAGAGTGTGTGAAAATGAGAGAGTACAGAGATGCAGAGAAGTGAGCGAGAGAGGGCAAAGAAGTAGAGAAATAGGTGAGAGAGTGTGTGAAAGTGAGAGAAGTAGAGAAATAGATGAGAGAGTGTGTGAAAGTGAGAGAAGTAGAGAAATAGATGAGAGAGTGTGTGAAAGTGAGAGAAGTAGAGAAGTAGAGCAGTGAGCGAGAGAGTATGAGAGAGTGAGAGAGTATAGAGAAGTAGAGAAGTGCAGTGAATAAGCTCCGCCCCCAAAACAGTCATTTAGTAGTCGATCGTCTGCCTCGTGTGGTTGTGTGTGCTGTTGCTCCAGGTCAGTTCGTTGTTGATCATGTTATCGATTGGTGTAAATCTATCGATTGATGTTTGTGTTTCAATTGATCTATTCATTCTGATCGATACTTGATCTTTGTACTTTATTAATTTGTACTTTATTACTTGTTTACTACTTTCGTTTTTTACTTTGCGCCTTGGAGACTACTTTGTACTTAGTTTGCACCCAAAATCAAAGGATGCCGACATCATAATTTGATTGACAGATGTACTTGTTAACATGTGTTAACATGTGTTAACATGTGTACCTGTCACCTGTCAATCAAATTATGATGTCGGCGTCCTTTGATCTTAGGTGCAAACTAAGTGCAAACTAGTCTCCAAAGCGCACTATACTACTCATGCGTGTCTTTTTTGTATGGAGTGAGTGAAGAGCGATTCACCTTCTCCTCCTCCTCCTCTCTCTCTCCATATATATCCATCTCTCACTGTAACCATATCTCGGATTTACAATAAAAATATTTATGAAAATATTGAGCTATATGAAATAGTAGAGCATGTCCAGTCTCAACAGGAACCATAGACACGAAAAAGTGCAAAACGACCCCATGTATGGCCATTTCCCGCTCGAATTAGCTCCTGAAAATTCGCACTTTTACCTGTACAGCATAGCGGACGTTACGAGACGTCGAACGCGCGCTTCCGCAGCTCGAACGGATAAGTTTCAAGCAAATTGTGGTGATTTAAGTGCGAATTGCAACGATTGCCGCGTTATCTGTCGATTTCGCGTTACAGATGAGCGGTTGTGAGTTTATATGAGTTCAGCTTGTCTTGAGCTAATCATCAGGTGTCAAAGTAAATTGTAAACGTACGAATAAAGATACACTGATTCGCTCTGGTCGTACAGAGACGCAATGGATAGAGTACGCGTCCCTCTCGCTCCCCCTTCCCTCTCCCTCTCCCCATGCATAGATAGTCTAGACCGTAACTTGCTTGAGCCTGTATCAAATTGCAAACTTTTTTCTCCCACAAAAATGTAATTTGGTATGACGAATTCAGTGAACACACTTTTAGAGAGCGCACGCAATGCTGAAACAGTCACACTGGCAATTTTGGCCTATTTTTTTCTATTTTCACGACAAAAAAATCAATTTAAAATGCGATCAGAGAAATTTTAAAGTATAAATTCAGTATTCGGTGTAGGCTAGACGGGGGTTAGATGGCGTTGGTCGCCGGCGCTGCGGTAGGGGAGGTGTGTATGTGCCATGCGTGTCTTTTTTGTATGGAGTGAGTGAAGAGCGATTCACCTTCTCCTCCTCCTCCTCTCTCTCTCCATATATATCCATCTCTCACTGTAATCATATCTCGGATTTACAATAAAAATATTTATGAAAATATTGAGCTATATGAAATAGTAGAGCATGTCCAGTCTCAACAGGAACCATAGACACGAAAAAGTGCAAAACGACCCCATGTATGGCCATTTCCCGCTCGAATTAGCTCCTGAAAATTCGCACTTTTACCTGTACAGCATAGCGGACGTTACGAGACGTCGAACGCGCGCTTCCGCAGCTCGAACGGATAAGTTTCAAGCAAATTGTGGTGATTTAAGTGCGAATTGCAACGATTGCCGCGTTATCTGTCGATTTCGCGTTACAGATGAGCGGTTGTGAGTTTATATGAGTTCAGCTTGTCTTGAGCTAATCATCAGGTGTCAAAGTAAATTGTAAACGTACGAATAAAGATACACTGATTCGCTCTGGTCGTACAGAGACGCAATGGATAGAGTACGCGTCCCTCTCGCTCCCCCTTCCCTCTCCCTCTCCCCATGCATAGATAGTCTAGACCGTAACTTGCTTGAGCCTGTATCAAATTGCAAACTTTTTTCTCCCACAAAAATGTAATTTGGTATGACGAATTCAGTGAACACACTTTTAGAGAGCGCACGCAATGCTGAAACAGTCACACTGGCAATTTTGGCCTATTTTTTTCTATTTTCACGACAAAAAAATCAATTTAAAATGCGATCAGAGAAATTTTAAAGTATAAATTCAGTATTCGGTGTAGGCTAGACGGGGGTTAGATGGCGTTGGTCGCCGGCGCTGCGGTAGGGGAGGTGTGTATGTGCCATGCGTGTCTTTTTTGTATGGAGTGAGTGAAGAGCGATTCACCTTCTCCTCCTCCTCCTCTCTCTCTCCATATATATCCATCTCTCACTGTAATCATATCTCGGATTTACAATAAAAATATTTATGAAAATATTGAGCTATATGAAATAGTAGAGCATGTCCAGTCTCAACAGGAACCATAGACACGAAAAAGTGCAAAACGACCCCATGTATGGCCATTTCCCGCTCGAATTAGCTCCTGAAAATTCGCACTTTTACCTGTACAGCATAGCGGACGTTACGAGACGTCGAACGCGCGCTTCCGCAGCTCGAACGGATAAGTTTCAAGCAAATTGTGGTGATTTAAGTGCGAATTGCAACGATTGCCGCGTTATCTGTCGATTTCGCGTTACAGATGAGCGGTTGTGAGTTTATATGAGTTCAGCTTGTCTTGAGCTAATCATCAGGTGTCAAAGTAAATTGTAAACGTACGAATAAAGATACACTGATTCGCTCTGGTCGTACAGAGACGCAATGGATAGAGTACGCGTCCCTCTCGCTCCCCCTTCCCTCTCCCTCTCCCCATGCATAGATAGTCTAGACCGTAACTTGCTTGAGCCTGTATCAAATTGCAAACTTTTTTCTCCCACAAAAATGTAATTTGGTATGACGAATTCAGTGAACACACTTTTAGAGAGCGCACGCAATGCTGAAACAGTCACACTGGCAATTTTGGCCTATTTTTTTCTATTTTCACGACAAAAAAATCAATTTAAAATGCGATCAGAGAAATTTTAAAGTATAAATTCAGTATTCGGTGTAGGCTAGACGGGGGTTAGATGGCGTTGGTCGCCGGCGCTGCGGTAGGGGAGGTGTGTATGTGCCATGCGTGTCTTTTTTGTATGGAGTGAGTGAAGAGCGATTCACCTTCTCCTCCTCCTCCTCTCTCTCTCCATATATATCCATCTCTCACTGTAATCATATCTCGGATTTACAATAAAAATATTTATGAAAATATTGAGCTATATGAAATAGTAGAGCATGTCCAGTCTCAACAGGAACCATAGACACGAAAAAGTGCAAAACGACCCCATGTATGGCCATTTCCCGCTCGAATTAGCTCCTGAAAATTCGCACTTTTACCTGTACAGCATAGCGGACGTTACGAGACGTCGAACGCGCGCTTCCGCAGCTCGAACGGATAAGTTTCAAGCAAATTGTGGTGATTTAAGTGCGAATTGCAACGATTGCCGCGTTATCTGTCGATTTCGCGTTACAGATGAGCGGTTGTGAGTTTATATGAGTTCAGCTTGTCTTGAGCTAATCATCAGGTGTCAAAGTAAATTGTAAACGTACGAATAAAGATACACTGATTCGCTCTGGTCGTACAGAGACGCAATGGATAGAGTACGCGTCCCTCTCGCTCCCCCTTCCCTCTCCCTCTCCCCATGCATAGATAGTCTAGACCGTAACTTGCTTGAGCCTGTATCAAATTGCAAACTTTTTTCTCCCACAAAAATGTAATTTGGTATGACGAATTCAGTGAACACACTTTTAGAGAGCGCACGCAATGCTGAAACAGTCACACTGGCAATTTTGGCCTATTTTTTTCTATTTTCACGACAAAAAAATCAATTTAAAATGCGATCAGAGAAATTTTAAAGTATAAATTCAGTATTCGGTGTAGGCTAGACGGGGGTTAGATGGCGTTGGTCGCCGGCGCTGCGGTAGGGGAGGTGTGTATGTGCCATGCGTGTCTTTTTTGTATGGAGTGAGTGAAGAGCGATTCACCTTCTCCTCCTCCTCCTCTCTCTCTCCATATATATCCATCTCTCACTGTAACCATATCTCGGATTTACAATAAAAATATTTATGAAAATATTGAGCTATATGAAATAGTAGAGCATGTCCAGTCTCAACAGGAACCATAGACACGAAAAAGTGCAAAACGACCCCATGTATGGCCATTTCCCGCTCGAATTAGCTCCTGAAAATTCGCACTTTTACCTGTACAGCATAGCGGACGTTACGAGACGTCGAACGCGCGCTTCCGCAGCTCGAACGGATAAGTTTCAAGCAAATTGTGGTGATTTAAGTGCGAATTGTAACGATTGCCGCGTTATCTGTCGATTTCGCGTTACAGATGAGCGGTTGTGAGTTTATATGAGTTCAGCTTGTCTTGAGCTAATCATCAGGTGTCAAAGTAAATTGTAAACGTACGAATAAAGATACACTGATTCGCTCTGGTCGTACAGAGACGCAATGGATAGAGTACGCGTCCCTCTCGCTCCCCCTTCCCTCTCCCTCTCCCCATGCATAGATAGTCTAGACCGTAACTTGCTTGAGCCTGTATCAAATTGCAAACTTTTTTCTCCCACAAAAATGTAATTTGGTATGACGAATTCAGTGAACACACTTTTAGAGAGCGCACGCAATGCTGAAACAGTCACACTGGCAATTTTGGCCTATTTTTTTCTATTTTCACGACAAAAAAATCAATTTAAAATGCGATCAGAGAAATTTTAAAGTATAAATTCAGTATTCGGTGTAGGCTAGACGGGGGTTAGGTGGCGTTGGTCGCCGGCGCTGCCGTAGGGGAGGTGTGTATGTGCCATGCGTGTCTTTTTTGTATGGAGTGAGTGAAGAGCGATTCACCTTCTCCTCCTCCTCCTCTCTCTCTCCATATATATCCATCTCTCACTGTAACCATATCTCGGATTTACAATAAAAATATTTATGAAAATATTGAGCTATATGAAATAGTAGAGCATGTCCAGTCTCAACAGGAACCATAGACACGAAAAAGTGCAAAACGACCCCATGTATGGCCATTTCCCGCTCGAATTAGCTCCTGAAAATTCGCACTTTTACCTGTACAGCATAGCGGACGTTACGAGACGTCGAACGCGCGCTTCCGCAGCTCGAACGGATAAGTTTCAAGCAAATTGTGGTGATTTAAGTGCGAATTGCAACGATTGCCGCGTTATCTGTCGATTTCGCGTTACAGATGAGCGGTTGTGAGTTTATATGAGTTCAGCTTGTCTTGAGCTAATCATCAGGTGTCAAAGTAAATTGTAAACGTACGAATAAAGATACACTGATTCGCTCTGGTCGTACAGAGACGCAATGGATAGAGTACGCGTCCCTCTCGCTCCCCCTTCCCTCTCCCTCTCCCCATGCATAGATAGTCTAGACCGTAACTTGCTTGAGCCTGTATCAAATTGCAAACTTTTTTCTCCCACAAAAATGTAATTTGGTATGACGAATTCAGTGAACACACTTTTAGAGAGCGCACGCAATGCTGAAACAGTCACACTGGCAATTTTGGCCTATTTTTTTCTATTTTCACGACAAAAAAATCAATTTAAAATGCGATCAGAGAAATTTTAAAGTATAAATTCAGTATTCGGTGTAGGCTAGACGGGGGTTAGATGGCGTTGGTCGCCGGCGCTGCGGTAGGGGAGGTGTGTATGTGCCATGCGTGTCTTTTTTGTATGGAGTGAGTGAAGAGCGATTCACCTTCTCCTCCTCCTCCTCTCTCTCTCCATATATATCCATCTCTCACTGTAACCATATCTCGGATTTACAATAAAAATATTTATGAAAATATTGAGCTATATGAAATAGTAGAGCATGTCCAGTCTCAACAGGAACCATAGACACGAAAAAGTGCAAAACGACCCCATGTATGGCCATTTCCCGCTCGAATTAGCTCCTGAAAATTCGCACTTTTACCTGTACAGCATAGCGGACGTTACGAGACGTCGAACGCGCGCTTCCGCAGCTCGAACGGATAAGTTTCAAGCAAATTGTGGTGATTTAAGTGCGAATTGTAACGATTGCCGCGTTATCTGTCGATTTCGCGTTACAGATGAGCGGTTGTGAGTTTATATGAGTTCAGCTTGTCTTGAGCTAATCATCAGGTGTCAAAGTAAATTGTAAACGTACGAATAAAGATACACTGATTCGCTCTGGTCGTACAGAGACGCAATGGATAGAGTACGCGTCCCTCTCGCTCCCCCTTCCCTCTCCCTCTCCCCATGCATAGATAGTCTAGACCGTAACTTGCTTGAGCCTGTATCAAATTGCAAACTTTTTTCTCCCACAAAAATGTAATTTGGTATGACGAATTCAGTGAACACACTTTTAGAGAGCGCACGCAATGCTGAAACAGTCACACTGGCAATTTTGGCCTATTTTTTTCTATTTTCACGACAAAAAAATCAATTTAAAATGCGATCAGAGAAATTTTAAAGTATAAATTCAGTATTCGGTGTAGGCTAGACGGGGGTTAGGTGGCGTTGGTCGCCGGCGCTGCCGTAGGGGAGGTGTGTATGTGCCATGCGTGTCTTTTTTGTATGGAGTGAGTGAAGAGCGATTCACCTTCTCCTCCTCCTCCTCTCTCTCTCCATATATATCCATCTCTCACTGTAACCATATCTCGGATTTACAATAAAAATATTTATGAAAATATTGAGCTATATGAAATAGTAGAGCATGTCCAGTCTCAACAGGAACCATAGACACGAAAAAGTGCAAAACGACCCCATGTATGGCCATTTCCCGCTCGAATTAGCTCCTGAAAATTCGCACTTTTACCTGTACAGCATAGCGGACGTTACGAGACGTCGAACGCGCGCTTCCGCAGCTCGAACGGATAAGTTTCAAGCAAATTGTGGTGATTTAAGTGCGAATTGCAACGATTGCCGCGTTATCTGTCGATTTCGCGTTACAGATGAGCGGTTGTGAGTTTATATGAGTTCAGCTTGTCTTGAGCTAATCATCAGGTGTCAAAGTAAATTGTAAACGTACGAATAAAGATACACTGATTCGCTCTGGTCGTACAGAGACGCAATGGATAGAGTACGCGTCCCTCTCGCTCCCCCTTCCCTCTCCCTCTCCCCATGCATAGATAGTCTAGACCGTAACTTGCTTGAGCCTGTATCAAATTGCAAACTTTTTTCTCCCACAAAAATGTAATTTGGTATGACGAATTCAGTGAACACACTTTTAGAGAGCGCACGCAATGCTGAAACAGTCACACTGGCAATTTTGGCCTATTTTTTTCTATTTTCACGACAAAAAAATCAATTTAAAATGCGATCAGAGAAATTTTAAAGTATAAATTCAGTATTCGGTGTAGGCTAGACGGGGGTTAGGTGGCGTTGGTCGCCGGCGCTGCCGTAGGGGAGGTGTGTATGTGCCATGCGTGTCTTTTTTGTATGGAGTGAGTGAAGAGCGATTCACCTTCTCCTCCTCCTCCTCTCTCTCTCCATATATATCCATCTCTCACTGTAACCATATCTCGGATTTACAATAAAAATATTTATGAAAATATTGAGCTATATGAAATAGTAGAGCATGTCCAGTCTCAACAGGAACCATAGACACGAAAAAGTGCAAAACGACCCCATGTATGGCCATTTCCCGCTCGAATTAGCTCCTGAAAATTCGCACTTTTACCTGTACAGCATAGCGGACGTTACGAGACGTCGAACGCGCGCTTCCGCAGCTCGAACGGATAAGTTTCAAGCAAATTGTGGTGATTTAAGTGCGAATTGTAACGATTGCCGCGTTATCTGTCGATTTCGCGTTACAGATGAGCGGTTGTGAGTTTATATGAGTTCAGCTTGTCTTGAGCTAATCATCAGGTGTCAAAGTAAATTGTAAACGTACGAATAAAGATACACTGATTCGCTCTGGTCGTACAGAGACGCAATGGATAGAGTACGCGTCCCTCTCGCTCCCCCTTCCCTCTCCCTCTCCCCATGCATAGATAGTCTAGACCGTAACTTGCTTGAGCCTGTATCAAATTGCAAACTTTTTTCTTCCACAAAAATGTAATTTGGTATGACGAATTCAGTGAACACACTTTTAGAGAGCGCACGCAATGCTGAACTAGTCACACTGGCAATTTTGGCCTATTTTTTTCTATTTTAACGACAAAAAAATCAATTTAAAATGCGATCAGAGAAATTTGAAAGTATAAATTCAGTATTCGGTGTAGGCTAGACGGGGGTTAGATGGCGTTGGTCGCCGGCGCTGCGGTAGGGGAGGTGTGTATGCGCCATGCGTGTCTTTTTTGTATGGAGTGAGTGAAGAGCGATTCACCTTCTCCTCCTCCTCCTCTCTCTCTCCATATATATCCATCTCTCACTGTAACCATATCTCGGATTTACAATAAAAATATTTATGAAAATATTGAGCTATATGAAATAGTAGAGCATGTCCAGTCTCAACAGGAACCATAGACACGAAAAAGTGCAAAACGACCCCATGTATGGCCATTTCCCGCTCGAATTAGCTCCTGAAAATTCGCACTTTTACCTGTACAGCATAGCGGACGTTACGAGACGTCGAACGCGCGCTTCCGCAGCTCGAACGGATAAGTTTCAAGCAAATTGTGGTGATTTAAGTGCGAATTGTAACGATTGCCGCGTTATCTGTCGATTTCGCGTTACAGATGAGCGGTTGTGAGTTTATATGAGTTCAGCTTGTCTTGAGCTAATCATCAGGTGTCAAAGTAAATTGTAAACGTACGAATAAAGATACACTGATTCGCTCTGGTCGTACAGAGACGCAATGGATAGAGTACGCGTCCCTCTCGCTCCCCCTTCCCTCTCCCTCTCCCCATGCATAGATAGTCTAGACCGTAACTTGCTTGAGCCTGTATCAAATTGCAAACTTTTTTCTTCCACAAAAATGTAATTTGGTATGACGAATTCAGTGAACACACTTTTAGAGAGCGCACGCAATGCTGAACTAGTCACACTGGCAATTTTGGCCTATTTTTTTTCTATTTTCACGACAAAAAAATCAATTTAAAATGCGATCAGAGAAATTTTAAAGTATAAATTCAGTATTCGGTGTAGGCTAGACGGGGGTTAGGTGGCGTTGGTCGCCGGCGCTGCCGTAGGGGAGGTGTGTATGTGCCATGCGTGTCTTTTTTGTATGGAGTGAGTGAAGAGCGATTCACCTTCTCCTCCTCCTCCTCTCTCTCTCCATATATATCCATCTCTCACTGTAACCATATCTCGGATTTACAATAAAAATATTTATGAAAATATTGAGCTATATGAAATAGTAGAGCATGTCCAGTCTCAACAGGAACCATAGACACGAAAAAGTGCAAAACGACCCCATGTATGGCCATTTCCCGCTCGAATTAGCTCCTGAAAATTCGCACTTTTACCTGTACAGCATAGCGGACGTTACGAGACGTCGAACGCGCGCTTCCGCAGCTCGAACGGATAAGTTTCAAGCAAATTGTGGTGATTTAAGTGCGAATTGTAACGATTGCCGCGTTATCTGTCGATTTCGCGTTACAGATGAGCGGTTGTGAGTTTATATGAGTTCAGCTTGTCTTGAGCTAATCATCAGGTGTCAAAGTAAATTGTAAACGTACGAATAAAGATACACTGATTCGCTCTGGTCGTACAGAGACGCAATGGATAGAGTACGCGTCCCTCTCGCTCCCCCTTCCCTCTCCCTCTCCCCATGCATAGATAGTCTAGACCGTAACTTGCTTGAGCCTGTATCAAATTGCAAACTTTTTTCTCCCACAAAAATGTAATTTGGTATGACGAATTCAGTGAACACACTTTTAGAGAGCGCACGCAATGCTGAAACAGTCACACTGGCAATTTTGGCCTATTTTTTTCTATTTTCACGACAAAAAAATCAATTTAAAATGCGATCAGAGAAATTTGAAAGTATAAATTCAGTATTCGGTGTAGGCTAGACGGGGGTTAGATGGCGTTGGTCGCCGGCGCTGCGGTAGGGGAGGTGTGTATGCGCCATGCGTGTCTTTTTTGTATGGAGTGAGTGAAGAGCGATTCACCTTCTCCTCCTCCTCCTCTCTCTCTCCATATATATCCATCTCTCACTGTAACCATATCTCGGATTTACAATAAAAATATTTATGAAAATATTGAGCTATATGAAATAGTAGAGCATGTCCAGTCTCAACAGGAACCATAGACACGAAAAAGTGCAAAACGACCCCATGTATGGCCATTTCCCGCTCGAATTAGCTCCTGAAAATTCGCACTTTTACCTGTACAGCATAGCGGACGTTACGAGACGTCGAACGCGCGCTTCCGCAGCTCGAACGGATAAGTTTCAAGCAAATTGTGGTGATTTAAGTGCGAATTGTAACGATTGCCGCGTTATCTGTCGATTTCGCGTTACAGATGAGCGGTTGTGAGTTTATATGAGTTCAGCTTGTCTTGAGCTAATCATCAGGTGTCAAAGTAAATTGTAAACGTACGAATAAAGATACACTGATTCGCTCTGGTCGTACAGAGACGCAATGGATAGAGTACGCGTCCCTCTCGCTCCCCCTTCCCTCTCCCTCTCCCCATGCATAGATAGTCTAGACCGTAACTTGCTTGAGCCTGTATCAAATTGCAAACTTTTTTCTTCCACAAAAATGTAATTTGGTATGACGAATTCAGTGAACACACTTTTAGAGAGCGCACGCAATGCTGAACTAGTCACACTGGCAATTTTGGCCTATTTTTTTCTATTTTCACGACAAAAAAATCAATTTAAAATGCGATCAGAGAAATTTTAAAGTATAAATTCAGTATTCGGTGTAGGCTAGACGGGGGTTAGGTGGCGTTGGTCGCCGGCGCTGCCGTAGGGGAGGTGTGTATGTGCCATGCGTGTCTTTTTTGTATGGAGTGAGTGAAGAGCGATTCACCTTCTCCTCCTCCTCCTCTCTCTCTCCATATATATCCATCTCTCACTGTAACCATATCTCGGATTTACAATAAAAATATTTATGAAAATATTGAGCTATATGAAATAGTAGAGCATGTCCAGTCTCAACAGGAACCATAGACACGAAAAAGTGCAAAACGACCCCATGTATGGCCATTTCCCGCTCGAATTAGCTCCTGAAAATTCGCACTTTTACCTGTACAGCATAGCGGACGTTACGAGACGTCGAACGCGCGCTTCCGCAGCTCGAACGGATAAGTTTCAAGCAAATTGTGGTGATTTAAGTGCGAATTGTAACGATTGCCGCGTTATCTGTCGATTTCGCGTTACAGATGAGCGGTTGTGAGTTTATATGAGTTCAGCTTGTCTTGAGCTAATCATCAGGTGTCAAAGTAAATTGTAAACGTACGAATAAAGATACACTGATTCGCTCTGGTCGTACAGAGACGCAATGGATAGAGTACGCGTCCCTCTCGCTCCCCCTTCCCTCTCCCTCTCCCCATGCATAGATAGTCTAGACCGTAACTTGCTTGAGCCTGTATCAAATTGCAAACTTTTTTCTCCCACAAAAATGTAATTTGGTATGACGAATTCAGTGAACACACTTTTAGAGAGCGCACGCAATGCTGAAACAGTCACACTGGCAATTTTGGCCTATTTTTTTCTATTTTCACGACAAAAAAATCAATTTAAAATGCGATCAGAGAAATTTGAAAGTATAAATTCAGTATTCGGTGTAGGCTAGACGGGGGTTAGATGGCGTTGGTCGCCGGCGCTGCGGTAGGGGAGGTGTGTATGTGCCATGCGTGTCTTTTTTGTATGGAGTGAGTGAAGAGCGATTCACCTTCTCCTCCTCCTCCTCTCTCTCTCCATATATATCCATCTCTCACTGTAATCATATCTCGGATTTACAATAAAAATATTTATGAAAATATTGAGCTATATGAAATAGTAGAGCATGTCCAGTCTCAACAGGAACCATAGACACGAAAAAGTGCAAAACGACCCCATGTATGGCCATTTCCCGCTCGAATTAGCTCCTGAAAATTCGCACTTTTACCTGTACAGCATAGCGGACGTTACGAGACGTCGAACGCGCGCTTCCGCAGCTCGAACGGATAAGTTTCAAGCAAATTGTGGTGATTTAAGTGCGAATTGTAACGATTGCCGCGTTATCTGTCGATTTCGCGTTACAGATGAGCGGTTGTGAGTTTATATGAGTTCAGCTTGTCTTGAGCTAATCATCAGGTGTCAAAGTAAATTGTAAACGTACGAATAAAGATACACTGATTCGCTCTGGTCGTACAGAGACGCAATGGATAGAGTACGCGTCCCTCTCGCTCCCCCTTCCCTCTCCCTCTCCCCATGCATAGATAGTCTAGACCGTAACTTGCTTGAGCCTGTATCAAATTGCAAACTTTTTTCTCCCACAAAAATGTAATTTGGTATGACGAATTCAGTGAACACACTTTTAGAGAGCGCACGCAATGCTGAAACAGTCACACTGGCAATTTTGGCCTATTTTTTTCTATTTTCACGACAAAAAAATCAATTTAAAATGCGATCAGAGAAATTTTAAAGTATAAATTCAGTATTCGGTGTAGGCTAGACGGGGGTTAGGTGGCGTTGGTCGCCGGCGCTGCGGTAGGGGAGGTGTGTATGTGCCATGCGTGTCTTTTTTGTATGGAGTGAGTGAAGAGCGATTCACCTTCTCCTCCTCCTCCTCTCTCTCTCCATATATATCCATCTCTCACTGTAACCATATCTCGGATTTACAATAAAAATATTTATGAAAATATTGAGCTATATGAAATAGTAGAGCATGTCCAGTCTCAACAGGAACCATAGACACGAAAAAGTGCAAAACGACCCCATGTATGGCCATTTCCCGCTCGAATTAGCTCCTGAAAATTCGCACTTTTACCTGTACAGCATAGCGGACGTTACGACACGTCGAACGCGCGCTTCCGCAGCTCGAACGGATAAGTTTCAAGCAAATTGTGGTGATTTAAGTGCGAATTGTAACGATTGCCGCGTTATCTGTCGATTTCGCGTTACAGATGAGCGGTTGTGAGTTTATATGAGTTCAGCTTGTCTTGAGCTAATCATCAGGTGTCAAAGTAAATTGTAAACGTACGAATAAAGATACACTGATTCGCTCTGGTCGTACAGAGACGCAATGGATAGAGTACGCGTCACTCTCGCTCCCCCTTCCCTCTCCCTCTCCCCATGCATAGATAGTCTAGACCGTAACTTGCTTGAGCCTGTATCAAATTGCAAACTTTTTTCTTCCACAAAAATGTAATTTGGTATGACGAATTCAGTGAACACACTTTTAGAGAGCGCACGCAATGCTGAACTAGTCACACTGGCAATTTTGGCCTATTTTTTTCTATTTTAACGACAAAAAAATCAATTTAAAATGCGATCAGAGAAATTTTAAAGTATAAATTCAGTATTCGGTGTAGGCTAGACGGGGGTTAGGTGGCGTTGGTCGCCGGCGCTGCGGTAGGGGAGGTGTGTATGTGCCATGCGTGTCTTTTTTGTATGGAGTGAGTGAAGAGCGATTCACCTTCTCCTCCTCCTCCTCTCTCTCTCCATATATATCCATCTCTCACTGTAACCATATCTCGGATTTACAATAAAAATATTTATGAAAATATTGAGCTATATGAAATAGTAGAGCATGTCCAGTCTCAACAGGAACCATAGACACGAAAAAGTGCAAAACGACCCCATGTATGGCCATTTCCCGCTCGAATTAGCTCCTGAAAATTCGCACTTTTACCTGTACAGCATAGCGGACGTTACGAGACGTCGAACGCGCGCTTCCGCAGCTCGAACGGATAAGTTTCAAGCAAATTGTGGTGATTTAAGTGCGAATTGTAACGATTGCCGCGTTATCTGTCGATTTCGCGTTACAGATGAGCGGTTGTGAGTTTATATGAGTTCAGCTTGTCTTGAGCTAATCATCAGGTGTCAAAGTAAATTGTAAACGTACGAATAAAGATACACTGATTCGCTCTGGTCGTACAGAGACGCAATGGATAGAGTACGCGTCACTCTCGCTCCCCCTTCCCTCTCCCTCTCCCCATGCATAGATAGTCTAGACCGTAACTTGCTTGAGCCTGTATCAAATTGCAAACTTTTTTCTTCCACAAAAATGTAATTTGGTATGACGAATTCAGTGAACACACTTTTAGAGAGCGCACGCAATGCTGAACTAGTCACACTGGCAATTTTGGCCTATTTTTTTTCTATTTTAACGACAAAAAAATCAATTTAAAATGCGATCAGAGAAATTTTAAAGTATAAATTCAGTATTCGGTGTAGGCTAGACGGGGGTTAGGTGGCGTTGGTCGCCGGCGCTGCGGTAGGGGAGGTGTGTATGTGCCATGCGTGTCTTTTTTGTATGGAGTGAGTGAAGAGCGATTCACCTTCTCCTCCTCCTCCTCTCTCTCTCCATATATATCCATCTCTCACTGTAACCATACGTTACATCCCCGTCTATTCATTCTCTTTCACAATATTAGTCATCTCCCTTCTTTGACTGATCTTTCTCTACCTCTCCCTCTTTTCATCAGAGGCGTGGTCTTTGGACTACCTCCCTTTAGAGAGAGATCAGGCTAAGATGGGGAGAGGTCGCTTTAGTTTTGTTTCTTACTTTCTTTTCCTTAATTAGTAAACCCCACTTTCTAGCCCCATGCCTAGGTATCGAAGGTTAGGAGGAGTTTCTTATATGTTTATTGTACCTGTAGATAAATAATACCTTTATCCCCTCTTTAGTATTTGGTTTACACGACCAGGGGTTTAGTACCTGCGTCCTCGTTTCAGACGCTCATTATCGCAATGAGTGGGGGACGTAGGATATTACGTGGAGTCCCGGTTCGCTCTCCCTCCAGTACTTAGGGTCCTTACAGTGCATGCTACACCATCTATTTAACTTTACCCCTAATTACTCCCCTTGAACCTAACTTTTCGCACTGATCACGCAAATCGTTAGACCTTCTTGCACACCAATTAGGAAAACTCCGACCCTGCCATATTCTCTACCCGTTCGATATGCGCGCTTTTCCCAGCCTAGCATGTCCCCGCACCCTATTGTATTCTTTGTATGCATGCGTTCGAGTTCGCTCCGTATTGCCAGTAATGGACGTTGAGAACACTCCGTCGTTTTTTCACCCACTTCTCTATGCTGGTTTTTCACAGTGCCGTTTTCCCTTGTTCCTCGCATATTGCACCGTCCCCACGCACACGTATACCCACTGGCGACCGTTGGACGTTTCCGAGTCATCTCCGCCAACTACTCTTCACAATTTGGTTTGAAAAACTTGCACAACTACTCTTCTTTTGTCTGTTTCATTTTCTCAAAATTTTGGTCCGACTATGCACATTCCGTTGTCGTGGGATTCTTGGTCGACAGCAATGTCGCCTAAGACAGCATCACGGCACTACACTGTTACCCGAGCACGAGCACACCACCTGTCATCCCCAGATGCATGAAATATACGTGCTGCACCAGCGAGATGCCCTCTAACTATCGGGAGAGGAAGTTGTTATGTATTATTGTGCACGATCGCAATATCGATGCACGTCTTGTAGAATAGCTTGAGTGGTGATATTTCTTTGTTCCTCTGATCCTCCTAAATATTCTTTCATTTTTCTAATTCTATCGATCGAGAACTTAGAGATAGCACATACTGCCGCCGCCCTATACAAAAACCAATTTCTCTGTATTCACTTCACACCTTGGCTCTTAACCCACTCACCCCCAATTGCGGCCACCTCATTAGGACTAATCCAATAGGTGCAAGACCCTCGCACGCCTCAAATAAAAGCGCCAATGCAGTCGTCAACGGGGAATTTGGTTGACGATAAATGGGCATGGGACTATAGCGACCTCTCCACATCTAATCGATCCAATCGGCCAAACTCTCTCTCTCACCATAGTTTCATCGGTTGTGTAAGTGCAACCACCTGGCGACACTTCCATCTGCGTCAGACAAAGAAACACCCCCCCCCCTTCATCTAAGTCCACCCTCTCCCCTCTCTTTCACACCCTCCCCCACTCCTATTCATACTTTCGCGCACTTTCCTACAGATTCCCACATGTACTTTTAACAACTTCCATTTTTTCTTTCTCTCCTTTTCCTTTCATTCCCTCCTTACCGTACTTTCTTTAAAAAAATCTCCCATATTTCCCCCCCCCCCCTTCCCTAGTCGTCTATCGTCTTCTTAGTCATCTATCATCTAATTCTTCAATCGTCTACCACATCGTCTACACTCCATTCTTCTTAGTCGTCCACTCGTCTTAGTCTACAACCGACTGTCTCATCTACTAGTCTCCACCTCGTCCTTATCTTCACACAGAATGCGTGAGTGACCCTCGGGTACTCTGCGTGTTGACTATCAGTGGCCAATACTCATATCATCATCGTCGAGATCAACTACCATTCTTCTCATCAGATCTGAACGTCCACTAATCCATCTTCCCATGGATTGTTGAATGGATAAGACGTAATCTCGAGGAGGCCCTCTCATCTTTTTGTTCGAGAAAGTGCGAACGACTGGGTCGAGTATCTCCCAATCGTGGCCTTCGCTCTGAAAACGACACAAGATCTGCTGACCCTCCATCCAGCCGTATCTTCGCCTCGTCATCTACGTCAGAAGCCGTCGTCATCACTGCTACCGCGAGAAGATATGCGAGTCTGACAAGAAGAGTCAGTTGCAATGTATTCTATCGTTCTATTGTTTTATTGTTTCTATATTATCACATCATCATTATCGATTTTAATTTGTATTCTCATAATCATCCATTTTATTGTTATTTTCATAATCATCCATTTAATTCATATTTCTCATAATCATCCATTTTGTTCGTATGCTCATTTAATACTGTTAACATTGCTTATTCCTTAATTTTATATTTCTTCTTTCCTCCCATATGCCACAAGCATCCACAACCAATTAATTTCATTTCGTTATCACCCAATTACTCTCGTTTCAAGTTCGTACAGAGATTAGAAATTCCTCAAACCACTCTTTTGAAACCTTGGATTTCTGACTGAAACTATTAACTGAGTTGCCAAATCAATATGCCAAAAGAATGAGGCATATCTTCATTCCTCCATTACGAATTCCCCAACACAATTCATCTATGGATGTACAATTATGATGATCTTCACACTCCCGCCAGTACAGTGATTATCCATTCTTCATTTCTTCATTCACTGCATTTCTTTGCCTTCATCATCATCATCTCATCGTCCACGACATGGACTCTATCAGCCTTTCACTTTATACAGGCTCAATGAATCACCTTCACTTCGTCATTCTTCTCCCTACTTGGATTTCATCTCGACATGAAAGATTCTAGAAGAATGACTGATCTCCCACTGTCACTCTCCACTACTTCAGGAGACAGTCCCATCTCTCTCGTAATGGAATGAAGATTTTTAAAAAAAGATTTAAAAAAACAATAATCAAAAGAGCAACTTTTCTCAGTCATGTAGAAGTAGGCAGGAATCCAACCTAATCAATACTTTCCTCCACCATATTATCTAATCTCTGTACATCATTCTTGTTCACTTAACATCCCTAGACTCAATTATTCGTTTGATTCAATATTAGTTGTTTTATTCTTTCGCGGGAGCTCAAGCCCGTTAAGTTGTAAGACGTTACATCCCCGTCTATTCATTCTCTTTCACAATATTAGTCATCTCCCTTCTTTGACTGATCTTTCTCTACCTCTCCCTCTTTTCATCAGAGGCGTGGTCTTTGGACTACCTCCCTTTAGAGAGAGATCAGGCTAAGATGGGGAGAGGTCGCTTTAGTTTTGTTTCTTACTTTCTTTTCCTTAATTAGTAAACCCCACTTTCTAGCCCCATGCCTAGGTATCGAAGGTTAGGAGGAGTTTCTTATATGTTTATTGTACCTGTAGATAAATAATACCTTTATCCCCTCTTTAGTATTTGGTTTACACGACCAGGGGTTTAGTACCTGCGTCCTCGTTTCAGACGCTCATTATCGCAATGAATGGGGGACGTAGGATATTACGCATATCTCGGATTTACAATAAAAATATTTATGAAAATATTGAGCTATATGAAATAGTAGATCATGTCCAGTCTCAACAGGAACCATAGACACGAAAAAGTGCAAAACGACCCCATGTATGGCCATTTCCCGCTCGAATTAGCTCCTGAAAATTCGCACTTTTACCTGTACAGCATAGCGGACGTTACGAGACGTCGAACGCGCGCTTCCGCAGCTCGAACGGATAAGTTTCAAGCAAATTGTGGTGATTTAAGTGCGAATTGTAACGATTGCCGCGTTATCTGTCGATTTCGCGTTACAGATGAGCGGTTGTGAGTTTATATGAGTTCAGCTTGTCTTGAGCTAATCATCAGGTGTCAAAGTAAATTGTAAACGTACGAATAAAGATACACTGATTCGCTCTGGTCGTACAGAGACGCAATGGATAGAGTACGCGTCCCTCTCGCTCCCCCTTCCCTCTCCCTCTCCCCATGCATAGATAGTCTAGACCGTAACTTGCTTGAGCCTGTATCAAATTGCAAACTTTTTTCTTCCACAAAAATGTAATTTGGTATGACGAATTCAGTGAACACACTTTTAGAGAGCGCACGCAATGCTGAACTAGTCACACTGGCAATTTTGGCCTATTTTTTTCTATTTTAACGACAAAAAAATCAATTTAAAATGCGATCAGAGAAATTTGAAAGTATAAATTCAGTATTCGGTGTAGGCTAGACGGGGGTTAGATGGCGTTGGTCGCCGGCGCTGCGGTAGGGGAGGTGTGTATGTGCCATGCGTGTCTTTTTTGTATGGAGTGAGTGAAGAGCGATTCACCTTCTCCTCCTCCTCCTCTCTCTCTCCATATATATCCATCTCTCACTGTAATCATATCTCGGATTTACAATAAAAATATTTATGAAAATATTGAGCTATATGAAATAGTAGAGCATGTCCAGTCTCAACAGGAACCATAGACACGAAAAAGTGCAAAACGACCCCATGTATGGCCATTTCCCGCTCGAATTAGCTCCTGAAAATTCGCACTTTTACCTGTACAGCATAGCGGACGTTACGAGACGTCGAACGCGCGCTTCCGCAGCTCGAACGGATAAGTTTCAAGCAAATTGTGGTGATTTAAGTGCGAATTGTAACGATTGCCGCGTTATCTGTCGATTTCGCGTTACAGATGAGCGGTTGTGAGTTTATATGAGTTCAGCTTGTCTTGAGCTAATCATCAGGTGTCAAAGTAAATTGTAAACGTACGAATAAAGATACACTGATTCGCTCTGGTCGTACAGAGACGCAATGGATAGAGTACGCGTCCCTCTCGCTCCCCCTTCCCTCTCCCTCTCCCCATGCATAGATAGTCTAGACCGTAACTTGCTTGAGCCTGTATCAAATTGCAAACTTTTTTCTCCCACAAAAATGTAATTTGGTATGACGAATTCAGTGAACACACTTTTAGAGAGCGCACGCAATGCTGAAACAGTCACACTGGCAATTTTGGCCTATTTTTTTTCTATTTTCACGACAAAAAAATCAATTTAAAATGCGATCAGAGAAATTTTAAAGTATAAATTCAGTATTCGGTGTAGGCTAGACGGGGGTTAGGTGGCGTTGGTCGCCGGCGCTGCCGTAGGGGAGGTGTGTATGTGCCATGCGTGTCTTTTTTGTATGGAGTGAGTGAAGAGCGATTCACCTTCTCCTCCTCCTCCTCTCTCTCTCCATATATATCCATCTCTCACTGTAACCATATCTCGGATTTACAATAAAAATATTTATGAAAATATTGAGCTATATGAAATAGTAGAGCATGTCCAGTCTCAACAGGAACCATAGACACGAAAAAGTGCAAAACGACCCCATGTATGGCCATTTCCCGCTCGAATTAGCTCCTGAAAATTCGCACTTTTACCTGTACAGCATAGCGGACGTTACGAGACGTCGAACGCGCGCTTCCGCAGCTCGAACGGATAAGTTTCAAGCAAATTGTGGTGATTTAAGTGCGAATTGTAACGATTGCCGCGTTATCTGTCGATTTCGCGTTACAGATGAGCGGTTGTGAGTTTATATGAGTTCAGCTTGTCTTGAGCTAATCATCAGGTGTCAAAGTAAATTGTAAACGTACGAATAAAGATACACTGATTCGCTCTGGTCGTACAGAGACGCAATGGATAGAGTACGCGTCCCTCTCGCTCCCCCTTCCCTCTCCCTCTCCCCATGCATAGATAGTCTAGACCGTAACTTGCTTGAGCCTGTATCAAATTGCAAACTTTTTTCTTCCACAAAAATGTAATTTGGTATGACGAATTCAGTGAACACACTTTTAGAGAGCGCACGCAATGCTGAACTAGTCACACTGGCAATTTTGGCCTATTTTTTTCTATTTTAACGACAAAAAAATCAATTTAAAATGCGATCAGAGAAATTTGAAAGTATAAATTCAGTATTCGGTGTAGGCTAGACGGGGGTTAGATGGCGTTGGTCGCCGGCGCTGCGGTAGGGGAGGTGTGTATGTGCCATGCGTGTCTTTTTTGTATGGAGTGAGTGAAGAGCGATTCACCTTCTCCTCCTCCTCCTCTCTCTCTCCATATATATCCATCTCTCACTGTAATCATATCTCGGATTTACAATAAAAATATTTATGAAAATATTGAGCTATATGAAATAGTAGAGCATGTCCAGTCTCAACAGGAACCATAGACACGAAAAAGTGCAAAACGACCCCATGTATGGCCATTTCCCGCTCGAATTAGCTCCTGAAAATTCGCACTTTTACCTGTACAGCATAGCGGACGTTACGAGACGTCGAACGCGCGCTTCCGCAGCTCGAACGGATAAGTTTCAAGCAAATTGTGGTGATTTAAGTGCGAATTGTAACGATTGCCGCGTTATCTGTCGATTTCGCGTTACAGATGAGCGGTTGTGAGTTTATATGAGTTCAGCTTGTCTTGAGCTAATCATCAGGTGTCAAAGTAAATTGTAAACGTACGAATAAAGATACACTGATTCGCTCTGGTCGTACAGAGACGCAATGGATAGAGTACGCGTCCCTCTCGCTCCCCCTTCCCTCTCCCTCTCCCCATGCATAGATAGTCTAGACCGTAACTTGCTTGAGCCTGTATCAAATTGCAAACTTTTTTCTTCCACAAAAATGTAATTTGGTATGACGAATTCAGTGAACACACTTTTAGAGAGCGCACGCAATGCTGAACTAGTCACACTGGCAATTTTGGCCTATTTTTTTCTATTTTAACGACAAAAAAATCAATTTAAAATGCGATCAGAGAAATTTGAAAGTATAAATTCAGTATTCGGTGTAGGCTAGACGGGGGTTAGATGGCGTTGGTCGCCGGCGCTGCGGTAGGGGAGGTGTGTATGTGCCATGCGTGTCTTTTTTGTATGGAGTGAGTGAAGAGCGATTCACCTTCTCCTCCTCCTCCTCTCTCTCTCCATATATATCCATCTCTCACTGTAATCATATCTCGGATTTACAATAAAAATATTTATGAAAATATTGAGCTATATGAAATAGTAGAGCATGTCCAGTCTCAACAGGAACCATAGACACGAAAAAGTGCAAAACGACCCCATGTATGGCCATTTCCCGCTCGAATTAGCTCCTGAAAATTCGCACTTTTACCTGTACAGCATAGCGGACGTTACGAGACGTCGAACGCGCGCTTCCGCAGCTCGAACGGATAAGTTTCAAGCAAATTGTGGTGATTTAAGTGCGAATTGTAACGATTGCCGCGTTATCTGTCGATTTCGCGTTACAGATGAGCGGTTGTGAGTTTATATGAGTTCAGCTTGTCTTGAGCTAATCATCAGGTGTCAAAGTAAATTGTAAACGTACGAATAAAGATACACTGATTCGCTCTGGTCGTACAGAGACGCAATGGATAGAGTACGCGTCCCTCTCGCTCCCCCTTCCCTCTCCCTCTCCCCATGCATAGATAGTCTAGACCGTAACTTGCTTGAGCCTGTATCAAATTGCAAACTTTTTTCTCCCACAAAAATGTAATTTGGTATGACGAATTCAGTGAACACACTTTTAGAGAGCGCACGCAATGCTGAAACAGTCACACTGGCAATTTTGGCCTATTTTTTTTCTATTTTCACGACAAAAAAATCAATTTAAAATGCGATCAGAGAAATTTTAAAGTATAAATTCAGTATTCGGTGTAGGCTAGACGGGGGTTAGGTGGCGTTGGTCGCCGGCGCTGCCGTAGGGGAGGTGTGTATGTGCCATGCGTGTCTTTTTTGTATGGAGTGAGTGAAGAGCGATTCACCTTCTCCTCCTCCTCCTCTCTCTCTCCATATATATCCATCTCTCACTGTAACCATATCTCGGATTTACAATAAAAATATTTATGAAAATATTGAGCTATATGAAATAGTAGAGCATGTCCAGTCTCAACAGGAACCATAGACACGAAAAAGTGCAAAACGACCCCATGTATGGCCATTTCCCGCTCGAATTAGCTCCTGAAAATTCGCACTTTTACCTGTACAGCATAGCGGACGTTACGAGACGTCGAACGCGCGCTTCCGCAGCTCGAACGGATAAGTTTCAAGCAAATTGTGGTGATTTAAGTGCGAATTGTAACGATTGCCGCGTTATCTGTCGATTTCGCGTTACAGATGAGCGGTTGTGAGTTTATATGAGTTCAGCTTGTCTTGAGCTAATCATCAGGTGTCAAAGTAAATTGTAAACGTACGAATAAAGATACACTGATTCGCTCTGGTCGTACAGAGACGCAATGGATAGAGTACGCGTCCCTCTCGCTCCCCCTTCCCTCTCCCTCTCCCCATGCATAGATAGTCTAGACCGTAACTTGCTTGAGCCTGTATCAAATTGCAAACTTTTTTCTCCCACAAAAATGTAATTTGGTATGACGAATTCAGTGAACACACTTTTAGAGAGCGCACGCAATGCTGAAACAGTCACACTGGCAATTTTGGCCTATTTTTTTCTATTTTCACGACAAAAAAATCAATTTAAAATGCGATCAGAGAAATTTTAAAGTATAAATTCAGTATTCGGTGTAGGCTAGACGGGGGTTAGGTGGCGTTGGTCGCCGGCGCTGCCGTAGGGGAGGTGTGTATGTGCCATGCGTGTCTTTTTTGTATGGAGTGAGTGAAGAGCGATTCACCTTCTCCTCCTCCTCCTCTCTCTCTCCATATATATCCATCTCTCACTGTAACCATATCTCGGATTTACAATAAAAAATATTTATGAAAATATTGAGCTATATGAAATAGTAGAGCATGTCCAGTCTCAACAGGAACCATAGACACGAAAAAGTGCAAAACGGCCCCATGTATGGCCATTTCCCGCTCGAATTAGCTCCTGAAAATTCGCACTTTTACCTGTACAGCATAGCGGACGTTACGAGACGTCGAACGCGCGCTTCCGCAGCTCGAACGGATAAGTTTCAAGCAAATTGTGGTGATTTAAGTGCGAATTGTAACGATTGCCGCGTTATCTGTCGATTTCGCGTTACAGATGAGCGGTTGTGAGTTTATATGAGTTCAGCTTGTCTTGAGCTAATCATCAGGTGTCAAAGTAAATTGTAAACGTACGAATAAAGATACACTGATTCGCTCTGGTCGTACAGAGACGCAATGGATAGAGTACGCGTCCCTCTCGCTCCCCCTTCCCTCTCCCTCTCCCCATGCATTGATAGTCTAGACCGTAACTTGCTTGAGCCTGTATCAAATTGCAAACTTTTTTCTTCCACAAAAATGTAATTTGGTATGACGAATTCAGTGAACACACTTTTAGAGAGCGCACGCAATGCTGAACTAGTCACACTGGCAATTTTGGCCTATTTTTTTCTATTTTAACGACAAAAAAATCAATTTAAAATGCGATCAGAGAAATTTGAAAGTATAAATTCAGTATTCGGTGTAGGCTAGACGGGGGTTAGATGGCGTTGGTCGCCGGCGCTGCGGTAGGGGAGGTGTGTATGCGCCATGCGTGTCTTTTTTGTATGGAGTGAGTGAAGAGCGATTCACCTTCTCCTCCTCCTCCTCTCTCTCTCCATATATATCCATCTCTCACTGTAACCATATCTCGGATTTACAATAAAAATATTTATGAAAATATTGAGCTATATGAAATAGTAGAGCATGTCCAGTCTCAACAGGAACCATAGACACGAAAAAGTGCAAAACGACCCCATGTATGGCCATTTCCCGCTCGAATTAGCTCCTGAAAATTCGCACTTTTACCTGTACAGCATAGCGGACGTTACGAGACGTCGAACGCGCGCTTCCGCAGCTCGAACGGATAAGTTTCAAGCAAATTGTGGTGATTTAAGTGCGAATTGTAACGATTGCCGCGTTATCTGTCGATTTCGCGTTACAGATGAGCGGTTGTGAGTTTATATGAGTTCAGCTTGTCTTGAGCTAATCATCAGGTGTCAAAGTAAATTGTAAACGTACGAATAAAGATACACTGATTCGCTCTGGTCGTACAGAGACGCAATGGATAGAGTACGCGTCCCTCTCGCTCCCCCTTCCCTCTCCCTCTCCCCATGCATAGATAGTCTAGACCGTAACTTGCTTGAGCCTGTATCAAATTGCAAACTTTTTTCTTCCACAAAAATGTAATTTGGTATGACGAATTCAGTGAACACACTTTTAGAGAGCGCACGCAATGCTGAACTAGTCACACTGGCAATTTTGGCCTATTTTTTTCTATTTTAACGACAAAAAAATCAATTTAAAATGCGATCAGAGAAATTTGAAAGTATAAATTCAGTATTCGGTGTAGGCTAGACGGGGGTTAGATGGCGTTGGTCGCCGGCGCTGCGGTAGGGGAGGTGTGTATGCGCCATGCGTGTCTTTTTTGTATGGAGTGAGTGAAGAGCGATTCACCTTCTCCTCCTCCTCCTCTCTCTCTCCATATATATCCATCTCTCACTGTAACCATATCTCGGATTTACAATAAAAATATTTATGAAAATATTGAGCTATATGAAATAGTAGAGCATGTCCAGTCTCAACAGGAACCATAGACACGAAAAAGTGCAAAACGACCCCATGTATGGCCATTTCCCGCTCGAATTAGCTCCTGAAAATTCGCACTTTTACCTGTACAGCATAGCGGACGTTACGAGACGTCGAACGCGCGCTTCCGCAGCTCGAACGGATAAGTTTCAAGCAAATTGTGGTGATTTAAGTGCGAATTGTAACGATTGCCGCGTTATCTGTCGATTTCGCGTTACAGATGAGCGGTTGTGAGTTTATATGAGTTCAGCTTGTCTTGAGCTAATCATCAGGTGTCAAAGTAAATTGTAAACGTACGAATAAAGATACACTGATTCGCTCTGGTCGTACAGAGACGCAATGGATAGAGTACGCGTCCCTCTCGCTCCCCCTTCCCTCTCCCTCTCCCCATGCATAGATAGTCTAGACCGTAACTTGCTTGAGCCTGTATCAAATTGCAAACTTTTTTCTTCCACAAAAATGTAATTTGGTATGACGAATTCAGTGAACACACTTTTAGAGAGCGCACGCAATGCTGAACTAGTCACACTGGCAATTTTGGCCTATTTTTTTCTATTTTAACGACAAAAAAATCAATTTAAAATGCGATCAGAGAAATTTGAAAGTATAAATTCAGTATTCGGTGTAGGCTAGACGGGGGTTAGATGGCGTTGGTCGCCGGCGCTGCGGTAGGGGAGGTGTGTATGTGCCATGCGTGTCTTTTTTGTATGGAGTGAGTGAAGAGCGATTCACCTTCTCCTCCTCCTCCTCTCTCTCTCCATATATATCCATCTCTCACTGTAATCATATCTCGGATTTACAATAAAAATATTTATGAAAATATTGAGCTATATGAAATAGTAGAGCATGTCCAGTCTCAACAGGAACCATAGACACGAAAAAGTGCAAAACGACCCCATGTATGGCCATTTCCCGCTCGAATTAGCTCCTGAAAATTCGCACTTTTACCTGTACAGCATAGCGGACGTTACGAGACGTCGAACGCGCGCTTCCGCAGCTCGAACGGATAAGTTTCAAGCAAATTGTGGTGATTTAAGTGCGAATTGTAACGATTGCCGCGTTATCTGTCGATTTCGCGTTACAGATGAGCGGTTGTGAGTTTATATGAGTTCAGCTTGTCTTGAGCTAATCATCAGGTGTCAAAGTAAATTGTAAACGTACGAATAAAGATACACTGATTCGCTCTGGTCGTACAGAGACGCAATGGATAGAGTACGCGTCCCTCTCGCTCCCCCTTCCCTCTCCCTCTCCCCATGCATAGATAGTCTAGACCGTAACTTGCTTGAGCCTGTATCAAATTGCAAACTTTTTTCTTCCACAAAAATGTAATTTGGTATGACGAATTCAGTGAACACACTTTTAGAGAGCGCACGCAATGCTGAACTAGTCACACTGGCAATTTTGGCCTATTTTTTTCTATTTTAACGACAAAAAAATCAATTTAAAATGCGATCAGAGAAATTTGAAAGTATAAATTCAGTATTCGGTGTAGGCTAGACGGGGGTTAGATGGCGTTGGTCGCCGGCGCTGCGGTAGGGGAGGTGTGTATGCGCCATGCGTGTCTTTTTTGTATGGAGTGAGTGAAGAGCGATTCACCTTCTCCTCCTCCTCCTCCTCTCTCTCTCCATATATATCCATCTCTCACTGTAACCATATCTCGGATTTACAATAAAAATATTTATGAAAATATTGAGCTATATGAAATAGTAGAGCATGTCCAGTCTCAACAGGAACCATAGACACGAAAAAGTGCAAAACGACCCCATGTATGGCCATTTCCCGCTCGAATTAGCTCCTGAAAATTCGCACTTTTACCTGTACAGCATAGCGGACGTTACGAGACGTCGAACGCGCGCTTCCGCAGCTCGAACGGATAAGTTTCAAGCAAATTGTGGTGATTTAAGTGCGAATTGTAACGATTGCCGCGTTATCTGTCGATTTCGCGTTACAGATGAGCGGTTGTGAGTTTATATGAGTTCAGCTTGTCTTGAGCTAATCATCAGGTGTCAAAGTAAATTGTAAACGTACGAATAAAGATACACTGATTCGCTCTGGTCGTACAGAGACGCAATGGATAGAGTACGCGTCCCTCTCGCTCCCCCTTCCCTCTCCCTCTCCCCATGCATAGATAGTCTAGACCGTAACTTGCTTGAGCCTGTATCAAATTGCAAACTTTTTTCTTCCACAAAAATGTAATTTGGTATGACGAATTCAGTGAACACACTTTTAGAGAGCGCACGCAATGCTGAACTAGTCACACTGGCAATTTTGGCCTATTTTTTTCTATTTTAACGACAAAAAAATCAATTTAAAATGCGATCAGAGAAATTTGAAAGTATAAATTCAGTATTCGGTGTAGGCTAGACGGGGGTTAGATGGCGTTGGTCGCCGGCGCTGCGGTAGGGGAGGTGTGTATGCGCCATGCGTGTCTTTTTTGTATGGAGTGAGTGAAGAGCGATTCACCTTCTCCTCCTCCTCCTCTCTCTCTCCATATATATCCATCTCTCACTGTAACCATATCTCGGATTTACAATAAAAATATTTATGAAAATATTGAGCTATATGAAATAGTAGAGCATGTCCAGTCTCAACAGGAACCATAGACACGAAAAAGTGCAAAACGACCCCATGTATGGCCATTTCCCGCTCGAATTAGCTCCTGAAAATTCGCACTTTTACCTGTACAGCATAGCGGACGTTACGAGACGTCGAACGCGCGCTTCCGCAGCTCGAACGGATATGTTTCAAGCAAATTGTGGTGATTTAAGTGCAAATTGTAACGATTGCCGCGTTATCTGTCGATTTCGCGTTACAGATGAGCGGTTGCGAGTTTATATGAGTTCAGCTTGTCTTGAGCTAATTATCAGGTGTCAAAGTAAATTGTAAACGTACGAATAAAGATACACTGATTCGCTCTGGTCGTACAGAGACGCAATGGATAGAGTACGCGTCCCTCTCGCTCCCCCTTCCCTCTCCCTCTCCCCATGCATAGATAGTCTAGACCGTAACTTGCTTGAGCCTGTATCAAATTGCAAACTTTTTTCTTCCACATAAATGTAATTTGGTATGACGAATTCAGTGAACACACTTTTAGAGAGCGCACGCAATGCTGAACTAGTCACACTGGCAATTTTGGCCTATTTTTTTCTATTTTAACGACAAAAAAATCAATTTAAAATGCGATCAGAGAAATTTGAAAGTATAAATTCAGTATTCGGTGTAGGCTAGACGGGGGTTAGATGGCGTTGGTCGCCGGCGCTGCGGTAGGGGAGGTGTGTATGTGCCATGCGTGTCTTTTTTGTATGGAGTGAGTGAAGAGCGATTCACCTTCTCCTCCTCCTCCTCTCTCTCTCCATATATATCCATCTCTCACTGTAACCATATCTCGGATTTACAATAAAAATATTTATGAAAATATTGAGCTATATGAAATAGTAGAGCATGTCCAGTCTCAACAGGAACCATAGACACGAAAAAGTGCAAAACGACCCCATGTATGGCCATTTCCCGCTCGAATTAGCTCCTGAAAATTCGCACTTTTACCTGTACAGCATAGCGGACGTTACGAGACGTCGAACGCGCGCTTCCGCAGCTCGAACGGATATGTTTCAAGCAAATTGTGGTGATTTAAGTGCAAATTGTAACGATTGCCGCGTTATCTGTCGATTTCGCGTTACAGATGAGCGGTTGCGAGTTTATATGAGTTCAGCTTGTCTTGAGCTAATTATCAGGTGTCAAAGTAAATTGTAAACGTACGAATAAAGATACACTGATTCGCTCTGGTCGTACAGAGACGCAATGGATAGAGTACGCGTCCCTCTCGCTCCCCCTTCCCTCTCCCTCTCCCCATGCATAGATAGTCTAGACCGTAACTTGCTTGAGCCTGTATCAAATTGCAAACTTTTTTCTTCCACATAAATGTAATTTGGTATGACGAATTCAGTGAACACACTTTTAGAGAGCGCACGCAATGCTGAACTAGTCACACTGGCAATTTTGGCCTATTTTTTTCTATTTTAACGACAAAAAAATCAATTTAAAATGCGATCAGAGAAATTTGAAAGTATAAATTCAGTATTCGGTGTAGGCTAGACGGGGGTTAGATGGCGTTGGTCGCCGGCGCTGCGGTAGGGGAGGTGTGTATGTGCCATGCGTGTCTTTTTTGTATGGAGTGAGTGAAGAGCGATTCACCTTCTCCTCCTCCTCCTCTCTCTCTCCATATATATCCATCTCTCACTGTAATCATATCTCGGATTTACAATAAAAATATTTATGAAAATATTGAGCTATATGAAATAGTAGAGCATGTCCAGTCTCAACAGGAACCATAGACACGAAAAAGTGCAAAACGACCCCATGTATGGCCATTTCCCGCTCGAATTAGCTCCTGAAAATTCGCACTTTTACCTGTACAGCATAGCGGACGTTACGAGACGTCGAACGCGCGCTTCCGCAGCTCGAACGGATAAGTTTCAAGCAAATTGTGGTGATTTAAGTGCGAATTGTAACGATTGCCGCGTTATCTGTCGATTTCGCGTTACAGATGAGCGGTTGTGAGTTTATATGAGTTCAGCTTGTCTTGAGCTAATCATCAGGTGTCAAAGTAAATTGTAAACGTACGAATAAAGATACACTGATTCGCTCTGGTCGTACAGAGACGCAATGGATAGAGTACGCGTCCCTCTCGCTCCCCCTTCCCTCTCCCTCTCCCCATGCATAGATAGTCTAGACCGTAACTTGCTTGAGCCTGTATCAAATTGCAAACTTTTTTCTTCCACAAAAATGTAATTTGGTATGACGAATTCAGTGAACACACTTTTAGAGAGCGCACGCAATGCTGAACTAGTCACACTGGCAATTTTGGCCTATTTTTTTCTATTTTAACGACAAAAAAATCAATTTAAAATGCGATCAGAGAAATTTGAAAGTATAAATTCAGTATTCGGTGTAGGCTAGACGGGGGTTAGATGGCGTTGGTCGCCGGCGCTGCGGTAGGGGAGGTGTGTATGCGCCATGCGTGTCTTTTTTGTATGGAGTGAGTGAAGAGCGATTCACCTTCTCCTCCTCCTCCTCCTCTCTCTCTCCATATATATCCATCTCTCACTGTAACCATATCTCGGATTTACAATAAAAATATTTATGAAAATATTGAGCTATATGAAATAGTAGAGCATGTCCAGTCTCAACAGGAACCATAGACACGAAAAAGTGCAAAACGACCCCATGTATGGCCATTTCCCGCTCGAATTAGCTCCTGAAAATTCGCACTTTTACCTGTACAGCATAGCGGACGTTACGAGACGTCGAACGCGCGCTTCCGCAGCTCGAACGGATAAGTTTCAAGCAAATTGTGGTGATTTAAGTGCGAATTGTAACGATTGCCGCGTTATCTGTCGATTTCGCGTTACAGATGAGCGGTTGTGAGTTTATATGAGTTCAGCTTGTCTTGAGCTAATCATCAGGTGTCAAAGTAAATTGTAAACGTACGAATAAAGATACACTGATTCGCTCTGGTCGTACAGAGACGCAATGGATAGAGTACGCGTCCCTCTCGCTCCCCCTTCCCTCTCCCTCTCCCCATGCATAGATAGTCTAGACCGTAACTTGCTTGAGCCTGTATCAAATTGCAAACTTTTTTCTTCCACAAAAATGTAATTTGGTATGACGAATTCAGTGAACACACTTTTAGAGAGCGCACGCAATGCTGAACTAGTCACACTGGCAATTTTGGCCTATTTTTTTCTATTTTAACGACAAAAAAATCAATTTAAAATGCGATCAGAGAAATTTGAAAGTATAAATTCAGTATTCGGTGTAGGCTAGACGGGGGTTAGATGGCGTTGGTCGCCGGCGCTGCGGTAGGGGAGGTGTGTATGCGCCATGCGTGTCTTTTTTGTATGGAGTGAGTGAAGAGCGATTCACCTTCTCCTCCTCCTCCTCCTCTCTCTCTCCATATATATCCATCTCTCACTGTAACCATATCTCGGATTTACAATAAAAATATTTATGAAAATATTGAGCTATATGAAATAGTAGAGCATGTCCAGTCTCAACAGGAACCATAGACACGAAAAAGTGCAAAACGACCCCATGTATGGCCATTTCCCGCTCGAATTAGCTCCTGAAAATTCGCACTTTTACCTGTACAGCATAGCGGACGTTACGAGACGTCGAACGCGCGCTTCCGCAGCTCGAACGGATAAGTTTCAAGCAAATTGTGGTGATTTAAGTGCGAATTGTAACGATTGCCGCGTTATCTGTCGATTTCGCGTTACAGATGAGCGGTTGTGAGTTTATATGAGTTCAGCTTGTCTTGAGCTAATCATCAGGTGTCAAAGTAAATTGTAAACGTACGAATAAAGATACACTGATTCGCTCTGGTCGTACAGAGACGCAATGGATAGAGTACGCGTCCCTCTCGCTCCCCCTTCCCTCTCCCTCTCCCCATGCATAGATAGTCTAGACCGTAACTTGCTTGAGCCTGTATCAAATTGCAAACTTTTTTCTTCCACAAAAATGTAATTTGGTATGACGAATTCAGTGAACACACTTTTAGAGAGCGCACGCAATGCTGAACTAGTCACACTGGCAATTTTGGCCTATTTTTTTCTATTTTAACGACAAAAAAATCAATTTAAAATGCGATCAGAGAAATTTGAAAGTATAAATTCAGTATTCGGTGTAGGCTAGACGGGGGTTAGATGGCGTTGGTCGCCGGCGCTGCGGTAGGGGAGGTGTGTATGCGCCATGCGTGTCTTTTTTGTATGGAGTGAGTGAAGAGCGATTCACCTTCTCCTCCTCCTCCTCTCTCTCTCCATATATATCCATCTCTCACTGTAACCATATCTCGGATTTACAATAAAAATATTTATGAAAATATTGAGCTATATGAAATAGTAGAGCATGTCCAGTCTCAACAGGAACCATAGACACGAAAAAGTGCAAAACGACCCCATGTATGGCCATTTCCCGCTCGAATTAGCTCCTGAAAATTCGCACTTTTACCTGTACAGCATAGCGGACGTTACGAGACGTCGAACGCGCGCTTCCGCAGCTCGAACGGATATGTTTCAAGCAAATTGTGGTGATTTAAGTGCAAATTGTAACGATTGCCGCGTTATCTGTCGATTTCGCGTTACAGATGAGCGGTTGCGAGTTTATATGAGTTCAGCTTGTCTTGAGCTAATTATCAGGTGTCAAAGTAAATTGTAAACGTACGAATAAAGATACACTGATTCGCTCTGGTCGTACAGAGACGCAATGGATAGAGTACGCGTCCCTCTCGCTCCCCCTTCCCTCTCCCTCTCCCCATGCATAGATAGTCTAGACCGTAACTTGCTTGAGCCTGTATCAAATTGCAAACTTTTTTCTTCCACATAAATGTAATTTGGTATGACGAATTCAGTGAACACACTTTTAGAGAGCGCACGCAATGCTGAACTAGTCACACTGGCAATTTTGGCCTATTTTTTTCTATTTTCACGACAAAAAAATCAATTTAAAATGCGATCAGAGAAATTTTAAAGTATAAATTCAGTATTCGGTGTAGGCTAGACGGGGGTTAGGTGGCGTTGGTCGCCGGCGCTGCCGTAGGGGAGGTGTGTATGTGCCATGCGTGTCTTTTTTGTATGGAGTGAGTGAAGAGCGATTCACCTTCTCCTCCTCCTCCTCTCTCTCTCCATATATATCCATCTCTCACTGTAACCATATCTCGGATTTACAATAAAAATATTTATGAAAATATTGAGCTATATGAAATAGTAGAGCATGTCCAGTCTCAACAGGAACCATAGACACGAAAAAGTGCAAAACGACCCCATGTATGGCCATTTCCCGCTCGAATTAGCTCCTGAAAATTCGCACTTTTACCTGTACAGCATAGCGGACGTTACGAGACGTCGAACGCGCGCTTCCGCAGCTCGAACGGATATGTTTCAAGCAAATTGTGGTGATTTAAGTGCAAATTGTAACGATTGCCGCGTTATCTGTCGATTTCGCGTTACAGATGAGCGGTTGCGAGTTTATATGAGTTCAGCTTGTCTTGAGCTAATTATCAGGTGTCAAAGTAAATTGTAAACGTACGAATAAAGATACACTGATTCGCTCTGGTCGTACAGAGACGCAATGGATAGAGTACGCGTCCCTCTCGCTCCCCCTTCCCTCTCCCTCTCCCCATGCATAGATAGTCTAGACCGTAACTTGCTTGAGCCTGTATCAAATTGCAAACTTTTTTCTTCCACATAAATGTAATTTGGTATGACGAATTCAGTGAACACACTTTTAGAGAGCGCACGCAATGCTGAACTAGTCACACTGGCAATTTTGGCCTTTTTTTTTCTATTTTCACGACAAAAAAATCAATTTAAAATGCGATCAGAGAAATTTTAAAGTATAAATTCAGTATTCGGTGTAGGCTAGACGGGGGTTAGGTGGCGTTGGTCGCCGGCGCTGCCGTAGGGGAGGTGTGTATGTGCCATGCGTGTCTTTTTTGTATGGAGTGAGTGAAGAGCGATTCACCTTCTCCTCCTCCTCCTCTCTCTCTCCATATATATCCATCTCTCACTGTAACCATATCTCGGATTTACAATAAAAATATTTATGAAAATATTGAGCTATATGAAATAGTAGAGCATGTCCAGTCTCAACAGGAACCATAGACACGAAAAAGTGCAAAACGACCCCATGTATGGCCATTTCCCGCTCGAATTAGCTCCTGAAAATTCGCACTTTTACCTGTACAGCATAGCGGACGTTACGAGACGTCGAACGCGCGCTTCCGCAGCTCGAACGGATATGTTTCAAGCAAATTGTGGTGATTTAAGTGCAAATTGTAACGATTGCCGCGTTATCTGTCGATTTCGCGTTACAGATGAGCGGTTGCGAGTTTATATGAGTTCAGCTTGTCTTGAGCTAATTATCAGGTGTCAAAGTAAATTGTAAACGTACGAATAAAGATACACTGATTCGCTCTGGTCGTACAGAGACGCAATGGATAGAGTACGCGTCCCTCTCGCTCCCCCTTCCCTCTCCCTCTCCCCATGCATAGATAGTCTAGACCGTAACTTGCTTGAGCCTGTATCAAATTGCAAACTTTTTTCTTCCACATAAATGTAATTTGGTATGACGAATTCAGTGAACACACTTTTAGAGAGCGCACGCAATGCTGAACTAGTCACACTGGCAATTTTGGCCTATTTTTTTCTATTTTCACGACAAAAAAATCAATTTAAAATGCGATCAGAGAAATTTTAAAGTATAAATTCAGTATTCGGTGTAGGCTAGACGGGGGTTAGGTGGCGTTGGTCGCCGGCGCTGCCGTAGGGGAGGTGTGTATGTGCCATGCGTGTCTTTTTTGTATGGAGTGAGTGAAGAGCGATTCACCTTCTCCTCCTCCTCCTCTCTCTCTCCATATATATCCATCTCTCACTGTAACCATATCTCGGATTTACAATAAAAATATTTATGAAAATATTGAGCTATATGAAATAGTAGAGCATGTCCAGTCTCAACAGGAACCATAGACACGAAAAAGTGCAAAACGACCCCATGTATGGCCATTTCCCGCTCGAATTAGCTCCTGAAAATTCGCACTTTTACCTGTACAGCATAGCGGACGTTACGAGACGTCGAACGCGCGCTTCCGCAGCTCGAACGGATATGTTTCAAGCAAATTGTGGTGATTTAAGTGCAAATTGTAACGATTGCCGCGTTATCTGTCGATTTCGCGTTACAGATGAGCGGTTGCGAGTTTATATGAGTTCAGCTTGTCTTGAGCTAATTATCAGGTGTCAAAGTAAATTGTAAACGTACGAATAAAGATACACTGATTCGCTCTGGTCGTACAGAGACGCAATGGATAGAGTACGCGTCCCTCTCGCTCCCCCTTCCCTCTCCCTCTCCCCATGCATAGATAGTCTAGACCGTAACTTGCTTGAGCCTGTATCAAATTGCAAACTTTTTTCTTCCACATAAATGTAATTTGGTATGACGAATTCAGTGAACACACTTTTAGAGAGCGCACGCAATGCTGAACTAGTCACACTGGCAATTTTGGCCTATTTTTTTCTATTTTCACGACAAAAAAATCAATTTAAAATGCGATCAGAGAAATTTTAAAGTATAAATTCAGTATTCGGTGTAGGCTAGACGGGGGTTAGGTGGCGTTGGTCGCCGGCGCTGCCGTAGGGGAGGTGTGTATGTGCCATGCGTGTCTTTTTTGTATGGAGTGAGTGAAGAGCGATTCACCTTCTCCTCCTCCTCCTCTCTCTCTCCATATATATCCATCTCTCACTGTAACCATATCTCGGATTTACAATAAAAATATTTATGAAAATATTGAGCTATATGAAATAGTAGAGCATGTCCAGTCTCAACAGGAACCATAGACACGAAAAAGTGCAAAACGACCCCATGTATGGCCATTTCCCGCTCGAATTAGCTCCTGAAAATTCGCACTTTTACCTGTACAGCATAGCGGACGTTACGAGACGTCGAACGCGCGCTTCCGCAGCTCGAACGGATAAGTTTCAAGCAAATTGTGGTGATTTAAGTGCGAATTGTAACGATTGCCGCGTTATCTGTCGATTTCGCGTTACAGATGAGCGGTTGCGAGTTTATATGAGTTCAGCTTGTCTTGAGCTAATTATCAGGTGTCAAAGTAAATTGTAAACGTACGAATAAAGATACACTGATTCGCTCTGGTCGTACAGAGACGCAATGGATAGAGTACGCGTCCCTCTCGCTCCCCCTTCCCTCTCCCTCTCCCCATGCATAGATAGTCTAGACCGTAACTTGCTTGAGCCTGTATCAAATTGCAAACTTTTTTCTTCCACATAAATGTAATTTGGTATGACGAATTCAGTGAACACACTTTTAGAGAGCGCACGCAATGCTGAACTAGTCACACTGGCAATTTTGGCCTATTTTTTTCTATTTTCACGACAAAAAAATCAATTTAAAATGCGATCAGAGAAATTTTAAAGTATAAATTCAGTATTCGGTGTAGGCTAGACGGGGGTTAGGTGGCGTTGGTCGCCGGCGCTGCCGTAGGGGAGGTGTGTATGTGCCATGCGTGTCTTTTTTGTATGGAGTGAGTGAAGAGCGATTCACCTTCTCCTCCTCCTCCTCTCTCTCTCCATATATATCCATCTCTCACTGTAACCATATCTCGGATTTTCAATAAAAATATTTATGAAAATATTGAGCTATATGAAATAGTAGAGCATGTCCAGTCTCAACAGGAACCATAGACACGAAAAAGTGCAAAACGACCCCATGTATGGCCATTTCCCGCTCGAATTAGCTCCTGAAAATTCGCACTTTTACCTGTACAGCATAGCGGACGTTACGAGACGTCGAACGCGCGCTTCCGCAGCTCGAACGGATAAGTTTCAAGCAAATTGTGGTGATTTAAGTGCGAATTGTAACGATTGCCGCGTTATCTGTCGATTTCGCGTTACAGATGAGCGGTTGTGAGTTTATATGAGTTCAGCTTGTCTTGAGCTAATCATCAGGTGTCAAAGTAAATTGTAAACGTACGAATAAAGATACACTGATTCGCTCTGGTCGTACAGAGACGCAATGGATAGAGTACGCGTCCCTCTCGCTCCCCCTTCCCTCTCCCTCTCCCCATGCATAGATAGTCTAGACCGTAACTTGCTTGAGCCTGTATCAAATTGCAAACTTTTTTCTTCCACAAAAATGTAATTTGGTATGACGAATTCAGTGAACACACTTTTAGAGAGCGCACGCAATGCTGAACTAGTCACACTGGCAATTTTGGCCTATTTTTTTCTATTTTAACGACAAAAAAATCAATTTAAAATGCGATCAGAGAAATTTGAAAGTATAAATTCAGTATTCGGTGTAGGCTAGACGGGGGTTAGATGGCGTTGGTCGCCGGCGCTGCGGTAGGGGAGGTGTGTATGTGCCATGCGTGTCTTTTTTGTATGGAGTGAGTGAAGAGCGATTCACCTTCTCCTCCTCCTCCTCTCTCTCTCCATATATATCCATCTCTCACTGTAACCATATCTCGGATTTACAATAAAAATATTTATGAAAATATTGAGCTATATGAAATAGTAGAGCATGTCCAGTCTCAACAGGAACCATAGACACGAAAAAGTGCAAAACGACCCCATGTATGGCCATTTCCCGCTCGAATTAGCTCCTGAAAATTCGCACTTTTACCTGTACAGCATAGCGGACGTTACGAGACGTCGAACGCGCGCTTCCGCAGCTCGAACGGATATGTTTCAAGCAAATTGTGGTGATTTAAGTGCAAATTGTAACGATTGCCGCGTTATCTGTCGATTTCGCGTTACAGATGAGCGGTTGCGAGTTTATATGAGATCAGCTTGTCTTGAGCTAATTATCAGGTGTCAAAGTAAATTGTAAACGTACGAATAAAGATACACTGATTCGCTCTGGTCGTACAGAGACGCAATGGATAGAGTACGCGTCCCTCTCGCTCCCCCTTCCCTCTCCCTCTCCCCATGCATAGATAGTCTAGACCGTAACTTGCTTGAGCCTGTATCAAATTGCAAACTTTTTTCTTCCACAAAAATGTAATTTGGTATGACGAATTCAGTGAACATACTTTTAGAGAGCGCACGCAATGCTGAAACAGTCACACTGGCAATTTTGGCCTATTTTTTTCTATTTTCACGACAAAAAAAATCAATTTAAAATGCGATCAGAGAAATTTTAAAGTATAAATTCAGTATTCGGCGTAGGCTAGACGGGGGTTAGGTGGCGTTGGTCGCCGGCGCTGCGGTAGGGGAGGTGTGTATGTGCCATGCGTGTCTTTTTTGTATGGAGTGAGTGAAGAACGATTCACCTTCTCCTCCTCCTCCTCTCTCTCTATATATATCCATCTCTCACTGTAACCATATCTCGGATTTACAATAAAAATATTTATGAAAATATTGAGCTATATGAAATAGTAGAGCATGTCCAGTCTCAACAGGAACCATAGACACGAAAAAGTGCAAAACGACCCCATGTATGGCCATTTCCCGCTCGAATTAGCTCCTGAAAATTCGCACTTTTACCTGTACAGCATAGCGGACGTTACGAGACGTCGAACGCGCGCTTCCGCAGCTCGAACGGATATGTTTCAAGCAAATTGTGGTGATTTAAGTGCAAATTGTAACGATTGCCGCGTTATCTGTCGATTTCGCGTTACAGATGAGCGGTTGCGAGTTTATATGAGATCAGCTTGTCTTGAGCTAATTATCAGGTGTCAAAGTAAATTGTAAACGTACGAATAAAGATACACTGATTCGCTCTGGTCGTACAGAGACGCAATGGATAGAGTACGCGTCCCTCTCGCTCCCCCTTCCCTCTCCCTCTCCCCATGCATAGATAGTCTAGACCGTAACTTGCTTGAGCCTGTATCAAATTGCAAACTTTTTTCTTCCACAAAAATGTAATTTGGTATGACGAATTCAGTGAACATACTTTTAGAGAGCGCACGCAATGCTGAACTAGTCACACTGGCAATTTTGGCCTATTTTTTTCTATTTTCACGACAAAAAAATCAATTTAAAATGCGATCAGAGAAATTTTAAAGTATAAATTCAGTATTCGGTGTAGGCTAGACGGGGGTTAGGTGGCGTTGGTCGCCGGCGCTGCCGTAGGGGAGGTGTGTATGTGCCATGCGTGTCTTTTTTGTATGGAGTGAGTGAAGAGCGATTCACCTTCTCCTCCTCCTCCTCTCTCTCTCCATATATATCCATCTCTCACTGTAACCATATCTCGGATTTACAATAAAAATATTTATGAAAATATTGAGCTATATGAAATAGTAGAGCATGTCCAGTCTCAACAGGAACCATAGACACGAAAAAGTGCAAAACGACCCCATGTATGGCCATTTCCCGCTCGAATTAGCTCCTGAAAATTCGCACTTTTACCTGTACAGCATAGCGGACGTTACGAGACGTCGAACGCGCGCTTCCGCAGCTCGAACGGATAAGTTTCAAGCAAATTGTGGTGATTTAAGTGCGAATTGTAACGATTGCCGCGTTATCTGTCGATTTCGCGTTACAGATGAGCGGTTGTGAGTTTATATGAGTTCAGCTTGTCTTGAGCTAATCATCAGGTGTCAAAGTAAATTGTAAACGTACGAATAAAGATACACTGATTCGCTCTGGTCGTACAGAGACGCAATGGATAGAGTACGCGTCCCTCTCGCTCCCCTTCCCTCTCCCTCTCCCCATGCATAGATAGTCTAGACCGTAACTTGCTTGAGCCTGTATCAAATTGCAAACTTTTTTCTTCCACAAAAATGTAATTTGGTATGACGAATTCAGTGAACACACTTTTAGAGAGCGCACGCAATGCTGAACTAGTCACACTGGCAATTTTGGCCTATTTTTTTCTATTTTAACGACAAAAAAATCAATTTAAAATGCGATCAGAGAAATTTGAAAGTATAAATTCAGTATTCGGTGTAGGCTAGACGGGGGTTAGATGGCGTTGGTCGCCGGCGCTGCGGTAGGGGAGGTGTGTATGTGCCATGCGTGTCTTTTTTGTATGGAGTGAGTGAAGAGCGATTCACCTTCTCCTCCTCCTCCTCTCTCTCTCCATATATATCCATCTCTCACTGTAACCATATCTCGGATTTACAATAAAAATATTTATGAAAATATTGAGCTATATGAAATAGTAGAGCATGTCCAGTCTCAACAGGAACCATAGACACGAAAAAGTGCAAAACGACCCCATGTATGGCCATTTCCCGCTCGAATTAGCTCCTGAAAATTCGCACTTTTACCTGTACAGCATAGCGGACGTTACGAGACGTCGAACGCGCGCTTCCGCAGCTCGAACGGATATGTTTCAAGCAAATTGTGGTGATTTAAGTGCAAATTGTAACGATTGCCGCGTTATCTGTCGATTTCGCGTTACAGATGAGCGGTTGCGAGTTTATATGAGATCAGCTTGTCTTGAGCTAATTATCAGGTGTCAAAGTAAATTGTAAACGTACGAATAAAGATACACTGATTCGCTCTGGTCGTACAGAGACGCAATGGATAGAGTACGCGTCCCTCTCGCTCCCCCTTCCCTCTCCCTCTCCCCATGCATAGATAGTCTAGACCGTAACTTGCTTGAGCCTGTATCAAATTGCAAACTTTTTTCTTCCACAAAAATGTAATTTGGTATGACGAATTCAGTGAACACACTTTTAGAGAGCGCACGCAATGCTGAACTAGTCACACTGGCAATTTTGGCCTATTTTTTTCTATTTTCACGACAAAAAAATCAATTTAAAATGCGATCAGAGAAATTTTAAAGTATAAATTCAGTATTCGGTGTAGGCTAGACGGGGGTTAGGTGGCGTTGGTCGCCGGCGCTGCCGTAGGGGAGGTGTGTATGTGCCATGCGTGTCTTTTTTGTATGGAGTGAGTGAAGAGCGATTCACCTTCTCCTCCTCCTCCTCTCTCTCTCCATATATATCCATCTCTCACTGTAACCATATCTCGGATTTACAATAAAAATATTTATGAAAATATTGAGCTATATGAAATAGTAGAGCATGTCCAGTCTCAACAGGAACCATAGACACGAAAAAGTGCAAAACGACCCCATGTATGGCCATTTCCCGCTCGAATTAGCTCCTGAAAATTCGCACTTTTACCTGTACAGCATAGCGGACGTTACGAGACGTCGAACGCGCGCTTCCGCAGCTCGAACGGATATGTTTCAAGCAAATTGTGGTGATTTAAGTGCAAATTGTAACGATTGCCGCGTTATCTGTCGATTTCGCGTTACAGATGAGCGGTTGCGAGTTTATATGAGTTCAGCTTGTCTTGAGCTAATTATCAGGTGTCAAAGTAAATTGTAAACGTACGAATAAAGATACACTGATTCGCTCTGGTCGTACAGAGACGCAATGGATAGAGTACGCGTCCCTCTCGCTCCCCCTTCCCTCTCCCTCTCCCCATGCATAGATAGTCTAGACCGTAACTTGCTTGAGCCTGTATCAAATTGCAAACTTTTTTCTTCCACAAAAATGTAATTTGGTATGACGAATTCAGTGAACACACTTTTAGAGAGCGCACGCAATGCTGAACTAGTCACACTGGCAATTTTGGCCTATTTTTTCTATTTTCACGACAAAAAAATCAATTTAAAATGCGATCAGAGAAATTTTAAAGTATAAATTCAGTATTCGGTGTAGGCTAGACGGGGGTTAGGTGGCGTTGGTCGCCGGCGCTGCCGTAGGGGAGGTGTGTATGTGCCATGCGTGTCTTTTTTGTATGGAGTGAGTGAAGAGCGATTCACCTTCTCCTCCTCCTCCTCTCTCTCTCCATATATATCCATCTCTCACTGTAACCATATCTCGGATTTACAATAAAAATATTTATGAAAATATTGAGCTATATGAAATAGTAGAGCATGTCCAGTCTCAACAGGAACCATAGACACGAAAAAGTGCAAAACGACCCCATGTATGGCCATTTCCCGCTCGAATTAGCTCCTGAAAAATCGCACTTTTACCTGTACAGCATAGCGGACGTTACGAGACGTCGAACGCGCGCTTCCGCAGCTCGAACGGATAAGTTTCAAGCAAATTGTGGTGATTTAAGTGCGAATTGTAACGATTGCCGCGTTATCTGTCGATTTCGCGTTACAGATGAGCGGTTGTGAGTTTATATGAGTTCAGCTTGTCTTGAGCTAATCATCAGGTGTCAAAGTAAATTGTAAACGTACGAATAAAGATACACTGATTCGCTCTGGTCGTACAGAGACGCAATGGATAGAGTACGCGTCCCTCTCGCTCCCCTTCCCTCTCCCTCTCCCCATGCATAGATAGTCTAGACCGTAACTTGCTTGAGCCTGTATCAAATTGCAAACTTTTTTCTTCCACAAAAATGTAATTTGGTATGACGAATTCAGTGAACACACTTTTAGAGAGCGCACGCAATGCTGAACTAGTCACACTGGCAATTTTGGCCTATTTTTTTCTATTTTAACGACAAAAAAATCAATTTAAAATGCGATCAGAGAAATTTGAAAGTATAAATTCAGTATTCGGTGTAGGCTAGACGGGGGTTAGATGGCGTTGGTCGCCGGCGCTGCGGTAGGGGAGGTGTGTATGTGCCATGTGTGTCTTTTTTGTATGGAGTGAGTGAAGAGCGATTCACCTTCTCCTCCTCCTCCTCTCTCTCTCCATATATATCCATCTCTCACTGTAACCATATCTCGGATTTACAATAAAAATATTTATGAAAATATTGAGCTATATGAAATAGTAGAGCATGTCCAGTCTCAACAGGAACCATAGACACGAAAAAGTGCAAAACGACCCCATGTATGGCCATTTCCCGCTCGAATTAGCTCCTGAAAATTCGCACTTTTACCTGTACTGCATAGCGGACGTTACGAGACGTCGAACGCGCGCTTCCGCAGCTCGAACGGTTAAGTTTCAAGCAAATTGTGGTGATTTAAGTGCAAATTGTAACGAATGCCGCGTTATCTGTCGATTTCGCGTTACAGATGAGCGGTTGTGAGTCTATATGAGTTCAGCTTGTCTTGAGCTAATTATCAGGTGTCAAAGTAAATTGTAAACGTACGAATAAAGATACACTGATTCGCTCTGGTCGTACAGAGACGCAATGGATAGAGTACGCGTCCCTCTCGCTCCCCCTTCCCTCTCCCTCTCCCCATGCATAGATAGTCTAGACCGTAACTTGCTTGAGCCTGTATCAAATTGCAAACTTTTTTCTCCCACAAAAATGTAATTTGGTATGACGAATTCAGTGAACACACTTTTAGAGAGCGCACGCAATGCTGAAACAGTCACACTGGCAATTTTGGCCTATTTTTTTCTATTTTAACGACAAAAAAATCAATGTAAAATGCGATCAGAGAAATTTGAAAGTATAAATTCAGTATTCGGTGTAGGCTAGACGGGGGTTAGATGGCGTTGGTCGCCGGCGCTGCGGTAGGGGAGGTGTGTATGTGCCATGTGTGTCTTTTTTGTATGGAGTGAGTGAAGAGCGATTCACCTTCTCCTCCTCCTCCTCTCTCTCTCCATATATATCCATCTCTCACTGTAACCATATCTCGGATTTACAATAAAAATATTTATGAAAATATTGAGCTATATGAAATAGTAGAGCATGTCCAGTCTCAACAGGAACCATAGACACGAAAAAGTGCAAAACGACCCCATGTATGGCCATTTCCCGCTCGAATTAGCTCCTGAAAATTCGCACTTTTACCTGTACAGCATAGCGGACGTTACGAGACGTCGAACGCGCGCTTCCGCAGCTCGAACGGATATGTTTCAAGCAAATTGTGGTGATTTAAGTGCAAATTGTAACGATTCACAGCGTTCTCATGACTTTCAAAGCAAGAACGACCGCTCAACATACAAACTCTCTCGAATACAATGGTCTCTCCTTTGTCTTGCCTTGGAAGAAAAATGGCTTGGACCAGAATACTGTGGATTGCCGCGTTATCTGTCGATTTCGCGTTACAGATGAGCGGTTGCGAGTTTATATGAGTTCAGCTTGTCTTGAGCTAATCATCAGGTGTCAAAGTAAATTGTAAACGTACGAATAAAGATACACTGATTCGCTCTGGTCGTACAGAGACGCAATGGATAGAGTACGCGTCCCTCTCGCTCCCCCTTCCCTCTCCCTCTCCCCATGCATAGATAGTCTAGACCGTAACTTGCTTTAGCCTGTATCAAATTGCAAACTTTTTTCTTCCACAAAAATGTAATTTGGTATGACAAATTCAGTGAACACACTTTTAGAGAGCGCACGCAACGCTGAAACAGTCATACTGGCAATTTTGGCCCATTTTTTCTATTTTCACGAGAAAAAAACAATCAATTTAAAATCCGATCAGGGAAATTTTAAAGTATAAATTCAGTATTCGGCGTAGGCTAGACGGGTTAGGTGGCGTTGGTCGCCGTCGCGGCGGTAGGGGAGGTGTGTATGTGTCTTTTGTGTATGTGAGTGAAGAGCGATTCACCTTCTCCTCCTCCTCCTCTCTCTCTCTCCATATATAACCATCTCTCACTGTAACCATATCTCGGATTTACAATAAAAATATTTATGAAAATATTGAGCTATATGAAATAGTAGAGCATGTCCAGTCTCACCAGCAACCATAGTCACGAAAAAGTGCGAAACGGTCCCATGTATGGCCATTTCCCGCTCGAATTAGCTCCTGAAAATTCGCACTTTTACCTGTACGGCATAGTGGACGTTACGAGACGTCGAACGCGCGCTTCCGCAGCTCGAACGGATAAGTTTCAAGCAAATTGTGGTGATTTAAGTGCGAATTGTAACGATTGCCGCGTTATCTGTCGATTTCGCGTTACAGATGAGCGGTTGCGAGTTTATATGAGTTCAGCTTGTCTTGAGCTAATTATCAGGTGTCAAAGTAAATTGTAAACGTACGAATAAAGATACACTGATTCGCTCTGGTCGTACAGAGACGCAATGGATAGAGTACGCGTCCCTCTCGCTCCCCCTTCCCTCTCCCTCTCCCCATGCATAGATAGTCTAGACCGTAACTTGCTTTAGCCTGTATCAAATTGCAAACTTTTTTCTTCCACAAAAATGTAATTTGGTATGACAAATTCAGTGAACACACTTTTAGAGAGCGCACGCAACGCTGAAACAGTCATACTGGCAATTTTGGCCCATTTTTTCTATTTTCACGAGAAAAAAACAATCAATTTAAAATCCGATCAGGGAAATTTTAAAGTATAAATTCAGTATTCGGCGTAGGCTAGACGGGTTAGGTGGCGTTGGTCGCCGTCGCGGCGGTAGGGGAGGTGTGTATGTGTCTTTTGTGTATGTGAGTGAAGAGCGATTCACCTTCTCCTCCTCCTCCTCTCTCTCTCTCCATATATAACCATCTCTCACTGTAACCATATCTCGGATTTACAATAAAAATATTTATGAAAATATTGAGCTATATGAAATAGTAGAGCATGTCCAGTCTCACCAGCAACCATAGTCACGAAAAAGTGCGAAACGGTCCCATGTATGGCCATTTCCCGCTCGAATTAGCTCCTGAAAATTCGCACTTTTACCTGTACGGCATAGTGGACGTTACGAGACGTCGAACGCGCGCTTCCGCAGCTCGAACGGATAAGTTTCAAGCAAATTGTGGTGATTTAAGTGCGAATTGTAACGATTGCCGCGTTATCTGTCGATTTCGCGTTACAGATGAGCGGTTGCGAGTTTATATGAGTTCAGCTTGTCTTGAGCTAATTATCAGGTGTCAAAGTAAATTGTAAACGTACGAATAAAGATACACTGATTCGCTCTGGTCGTACAGAGACGCAATGGATAGAGTACGCGTCCCTCTCGCTCCCCCTTCCCTCTCCCTCTCCCCATGCATAGATAGTCTAGACCGTAACTTGCTTTAGCCTGTATCAAATTGCAAACTTTTTTCTTCCACAAAAATGTAATTTGGTATGACAAATTCAGTGAACACACTTTTAGAGAGCGCACGCAACGCTGAAACAGTCATACTGGCAATTTTGGCCCATTTTTTCTATTTTCACGAGAAAAAAACAATCAATTTAAAATCCGATCAGGGAAATTTTAAAGTATAAATTCAGTATTCGGCGTAGGCTAGACGGGTTAGGTGGCGTTGGTCGCCGTCGCGGCGGTAGGGGAGGTGTGTATGTGTCTTTTGTGTATGTGAGTGAAGAGCGATTCACCTTCTCCTCCTCCTCCTCTCTCTCTCTCCATATATAACCATCTCTCACTGTAACCATATCTCGGATTTACAATAAAAATATTTATGAAAATATTGAGCTATATGAAATAGTAGAGCATGTCCAGTCTCACCAGCAACCATAGTCACGAAAAAGTGCGAAACGGTCCCATGTATGGCCATTTCCCGCTCGAATTAGCTCCTGAAAATTCGCACTTTTACCTGTACGGCATAGTGGACGTTACGAGACGTCGAACGCGCGCTTCCGCAGCTCGAACGGATAAGTTTCAAGCAAATTGTGGTGATTTAAGTGCGAATTGTAACGATTGCCGCGTTATCTGTCGATTTCGCGTTACAGATGAGCGGTTGCGAGTTTATATGAGTTCAGCTTGTCTTGAGCTAATTATCAGGTGTCAAAGTAAATTGTAAACGTACGAATAAAGATACACTGATTCGCTCTGGTCGTACAGAGACGCAATGGATAGAGTACGCGTCCCTCTCGCTCCCCCTTCCATCTCCCTCTCCCCATGCATAGATAGTCTAGACCGTAACTTGCTTGAGCCTGTATCAAATTGCAAAATTTTTCTTCCACAAAAATGTAATTTGGTATGACGAATTCAGTGAACACACTTTTAGAGAGCGCACGCAATGCTGAAACAGTCACACTGGCAATTTTGGCCTATTTTTTTCTATTTTCACGACAAAAAAAATCAATTTAAAATGCGATCAGAGAAATTTTAAAGTATAAATTCAGTATTCGGCGTAGGCTAGACGGGGGTTAGGTGGCGTTGGTCGCCGGCGCTGCGGTAGGGGAGGTGTGTATGTGCCATGCGTGTCTTTTTTGTATGGAGTGAGTGAAGAACGATTCACCTTCTCCTCCTCCTCCTCTCTCTCTATATATATCCATCTCTCACTGTAACCATATCTCGGATTTACAATAAAAATATTTATGAAAATATTGAGCTATATGAAATAGTAGAGCATGTCCAGTCTCACCAGCAACCATAGTCACGAAAAAGTGCGAAACGGTCCCATGTATGGCCATTTCCCGTTCGAATTAGCTCCTGAAAATTCGCACTTTTACCTGTACGGCATAGCGGACGTTACGAGACGTCGAACGCGCGCTTCCGCAGCTCGAACGGATAAGTTTCAAGCAAATTGTGGTGATTTAAGTGCGAATTGTAACGATTGCCGCGTTATCTGTCGATTTCGCGTTACAGATGAGCGGTTGTGAGTTTATATGAGTTCAGCTTGTCTTGAGCTAATTATCAGGTGTCAAAGTAAATTGTAAACGTACGAATAAAGATACACTGATTCGCTCTGGTCGTACAGAGACGCAATGGATAGAGTACGCGTCCCTCTCGCTCCCCCTTCCCTCTCCCTCTCCCCATGCATAGATAGTCTAGACCGTAACTTGCTTTAGCCTGTATCAAATTGCAAACTTTTTTCTTCCACAAAAATGTAATTTGGTATGACAAATTCAGTGAACACACTTTTAGAGAGCGCACGCAACGCTGAAACAGTCATACTGGCAATTTTGGCCCATTTTTTTCTATTTTCACGAGAAAAAAACAATCAATTTAAAATCCGATCAGGGAAATTTTAAAGTATAAATTCAGTATTCGGCGTAGGCTAGACGGGTTAGGTGGCGTTGGTCGCCGTCGCGGCGGTAGGGGAGGTGTGTATGTGTCTTTTGTGTATGTGAGTGAAGAGCGATTCACCTTCTCCTCCTCCTCCTCTCTCTCTCCATATATAACCATCTCTCACTGTAACCATATCTCGGATTTACAATAAAAATATTTATGAAAATATTGAGCTATATGAAATAGTAGAGCATGTCCAGTCTCACCAGCAACCATAGTCACGAAAAAGTGCGAAACGGTCCCATGTATGGCCATTTCCCGCTCGAATTAGCTCCTGAAAATTCGCACTTTTACCTGTACGGCATAGTGGACGTTACGAGACGTCGAACGCGCGCTTCCGCAGCTCGAACGGATAAGTTTCAAGCAAATTGTGGTGATTTAAGTGCGAATTGTAACGATTGCCGCGTTATCTGTCGATTTCGCGTTACAGATGAGCGGTTGCGAGTTTATATGAGTTCAGCTTGTCTTGAGCTAATTATCAGGTGTCAAAGTAAATTGTAAACGTACGAATAAAGATACACTGATTCGCTCTGGTCGTACAGAGACGCAATGGATAGAGTACGCGTCCCTCTCGCTCCCCCTTCCATCTCCCTCTCCCCATGCATAGATAGTCTAGACCGTAACTTGCTTGAGCCTGTATCAAATTGCAAAATTTTTCTTCCACAAAAATGTAATTTGGTATGACGAATTCAGTGAACACACTTTTAGAGAGCGCACGCAATGCTGAAACAGTCACACTGGCAATTTTGGCCTATTTTTTTCTATTTTCACGACAAAAAAAATCAATTTAAAATGCGATCAGAGAAATTTTAAAGTATAAATTCAGTATTCGGCGTAGGCTAGACGGGGGTTAGGTGGCGTTGGTCGCCGGCGCTGCGGTAGGGGAGGTGTGTATGTGCCATGCGTGTCTTTTTTGTATGGAGTGAGTGAAGAACGATTCACCTTCTCCTCCTCCTCCTCTCTCTCTATATATATCCATCTCTCACTGTAACCATATCTCGGATTTACAATAAAAATATTTATGAAAATATTGAGCTATATGAAATAGTAGAGCATGTCCAGTCTCACCAGCAACCATAGTCACGAAAAAGTGCGAAACGGTCCCATGTATGGCCATTTCCCGTTCGAATTAGCTCCTGAAAATTCGCACTTTTACCTGTACGGCATAGCGGACGTTACGAGACGTCGAACGCGCGCTTCCGCAGCTCGAACGGATAAGTTTCAAGCAAATTGTGGTGATTTAAGTGCGAATTGTAACGATTGCCGCGTTATCTGTCGATTTCGCGTTACAGATGAGCGGTTGTGAGTTTATATGAGTTCAGCTTGTCTTGAGCTAATTATCAGGTGTCAAAGTAAATTGTAAACGTACGAATAAAGATACACTGATTCGCTCTGGTCGTACAGAGACGCAATGGATAGAGTACGCGTCCCTCTCGCTCCCCCTTCCCTCTCCCTCTCCCCATGCATAGATAGTCTAGACCGTAACTTGCTTTAGCCTGTATCAAATTGCAAACTTTTTTCTTCCACAAAAATGTAATTTGGTATGACAAATTCAGTGAACACACTTTTAGAGAGCGCACGCAACGCTGAAACAGTCATACTGGCAATTTTGGCCCATTTTTTTCTATTTTCACGAGAAAAAAACAATCAATTTAAAATCCGATCAGGGAAATTTTAAAGTATAAATTCAGTATTCGGCGTAGGCTAGACGGGTTAGGTGGCGTTGGTCGCCGTCGCGGCGGTAGGGGAGGTGTGTATGTGTCTTTTGTGTATGTGAGTGAAGAGCGATTCACCTTCTCCTCCTCCTCCTCTCTCTCTCCATATATAACCATCTCTCACTGTAACCATATCTCGGATTTACAATAAAAATATTTATGAAAATATTGAGCTATATGAAATAGTAGAGCATGTCCAGTCTCACCAGCAACCATAGTCACGAAAAAGTGCGAAACGGTCCCATGTATGGCCATTTCCCGCTCGAATTAGCTCCTGAAAATTCGCACTTTTACCTGTACGGCATAGTGGACGTTACGAGACGTCGAACGCGCGCTTCCGCAGCTCGAACGGATAAGTTTCAAGCAAATTGTGGTGATTTAAGTGCGAATTGTAACGATTGCCGCGTTATCTGTCGATTTCGCGTTACAGATGAGCGGTTGCGAGTTTATATGAGTTCAGCTTGTCTTGAGCTAATTATCAGGTGTCAAAGTAAATTGTAAACGTACGAATAAAGATACACTGATTCGCTCTGGTCGTACAGAGACGCAATGGATAGAGTACGCGTCCCTCTCGCTCCCCCTTCCATCTCCCTCTCCCCATGCATAGATAGTCTAGACCGTAACTTGCTTGAGCCTGTATCAAATTGCAAAATTTTTCTTCCACAAAAATGTAATTTGGTATGACGAATTCAGTGAACACACTTTTAGAGAGCGCACGCAATGCTGAAACAGTCACACTGGCAATTTTGGCCTATTTTTTTCTATTTTCACGACAAAAAAAATCAATTTAAAATGCGATCAGAGAAATTTTAAAGTATAAATTCAGTATTCGGCGTAGGCTAGACGGGGGTTAGGTGGCGTTGGTCGCCGGCGCTGCGGTAGGGGAGGTGTGTATGTGCCATGCGTGTCTTTTTTGTATGGAGTGAGTGAAGAACGATTCACCTTCTCCTCCTCCTCCTCTCTCTCTATATATATCCATCTCTCACTGTAACCATATCTCGGATTTACAATAAAAATATTTATGAAAATATTGAGCTATATGAAATAGTAGAGCATGTCCAGTCTCACCAGCAACCATAGTCACGAAAAAGTGCGAAACGGTCCCATGTATGGCCATTTCCCGTTCGAATTAGCTCCTGAAAATTCGCACTTTTACCTGTACGGCATAGCGGACGTTACGAGACGTCGAACGCGCGCTTCCGCAGCTCGAACGGATAAGTTTCAAGCAAATTGTGGTGATTTAAGTGCGAATTGTAACGATTGCCGCGTTATCTGTCGATTTCGCGTTTCAGATGAGCGGTTGTGAGTTTATATGAGTTCAGCTTGTCTTGAGCTAATTATCAGGTGTCAAAGTAAATTGTAAACGTACGAATAAAGATACACTGATTCGCTCTGGTCGTACAGAGACGCAATGGATAGAGTACGCGTCCCTCTCGCTCCCCCTTCCCTCTCCCTCTCCCCATGCATAGATAGTCTAGACCGTAACTTGCTTTAGCCTGTATCAAATTGCAAACTTTTTTCTTCCACAAAAATGTAATTTGGTATGACAAATTCAGTGAACACACTTTTAGAGAGCGCACGCAACGCTGAAACAGTCATACTGGCAATTTTGGCCCATTTTTTCTATTTTCACGAGAAAAAAACAATCAATTTAAAATCCGATCAGGGAAATTTTAAAGTATAAATTCAGTATTCGGCGTAGGCTAGACGGGTTAGGTGGCGTTGGTCGCCGTCGCGGCGGTAGGGGAGGTGTGTATGTGTCTTTTGTGTATGTGAGTGAAGAGCGATTCACCTTCTCCTCCTCCTCCTCTCTCTCTCCATATATAACCATCTCTCACTGTAACCATATCTCGGATTTACAATAAAAATATTTATGAAAATATTGAGCTATATGAAATAGTAGAGCATGTCCAGTCTCACCAGCAACCATAGTCACGAAAAAGTGCGAAACGGTCCCATGTATGGCCATTTCCCGCTCGAATTAGCTCCTGAAAATTCGCACTTTTACCTGTACGGCATAGTGGACGTTACGAGACGTCGAACGCGCGCTTCCGCAGCTCGAACGGATAAGTTTCAAGCAAATTGTGGTGATTTAAGTGCGAATTGTAACGATTGCCGCGTTATCTGTCGATTTCGCGTTACAGATGAGCGGTTGCGAGTTTATATGAGTTCAGCTTGTCTTGAGCTAATTATCAGGTGTCAAAGTAAATTGTAAACGTACGAATAAAGATACACTGATTCGCTCTGGTCGTACAGAGACGCAATGGATAGAGTACGCGTCCCTCTCGCTCCCCCTTCCATCTCCCTCTCCCCATGCATAGATAGTCTAGACCGTAACTTGCTTGAGCCTGTATCAAATTGCAAAATTTTTCTTCCACAAAAATGTAATTTGGTATGACGAATTCAGTGAACACACTTTTAGAGAGCGCACGCAATGCTGAAACAGTCACACTGGCAATTTTGGCCTATTTTTTTCTATTTTCACGACAAAAAATCAATTTAAAATGCGATCAGAGAAATTTTAAAGTATAAATTCAGTATTCGGCGTAGGCTAGACGGGGGTTGGGTGGCGTTGGTCGCCGGCGCTGCGGTAGGGGAGGTGTGTATGTGCCATGCGTGTCTTTTTTGTATGGAGTGAGTGAAGAACGATTCACCTTCTCCTCCTCCTCCTCTCTCTCTCTCTATATATCCATCTCTCACTGTAACCATATCTCGGATTTACAATAAAAATATTTATGAAAATATTGAGCTATATGAAATAGTAGAGCATGTCCAGTCTCACCAGCAACCATAGTCACGAAAAAGTGCGAAACGGTCCCATGTATGGCCATTTCCCGTTCGAATTAGCTCCTGAAAATTCGCACTTTTACCTGTACGGCATAGCGGACGTTACGAGACGTCGAACGCGCGCTTCCGCAGCTCGAACGGATAAGTTTCAAGCAAATTGTGGTGATTTAAGTGCGAATTGTAACGATTGCCGCGTTATCTGTCGATTTCGCGTTACAGATGAGCGGTTGTGAGTTTATATGAGTTCAGCTTGTCTTGAGCTAATTATCAGGTGTCAAAGTAAATTGTAAACGTACGAATAAAGATACACTGATTCGCTCTGGTCGTACAGAGACGCAATGGATAGAGTACGCGTCCCTCTCGCTCCCCCTTCCCTCTCCCTCTCCCCATGCATAGATAGTCTAGACCGTAACTTGCTTTAGCCTGTATCAAATTGCAAACTTTTTTCTTCCACAAAAATGTAATTTGGTATGACAAATTCAGTGAACACACTTTTAGAGAGCGCACGCAACGCTGAAACAGTCATACTGGCAATTTTGGCCCATTTTTTCTATTTTCACGAGAAAAAAACAATCAATTTAAAATCCGATCAGGGAAATTTTAAAGTATAAATTCAGTATTCGGCGTAGGCTAGACGGGTTAGGTGGCGTTGGTCGCCGTCGCGGCGGTAGGGGAGGTGTGTATGTGTCTTTTGTGTATGTGAGTGAAGAGCGATTCACCTTCTCCTCCTCCTCCTCTCTCTCTCCATATATAACCATCTCTCACTGTAACCATATCTCGGATTTACAATAAAAATATTTATGAAAATATTGAGCTATATGAAATAGTAGAGCATGTCCAGTCTCACCAGCAACCATAGTCACGAAAAAGTGCGAAACGGTCCCATGTATGGCCATTTCCCGTTCGAATTAGCTCCTGAAAATTCGCACTTTTACCTGTACGGCATAGCGGACGTTACGAGACGTCGAACGCGCGCTTCCGCAGCTCGAACGGATAAGTTTCAAGCAAATTGTGGTGATTTAAGTGCGAATTGTAACGATTGCCGCGTTATCTGTCGATTTCGCGTTTCAGATGAGCGGTTGTGAGTTTATATGAGTTCAGCTTGTCTTGAGCTAATTATCAGGTGTCAAAGTAAATTGTAAACGTACGAATAAAGATACACTGATTCGCTCTGGTCGTACAGAGACGCAATGGATAGAGTACGCGTCCCTCTCGCTCCCCCTTCCCTCTCCCTCTCCCCATGCATAGATAGTCTAGACCGTAACTTGCTTTAGCCTGTATCAAATTGCAAACTTTTTTCTTCCACAAAAATGTAATTTGGTATGACAAATTCAGTGAACACACTTTTAGAGAGCGCACGCAACGCTGAAACAGTCATACTGGCAATTTTGGCCCATTTTTTCTATTTTCACGAGAAAAAAACAATCAATTTAAAATCCGATCAGGGAAATTTTAAAGTATAAATTCAGTATTCGGCGTAGGCTAGACGGGTTAGGTGGCGTTGGTCGCCGTCGCGGCGGTAGGGGAGGTGTGTATGTGTCTTTTGTGTATGTGAGTGAAGAGCGATTCACCTTCTCCTCCTCCTCCTCTCTCTCTCCATATATAACCATCTCTCACTGTAACCATATCTCGGATTTACAATAAAAATATTTATGAAAATATTGAGCTATATGAAATAGTAGAGCATGTCCAGTCTCACCAGCAACCATAGTCACGAAAAAGTGCGAAACGGTCCCATGTATGGCCATTTCCCGCTCGAATTAGCTCCTGAAAATTCGCACTTTTACCTGTACGGCATAGTGGACGTTACGAGACGTCGAACGCGCGCTTCCGCAGCTCGAACGGATAAGTTTCAAGCAAATTGTGGTGATTTAAGTGCGAATTGTAACGATTGCCGCGTTATCTGTCGATTTCGCGTTACAGATGAGCGGTTGCGAGTTTATATGAGTTCAGCTTGTCTTGAGCTAATTATCAGGTGTCAAAGTAAATTGTAAACGTACGAATAAAGATACACTGATTCGCTCTGGTCGTACAGAGACGCAATGGATAGAGTACGCGTCCCTCTCGCTCCCCCTTCCATCTCCCTCTCCCCATGCATAGATAGTCTAGACCGTAACTTGCTTGAGCCTGTATCAAATTGCAAAATTTTTCTTCCACAAAAATGTAATTTGGTATGACGAATTCAGTGAACACACTTTTAGAGAGCGCACGCAATGCTGAAACAGTCACACTGGCAATTTTGGCCTATTTTTTTCTATTTTCACGACAAAAAATCAATTTAAAATGCGATCAGAGAAATTTTAAAGTATAAATTCAGTATTCGGCGTAGGCTAGACGGGGGTTGGGTGGCGTTGGTCGCCGGCGCTGCGGTAGGGGAGGTGTGTATGTGCCATGCGTGTCTTTTTTGTATGGAGTGAGTGAAGAACGATTCACCTTCTCCTCCTCCTCCTCTCTCTCTCTCTATATATCCATCTCTCACTGTAACCATATCTCGGATTTACAATAAAAATATTTATGAAAATATTGAGCTATATGAAATAGTAGAGCATGTCCAGTCTCACCAGCAACCATAGTCACGAAAAAGTGCGAAACGGTCCCATGTATGGCCATTTCCCGTTCGAATTAGCTCCTGAAAATTCGCACTTTTACCTGTACGGCATAGCGGACGTTACGAGACGTCGAACGCGCGCTTCCGCAGCTCGAACGGATAAGTTTCAAGCAAATTGTGGTGATTTAAGTGCGAATTGTAACGATTGCCGCGTTATCTGTCGATTTCGCGTTACAGATGAGCGGTTGTGAGTTTATATGAGTTCAGCTTGTCTTGAGCTAATTATCAGGTGTCAAAGTAAATTGTAAACGTACGAATAAAGATACACTGATTCGCTCTGGTCGTACAGAGACGCAATGGATAGAGTACGCGTCCCTCTCGCTCCCCCTTCCCTCTCCCTCTCCCCATGCATAGATAGTCTAGACCGTAACTTGCTTTAGCCTGTATCAAATTGCAAACTTTTTTCTTCCACAAAAATGTAATTTGGTATGACAAATTCAGTGAACACACTTTTAGAGAGCGCACGCAACGCTGAAACAGTCATACTGGCAATTTTGGCCCATTTTTTCTATTTTCACGAGAAAAAAACAATCAATTTAAAATCCGATCAGGGAAATTTTAAAGTATAAATTCAGTATTCGGCGTAGGCTAGACGGGTTAGGTGGCGTTGGTCGCCGTCGCGGCGGTAGGGGAGGTGTGTATGTGTCTTTTGTGTATGTGAGTGAAGAGCGATTCACCTTCTCCTCCTCCTCCTCTCTCTCTCCATATATAACCATCTCTCACTGTAACCATATCTCGGATTTACAATAAAAATATTTATGAAAATATTGAGCTATATGAAATAGTAGAGCATGTCCAGTCTCAACAGGAACCATAGACACGAAAAAGTGCAAAACGGCCCCATGTATGGCCATTTCCCGTTCGAATTAGCTCCTGAAAATTCGCACTTTTACCTGTACGGCATAGCGGACGTTACGAGACGTCGAACGCGCGCTTCCGCAGCTCGAACGGATAAGTTTCAAGCAAATTGTGGTGATTTAAGTGCGAATTGTAACGATTGCCGCGTTATCTGTCGATTTCGCGTTACAGATGAGCGGTTGCGAGTTTATATGAGTTCAGCTTGTCTTGAGCTAATTATCAGGTGTCAAAGTAAATTGTAAACGTACGAATAAAGATACACTGATTCGCTCTGGTCGTACAGAGACGCAATGGATAGAGTACGCGTCCCTCTCGCTCCCCCTTCCATCTCCCTCTCCCCATGCATAGATAGTCTAGACCGTAACTTGCTTGAGCCTGTATCAAATTGCAAAATTTTTCTTCCACAAAAATGTAATTTGGTATGACGAATTCAGTGAACACACTTTTAGAGAGCGCACGCAATGCTGAAACAGTCACACTGGCAATTTTGGCCTATTTTTTTCTATTTTCACGACAAAAAAATCAATTTAAAATGCGATCAGAGAAATTTTAAAGTATAAATTCAGTATTCGGCGTAGGCTAGACGGGGGTTAGGTGGCGTTGGTCGCCCGCGCTGCGGTAGGGGAGGTGTGTATGTGCCATGCGTGTCTTTTTTGTATGGAGTGAGTGAAGAACGATTCACCTTCTCCTCCTCCTCTCTCTCTCCATATATAACCATCTCTCACTGTAACCATATCTCGGATTTACAATAAAAATATTTATGAAAATATTGAGCTATATGAAATAGTAGAGCATGTCCAGTCTCAACAGGAACCATAGACACGAAAAAGTGCAAAACGGCCCCATGTATGGCCATTTCCCGTTCGAATTAGCTCCTGAAAATTCGCACTTTTACCTGTACGGCATAGCGGACGTTACGAGACGTCGAACGCGCGCTTCCGCAGCTCGAACGGATAAGTTTCAAGCAAATTGTGGTGATTTAAGTGCGAATTGTAACGATTGCCGCGTTATCTGTCGATTTCGCGTTACAGATGAGCGGTTGCGAGTTTATATGAGTTCAGCTTGTCTTGAGCTAATTATCAGGTGTCAAAGTAAATTGTAAACGTACGAATAAAGATACACTGATTCGCTCTGGTCGTACAGAGACGCAATGGATAGAGTACGCGTCCCTCTCGCTCCCCCTTCCATCTCCCTCTCCCCATGCATAGATAGTCTAGACCGTAACTTGCTTGAGCCTGTATCAAATTGCAAAATTTTTCTTCCACAAAAATGTAATTTGGTATGACGAATTCAGTGAACACACTTTTAGAGAGCGCACGCAATGCTGAAACAGTCACACTGGCAATTTTGGCCTATTTTTTTCTATTTTCACGACAAAAAAATCAATTTAAAATGCGATCAGAGAAATTTTAAAGTATAAATTCAGTATTCGGCGTAGGCTAGACGGGGGTTAGGTGGCGTTGGTCGCCGGCGCTGCGGTAGGGGAGGTGTGTATGTGCCATGCGTGTCTTTTTTGTATGGAGTGAGTGAAGAACGATTCACCTTCTCCTCCTCCTCTCTCTCTCCATATATAACCATCTCTCACTGTAACCATATCTCGGATTTACAATAAAAATATTTATGAAAATATTGAGCTATATGAAATAGTAGAGCATGTCCAGTCTCAACAGGAACCATAGACACGAAAAAGTGCAAAACGGCCCCATGTATGGCCATTTCCCGCTCGAATTAGCTCCTGAAAATTCGCACTTTTACCTGTACAGAATAGCGGACGTTACGAGACGTCGAACGCGCGCTTCCGCAGCTCGAACGGATAAGTTTCAAGCAAATTGTGGTGATTTAAGTGCGAATTGTAACGATTGCCGCGTTATCTGTCGATTTCGCGTTACAGATGAGCGGTTGTGAGTTTATATGAGTTCAGCTTGTCTTGAGCTAATTATCAGGTGTCAAAGTAAATTGTAAACGTACGAATAAAGATACACTGATTCGCTCTGGTCGTACAGAGACGCAATGGATGGAGTACGCGTCCCTCTCGCTCCCCCTTCCATCTCCCTCTCCCCATGCATAGATAGTCTAGACCGTAACTTGCTTGAGCCTGTATCAAATTGCAAACTTTTTTCTTCCACAAAAATGTAATTTGGTATGACAAATTCAGTGAACACACTTTTAGAGAGCGCACGCAACGCTGAAACAGTCATACTGGCAATTTTGGCCCATTTTTTCTATTTTCACGAGAAAAAAACAATCAATTTAAAATCCGATCAGGGAAATTTTAAAGTATAAATTCAGTATTCGGCGTAGGCTAGACGGGTTAGGTGGCGTTGGTCGCCGTCGCGGCGGTAGGGGAGGTGTGTATGTGTCTTTTGTGTATGTGAGTGAAGAGCGATTCACCTTCTCCTCCTCCTCCTCTCTCTCTATATATATCCATCTCTCACTGTAACCATATCTCGGATTTACAATAAAAATATTTATGAAAATATTGAGCTATATGAAATAGTAGAGCATGTCCAGTCTCACCAGCAACCATAGTCACGAAAAAGTGCGAAACGGTCCCATGTATGGCCATTTCCCGTTCGAATTAGCTCCTGAAAATTCGCACTTTTACCTGTACGGCATAGCGGACGTTACGAGACGTCGAACGCGCGCTTCCGCAGCTCGAACGGATAAGTTTCAAGCAAATTGTGGTGATTTAAGTGCGAATTGTAACGATTGCCGCGTTATCTGTCGATTTCGCGTTTCAGATGAGCGGTTGTGAGTTTATATGAGTTCAGCTTGTCTTGAGCTAATTATCAGGTGTCAAAGTAAATTGTAAACGTACGAATAAAGATACACTGATTCGCTCTGGTCGTACAGAGACGCAATGGATAGAGTACGCGTCCCTCTCGCTCCCCCTTCCCTCTCCCTCTCCCCATGCATAGATAGTCTAGACCGTAACTTGCTTTAGCCTGTATCAAATTGCAAACTTTTTTCTTCCACAAAAATGTAATTTGGTATGACAAATTCAGTGAACACACTTTTAGAGAGCGCACGCAACGCTGAAACAGTCATACTGGCAATTTTGGCCCATTTTTTCTATTTTCACGAGAAAAAAACAATCAATTTAAAATCCGATCAGGGAAATTTTAAAGTATAAATTCAGTATTCGGCGTAGGCTAGACGGGTTAGGTGGCGTTGGTCGCCGTCGCGGCGGTAGGGGAGGTGTGTATGTGTCTTTTGTGTATGTGAGTGAAGAGCGATTCACCTTCTCCTCCTCCTCCTCTCTCTCTCCATATATAACCATCTCTCACTGTAACCATATCTCGGATTTACAATAAAAATATTTATGAAAATATTGAGCTATATGAAATAGTAGAGCATGTCCAGTCTCACCAGCAACCATAGTCACGAAAAAGTGCGAAACGGTCCCATGTATGGCCATTTCCCGCTCGAATTAGCTCCTGAAAATTCGCACTTTTACCTGTACGGCATAGTGGACGTTACGAGACGTCGAACGCGCGCTTCCGCAGCTCGAACGGATAAGTTTCAAGCAAATTGTGGTGATTTAAGTGCGAATTGTAACGATTGCCGCGTTATCTGTCGATTTCGCGTTACAGATGAGCGGTTGCGAGTTTATATGAGTTCAGCTTGTCTTGAGCTAATTATCAGGTGTCAAAGTAAATTGTAAACGTACGAATAAAGATACACTGATTCGCTCTGGTCGTACAGAGACGCAATGGATAGAGTACGCGTCCCTCTCGCTCCCCCTTCCATCTCCCTCTCCCCATGCATAGATAGTCTAGACCGTAACTTGCTTGAGCCTGTATCAAATTGCAAAATTTTTCTTCCACAAAAATGTAATTTGGTATGACGAATTCAGTGAACACACTTTTAGAGAGCGCACGCAATGCTGAAACAGTCACACTGGCAATTTTGGCCTATTTTTTTCTATTTTCACGACAAAAAAATCAATTTAAAATGCGATCAGAGAAATTTTAAAGTATAAATTCAGTATTCGGCGTAGGCTAGACGGGGGTTAGGTGGCGTTGGTCGCCGGCGCTGCGGTAGGGGAGGTGTGTATGTGCCATGCGTGTCTTTTTTGTATGGAGTGAGTGAAGAACGATTCACCTTCTCCTCCTCCTCTCTCTCTCCATATATAACCATCTCTCACTGTAACCATATCTCGGATTTACAATAAAAATATTTATGAAAATATTGAGCTATATGAAATAGTAGAGCATGTCCAGTCTCAACAGGAACCATAGACACGAAAAAGTGCAAAACGGCCCCATGTATGGCCATTTCCCGCTCGAATTAGCTCCTGAAAATTCGCACTTTTACCTGTACAGAATAGCGGACGTTACGAGACGTCGAACGCGCGCTTCCGCAGCTCGAACGGATAAGTTTCAAGCAAATTGTGGTGATTTAAGTGCGAATTGTAACGATTGCCGCGTTATCTGTCGATTTCGCGTTACAGATGAGCGGTTGTGAGTTTATATGAGTTCAGCTTGTCTTGAGCTAATTATCAGGTGTCAAAGTAAATTGTAAACGTACGAATAAAGATACACTGATTCGCTCTGGTCGTACAGAGACGCAATGGATGGAGTACGCGTCCCTCTCGCTCCCCCTTCCATCTCCCTCTCCCCATGCATAGATAGTCTAGACCGTAACTTGCTTGAGCCTGTATCAAATTGCAAACTTTTTTCTTCCACAAAAATGTAATTTGGTATGACAAATTCAGTGAACACACTTTTAGAGAGCGCACGCAACGCTGAAACAGTCATACTGGCAATTTTGGCCCATTTTTTCTATTTTCACGAGAAAAAAACAATCAATTTAAAATCCGATCAGGGAAATTTTAAAGTATAAATTCAGTATTCGGCGTAGGCTAGACGGGTTAGGTGGCGTTGGTCGCCGTCGCGGCGGTAGGGGAGGTGTGTATGTGTCTTTTGTGTATGTGAGTGAAGAGCGATTCACCTTCTCCTCCTCCTCCTCTCTCTCTATATATATCCATCTCTCACTGTAACCATATCTCGGATTTACAATAAAAATATTTATGAAAATATTGAGCTATATGAAATAGTAGAGCATGTCCAGTCTCACCAGCAACCATAGTCACGAAAAAGTGCGAAACGGTCCCATGTATGGCCATTTCCCGTTCGAATTAGCTCCTGAAAATTCGCACTTTTACCTGTACGGCATAGCGGACGTTACGAGACGTCGAACGCGCGCTTCCGCAGCTCGAACGGATAAGTTTCAAGCAAATTGTGGTGATTTAAGTGCGAATTGTAACGATTGCCGCGTTATCTGTCGATTTCGCGTTTCAGATGAGCGGTTGTGAGTTTATATGAGTTCAGCTTGTCTTGAGCTAATTATCAGGTGTCAAAGTAAATTGTAAACGTACGAATAAAGATACACTGATTCGCTCTGGTCGTACAGAGACGCAATGGATAGAGTACGCGTCCCTCTCGCTCCCCCTTCCCTCTCCCTCTCCCCATGCATAGATAGTCTAGACCGTAACTTGCTTTAGCCTGTATCAAATTGCAAACTTTTTTCTTCCACAAAAATGTAATTTGGTATGACAAATTCAGTGAACACACTTTTAGAGAGCGCACGCAACGCTGAAACAGTCATACTGGCAATTTTGGCCCATTTTTTCTATTTTCACGAGAAAAAAACAATCAATTTAAAATCCGATCAGGGAAATTTTAAAGTATAAATTCAGTATTCGGCGTAGGCTAGACGGGTTAGGTGGCGTTGGTCGCCGTCGCGGCGGTAGGGGAGGTGTGTATGTGTCTTTTGTGTATGTGAGTGAAGAGCGATTCACCTTCTCCTCCTCCTCCTCTCTCTCTCCATATATAACCATCTCTCACTGTAACCATATCTCGGATTTACAATAAAAATATTTATGAAAATATTGAGCTATATGAAATAGTAGAGCATGTCCAGTCTCACCAGCAACCATAGTCACGAAAAAGTGCGAAACGGTCCCATGTATGGCCATTTCCCGCTCGAATTAGCTCCTGAAAATTCGCACTTTTACCTGTACGGCATAGTGGACGTTACGAGACGTCGAACGCGCGCTTCCGCAGCTCGAACGGATAAGTTTCAAGCAAATTGTGGTGATTTAAGTGCGAATTGTAACGATTGCCGCGTTATCTGTCGATTTCGCGTTACAGATGAGCGGTTGCGAGTTTATATGAGTTCAGCTTGTCTTGAGCTAATTATCAGGTGTCAAAGTAAATTGTAAACGTACGAATAAAGATACACTGATTCGCTCTGGTCGTACAGAGACGCAATGGATAGAGTACGCGTCCCTCTCGCTCCCCCTTCCATCTCCCTCTCCCCATGCATAGATAGTCTAGACCGTAACTTGCTTGAGCCTGTATCAAATTGCAAAATTTTTCTTCCACAAAAATGTAATTTGGTATGACGAATTCAGTGAACACACTTTTAGAGAGCGCACGCAATGCTGAAACAGTCACACTGGCAATTTTGGCCTATTTTTTTCTATTTTCACGACAAAAAAATCAATTTAAAATGCGATCAGAGAAATTTTAAAGTATATATTCAGTATTCGGCGTAGGCTAGACGGGGGTTAGGTGGCGTTGGTCGCCGGCGCTGCGGTAGGGGAGGTGTGTATGTGCCATGCGTGTCTTTTTTGTATGGAGTGAGTGAAGAACGATTCACCTTCTCCTCCTCCTCCTCTCTCTCTATATATATCCATCTCTCACTGTAACCATATCTCGGATTTACAATAAAAATATTTATGAAAATATTGAGCTATATGAAATAGTAGAGCATGTCCAGTCTCACCAGCAACCATAGTCACGAAAAAGTGCGAAACGGTCCCATGTATGGCCATTTCCCGTTCGAATTAGCTCCTGAAAATTCGCACTTTTACCTGTACGGCATAGCGGACGTTACGAGACGTCGAACGCGCGCTTCCGCAGCTCGAACGGATAAGTTTCAAGCAAATTGTGGTGATTTAAGTGCGAATTGTAACGATTGCCGCGTTATCTGTCGATTTCGCGTTACAGATGAGCGGTTGTGAGTTTATATGAGTTCAGCTTGTCTTGAGCTAATTATCAGGTGTCAAAGTAAATTGTAAACGTACGAATAAAGATACACTGATTCGCTCTGGTCGTACAGAGACGCAATGGATAGAGTACGCGTCCCTCTCGCTCCCCCTTCCATCTCCCTCTCCCCATGCATAGATAGTCTAGACCGTAACTTGCTTGAGCCTGTATCAAATTGCAAAATTTTTCTTCCACAAAAATGTAATTTGGTATGACGAATTCAGTGAACACACTTTTAGAGAGCGCACGCAATGCTGAAACAGTCACACTGGCAATTTTGGCCTATTTTTTTCTATTTTCACGACAAAAAAATCAATTTAAAATGCGATCAGAGAAATTTTAAAGTATATATTCAGTATTCGGCGTAGGCTAGACGGGGGTTAGGTGGCGTTGGTCGCCGGCGCTGCGGTAGGGGAGGTGTGTATGTGCCATGCGTGTCTTTTTTGTATGGAGTGAGTGAAGAACGATTCACCTTCTCCTCCTCCTCCTCTCTCTCTATATATATCCATCTCTCACTGTAACCATATCTCGGATTTACAATAAAAATATTTATGAAAATATTGAGCTATATGAAATAGTAGAGCATGTCCAGTCTCACCAGCAACCATAGTCACGAAAAAGTGCGAAACGGTCCCATGTATGGCCATTTCCCGTTCGAATTAGCTCCTGAAAATTCGCACTTTTACCTGTACGGCATAGCGGACGTTACGAGACGTCGAACGCGCGCTTCCGCAGCTCGAACGGATAAGTTTCAAGCAAATTGTGGTGATTTAAGTGCGAATTGTAACGATTGCCGCGTTATCTGTCGATTTCGCGTTACAGATGAGCGGTTGTGAGTTTATATGAGTTCAGCTTGTCTTGAGCTAATTATCAGGTGTCAAAGTAAATTGTAAACGTACGAATAAAGATACACTGATTCGCTCTGGTCGTACAGAGACGCAATGGATAGAGTACGCGTCCCTCTCGCTCCCCCTTCCCTCTCCCTCTCCCCATGCATAGATAGTCTAGACCGTAACTTGCTTTAGCCTGTATCAAATTGCAAACTTTTTTCTTCCACAAAAATGTAATTTGGTATGACAAATTCAGTGAACACACTTTTAGAGAGCGCACGCAACGCTGAAACAGTCATACTGGCAATTTTGGCCCATTTTTTCTATTTTCACGAGAAAAAAACAATCAATTTAAAATCCGATCAGGGAAATTTTAAAGTATAAATTCAGTATTCGGCGTAGGCTAGACGGGTTAGGTGGCGTTGGTCGCCGTCGCGGCGGTAGGGGAGGTGTGTATGTGTCTTTTGTGTATGTGAGTGAAGAGCGATTCACCTTCTCCTCCTCCTCCTCTCTCTCTCCATATATAACCATCTCTCACTGTAACCATATCTCGGATTTACAATAAAAATATTTATGAAAATATTGAGCTATATGAAATAGTAGAGCATGTCCAGTCTCACCAGCAACCATAGTCACGAAAAAGTGCGAAACGGTCCCATGTATGGCCATTTCCCGCTCGAATTAGCTCCTGAAAATTCGCACTTTTACCTGTACGGCATAGCGGACGTTACGAGACGTCGAACGCGCGCTTCCGCAGCTCGAACGGATAAGTTTCAAGCAAATTGTGGTGATTTAAGTGCGAATTGTAACGATTGCCGCGTTATCTGTCGATTTCGCGTTACAGATGAGCGGTTGTGAGCTTATATGAGTTCAGCTTGTCTTGAGCTAATTATCAGGTGTCAAAGTAAATTGTAAACGTACGAATAAAGATACACTGATTCGCTCTGGTCGTACAGAGACGCAATGGATAGAGTACGCGTCCCTCTCGCTCCCCCTTCCCTCTCCCTCTCCCCATGCATAGATAGTCTAGACCGTAACTTGCTTTAGCCTGTATCAAATTGCAAACTTTTTTCTTCCACAAAAATGTAATTTGGTATGACAAATTCAGTGAACACACTTTTAGAGAGCGCACGCAACGCTGAAACAGTCATACTGGCAATTTTGGCCCATTTTTTCTATTTTCACGAGAAAAAAACAATCAATTTAAAATCCGATCAGGGAAATTTTAAAGTATAAATTCAGTATTCGGCGTAGGCTAGACGGGTTAGGTGGCGTTGGTCGCCGTCGCGGCGGTAGGGGAGGTGTGTATGTGTCTTTTGTGTATGTGAGTGAAGAGCGATTCACCTTCTCCTCCTCCTCCTCTCTCTCTCCATATATAACCATCTCTCACTGTAACCATATCTCGGATTTACAATAAAAATATTTATGAAAATATTGAGCTATATGAAATAGTAGAGCATGTCCAGTCTCACCAGCAACCATAGTCACGAAAAAGTGCGAAACGGTCCCATGTATGGCCATTTCCCGCTCGAATTAGCTCCTGAAAATTCGCACTTTTACCTGTACGGCATAGTGGACGTTACGAGACGTCGAACGCGCGCTTCCGCAGCTCGAACGGATAAGTTTCAAGCAAATTGTGGTGATTTAAGTGCGAATTGTAACGATTGCCGCGTTATCTGTCGATTTCGCGTTACAGATGAGCGGTTGCGAGTTTATATGAGTTCAGCTTGTCTTGAGCTAATTATCAGGTGTCAAAGTAAATTGTAAACGTACGAATAAAGATACACTGATTCGCTCTGGTCGTACAGAGACGCAATGGATAGAGTACGCGTCCCTCTCGCTCCCCCTTCCATCTCCCTCTCCCCATGCATAGATAGTCTAGACCGTAACTTGCTTGAGCCTGTATCAAATTGCAAAATTTTTCTTCCACAAAAATGTAATTTGGTATGACGAATTCAGTGAACACACTTTTAGAGAGCGCACGCAATGCTGAAACAGTCACACTGGCAATTTTGGCCTATTTTTTTCTATTTTCACGACAAAAAAATCAATTTAAAATGCGATCAGAGAAATTTTAAAGTATAAATTCAGTATTCGGCGTAGGCTAGACGGGGGTTAGGTGGCGTTGGTCGCCGGCGCTGCGGTAGGGGAGGTGTGTATGTGCCATGCGTGTCTTTTTTGTATGGAGTGAGTGAAGAACGATTCACCTTCTCCTCCTCCTCTTCTCTCTCTCTCTATATATTCATCTCTCACTGTAACCATATCTCGGATTTACAATAAAAATATTTATAAAAATATTGAGCTATATGAAATAGTAGAGCATGTCCAGTCTCAACAGGAACCATAGACACGAAAAAGTGAAAAACGGCCCCATGTATGGCCATTTCCCGCTCGAATTAGCTCTTGAAAATTCGCACTTTTACCTGTACAGCATAGCGGACGTTACGAGACGTCGAACGCGCGCTTCCGCAGCTCGAACGGATAAGTTTCAAGCAAATTGTGGTGATTTAAGTGCGAATTGTAACGATTGCCGCGTTATCTGTCGATTTCGCGTTACAGATGAGCGGTTGTGAGTTTATATGAGTTCAGCTTGTCTTGAGCTAATTATCAGGTGTCAAAGTAAATTGTAAACGTACGAATAAAGATACACTGATTCGCTCTGGTCGTACAGAGACGCAATGGATAGAGTACGCGTCCCTCTCGCTCCCCCTTCCCTCTCCCTCTCCCCATGCATAGATAGTCTAGACCGTAACTTGCTTTAGCCTGTATCAAATTGCAAACTTTTTTCTTCCACAAAAATGTAATTTGGTATGACAAATTCAGTGAACACACTTTTAGAGAGCGCACGCAACGCTGAAACAGTCATACTGGCAATTTTGGCCCATTTTTTCTATTTTCACGAGAAAAAAACAATCAATTTAAAATCCGATCAGGGAAATTTTAAAGTATAAATTCAGTATTCGGCGTAGGCTAGACGGGTTAGGTGGCGTTGGTCGCCGTCGCGGCGGTAGGGGAGGTGTGTATGTGTCTTTTGTGTATGTGAGTGAAGAGCGATTCACCTTCTCCTCCTCCTCCTCTCTCTCTCTCCATATATAACCATCTCTCACTGTAACCATATCTCGGATTTACAATAAAAATATTTATGAAAATATTGAGCTATATGAAATAGTAGAGCATGTCCAGTCTCACCAGCAACCATAGTCACGAAAAAGTGCGAAACGGTCCCATGTATGGCCATTTCCCGCTCGAATTAGCTCCTGAAAATTCGCACTTTTACCTGTACGGCATAGTGGACGTTACGAGACGTCGAACGCGCGCTTCCGCAGCTCGAACGGATAAGTTTCAAGCAAATTGTGGTGATTTAAGTGCGAATTGTAACGATTGCCGCGTTATCTGTCGATTTCGCGTTACAGATGAGCGGTTGCGAGTTTATATGAGTTCAGCTTGTCTTGAGCTAATTATCAGGTGTCAAAGTAAATTGTAAACGTACGAATAAAGATACACTGATTCGCTCTGGTCGTACAGAGACGCAATGGATAGAGTACGCGTCCCTCTCGCTCCCCCTTCCATCTCCCTCTCCCCATGCATAGATAGTCTAGACCGTAACTTGCTTTAGCCTGTATCAAATTGCAAAATTTTTCTTCCACAAAAATGTAATTTGGTATGACAAATTCAGTGAACACACTTTTAGAGAGCACACGCAACGCTGAAACAGTCATACTGGCAATTTTGGCCCATTTTTTCTATTTTCACGAGAAAAAAACAATCAATTTAAAATCCGATCAGGGAAATTTTAAAGTATAAATTCAGTATTCGGCGTAGGCTAGACGGGTTAGGTGGCGTTGGTCGCCGTCGCGGCGGTAGGGGAGGTGTGTATGTGCCATGCGTGTCTTTTTTGTATGGAGTGAGTGAAGAGCGATTCACCTTCTCCTCCTCCTCCTCTCTCTCTCCATATATATCCATCTCTCACTGTAACCATATCTCGGATTTACAATAAAAATATTTATGAAAATATTGAGCTATATGAAATAGTAGAACATGTCCAGTCTCAACAGGAACCATAGACACGAAAAAGTGCAAAACGGCCCCATGTATGGCCATTTCCCGCTCGAATTAGCTCCTGAAAATTCGCACTTTTACCTGTACGGCATAGTGGACGTTACGAGACGTCGAACGCGCGCTTCCGCAGCTCGAACGGATAAGTTTCAAGCAAATTGTGGTGATTTAAGTGCGAATTGTATCGATTGCCGCGTTATCTGTCGATTTCGCGTTACAGATGAGCGGTTGCGAGTTTATATGAGTTCAGCTTGTCTTGAGCTAATTATCAGGTGTCAAAGTAAATTGTAAACGTACGAATAAAGATACACTGATTCGCTCTGGTCGTACAGAGACGCAATGGATAGAGTACGCGTCCCTCTCGCTCCCCCTTCCATCTCCCTCTCCCCATGCATAGATAGTCTAGACCGTAACTTGCTTGAGCCTGTATCAAATTGCAAAATTTTTCTTCCACAAAAATGTAATTTGGTATGACGAATTCAGTGAACACACTTTTAGAGAGCGCACGCAATGCTGAAACAGTCACACTGGCAATTTTGGCCTATTTTTTTCTATTTTCACGACAAAAAAATCAATTTAAAATGCGATCAGAGAAATTTTAAAGTATAAATTCAGTATTCGGCGTAGGCTAGACGGGGGTTAGGTGGCGTTGGTCGCCGGCGCTGCGGTAGGGGAGGTGTGTATGTGCCATGCGTGTCTTTTTTGTATGGAGTGAGTGAAGAACGATTCACCTTCTCCTCCTCCTCTTCTCTCTCTCTCTATATATTCATCTCTCACTGTAACCATATCTCGGATTTACAATAAAAATATTTATGAAAATATTGAGCTATATGAAATAGTAGAGCATGTCCAGTCTCAACAGGAACCATAGACACGAAAAAGTGCAAAACGACCCCATGTATGGCCATTTCCCGCTCGAATTAGCTCCTGAAAATTCGCACTTTTACCTGTACAGCATAGCGGACGTTACGAGACGTCGAACGCGCGCTTCCGCAGCTCGAACGGATAAGTTTCAAGCAAATTGTGGTGATTTAAGTGCGAATTGTAACGATTGCCGCGTTATCTGTCGATTTCGCGTTACAGATGAGCGGTTGTGAGTTTATATGAGTTCAGCTTGTCTTGAGCTAATTATCAGGTGTCAAAGTAAATTGTAAACGTACGAATAAAGATGCACTGATTCGCTCTGGTCGTACAGAGACGCAATTGATAGAGTACGCGTCCCTCTCGCTCCCCCTTCCCTCTCCCTCTCCCCATGCATAGATAGTCTAGACCGTATCTTGCTTGAGCCTGTATCAAATTGCAAACTTTTTTCTTCCACAAAAATGTAATTTGGTATGACGAATTCAGTGAACACACTTTTAGAGAGCGCACGCAATGCTGAACTAGTCACACTGGCAATTTTGACCTATTTTTTTCTATTTTCACGACAAAAAAAATCAATTTAAAATGCGATCAGAGAAGTTTTAAAGTATAAATTCAGTATTCGGCGTAGGCTAGACGGGGGTTAGGTGGCGTTGGTCGCCGGCGCTGCGGTAGGGGAGGTGTGTATGTGCCATGCGTGTCTTTTTTGTATGGAGTGAGTGAAGAACGATTCACCTTCTCCTCCTCCTCTTCTCTCTCTCTCTATATATTCATCTCTCACTGTAACCATATCTCGGATTTACAATAAAAATATTTATGAAAATATTGAGCTATATGAAATAGTAGAGCATGTCCAGTCTCAACAGGAACCATAGACACGAAAAAGTGCAAAACGGCCCCATGTATGGCCATTTCCCGCTCGAATTAGCTCTTGAAAATTCGCACTTTTACCTGTACAGCATAGCGGACGTTACGAGACGTCGAACGCGCGCTTCCGCAGCTCGAACGGATAAGTTTCAAGCAAATTGTGGTGATTTAAGTGCGAATTGTATCGATTGCCGCGTTATCTGTCGATTTCGCGTTACAGATGAGCGGTTGTGAGTTTATATGAGTTCAGCTTGTCTTGAGCTAATTATCAGGTGTCAAAGTAAATTGTAAACGTACGAATAAAGATACACTGATTCGCTCTGGTTGTACAGAGACGCAATGGATAGAGTACGCGTCCCTCTCGCTCCCCCTTCCATCTCCCTCTCCCCATGCATAGATAGTCTAGACCGTAACTTGCTTGAGCATGTAACAAATTGCAAACTTTTTTCTTCCACAAAAATGTAATTTGGTATGACGAATTCAGTGAAAACACTTTTAGAGAGCGCACGCAACGCTGAAACAGTCATACTGGCAATTTTGGCCTATTTTTTTCTATTTTCACGACAAAAAAATCAATTTAAAATGCGATCAGAGAAGTTTTAAAGTATAAATTCAGTATTCGGCGTAGGCTAGACGGGGTTAGGTGGCGTTGGTCGCCGGCGCTGCGGTAGGGGAGGTGTGTATGTGCCATGCGTGTCTTTTTTGTATGGAGTGAGTGAAGAACGATTCACCTTCTCCTCCTCCTCTTCTCTCTCTCTCTATATATTCATCTCTCACTGTAACCATATCTCGGATTTACAATAAAAATATTTATGAAAATATTGAGCTATGTGAAATAGTAGAGCATGTCCAGTCTCAACAGGAACCATAGACACGAAAAAGTGCAAAACGGCCCCATGTATGGCCATTTCCCGCTCGAATTAGCTCCTGAAAATTCGCACTTTTACCTGTACTGCATAGTGGACGTTACGAGACGTCGAACGCGCGCTTCCGCAGCTCGAACGGATAAGTTTCAAGCAAATTGTGGTGATTTAAGTGCGAATTGTAACGATTGCCGCGTTATCTGTCGATTTCGCGTTACAGATGAGCGGTTTGAGTTTATATGAGTTCAGCTTGTCTTGAGCTAATTATCAGGTGTCAAAGTAAATTGTAAACGTACGAATAAAGATACACTGATTCGCTCTGGTCGTACAGAGACGCAATGGATAGAGTACGCGTCCCTCTCGCTCCCCCTTCCATCTCCCTCTCCCCATGCATAGATAGTCTAGACCGTAACTTGCTTGAGCCTGTAACAAATTGCAAACTTTTTTCTTCCACAAAAATGTAATTTGGTATGACGAATTCAGTGAAAACACTTTTAGAGAGCGCACGCAACGCTGAAACAGTCATACTGGCAATTTTGGCCTATTTTTTTCTATTTTCACGACAAAAAAATCAATTTAAAATGCGATCAGAGAAGTTTTAAAGTATAAATTCAGTATTCGGCGTAGGCTAGACGGGGGTTAGGTGGCGTTGGTCGCCGGCGCTGCGGTAGGGGAGGTGTGTATGTGCCATGCGTGTATTTTTTGTATGGAGTGAGTGAAGAGCGATTCACCTTCTCCTCCTCCTCCTCTCTCTCCATATATATCCATCTCTCACTGTAACCATATCTCGGATTTACAATAAAAATATTTATGAAAATATTGAGCTATATGAAATAGTAGAGCATGTCCAGTCTCAACAGGAACCATAGACACGAAAAAGTGCAAAACGGCCCCATGTATGGCCATTTCCCGCTCGAATTAGTTCCTGAAAATTCGCACTTTTACCTGTACAGCATAGCGGACGTTACGAGACGTCGAACGCGCGCTTCCGCAGCTCGAACGGATAAGTTTCAAGCAAATTATGGTGATTTAAGTGCGAATTGTAACGATTGCCGCGTTATCTGTCGATTTCGCGTTACAGATGAGCGGTTGTGAGTTTATATGAGTTCAGCTTGTCTTGAGCTAATTATCAGGTGTCAAAGTAAATTGTAAACGTACGAATAAAGATACACTGATTCGCTCTGGTCGTACAGAGACGCAATGGATAGAGTACGCGTCCCTCTCGCTCCCCCTTCCCTCTCCCTCTCCCCATGCATAGATAGTCTAGACCGTAACTTGCTTGAGCCTGTATCAAATTGCAAACTTTTTTCTTCCACAAAAATGTAATTTGGTATGACGAATTCAGTGAAAACACTTTTAGAGAGCGCACGCAACGCTGAAACAGTCATACTGGCAATTTTGGCCCATTTTTTCTATTTTCACGAGAAAAAAACAATCAATTTAAAATCCGATCAGGGAAATTTTAAAGTATAAATTCAGTATTCGGCGTAGGCTAGACGGGTTAGGTGGCGTTGGTCGCCGTTGCGGCGGTAGGGGAGGTGTGTATGTGTCTTTTGTGTATGTGAGTAAAGAGCGATTCCCCTCCTCCTCCTCCTCCTCCTCCTCTTCTCTCTCTCTCTCTATATATTCATCTCTCACTGTAACCATATCTCGGATTTACAATAAAAATATTTATGAAAATATTGAGCTATATGAAATAGTAGAGCATGTCCAGTCTCAACAGGAACCATAGACACGAAAAAGTGCAAAACGACCCCATGTATGGCCATTTCCCGCTCGAATTAGCTCCTGAAAATTCGCACTTTTACCTGTACAGCATAGCGGACGTTACGAGACGTCGAACGCGCGCTTCCGCAGCTCGAACGGATAAGTTTCAAGCAAATTGTGGTGATTTAAGTGCGAATTGTAACGATTGCCGCGTTATCTGTCGATTTCGCGTTACAGATGAGCGGTTGTGAGTTTATATGAGTTCAGCTTGTCTTGAGCTAATTATCAGGTGTCAAAGTAAATTGTAAACGTACGAATAAAGATGCACTGATTCGCTCTGGTCGTACAGAGACGCAATTGATAGAGTACGCGTCCCTCTCGCTCCCCCTTCCCTCTCCCTCTCCCCATGCATAGATAGTCTAGACCGTATCTTGCTTGAGCCTGTATCAAATTGCAAACTTTTTTCTTCCACAAAAATGTAATTTGGTATGACGAATTCAGTGAACACACTTTTAGAGAGCGCACGCAATGCTGAACTAGTCACACTGGCAATTTTGACCTATTTTTTTCTATTTTCACGACAAAAAAAATCAATTTAAAATGCGATCAGAGAAGTTTTAAAGTATAAATTCAGTATTCGGCGTAGGCTAGACGGGGGTTAGGTGGCGTTGGTCGCCGGCGCTGCGGTAGGGGAGGTGTGTATGTGCCATGCGTGTCTTTTTTGTATGGAGTGAGTGAAGAACGATTCACCTTCTCCTCCTCCTCTTCTCTCTCTCTCTATATATTCATCTCTCACTGTAACCATATCTCGGATTTACAATAAAAATATTTATGAAAATATTGAGCTATATGAAATAGTAGAGCATGTCCAGTCTCAACAGGAACCATAGACACGAAAAAGTGCAAAACGGCCAAATGTATGGCCATTTCCCGCTCGAATTAGCTCTTGAAAATTCGCACTTTTACCTGTACAGCATAGCGGACGTTACGAGACGTCGAACGCGCGCTTCCGCAGCTCGAACGGATAAGTTTCAAGCAAATTGTGGTGATTTAAGTGCGAATTGTATCGATTGCCGCGTTATCTGTCGATTTCGCGTTACAGATGAGCGGTTGTGAGTTTATATGAGTTCAGCTTGTCTTGAGCTAATTATCAGGTGTCAAAGTAAATTGTAAACGTACGAATAAAGATACACTGATTCGCTCTGGTTGTACAGAGACGCAATGGATAGAGTACGCGTCCCTCTCGCTCCCCCTTCCATCTCCCTCTCCCCATGCATAGATAGTCTAGACCGTAACTTGCTTGAGCATGTAACAAATTGCAAACTTTTTTCTTCCACAAAAATGTAATTTGGTATGACGAATTCAGTGAAAACACTTTTAGAGAGCGCACGCAACGCTGAAACAGTCATACTGGCAATTTTGGCCTATTTTTTTCTATTTTCACGACAAAAAAATCAATTTAAAATGCGATCAGAGAAGTTTTAAAGTATAAATTCAGTATTCGGCGTAGGCTAGACGGGGTTAGGTGGCGTTGGTCGCCGGCGCTGCGGTAGGGGAGGTGTGTATGTGCCATGCGTGTCTTTTTTGTATGGAGTGAGTGAAGAACGATTCACCTTCTCCTCCTCCTCTTCTCTCTCTCTCTATATATTCATCTCTCACTGTAACCATATCTCGGATTTACAATAAAAATATTTATGAAAATATTGAGCTATGTGAAATAGTAGAGCATGTCCAGTCTCAACAGGAACCATAGACACGAAAAAGTGCAAAACGGCCCCATGTATGGCCATTTCCCGCTCGAATTAGCTCCTGAAAATTCGCACTTTTACCTGTACTGCATAGTGGACGTTACGAGACGTCGAACGCGCGCTTCCGCAGCTCGAACGGATAAGTTTCAAGCAAATTGTGGTGATTTAAGTGCGAATTGTAACGATTGCCGCGTTATCTGTCGATTTCGCGTTACAGATGAGCGGTTTGAGTTTATATGAGTTCAGCTTGTCTTGAGCTAATTATCAGGTGTCAAAGTAAATTGTAAACGTACGAATAAAGATACACTGATTCGCTCTGGTCGTACAGAGACGCAATGGATAGAGTACGCGTCCCTCTCGCTCCCCCTTCCATCTCCCTCTCCCCATGCATAGATAGTCTAGACCGTAACTTGCTTGAGCCTGTAACAAATTGCAAACTTTTTTCTTCCACAAAAATGTAATTTGGTATGACGAATTCAGTGAAAACACTTTTAGAGAGCGCACGCAACGCTGAAACAGTCATACTGGCAATTTTGGCCTATTTTTTTCTATTTTCACGACAAAAAAATCAATTTAAAATGCGATCAGAGAAGTTTTAAAGTATAAATTCAGTATTCGGCGTAGGCTAGACGGGGGTTAGGTGGCGTTGGTCGCCGGCGCTGCGGTAGGGGAGGTGTGTATGTGCCATGCGTGTATTTTTTGTATGGAGTGAGTGAAGAGCGATTCACCTTCTCCTCCTCCTCCTCTCTCTCCATATATATCCATCTCTCACTGTAACCATATCTCGGATTTACAATAAAAATATTTATGAAAATATTGAGCTATATGAAATAGTAGAGCATGTCCAGTCTCAACAGGAACCATAGACACGAAAAAGTGCAAAACGGCCCCATGTATGGCCATTTCCCGCTCGAATTAGTTCCTGAAAATTCGCACTTTTACCTGTACAGCATAGCGGACGTTACGAGACGTCGAACGCGCGCTTCCGCAGCTCGAACGGATAAGTTTCAAGCAAATTATGGTGATTTAAGTGCGAATTGTAACGATTGCCGCGTTATCTGTCGATTTCGCGTTACAGATGAGCGGTTGTGAGTTTATATGAGTTCAGCTTGTCTTGAGCTAATTATCAGGTGTCAAAGTAAATTGTAAACGTACGAATAAAGATACACTGATTCGCTCTGGTCGTACAGAGACGCAATGGATAGAGTACGCGTCCCTCTCGCTCCCCCTTCCCTCTCCCTCTCCCCATGCATAGATAGTCTAGACCGTAACTTGCTTGAGCCTGTATCAAATTGCAAACTTTTTTCTTCCACAAAAATGTAATTTGGTATGACGAATTCAGTGAAAACACTTTTAGAGAGCGCACGCAACGCTGAAACAGTCATACTGGCAATTTTGGCCCATTTTTTCTATTTTCACGAGAAAAAAACAATCAATTTAAAATCCGATCAGGGAAATTTTAAAGTATAAATTCAGTATTCGGCGTAGGCTAGACGGGTTAGGTGGCGTTGGTCGCCGTTGCGGCGGTAGGGGAGGTGTGTATGTGTCTTTTGTGTATGTGAGTAAAGAGCGATTCCCCTCCTCCTCCTCCTCCTCCTCCTCTTCTCTCTCTCTCTCTATATATTCATCTCTCACTGTAACCATATCTCGGATTTACAATAAAAATATTTATGAAAATATTGAGCTATATGAAATAGTAGAGCATGTCCAGTCTCAACAGGAACCATAGACACGATAAAGTGCAAAACGGCCCCATGTATGGCCATTTCCCGCTCGAATTAGCTCCTGAAAATTCGCACTTTTACCTGTACAGCATAGTGGACGTTACGAGACGTCGAACGCGCGCTTCCGCAGCTCGAACGGATAAGTTTCAAGCAAATTGTGGTGATTTAAGTGCAAATTGTAACGATTGCCGCGTTATCTGACGATTTCGCGTTACAGATGAGCGGTTGTGAGTTTATATGAGTTCAGCTTGTCTTGAGCTAATTATCAGGTGTCAAAGTAAATTGTAAACGTACGAATAAAGATACACTGATTCGCTCTGGTCGTACAGAGACGCAATGGATAGAGTACGCGTCCCTCTCGCTCCCCCTTCCCTCTCCCTCTCCCCATGCATAGATAGTCTAGACCGTAACTTGCTTGAGCCTGTATCAAATTGCAAACTTTTTTCTTCCACAAAAATGTAATTTGGTATGACGAATTCAGTGAAAACACTTTTAGAGAGCGCACGCAACGCTGAAACAGTCATACTGGCAATTTTGGCCCATTTTTTCTATTTTCACGAGAAAAAAACAATCAATTTAAAATCCGATCAGGGAAATTTTAAAGTATAAATTCAGTATTCGGCGTAGGCTAGACGGGTTAGGTGGCGTTGGTCGCCGTTGCGGCGGTAGGGGAGGTGTGTATGTGTCTTTTGTGTATGTGAGTAAAGAGCGATTCCCCTCCTCCTCCTCCTCCTCCTCCTCTTCTCTCTCTCTCTATATATTCATCTCTCACTGTAACCATATCTCGGATTTACAATAAAAATATTTATGAAAATATTGAGCTATATGAAATAGTAGAGCATGTCCAGTCTCAACAGGAACCATAGACACGATAAAGTGCAAAACGGCCCCATGTATGGCCATTTCCCGCTCGAATTAGCTCCTGAAAATTCGCACTTTTACCTGTACAGCATAGTGGACGTTACGAGACGTCGAACGCGCGCTTCCGCAGCTCGAACGGATAAGTTTCAAGCAAATTGTGGTGATTTAAGTGCAAATTGTAACGATTGCCGCGTTATCTGACGATTTCGCGTTACAGATGAGCGGTTGTGAGTTTATATGAGTTCAGCTTGTCTTGAGCTAATTATCAGGTGTCAAAGTAAATTGTAAACGTACGAATAAAGATACACTGATTCGCTCTGGTCGTACAGAGACGCAATGGATAGAGTACGCGTCCCTCTCGCTCCCCCTTCCCTCTCCCTCTCCCCATGCATAGATAGTCTAGACCGTAACTTGCTTGAGCCTGTATCAAATTGCAAACTTTTTTCTTCCACAAAAATGTAATTTGGTATGACGAATTCAGTGAAAACACTTTTAGAGAGCGCACGCAACGCTGAAACAGTCATACTGGCAATTTTGGCCCATTTTTTCTATTTTCACGAGAAAAAAACAATCAATTTAAAATCCGATCAGGGAAATTTTAAAGTATAAATTCAGTATTCGGCGTAGGCTAGACGGGTTAGGTGGCGTTGGTCGCCGTTGCGGCGGTAGGGGAGGTGTGTATGTGTCTTTTGTGTATGTGAGTAAAGAGCGATTCCCCTCCTCCTCCTCCTCCTCCTCCTCTTCTCTCTCTCTCTATATATTCATCTCTCACTGTAACCATATCTCGGATTTACAATAAAAATATTTATGAAAATATTGAGCTATATGAAATAGTAGAGCATGTCCAGTCTCAACAGGAACCATAGACACGATAAAGTGCAAAACGGCCCCATGTATGGCCATTTCCCGCTCGAATTAGCTCCTGAAAATTCGCACTTTTACCTGTACAGCATAGTGGACGTTACGAGACGTCGAACGCGCGCTTCCGCAGCTCGAACGGATAAGTTTCAAGCAAATTGTGGTGATTTAAGTGCAAATTGTAACGATTGCCGCGTTATCTGACGATTTCGCGTTACAGATGAGCGGTTGTGAGTTTATATGAGTTCAGCTTGTCTTGAGCTAATTATCAGGTGTCAAAGTAAATTGTAAACGTACGAATAAAGATACACTGATTCGCTCTGGTCGTACAGAGACGCAATGGATAGAGTACGCGTCCCTCTCGCTCCCCCTTCCCTCTCCCTCTCCCCATGCATAGATAGTCTAGACCGTAACTTGCTTGAGCCTGTATCAAATTGCAAACTTTTTTCTTCCACAAAAATGTAATTTGGTATGACGAATTCAGTGAAAACACTTTTAGAGAGCGCACGCAACGCTGAAACAGTCATACTGGCAATTTTGGCCCATTTTTTCTATTTTCACGAGAAAAAAACAATCAATTTAAAATCCGATCAGGGAAATTTTAAAGTATAAATTCAGTATTCGGCGTAGGCTAGACGGGGGTTAGGCGGCGTTGGTCGCCGGCGCTGCGGTAGGGGAGGTGTGTATGTGCCATGCGTGACTTTTTGTATGGAGTGAGTGAAGAGCGATTCACCTTCTCCTCCTCCTCCTCTCTCTCTCCATATATAACCATCTCTCACTGTAACCATATCTCGGATTTACAATAAAAATATTTATGAAAATATTGAGCTATATGAAATAGTAGAGCATGTCCAGTCTCAACAGGAACCATAGACACGAAAAAGTGCAAAACGGCCCCATGTATGGCCATTTCCCGCTCGAATTAGCTCCTGAAAATTCGCACTTTTACCGGTACAGCATAGTGGACGTTACGAGACGTCGAACGCGCGCTTCCGCAGCTCGAACGGATAAGTTTCAAGCAAATTGTGGTGATTTAAGTGCAAATTGTAACGATTGCCGCGTTATCTGACGATTTCGCGTTACAGATGAGCGGTTGTGAGTTTATATGAGTTCAGCTTGTCTTGAGCTAATTATCAGGTGTCAAAGTAAATTGTAAACGTACGAATAAAGATACACTGATTCGCTCTGGTCGTACAGAGACGCAATTGATAGAGTACGCGTCCCTCTCGCTCCCCCTTCCCTCTCCCTCTCCCCATGCATAGATAGTCTAGACCGTAACTTGCTTGAGCCTGTATCAAATTGCAAACTTTTTTCTTCCACAAAAATGTAATTTGGTATGACGAATTCAGTGAAAACACTTTTAGAGAGCGCACGCAACGCTGAAACAGTCATACTGGCAATTTTGGCCCATTTTTTCTATTTTCACGAGAAAAAAACAATCAATTTAAAATCCGATCAGGGAAATTTTAAAGTATAAATTCAGTATTCGGCGTAGGCTAGACGGGGGTTAGGCGGCGTTGGTCGCCGGCGCTGCGGTAGGGGAGGTGTGTATGTGCCATGCGTGACTTTTTGTATGGAGTGAGTGAAGAGCGATTCACCTTCTCCTCCTCCTCCTCTCTCTCTCCATATATAACCATCTCTCACTGTAACCATATCTCGGATTTACAATAAAAATATTTATGAAAATATTGAGCTATATGAAATAGTAGAGCATGTCCAGTCTCAACAGGAACCATAGACACGAAAAAGTGCAAAACGGCCCCATGTATGGCCATTTCCCGCTCGAATTAGCTCCTGAAAATTCGCACTTTTACCGGTACAGCATAGTGGACGTTACGAGACGTCGAACGCGCGCTTCCGCAGCTCGAACGGATAAGTTTCAAGCAAATTGTGGTGATTTAAGTGCAAATTGTAACGATTGCCGCGTTATCTGTCGATTTCGCGTTACAGATGAGCGGTTGTGAGTTTATATGAGTTCAGCTTGTCTTGAGCTAATTATCAGGTGTCAAAGTAAATTGTAAACGTACGAATAAAGATACACTGATTCGCTCTGGTCGTACAGAGACGCAATTGATAGAGTACGCGTCCCTCTCGCTCCCCCTTCCCTCTCCCTCTCCCCATGCATAGATAGTCTAGACCGTAACTTGCTTGAGCCTGTATCAAATTGCAAAATTTTTCTTCCACAAAAATGTAATTTGGTATGACGAATTCAGTGAACACACTTTTAGAGAGCGCACGCAATGCTGAAACAGTCACACTGGCAATTTTGGCATATTTTTTTCTATTTTCACGACAAAAAAATCAATTTAAAATGCGATCAGAGCAATTTTAAAGTATAAATTCAGTATTCGGCGTAGGCTAGACGGGGGTTAGGTGGCGTTGGTCGCCGGCGCTGCGGTAGGGGAGGTGTGTATGTGCCATGCGTGTATTTTTTGTATGGAGTGAGTGAAGAGCGATTCACCTTCTCCTCCTCCTCTCTCTCTCCATATATATCCATCTCTCACTGTAACCATATCTCGGATTTACAATAAAAATATTTATGAAAATATTGAGCTATATGAAATAGTAGAGCATGTCCAGTCTCAACAGGAACCATAGACACGAAAAAGTGCAAAACGGCCCCATGTATGGCCATTTCCCGCTCGAATTAGCTCCTGAAAATTCGCACTTTTACCTGTACAGCATAGTGGACGTTACGAGACGTCGAACGCGCGCTTCCGCAGCTCGAACGGATAAGTTTCAAGCAAATTGTGGTGATTTAAGTGCAAATTGTAACGATTGCCGCGTTATCTGTCGATTTCGCGTTACAGATGAGCGGTTGTGAGTTTATATGAGTTCAGCTTGTCTTGAGCTAATTATCAGGTGTCAAAGTAAATTGTAAACGTACGAATAAAGATACACTGATTCGCTCTGGTCGTACAGAGACGCAATTGATAGAGTACGCGTCCCTCTCGCTCCCCCTTCCCTCTCCCTCTCCCCATGCATAGATAGTCTAGACCGTAACTTGCTTGAGCCTGTATCAAATTGCAAACTTTTTTCTTCCACAAAAATGTAATTTGGTATGACGAATTCAGTGAAAACACTTTTAGAGAGCGCACGCAACGCTGAAACAGTCATACTGGCAATTTTGGCCCATTTTTTCTATTTTCACGAGAAAAAAACAATCAATTTAAAATCCGATCAGGGAAATTTTAAAGTATAAATTCAGTATTCGGCGTAGGCTAGACGGGGGTTAGGCGGCGTTGGTCGCCGGCGCTGCGGTAGGGGAGGTGTGTATGTGCCATGCGTGACTTTTTGTATGGAGTGAGTGAAGAGCGATTCACCTTCTCCTCCTCCTCCTCTCTCTCTCCATATATAACCATCTCTCACTGTAACCATATCTCGGATTTACAATAAAAATATTTATGAAAATATTGAGCTATATGAAATAGTAGAGCATGTCCAGTCTCAACAGGAACCATAGACACGAAAAAGTGCAAAACGGCCCCATGTATGGCCATTTCCCGCTCGAATTAGTTCCTGAAAATTCGCACTTTTACCTGTACAGCATAGCGGACGTTACGAGACGTCGAACGCGCGCTTCCGCAGCTCGAACGGATAAGTTTCAAGCAAATTGTGGTGATTTAAGTGCGAATTGTAACGATTGCCGCGTTATCTGTCGATTTCGCGTTACAGATGAGCGGTTGTGAGTTTATATGAGTTCAGCTTGTCTTGAGCTAATTATCAGGTGTCAAAGTAAATTGTAAACGTACGAATAAAGATACACTGATTCGCTCTGGTCGTACAGAGACGCAATGGATAGAGTACGCGTCCCTCTCGCTCCCCCTTCCCTCTCCCTCTCCCCATGCATAGATAGTCTAGACCGTAACTTGCTTGAGCCTGTATCAAATTGCAAACTTTTTTCTTCCACAAAAATGTAATTTGGTATGACGAATTCAGTGAAAACACTTTTAGAGAGCGCACGCAACGCTGAAACAGTCATACTGGCAATTTTGGCCCATTTTTTCTATTTTCACGAGAAAAAAAACAATCAATTTAAAATCCGATCAGGGAAATTTTAAAGTATAAATTCAGTATTCGGCGTAGGCTAGACGGGTTAGGTGGCGTTGGTCGCCGTTGCGGCGGTAGGGGAGGTGTGTATGTGTCTTTTGTGTATGTGAGTAAAGAGCGATTCCCCTCCTCCTCCTCCTCCTCCTCCTCTTCTCTCTCTCTCTCTCTATATATTCATCTCTCACTGTAACCATATCTCGGATTTACAATAAAAATATTTATGAAAATATTGAGCTATATGAAATAGTAGAGCATGTCCAGTCTCAACAGGAACCATAGACACGATAAAGTGCAAAACGGCCCCATGTATGGCCATTTCCCGCTCGAATTAGCTCCTGAAAATTCGCACTTTTACCTGTACAGCATAGTGGACGTTACGAGACGTCGAACGCGCGCTTCCGCAGCTCGAACGGATAAGTTTCAAGCAAATTGTGGTGATTTAAGTGCAAATTGTAACGATTGCCGCGTTATCTGACGATTTCGCGTTACAGATGAGCGGTTGTGAGTTTATATGAGTTCAGCTTGTCTTGAGCTAATTATCAGGTGTCAAAGTAAATTGTAAACGTACGAATAAAGATACACTGATTCGCTCTGGTCGTACAGAGACGCAATGGATAGAGTACGCGTCCCTCTCGCTCCCCCTTCCCTCTCCCTCTCCCCATGCATAGATAGTCTAGACCGTAACTTGCTTGAGCCTGTATCAAATTGCAAACTTTTTTCTTCCACAAAAATGTAATTTGGTATGACGAATTCAGTGAAAACACTTTTAGAGAGCGCACGCAACGCTGAAACAGTCATACTGGCAATTTTGGCCCATTTTTTCTATTTTCACGAGAAAAAAACAATCAATTTAAAATCCGATCAGGGAAATTTTAAAGTATAAATTCAGTATTCGGCGTAGGCTAGACGGGGGTTAGGCGGCGTTGGTCGCCGGCGCTGCGGTAGGGGAGGTGTGTATGTGCCATGCGTGACTTTTTGTATGGAGTGAGTGAAGAGCGATTCACCTTCTCCTCCTCCTCCTCTCTCTCTCCATATATAACCATCTCTCACTGTAACCATATCTCGGATTTACAATAAAAATATTTATGAAAATATTGAGCTATATGAAATAGTAGAGCATGTCCAGTCTCAACAGGAACCATAGACACGAAAAAGTGCAAAACGGCCCCATGTATGGCCATTTCCCGCTCGAATTAGCTCCTGAAAATTCGCACTTTTACCGGTACTGCATAGTGGACGTTACGAGACGTCGAACGCGCGCTTCCGCAGCTCGAACGGATAAGTTTCAAGCAAATTGTGGTGATTTAAGTGCAAATTGTAACGATTGCCGCGTTATCTGTCGATTTCGCGTTACAGATGAGCGGTTGTGAGTTTATATGAGTTCAGCTTGTCTTGAGCTAAATATCAGGTGTCAAAGTAAATTGTAAACGTACGAATAAAGATACACTGATTCGCTCTGGTCGTACAGAGACGCAATTGATAGAGTACGCGTCCCTCTCGCTCCCCCTTCCCTCTCCCTCTCCCCATGCATAGATAGTCTAGACCGTAACTTGCTTGAGCCTGTATCAAATTGCAAAATTTTTCTTCCACAAAAATGTAATTTGGAATGACGAATTCAGTGAACACACTTTTAGAGAGCGCACGCAATGCTGAAACAGTCACACTGGCAATTTTGGCATATTTTTTTCTATTTTCACGACAAAAAAATCAATTTAAAATGCGATCAGAGAAGTTTTAAAGTATAAATTCAGTATTCGGCGTAGGCTAGACGGGGTTAGGTGGCGTTGGTCGCCGGCGCTGCGGTAGGGGAGGTGTGTATGTGCCATGCGTGTCTTTTTTGTATGGAGTGAGTGAAGAACGATTCACCTTCTCCTCCTCCTCTTCTCTCTCTCTCTATATATTCATCTCTCACTGTAACCATATCTCGGATTTACAATAAAAATATTTATGAAAATATTGAGCTATATGAAATAGTAGAGCATGTCCAGTCTCAACAGGAACCATAGACACGAAAAAGTGCAAAACGGCCCCATGTATGGCCATTTCCCGCTCGAATTAGCTCCTGAAAATTCGCACTTTTACCTGTACAGCATAGCGGACGTTACGAGACGTCGAACGCGCGCTTCCGCAGCTCGAACGGATAAGTTTCAAGCAAATTGTGGTGATTTAAGTGCGAATTGTAACGATTGCCGCGTTATCTGTCGATTTCGCGTTACAGATGAGCGGTTGTGAGTTTATATGAGTTCAGCTTGTCTTGAGCTAATTATCAGGTGTCAAAGTAAATTGTAAACGTACGAATAAAGATACACTGATTCGCTCTGGTCGTACAGAGACGCAATGGATAGAGTACGCGTCCCTCTCGCTCCCCCTTCCCTCTCCCTCTCCCCATGCATAGATAGTCTAGACCGTAACTTGCTTGAGCCTGTATCAAATTGCAAACTTTTTTCTTCCACAAAAATGTAATTTGGTATGACGAATTCAGTGAAAACACTTTTAGAGAGCGCACGCAACGCTGAAACAGTCATACTGGCAATTTTGGCCCATTTTTTCTATTTTCACGAGAAAAAAAACAATCAATTTAAAATCCGATCAGGGAAATTTTAAAGTATAAATTCAGTATTCGGCGTAGGCTAGACGGGTTAGGTGGCGTTGGTCGCCGTTGCGGCGGTAGGGGAGGTGTGTATGTGTCTTTTGTGTATGTGAGTAAAGAGCGATTCCCCTCCTCCTCCTCCTCCTCCTCCTCTTCTCTCTCTCTCTCTCTATATATTCATCTCTCACTGTAACCATATCTCGGATTTACAATAAAAATATTTATGAAAATATTGAGCTATATGAAATAGTAGAGCATGTCCAGTCTCAACAGGAACCATAGACACGATAAAGTGCAAAACGGCCCCATGTATGGCCATTTCCCGCTCGAATTAGCTCCTGAAAATTCGCACTTTTACCTGTACAGCATAGTGGACGTTACGAGACGTCGAACGCGCGCTTCCGCAGCTCGAACGGATAAGTTTCAAGCAAATTGTGGTGATTTAAGTGCAAATTGTAACGATTGCCGCGTTATCTGACGATTTCGCGTTACAGATGAGCGGTTGTGAGTTTATATGAGTTCAGCTTGTCTTGAGCTAATTATCAGGTGTCAAAGTAAATTGTAAACGTACGAATAAAGATACACTGATTCGCTCTGGTCGTACAGAGACGCAATGGATAGAGTACGCGTCCCTCTCGCTCCCCCTTCCCTCTCCCTCTCCCCATGCATAGATAGTCTAGACCGTAACTTGCTTGAGCCTGTATCAAATTGCAAACTTTTTTCTTCCACAAAAATGTAATTTGGTATGACGAATTCAGTGAAAACACTTTTAGAGAGCGCACGCAACGCTGAAACAGTCATACTGGCAATTTTGGCCCATTTTTTCTATTTTCACGAGAAAAAAACAATCAATTTAAAATCCGATCAGGGAAATTTTAAAGTATAAATTCAGTATTCGGCGTAGGCTAGACGGGGGTTAGGCGGCGTTGGTCGCCGGCGCTGCGGTAGGGGAGGTGTGTATGTGCCATGCGTGACTTTTTGTATGGAGTGAGTGAAGAGCGATTCACCTTCTCCTCCTCCTCCTCTCTCTCTCCATATATAACCATCTCTCACTGTAACCATATCTCGGATTTACAATAAAAATATTTATGAAAATATTGAGCTATATGAAATAGTAGAGCATGTCCAGTCTCAACAGGAACCATAGACACGAAAAAGTGCAAAACGGCCCCATGTATGGCCATTTCCCGCTCGAATTAGCTCCTGAAAATTCGCACTTTTACCGGTACTGCATAGTGGACGTTACGAGACGTCGAACGCGCGCTTCCGCAGCTCGAACGGATAAGTTTCAAGCAAATTGTGGTGATTTAAGTGCAAATTGTAACGATTGCCGCGTTATCTGACGATTTCGCGTTACAGATGAGCGGTTGTGAGTTTATATGAGTTCAGCTTGTCTTGAGCTAATTATCAGGTGTCAAAGTAAATTGTAAACGTACGAATAAAGATACACTGATTCGCTCTGGTCGTACAGAGACGCAATGGATAGAGTACGCGTCCCTCTCGCTCCCCCTTCCCTCTCCCTCTCCCCATGCATAGATAGTCTAGACCGTAACTTGCTTGAGCCTGTATCAAATTGCAAAATTTTTCTTCCACAAAAATGTAATTTGGAATGACGAATTCAGTGAACACACTTTTAGAGAGCGCACGCAATGCTGAAACAGTCACACTGGCAATTTTGGCATATTTTTTTCTATTTTCACGACAAAAAAATCAATTTAAAATGCGATCAGAGAAGTTTTAAAGTATAAATTCAGTATTCGGCGTAGGCTAGACGGGGTTAGGTGGCGTTGGTCGCCGGCGCTGCGGTAGGGGAGGTGTGTATGTGCCATGCGTGTCTTTTTTGTATGGAGTGAGTGAAGAACGATTCACCTTCTCCTCCTCCTCTTCTCTCTCTCTCTATATATTCATCTCTCACTGTAACCATATCTCGGATTTACAATAAAAATATTTATGAAAATATTGAGCTATATGAAATAGTAGAGCATGTCCAGTCTCAACAGGAACCATAGACACGAAAAAGTGCAAAACGGCCCCATGTATGGCCATTTCCCGCTCGAATTAGCTCCTGAAAATTCGCACTTTTACCTGTACAGCATAGCGGACGTTACGAGACGTCGAACGCGCGCTTCCGCAGCTCGAACGGATAAGTTTCAAGCAAATTGTGGTGATTTAAGTGCGAATTGTAACGATTGCCGCGTTATCTGTCGATTTCGCGTTACAGATGAGCGGTTGTGAGTTTATATGAGTTCAGCTTGTCTTGAGCTAATTATCAGGTGTCAAAGTAAATTGTAAACGTACGAATAAAGATACACTGATTCGCTCTGGTCGTACAGAGACGCAATGGATAGAGTACGCGTCCCTCTCGCTCCCCCTTCCCTCTCCCTCTCCCCATGCATAGATAGTCTAGACCGTAACTTGCTTGAGCCTGTATCAAATTGCAAACTTTTTTCTTCCACAAAAATGTAATTTGGTATGACGAATTCAGTGAAAACACTTTTAGAGAGCGCACGCAACGCTGAAACAGTCATACTGGCAATTTTGGCCCATTTTTTCTATTTTCACGAGAAAAAAAACAATCAATTTAAAATCCGATCAGGGAAATTTTAAAGTATAAATTCAGTATTCGGCGTAGGCTAGACGGGTTAGGTGGCGTTGGTCGCCGTTGCGGCGGTAGGGGAGGTGTGTATGTGTCTTTTGTGTATGTGAGTAAAGAGCGATTCCCCTCCTCCTCCTCCTCCTCCTCCTCTTCTCTCTCTCTCTCTCTATATATTCATCTCTCACTGTAACCATATCTCGGATTTACAATAAAAATATTTATGAAAATATTGAGCTATATGAAATAGTAGAGCATGTCCAGTCTCAACAGGAACCATAGACACGATAAAGTGCAAAACGGCCCCATGTATGGCCATTTCCCGCTCGAATTAGCTCCTGAAAATTCGCACTTTTACCTGTACAGCATAGTGGACGTTACGAGACGTCGAACGCGCGCTTCCGCAGCTCGAACGGATAAGTTTCAAGCAAATTGTGGTGATTTAAGTGCAAATTGTAACGATTGCCGCGTTATCTGACGATTTCGCGTTACAGATGAGCGGTTGTGAGTTTATATGAGTTCAGCTTGTCTTGAGCTAATTATCAGGTGTCAAAGTAAATTGTAAACGTACGAATAAAGATACACTGATTCGCTCTGGTCGTACAGAGACGCAATGGATAGAGTACGCGTCCCTCTCGCTCCCCCTTCCCTCTCCCTCTCCCCATGCATAGATAGTCTAGACCGTAACTTGCTTGAGCCTGTATCAAATTGCAAACTTTTTTCTTCCACAAAAATGTAATTTGGTATGACGAATTCAGTGAAAACACTTTTAGAGAGCGCACGCAACGCTGAAACAGTCATACTGGCAATTTTGGCCCATTTTTTCTATTTTCACGAGAAAAAAACAATCAATTTAAAATCCGATCAGGGAAATTTTAAAGTATAAATTCAGTATTCGGCGTAGGCTAGACGGGGGTTAGGCGGCGTTGGTCGCCGGCGCTGCGGTAGGGGAGGTGTGTATGTGCCATGCGTGACTTTTTGTATGGAGTGAGTGAAGAGCGATTCACCTTCTCCTCCTCCTCCTCTCTCTCTCCATATATAACCATCTCTCACTGTAACCATATCTCGGATTTACAATAAAAATATTTATGAAAATATTGAGCTATATGAAATAGTAGAGCATGTCCAGTCTCAACAGGAACCATAGACACGAAAAAGTGCAAAACGGCCCCATGTATGGCCATTTCCCGCTCGAATTAGCTCCTGAAAATTCGCACTTTTACCGGTACTGCATAGTGGACGTTACGAGACGTCGAACGCGCGCTTCCGCAGCTCGAACGGATAAGTTTCAAGCAAATTGTGGTGATTTAAGTGCAAATTGTAACGATTGCCGCGTTATCTGACGATTTCGCGTTACAGATGAGCGGTTGTGAGTTTATATGAGTTCAGCTTGTCTTGAGCTAATTATCAGGTGTCAAAGTAAATTGTAAACGTACGAATAAAGATACACTGATTCGCTCTGGTCGTACAGAGACGCAATGGATAGAGTACGCGTCCCTCTCGCTCCCCCTTCCCTCTCCCTCTCCCCATGCATAGATAGTCTAGACCGTAACTTGCTTGAGCCTGTATCAAATTGCAAACTTTTTTCTTCCACAAAAATGTAATTTGGTATGACGAATTCAGTGAAAACACTTTTAGAGAGCGCACGCAACGCTGAAACAGTCATACTGGCAATTTTGGCCCATTTTTTCTATTTTCACGAGAAAAAAACAATCAATTTAAAATCCGATCAGGGAAATTTTAAAGTATAAATTCAGTATTCGGCGTAGGCTAGACGGGGGTTAGGCGGCGTTGGTCGCCGGCGCTGCGGTAGGGGAGGTGTGTATGTGCCATGCGTGACTTTTTGTATGGAGTGAGTGAAGAGCGATTCACCTTCTCCTCCTCCTCCTCTCTCTCTCCATATATAACCATCTCTCACTGTAACCATATCTCGGATTTACAATAAAAATATTTATGAAAATATTGAGCTATATGAAATAGTAGAGCATGTCCAGTCTCAACAGGAACCATAGACACGAAAAAGTGCAAAACGGCCCCATGTATGGCCATTTCCCGCTCGAATTAGCTCCTGAAAATTCGCACTTTTACCGGTACAGCATAGTGGACGTTACGAGACGTCGAACGCGCGCTTCCGCAGCTCGAACGGATAAGTTTCAAGCAAATTGTGGTGATTTAAGTGCAAATTGTAACGATTGCCGCGTTATCTGTCGATTTCGCGTTACAGATGAGCGGTTGTGAGTTTATATGAGTTCAGCTTGTCTTGAGCTAATTATCAGGTGTCAAAGTAAATTGTAAACGTACGAATAAAGATACACTGATTCGCTCTGGTCGTACAGAGACGCAATTGATAGAGTACGCGTCCCTCTCGCTCCCCCTTCCCTCTCCCTCTCCCCATGCATAGATAGTCTAGACCGTAACTTGCTTGAGCCTGTATCAAATTGCAAACTTTTTTCTTCCACAAAAATGTAATTTGGTATGACGAATTCAGTGAAAACACTTTTAGAGAGCGCACGCAACGCTGAAACAGTCATACTGGCAATTTTGGCCCATTTTTTCTATTTTCACGAGAAAAAAACAATCAATTTAAAATCCGATCAGGGAAATTTTAAAGTATAAATTCAGTATTCGGCGTAGGCTAGACGGGGGTTAGGCGGCGTTGGTCGCCGGCGCTGCGGTAGGGGAGGTGTGTATGTGCCATGCGTGACTTTTTGTATGGAGTGAGTGAAGAGCGATTCACCTTCTCCTCCTCCTCCTCTCTCTCTCCATATATAACCATCTCTCACTGTAACCATATCTCGGATTTACAATAAAAATATTTATGAAAATATTGAGCTATATGAAATAGTAGAGCATGTCCAGTCTCAACAGGAACCATAGACACGAAAAAGTGCAAAACGGCCCCATGTATGGCCATTTCCCGCTCGAATTAGCTCCTGAAAATTCGCACTTTTACCGGTACAGCATAGTGGACGTTACGAGACGTCGAACGCGCGCTTCCGCAGCTCGAACGGATAAGTTTCAAGCAAATTGTGGTGATTTAAGTGCAAATTGTAACGATTGCCGCGTTATCTGTCGATTTCGCGTTACAGATGAGCGGTTGTGAGTTTATATGAGTTCAGCTTGTCTTGAGCTAATTATCAGGTGTCAAAGTAAATTGTAAACGTACGAATAAAGATACACTGATTCGCTCTGGTCGTACAGAGACGCAATTGATAGAGTACGCGTCCCTCTCGCTCCCCCTTCCCTCTCCATCTCCCCATGCATAGATAGTCTAGACCGTAACTTGCTTGAGCCTGTATCAAATTGCAAACTTTTTTCTTCCACAAAAATGTAATTTGGTATGACGAATTCAGTGAAAACACTTTTAGAGAGCGCACGCAACGCTGAAACAGTCATACTGGCAATTTTGGCCCATTTTTTCTATTTTCACGAGAAAAAAACAATCAATTTAAAATCCGATCAGGGAAATTTTAAAGTATAAATTCAGTATTCGGCGTAGGCTAGACGGGGGTTAGGCGGCGTTGGTCGCCGGCGCTGCGGTAGGGGAGGTGTGTATGTGCCATGCGTGACTTTTTGTATGGAGTGAGTGAAGAGCGATTCACCTTCTCCTCCTCCTCCTCTCTCTCTCCATATATAACCATCTCTCACTGTAACCATATCTCGGATTTACAATAAAAATATTTATGAAAATATTGAGCTATATGAAATAGTAGAGCATGTCCAGTCTCAACAGGAACCATAGACACGAAAAAGTGCAAAACGGCCCCATGTATGGCCATTTCCCGCTCGAATTAGCTCCTGAAAATTCGCACTTTTACCGGTACTGCATAGTGGACGTTACGAGACGTCGAACGCGCGCTTCCGCAGCTCGAACGGATAAGTTTCAAGCAAATTGTGGTGATTTAAGTGCAAATTGTAACGATTGCCGCGTTATCTGACGATTTCGCGTTACAGATGAGCGGTTGTGAGTTTATATGAGTTCAGCTTGTCTTGAGCTAATTATCAGGTGTCAAAGTAAATTGTAAACGTACGAATAAAGATACACTGATTCGCTCTGGTCGTACAGAGACGCAATGGATAGAGTACGCGTCCCTCTCGCTCCCCCTTCCCTCTCCCTCTCCCCATGCATAGATAGTCTAGACCGTAACTTGCTTGAGCCTGTATCAAATTGCAAACTTTTTTCTTCCACAAAAATGTAATTTGGTATGACGAATTCAGTGAAAACACTTTTAGAGAGCGCACGCAACGCTGAAACAGTCATACTGGCAATTTTGGCCCATTTTTTCTATTTTCACGAGAAAAAAACAATCAATTTAAAATCCGATCAGGGAAATTTTAAAGTATAAATTCAGTATTCGGCGTAGGCTAGACGGGGGTTAGGCGGCGTTGGTCGCCGGCGCTGCGGTAGGGGAGGTGTGTATGTGCCATGCGTGACTTTTTGTATGGAGTGAGTGAAGAGCGATTCACCTTCTCCTCCTCCTCCTCTCTCTCTCCATATATAACCATCTCTCACTGTAACCATATCTCGGATTTACAATAAAAATATTTATGAAAATATTGAGCTATATGAAATAGTAGAGCATGTCCAGTCTCAACAGGAACCATAGACACGAAAAAGTGCAAAACGGCCCCATGTATGGCCATTTCCCGCTCGAATTAGCTCCTGAAAATTCGCACTTTTACCGGTACTGCATAGTGGACGTTACGAGACGTCGAACGCGCGCTTCCGCAGCTCGAACGGATAAGTTTCAAGCAAATTGTGGTGATTTAAGTGCAAATTGTAACGATTGCCGCGTTATCTGACGATTTCGCGTTACAGATGAGCGGTTGTGAGTTTATATGAGTTCAGCTTGTCTTGAGCTAATTATCAGGTGTCAAAGTAAATTGTAAACGTACGAATAAAGATACACTGATTCGCTCTGGTCGTACAGAGACGCAATGGATAGAGTACGCGTCCCTCTCGCTCCCCCTTCCCTCTCCCTCTCCCCATGCATAGATAGTCTAGACCGTAACTTGCTTGAGCCTGTATCAAATTGCAAACTTTTTTCTTCCACAAAAATGTAATTTGGTATGACGAATTCAGTGAAAACACTTTTAGAGAGCGCACGCAACGCTGAAACAGTCATACTGGCAATTTTGGCCCATTTTTTTCTATTTTCACGAGAAAAAAACAATCAATTTAAAATCCGATCAGGGAAATTTTAAAGTATAAATTCAGTATTCGGCGTAGGCTAGACGGGGGTTAGGCGGCGTTGGTCGCCGGCGCTGCGGTAGGGGAGGTGTGTATGTGCCATGCGTGACTTTTTGTATGGAGTGAGTGAAGAGCGATTCACCTTCTCCTCCTCCTCCTCTCTCTCTCCATATATAACCATCTCTCACTGTAACCATATCTCGGATTTACAATAAAAATATTTATGAAAATATTGAGCTATATGAAATAGTAGAGCATGTCCAGTCTCAACAGGAACCATAGACACGAAAAAGTGCAAAACGGCCCCATGTATGGCCATTTCCCGCTCGAATTAGCTCCTGAAAATTCGCACTTTTACCGGTACAGCATAGTGGACGTTACGAGACGTCGAACGCGCGCTTCCGCAGCTCGAACGGATAAGTTTCAAGCAAATTGTGGTGATTTAAGTGCAAATTGTAACGATTGCCGCGTTATCTGTCGATTTCGCGTTACAGATGAGCGGTTGTGAGTTTATATGAGTTCAGCTTGTCTTGAGCTAATTATCAGGTGTCAAAGTAAATTGTAAACGTACGAATAAAGATACACTGATTCGCTCTGGTCGTACAGAGACGCAATTGATAGAGTACGCGTCCCTCTCGCTCCCCCTTCCCTCTCCCTCTCCCCATGCATAGATAGTCTAGACCGTAACTTGCTTGAGCCTGTATCAAATTGCAAACTTTTTTCTTCCACAAAAATGTAATTTGGTATGACGAATTCAGTGAAAACACTTTTAGAGAGCGCACGCAACGCTGAAACAGTCATACTGGCAATTTTGGCCCATTTTTTCTATTTTCACGAGAAAAAAACAATCAATTTAAAATCCGATCAGGGAAATTTTAAAGTATAAATTCAGTATTCGGCGTAGGCTAGACGGGGGTTAGGCGGCGTTGGTCGCCGGCGCTGCGGTAGGGGAGGTGTGTATGTGCCATGCGTGACTTTTTGTATGGAGTGAGTGAAGAGCGATTCACCTTCTCCTCCTCCTCCTCTCTCTCTCCATATATAACCATCTCTCACTGTAACCATATCTCGGATTTACAATAAAAATATTTATGAAAATATTGAGCTATATGAAATAGTAGAGCATGTCCAGTCTCAACAGGAACCATAGACACGAAAAAGTGCAAAACGGCCCCATGTATGGCCATTTCCCGCTCGAATTAGCTCCTGAAAATTCGCACTTTTACCGGTACAGCATAGTGGACGTTACGAGACGTCGAACGCGCGCTTCCGCAGCTCGAACGGATAAGTTTCAAGCAAATTGTGGTGATTTAAGTGCAAATTGTAACGATTGCCGCGTTATCTGTCGATTTCGCGTTACAGATGAGCGGTTGTGAGTTTATATGAGTTCAGCTTGTCTTGAGCTAATTATCAGGTGTCAAAGTAAATTGTAAACGTACGAATAAAGATACACTGATTCGCTCTGGTCGTACAGAGACGCAATGGATAGAGTACGCGTCCCTCTCGCTCCCCCTTCCCTCTCCCTCTCCCCATGCATAGATAGTCTAGACCGTAACTTGCTTGAGCCTGTATCAAATTGCAAACTTTTTTCTTCCACAAAAATGTAATTTGGTATGACGAATTCAGTGAAAACACTTTTAGAGAGCGCACGCAACGCTGAAACAGTCATACTGGCAATTTTGGCCCATTTTTTTCTATTTTCACGAGAAAAAAACAATCAATTTAAAATCCGATCAGGGAAATTTTAAAGTATAAATTCAGTATTCGGCGTAGGCTAGACGGGGGTTAGGCGGCGTTGGTCGCCGGCGCTGCGGTAGGGGAGGTGTGTATGTGCCATGCGTGACTTTTTGTATGGAGTGAGTGAAGAGCGATTCACCTTCTCCTCCTCCTCCTCTCTCTCTCCATATATAACCATCTCTCACTGTAACCATATCTCGGATTTACAATAAAAATATTTATGAAAATATTGAGCTATATGAAATAGTAGAGCATGTCCAGTCTCAACAGGAACCATAGACACGAAAAAGTGCAAAACGGCCCCATGTATGGCCATTTCCCGCTCGAATTAGCTCCTGAAAATTCGCACTTTTACCGGTACAGCATAGTGGACGTTACGAGACGTCGAACGCGCGCTTCCGCAGCTCGAACGGATAAGTTTCAAGCAAATTGTGGTGATTTAAGTGCAAATTGTAACGATTGCCGCGTTATCTGTCGATTTCGCGTTACAGATGAGCGGTTGTGAGTTTATATGAGTTCAGCTTGTCTTGAGCTAATTATCAGGTGTCAAAGTAAATTGTAAACGTACGAATAAAGATACACTGATTCGCTCTGGTCGTACAGAGACGCAATTGATAGAGTACGCGTCCCTCTCGCTCCCCCTTCCCTCTCCCTCTCCCCATGCATAGATAGTCTAGACCGTAACTTGCTTGAGCCTGTATCAAATTGCAAACTTTTTTCTTCCACAAAAATGTAATTTGGTATGACGAATTCAGTGAAAACACTTTTAGAGAGCGCACGCAACGCTGAAACAGTCATACTGGCAATTTTGGCCCATTTTTTCTATTTTCACGAGAAAAAAACAATCAATTTAAAATCCGATCAGGGAAATTTTAAAGTATAAATTCAGTATTCGGCGTAGGCTAGACGGGGGTTAGGCGGCGTTGGTCGCCGGCGCTGCGGTAGGGGAGGTGTGTATGTGCCATGCGTGACTTTTTGTATGGAGTGAGTGAAGAGCGATTCACCTTCTCCTCCTCCTCCTCTCTCTCTCCATATATAACCATCTCTCACTGTAACCATATCTCGGATTTACAATAAAAATATTTATGAAAATATTGAGCTATATGAAATAGTAGAGCATGTCCAGTCTCAACAGGAACCATAGACACGAAAAAGTGCAAAACGGCCCCATGTATGGCCATTTCCCGCTCGAATTAGCTCCTGAAAATTCGCACTTTTACCGGTACAGCATAGTGGACGTTACGAGACGTCGAACGCGCGCTTCCGCAGCTCGAACGGATAAGTTTCAAGCAAATTGTGGTGATTTAAGTGCAAATTGTAACGATTGCCGCGTTATCTGTCGATTTCGCGTTACAGATGAGCGGTTGTGAGTTTATATGAGTTCAGCTTGTCTTGAGCTAATTATCAGGTGTCAAAGTAAATTGTAAACGTACGAATAAAGATACACTGATTCGCTCTGGTCGTACAGAGACGCAATTGATAGAGTACGCGTCCCTCTCGCTCCCCCTTCCCTCTCCATCTCCCCATGCATAGATAGTCTAGACCGTAACTTGCTTGAGCCTGTATCAAATTGCAAACTTTTTTCTTCCACAAAAATGTAATTTGGTATGACGAATTCAGTGAAAACACTTTTAGAGAGCGCACGCAACGCTGAAACAGTCATACTGGCAATTTTGGCCCATTTTTTCTATTTTCACGAGAAAAAAACAATCAATTTAAAATCCGATCAGGGAAATTTTAAAGTATAAATTCAGTATTCGGCGTAGGCTAGACGGGGGTTAGGCGGCGTTGGTCGCCGGCGCTGCGGTAGGGGAGGTGTGTATGTGCCATGCGTGACTTTTTGTATGGAGTGAGTGAAGAGCGATTCACCTTCTCCTCCTCCTCCTCTCTCTCTCCATATATAACCATCTCTCACTGTAACCATATCTCGGATTTACAATAAAAATATTTATGAAAATATTGAGCTATATGAAATAGTAGAGCATGTCCAGTCTCAACAGGAACCATAGACACGAAAAAGTGCAAAACGGCCCCATGTATGGCCATTTCCCGCTCGAATTAGCTCCTGAAAATTCGCACTTTTACCGGTACTGCATAGTGGACGTTACGAGACGTCGAACGCGCGCTTCCGCAGCTCGAACGGATAAGTTTCAAGCAAATTGTGGTGATTTAAGTGCAAATTGTAACGATTGCCGCGTTATCTGACGATTTCGCGTTACAGATGAGCGGTTGTGAGTTTATATGAGTTCAGCTTGTCTTGAGCTAATTATCAGGTGTCAAAGTAAATTGTAAACGTACGAATAAAGATACACTGATTCGCTCTGGTCGTACAGAGACGCAATGGATAGAGTACGCGTCCCTCTCGCTCCCCCTTCCCTCTCCCTCTCCCCATGCATAGATAGTCTAGACCGTAACTTGCTTGAGCCTGTATCAAATTGCAAACTTTTTTCTTCCACAAAAATGTAATTTGGTATGACGAATTCAGTGAAAACACTTTTAGAGAGCGCACGCAACGCTGAAACAGTCATACTGGCAATTTTGGCCCATTTTTTCTATTTTCACGAGAAAAAAACAATCAATTTAAAATGCGATCAGAGAAATTTTAAAGTATAAATTCAGTATTCGGCGTAGGCTAGACGGGGGTTAGGCGGCGTTGGTCGCCGGCGCTGCGGTAGGGGAGGTGTGTATGTGCCATGCGTGACTTTTTGTATGGAGTGAGTGAAGAGCGATTCACCTTCTCCTCCTCCTCCTCTCTCTCTCCATATATAACCATCTCTCACTGTAACCATATCTCGGATTTACAATAAAAATATTTATGAAAATATTGAGCTATATGAAATAGTAGAGCATGTCCAGTCTCAACAGGAACCATAGACACGAAAAAGTGCAAAACGGCCCCATGTATGGCCATTTCCCGCTCGAATTAGCTCCTGAAAATTCGCACTTTTACCGGTACAGCATAGTGGACGTTACGAGACGTCGAACGCGCGCTTCCGCAGCTCGAACGGATAAGTTTCAAGCAAATTGTGGTGATTTAAGTGCAAATTGTAACGATTGCCGCGTTATCTGTCGATTTCGCGTTACAGATGAGCGGTTGTGAGTTTATATGAGTTCAGCTTGTCTTGAGCTAATTATCAGGTGTCAAAGTAAATTGTAAACGTACGAATAAAGATACACTGATTCGCTCTGGTTGTACAGAGACGCAATGGATAGAGTACGCGTCCCTATCGCTCCCCCTTCCCTCTCCCTCTCCCCATGCATAGATAATCTAGACCGTAACTTGTTTGAGCCTGGATCAAATTGCAAACTTTTTTCAGCCACAAAAATGTAATTTGGTATGACGAATTCAGTGAACACACTTTTAGAGAGCGCACGCAACGCTGAAACAGTCACACTGACAATTTTGGCCTATTTTTTTTCTATTTTCACGACAAAAAATCAATTTAAAATGCGATCAGAGAAATTTTAAAGTATAAATTCAGTATTCGGCGTAGGCTAGACGGGGGTTAGGCGGCGTTGGTCGCCGGCGCTGCGGTAGGGGAGGTGTGTATGTGCCATGCGTGACTTTTTGTATGGAGTGAGTGAAGAGCGATTCACCTTCTCCTCCTCCTCCTCTCTCTCTCCATATATAACCATCTCTCACTGTAACCATATCTCGGATTTACAATAAAAATATTTATGAAAATATTGAGCTATATGAAATAGTAGAGCATGTCCAGTCTCAACAGGAACCATAGACACGAAAAAGTGCAAAACGGCCCCATGTATGCCCATTTCCCGCTCGAATTAGCTCCTGAAAATTCGCACTTTTACCTGTACAGCATAGTGGACGTTACGAGACGTCGAACGCGCGCTTCCGCAGCTCGAACGGATAAGTTTCAAGCAAATTGTGGTGATTTAAGTGCAAATTGTAACGATTGCCGCGTTATCTGTCGATTTCGCGTTACAGATGAGCGGTTGTGCGTTTATATGAGTTCAGCTTGTCTTGAGCTAATTATCAGGTGTCAAATTAAATTGTAAACGTACGAATAAAGATACACTGATTCGCTCTGGTTGTACAGAGACGCAATGGATAGAGTACGCGAAAACTTTTTGAGATGCAGTACTCTATTTTTAGTTACTTCTCTTGGTTATTAATGTACTTTTTGCGTAAACGTCGTTACACTTGTCTAACGATCCTACGCCGTCTACGCCGTTATGCTGTAACGTCCAACATTTTGCTACGCATGCGACGGCGTATTTTTGTCTGTGTAGGGTCTGTGTAGGGATACCAAATTACACTTTTGTGGAAGAAAAAAGTTCGCAATTTGATCCAGGCTCAAGCAAGTTACGGTCTAGACTATCTATGCATGGGGATAGGGAAAGGGAGGGGGGGGGGCGAGACGCTCTGGTTGTACAGAGAAGCAATGGATAGAGTACGCGTCCCTCTCGCTCCCCCTTCCCTCTCCCTCTCCCCATGCATAGATAATCTAGACCGCAACTTGCTTGAGCATGTATCAAATTGCAAACTTTTTTCTTCCACAAAAATGTAATTTGGTATGACGAATTCAGTGAACACACTTTTAGAGAGCGCACGCAACGCTGAAACAGTCACACTGGCAATTTTGGCCTATTTTTTTCTATTTTCACGACAAAAAATCAATTTAAAATGCGATCAGAGAAATTTTAAAGTATAAATTCAGTATTCGGCGTAGGCTAGACGGGGGTTAGCCGGCGTTGGTCGCCGGCGCTGCGTTAGGGGAGGTGTGTATGTGCCATGCGTGACTTTTTGTATGGAGTGAGTGAAGAGCGATTCACCTTCTCCTCCTCCTCCTCTCTCTCTCCATATATAACCATCTCTCACTGTAACCATATCTCGGATTTACAATAAAAATATTTATGAAAATATTGAGCTATATGAAATAGTAGAGCATGTCCAGTCTCAACAGGAACCATAGACACGAAAAAGTGCAAAACGGCCCCATGTATGCCCATTTCCCGCTCGAATTAGCTCCTGAAAATTCGCACTTTTACCTGTACAGCATAGTGGACGTTACGAGACGTCGAACGCGCGCTTCCGCAGCTCGAACGGATAAGTTTCAAGCAAATTGTGGTGATTTAAGTGCAAATTGTAACGATTGCCGCGTTATCTGTCGATTTCGCGTTACAGATGAGCGGTTGTGAGTTTATATGAGTTCAGCTTGTCTTGAGCTAATTATCAGGTGTCAAAGTAAATTGTAAACGTACGAATAAAGATACACTGATTCGCTCTGGTTGTACAGAGACGCAATGGATAGAGTACGCGTCCCTATCGCTCCCCCTTCCCTCTCCCTCTCCCCATGCATAGATAATCTAGACCGTAACTTGTTTGAGCCTGGATCAAATTGCAAACTTTTTTCAGCCACAAAAATGTAATTTGGTATGACGAATTCAGTGAACACACTTTTAGAGAGCGCACGCAACGCTGAAACAGTCACACTGACAATTTTGGCCTATTTTTTTTCTATTTTCACGACAAAAAATCAATTTAAAATGCGATCAGAGAAATTTTAAAGTATAAATTCAGTATTCGGCGTAGGCTAGACGGGGGTTAGGCGGCGTTGGTTGCCGGCGCTGCGGTAGGGGAGGTGTGTATGTGCCATGCGTGACTTTTTGTATGGAGTGAGTGAAGAGCGATTCACCTTCTCCTCCTCCTCCTCTCTCTCTCCATATATAACCATCTCTCACTGTAACCATATCTCGGATTTACAATAAAAATATTTATGAAAATATTGAGCTATATGAAATAGTAGAGCATGTCCAGTCTCAACAGGAACCATAGACACGAAAAAGTGCAAAACGGCCCCATGTATGCCCATTTCCCGCTCGAATTAGCTCCTGAAAATTCGCACTTTTACCTGTACAGCATAGTGGACGTTACGAGACGTCGAACGCGCGCTTCCGCAGCTCGAACGGATAAGTTTCAAGCAAATTGTGGTGATTTAAGTGCAAATTGTAACGATTGCCGCGTTATCTGTCGATTTCGCGTTACAGATGAGCGGTTGTGCGTTTATATGAGTTCAGCTTGTCTTGAGCTAATTATCAGGTGTCAAATTAAATTGTAAACGTACGAATAAAGATACACTGATTCGCTCTGGTTGTACAGAGACGCAATGGATAGAGTACGCGAAAACTTTTTGAGATGCAGTACTCTATTTTTAGTTACTTCTCTTGGTTATTAATGTACTTTTTGCGTAAACGTCGTTACACTTGTCTAACGATCCTACGCCGTCTACGCCGTTATGCTGTAACGTCCAACATTTTGCTACGCATGCGACGGCGTATTTTTGTCTGTGTAGGGTCTGTGTAGGGATACCAAATTACACTTTTGTGGAAGAAAAAAGTTCGCAATTTGATCCAGACTCAAGCAAGTTACGGTCTAGACTATCTATGCATGGGGATAGGGAAAGGGAGGGGGGGGGCGAGACGCTCTGGTTGTACAGAGAAGCAATGGATAGAGTACGCGTCCCTCTCGCTCCCCCTTCCCTCTCCCTCTCCCCATGCATAGATAATCTAGACCGCAACTTGCTTGAGCATGTATCAAATTGCAAACTTTTTTCTTCCACAAAAATGTAATTTGGTATGACGAATTCAGTGAACACACTTTTAGAGAGCGCACGCAACGCTGAAACAGTCACACTGGCAATTTTGGCCTATTTTTTTCTATTTTCACGACAAAAAATCAATTTAAAATGCGATCAGAGAAATTTTAAAGTATAAATTCAGTATTCGGCGTAGGCTAGACGGGGGTTAGCCGGCGTTGGTCGCCGGCGCTGCGTTAGGGGAGGTGTGTATGTGCCATGCGTGACTTTTTGTATGGAGTGAAGAGCGATTCACCTTCTCCTCCTCCTCCTCTCTCTCTCCATATATAACCATCTCTCACTGTAACCATATCTCGGATTTACAATAAAAATATTTATGAAAATATTGAGCTATATGAAATAGTAGAGCATGTCCAGTCTCAACAGGAACCATAGACACGAAAAAGTGCAAAACGGCCCCATGTATGCCCATTTCCCGCTCGAATTAGCTCCTGAAAATTCGCACTTTTACCTGTACAGCATAGTGGACGTTACGAGACGTCGAACGCGCGCTTCCGCAGCTCGAACGGATAAGTTTCAAGCAAATTGTGGTGATTTAAGTGCAAATTGTAACGATTGCCGCGTTATCTGTCGATTTCGCGTTACAGATGAGCGGTTGTGAGTTTATATGAGTTCAGCTTGTCTTGAGCTAATTATCAGGTGTCAAAGTAAATTGTAAACGTACGAATAAAGATACACTGATTCGCTCTGGTTGTACAGAGACGCAATGGATAGAGTACGCGTCCCTATCGCTCCCCCTTCCCTCTCCCTCTCCCCATGCATAGATAATCTAGACCGTAACTTGTTTGAGCCTGGATCAAATTGCAAACTTTTTTCAGCCACAAAAATGTAATTTGGTATGACGAATTCAGTGAACACACTTTTAGAGAGCGCACGCAACGCTGAAACAGTCACACTGACAATTTTGGCCTATTTTTTTTCTATTTTCACGACAAAAAATCAATTTAAAATGCGATCAGAGAAATTTTAAAGTATAAATTCAGTATTCGGCGTAGGCTAGACGGGGGTTAGGCGGCGTTGGTCGCCGGCGCTGCGGTAGGGGAGGTGTGTATGTGCCATGCGTGACTTTTTGTATGGAGTGAGTGAAGAGCGATTCACCTTCTCCTCCTCCTCCTCTCTCTCTCCATATATAACCATCTCTCACTGTAACCATATCTCGGATTTACAATAAAAATATTTATGAAAATATTGAGCTATATGAAATAGTAGAGCATGTCCAGTCTCAACAGGAACCATAGACACGAAAAAGTGCAAAACGGCCCCATGTATGCCCATTTCCCGCTCGAATTAGCTCCTGAAAATTCGCACTTTTACCTGTACAGCATAGTGGACGTTACGAGACGTCGAACGCGCGCTTCCGCAGCTCGAACGGATAAGTTTCAAGCAAATTGTGGTGATTTAAGTGCAAATTGTAACGATTGCCGCGTTATCTGTCGATTTCGCGTTACAGATGAGCGGTTGTGCGTTTATATGAGTTCAGCTTGTCTTTAGCTAATTATCAGGTGTCAAATTAAATTGTAAACGTACGAATAAAGATACACTGATTCGCTCTGGTTGTACAGAGACGCAATGGATAGAGTACGCGAAAACTTTTTGAGATGCAGTACTCTATTTTTAGTTACTTCTCTTGGTTATTAATGTACTTTTTGCGTAAACGTCGTTACACTTGTCTAACGATCCTACGCCGTCTACGCCGTTATGCTGTAACGTCCAACATTTTGCTACGCATGCGACGGCGTATTTTTGTCTGTGTAGGGTCTGTGTAGGGATACCAAATTACACTTTTGTGGAAGAAAAAAGTTCGCAATTTGATCCAGGCTCAAGCAAGTTACGGTCTAGACTATCTATGCATGGGGATAGGGAAAGGGAGGGGGGGGGGCGAGACGCTCTGGTTGTACAGAGAAGCAATGGATAGAGTACGCGTCCCTCTCGCTCCCCCTTCCCTCTCCCTCTCCCCATGCATAGATAATCTAGACCGCAACTTGCTTGAGCATGTATCAAATTGCAAACTTTTTTCTTCCACAAAAATGTAATTTGGTATGACGAATTCAGTGAACACACTTTTAGAGAGCGCACGCAACGCTGAAACAGTCACACTGGCAATTTTGGCCTATTTTTTTCTATTTTCACGACAAAAAATCAATTTAAAATGCGATCAGAGAAATTTTAAAGTATAAATTCAGTATTCGGCGTAGGCTAGACGGGGGTTAGCCGGCGTTGGTCGCCGGCGCTGCGTTAGGGGAGGTGTGTATGTGCCATGCGTGACTTTTTGTATGGAGTGAGTGAAGAGCGATTCACCTTCTCCTCCTCCTCCTCTCTCTCTCCATATATAACCATCTCTCACTGTAACCATATCTCGGATTTACAATAAAAATATTTATGAAAATATTGAGCTATATGAAATAGTAGAGCATGTCCAGTCTCAACAGGAACCATAGACACGAAAAAGTGCAAAACGGCCCCATGTATGCCCATTTCCCGCTCGAATTAGCTCCTGAAAATTCACACTTTTACCTGTACAGCATAGTGGACGTTACGAGACGTCGAACGCGCGCTTCCGCAGCTCGAACGGATAAGTTTCAAGCAAATTGTGGTGATTTAAGTGCAAATTGTAACGATTGCCGCGTTATCTGTCGATTTCGCGTTACAGATGAGCGGTTGTGAGTTTATATGAGTTCAGCTTGTCTTGAGCTAATTATCAGGTGTCAAAGTAAATTGTAAACGTACGAATAAAGATACACTGATTCGCTCTGGTTGTACAGAGACGCAATGGATAGAGTACGCGTCCCTATCGCTCCCCCTTCCCTCTCCCTCTCCCCATGCATAGATAATCTAGACCGTAACTTGTTTGAGCCTGGATCAAATTGCAAACTTTTTTCAGCCACAAAAATGTAATTTGGTATGACGAATTCAGTGAACACACTTTTAGAGAGCGCACGCAACGCTGAAACAGTCACACTGACAATTTTGGCCTATTTTTTTTCTATTTTCACGACAAAAAATCAATTTAAAATGCGATCAGAGAAATTTTAAAGTATAAATTCAGTATTCGGCGTAGGCTAGACGGGGGTTAGGCGGCGTTGGTCGCCGGCGCTGCGGTAGGGGAGGTGTGTATGTGCCATGCGTGACTTTTTGTATGGAGTGAGTGAAGAGCGATTCACCTTCTCCTCCTCCTCCTCTCTCTCTCCATATATAACCATCTCTCACTGTAACCATATCTCGGATTTACAATAAAAATATTTATGAAAATATTGAGCTATATGAAATAGTAGAGCATGCCCAGTCTCAACAGGAACCATAGACACGAAAAAGTGCAAAACGGCCCCATGTATGCCCATTTCCCGCTCGAATTAGCTCCTGAAAATTCGCACTTTTACCTGTACAGCATAGTGGACGTTACGAGACGTCGAACGCGCGCTTCCGCAGCTCGAACGGATAAGTTTCAAGCAAATTGTGGTGATTTAAGTGCTAATTGTAACGATTGCCGCGTTATCTGTCGATTTCGCGTTACAGATGAGCGGTTGTGCGTTTATATGAGTTCAGCTTGTCTTGAGCTAATTATCAGGTGTCAAATTAAATTGTAAACGTACGAATAAAGATACACTGATTCGCTCTGGTTGTACAGAGACGCAATGGATAGAGTACGCGAAAACTTTTTGAGATGCAGTACTCTATTTTTAGTTACTTCTCTTGGTTATTAATGTACTTTTTGCGTAAACGTCGTTACACTTGTCTAACGATCCTACGCCGTCTACGCCGTTATGCTGTAACGTCCAACATTTTGCTACGCATGCGACGGCGTATTTTTGTCTGTGTAGGGTCTGTGTAGGGATACCAAATTACACTTTTGTGGAAGAAAAAAGTTCGCAATTTGATCCAGGCTCAAGCAAGTTACGGTCTAGACTATCTATGCATGGGGATAGGGAAAGGGAGGGGGGGGGGGGGGCGAGACGCTCTGGTTTTACAGAGACGCAATGGATAGAGTACGCGTCCCTCTCGCTCCCCCTTCCCTCTCCCTCTCCCCATGCATAGATAATCTAGACCGCAACTTGCTTGAGCCTGTATCAAATTGCAAACTTTTTTCTTCCACAAAAATGTAATTTGGTATGACGAATTCAGTGAACACACTTTTAGAGAGCGCACGCAACGCTGAAACAGTCACACTGGCAATTTTGGCCTATTTTTTTCTATTTTCACGACAAAAAATCAATTTAAAATGCGATCAGAGAAATTTTAAAGTATAAATTCAGTATTCGGCGTAGGCTAGACGGGGGTTAGCCGGCGTTGGTCGCCGGCGCTGCGTTAGGGGAGGTGTGTATGTGCCATGCGTGACTTTTTGTATGGAGTGAGTGAAGAGCGATTCACCTTCTCCTCCTCCTCCTCTCTCTCTCCATATATAACCATCTCTCACTGTAACCATATCTCGGATTTACAATAAAAATATTTATGAAAATATTGAGCTATATGAAATAGTAGAGCATGTCCAGTCTCAACAGGAACCATAGACACGAAAAAGTGCAAAACGGCCCCATGTATGCCCATTTCCCGCTCGAATTAGCTCCTGAAAATTCGCACTTTTACCTGTACAGCATAGTGGACGTTACGAGACGTCGAACGCGCGCTTCCGCAGCTCGAACGGATAAGTTTCAAGCAAATTGTGGTGATTTAAGTGCAAATTGTAACGATTGCCGCGTTATCTGTCGATTTCGCGTTACAGATGAGCGGTTGTGAGTTTATATGAGTTCAGCTTGTCTTGAGCTAATTATCAGGTGTCAAAGTAAATTGTAAACGTACGAATAAAGATACACTGATTCGCTCTGGTTGTACAGAGACGCAATGGATAGAGTACGCGTCCCTATCGCTCCCCCTTCCCTCTCCCTCTCCCCATGCATAGATAATCTAGACCGTAACTTGTTTGAGCCTGGATCAAATTGCAAACTTTTTTCAGCCACAAAAATGTAATTTGGTATGACGAATTCAGTGAACACACTTTTAGAGAGCGCACGCAACGCTGAAACAGTCACACTGACAATTTTGGCCTATTTTTTATCTATTTTCACGACAAAAAATCAATTTAAAATGCGATCAGAGAAATTTTAAAGTATAAATTCAGTATTCGGCGTAGGCTAGACGGGGGTTAGGCGGCGTTGGTCGCCGGCGCTGCGGTAGGGGAGGTGTGTATGTGCCATGCGTGACTTTTTGTATGGAGTGAGTGAAGAGCGATTCACCTTCTCCTCCTCCTCCTCTCTCTCTCCATATATAACCATCTCTCACTGTAACCATATCTCGGATTTACAATAAAAATATTTATGAAAATATTGAGCTATATGAAATAGTAGAGCATGTCCAGTCTCAACAGGAACCATAGACACGAAAAAGTGCAAAACGGCCCCATGTATGCCCATTTCCCGCTCGAATTAGCTCCTGAAAATTCGCACTTTTACCTGTACAGCATAGTGGACGTTACGAGACGTCGAACGCGCGCTTCCGCAGCTCGAACGGATAAGTTTCAAGCAAATTGTGGTGATTTAAGTGCAAATTGTAACGATTGCCGCGTTATCTGTCGATTTCGCGTTACAGATGAGCGGTTGTGCGTTTATATGAGTTCAGCTTGTCTTGAGCTAATTATCAGGTGTCAAATTAAATTGTAAACGTACGAATAAAGATACACTGATTCGCTGATTCGCTCTGGTCGTACAGAGACGCAATGGATAGAGTACGCCTCCCTCTCGCCCCCCCCCCCCCTCCCTTTCCCTATCCCCATGCATAGATAGTCTAGACCGTAACTTGCTTGAGCCTGGATCAAATTGCGAACTTTTTTCTTCCACAAAAGTGTAATTTGGTATCCCTACACAGACCCTACACAGACAAAAATACGCCGTCGCATGCGTAGCAAAATGTTGGACGTTACAGCATAACGGCGTAGACGGCGTAGGATCGTTAGACAAGTGTAACGACGTTTACGCAAAAAGTACATTAATAACCAAGAGAAGTAACTAAAAATAGAGTACTGCATCTCAAAAAGTTTTATAAAATGCAGACGATCTCATTATGTAGTCGTATACGTATAACCTCTCATTGACACCAATGGAACAGAAATACTTCCAACTTCCTTAAAGTACAATTATATGCACTTATATTGGTCTTTGATAGATAGAGTGAATGGTTATTTCAATGAATCTCTTCAATCATTATATCTATCCAATACCATTATCGTCTGCCCATCGAACATTGATTTTATTGATGTTACAGAATAGCCAATGTAATTAAATAACACAAATAACACAATAGGTCAGACGCATTACCTGACAGAAATTCTTGGAAAAAAAGACTTCATCTCAAGTTTCATTGTTCATCTTCAAATGATTTATGCTACATTTCTCTCCATCTTTTATTGATCTTGCTAACAGTCATGGTTTGTCGCATTTTCAGACGAAAAGGTCTCAAGAAAGATATTAATAGTTATCGCCATATTTGGAAGTAAAGTAATCGAACGATTGTTATTTAAAAAAAACATCAATTCTTTCCCCCCACAATCAATACTCGCCTGCTATCGATTCCGAAGTAAGAGACCAGTTCGCACCTTCTCTCAAGTCGGCAAGATAATATACATTTGTCAATATTTATCTCTAACCTTCAATTTCTACACGACAGTTGAGAAACAAGAAGCAAAACATTTATATACAGTAGTTGTTATAATTGTTGTTAATAAAGTTTCATCGCATGGAGAATAGGTGCTATGTCAAAATATTCAATTTCGTTATTTTATTAAAGTCAAATCACTGACAGATCACTGACACCAAAATAACATGAAATGAGAACATTTTGGTCTCCACATGAGTCATGCCACTGTTTTACTAATTTCACTGGTGGAGACGGGAAGTGATAAGAGGCATACTGTATAATGGAATTGGTTCGGCGATTCTAGATTATCTTGGAATCTCTTCATCCCACTTCTATCTCTCATCCAACATGCACCTTATGAAGTCATTCGTCACAAACTCCAACTTATTCTACCCAATTATGGTCCAGTATATATATCATTATGGCAGTCAAATCTCTTATTTCAATTCACTCCTTTCTCGAAGATTCCGCAAGATGATCAACCCATCTCTCCAACGTAAGCCTGTTAATAATATTAACAATATTGATTACATTTATATTTAATATATTTAAATTAAGCGAAAACGGACGTTATCAAAGGCTATATTCCTAAAGATGAATCGTATCTATCTCCAGACATAGAATTTGAATTTCTTCACAGGCTAGAATTGATTGACACAACCATAATACTGTGCCGCTTTCAGGGATCAATATATAGTGCTAATTGTTCTACATCTAATACTTGTGATAATGTCATTAATTATCAATCTTACCATCCACTATGTATTATTCATTTTGAGAAAGCGATTATTTGACGTAATTTTCTGCTTTTTCATATAAACTTCTAATAGAAGTTGTTTTAGTCATCATTTTACTATATCGTTGCGAGTGTAATGTTATTCACAACTTTGAAATGCATCACTCAAGCAGTTTTCGTCGTTCCCCAATACATATTAAAGGTTTTGTAAAGATCAAAGAAATATTTTGAGAAAAATATTCAGGATGACCCATTTGATGAAACTTCTCATAAGATTTATTTCGTTCTTGATATGCTCGCAGATTACGGTAGGGCTTACGACAAAATGAGACCTAATTTAAATGGTGCTTATTGTTAGGAATCTTATTTTTCTCAACTCTCATGGCAATGAATCGATATAGTATATTCAATTTCGGTTGCAAATGTCGAATATTCCAGAAGTAAGTTCACTCAGACACTTTCTCTATAGAGGCATACACAGAGGTACTTTTTTCAATGATCCGGTCTTGAAACACTCTCTCACATTAATATTTATGCGATTTCAAGATAGCAAGAAAACACACAGAATGCAATGAATAAAACGAAATAAAACAGAAGATGTAAATGGCAGATGATTAGCATGTGACAAAGAAAGCGAGAGAGTAATGACAGAGCTGAGTGTTTCAAATATGGTTGGGATGAACAATAAAATTATACCAATGCATTGGTTCATGAACCTAACACCCTAATACAGATAAATGTGTTTGCAATGAAAAATGAAATACATTTTAGACCTCGATTCTACTACATCGTAACTATAACGTGTTCTTTGATTGTAATTACCACTGCAATACTATCTGCTATTGGCTGTACCAAAAGCTATAGTCATGCAGTCAATTCATTCATGGACTATTGTCCAAATGACTCAACTTCTCAAATTATCCAGGTAATTATGACAATAATAGTAAATATTTCATCAAATAATCTCTCTATAGATAGTCTTCTGCAAGCTCTACTACGTGGACTGTGGCATCAATGTATTCTTCTATCTTGCTACTTATTATCTCATTAGGACCAACAGGTTACTGTAGATGTTACAGTATATTTATATGAATAGATTTTTTTCAGAGGAACTCTGATGTCTAAAGAATCGAGTCAAAAGGCTCCGGAGATTGTAATTCTCAAGCAAGCATTCATCATATTCATTCTATACTGTGTATGCGCTCAAATATTTCATGCATGACAACTTTAATTTAAAAAAAAATCATATAATTGAATAATTTTAAAAATAATTAATATAATTATAATAATATAATATAACGTAAAGATGATATACTGTGTTAACTGCATTTTTGGATAATATGTTATTAGTTGTTATAATAGTTAATAATGGTGCTTGGTTATGCCGTTGTCTATGAAGTTAGGTCATATAGTTGATCAGACGCGTTTCGGGCGCTTAACCCATCAATAGTGACAAAAATCTAACGTAATTTAAGTAATAATAATTCATAATATATTTCAGTGTTCACTCGCAGTGAATATCACATTACCATATCTAAATGAATCAAATGATGTCTTCTTCCTCCTTACTTATACCTCTAATATGATCAGTCTATTCATCACCATTGCATTTCCTCTATTCTTCCTAATTTCCACTAAAGACATCAATAGGTTTAATCATACTGTATCCAATCGATTCAATCGATAATTCTTTTCAGAACAGCATTTGCTGGATTTCGTAAGATGGCTTCATCGTTCTCTAATTCGAAGAGAGTCAGTCATGGCACCATCACTGACCATTTATCTACTTGATTACTATGTACATATTTTACTACTACCATATAATATCACGTATATAATATATGTATATAATATATACCACATAATATAATAATATAATATTATCATGTAGTGTACATTGTAATTTATATATGATAAACACATGTATTTCCACTAAATTCGCGTGGTTTTTCGAAATCTGAAAAATGTGTTTACAATTGGTAGGGTGTAAAATGCAGATACTTTTCCTAGTTTCCTCGGCAATAGTGTTGATAAATAAAATGATTAGAAGCAGACAAGGCAGAGCATTATGAATGACTCAGGACACGTAATAGTGCATTCTCCATTACTGTAATCATAAATTTGCTAATTTAAACTCAAATTTTGAATATAAAAAAAGTTGTTTTCATAAGCAGCTTACCCTCATCCGCAACCTCATCCGTAACGAGGCGCGGCGGAGGGTTAACCGGCGTAGGCAAATGTAACTATGCAATTAGGAAAAGGCTCAATTGAATGGAACACACTGTAGATTTTTAACAACGCTGTCCTCCTTACGAGACAATTTATATAATGTATTATTTATATAATTCTAATCAGTACCTTTATATGAGATTAATTTATGGTTCTTTCTCAATCCCTTTAAAATCACTACTAGAGCTATTTAATTGTATTATACTCTCGTCTCACTCATTTATACGTAACATTATTTTTTAATATTAAAAACTATTTCGTTTTATCCGTATGCACGTTGTTAAAATAATAAGGAAATGTAATAAAAAAGTGAAATGTTTAAAATGTTTTGAAATGTGAATGATCATTACCTGTAGCTCGTATAGAGATTGTCAGTTATTTTCGGATAGTTAGAGAGCGGTCATGGGGTGACTGAGAAAAATGTAAGACGAAAAAAGAGAGGGCTTACGCAGACGTGAGAAAGTTTTAACCCTGGTGTACCATCTTATCTTATTCTTTATTCCATCATAATATACGTAACAGGGAAATAGTGACATAAAAGGGATTGATGGATGTCCGTCGCTAATGTATCGTTATCGGTGAGGGTTTTTGGGTACAGTGGCAGTTTGGGAGCTACTGGCGAATCTTGGAAAAAGGGATAATTATATCAGGGGAGATCTTAACTAGCCCTGCACGGAATGGGGATGGTGGGGATGCAACTAATTCGGTGGGCAAAGAGTTCCAAATATCTATTACTCTAGATGCACAGGTAGATAATGTTGAATTACTACGATAAGGGAGAGATATACGGTAAGGATGGGAAAATCTGTGATCGCGGTTAAGAGGTGATACAACAACAAGGTTTGAATAGTCGTACTCGTAATGGCCATGAATGGTGCTATGAATAAATTGTAAATCTCTAATACATCGTCGATATTCAAGGGTCGGCAGATTCAAGTAAGAATTTCTTTCGATATGATTGGACGGGGGCAATTTGCAACGGAAGAAAAGCCTACGAGAGAAATTTCTCTGTACATCTTCAAGAGTATTGGTCAACAATTTGGTGGTTGGATTTAAAATGATAGGTGACGACTCTAGGAGGGGACGAATGTAAACACAATATGCTTTGACGAACAAATGAGGTGAGTTAGAATAAATGGATTTGAACATCATATTAATCATGGTTCGGGCCTTATTTGAGATAACAGAAATGTGATGGTTAAAGGTGAGATTAGGGGTCATGAAAACACCTAAGTCCTTAATAATTGAACTGGCAGATAAGGGGTGACCGTTAAGGATATAAGTGGCTCTATTCTTAAGTGGACCAATTTATTTATTTATTTACCGTACACCGCAAAGGTGTTTCAACAAGTACAAAGTGTTCGAGTGCAAGAAAAATAAGTGAGAGAATAAAATTATTAAAAGAGAGGTGGATAGGGATGGGGATGGGGGGGGGGAAGGTGAGAGATCAATTGATCACGCCTTCTGCTACAGTCAGGAAGAGTAAAGAGGGGAGGAGCCTCTTGTGCGGTGGAGCAGCCGCAAATCCAATTTATATCGTATTGGATCTCTGAGTGAGCAGGGAGGGAGAGATCAAAGATCAAGTCGACCGGGAAGATGGGACGGGGATTACAAATTAGGGACAGCAACACCTAGTTTATTCGGAAGATCAGGGAAAACAATTAGATGACGTTTAATACAAGGGATCGACAATTTAGGGTCATAAATTGTGTGTAGTTTATTCAAAAATCGGGATGTTCTATGGGAGAATGATGCTTTTAGGAGTGCATAACAGTGCATTTAGATGGTGACAAGATCATATTCCATAGGCTGCGCCACTCAGAAATACAATCAATTGCCATCTGAATATCTACAGTACATTTAGGGACAGAGCCATAAACTTTGACATCATCAGCATAAATACCGTACTTAATAGATGGATTAATGATAGAAGATATATCATTAATATACAGTATAAATAGGAGTGGGCCAATACTGGGGGGGGGGGGGGGGCATGAAGCGCAGCGTCAAATGCGCAACAGCACTTCCTTGAGCGCAAACGACAAAAGCGCAACGGGGCATATCACGGTCGGGGAAGGCCGTACAGACTTCTGGGTGGCTTTATCCGAACCCACTCGGTCTACACTATTATGGTACAAGTTGATCTTTGATCTCTCAAACCCATACGACAAATGCGCAACAGGGCATATCTCGGTCGGGGATGGCCGTACAGACTTCTGGGTGGGTTTATCCGAGCCCACTCGGTCTACACTATTATGGTACAAGTTGATCTTTGATCTCTCAAACCCATACGACAAATGCGCAACAGGGCATATCTCGGTCGGGGATGGCCGTACAGACTTCTGGGTGGGTTTATCCGAACCCACTCGGTCTACACTATTATGGTACAAGTTGATCTTTGATCTCTCAAACCCAAACGACAAATGCGCAACGGGGCATATCTCGGTCGGGGATGGCCGTACAGACTTCAGGGTGTGTTTATCCGAACCCTCTCGGTCTGCACTATTATGGTACAAGTTGTTCTTTGATCTTTCACACCTAAACGACAAAAGCGCAACGGGACATATCTCGGTCGGGGATGGCCGTACAGACTTCTCGGTGGGTTTATCCGAACCCACTCGGTCTACACTATTATGGTACAAGTTGATCTTTGATCTCTCAAACCCATACGACAAATGCGCAACAGGGCACATCTCGGTCGGGGATGGCCGTACAGACTTCTGGGTGGGTTTATCCGAACCCACTCGGTCTACACTATTATGGTACAAGTTGATCTTTGATCTCTCAAACCCATACGACAAATGCGCAACGGGGCATATCACGGTCGGGGAAGGCCGTACAGACTTCTGGGTGGCTTTATCCGAACCCACTCGGTCTACACTATTATGGTACAAGTTGATCTTTGATCTCTCAAACCCATACGACAAATGCGCAACAGGGCATATCTCGGTCGGGGATGGCCGTACAGACTTCTGGGTGGGTTTATCCGAACCCACTCGGTCTACACTATTATGGTACAAGTTGATCTTTGATCTCTCAAACCCATACGACAAATGCGCAACGGGGCATATCACGGTCGGGGAAGGCCGTACAGACTTCTGGGTGGCTTTATCCGAACCCACTCGGTCTACACTATTATGGTACAAGTTGATCTTTGATCTCTCAAACCCATACGACAAATGCGCAACAGGGCATATCTCGGTCGGGGATGGCCGTACAGACTTCTGGGTGGGTTTATCCGAGCCCACTCGGTCTACACTATTATGGTACAAGTTGATCTTTGATCTCTCAAACCCATACGACAAATGCGCAACAGGGCATATCTCGGTCGGGGATGGCCGTACAGACTTCTGGGTGGGTTTATCCGAACCCACTCGGTCTACACTATTATGGTACAAGTTGATCTTTGATCTCTCAAACCCATACGACAAATGCGCAACAGGGCATATCTCGGTCGGGGATGGCCGTACAGACTTCTGGGTGGGTTTATCCGAACCCACTCGGTCTACACTATTATGGTACAAGTTGATCTTTGATCTCTCAAACCCATACGACAAATGCGCAACGGGGCATATCACGGTCGGGGAAGGCCGTACAGACTTCTGGGTGGCTTTATCCGAACCCACTCGGTCTACACTATTATGGTACAAGTTGATCTTTGATCTCTCAAACCCATACGACAAATGCGCAACAGGGCATATCTCGGTCGGGGATGGCCGTACAGACTTCTGGGTGGGTTTATCCGAACCCACTCGGTCTACACTATTATGGTACAAGTTGATCTTTGATCTCTCAAACCCATACAACAAATGCGCAACAGGGCATATCTCGGTCGGGGATGGCCGTACAGACTTCTGGGTGGGTTTATCCGAGCCCACTCGGTCTACACTATTATGGTACAAGTTGATCTTTGATCTCTCAAACCCATACGACAAATGCGCAACAGGGCATATCTCGGTCGGGGATGGCCGTACAGACTTCTGGGTGGGTTTATCCGAACCCACTCGGTCTACACTATTATGGTACAAGTTGATCTTTGATCTCTCAAACCCAAACGACAAATGCGCAACGGGGCATATCTCGGTCGGGGATGGCCGTACAGACTTCAGGGTGTGTTTATCCGAACCCTCTCGGTCTGCACTATTATGGTACAAGTTGTTCTTTGATCTTTCACACCTAAACGACAAAAGCGCAACAGGACATATCTCGGTCGGGGATGGCCGTACAGACTTCTCGGTGGGTTTATCCGAACCCACTCGGTCTACACTATTATGGTACAAGTTGATCTTTGATCTCTCAAACCCATACGACAAATGCGCAACAGGGCATATCTCGGTCGGGGATGGCCGTACAGACTTCTGGGTGGGTTTATCCGAACCCACTCGGTCTACACTATTATGGTACAAGTTGATCTTTGATCTCTCAAACCCATACGACAAATGCGCAACGGGGCATATCACGGTCGGGGAAGGCCGTACAGACTTCTGGGTGGCTTTATCCGAACCCACTCGGTCTACACTATTATGGTACAAGTTGATCTTTGATCTCTCAAACCCATACGACAAATGCGCAACAGGGCATATCTCGGTCGGGGATGGCCGTACAGACTTCTGGGTGGGTTTATCCGAACCCACTCGGTCTACACTATTATGGTACAAGTTGATCTTTGATCTCTCAAACCCATACGACAAATGCGCAACGGGGCATATCACGGTCGGGGAAGGCCGTACAGACTTCTGGGTGGCTTTATCCGAACCCACTCGGTCTACACTATTATGGTACAAGTTGATCTTTGATCTCTCAAACCCATACGACAAATGCGCAACAGGGCATATCTCGGTCGGGGATGGCCGTACAGACTTCTGGGTGGGTTTATCCGAACCCACTCGGTCTACACTATTATGGTAAAAGTTGATCTTTGATCTCTCAAACCCATACGACAAATGCGCAACGGGGCATATCACGGTCGGGGAAGGCCGTACAGACTTCTGGGTGGCTTTATCCGAACCCACTCGGTCTACACTATTATGGTACAAGTTGATCTTTGATCTCTCAAACCCATACGACAAATGCGCAACAGGGCATATCTCGGTCGGGGATGGCCGTACAGACTTCTGGGTGGGTTTATCCGAACCCACTCGGTCTACACTATTATGGTACAAGTTGATCTTTGATCTCTCAAACCCATACGACAAATGCGCAACAGGGCATATCTCGGTCGGGGATGGCCGTACAGACTTCTGGGTGGGTTTATCCGAACCCACTCGGTCTACACTATTATGGTACAAGTTGATCTTTGATCTCTCAAACCCATACGACAAATGCGCAACAGGGCATATCTCGGTCGGGGATGGCCGTACAGACTTCTGGGTGGGTTTATCCGAGCCCACTCGGTCTACACTATTATGGTACAAGTTGATCTTTGATCTCTCAAACCCATACGACAAATGCGCAACAGGGCATATCGTCTACGACAAATGCGCAACAGGGCATATCTCGGTCGGGGATGGCCGTACAGACTTCTGGGTGGGTTTATCCGAACCCACTCGGTCTACACTATTATGGTACAAGTTGATCTTTGATCTCTCAAACCCAAACGACAAATGCGCAACGGGGCATATCTCGGTCGGGGATGGCCGTACAGACTTCAGGGTGTGTTTATCCGAACCCTCTCGGTCTGCACTATTATGGTACAAGTTGTTCTTTGATCTTTCACACCTAAACGACAAAAGCGCAACGGGACATATCTCGGTCGGGGATGGCCGTACAGACTTCTCGGTGGGTTTATCCGAACCCACTCGGTCTACACTATTATGGTACAAGTTGATCTTTGATCTCTCAAACCCATACGACAAATGCGCAACAGGGCATATCTCGGTCGGGGATGGCCGTACAGACTTCTGGGTGGGTTTATCCGAACCCACTCGGTCTACACTATTATGGTACAAGTTGATCTTTGATCTCTCAAACCCATACGACAAATGCGCAACAGGGCATATCTCGGTCGGGGATGGCCGTACAGACTTCTCGGTGGGTTTATCCGAACCCACTCGGTCTACACTATTATGGTACAAGTTGATCTTTGATCTCTCAAACCCATACGACAAATGCGCAACAGGGCATATCTCGGTCGGGGATGGCCGTACAGACTTCTGGGTGGGTTTATCCGAACCCACTCGGTCTACACTATTATGGTACAAGTTGATCTTTGATCTCTCAAACCCATACGACAAATGCGCAACGGGGCATATCACGGTCGGGGAAGGCCGTACAGACTTCTGGGTGGCTTTATCCGAACCCACTCGGTCTACACTATTATGGTACAAGTTGATCTTTGATCTCTCAAACCCATACGACAAATGCGCAACAGGGCATATCTCGGTCGGGGATGGCCGTACAGACTTCTGGGTGGGTTTATCCGAACCCACTCGGTCTACACTATTATGGTACAAGTTGATCTTTGATCTCTCAAACCCATACGACAAATGCGCAACGGGGCATATCACGGTCGGGGAAGGCCGTACAGACTTCTGGGTGGCTTTATCCGAACCCACTCGGTCTACACTATTATGGTACAAGTTGATCTTTGATCTCTCAAACCCATACGACAAATGCGCAACAGGGCATATCTCGGTCGGGGATGGCCGTACAGACTTCTGGGTGGGTTTATCCGAGCCCACTCGGTCTACACTATTATGGTACAAGTTGATCTTTGATCTCTCAAACCCATACGACAAATGCGCAACAGGGCATATCTCGGTCGGGGATGGCCGTACAGACTTCTGGGTGGGTTTATCCGAACCCACTCGGTCTACACTATTATGGTACAAGTTGATCTTTGATCTCTCAAACCCATACGACAAATGAGCAACAGGGCATATCTCGGTCGGGGATGGCCGTACAGACTTCTGGGTGGGTTTATCCGAACCCACTCGGTCTACACTATTATGGTACAAGTTGATCTTTGATCTCTCAAACCCATACGACAAATGCGCAACGGGGCATATCACGGTCGGGGAAGGCCGTACAGACTTCTGGGTGGCTTTATCCGAACCCACTCGGTCTACACTATTATGGTACAAGTTGATCTTTGATCTCTCAAACCCATACGACAAATGCGCAACAGGGCATATCTCGGTCGGGGATGGCCGTACAGACTTCTGGGTGGGTTTATCCGAACCCACTCGGTCTACACTATTATGGTACAAGTTGATCTTTGATCTCTCAAACCCATACGACAAATGCGCAACGGGGCATATCACGGTCGGGGAAGGCCGTACAGACTTCTGGGTGGCTTTATCCGAACCCACTCGGTCTACACTATTATGGTACAAGTTGATCTTTGATCTCTCAAACCCATACGACAAATGCGCAACAGGGCATATCTCGGTCGGGGATGGCCGTACAGACTTCTGGGTGGGTTTATCCGAACCCACTCGGTCTACACTATTATGGTACAAGTTGATCTTTGATCTCTCAAACCCATACGACAAATGCGCAACAGGGCATATCTCGGTCGGGGATGGCCGTACAGACTTCTGGGTGGGTTTATCCGAACCCACTCGGTCTACACTATTATGGTACAAGTTGATCTTTGATCTCTCAAACCCAAACGACAAATGCGCAACGGGGCATATCTCGGTCGGGGATGGCCGTACAGACTTCAGGGTGTGTTTATCCGAACCCTCTCGGTCTGCACTATTATGGTACAAGTTGATGTTTGATCTTTCACACCTAAACGACAAAAGCGCAACGGGGCATATCTCGGTCGGGGATGGCCGTACAGACTTCAGGGTGGGTTTATCCGAACCCTCTCGGTCTGCACTATTATGGTACAAGTTGATCTTTGATCTTTCACACCTAAACGACAAAAGCGCAACGGGACATATCTCGGTCGGGGATGGCCGTACAGACTTCTGGGTGGGTTTATCCGAACCCACTCGGTCTACACTATTATGGTACAAGTTGATGTTTGATCTTTCACACCTAAACGACAAAAGCGCAACGGGACATATCTCGGTCGGGGATGGCCGTACAGACTTCTCGGTGGGTTTATCCGAACCCACTCGGTCTACACTATTATGGTACAAGTTGATCTTTGATCTCTCAAACCCAAACGACAAATGCGCAACGGGGCATATCTCGGTCGGGGATGGCCGTACAGACTTCTCGGTGGGTTTATCCGAACCCACTCGGTCTACACTATTAGGGTACAAGTTGATCTTTGATTTCTCATACCCAAACGACAAATGCGCAACGGGGCATATCTCGGTCGGGGATGGCCGTACAGACTTCAGGGTGTGTTTATCCGAACCCTCTCGGTCTGCACTATTATGGTACAAGTTGCTCTTTGATCTTTCACACCTAAACGACAAAAGCGCAACGGGACATATCTCGGTCGGGGATGGCCGTACAGACTTCTCGGTGGGTTTATCCGAACCCACTCGGTCTACACTATTATGGTACAAGTTGATCTTTGATCTCTCAAACCCAAACGACAAATGCGCAACGGGGCATATCTCGGTCAGGGATGGCCGTACAGACTTCAGGGTGTGTTTATCCGAACCCTCTCGGTCTGCACTATTATGGTACAAGTTGATGTTTGATCTTTCACACCTAAACGACAAAAGCGCAACGGGGCATATCTCGGTCGGGGATGGCCGTACAGACTTCAGGGTGGGTTTATCCGAACCCTCTCGGTCTGCACTATTATGGTACAAGTTGATCTTTGATCTTTCACACCTAAACGACAAAAGCGCAACGGGACATATCTCGGTCGGGGATGGCCGTACAGACTTCTGGGTGGGTTTATCCGAACCCACTCGGTCTACACTATTATGGTACAAGTTGATCTTTGATCTCTCAAACCCATACGACAAATGCGCAACGGGGCATATCACGGTCGGGGAAGGCCGTACAGACTTCTGGGTGGCTTTATCCGAACCCACTCGGTCTACACTATTATGGTACAAGTTGATCTTTGATCTCTCAAACCCATACGACAAATGCGCAACAGAGCATATCTCGGTCGGGGATGGCCGTACAGACTTCTGGGTGGGTTTATCCGAACCCACTCGGTCTACACTATTATGGTACAAGTTGATCTTTGATCTCTCAAACCCATACGACAAATGCGCAACAGGGCATATCTCGGTCGGGGATGGCCGTACAGACTTCTGGGTGGGTGTATCCGAACCCACTCGGTCTACACTATTATGGTACAAGTTGATCTTTGATCTCTCAAACCCAAACGACAAATGCGCAACGGGGCATATCTCGGTCGGGGATGGCCGTACAGACTTCAGGGTGTGTTTATCCGAACCCTCTCGGTCTGCACTATTATGGTACAAGTTGATGTTTGATCTTTCACACCTAAACGACAAAAGCGCAACGGGGCATATCTCGGTCGGGGATGGCCGTACAGACTTCAGGGTGTGTTTATCCGAACCCTCTCGGTCTGCACTATTATGGTACAAGTTGCTCTTTGATCTTTCACACCTAAACGACAAAAGCGCAACGGGACATATCTCGGTCGGGGATGGCCGTACAGACTTCTCGGTGGGTTTATCCGAACCCACTCGGTCTACACTATTATGGTACAAGTTGATCTTTGATCTCTCAAACCCAAACGACAAATGCGCAACGGGGCATATCTCGGTCGGGGATGGCCGTACAGACTTCAGGGTGTGTTTATCCGAACCCTCTCGGTCTGCACTATTATGGTACAAGTTGATGTTTGATCTTTCACACCTAAACGACAAAAGCGCAACGGGGCATATCTCGGTCGGGGATGGCCGTACAGACTTCAGGGTGGGTTTATCCGAACCCTCTCGGTCTGCACTATTATGGTACAAGTTGATCTTTGATCTTTCACACCTAAACGACAAAAGCGCAACGGGACATATCTCGGTCGGGGATGGCCGTACAGACTTCTGGGTGGGTTTATCCGAACCCACTCGGTCTACACTATTATGGTACAAGTTGATCTTTGATCTCTCAAACCCATACGACAAATGCGCAACGGGGCATATCACGGTCGGGGAAGGCCGTACAGACTTCTGGGTGGCTTTATCCGAACCCACTCGGTCTACACTATTATGGTACAAGTTGATCTTTGATCTCTCAAACCCATACGACAAATGCGCAACAGGGCATATCTCGGTCGGGGATGGCCGTACAGACTTCTGGGTGGGTTTATCCGAACCCACTCGGTCTACACTATTATGGTACAAGTTGATCTTTGATCTCTCAAACCCATACGACAAATGCGCAACAGGGCATATCTCGGTCGGGGATGGCCGTACAGACTTCTGGGTGGGTTTATCCGAACCCACTCGGTCTACACTATTATGGTACAAGTTGATCTTTGATCTTTCACACCTAAACGACAAAAGCGCAACGGGGCATATCTCGGTCGGGGATGGCCGTACAGACTTCAGGGTGGGTTTATCCGAACCCTCTCGGTCTGCACTGGTACAAGTTGATCTTTGATCTTTCACACCTAAACGACAAAAGCGCAACGGGACATATCTCGGTCGGGGATGGCCGTACAGACTTCTGGGTGGGTTTATCCGAACCCACTCGGTCAACACTATTATGGTACAAGTTGATGTTTGATCTTTCACACCTAAACGACAAAAGCGCAACGGGACATATCTCGGTCGGGGATGGCCGTACAGACTTCTCGGTGGGTTTATCCGAACCCACTCGGTCTACACTATTATGGTACAAGTTGATCTTTGATCTCTCAAACCCAAACGACAAATGCGCAACGGGGCATATCTCGGTCGGGGATGGCCGTACAGACTTCTCGGTGGGTTTATCCGAACCCACTCGGTCTACACTATTAGGGTACAAGTTGATCTTTGATTTCTCATACCCAAACGACAAATGCGCAACGGGGCATATCTCGGTCGGGGATGGCCGTACAGACTTCAGGGTGTGTTTATCCGAACCCTCTCGGTCTGCACTATTATGGTACAAGTTGCTCTTTGATCATTCACACCTAAACGACAAAAGCGCAACGGGACATATCTCGGTCGGGGATGGCCGTACAGACTTCTCGGTGGGTTTATCCGAACCCACTCGGTCTACACTATTAGGGTACAAGTTGATCTTTGATTTCTCATACCCAAACGACAAATGCGCAACGGGGCATATCTCGGTCGGGGATGGCCGTACAGACTTCAGGGTGTGTTTATCCGAACCCTCTCGGTCTGCACTATTATGGTACAAGTTGCTCTTTGATCTTTCACACCTAAACGACAAAAGCGCAACGGGACATATCTCGGTCGGGGATGGCCGTACAGACTTCAGGGTGTGTTTATCCGAACCCTCTCGGTCTGCACTATTATGGACTTCTCGGTCGGGGATGGCCGGACTTCTCGGTGGGTTTATCCGAACCCACTCGGTCTACACTATTATGGTACAAGTTGATCTTTGATCTTTCACACCTAAACGACAAAAGCGCAACGGGACATATCTCGGTCGGGGATGGCCGTACAGACTTCTGGGTGGGTTTATCCGAACCCACTCGGTCTACACTATTATGGTACAAGTTGATGTTTGATCTTTCACACCTAAACGACAAAAGCGCAACGGGACATATCTCGGTCGGGGATGGCCGTACAGACTTCAGGGTGTGTTTATCCGAACCCTCTCGGTCTGCACTATTATGGTACAAGTTGATGTTTGATCTTTCACACCTAAACGACAAAAGCGCAACGGGGCATATCTCGGTCGGGGATGGCCGTACAGACTTCAGGGTGGGTTTATCCGAACCCTCTCGGTCTGCACTATTATGGTACAAGTTGATCTTTGATCTTTCACACCTAAACGACAAAAGCGCAACGGGACATATCTCGGTCGGGGATGGCCGTACAGACTTCTGGGTGGGTTTATCCGAACCCACTCGGTCTACACTATTATGGTACAAGTTGATGTTTGATCTTTCACACCTAAACGACAAAAGCGCAACGGGACATATCTCGGTCGGGGATGGCCGTACAGACTTCTCGGTGGGTTTATCCGAACCCACTCGGTCTACACTATTATGGTACAAGTTGATCTTTGATCTCTCAAACCCAAACGACAAATGCGCAACGGGGCATATCTCGGTCGGGGATGGCCGTACAGACTTCTCGGTGGGTTTATCCGAACCCACTCGGTCTACACTATTAGGGTACAAGTTGATCTTTGATTTCTCATACCCAAACGACAAATGCGCAACGGGGCATATCTCGGTCGGGGATGGCCGTACAGACTTCAGGGTGTGTATATCCGAACCCTCTCGGTCTGCACTATTATGGTACAAGTTGCTCTTTGATCTTTCACACCTAAACGACAAAAGCGCAACGGGACATATCTCGGTCGGGGATGGCCGTACAGACTTCTCGGTGGGTTTATCCGAACCCACTCGGTCTACACTATTAGGGTACAAGTTGATCTTTGATTTCTCATACCCAAACGACAAATGCGCAACGGGGCATATCTCGGTCGGGGATGGCCGTACAGACTTCAGGGTGTGTTTATCCGAACCCTCTCGGTCTGCACTATTATGGTACAAGTTGCTCTTTGATCTTTCACACCTAAACGACAAAAGCGCAACGGGACATATCTCGGTCGGGGATGGCCGTACAGACTTCTCGGTGGGTTTATCCGAACCCACTCGGTCTACACTATTATGGTACAAGTTGATCTTTGATCTTTCACACCTAAACGACAAAAGCGCAACGGGACATATATCTCGGTCGGGGATGGCCGTACAGACTTCTGGGTGGGTTTATCCGAACCCACTCGGTCTACACTATTATGGTACAAGTTGATGTTTGATCTTTCACACCTAAACGACAAAAGCGCAACGGGACATATCTCGGTCGGGGATGGCCGTACAGACTTCAGGGTGTGTTTATCCGAACCCTCTCGGTCTGCACTATTATGGTACAAGTTGATGTTTGATCTTTCACACCTAAACGACAAAAGCGCAACGGGGCATATCTCGGTCGGGGATGGCCGTACAGACTTCAGGGTGGGTTTATCCGAACCCTCTCGGTCTGCACTATTATGGTACAAGTTGATCTTTGATCTTTCACACCTAAACGACAAAAGCGCAACGGGACATATCTCGGTCGGGGATGGCCGTACAGACTTCTGGGTGGGTTTATCCGAACCCACTCGGTCTACACTATTATGGTACAAGTTGATCTTTGATCTCTCAAACCCAAACGACAAATGCGCAACGGGGCATATCTCGGTCGGGGATGGCCGTACAGACTTCAGGGTGTGTTTATCCGAACCCTCTCGGTCTGCACTATTATGGTACAAGTTGATGTTTGATCTTTCACACCTAAACGACAAAAGCGCAACGGGGCATATCTCGGTCGGGGATGGCCGTACAGACTTCAGGGTGGGTTTATCCGAACCCTCTCGGTCTGCACTATTATGGTACAAGTTGATCTTTGATCTTTCACACCTAAACGACAAAAGCGCAACGGGACATATCTCGGTCGGGGATGGCCGTACAGACTTCTGGGTGGGTTTATCCGAACCCACTCGGTCTACACTATTATGGTACAAGTTGATCTTTGATCTCTCAAACCCATACGACAAACGCGCAACGGGGCATATCACGGTCGGGGAAGGCCGTACAGACTTCTGGGTGGCTTTATCCGAACCCACTCGGTCTACACTATTATGGTACAAGTTGATCTTTGATCTCTCAAACCCATACGACAAATGCGCAACAGGGCATATCTCGGTCGGGGATGGCCGTACAGACTTCTGGGTGGGTTTATCCGAACCCACTCGGTCTACACTATTATGGTACAAGTTGATCTTTGATCTCTCAAACCCATACGACAAATGCGCAACAGGGCATATCTCGGTCGGGGATGGCCGTACAGACTTCTGGGTGGGTTTATCCGAACCCACTCGGTCTACACTATTATGGTACAAGTTGATCTTTGATCTCTCAAACCCAAACGACAAATGCGCAACGGGGCATATCTCGGTCGGGGATGGCCGTACAGACTTCAGGGTGTGTTTATCCGAACCCTCTCGGTCTGCACTATTATGGTACAAGTTGATGTTTGATCTTTCACACCTAAACGACAAAAGCGCAACGGGGCATATCTCGGTCGGGGATGGCCGTACAGACTTCAGGGTGGGTTTATCCGAACCCTCTCGGTCTGCACTATTATGGTACAAGTTGATCTTTGATCTTTCACACCTAAACGACAAAAGCGCAACGGGACATATCTCGGTCGGGGATGGCCGTACAGACTTCTGGGTGGGTTTATCCGAACCCACTCGGTCTACACTATTATGGTACAAGTTGATCTTTGATCTCTCAAACCCATACGACAAACGCGCAACGGGGCATATCACGGTCGGGGAAGGCCGTACAGACTTCTGGGTGGCTTTATCCGAACCCACTCGGTCTACACTATTATGGTACAAGTTGATCTTTGATCTCTCAAACCCATACGACAAATGCGCAACAGGGCATATCTCGGTCGGGGATGGCCGTACAGACTTCTGGGTGGGTTTATCCGAACCCACTCGGTCTACACTATTATGGTACAAGTTGATCTTTGATCTCTCAAACCCATACGACAAATGCGCAACAGGGCATATCTCGGTCGGGGATGGCCGTACAGACTTCTGGGTGGGTTTATCCGAACCCACTCGGTCTACACTATTATGGTACAAGTTGATCTTTGATCTCTCAAACCCATACGACAAATGCGCAACAGGGCATATCTCGGTCGGGGATGGCCGTACAGACTTCTGGGTGGGTTTATCCGAACCCACTCGGTCTACACTATTATGGTACAAGTTGATCTTTGATCTCTCAAACCCAAACGACAAATGCGCAACGGGGCATATCTCGGTCGGGGATGGCCGTACAGACTTCAGGGTGTGTTTATCCGAACCCTCTCGGTCTGCACTATTATGGTACAAGTTGATGTTTGATCTTTCACACCTAAACGACAAAAGCGCAACGGGGCATATCTCGGTCGGGGATGGCCGTACAGACTTCAGGGTGGGTTTATCCGAACCCTCTCGGTCTGCACTATTATGGTACAAGTTGATCTTTGATCTTTCACACCTAAACGACAAAAGCGCAACGGGACATATCTCGGTCGGGGATGGCCGTACAGACTTCTGGGTGGGTTTATCCGAACCCACTCGGTCAACACTATTATGGTACAAGTTGATGTTTGATCTTTCACACCTAAACGACAAAAGCGCAACGGGACATATCTCGGTCGGGGATGGCCGTACAGACTTCTCGGTGGGTTTATCCGAACCCACTCGGTCTACACTATTATGGTACAAGTTGATCTTTGATCTCTCAAACCCAAACGACAAATGCGCAACGGGGCATATCTCGGTCGGGGATGGCCGTACAGACTTCTCGGTGGGTTTATCCGAACCCACTCGGTCTACACTATTAGGGTACAAGTTGATCTTTGATTTCTCATACCCAAACGACAAATGCGCAACGGGGCATATCTCGGTCGGGGATGGCCGTACAGACTTCAGGGTGTGTTTATCCGAACCCTCTCGGTCTGCACTATTATGGTACAAGTTGCTCTTTGATCTTTCACACCTAAACGACAAAAGCGCAACGGGACATATCTCGGTCGGGGATGGCCGTACAGACTTCTCGGTGGGTTTATCCGAACCCACTCGGTCTACACTATTAGGGTACAAGTTGATCTTTGATTTCTCATACCCAAACGACAAATGCGCAACGGGGCATATCTCGGTCGGGGATGGCCGTACAGACTTCAGGGTGTGTTTATCCGAACCCTCTCGGTCTGCACTATTATGGTACAAGTTGCTCTTTGATCTTTCACACCTAAACGACAAAAGCGCAACGGGACATATCTCGGTCGGGGATGGCCGTACAGACTTCTCGGTGGGTTTATCCGAACCCACTCGGTCTACACTATTATGGTACAAGTTGATCTTTGATCTTTCACACCTAAACGACAAAAGCGCAACGGGACATATCTCGGTCGGGGATGGCCGTACAGACTTCTGGGTGGGTTTATCCGAACCCACTCGGTCTACACTATTATGGTACAAGTTGATGTTTGATCTTTCACACCTAAACGACAAAAGCGCAACGGGACATATCTCGGTCGGGGATGGCCGTACAGACTTCAGGGTGTGTTTATCCGAACCCTCTCGGTCTGCACTATTATGGTACAAGTTGATGTTTGATCTTTCACACCTAAACGACAAAAGCGCAACGGGGCATATCTCGGTCGGGGATGGCCGTACAGACTTCAGGGTGGGTTTATCCGAACCCCCTCGGTCTGCACTATTATGGTACAAGTTGATCTTTGATCTTTCACACCTAAACGACAAAAGCGCAACGGGACATATCTCGGTCGGGGATGGCCGTACAGACTTCTGGGTGGGTTTATCCGAACCCACTCGGTCTACACTATTATGGTACAAGTTGATGTTTGATCTTTCACACCTAAACGACAAAAGCGCAACGGGACATATCTCGGTCGGGGATGGCCGTACAGACTTCTCGGTGGGTTTATCCGAACCCACTCGGTCTACACTATTATGGTACAAGTTGATCTTTGATCTCTCAAACCCAAACGACAAATGCGCAACGGGGCATATCTCGGTCGGGGATGGCCGTACAGACTTCTCGGTGGGTTTATCCGAACCCACTCGGTCTACACTATTAGGGTACAAGTTGATCTTTGATTTCTCATACCCAAACGACAAATGCGCAACGGGGCATATCTCGGTCGGGGATGGCCGTACAGACTTCAGGGTGTGTTTATCCGAACCCTCTCGGTCTGCACTATTATGGTACAAGTTGCTCTTTGATCTTTCACACCTAAACGACAAAAGCGCAACGGGACATATCTCGGTCGGGGATGGCCGTACAGACTTCTCGGTGGGTTTATCCGAACCCACTCGGTCTACACTATTAGGGTACAAGTTGATCTTTGATTTCTCATACCCAAACGACAAATGCGCAACGGGGCATATCTCGGTCGGGGATGGCCGTACAGACTTCAGGGTGTGTTTATCCGAACCCTCTCGGTCTGCACTATTATGGTACAAGTTGCTCTTTGATCTTTCACACCTAAACGACAAAAGCGCAACGGGACATATCTCGGTCGGGGATGGCCGTACAGACTTCTCGGTGGGTTTATCCGAACCCACTCGGTCTACACTATTATGGTACAAGTTGATCTTTGATCTTTCACACCTAAACGACAAAAGCGCAACGGGACATATCTCGGTCGGGGATGGCCGTGACTTCTGGGTGGGTTTATCCGAACCCACTCGGTCTACACTATTATGGTACAAGTTGATGTTTGATCTTTCACACCTAAACGACAAAAGCGCAACGGGACATATCTCGGTCGGGGATGGCCGTACAGACTTCAGGGTGTGTTTATAAACGACAAAAGCGCAACGGGACATATCTCGGTCGGGGATGGCCGTACAGACTTCTGGGTGGGTTTATCCGAACCCACTCGGTCTACACTATTATGGTACAAGTTGATGTTTGATCTTTCACACCTAAACGACAAAAGCGCAACGGGACATATCTCGGTCGGGGATGGCCGTACAGACTTCAGGGTGTGTTTATCCGAACCCTCTCGGTCTGCACTATTATGGTACAAGTTGATGTTTGATCTTTCACACCTAAACGACAAAAGCGCAACGGGGCATATCTCGGTCGGGGATGGCCGTACAGACTTCAGGGTGGGTTTATCCGAACCCTCTCGGTCTGCACTATTATGGTACAAGTTGATCTTTGATCTTTCACACCTAAACGACAAAAGCGCAACGGGACATATCTCGGTCGGGGATGGCCGTACAGACTTCTGGGTGGGTTTATCCGAACCCACTCGGTCTACACTATTATGGTACAAGTTGATGTTTGATCTTTCACACCTAAACGACAAAAGCGCAACGGGATATATCTCGGTCGGGGATGGCCGTACAGACTTCTCGGTGGGTTTATCCGAACCCACTCGGTCTACACTATTATGGTACAAGTTGATCTTTGATCTCTCAAACCCAAACGACAAATGCGCAACGGGGCATATCTCGGTCGGGGATGGCCGTACAGACTTCTCGGTGGGTTTATCCGAACCCACTCGGTCTACACTATTAGGGTACAAGTTGATCTTTGATTTCTCATACCCAAACGACAAATGCGCAACGGGGCATATCTCGGTCGGGGATGGCCGTACAGACTTCAGGGTGTGTTTATCCGAACCCTCTCGGTCTGCACTATTATGGTACAAGTTGCTCTTTGATCTTTCACACCTAAACGACAAAAGCGCAACGGGACATATCTCGGTCGGGGATGGCCGTACAGACTTCTCGGTGGGTTTATCCGAACCCACTCGGTCTACACTATTAGGGTACAAGTTGATCTTTGATTTCTCATACCCAAACGACAAATGCGCAACGGGGCATATCTCGGTCGGGGATGGCCGTACAGACTTCAGGGTGTGTTTATCCGATCCCTCTCGGTCTGCACTATTATGGTACAAGTTTCTCTTTGATCTTTCACACCTAAACGACAAAAGCGCAACGGGACATATCTCGGTCGGGGATGGCCGTACAGACTTCTCGGTGGGTTTATCCGAACCCACTCGGTCTACACTATTATGGTACAAGTTGATCTTTGATCTTTCACACCTAAACGACAAAAGCGCAACGGGACATATCTCGGTCGGGGATGGCCGTACAGACTTCTGGGTGGGTTTATCCGAACCCACTCGGTCTACACTATTATGGTACAAGTTGATGTTTGATCTTTCACACCTAAACGACAAAAGCGCAACGGGACATATCTCGGTCGGGGATGGCCGTACAGACTTCTCGGTGGGTTTATCCGAACCAACTCGGTCTACACTATTATGGTACAAGTTGATCTTTGATCTCTCAAACCCAAACGACAAATGCGCAACGGGGCATATCTCAGTCGGGGATGGCCGTACAGACTTCTCGGTACAAGTTGGATTTTATACCCAAACGACAAACCCATACTCGGGGTCTACACTAGGGTGTGTTTATAGCACTATTATGGTACAAGTTGATCTTTGATTTCGGTCGGGGATGGCCGTACAGACTTCTCGGTGGGTTTATCCGAACCCACTCGGTCTACACTATTAGGGTACAAGTTGATCTTTGATTTCTCATACCCCGACAAATGCGCAACGGGGCATATCTCGGTCGGGGATGGCCGTACAGACTTCAGGGTGTGTTTATCCGAACCCTCTCGGTCTGCACTATTATGGTACAAGTTGCTCTTTGATCTTTCACACCTAAACGACAAAAGCGCAACGGGACATATCTCGGTCGGGGATGGCCGTACAGACTTCTCGGTACAAGTTGGATTTTATCCGAACAACCATATCTCGGTCGGGGATGGCCGTACAGACTTCAGGGTGTGTTTATCCGAACCCTCTCGGTCTGCACTATTATGGTACAAGTTGCTCTTTGATCTTTCACACCTAAACGACAAAAGCGCAACGGGACATATCTCGGTCGGGGATGGCCGTACAGACTTCTCGGTGGGTTTATGAACCCACTCGGTCTACACTATTAGGGTACAAGTTGATCTTTGATTTCTCATACCCAAACGACAAATGCGCAACGGGGCATATCTCGGTCGGGGATGGCCGTACAGACTTCAGGGTGTGTTTATCCGAACCCTCTCGGTCTGCACTATTATGGTACAAGTTGCTCTTTGATCTTTCACACCTAAACGACAAAAGCGCAACGGGACATATCTCGGTCGGGGATGGCCGTACAGACTTCTCGGTGGGTTTATCCGAACCCACTCGGTCTACACTATTATGGTACAAGTTGATCTTTGATCTTTCACACCTAAACGACAAAAGCGCAACGGGACATATCTCGGTCGGGGATGGCCGTACAGACTTCTGGGTGGGTTTATCCGAACCCACTCGGTCTACACTATTATGGTACAAGTTGATGTTTGATCTTTCACACCTAAACGACAAAAGCGCAACGGGACATATCTCGGTCGGGGATGGCCGTACAGACTTCAGGGTGTGTTTATCCGAACCCTCTCGGTCTGCACTATTATGGTACAAGTTGATGTTTGATCTTTCACACCTAAACGACAAAAGCGCAACGGGGCATATCTCGGTCGGGGATGGCCGTACAGACTTCAGGGTGGGTTTATCCGAACCCTCTCGGTCTACACTATTATGGTACAAGTTGATCTTTGATCTTTCACACTTAAACGACAAAAGCGCAACGGGACATATCTCGGTCGGGGATGGCCGTACAGACTTCTGGGTGGGTTTATCCGAACCCACTCGGTCTACACTATTATGGTACAAGTTGATGTTTGATCTTTCACACCTAAACGACAAAAGCGCAACGGGACATATCTCGGTCTACACTATTATGGGATCTTTGATCTTTCACGGGGCACATATCTCGGTCGGGGATGGCCGTACAGACTTCAAATGGTACAAGTTGATCTTTGATCTTTCACACTTAAACGACAAAAGCGCAACGGGACATATCTCGGTCGGGGATGGCCGTACAGACTTCTGGGTGGGTTTATCCGAACCCACTCGGTCTACACTATTATGGTACAAGTTGATGTTTGATCTTTCACACCTAAACGACAAAAGCGCAACGGGACATATCTCGGTCGGGGATGGCCGTACAGACTTCAGGGTGTGTTTATCCGAACCCTCTCGGTCTGCACTATTATGGTACAAGTTTCTCTTTGATCTTTCACACCTAAACGACAAAAGCGCAACGGGACATATCTCGGTCGGGGATGGCCGTACAGACTTCTCGGTGGGTTTATCCGAACCCACTCGGTCTACACTATTATGGTACAAGTTGATCTTTGATCTTTCACACCTAAACGACAAAAGCGCAACGGGACATATCTCGGTCGGGGATGGCCGTACAGACTTCTGGGTGGGTTTATCCGAACCCACTCGGTCTACACTATTATGGTACAAGTTGATGTTTGATCTTTCACACCTAAACGACAAAAGCGCAACGGGACATATCTCGGTCGGGGATGGCCGTACAGACTTCTCGGTGGGTTTATCCGAACCCACTCGGTCTACACTATTAGGGTACAAGTTGATCTTTGATTTCTCATACCCAAACGACAAATGCGCAACGGGGCATATCTCGGTCGGGGATGGCCGTACAGACTTCAGGGTGTGTTTATCCGAACCCTCTCGGTCTGCACTATTATGGTACAAGTTTCTCTTTGATCTTTCACACCTAAACGACAAAAGCGCAACGGGACATATCTCGGTCGGGGATGGCCGTACAGACTTCTCGGTGGGTTTATCCGAACCCACTCGGTCTACACTATTATGGTACAAGTTGATCTTTGATCTTTCACACCTAAACGACAAAAGCGCAACGGGACATATCTCGGTCGGGGATGGCCGTACAGACTTCTGGGTGGGTTTATCCGAACCCACTCGGTCTACACTATTATGGTACAAGTTGATGTTTGATCTTTCACACCTAAACGACAAAAGCGCAACGGGACATATCTCGGTCGGGGATGGCCGTACAGACTTCTGGGTGGGTTTATCCGAACCCACTCGGTCTACACTATTATGGTACAAGTTGATGTTTGATCTTTCACACCTAAACGACAAAAGCGCAACGGGACATATCTCGGTCGGGGATGGCCGTACAGACTTCTCGGTGGGTTTATCCGAACCCACTCGGTCTACACTATTATGGTACAAGTTGATCTTTGATCTTTCACACCTAAACGACAAAAGCGCAACGGGACATATCTCGGTCGGGGATGGCCGTACAGACTTCTCGGTGGGTTTATCCGAACCCACTCGGTCTACACTATTAGGGTACAAGTTGATCTTTGATTTCTCATACCCAAACGACAAATGCGCAACGGGGCATATCTCGGTCGGGGATGGCCGTACAGACTTCAGGGTGTGTTTATCCGAACCCTCTCGGTCTGCACTATTATGGTACAAGTTTCTCTTTGATCTTTCACACCTAAACGACAAAAGCGCAACGGGACATATCTCGGTCGGGGATGGCCGTACAGACTTCTCGGTGGGTTTATCCGAACCCACTCGGTCTACACTATTATGGTACAAGTTGATCTTTGATCTTTCACACCTAAACGACAAAAGCGCAACGGGACATATCTCGGTCGGGGATGGCCGTACAGACTTCTGGGTGGGTTTATCCGAACCCACTCGGTCTACACTATTATGGTACAAGTTGATGTTTGATCTTTCACACCTAAACGACAAAAGCGCAACGGGACATATCTCGGTCGGGGATGGCCGTACAGACTTCTCGGTGGGTTTATCCGAACCCACTCGGTCTACACTATTATGGTACAAGTTGATCTTTGATCTCTCAAACCCAAACGACAAATGCGCAACGGGGCATATCTCGGTCGGGGATGGCCGTACAGACTTCTCGGTGGGTTTATCCGAACCCACTCGGTCTACACTATTAGGGTACAAGTTGATCTTTGATTTCTCATACCCAAACGACAAATGCGCAACGGGGCATATCTCGGTCGGGGATGGCCGTACAGACTTCAGGGTGTGTTTATCCGAACCCTCTCGGTCTGCACTATTATGGTACAAGTTGCTCTTTGATCTTTCACACCTAAACGACAAAAGCGCAACGGGACATATCTCGGTCGGGGATGGCCGTACAGACTTCTCGGTGGGTTTATCCGAACCCACTCGGTCTACACTATTATGGTACAAGTAGATCTTTGATCTCTCAAACCCAAACGACAAATGCGCAACGGGGCATATCTCGGTCGGGGATGGCCGTACAGACTTCAGGGTGTGTTTATCCGAACCCTCTCGGTCTGCACTATTATGGTACAACTTGATGTTTGATCTTTCACACCTAAACGACAATAGCGCAACGGGGCATATCTCGGTCGGGGATGGCCGTACAGACTTCAGGGTGGGTTTATCCGAACCCTCTCGGTCTGCACTATTATGGTACAAGTTGATCTTTGATCTTTCACACCTAAACGACAAAAGCGCAACGGGACATATCTCGGTCGGGGATGGCCGTACAGACTTCTGGGTGGGTTTATCCGAACCCACTCGGTCTACACTATTATGGTACAAGTTGATGTTTGATCTTTCACACCTAAACGACATAAAGCGCAACGGGACATATCTCGGTCGGGGATGGCCGTACAGACTTCTCGGTGGGTTTATCCGAACCCACTCGGTCTACACTATTATGGTACAAGTTGATCTTTGATCTCTCAAACCCAAACGACAAATGCGCAACGGGGCATATCTCGGTCGGGGATGGCCGTACAGACTTCTCGGTGGGTTTATCCGAACCCACTCGGTCTACACTATTAGGGTACAAGTTGATCTTTGATTTCTCATACCCAAACGACAAATGCGCAACGGGGCATATCTCGGCCGGGGATGGCCGTACAGACTTCAGGGTGTGTTTATCCGAACCCTCTCGGTCTGCACTATTATGGTACAAGTTGATCTTTGATCTTTCACACCTAAACGACAAAAGCGCAACGGGACATATCTCGGTCGGGGATGGCCGTACAGACTTCTCGGTGGGTTTATCCGAACCCACTCGGTCTACACTATTATGGTACAAGTTGATCTTTGATCTCTCAAACCCAAACGACAAATGCGCAACGGGGCATATCTTGGTCGGGGATGGCCGTACAGACTTCAGGGTGTGTTTATCCGAACCCTCTCGGTCTGCACTATTATGGTACAAGTTGATGTTTGATCTTTCACACCTAAACGACAAAAGCGCAACGGGGCATATCTCGGTCGGGGATGGCCGTACAGACTTCAGGGTGGGTTTATCCGAACCCTCTCGGTCTGCACTATTATGGTACAAGTTGATCTTTGATCTTTCACACCTAAACGACAAAAGCGCAACGGGACATATCTCGGTCGGGGATGGCCGTACAGACTTCTGGGTGGGTTTATCCGAACCCACTCGGTCTACACTATTATGGTACAAGTTGATGTTTGATCTTTCACACCTAAACGACAAAAGCGCAACGGGACATATCTCGGTCGGGGATGGCCGTACAGACTTCTCTGTGGGTTTATCCGAACCCACTCGGTCTACACTATTATGGTACAAGTTGATCTTTGATCTCTCAAACCCAAACGACAAATGCGCAACGGGGCATATCTCGGTCGGGGATGGCCGTACAGACTTCTCGGTGGGTTTATCCGAACCCACTCGGTCTACACTATTAGGGTACAAGTTGATCTTTGATTTCTCATACCCAAACGACAAATGCGCAACGGGGCATATCTCGGTCGGGGATGGCCGTACAGACTTCTCGGTGGGTTTATCCGAACCCACTCGGTCTACACTATTAGGGTACAAGTTGATCTTTGATTTCTCATACCCAAACGACAAAAGCGCAACGGGACATATCTCGGTCGGGGATGGCCGTACAGACTTCTCGGTGGGTTTATCCGAACCCACTCGGTCTACACTATTATGGTACAAGTTGATCTTTGATCTCTCAAACCCAAACGACAAATGCGCAACGGGGCATATCTCGGTCGGGGATGGCCGTACAGACTTCTCGGTGGGTTTATCCGAACCCACTCGGTCTACACTATTAGGGTACAAGTTGATCTTTGATTTCTCATACCCAAACGACAAATGCGCAACGGGGCATATCTCGGTCGGGGATGGCCGTACAGACTTCAGGGTGTGTTTATCCGAACCCTCTCGGTCTGCACTATTATGGTACAAGTTGCTCTTTGATCTTTCACACCTAAACGACAAAAGCGCAACGGGACATATCTCGGTCGGGGATGGCCGTACAGACTTCTCGGTGGGTTTATCCGAACCCACTCGGTCTACACTATTATGGTACAAGTAGATCTTTGATCTCTCAAACCCAAACGACAAATGCGCAACGGGGCATATCTCGGTCGGGGATGGCCGTACAGACTTCAGGGTGTGTTTATCCGAACCCTCTCGGTCTGCACTATTATGGTACAACTTGATGTTTGATCTTTCACACCTAAACGACAAAAGCGCAACGGGGCATATCTCGGTCGGGGATGGCCGTACAGACTTCAGGGTGGGTTTATCCGAACCCTCTCGGTCTGCACTATTATGGTACAAGTTGATCTTTGATCTTTCACACCTAAACGACAAAAGCGCAACGGGACATATCTCGGTCGGGGATGGCCGTACAGACTTCTGGGTGGGTTTATCCGAACCCACTCGGTCTACACTATTATGGTACAAGTTGATGTTTGATCTTTCACACCTAAACGACAAAAGCGCAACGGGACATATCTCGGTCGGGGATGGCCGTACAGACTTCTCGGTGGGTTTATCCGAACCCACTCGGTCTACACTATTATGGTACAAGTTGATCTTTGATCTCTCAAACCCAAACGACAAATGCGCAACGGGGCATATCTCGGTCGGGGATGGCCGTACAGACTTCTCGGTGGGTTTATCCGAACCCACTCGGTCTACACTATTAGGGTACAAGTTGATCTTTGATTTCTCATACCCAAACGACAAATGCGCAACGGGGCATATCTCGGTCGGGGATGGCCGTACAGACTTCAGGGTGTGTTTATCCGAACCCTCTCGGTCTGCACTATTATGGTACAAGTTGATCTTTGATCTTTCACACCTAAACGACAAAAGCGCAACGGGACATATCTCGGTCGGGGATGGCCGTACAGACTTCTCGGTGGGTTTATCCGAACCCACTCGGTCTACACTATTATGGTACAAGTTGATCTTTGATCTCTCAAACCCAAACGACAAATGCGCAACGGGGCATATCTTGGTCGGGGATGGCCGTACAGACTTCAGGGTGTGTTTATCCGAACCCTCTCGGTCTGCACTATTATGGTACAAGTTGATGTTTGATCTTTCACACCTAAACGACAAAAGCGCAACGGGGCATATCTCGGTCGGGGATGGCCGTACAGACTTCAGGGTGGGTTTATCCGAACCCTCTCGGTCTGCACTATTATGGTACAAGTTGATCTTTGATCTTTCACACCTAAACGACAAAAGCGCAACGGGACATATCTCGGTCGGGGATGGCCGTACAGACTTCTGGGTGGGTTTATCCGAACCCACTCGGTCTACACTATTATGGGTACAACTTCTCGGTGGGTTTATCCGAACCCACTCGGTATTGATCTTTCACACCTAAACGACAAAAGCGCAACGGGACATATCTCGGTCGGGGATGGCCGTACAGACTTCTCTGTGGGTTTATCCGAACCCACTCGGTCTACACTATTATGGTACAAGTTGATCTTTGATCTCTCAAACCCAAACGACAAATGCGCAACGGGGCATATCTCGGTCGGGGATGGCCGTACAGACTTCTCGGTGGGTTTATCCGAACCCACTCGGTCTACACTATTAGGGTACAAGTTGATCTTTGATTTCTCATACCCAAACGACAAATGCGCAACGGGGCATATCTCGGTCGGGGATGGCCGTACAGACTTCTCGGTGGGTTTATCCGAACCCACTCGGTCTACACTATTAGGGTACAAGTTGATCTTTGATTTCTCATACCCAAACGACAAAAGCGCAACGGGACATATCTCGGTCGGGGATGGCCGTACAGACTTCTCGGTGGGTTTATCCGAACCCACTCGGTCTACACTATTATGGTACAAGTTGATCTTTGATCTCTCAAACCCAAACGACAAATGCGCAACGGGGCATATCTTGGTCGGGGATGGCCGTACAGACTTCAGGGTGTGTTTATCCGAACCCTCTCGGTCTGCACTATTATGGTACAAGTTGATGTTTGATCTTTCACACCTAAACGACAAAAGCGCAACGGGGCATATCTCGGTCGGGGATGGCCGTACAGACTTCAGGGTGGGTTTATCCGAACCCTCTCGGTCTGCACTATTATGGTACAAGTTGATCTTTGATCTTTCACACCTAAACGACAAAAGCGCAACGGGACATATCTCGGTCGGGGATGGCCGTACAGACTTCTGGGTGGGTTTATCCGAACCCACTCGGTCTACACTATTATGGTACAAGTTGATGTTTGATCTTTCACACCTAAACGACAAAAGCGCAACGGGACATATCTCGGTCGGGGATGGCCGTACAGACTTCTGGGTGGGTTTATCCGAACCCACTCGGTCTACACTATTATGGTACAAGTTGATGTTTGATCTTTCACACCTAAACGACAAAAGCGCAACGGGACATATCTCGGTCGGGGATGGCCGTACAGACTTCTCGGTGGGTTTATCCGAACCCACTCGGTCTACACTATTAGGGTACAAGTTGATCTTTGATTTCTCATACCCAAACGACAAAAGCGCAACGGGACATATCTCGGTCGGGGATGGCCGTACAGACTTCTCGGTGGGTTTATCCGAACCCACTCGGTCTACACTATTATGGTACAAGTTGATCTTTGATCTCTCAAACCCAAACGACAAATGCGCAACGGGGCATATCTTGGTCGGGGATGGCCGTACAGACTTCAGGGTGTGTTTATCCGAACCCTCTCGGTCTGCACTATTATGGTACAAGTTGATGTTTGATCTTTCACACCTAAACGACAAAAGCGCAACGGGGCATATCTCGGTCGGGGATGGCCGTACAGACTTCAGGGTGGGTTTATCCGAACCCTCTCGGTCTGCACTATTATGGTACAAGTTGATCTTTGATCTTTCACACCTAAACGACAAAAGCGCAACGGGACATATCTCGGTCGGGGATGGCCGTACAGACTTCTGGGTGGGTTTATCCGAACCCACTCGGTCTACACTATTATGGTACAAGTTGATGTTTGATCTTTCACACCTAAACGACAAAAGCGCAACGGGACATATCTCGGTCGGGGATGGCCGTACAGACTTCTGGGTGGGTTTATCCGAACCCACTCGGTCTACACTATTATGGTACAAGTTGATGTTTGATCTTTCACACCTAAACGACAAAAGCGCAACGGGACATATCTCGGTCGGGGATGGCCGTACAGACTTCTCGGTGGGTTTATCCGAACCCACTCGGTCTACACTATTATGGTACAAGTTGATCTTTGATCTCTCAAACCCAAACGACAAATGCGCAACGGGGCATATCTCGGTCGGGGATGGCCGTACAGACTTCTCGGTGGGTTTATCCGAACCCACTCGGTCTACACTATTAGGGTACAAGTTGATCTTTGATTTCTCATACCCAAACGACAAATGCGCAACGGGGCATATCTCGGTCGGGGATGGCCGTACAGACTTCTCGGTGGGTTTATCCGAACCCACTCGGTCTACACTATTAGGGTACAAGTTGATCTTTGATTTCTCATACCCAAACGACAAAAGCGCAACTGGCCATTTGAGTGCTCTTTTGAAAAAATCGACCATAGCCTGATGACATTCAGGGTTTTCCCCTTGGTACCCAACACACTCCAAAATTGACGTCGACGCGTGCGTCGCCAAATGTAACGTTTTTTACGTGACGGCGTAGGCGCGTCAGGCAAATGTAACGATGCATATACAATAATAAACGATGATCAATAGAATCGAAGGCCTTCTGATAATCAAAGAATACAGTGTCTATCGAGTGCTTACAGGAACGATATTTCATATAATTTGAATATGTTTCACAAAGTTGGGTTGAAGTAGACCTATAGCTTCTAAAACCAGCTTGATAGGGGTCAAAAAGATGGTTTAGCTCGAGATATTCTACAATACTATCAATTAATAATTTCTCAAAAATTTTTGACGAAGTGGCAGTTAAGGAGATAGGGCGAAAATATGAAATGGAATTGTCATTGCCTTTCTTAGGGATCGGCTTTACAAGGGCTATTTTCCACAGATCAGGGACAGTTGTTATTAGGTTGTCTCATAAGTCCCTGACTTTTTTGTGTCATGATTTTGAAGCGCTCTCTTTTTTAGCTATGAATATACAGGGTTGTCTGGCCAAGCGCTACTGATAGCACATTATCTCATCTGTGTAAGCATACTGTTGTCATCATCAACTGTTTTCAAATGGACAAATTTCGGAAAATTTTGTAAAATTTAATTTTATGGAAAAATCGTGATAATTTTTATTTTGCTATCTTCCTTTAAGAAGAAGCTCTATGAAGTCATGCTGCGAGGCATGCATAGCATAAACACTCCTTGTTGTGGAACAGTGAAGTCCCGGTTCCATCGCTTCCATTATAGAGACTACACTGTCGTTCAATATTGCCAATCTCTACATTGCATGGTGATAGATTTTGAAACACAGCACGAAGAAGCTGAATTGGATCCCCATCGCACCAGTGAGGTTTTGTCAACCTTGGTCGGTGTTCACCTCTCAGCTATAGTGAATGGGCTTGCGGATGTCGAAAGTGTACAAAAATTTAAAATAAATGATCCATACCGTTTTCCTCAATTGACAACAATTTGAGGGTTGGTATGACAATCTTTCTTTTTACCTCCCGTCGCAACCAGGCATGACCCAATCAAACAATCACAGGAGATGATAGAAGGGTCCTCTGTGATAACAGCAGTGAAGAGTCTATGTTGATTGGTAAGACTGAACTGACAGGAAAAATGCTCAAACTTGATATTTGAAGCAAAAGTTGAAGAGTGAAATTGTGCTCGTTAGCTAAACGGGTGATAGGCTTGTGCCTTATCACCGATATATCTACTACTATCGCCACCCCTCATACTCTCTAACTACGGCAGCAGAGGTTTCTTGCTTTGTCGAATAGCGAGAAAAATGCCAAAAACCACTTTCAGGACTAAGGTGATTTACTGCATAGAGATATATCGATTAATGCTAAATTAGCGGTGCATGGCTGTGCTGTCCTACCCCACCCTACTTATACTAAAGACTACGCCTTGCGCTATGAACACCTCGTTTCCACCCTCCATCGATTCCTTAAAGTAGACCAATGAGAAAAAAGAGTTGATTTCAAGATGGCCTTCACCGGATTTTATGCCTCCCAGTTCCAAGAGTTCTGGATACCTGGGATCCATAGGCTGAAAAGATGTTGGCAAGATACCACCGATGTGCAAGGACGATACTTTAGATCGCTGGCTACATTCATTTCTTAGAACAAAGAAATCGAAAAATGTGACAAAAAAGTCAGGAACTTATGAGACAACCTAATATTTAAGTTATTAATGACTGATTAAAAATAATAGTGAGGGAACAACAATAGCATGTTTACATTTACAGTATACAATATTTGGTAGACGATCAGGGGACGTATTAACCTTACTATCAAAACTAGATATTGCTACGAGAATTTGCGCAGGAGTAATATGAGATAAATCGAAAACATTTGAGGATAGAGTAGGCTTAGGAAGAGGGGAGGACTGGGGAGTAGTTTGCACGGAGGCAAAATAATCAGAAAAAGCAACAACCTTATCGTGACTATTTAAAATTAATATATGATTTAGGTCTACAATATCAGAAATGACAGGGGCGGGGGACTTTAATCGAGACTTACAAAGTGAATAGAAAGACTTGAAATTATTCGATTGAATGATCCTACTCTCTAATTCACATTCGAACGAATAAAGGGCACGATCAAAACGATTTCTAAGATTAATTGTGTGGAGCGAATTTGGGGCAATGGAATGATAACGACGCAATTTGCCATAAAGAATACGTAAGGAACGAGGATACTTCGAAGCAGGGGATACAACTTTTGTAGGGACAAAAGAATCTAAGATACTATTGATAAAGTTCACGATATAAATATGTGAATCATTAACATTAAGACCAAATAGAGCAAATGTCCAGTTATGAAGGAGGATAGATTGACTGATACCTTCCCAATTAGCTAAGTGGTATTGTCTAGAAGGAAGGGATTGCGAAGGCTTAGGTGAGGGAGAGGGAATATTGAAAATACCGTAATTTGTTTTTTTTCCCATACCGTAATTTGTTTTTTTTTGCATTTTGTCAAGTGAACATGGATATCAATGCACTCACATATCATACATATGTACTAAAAAATCCATAATCATCATCATCATTTATCCATTACAAATAATAAATCAATCGATCGATCGATCACTCCAGCAATCTAACACATGACGAGGTAACAACAACAACAAAACAAGCAATAACAGTGCAACATGTAATTCATATAGCTAGATAAAGTTGACAATATCAACGGCCATATTGCCATCACAATCGATACGCATCGGTCGTTCGTAGTCCTCCTCCATACTGTCGTCGTCAGCTGCATCATCATCAGCTGAATCATCGAGCAGGAAGACAGTATGTGATTGTACGTGTGTATCAAGTGATGCGCGATCAATGTTCGAGACAAGATCCTCAAACTCGCCTGAATTTTTTTGTATTGAATACTATTCATTGGCATCAATCATTGTAAGTAGCAGTTAAAGGGAGAGTAACCTTTGTCAATATACGTGTTTAACTATGTGGGGACTCTCACCACGACGTTACAATGGTGGTACTAATCGAACACGTTTAGAAACTTTTGCATAAGAGGGTATGCCAAAGTTACTGAAAAATTTTTGTCAAGAAAAAAAAAATCAATTTTTCGATGATTACGGTATTCTTGAGACCATCCACTCGAAATTTTTTATCTCTCCGTTTACTGAAATACTCGTTTTATTCCACATTTTCCTTCAAAAGTTTCAAAAAGTTAATTTTAGCCAATCGCTGTAACTTGCCATTAACATTCCGATCTTTGCTAATGAGCTTTAATTCTTGATTTGTTATTCCGTGTTGCTTTTTCATGATCCGTGTAACCGTTGCAGTTTTCTGGACCTCGATAAAGCAAAAAAATCGAGAAAAAAATACGAAAATTTGAGTATTACAGCGAATTTAAATTTTTCCGAATTTTCCGAGAAATAATTTCGGAAATTTTCCGTTTTCCGAAAACCTTTTTCCGCACAGCCCTGATTTCACATTCCTTCTGATTTTGCATATGTTGCCTAGACTGTATTTGACAATGATTACTCTCACTTTAATTGTAAGCAGCTCACCTAAACGAGCGTGAGGATCGGATAGAATGATGTGTGCCCACACCATTCCACTAGGCGAGCTCTTGTACAATTGGGCGAAGAACCCTAACTGGCTCTGGTAGGCACGACGGTGCATAGAAGCCGTGAAGTGTCTGGACAATGTGGGCGAGGAGATGGACGAGTAGGCTACCAACACGATGGAGGGTTTCCAATCAGTGTCATCCATAATCACGCATTGACCAATTCGAATACCCGCAGGCTTGCCCATTGTAGCGAACATATCAAAAATCTGCTTCACGTCCACGAGACTTACGTCTGGGAACACGAACATGGTTTCCACTGCTGCTGCCTGAACGATACAAGATGAATCAAATAGCATCAAACACAAAAACAAACACACATACACACAAAAAGACTCATCTGCCTACCTGCTGTGCACAATCAGCATTGAAGCCAGTCTGCATGGTCACCAGATTCTTGATGTGTGCTTCATTTATGATGGAGTCGGACTGAAAAAAAAATTTTTTTTCACCAACATGAAACATTAGAACTTAATGTTAAGATTTATATGGCTGGAATAGAAATGAAATCCCAAAAAAATCACCGCCGCCCAGACAAGGTTCCATATTTCAAACACTAGGATTCTAGTAGTGCCAAAGATTCACCAACGGCTTTAAAGGGTGATTTACGATTTATAAAGTTAGAATTCGCCCATGCCAAAAAATTCACCGCTGCCTTTGCCATTTGTCAATATTTATTGCACTATATTTCTGCACATACCAAAAAAATCACCGAACTTAACAGGCACCTTACATGAGCAGCTAGAGCATCTATGCGGAACATAAATGAAACTTTAATAATAATAGTGTACGTTTCCACGGATCTTACCTTACAATGCACGATGATTCGTTCGACCTTCCACTGGAGAACAGCTTTCGATGCAACATCCAGGAGTGTCTGCTTGCTGGATACGGCATCGACCACAACCACACGATGCACCTCGTCCTCCTCCTGCTTCATCTCCTTCTGCACCACTCTGTGTTCATCCATAATACGTCTCATGGAATCGCGTGCACCTTCACTCTTGACCATCCCTTTATCCTTAACGGCAATGGCCGGTGTGCCGTCATCATGAGCGCTGCTACCGTTGCTGTTGTTGGATGCGTGATATCCGATCATGCGAAATTCGATCTTGTCGAGGGTGCCAGGTACGAACTGTACACTATCCTCCAAGTTTGTACTGACGATTGTTGTAATCTTGCAGCGATCAGTGTCAATCATCTGAAAATTAACTCATAAATTCGTGTTGGTGACGGTGGTGTTGATGAAGCTGTTGGTGATAGATACCGTCAAAACGAGAAAAAAATGAAACATTTTTGAGAAAATTTGACAAAACTTCAAAGACATTTTTCACAATCTTGATAATGTATTTTCTAATGTTTTTATTGTGGATGTGTTCGCCCAAAGCAGTTATGCACGACAAAAGTGGAAAAAAATTAATCGGGAGCGCTCCGGAGCAGAATTGGTGTACTGTAGCATACTGTAGAATCTTACTGTAATACTGTTGCTATCGCGCCTTTTTCGCCTAATCACGGATATATCTAGCATTAGCTGACTTCCTATAGCGAATGTGCACTGTTTGGATCATTTCATAGATCAGGCTGCAAAAGTGGTATACTGTAGAAAATCCTACCGTATATCAGTTTCACAAAACAGCGTTGACAGTGATTTATTTTAAAAAAAATTTCTTCATAGGTCAATTAAGCAAGCCCAGCGATGTTCAAATACCCTTTTATCTAATAGAAAACTAGTACCGCGGCTAGATATCATGATTCAAATTTTCAAAATCTTGTGAACTTTTGTCAAATTTTCTCACAAATGTTTCACTTTTTTTTCGTTTTAACGGAAAGTGGCGATAAAGAAATTGCTCACCACATCAATGACACTATCTTCACCAAGCTTGACAATTGTGAAGAACATTGAGTAGGTTATGCTGTCCTCTCCGTACTTGAGAAACTTTCCGTCCGATCCAGTGATACTGCGTCCATAGCATGTACTGCGGATAGAGAGAGGAAGAAGCCGCGCGACTTTGTCTCCAATATCAATCTGAAACGCATGATGATTTGTACTCATACATTTTCACACCCTCGTAATGCGAGGATGGACCCACTACATTTAGCTGATTTTCAGGTCACTTGATGCGAAACGAACCAAAAATGACGATTTTTAAGTGAAAATTTTTCGAAATAGACATCATATTTCGAAAATCTACCCACTATATTAAAAACAATGGAGAGGGCACCGAAAATGTACTAAGTACGCACAATAACGAATGAAAATCCATTGCCACCACACCTTTATCAACTTGTCTCCAGTGGGCTTCCACGGTTTTCTGAAATTTTGTTCCAGAAGAACGCGAACTACACGATATTCATCCAATGAGTAGACTGAAAGAAAACGAGATTATTACAGTTTGTATTATACTATTATTATATCTGCATCAGGGTTCTGTGGAAAAAAATTAAGACCTTCATTTCGAGAAATTTTCTGATCGGAAAATATTCCAAAAAAAATACCGGAAAATCGGAAAAAATTAAATGCTATACAAAGTAAAAAAATACATATAACACGCTATCTTAGAAAATCGACATCTGTGCGGTATCGATGAAAAATGAATTTTTCTGTTTTATGTGTGATAATTACAGGCTCCATGATTGATGTACACTGGTACTTGGAAATTGCTTCCAATTGAAAATTCGCTTCAGGGGGTGACCACACAACGGTTGGAGTGGACGCAATGGACTCCTTGGCTAATTATAAGAAACTATTACTAAGGAGAGTTTTTCGATCAAAGGTCAACGAACGCTGGAATTCGGGAATTTTCGTAATAATTTTTACATTAAATTAATTCTCGCTATTTTCCCATGGAGAAAGTAAACTTTTTATTTGCTCAATCGCTTCTGCATATTATATAACACCTTTAGTCTAAAAAGTGTAATTTATAAAAAATTGGAAATTTATGTACGAATCAATTTTGTTCGTTGGACTTAATTGTGGTGAGGATTGACGACGTTCCCTAAAAAGTTTATTTCGAATCCTATCGATTCGCGAGTGGGCGCATTAGAATCCTTGTCTAATTCTAAGAAACTATTGCTGAGGAAAGTTTTTCGATTAACGGGCAACGAACGCTGGAATTGGGAATTTTCGAAAAATAAAGTTTACATAAAAAATAGTTTACAGACAAGCAAAAAGTCAGGAGTGGCCCACCATGCACATCAGAGCCTACTCTTGATAAATGTGATTAAACTGTAAACTGTAAAAAGTTTACATTAAATTAATTCTCACTATTTTCCCATGGCGTGTAAACTTTTTATTTGCTCAATCGCTCCTATATTTCATAACACATCTTATCACGTATACGAGTAAGTGAATAGAATAGAAATTACATCACAATGATGATTAGAATAGAGAGCAACACTGCCCAACTGCAGCAGCACTCCGAACCACAGGATGAACAGTCAAATACCCGTGTTATTGCGTTGAAATACGCATGAAACTAGCAGAAAAGCGACAAAAATCGATTAGGAAATCTCGCATTCTTACCCTTACCACAATTCCTCACAATAATTCATACAACAACGACAAAATTGATTCGAACACAAATTTATATTTTTTTATAAATTACACTTTTTTAACTGAAGATGTGTTATACTATGTAGCAGAGATTGAGCAAATAAAAAGTTTACATTCGCCATGGGAAAATAGTGAGAATTAATTTAATGTAAACTTTTTTTTCCAAAAATTCCCAATTCCAGCCTTCGTTGACCTTTGATCGAAAAACTCTCCTTAGCAATAGTTTCTTAGAATTAGCCAAGGAGTCCATTGCGCCCACTCCAGAATCGATTGGTATCGAAATAAACTTTTTAGGAAAAGTCGCCAAACCGTTGTGTGGTCACCCCTGATGCGAATTTTCAATTGGAAGCAATTTCCAAGTACCAGTGTAATTCACTCATGGAGCCTGTAATTATCACACATAAAACAGAAAAATTCATTTTTCATCGATACCAAAAAAATATTCCAGTTGTTGAATTCTCTCAGATAGTGTTTTATATAAAACAAATTTTGTAAAGATTCTCCTAGTAGTACAAGCTTCATATTGTTCTTTTAATTGTTTCTGGATCAATATTGTCTTTTATTAATGCGGTGTTAATTTCTTGTAAATGGAATTGGAAATTGTAAAAAGGGTGTTAATTTTGTCCACTTGTAAATAGCATTGTAAAAAGCAAATATCTCGGTTCTCTGACTAGTTAGAGACTTGAAACTTGGTTTTTATGTTCGAAACCACAAAAAAAGCTTATAAACGAAGTTTCAAGTCCCTAGCTCTACTACGAACGGAGATATTTGCTTTTTACAAGGTTTTTCAGGAAAAACTCGAGCATTCTTGTAAAAAGCAAATATCTCCACTCTCTGTAGAGATAGCGACTTGAAACTTCGTTTATAAGCTTTTTTCGTGCTTTGAAACCTAAAAACCAAGTTTCAAGTCTCTAACTAGTCAGAGAACCGAGATATTTGCTTTTTACAATGCTATTTACAAGTGGACAAAATTAACACCCATTTTGCAATTTACAACTCCATTTACATGAAATTAACACCACATTACTGATGCATCTCTTTTGATCATTACTATGTTCGCTTTGACCGTTCCAGAAAGTAATTGCTAGATAAACACATAAGAAAATGCGTTTTACAGAAATATTTCCCGTTTTCCGATTTTTTTCCGGTTTTTTAGACCTGAAAAAAAGGTTTTACGATTTTTTTCCGTAATATTTTTCCGCACAACCCTGATCTGCTCCTCCACGTCAAATTATCACAAGCAACACTTACGGTTGTGTAGTGTCTCGAGCGCACAAGTCAAGCTCTCTGCATCTAGCGGTAGTTTTCCTAAGAGTGGCCACCACACAACCACACATTCACCAACAACGACGTCGGACATTGGCTTAACGTGGTAGCTGACAGCACTAAGACTGGAAAAAATATTATTTTCCTCATCGATGCGCTAATCGAATAGTGATGAGACTGGGAGATGAGATACATTCGCAAGTGCTTTCGCAACTTTTAGTTAGTTGTCATCGTTACACAGTCATCGCTTCTTCACTCAAATACTTTATTATTGACGAATCTTTAACTGCTGATAAAGGTCTAATGTAAGCGATACATAAACAACACGTCAAACAAGAAACAAGAACTACATAAGCTTTGTCACAAGTTTTCAACTAAAACTATTCAATCGGTTAGAATAATAAAAATGACCAAAAGTGAATCAATAGAATAAATAATAATGACTTCTTCTTCGTGTACTTGGCAGTGTCGACCGATTAAGGATCAGTCATGATCAGCGAGTCTCTCCAGTCTGTAATAAATATCAAATATTCAAAGATTCAATTTTGCTAAACTACTATTTTGATAGTCGAAAGATCAAAGATTATAGATCAAAGATCATCCAAAATGTAAGTAATCACGTCTTTTGTCAGATATAAATCAGCCAACCAATCAATAACCCGTCGCTACCGTACCTTCTACAGCTACAGAGAACTGCCGATCGATATCCTGATACAGGGGAAACTCGCACTTGAACTGGCCCTGCCTGTAATGGACACGTTAAAGAGCGTCTTGCCGAATCTGCACGTAGATCAATATATAAAAAAACATTTTTAAAAATTACATTAAATTAATACATATTCGAAATTGGCCACAAAATACCAAGAAAACTTCCGAATCAGATACAGCTATAGTATCTGTTTTTAAAACAATCATATTGAGCGACACAACCCAGTCATTCAAAATCCCATGTATCAGTACAGTATTCTGTCTACAGTACCCCTCTCGTCTATCGTACCTGAATCCTCCATTGTCTTTCGTGTTCTCGCCGATACACCGTCCATTGTGCGTCCACACGGGCTTATGTGACGGGGTACAAGTGCAGGAATATGTGCTGATTGATCTTTGATCTTCGATCTCCATACGCTACGATTTCCGCGTCCGACTTAACTTCCAGCGAAAAGCTTGCCCACGTATGGCGCCAACACTTTTACAGGAGATCCATGATATCACATAGTGTTCATTGTAATTTATATATTGTAAACAAATGCATATAATATTCTGAAAGCATTACTTTAAAACATTTAGATATTTATTAAACAGATAGATTAAAAGTACAAGTATAAGCGATATGGTCGTAACTGGGAATACCGAATCTTAATGCTACAAATTTAGTACATTAAAACAAATGAAATATCCAAATAAGAAGTCAATACAATTAATTAATTTATAAAATAAAAGAAACGCCCCATAAAATGTACGATCAATAATTCTATTATACAGTAACCGGGATTGAATATTAGTTAAATGGTTGATCATTTTATTGATTGGGATGTGACGGAGAAGATAATCCTGAATGTGTCTCATTGATACAGTGAATGCCATGATACAGTATACCTGGTAAGTGAGTGAGAGATACGGTAGGTGTTGGAGTACACGATGTACATGACAAGTCACATTCATCTTAAATTATATACATTTATGTATACAATATATGATAATGTATTACTATGTACCAATTAGAGCAAGTAGTTCTTGTGGTGTTGGTCCAGTTAATGAAGAATATAATGATTGCGAGAATGATACTGTATAGGGAGTATTCTGAAATATCCAAATGAAAGGTGCAGATTAAATATCGAAAAAAATGAATGTGTTAACGATTTCAATACATTTGCTAACTGCTCTACGAAATAAAAACATTGAAACATTATTAAATTTATGGAAGTGATAGAAGAGTTAGAAATGGTCATGAATCCATATCAGCTATACTTCCTCTACTTATATTTGACAAATCTTATCAAATAATATAATAATACAATCAATAATCATACCTTCATTCCATTAATCGCACTACTATTTACATTATTAGGAATATGAGGTGGAATAGATTGACATGGTATCGATTGATTATTATTAGCTCCTCCATTTGAATTAGATCCATTCATACTGATACCATTACGGTAACTATAGTATTGATCGAATGCTGTGGTCAGATCCCACATTTGAATAGTACCAGACGAGGTACCGGTAAAGAGGAAACGACGAGGTCTGTAATATTGATTGATTCATATCACTATTTCCATATTTATTTATTTATTTATTTATTTCTTTATCCATCAGTTAAAATCAAGATTAATGAATGAATGAAGCAATAAGGGAGTAATAAGGGAGTAGGGAGTCAATCGACAAGTGTGATAAACAACTATGAATCCAAACAAGTAGCTTAATATCAATGCTCAATATAAGCTGACACTCCCCAACCGAAGCGACGGAACTCCATCACTACCATATTGCTTTCCCCCCTTCATTATTCATGTTTTAACTGATGGATAAACAAATAAATAAATAAATAAATAATATAAACCAAAATACCTGCATCCAATTCTCGTCGACCCTTCACATTCATGTACAACAAATGATGTAATCGATGATCCATCTACCGAACGAATTGTGCATAATCTAAATGAAGAATATGTATTCTATCAACTAATCAATAAACAGTTAGATCAATCAATTTCATCTAAATAGATGAATCGCTTCATCAAATAACAAATCAATAGATCATTAAATCAATCAAAAATAATCAATAAATACCGTACCTATCTCCATTAGATGCTAGTCGCACGAATATTTGATTGGTATCAGGAATAATTCTTTGCACGAACACTTGTTCGCCTTCCTGATCTCCATATGGACCTAGAAATATTTTATATAATGTTTTCGGAACTACATAAAGCTAATTATTTATTATTATTATTATTATTATTTTTATTATTAAATATCATTAATAATCAATCTAACCTGCATCAGCACAATCACTCACACCACTATCATCCGTGGAATCCAATGTCAGTACCTAGAATAGATGAATGAGTTGGTTGATTGAATTCAAATAAACAGGTTAGAATAAGAATATTGTCCAAAATTAAAATATCGAATTTGCACTCTCACTTTTTTTGCACAATCTCTCGTAATCTCTCGTCTGACAGATAAAACATAGGAAAGATAAGATAGTGTAAAAAAAGTGAGATGGCAAATTTGCCATTAATATTTTGGAGAATCCTCTTATTCTAACCTTCCTTATATGAAAATGGATGCAAACTCACCTTGAATGATGCGATACTTGTATTACCAGGTTGAGTACTGATCATACCACGGAATCGAGTCACTCCCCATGAACGAACGTGATTGTATTCAGAGCATACTGTAATCAATACATTATATTGATTGATCAATCAATCAATAGATAAATCAATATATACCATACCAGAGATGAGGTTATGTGTAGACAGAGATACACGAACGATCGGAGATGAATGTACAGTATATGTCTGAAATCAATATATCGATTAGCCACAATCAATAAATCATTAAACGAATATATTGATTACCTGGAATAATTGGGGCCCGTGTCCGACTGTTTCTGGATGTTGAACAATAACACGAACTGTTCCCGTGCTTGTTCCATAAGCGATCTCGATCCAATTACCACATATGGCTGAATGAAATCAATGAACATACAGGCTCACTGTCTATAATAGAACCTAATGGCCGAAACAGTGATCCTAGCTACTAATAACTACTTTTTGATTCACTAATATCCAATTCCAAGAGTACATATGCATGTTTATTTTGATCTATACCTATTTCAATATCAATCACATGAACATATATCCACAATTTTGTTTCCATTTATTCCCCCACCCACACGATCAGAATGATCTAACATGTCGATCAACAAGCAAATAATAAATATTTCACTTACTAGTCTTAGGCGTTAAATATACACTAATAGCCGTGATCGCATCACCATTGGGGTCCTACAAAACAATTCAATAATACTATTTATTCAAATATATTTCATCCTCTATCCAAGATACCTTATACAATTGTGTGACGAGCAAGTCATTGTCCTTCATTCGCAGTGGAAACTTCTGCATATCCACGTAGTACATACAACTGAATGGAGTTCATATAGTTAAAGGCACATCCGAGCTAATTTGAAACTCTCCGCGCTGGGAATGCTCTCTCGCTTTCTTTTTTTACGAGAGAATGTAGCCAGAGTGGAGAGTAACATTAGTTAGAGGTGTGCGTTTAATGTCCTATTGAATATTATTCTAGTGGATATATCTCGATCTCACCCATTAGAGCATCCCAGAATAAGAGATGAGCCAGCCGTGTCATAGCATGCAATCGTCGATCCAACATCTCAATAATATGATATATTATTATACATTTTATAACATTAGGTTGTCAAGAAGGTTGTGATAAACTGATTTACCGATATCTATCTCGGATCTATTTACAAGAAAAAGTAAATATTTATCAGAACTTTCTTGACAATAATTAATAATTAAATATTGTACCTTGCACTTGCCAATTCTGCGTCATCGAATGCCATATTCCGACCTTCAACGGGAATCGATCAAATCAATCGATATTTATATCATTACAGTACCTTTCCAAACTTTGTAAGTGCCACCAATTGACTTCCAATGAAGAACAGCTTATCTATGCTTACGTCCAATACAAAACGACCTATAATAGACACAATCAACAATTTATTGATTGAATCTAATCGATAACCAGTTCTAGATGGATCTACAGTATGATTATCTCCTAGATTCCACAGATCGATTGAACCGTCCGAATACGACATTGCAAGCATCTTATCAGTGCCCTGTTAACAGATCGACTGTACAACTATTGAATAACTAATCGATTACTGTACAACTAATCAATAACTAATCATAACGGAAACTAATCGATATCGGTAATTATTCTTACTTGTGCTCCAAACTTTGTATGCAATGCAATATGCGTAACGGGGATAGTGAGACGTGGAGAGGTATACATCATCTGCCATCCCACCGACTCCTTCATGCTGTAAGCGATTAAATTATTGATTGATCAAATCACTAGAACAATTACAGTGATGAAAGGATTACAACTAATTATTAGATGTCTTTAATGAGTTTCTAACTAAGTTTATAAAAGTTAATATGTTATTGTATTTTATGAACCTACATAATAAGATTCTTCTTCTTCTTATTATTATTATTATTATTATTATTATAAATATTATTATTAATATTATTATTATTATTAAAAGATGAACGAATAGATGAATAACTGACCGATACACACAAACATGCTTCGGATAAGCAACAGCGATTGAATTGTAATGAGCTCTCATCAATCGAATACGAAGAGGAGATACACGATCCATATCGAATTCCCTTCAATTCAATCAATTAATCAATATTCCGCATTCATCCAAACTATGAAAGTCAGAGAGCGCATCTTTCCATAGATAAAACATGGGAAGATGAATTCAAACCAATTATTAGATCAAAAGAGCAAAATAATACAGAAATGACAATGTAAACGACAATGGCCAACTATTTTTTTTTTCAAACAAAGAACGATTATCCAACCTCTGAATCAATTGCTCTGTATTCTTCTCATACTGCTTCTGAGCAGCTTTCAACTCGTTCTTAATCTGAAATTAAATACAATCAATAATTTAATAAAGCATAAAATGAAGCCGAACTTACAAATTTATTGAGATCATACGAGCCATGTTTGTAGTGGGTTGGCTTGAATCGAGAAGTGCTCTAAAATGATACTGTAGTTGATCAATCAATCAATAAAACAAACAGCAAATTGACCGATAAATTAGATGATCCAACTCTTCAAAAAAATTGACATAACTAAGTACAACACTATCATACCATCCACACTATGAAGATAACTATATACAGTATACCCTATTCAATCAATCAATCAATAACACGGATAGATGAATGGCTATACCTGCACATCATTGCAATGAAGTCTGGAATTATAGCAAGAAGTGCAGGGCATGGAGGTAGATAGATGAGAGGATGAAGAGGATGAGGCAGGAGGAATGGACAATGAGTGGGAATGATCTCCATGATCACCACCACCAAGTGTAGATGAACATCGTCCATCATCGATATAGGATGAATCATCATCCATATTGAGTAGAGGAGGAGGAATTGTACCGTGGAAGAGCACACTACCACATGAGGAGACCTGAGGAATATCACACGTTTTTTGTTGATCCTTTGAGCCCAATTAGAAATTACCAATCTAATTGTCAGATTATTTAATGCAATTATTAACAACGAATCGAATTATAAGATTTTTTAATGAAATAAGGAATCAAATTGACTGATTTTCAAATCTAATTCGGTCACGTTCGTTAGCTAATTGCGCTAGAATAAGATTCAAAACGAATTGCTTGAGGAGATGAATGAATCAATCGACAAAGATACCTCTAATTCCTCGCATAATTGTAATCTCTTCACTAGCGGAGTCAGACCAAAGAATAGTGCTTCATGTTTAAGAGACGAATGGTTTACACCGCTGCAAGAACAACATTATATTAGACAAGGGAAACAATAATAATAACAATAACTTTACTATACGGATACATAACGAATTTATAATAAACAAGGAAACAAGAATCTATAATAAAAGTACCGTACCTGATATCAATTTGACGAGTTCGCAAGTAGTTTAAAATTATACGAAATATATCAGGATCTCGATCGATGAATATCTACAATGAACCAACTTACAGTATGCTCGTTATCATAAAATCAATAAATGAGTGATGGTACTTACAGCTCCAGATTCATCTTTAACCGAGGGGACTCGTCCACTTAGTAGGCTGAAAAGTACGAAAAAATAAGAGATACGAGTACGCATACCATTAATTGTCCGTAAAAGACCAACCAAAAAGATCGTGACCGTTAAAATGGTATAGAACATCGTATATAATCGTTCATCGTCATATTTTTCGTTTACATCTCTTTTTGTTGCTGTTTCTGTTAGCGAATACATGAGAGATGTAAACTGCGATCAATTGCAATAATAATAATAATAATAATAATAAAAATAATAATAATAATAATAATCCTAATAATATAATAATAAGGATTATTATTATAGTGACCTCGTGAAGAACGTATCAGGAATCCATGACAGAGTGTGACGTGAAGTGGCGAATCGTGTCCCTCCCACGTTCAGAGTAACTATGGACGATAGATCAAATGTGGATGGAGCTATGCATGATGTAGATGATGATGATGATGTCATCTACTATAATCAATCAATACTATCAATCAATATCAGAGCAAGAAACAGATGATCATGAAACGCTTGAGAATGAGCTAATGCTAAATAGTGAGAGATAAGGCTTATCAACGATGGTCGGTCATTGCAATTCGTTACACATTCTACACTACAATGTGTAGTCTATCATAAACAATGAAAGTGTATTCATTATTATATTATTGATTGATTTCAGATATGTGTTACCGTATAAAACAGTTGCGATTAGGTTGATACACACATTCATATTTTTAAAAAAAACTTCTTTATTTAAACAAGATCAACAACAAAGGGTTTAACTTCGAAATGTAACAGATATTAAAGCATAACGGTAAGATATGAAAAAGTCCCGTTGTGTGAGTGAGAGATGGAAGAGAATATAGAGATCAATGGGGATATAGGAATGAATCAACAATTATTAAACAGAGTAGTAAGTAGACAAGATCAATAAATCAATCGATATTTGATTGATCAAACAGATGATTCCTTCTCAGTCTTTCCCTTCTTCATAGGAGGTGAACCATGTCCTTCTTCAATACTATTACATCTCTTCCTATCAATACTATTATCCCCTATAATACACACACCTATCACCCCTCTTACATCTACTCCGATAGTTTTGACTCGTGGCTCACGCCGTCCCAATCCCGTGGCGTACGGCCTTCCCTAGTTTTTCAAAACTTAGAGTGTACTTAGAAATTGCCACTTGAAGCTAACTTTAAACAAACTACAAGTGAAATTTAAATCTACCTAGTGGTGTGCTTTACAGTAATACACTTGTAGTTTACTTAAGGTGCACTTCAAGTGACGTATATCAAGTGCACTTTAGGTTTGGAAAAAACAGAGTCGCGAGTCAAAAATACCAAGAGTATTCATTGAATCAATACTATTCATGATGCTAAACTACTCACCATTATCTCCATGTCCACCAATCATTTCATCATTCTCAGTGTACTCTAAATATGCTCAATACATTCATCGATTTCAATATATCTTGTCTCTTTGTCTCTTTCTTTATAATACATCTTTATACAAACATACATCGTCTAAAGTAATATAAAATATACGTGTAATCACCCACTGTGCTTATTCAAATCAATAGATTCTTCTCTATCATCTATTCCATCTTTCTTCTTCTCATTCTCATTATTAGTATCAACTACTTCTTCATTCTTCTTATCCTTTCCGTCGACCTCTTCTTTCTCTTCTCTTTTAACCTCTTCCTCTTCTTTCCTCTCACTCTTCTCTTCCTCCTCTTCATCTTCCTCTTCTTTCCTCTCACTCTTCTCTTCCTCCTCTTCCTCTTCATCTTCTTCTTCTTCCTCTTCACCACTCTCATTCTCATCTTCCTTCATCTCCTTTTCCATCTTATCAAAGTAACTCTTATCCTTAGCAGCACCGACGATGCATCTGTAATTGTTGACTATTCCTTCCATATCCAGTCAAATAATAGGTATTTTTTTGCTCGCAGTGTACCCAAAGTATGGAAAGACGGTGTAAAAATAAAATAAAATAAGTGAAATATAAAAAATGAGGTATTCGTGAATACTTACTCTCTATAGCACTGCTTATCGACATCCATGAAGAGTACGAGTACTACTCGATCCCACTATAATAACAATATTAACAAACGACCAAGCATTGTAAGCATCACAAGACTAACATACTTTTAATAGTATGTTACTACAGTACTACAGTAATCCATACTATACTACTAGTTCTAGTAGTACATACTACAGTAATCCAAATTGTGATTTGAACTCCCCCGCATTTTATCAAAGCCCGACGCCGTTCAATACAATAATAGAATATGACTAACCAGATCACATTTGTCTTCTTTATCAAAGTATTTCCATAAGAATCGAGTGACAGTCTTTGCCGCATCTCTATTATCATATCCATAAATACCGGTTGATATACAACAGAATGCCTGAGAGTACAAGTATGATAGTCAATTAAAATATTATCATTGTAGAAAGGCTGCTCGATTTGAGGATGTTCATCCGCATACGTGAAAACGGTATTTTTGCGCAGGATTATGCCAGAATATCATACAATTTTTAATGGTTAATGACGAAGAAAAATCGCAAAAAAATCGCTTAAAGTGACCGAACTCCATCACTCCCATATTGCTTTCCCCTGCATTATTCATGTTTTGTCTGATGGATAAACAAACAAATAAATAAATGGTTCGAGCAATCTTTCTGTCAACTAAATAGAAATATCATACAATGCTTCTCAATCCATTCTCTTCTGCCAACTTCATCGATTCTCGATAACATGATTCCAATTTCTCCCTGTAATTAATAATTTAATTATTAGATAATATTCCACTTCATTCAATGGATAAACTGAATCAATAAAGTATCAGTGCAATGTATACATGTATTGTTAGAGAAACAACTCGAATGAAATTATTTCAAGGCACTATCGCAATCCATATTTCGAAATTCGACTCAACGTTGTAGAGGCAGAAGTGGAATAATGATTAAAATCAAACCTCCTCTCCGATGTAACACCACCATAGCATATGGGACCAACGGCATGAATGATCTCTGTAATAAAACAGATCAATAAAATGCATTTTAAACAAATTTATGGATAAATGGATATTCGGATTAACAACATACATTTTCGGTACCCTCGCCGAATGTTTTTATATAGTGGGTCAAATCTCGAAATAGAGTGGATAGATTCACAAAATTCGTTATTTTTGCTCAAAAATCGTACTTTTTAGCTTCCTTTTTTTATCAAGTGGCCTAAAATGGCCTTATATAGTGGGTCAATCCTCGCAATGCGAGGCTATGGCAATGTATGATTAACAATAATAATGCAATTTAATAGATAGACTTACTCTTCACGTGAGTGTCCAATTTGCATGATGGCGTTATAGCCGCTTTACCAGTAGCAACCGGACGTTGCAACTAAACAATATAATCATAATATAGTGTAAAAATGACCATATAAGATAGTGTTAAAGTTTGTATTTACCTTTCTACATTCAGCTTGTAGTTGATTATGACCGGCAGCACGATGAATAGCTCCATCCACACCTCCTCCTGTAAAATACATTTTAAAATTAAATTATCAAAGAGTACATTTTATAATGTTACAACAACTGACCGCCAGCTAGTCGTTCATTCGCAGCATTCACGATGGCATCCACCAAAAAAAGAAATATTATTACGACTATACAAATGACCTGTAGTACCTCTAACTTTGTGATGTCTCCGTAGAACAATGAGACTTTGTCGAAGAAATTGTGCTTTGTGTCATACTTTTCATTAACTGAAAACATTAATGATTTATTATATTTATTATGTATTTTAACATAAATATTGACGTAAATAATCAGATTCAACAACCTACTTATATCTCTCAGCTTTTTAAGCTCCTTCATTGGCTTTACGTCGTCAGGGAGCTCCATTCTACAAAATTGTCAGGTGTATAAAAAATTGATCATGTGTTTATTGTCACCTTTTTCGCACTATCATTCGAGTGGTAGATGTTCGTGCGAAAAGGAGCGAAAAAGGTGTAAATAAACGCAGCATGAACTAGTGCGCAACGAATCTGAGCATAACTTTTGATAGTGACGAAGAAAGTAGGATAGTTGGGTACTTGGCAAAAAGTGATTCGTTAGTTAATGCGAAACCGAACCAAAAGATGTGCGCAATAATAGCTTATTGGTGCAGGGACGACACAACACTATTACCAACCAAAATTCACACATAACAAAAGTAAAATATTTTTAAAAAAACATGCGGACCGTTTCTTCTTCAATTCAAGCTTCGGAGATGTATTGTTCTTGGGAGGAGCGCTTTCAGATGAAGTTGATTTAGTAGACTTCTGCTCCACTGATTCCTTATTGACAAAGATAGCAGTAACAACACTACCCTTACTCATTCCACTCGATTCACTGCTTCTACGAGACTTTTCGGACTTTACACTCTTCTCTTCCTCTTCTTTATAAGCAGATACAGTAGGAGACTGTTGTATAATATGTTCAGCGACTGGTTCAACTTGTACTGGAACAGTTTCAACTGCTTCAGGTGCAGGAACTGAAGTATTTTCAGTCAAAATATATGAAGATTGTGAGTCACTTGGAGCATCAATCTCCTCTGTTGACATACAACAAAGCTTCCTCAAATTCATTATTACCTGCAAGTTATTCATCACACATGTCCACAACAATGAAACATATACAGTGCTGTGTAAGAAGTGAATTAGGGAACATAGGAAGTGAGAAACACGCTGCATCGACCACCCAAGACGACAAAAAGGAGACTAATATACATGTTTTCTTGTGATGCTAACAACATTGGTCGATTCAGCGGGCCGTGGGATGCAATATTATCATAAGCAAAACTGACATAGAAGCCACAAAAACAATTTGAACAAAAACAACTAATTATAAACGCTGTCTTTGTTTCGACTTTGTCGCGTGCACTTCACAGACATAGAAATAGTGATTTAAACGCACACTACATGGCATGAAAAGTATAAATATCAAAATTTCAAGAATTATTGAGAATAAACAAAAACGTTTTGAATAAACAAAAATGGGCGGAGCTTGATCATTTGTAAATTACGAAGACTCGTTATAAAGAGTAGGTTGTAAAGATTGAGATTTTCGCTAAACGTAGCAAATAAATAATTTAAAAACTTTTTTGATTTTTTTTTGGCAAGCAATTAGGTTTTGATATCTTTGAGGCATAAATTAGAATCCGTTATAATATATTCATGGATATCAGTAATCAATGCAATTAACAAAACAAGATTCATCGAATTAGAAATCTGACACAATTGACATACCGTAGATAGAACACATTCGATTTCCTCTGGCATCTTGCCAACAGTGTCATATCTTCAAAGGACATCGCATTGACGCTGCTCTCGCTGTATTTCTATCTGCGTTTCAATTACAAGTTGTCTTTCAAGATAGTCAAGCACTTAATTTAGCATGCTGAACAGTCTCTTCATCGTGAATACGACAGGGTATATTTTTTTCTATTCAATTCGTTTCAGTCTCTTAATTTGTAAATCAGATTGTTACGTAACCTTTCAGAGATGTTATTCTTGAGAAACATTGGAAAGCAGTCATACATCGATCAATCTGTGATTATTTTTTCGATGCACAGAAAAAGGTAACCCTTTAAATTTTACAGTTATTAATGTTTTCAATGCAGGCTGCATGTCCTGAAGATGTTCCTCCCGTCATAGCTACTCCTCATCATTATCTCATATCAGTATATCACAATCAGCTATTTCTGGTTGCTGTGTCCACGGAGGAAAGTATGTTCTAGATAATTATTTAACTAAAATGTCTTCATTTTCTTTAATTCCAGCTCCACCTCTTATGGTCATTGAATTCCTTCATCGAGTAGTTCAAACACTTACTTCATATTTCGATGAATGCTCTGATTCTTCGATCAAAGATAATTGTGTGATTGTATTCGAGGTTAGTTATCTTATCTATAATATCTTTACAATAAGAAATATGAAGTATTGTTTCAGTTGTTGGATGAGATGTTAGATAATGGATATCCTCTCGTTACTGAATTGAACATTCTCCAAGACCTCATCAAACCTCCCAATTTCCTTCGAACGATTGCTAATCAGGTAATTGCTAATAATACAGTAGCAGCCAAAAGTCTTCGTCAAAAACTTTGCATTGTCATAACTTTTGACTCAGATGAGCAATCGGGATCATGTTTTGGCAGGATACTATAGTACTAGTGTACATCATATCCTACTCCCGTTGTTATGATTCGTCGCCGTATTATTGTGTAGCGATCTTGGATCCCCTCTGTACTTACTCAGCAGTGATTATTTCTTCAGCGGGATATTTATGAGACTTGTTGTTAAAGGGAGAGTAACCTCGGTCAAAAACAGTATGAAAAATGCCCAAAGAAAATGGACCCTTCGGAGCAAATTATCTCCCGCACGGAGAGCCAGTGAGAGAGTAGTTTTCGTTCAGCGTACATCTTTTTTGGCAATTTGCCAACTCATTTCGCTAGCTGAATATTTTTACGTTTATGCTCATCTTTTTATGTTTATTTTCGTTTTCCTTGTTGTAAAACGTGTACATACCATCAATAGTTCAGTTTCTACGCTGCCCATTGGTAAAACGTTGGTATATACATGTTCTTTTGTTGACTTTTCCCCGTTTCAATTATGCATTTTCAGTTTGAGAACTTCGGCATCTCTCTCAATCGTTCTGCGAGTTAAATTGAAGGCATAATGGTCTCATGTTGCCAAGAACATCTTATGAGGTTCGTTACTCTTTAAAAATCTGCGAATAAATATAATTAGGCAGGTCTTGTAGGTTGTAACTGACCCTGTCCTTCTTGGACTTCTTGATATTTCCAATGCTTTTACTTATTTCAATAGTGATTATTTACCTTCCCCCTTCATTGCTTCGCCAAACCACTCTGTCCTATTTCGGCACTACTCCAAAACACCGGATCATGTGAAAAATAAACTAAACACGAAGGAAAGGGCCTTATTCTTCACTTTTATGCTAAACTTTTGCACTGGACCGGCAGTTACGTGCTCCTATTTCCATCTAATTAACGCTTTAGTATAACGTTTCTCCTATATTCTTCCTTTCTGTTTCGATTTGATACTCGCTGATCTTCTTGTTGGTTTTAGCTGAAACTAGTTCACTCTGTACTATCCGCATGTGTTGATTAATAGTAATGATATGGCAATAGTTAGTCACAATACTGGTCGTCATAGCACCAATATTCATTGTAGTACTTTAATCCATATGTTACTGATTGTGAATAGTAGAATGCGAGGTATTAAAGACATATATTTGATAAGATTGGTAGTATAATGGGCCTTAATAGATTTGTCCATGTATGTTATTATTAGCTGTATATGTAGATGATGTAGCAAATTAAACTAGGTATTGCCGAGAAATTACATGAAATTACTGAAAAATTAAAATTACAATCAATAATCATAAAGTAGTTGCAGATCAAATCGGATGCGTCTACATTCGACAAGAGGATGGAGGTCTCAAGAGAGAAGATCAATTGGAGGGATTAAATAAGTAGGTCTCCGGTTTTGCGTGGTAATATTGTAGTAAGTAATGCGCGAAATGTAACTTACTTTTTATCTACTTTTTCTCCATATACTCATGAGGAACAGTAACTGAAAATGAATAAAAACACAGATGTTTGAATCCATGGATGATTCCAGTAAAGTTCGTGCAATTAATGGCACGATCAAGCATGGAAAATACTCGAATCATTCATCGATTATCCGTGATCATGCATCGATTCTGTCATTCCATGTAAAATCACTGAAAATTAGTGCATGATCACGGAAGTTCACGAACCACGGATATTTCATGCATGATCATGCATGGAATGTCGAATCATGCATGATTGTACCTAAGTTCATGCATGAATTTCAACACCAGAGAAGTAAGTTACTTTTTGCTTGCTACTTACTGCAATATTATTATGCAAAACCGGAGATTGAGTAAATTTTGATAGAATAGAAACGAACTAAGGAAAGCAATCACAAAAGTATGCCATTGTGGTTTCATAGTATTTGATTTAAAGTATGAATATTTGCGATTATACTTTCATTGTGTTCCAGTATCTTCTTCAATTGCCTTAATTATATTTGAATGTTCATCTTCATTATTGATTGTTTTGTAAAGAATAATAAATGATGTCCCAAAGGTACAGTATGTGTTATTTATACATGGAATTAAATGTACACGAAGATCATGGTTGAGCGTAGAAGGAGAGAGAAATCTACTAAATAAGATCATTAAGAGATGTACATTCTTTCGATTATTGTTGAGGTTATTCCACTTTCGTGTTGTATATTTTCAAGTATATGAAACCAATAATACACAAGTATAATTGTTCTGTTGTAAATAAGTGAGATGGAAATCTCGCAAAGAATCTACATTCAGAGCATAGTCTGCCATGGTTATCACTTGAACTGTGCACCCTTAGCTCAGTTGGTAAGAATCTTGTTCTTCATTAACAGGAATCTCTGGTTCGATTCCTTGCGCTGTCTCATCTTTTGTATTAATTTACATTCTCAATTTGAAACGAACTGCCCCTTGATTATATCGTTTATATCCATCTCTGTCAAGTGGCTAAATAGCTCAGTCGGTAAGAGCCTTCGCTTGAGGCCGAGTTATCGCAAGTTCAATTCCTGTGGGAACTTGTCCCTTTTTCATGCATTGTGTGGTATCAATACAGTATCACTAACTATCCATGTGAGAGATAACACGGGTTGAAGGGGTTCATTGAGCGAGGTTACTCTCCCTTTAACAGTGTATGAACAACATTTACTGAGGAGTAGAATGCGCTGTGCCATCCATTCGAGCTAATTAATTCCTGTGAAAAAATCGAAATTTTCAACACCACTGAAATTGGGCAAAAAGGTCATAACTCTGTGTTCAGTGAAACTGCAGGCTGCAAACTTGGTAATAATAATAATAATAATAATAATATATTTATCGCTTCTTATATAATGAGGGAAGGAAGATAAACTCAAAGCGATACTTTAGAAATGAATAAGATTCGAAGATAGCTGCTAAATTACGAGATTACAGCTTTAATACGATTATTGAAAACTATTGGGTTGGGGGAAGTTACAATTAATGTATCAAGACTATTCCAACTATTAACAATTCTATTGGAGAAGAAGAAAGAATGAAAGATATCTACTACTATTACATCTATTACAACACATTCTCATAGGATTACCTCTAGTACGATTTAGATTACTCGAAATAATGAAAAATTGCCTACAATCGACATCAACGAATCCGTGAACAATTTTGAATACAAAAGAAAGATCTAAACAGGTTCGACGATGTTTGAGCGAGCGGAGATTGAGTAGATTGAGTGCCTCGGCGTAGTTTGTGTAGGGTATGCCGCACTTCGCAAGGACTCTCCTGGAATATGAGGTCAGACAGGACTCAATTAGATCATTCAGCATGACACTATTGGGATTCCATAGTTCGCTACAGTACTCCAGAACAGGCAAGACGTAAGTCTGAAAAAGACGTGCATAAACATTTATGGAGCGAGACATAAAAGATCTATGAATGTATGCGCATCGTGCTTTAGCCTTGTTGACGATATTTGTAATGTGGTTATGAAACTCTAACTTATTATTATACGTTACACCAAGATCTGTAAACTCTTCTACCACGGGAAGAACTTCATTGTCTACATATAAAGCAATGTCAGGATGGCTGGCGCCAATATGCATGACATCGGACTTTGTTTTGGACATGCAAAGACCAAAATTCATGCTCCATTCATGTACAATGTTCAGTGAGTGTTGAATAATGGACGGATCATTAAAGGAGTAAATCTTCATGTCATCGGCATAGATAGAACAAAATGCACCCCTAGGGAGTAGGGAAGGTAGTTCATTAATGAAAAGAGAGAAAAGCAAGGGGCCTAAGCAGCTACCTTGTGGTACACCGCTAACTGTATTGTATGGGCGGGATTGGGAAAGACCAACTTGTACGGATTGTGATCGAGATTGTAGGAAGGAAGAAATCCAATTCAGGAGACATCCCCGTATTCCATATTGTTCGCATTTTTGGACCAGAAGATTTATTGGAATAGTATCGAACGCTTTGCTGAAATCAATATATGCGCATGTGATATAACTTTTTCTATCAAGATGGCGGTGCCAGTGATTGGAAGTAGTTAGAAGACAGGTATTACATGAGCGTTTCAAACGAAAACCATGCTGTGAATTACTCAACAAGTCATTTTCATTCAGGAAGTGCGAGATATCTTGACATATAATTCTTTCCATAACCTTACAACATGCACTTGTTAATGAAATAGGACGATAGTTACTTATTGAGTGCTTTGCTCCCTTTCGTTTATATATTGGACGAACTATTGCCGTGCGCCAGGAGGAAGGGACCATAGAATAAAGAAGGGTAGAGATAATAGCCCATGAGTGATACATAACCGGGCTGAGTATGAGCCCGATCGATTGAATTTTGAGAAATTTCGAAAATTTATTTTTCTCATTTTTTGAGGTACAGTAAGTACTGCACAGGTTAGTATCCATTCTGCTTAACAGCAATATGTCTTCTATATATAGTAGACAACAGTTCACTAGTGTTTCACGAATTTTCGAGTTCTACGAGCGAAGTCGAAAATAGTTTTTTACGGCCATCAAAAAAAATTTTGTGGAATTAAAAGAGTATAGATAGCGGTTCCATTGCTGGTATCATCTTATATCTCCATGATAATTACCATAACAAAGTCTCAGACTAATCGGACAAATTATGAGCATACATGGGCACCGACATGGGGGTGCCCCCTGTAAAATAAGGAATCTTCGAAAATTTGTGGAATGCCCTTTGTAAAAATGACGTTTAGGTGAAATTTTTGAGGAAAAAAGTGGAGGCCCCCTGTAAAATTAACCATTTTTCGTTCGGATGCCCCCTGTAGAATCGAGCTCCAGGTATCCCGCCCATGTATGATTATGAGAATTTTGAGAAAATTTTGGGAAAAAATCCTAGCAATTTTCGACCGCATTTCTCCAATTAAAATTTCTCTCGAAGAACTTGAAATTTCGTGAGACACTAGTGAACTGTTGTCTACTATATATAGAAGACATATTGCTGTTAAGTAAAATGGATACTAACCTGTGCAGTACTTACTGTACCTCAAAAAATGAGAAAAATAAATTTTCGAAATTTCTCAAAATTCAATCGATCGGGCTCATACTCAGCCCGGTTATGTATCACTCATGGGCTATTATCTGTACCAAGTTTGCAGCCTGCAGTTTCACTGAACACAGAGTTATGACCTTTTTGCCCAATTTCAGTGGTGTTGAAAATTTCGATTTTCTCACAGGAATGAATTAGCTCGAATGGATGGCACAGCGGATTCTACTCCTCAGTAAATGTTGTTCATACACTGTTAACAACAAGTCTCATAAATATCCCGCTGAGGAAATAATCACTGCTGAGTAAGTACAGAGGGGATCCAAGATCGCTACACAATAATACGGCGACGAATCATAACAACGGGAGTAGGATATGATGTACACTAGTACTATAGTATCCTGCCAAAACATGATCCCGATTGCTCATCTGAGTCAAAAGTTATGACAATGCAAAGTTTTTGACGAAGACTTTTGGCTGCTACTGTATGTTATAGACATTGTAGATTGTAGACATTCAGTATTTGGCAAACATTAAGATATGGTTGATGAAATACTGTATATTATAGGTGACAGGAAGAACCAATCATTCGGAAGTTCTTCCTTCTGGTCAACTATCAAATATTCCATGGAGACGACATGGTGTAAAGGTATTTGTTTATTTATTTATGCCATCTTGTATGAGGTATTAGACAAACCTCTTATTATTTTAGCTGGATATTGATATTTCTTGTTGATAGACATGTATTATCTGTATTTTGTTTTGTATCTTAAAATCTTCCAATATTCATTCGAGATTATTATATAGTGATATGAGATAGTCTTATCACCAATTGCTTTTAATGCTTACTTGATATTATATAATTATCTACACTATAATGGATGGTATTGTTCTTCATTCCAGTACACTAATAACGAATCCTACTTCGATGTAGTAGAAGAAATCGATGCGATAATCGATAAGCAGGGAGCTACAGTATGCAGTGAAATTCAGGGATATGTACGTTTACTTACTAAATTAAACATTATTCTGTTCACATTTTATTCTCTATAATAGAACATTATTATAAATTCATTCTGCGGCTAATTGTAAGTCTCTTTGGTAGAGTTTTCATAGATGATTACTATTATTACTTCATCCTGACAACATGTCAAATGCAGCGGGTTATGCATAGTCAATTGGGTATAAGTAAATTAGCCGGTGAAATTAATTAATTAATTAATTCACATTATCTTTCAGATAGATTGTTGTTGTCGTTTAACAGGAATGCCTGATCTAACGATGACATTGATCAATCCACGTCTATTAGATGATGTATCATTCCATCCATGTGTACGATTCAAACGATGGGAGGTAAATATTATTAGTATTATTGTTATTATTATTATTATTATTATTATTATTATTATTATTATTATTATCAGACATGGTCCATGGTTATCCCACGGCCAAAAAATGCGGGTGGGTAACGTAGATTTTCGGCAAAAAATGCGGGTGGGTACACAAAAAATGGGGAAAATTAAAACTTTAAAAAACTCCGTTATTATTTCAGTTGACAGTTAGACTATTTATCGTACAGTAAGAACGAGAACTGATTTTAATAATATGCGATTTCGTTCAATACTGCACTATATTACATGCATAGAATTTCAATCTGATCGGGTACCGACAGAGGAAAACATGAAACTCAAGAAATTTAGTGATCATTGCGTTTAAGAGGATTTCCAGCGCGTTATCCCATGGTACCTACCGTGGGATAACGCTCTGGCAAATGAGTTTGACGTGTTAGTTTTACATTTCCATATGGAAAATTGGAATCTCTGTCGGTACGCGACGAGAAATGACGCAAAAAATAATTTTTATATGCTAAGACCAAGGAAATAGAAAAAATAAATTCAGTACGCGATAATCATGCCTGAAAATGCACCCCTCCAAACAACGCTTTCCCACTATAATTTTCATATTTCTTATTGTCCACTGCGTTCTCGGTCGGTACGCGACTCTCTAAGCGAAAAATCAAATTTTTTTGAATCAATTAATATTTCAGTTCTTGTAAACGTTAAATTCCGACACAGCGTACTAGTATCACTTCACTGAACTTAAAGATCGTACTCTTCTCATATTCGTACTCATTTATTCAGTTTGCTACCATACTCTTTTCTTCAATTTTTTTCGACATGATTGATTAATTAATAATTTTTTCAAGTCAACATTTTTCGAAATTTTGCGGGTGGGTTACCTACTTTTTACAAAATTTGCGGGTGGGTCTATCCCATGGGATAACCATGGGCCATGTCTGATTATTATTATTATTATTGATTGTTATTTCTATTATTATTACTTGTAGTAGTCGTATTATTATTGTTATTTCTTTTGCTTTCACATCAGGGATTGATATTCTAAATGTGATCAATATTCTAATATATGATCTCTTCTCGATAGAGTAATTCATGAGTGTGATGGGAAAATGAAGGAAGTAATTGATCGATCGGGGATTAAAAGTCTATACTATCATGGAACTAGTCCATTTACAACATCACAGTTCAACCATACATTTTCATACCCTCATAATTTGAGGATTGACCCACAATATAAGGTTAATTTTTATGCGAAAGACTACAATTTAAAGGAAAAATAACGATTTTTATAAATCGACCCACCATATTTCGAAATCCGACCCACTATATTAAAAAATCCTGTGTGGGCGCCGAAAATGTATTATAGAGAATAGACCTGGTGAATCGATGTTGCGGACAAATTGTGTTATATGCTATAAAAACCAGTTCCGAAAAAAGTATCGATGAAATACTAAAAAATACTGTGAAAATGTATGAGTTAACTATTATTAATTGTAGTACTCTACCCGATTCATTTAATCATATAGAATAGTGAGAGTTGTATATCGTAAACGAGATAGGTGTACTGTCGTTGTGACATTCTAATCTTTATGAATACTATATATTATCTATGATCTATTATTAATATATTCATTCAGAATGAACGTATCCTCTCATTCGTCCCTCCCGATGGAAACTTCCGTCTGCTATCCTATCATATTGCATCTCAGAAGTAAGGCATTTTAAAAGTATTATGGATACGTCACTTCTATTTCATTTAATACTGTATCGATTGCTATGATGTATAACAGGAGTCTTTATTATGAATATTTCAAATTAATGCGTACATTTATCAAATTCCCTAGAAAATCGCAAAATATTAACAACAATATTATTTATAATTTTTTAGTATTGTGGCAATTCCTATCTACGTTCGTCATACGATAATTCTAAAAGGAGGACAAGGAAGTAGATTGGAACTCACTGTTGGTCCCAAGCAGAGTATGGGAAAAGTGGTACGGTAGATTTTTATTATCGATTGATTCGTCTCTCTCGTTGTTCAACGACCACTATAATTTTCAGTTAGAAGATGTTGTAGTAGAAATGACGATGCCTAAAGCAGTTCTGAATTGTAATCTTCTCGCTTCTCATGGAAAGTATTCATTTGATCCATCTAATAAACTACTCCAGGTAATATATTGGATATTATGAGTTATTCAGTAATTTTCATTGGTTAATGGATAGCGCTCAGAAATCTTTTTTTAAATTTCTCAATTCTTCGGCTCTTGATTGAGGATTTTCACTGATAATCATTGTTCGGGTATATCAATCAATCAATTTATTCCAGTAAGATACTAGACGAAAGGGAAATAATATTAATTATTTCAGTGGAATGTTGGAAAGATTGAATTGGGAAAGCCTCCAACGTTGAAAGGATCGGTTAGTTTTTTCATTATACATAGTGAATCATATTTTATTGTATATATTCTTATCCAATATTTTAATCATTATATTGTTATCTAATATACTTATCATGAGTACACTTATTAATAGTGCTGATAAGATAAATGTATTGTATTGTATTGTTTTCTTATCTGATTATTAGTAATCAATCATTATCATTAATTATTATAGGTATCAGTATCGGGAACAACTCCTGTTGAATCTCCTCCAATCAATGTCAAATTCAAGATCAATCAATTGGCTGCATCCGGATTGAAGGTTGGTATTATTTTTGATCTTTATCTTTATGTATTCATCATACCATAGGTCGAATAGCTAGGTTATCGGATTTTAAAATGCGGTCAGGTTTTTCAATTTTAGGCAAACTTGACTCAAAATGCGGTCAGGTTTTTCGATTTTTGTGAAATTTTGTATCCAAATGCGGTCAGGTTTTTCGATTTTTTGGGAAATGCAGGCTCAAAATGCGGTCAGGCTTGGTACTTTGTAACATACTTTTCGACCTATGCATTATACGCATGAGCGTGTTCGCGTAATAGTGGAGGGGCTGGACAGAGAAAATTGGAATATTGTTTTTCCCGCATGTTTATTGCCGATGGTATGAACTGTTCCGCGTGAGCAGGAAACGCGTATATGTAGTGGATGTTGTTGAAAGCAAGAGATAATTGCCAAAGCTAAGTAGCCAGGACGTACCAAAAAGCGACTTTGCCAGCGAATCAATATTGAACTTTAATCGATCGCTGATTTCTACAAGCGTAAGGGTGTTCATAGTGGTACGGGGAGATCCTTCAAAGATCCTTGTCCATGTAGTCGTACATTCTTGAGGTGAGTACGGATATTACGTACGTATGGATTGAGCTTGAAATCCGACGAGAAATATAAGAAATAGTGAAACTATGGTCACGAGTAGAATTTTCTAGGAAGTTTGTATCTGTGTGACCATCATAGGTCGAAAAGTATGTTACAAAGTACCAAGCCTGACCGCATTTTGAGCCAAAATTTCCTAAAAATTGAAAAACCTGACCGCATTTTGAGCCAAATTTGCCAAAAATCGAAAAACCTGACCGCATTTTGGAATCCGGTAACCTAGCTATTCGACCTATGGTGACCATAGCTGACGTGAGATAAACCATATTTATACTTACTTTCCGTAACACTATGAACTTCCTTACTCTTGCGCAAATCAGCTATCGTTTATTGTTCAATATTGATTTGTCCATTTTGGTCATATCCTGGCTACTTACTTGGGAATGGTTTCTGTGATGGTAGAAACTACGGGAAGTGACCGCCGTAGCCATAATCAGAGTGGTTGCCTTAGTATGAATCATCTTTCAAAGGTTGCTTTTATCAACTTTGTAAAGTTCAACCCGTCACTTATCCGTCGCACGATAACGACATATTTAGCTTTGGCTATTCTCTCTTGCTTCTGCTATCTGCTGCTGCACTATGTGTATAAATGGAATTGAAATGCTCTTTACAAAGAACGTAATTTTTTATCAAAGGGAAATCCGAAATTAGGAAAAATAAAAAGTTTCACAACATTTGAATTTCTTTTGGAGTACTTGACTTCTAGTACAGGTGGTTGTACCATACATCGGTGCGTGTGTATGATGTATGATCCCTGTCAAGTTTGCTGGAAATGTTCGTGGAAATATGAAATATGATAAAATCTTGTCGTGTACTGGATATACACAATTCTTCAGAATGCCTGATGTTTTTTGGCTTATAACTTTGGAACTGTTCACACCATTTGCTAAACAAAATCACTATGTCAATTTCTCAACCCTTACATGTTCATATGTAATATTAAAGACCTGTGTCTGGCTACATTGCCAGAAGAGCAACTATTTTTTGAAAAGAATTTATCGTAAAAATTACAATTTAAAAAAGGCATCCTGCAAGTTATATGTGTGTTTACTTGTAGAAATTAATATAACGTTAGTTGCCCACGTATTGATTGATTTGACTGAAGTTACTGTGTGTTCTATCGAATACACAGTAATATCACAAGTATTGATTGACTGATTGCAGGTGAATCGATTGGATATGTACGGTGAGAACTACAAACCATTCAAAGGAGTCAAATATATTACGAAAGCGGGACGATTCCAGATTAGAACTTGAGTTTATCGCTTACTAACAAATTAGATGATTCAATTGTAAAAATGTCGATTTATGCAGAATTTGAGAATATTCATAGACTATATTTGCCCAGTTTTAATTTTTGAAAAAAACATTCCTCACTTTACAGTTTTCACCGATTGAACTACATTTTTTCACTTTTAACTTATTCAATTATTATTTATTCCTAACCTTTGTATTTAGTTTTTGTACAATCCATACTTATAGATATCTTCAAAGTTTATAAATGATTGAAATTTCTTGATTGAATAGTATATTGTAGTGTATTTGAATGCAAACAAGCAGAACGATTTATCGTAGTGGAGATCTCATAAACGATGTAACGATCAATGAGACATTCTAAGTGTATGATTCCAGATATTCCAATATATTTATTGTGAGATCGATCAATATACTACATCGTGTACGGTAGTATTAATTATGTATTGATTAAAAGAAACCAGTTTCCTGTAGTTTCTGGGCGAAGAAACGGAAGTCTAGTGCTTCACTGCCGGATAGAGACTGAAAAGTGGATACTGTAGAATGGGTAGAGTACGGTATTTAGCTATGGGATACGGTAGGTGCCAAAGGGTTAGAATAACTACAACATAACACTCGATCAATACCTTTGCTCGAGTTATTTGATTGTATGAATGATCTCTTATGAACTGAACATATTTTTAAATATATTTTTTTAACTTTTAAATATTTTTTAAAACTTAAATATTTAATAAAAGAATTACATCGGCAGTTCCTTCAAGAATCGATTCCAATGTCTGTACCATATTCATCATGTCTTCCTCACTCAATTTCATCTCTGATGCGAAGATATCAGCAGTCGGAGATTCTGTAAGAAGACTAACTCATTATGTATGATACAGAGACAGAAAGGCATTTAAAGGAACATCTCACATAACTCTTTTAGACTATATTTTCGAATATAACTCGGCATTTTTTAAAACCAAAATAGTTTGCATTAAACCCCCATGATGACACACTGTCCCAGACAAATGAATTGAAATAGCAAGGCTAGAGAAGAGCGTTTGAAATTAGTATGAAGTCAAACTTTGCTCAAATTAACTGACGAATTGATAAAATAAAGATAGTAACATACGTGATAGAGCTACAGCAACTTTATCGACACCTCCCATTCCTTTCAACGTATCTTTTGCTTTGGGACCGAAGATCTGAAAATCGGTGTAATTTTAAATTTACCATTTTAAAATTTTAATGATATTTCTTTAAAATTATTGTTCTGAAATTGGATGATTACCTTCATGAGAAAATCTCCTCCATGAGCATGCATCAATGCTTTGAGGAACGCAGCTGTTTCTTCGACTGGAGGACGAGTGGCTGCAATTATTTAGTTTATATCAGGCCTGGGATTTCCGATTTAACGATAAATAATTACGGAAATTTTCTGTTTTCCCAAAATTTCCGAAAACTTTAAAAAAACCTAAGGGATATTACAATCGATATCGCACAAGCGACATAACTCCATCACTCTCACCTTACTCTTTTCGTTTAATGTTGATTGTTAAACCGAAGAATGAATAAAAATACAAAGATTCTGTGTACTTCATACTTATTCTGTGTCAACTTATACCTTAACTTTAAGGTGCAAGCATGCATATTAATGTACATTTTGAAATACTTTAATTTCACTTTTACAGACTATCTAACAAGTAGTGAGAACTGTGAATAAGTAATGTAAACAACAGCGAATCTTCTTTCTCGAGTACATTCTTCCATACATTCATTAATATTTAATATTTATATTTATAATGATTTATTTATCTACTCGAAGTGGCTCTCTGCGTACTCAACTTCTATTCAGTTTGAAAAAAAAACAAAATCCGTTTTATTCGTCTACATTCAAAAAAATCATCATGGAATGGTGAAAAGTATTTCAGTCATGTATCAACTTGGAAAAGTCATACAAATTGATTAATTTCCTGGTTAGACTGAGGTAATTATTGGTCATTGACATGTATTACATTGTCATAAAAGTAAAGGAAAGGTTAATGGATGAAGTCAGATAGAATATAATAGGAATGATGTCAGAAGAACATAGAGGAACAAATAATCAATGTTCGCTCTGATGAATTTACAGACTTATTGTGCAAAAATCCTCCTCTGCATTTTTGCTTAGAACTTTCTACTGTCTCAGAGAAAATGTAACTGAACAAAAATTTACTGTGATCAATTTCACGCGAACAGAAAGTTATTATAATTAATTTCATAGTAGCCAATTTCAATCACTAACAAAGGTAAGCCATAGATTTCTTATTGTAAAAATATATATTTTTTGATTAAAAAAATTTTAATAGAAAAAAATGGGGTTACCTGCAGTGCACATGCTCTTATTCTCATCATATTGATCGGAGCAATCGGGTGATCCGTCACACAAATACTTGATTGGAACACATTCTCCAGATGGACATTCAAATGGATGCCAGGTCGGACAATGAGCTGATGATTATTGATTTATTGATTGAATTATTGATTTATTGATCGTTGATTAATCAAACTACAAACTACAAAAGTACTTACTGGGCGCTCCGGGATCGGCACGTTTTCCTCCTATTCTAATGAAGTCACGAATTGAAAATGCTTGGCTGCCTCCGATGAACACAGTCACAATGCATATCTTAATTCATTTTATTATTATATATTATTATAATATTATATTATTATTAAATTTTATTATTACTATTATTATTATTATTTTATTAATATTATAAAAAATGTATGAAACGATTGTTACCTCCAACATGATCGTACTGTACTTGTAATGCATATTATGCTACGAGTAAGGGTGGTGAAATCCACCTATGTTTATACCTAAACATCACCACATATTAAGTTAATAATAGATAGAATGTGCAATTAAAAGTTACGCATGCACGGTAATGCTACGTAATCTTATTAATATCAGTAGATAGTTTGTTTCGGCCGCTACGTCTAGACACCATAAAGCTTTGTCTTCTAACGCGGATACATTATCAAACCAAGGCAATTACAAACCTTGCACGCGGACAAGGAAAGTGAGATAGTGTGATCAGAGCGGAGTACGAAATTGTGATATATACATAATATTACCAATACTACAAATAGTGAGTGATTCGGACGCCAATGGGCGGTAAAAGAGTGTGAGATATATCACGCGTGTCACGTAAGGTTCGAATAAACGGTGGCACATTGAAAAAATCGAAAATGAGCAAAAGTTATTTTTCGGTAGTCCATATGGTCCCTAACAAGGTACCGTCGAGCTTTTTTGCATATCTTCATTTTCAACGTCGAGAGACGTCGTCAAACTTTTTGGACGTCGAAATCGGCCGACTTTGGAGCTCTATAGCTCGTCGGGGTATGGTTTTTGTATCGAGTCGTCAACAGAAGAATTTCCCGCAATGTCAAGGAGAATACGCCTGCATCATTGAAATGTCGATATTTTAATTAGTATTTTTGTAAATCGTTTTTATTGTTTAGTTTTCTTAAAAATATAGAAGCCGAAATTTTGCAATAGCTTAATCGATAGATCTCGTCCTCAGCTTTTCAATGGTATGCTGAACTCATACTTTATTTAAGTGCGCTCGAAAGTTATGAGCATTTTAAGGTTTTAATCGAGTGCGATCGCACGAGAGGAGAGTGACGGAGCCAGCGATCTACCCACTCATCTGCCTCGTACAATGACTTCGCCCATTGTAATCAGTTTTTCTTTTGTTCTAGTACATCTCCAAGTTATTTTTTGGTTACTTTCGGATATTTATTTCTATTATTCAATTCATAACCAATTGATTAAAATACAAAACTAGAAAATATCCTAGATTGAGTGAGTCATTTCATGCCCAATCTAGCAGATCGATACGCGATTTTGAGTAGATCATTTGCATCGACTGCAGGGAAGGAAAGACGAATAAGTCCTTCCTCTCAGTCTTTGCGATTTTTGGTTCGGTGGAACACCATTTTTCCTTTTTTGTGAATGATTATTCTTGTTTCAGTTGATTTATGCTTCATTCTTGTTATTATCGTCTCAGCACGAAGGGCATTCATGAAACGAAGGATAGGATCAAGTCCTTCGATCTCGGGCAAACACCGTGTGAGGGAAAGTAAGTTCATCTCTATTTGGTTGATTCTTCTCGTGGTCTCGTTCACATGTTTCAATCAAGGGAGCAGTCAGCATCTCTGTTCATCGATGAACTTCAAAATGACGTCGATCTCCATGGCTGCGATTCACTTCTCGATCTAATCAATGTTCGAGCCAATGGAGAGGGGATGGATTCAGAAAATGAGGTATTTCTTTCATATTTGCTTGATCTTTTCACATCATTCATAAACCACTTGCATAACTAAGATGTGAAGATCTAAGATCTAATAACTGAGATGTGTGATATTTTCCCTTGAAACATATATCAACTATCTATCGCCAAAACAAATAGTCAAACTATTTTTTATGTGACATTGAGGCATGGTACATTTTCTAATTATTTCCCTTAATTTATAAACTTCGATTACTTCATTGCAGGTCACTCTTCGATCGAGAATCATCTGTATGGCCCACTTCCGTTCGTTGGTGATGAATTCGAATGGGTCGGATCCGAAGGTCAAAAAGATTCGTCAGTCTCGGTTGAACAGCGCTTTGGTCAAATGTCCTCTCGAACATCAGAGCAGTATTGTCGCAGAGAGTTGTCGAGTTGTCAATAAGGTACATCGATCATCCTCATAGATACTATAGTACCTCCGAGAAGAGCCGAAGCTTCATTCATGAGGAAGACGTTAGTCGATGCGACGGACCCCTCCGATCCCACTGGCAGTAGCTACCTTCTGGATTACTCTAGAATCCCTTCTGAGAAGCAACTAACCTCCCTGTTTTCTCGTCTGGAGAGGACTAGAGCTAAAGGTTCGAATACAGTAATGATAGAGGTGAAAAAAATTCGCTCTTTTCAGGACCCAAGAAGACGACTGTGAAAGCAGCCAAGATTCCAAAGACGGCGACGACGACATCAAGGAAGAGCAAGAAAAGCACAGGTGCGAAGTCGAGTGTTCGCTCGACCAGTGGAATGACCAGGAAGAGAAGGGTAGTAGAGGAATCGGAGGACTCGGAGCTCGACGATGACGTCTTCGATGAGGAGGGAGACGATGAGGAGGATGAGGATGAGGACGTTCTAGGACAAAACGAACATGACTTCATTAGGATGCTCCGCAATTTTAGGGGTGCCAATAATTTGGTCGAAGTGGGGCCAATAATTTGGTGGATCGTAAAAGTTGACTCTAAAATTTGGCTACCAGACAAGCCCCACTTTTAAAGTTGAGTCAATAATTTGGTGGTTGAGCCAATAATTTGGTTAGAAGTGGGGCTATTATTTTAGTCCAAAATTTTAGCCAAACTTTGGCTACAATTTTAGCTAAACTTTAGCCAAACTTTGGCTAAAATTTTAGACCACCAAATTATTGACTCAACTTTAGAAGTAGGGCTTGTCTGGTAGCCAAATTTTAGGTACCCAAAAAAGTTCGACCAAATTATTGGCCCCCCTAAAATTGCGGAGTGGTAGTTGAGGAAGAATGTGATGAAATATTCCTGTGAATTCTCTGTTATTTTCATGTATAAAGTTGCATTCATTGTTATGAATAATTAAATTGAATAATAGAAATACATATCCGAAAGTAACCAAAAAATAACTTGGAGATGTACTAGAACAAAAGTAAAACTGATTACAATGGGCGAAGTCATTGTACGAGGCAGATGAGTGGGTAGATCGCTGGCTCCGTCACTCTCCTCTCGTGCGATCGCACTCGATTAAAACCTTAAAATGCTCATAACTTTCGAGCGCACTTAAATAAAGTATGAGTTCAGCATACCATTGAAAAGCTGAGGACGAGATCTATCGATTAAGCTATTGCAAAATTTCGGCTTCTATATTTTTAAGAAAAATAAACATTAAAAACGATTCACAAAAATACTAATTAAAATATCGACATTTCAATGATGCAGGCGTATTCTCCTTGACATTGCGGGAAAATCTTCTGTTGACGACTCGATACCAAAACCATACCCCGACGAGCTATAGAGCTCCAAAGTCGGCCGATTTCGACGTCCAAAAAGTTTGACGACGTCTCTCGACGTTGAAAATGAAGATATGCAAAAAAGCTCGACGGTACCTTGTTAGGGACCATATGGACTACCGAAAAATGTATTAATATATGGGGGTCAAAAAATGTGCCAACTACCCCCGGATTTTACTCGATTCTTCAGTGACATGCGTGATATGAGGTAGATAGATGATGGATTACTCATTCAACTTGTTTTTCTTCTTAAAATTGTCACTATTTATAAATGGTATTTTTACCACGCATCTAAGATGACCGCGATAGTACGTTCCGTGAGAGATACAAAAATGAGGGAATGATAAAAATAATTTGGATAAATTCGGTTGCAAATATAACATGGACATGGCATAGATCGGCTCTAGGTCGGATGAGTAATAAGAACTAATTTCATACTTTGTCTATTCATTAGCGCTTGTCTCACATATGCAGATAGTTCATTCTCAGTTCTCATTATCATTCGGTTCTCATTCTTTTTACTCATCCGACCTAGTACCCGTAGATCATAAGGAAGACAACTGGGAAAAGATGTTCGGAGGCACGAATTAATATGGGCGATAAAACATTTTTATTCCCGGAAATGAATGATTGATAGCTGAAGTATGGTCAAACATGAAATGGCGTCATTTAAGAAGAATGAAGACGAAGAAGAGAGGATAGAGAATGAATGAATGGATGAGTGAGGAAGACCAATCATGGACCACATTGTTGCAGATTTTGAAAGAAGAAGAGGAGGATGGAGCAAGGAATTTATTTTTATTGGTATGATTAAGTATATTTAGAAATAAGATATAAAAATGGATTAGCGGACCATAAAGATTAGAATGACGTTAATCCATTTAACGTCTTCCTCTTGCCTTTCACTTCCTCGTCTAACTTTTCTCATTTCGCATGTTCAGAAATCTACATGCAAAGTCAAAAAGGGTTTAAGAAAAATACTCTGCACTTTGTAGGGCATTTTGGGGGCATACAGAATAGTCAGACATTAATACAGTTCAGTCCTCTGCCTTTTGACATAAGTCCGGACTCGTCTATCACAAGAAATTATTGTAAGAGTGATGTGATAGCGATTAGAAGAGTTACTATTTTTATATGGACCAAATGGCTCAGGACTTCTTGCACATTTGATAGTCAATGGGGTCGAAGTTGGAAGTTTTTGCCAAAGCACATATGAAGGAAGTGATAGTAGGAATAGAATAGGAATGTATTCAATAAATGAGTCTATGTTTGAATAAATGAATGAAGACTAAAGACAAAGACAAACGAGGACTATGCATTACTTTATGAGAATAGACGATGGAGAGGGAGAGGGTGGGGGAGGGAGAGGGAGAGGGAGAGGGAGAGGGAGAGGGAGAGGGAGAGGGAGAGGGAGAGGGAGAGGGAGAGGGAGAGGGAGAGGGAGAGGGAGAGGGAGAGGGAGAGGAAGAGAGAGAAGGAGAGATAAAAAGACTTGGAAGTCAGATTCGACCAATAGAAAGAGTGTGTTACTTTATTCAATTATATAATAACTCATATACCTTATACGTTGAACAATAATCAATGAAAAGTAATGAGTCTAGTGAAGTCATGATATAGTTATATGATATTTAAGATTATGGAATAATTGGATTGTAAAACGCTTCAACACTCAACACACAGAATCAGCTCAATTAGAAGTGATTTGCTTTCCATTCGATTTTCTGCCTTTTTTAGTTGACAAAAATACGCGAGAACCTTGAGTATGCGTTTATTTTGCCTGCTACAAGTGCATTAGCACGAATTTCGATCAGAATGTGATATCAGAAAGTAAGAAAATATGGCAATAAATCAATTTCGCTGTGGATATGATGAAATGGAATGATGAGAGATAAAAGCTACGAGTATTTCATCGACAAATCATATTAGTTCATATCTCACGTCCATCTATATCTTCTCTTACACTCAAATACTTCAATTCTTTCCATATCCACATCTACTAATTGACCCTACTAATGTCTTTATATCATACTATTTCTACTTCAAATATTATGTCTTCTGTGAATCTAACTGTGACCATTTCCCTTGAACCGATTCGCAGAGCCACTAGGTCGAATACGAACTGACTGAACTATGCTCATATGAGAGATAAGAGTTAATGAATTTACACGATATTAAATAGTAATAATCCAGTCGGTTCTCATTCCATGGTCCTCCTTTGAATCATTATCATCATCATCTTCATCGGTACTCATATGACCTAGTCCCATTCGCAGATATCCTCCCACAACTTATGCTAATCATCTACAATCTTCACTCAATCTGTTGTGAAGGAGACAAAGAATAATAATAATAAGAATAAAATTAATCAATACAATTTAACAATGAATCAATGATTCATGAATTTAAAGTAGCGGAATAAAAGAAGTTAATGAATGAATAAATGTTATGACAAATGGATTCAAGGTAGACAGAGTAGAATATGGACAGAGCGATAGAGTAGAGAGAGGTAGAGTTAGACCAATTCATTTTAGTCCCCAAACCTCCCACTCTTTCTACTCAACCATTCTGTATACTACTTTCGCTCTATATCTGATATAAACAATAAAGTGAAATCATATTGTATTTCATTTTGCACTCTAAGTCTTAAGCTAAGTTTGAAAAATGCGAAAAGAAAAGAAAACAGAGAAAATACTGCTTGTTTTACAAATTCTCTCACCACTTTTTTCCTTTCAAGGGTTTTGAACAACGCATTTAGGTCTACATCAAAAGTGTTACATCAAAATGTTGCGCAATACTCAATTGATAAGTTGATGTGTCAATACAATTAGAATGTTATTCATCTCAATCTATTACATATTTGCCATTTACACTCCTTTTCCTTCCTAATCGTGACGTTGGACATAGCAATTTGCATAAATGAAATACTATTTTCCCCTCTCTCTCGCACACACACAACTTCTACTTGGAATGGAGATGAAAATGAAGAAGAAGTCACAAATGAAATTTAGATCTTCAAGCGGGAAGATATTACAATTGAAAAGTGAAGTGAAGAATATGATATCATAATTGGATAGAGGGAATAAGAAGACAAAGATGGCATCTTACTTATCCTCAACGCGATAAAACCCACGAATTTTTTTAAAATACAGCAATTTCCGAGGCAAAAGTGATGAATGGTAAGGTACAGTCCTCGGACATAGTTTCTAATATTACTAACAAGTCCTCAAGATTATGAAATCATGGAGAAAGTGTAAAGTACATACGATATTCCACGATATGCACTGGAATCGGTACAATATCGAAAATTCCGTTAAAGTTCAAAAAAGAAAGAAAGACATGGAAGAAACGAAATGGTGAATGAAATGGAAATTGGATTTGTGAAAATCAGGAAATGATTGAATATTGTCATTGTAGTGAATGACAATGAGCATTGTTCAGTCACTTTCTTGTCTAGAGGTAGACATTTTCATATGAAATACAGTCAAAGGACTGCAGGACCATGAAGAGACGACGATTTGACAAGTAACAGAGAAAAAGTGTAATCCACAGAGCCTAAGACATGTGAAGTGTTATATTTAACACTTTTTATGTGTATTATCGGGTAGAGTGTGACTAATACCGACTTTACTCATTCCATCCCCACCCAGCGATTATCGCTTGATGTCAATAAATAATATTTTAATTATAATTACAGGGATGCGAAACAACCATGCCATGCTCGTTATTCACCAAAATTTAGTATGTTATTTTTGTAATTTGATGGATTCATTTCCAATAATAAATATTGTTAGAACACGTAAAAAGATAAACTCTGTTTCTTCAAGCATTTTAATCAAATAAGTAAGATACATCTTGATAAATTAGGATTATATTGATCTAGTAGATCGAAAACGTTAATAAAATCAATACTAATAATGAAAATGTATAGTGTTATTATTCAGAACGATATGTGGAATATTTTTAAGGGATTTTTGGAGTGCATTAAGAATGAAAATTGATATTCTAGAGAATGGGAAACCGTAGTTGACAAAAGTATATATTGTTGGAAGGAAAGAAAGAGAAAGAAAAAGGAAAAATTACGAAGAATTGGACTTCACGGTTCATAACATTTCGTGATTTATTACGGAAAAATGAGGATAGAATGTGAAGCATTGATCTAGGACTGGAAGAATCATATTTGTTGAGTGGATAAGGAAATATTTTCACCGATTTATTCAATTTCAACTAGTCATTAGGGGAAATGAAAGGTTTGATGCATGATTTAGGTGTCGCTGGAATACGATTAGAGAATTGGTGGGAGATGATATCATAAGATAGAGAAACAGGAAATATATTGCGATTTATCATATGCAAAAGGCAAATCAGTGCAAATTCGAAATATTAAAGGGGCGCTCAAAGCTAACTTGAATCTCTCTGCACTGGCCTCACTATCTTTTCTTTGTCTGCGAGAGAGTATTGCCAATACGGAGAGTTAAATTAGCTAGAGTTTTCCTTTTAAGGAACACAAAATGGTTGAAAAAAATGTATACAAGGATTTTTGTTTGATGTGACAAGGGTGAGAAGAGGATAGAGAAGAGATAGAAGAAAGAATGAAATGAATTAGATTAAAGCGAAGAGAGATTCTATACCATAATGAATTGATGAGAAATGACAGATTCTAGCTATTCAGAGTATTACCGTTCAGAGAGAGGAAGAGGGAGAATGATAGCGAGAAGGGTAGGACATGGAAAGGGTAGAAAAGAGGGCGGAGAGATTAATCTAAGGGTGAAATAGAATAAAGGATCGTGGATGTGACTAAGGAATGAATAATATGAATGATGTCATTCATTCAAGTGTCAAAATGATTATAAATTCATTGAGTACAATGATTTGTTGTGTAATATGAATTCATCCATGACTACCTATCCATTATTAATATCTTATTATCGATTATCCAGCATAACAAACATATTATGTACATCCGACTGAATTCTGCAATAATGGACTCGAATATGAGGAGAATTCAAGATGTTTCAAGATAAAAGAACGAATTCTTCTTGAAGAGATGCTTCTGATTCTATTGTTCTTGGAAAGAATGGAACAAATATTCAAGGCTAGAATGAAGTTCTTAGAAAAATCATGAATAGTCTTTAATGATATAAATAAATAATGATTTTCCTTGAAGTAATAAATTAAGAAATTACTTTAATTAGTTTTTTAGTTAGTTTCAGCTTGAATAGTTTGATTTAGAATTTGTACTCAAAGTATAATATTAAAGTGAGTGATGTTATATATATAAGGTTCAACAAGGACTTATAATAAAGTGAACATATGAATAAACTCCTCAAGAATCCACTTCAATATCAATCATGTACCCACGCACTCAAATATTTTAGAAGGACTCTCAAAATCATGTCAAACTTTGAACAGCGATTTAGAAATGCTTTATGCACTGATGAAACATTCTCTAGGGAGAACCTGTGAACAAATACGATTGATTATTAACGACAATATGGACAATACTGTACTATTAAATGTATTGAAGAGTGATATTATGGATAGAATGAATGAATGACTTAGAACAGGACGAAATGATTGTTTGAACGTTTAGTGAATGATGGAAGATTATGAGAATATGAAGATGGACACGATGATGACTTCTTGAATGATCTCTCACGGATATTATATAACATTCCTGGAATATTATATATTATACTACTCAAGCAAAGTTTGTGTAGGCGGTCTCGGACGGGATGAGACGTTCGATAGGAATTCAAAATAGGAGATGATTTTATTATTGACCTTTTTTTTGAGAACGCCTGGGCGAAAAAATCTCGTCAGAAATTTGCAAATTTCAGACGAGATTGATTTTTTTTTCGCTTCAGGATTTAAGCAACGGACTCTGGAATGCAAACGCGCATAATTTTTTTTTCTTATTTTCTGATCATAAATGAATAAATCTGAATGTACAAATCTTTATTTGTATGCACGATATAATTAAAACTAGAAAATATTAGAGATTGTTAAATTAGTATATGTGCCCTATGGTGTTTTGGTAATGTGATATTTGCCATGTCATTATTTTCCGATCCAATCCTTAACACAATAATAATATTAAATGAATCCCAAAATATAATGGAAGGGGTTCAAAGAACAAAGACAAGTGCTGGATCTATAGCATTCTGAGAGAAAAAAACATGATTTACAAATATATTCCAATAAATAAACTTAAAAATGAGCAGAAACAAAGACGTTACATTCATGCAAAATATATTGGCCCTAAACCACTCGACTATCTCTTTACGAGCTCACAGAGACAGGTATTTATTAAGGAGCAAAAATCGCGTTAGAAAAATGCAAATTTCTCGGAAACCATCCGTCCTCAGTCAAAAATAATCAATATAAAAAGATCTTCTACTTTGAATACCGAATGCCATTTAACGGGAACGCCTACACAAACTTTCCTTGACAGTTTTCAATGTGACACTCTTAAATTACCCGAAAAACTAGTGTGAAAAACATTTTGAAGATAAAGAATGTGGAAAAGTAAGGTGAGATTTCAACAGCTTTTGAAGCTTTTAAATCAAAATTCAAACTATAATATCTTTTTGTTCAAAGTTTTACTCAAACAGACTTGAAGCACTTTTTCAGGATATGAAGTGCGCTTATGCACAAAATAAAAATATATAAAGCTTCGTAATAATTGTCATATAGATAAATATAGATGATTTTTTCTGAAGGTTGTGGACAAAATTGAATACAGAATAAAATTTGATCATTCTAACCTTGTAAACTATCAATATCTGCGATTCTTCTACAGTGATTGTATAGCAGAGGAAGATTATCAAAGAAAGAAGGACGATGGAATATAATAGAATTGAAGAGGGAAGATATTGCAAGATCCGCCCATGTTAACTGAAAATGATCACTGTCAGAGATTTTGTACCCAATATATTTGAAAATTCGCTGTGATTGATCCAAATTTTCATATGTGCTGAGTTCAAAAGGTGAAAAAAAAGAGATACATCGTGAACGAATGTTTAAAACGAATTTTCTCTTATTTTCTGCTATTTTCATAACTTTTGAACTAGAATCTTGAACTAACTACTTTTTGTTTTCAAATGTTTTCACATCTTTTGAATGAACGATAAATCAAATTTTAGTTTCAGTAATTGAAGCCTACATACCCTATCTCCTATCACCCATTCTCCTCCATTTCTTTTGATCATTTCTTCAAACGCAGGCCCGATATAGTTCACAATATATCTTCGGGCCGTTTCTTCCAGTGAATCCATCTGTAATGTAATCATTGATGAGAACGATACTAATGTGGTCTTCAAAAGCCATACAAATAAAATAAAACAGAAGAAAGTATGGAAAACGAGTAGAGCTTTATCAGTTTTTTATCAGTTTTTTTTCGAACAGATAACTGCATAACTAACATCATAATCGTTCCAATCTCTATATTGTACTATCCTTATCCATTTGGATAGTTTCATTCGTGCATCATTTACAGCGTCTCCGATCACATCCACGATAGAATCCTCACTCGCATTACAGCCCGATAGATCTAAATAATCAATATCACTTCATATATGCATTTCGAAATATTTTTCACTCGTTTTGACATTATTCTCGTTTCGTGCATAATAAAATATATAAATATAATAACGGTAATTTCATTAGACACGTATTGTTTGCCGAGTAATGAATCGGTAGCACTTCGGGAATAAGTTCAATATCTCAAAAGAATTGGTTTCACTAATTACTGTGCGAAAACCTATACTTTCAGTCAGGAAATTCGCAAAGAGAGATTGTATTCCTGAATCATTTTCTATAATTTGGAAATGGCCTTACAATTGTATTGGCAATGAATATTTCATATATATATATAACTTGTAATAAAGGGAAATAATTATTTAAAACTATTTAAAAAATCAAAAAATAATAACTAATGAAATCATATTTCATAGGATCATTTCAGTAGTTTGTATTTCAAAACTAACCATATCTCCAAGACAGATGTCTGCAGATAGTATTGATGTTGGATAATCGAAGACCATTCAATTCTAATTGGGGAACACAATCGAATGGAAAACCTGCAAAAATACATGATAGAGACTACAAATCAATCATTCAATAAATAAATAAATAAATAAATCAATTTATCATTTCAAGCAGTAATGCTCAGATGGGGATGAAATGTTGAATAGATACTCTAAACAGATATGTAGTAATATTCATGTTAAAACGGTTACTCAAAGATCTATTCAAAAAAAGGATTTGAAAAAATTATAAATCTGGCCAGTTGTTTTTTCTAGTCTAAATAATTTTCTCGAAACGATTCAATAGAGATATTTCTCATCTTTATCTCCATCTGTTTCCCTTTATCTATCCATTTTCTTATCCCATCTATCTCTCTATTTCTTTCTCATTCTCATTCTTCTAAATAATCTTCTCGATCCTTCCCCCATACCAACTGTTCATTTCTTCACTCTTAACTCCCTCAACTAATGAACACTATGAAAGAAAGTGAAAATGATTGATGATTTACAACGAAAAAAGAGATGATTGATGAATTACGAATGAATGCATTAGACATGAGTTTTTTTTTTCATATCGAAACATCGAAACCATTGTTCCATTGTTTCATCACTGATAAAATCATAGATAAGGTAATGCATAGTTTTCTGATAATATAATAGATAGAGATTTTGTAGACAGATAATTGGACTCATTCAAATCGGAATGCAGAGATAAATATTAAAGGCACACCCCGAGATAATTTGAAACTTTCCGCTCTAACAATGCTCTCTCGTGATCGTTGTCTGCGAAAGAGTGTGGAGCGGCTCTGGTATTTTCAAACTAGTTGTTTCCTTATATTTCCCACTAGCCGTAGACTTGCAAGTCTACGGCTAGTTAAACGTAAGTTTACTAGAAGTGGTGTATAATACGGTAATGCATTTCGTCAAATGTTCTTTCACTAGTAGTAAACTAACCGTAAACTGCTAGTCTGTGACGTAACGTAAGTAAACTACTAGTTTGGAAATACCAGATGGAGAGTCAAATTAGCTCGGGGTACGTCTTTACAATGTGAAAGTTACCATAAAAATCCATTCCATCATCTTGAATGGATCGAGTCTCATAGTGGACGTGGGAATAGGCAAATATCAATCGGATCAGAAGACTGTCCTCCTAAATTTAAAAAAAAACTAATTTAGAAAATAGAGACCATTGCTAAGTTTAATATACCTGATCGTCATTATCATAGAGGATATATTCGGGTTCATTAAATGAATATCTTGATTCTGTACAATATTGATCTTCTTCAAAAGCTTCCATGTTCATCTAACAAATATCGAAAAATAATTCATTTTTACTTAACAATATTTGAATTCTGAAGAATAATAAGGGAGATTAGAAGAGACAGAGGAAGATGAGAAAATCGGATTGATAGACGTGGAGGTATTTACATGAGAACAGAACACTTGCTATTGTGAAGAGACTACACTGTGAATTGAGAGACAGAGTAAAAGTAGTGAATACCTCCGTTCTTGTTTGAACTGTTACTTCAATACGACGAAACCCCAATGCTTTCTGGAAGACACTATTACTGATACTATACAATGACTATATGTATACATTGACGGTAAAGTCTCTCATATTTGAGCTGTAGGTTATCTAATTTGAGAAATGTTCTCTCGTATGCGAGATAACTTGATTAGCTTACTTCAGTCCATGTTACTATATCGAGCGAAAAAAAGTATTGTCCAACGTGTATTTTAAAGAGAATTTGGAGTAAGCTAACCTTTCTCTATTGTAGTCCAATTAGACCTATCGCTAAGAGAATTTGCCGTTAATGAAAAAATGGACTTGAATACGTACCGTTAGTAAGGGAATGAGTGGTTCATGGTATATAGTTAGACACTTTACCATAATAGATATAATGAACTAGAATGAGATTCCTACTGGCAGTGGAGATAACCCCCATCCTTCCTTCATTTCCTGTCACTTATCCCTCCCTTCCATCTGTTACTCTCCTCATTTAAAATGATCTCTCATCCATCTACATCTATCTAAGCTATCTCTCACTTCGCTATCAACCAAACTTCTTGTTTAAGTTTATGATAAGAGAGGTCATTATATCCATAATTACAATCCAGTGAACATTGTATTGTGATCTAACCAATGTGTAACATATTAGAGATAGACGATAATTCTACTTGACACTGACATATCAATCAGTCAAGAGTAGGAAGATTAGTATAGATATGATAGATGATGAACAGATGAGGTATTAGTCGTATTTTAGCGCCCTCACAGGATCTTTTTATATAGACGGTCGATTTTCGAAATATCGCGGGTTTATTTAGAAAAATAGTTATTTTTCGCTTAAATTGTAATAAAAAATGAGCCTTATATAGTGTCGACCTTCACATTATGAGGGTATGAAAATGTATAGTCGTGTGTGGTAAAAGAAAAGAATGTTGTCTACAATGGAATAAGTCAAAATACGAATCATAGTGTACTTATAAAGAAAAGATTGTTATTGAAGAAGGAGAGCTTAATCATTGAAAGAACCAAAGATAACTCGAATTTAGCGAAATGATAGAGAACAAGTACAAATCAGTATTTATCTAAGGCAAATCGAAAAAGGAAAGAGAAAAGAAAGTATAAGATATGATAGGGGAAAGAACATCTATTCATAGAGGTTTATCACGAAGACAACACAAAATATTGATTGTACAGGGAAATACAGTGATAGTAGAGTCACTGATATGTTATCACCAAACCCTTTCATTCTTCTAGAGATCAGCATGATGTGTACAAAATGACATGTAGGGAATAATAAGTGAAGGTAAAGGTACAACCCATCATCCAATGCACACGAAATCCTGCGGGAGATCACTGCTAAGCCAGTGATAATTCCGATGATAAGGGGAATAATAAGCATGAGAAATAGAAGAGGTTTGAAGAAGGTTGAAATGGATCAAGAAAGAAAGAAAGAATGAATTAATGGTATGGAATAAGAAGAGTATTCAACTGTAAACGATGACGATATAACTAATGAATGGACGAAGATAAAGATTGGCTGATGTTCATGATAGAATGATAATTGGATGTCGGAAAGATCAAAGGATTGATGAAAAAGTGGATGAAATGTATTTGTGGGAAAATAGAGAAGAACTAGCACTCTTCATCATATACTCTATTCAACTACCTTTAGTGTCTCTGTGACACTCTCTCAATCTACTACACTCTCTCGTCTCTCTATGATCCTATCGAACAAGGTTGTACAACTAACTCAGTGCAATGGAGAGACTTTTGTTAATGAGAGGAAATGGGGAGGTTGTTGACGAATGTAAGAACAAAGGTGAAAATACGAGGAGAATGGATAACAACTAATACCCTATCATGTAACAAATCGAATTTCATTTTTTTTCAAACAAATTTATCTTTTTTTAAAACATGTTCGTTAAATCGAGGGCTCTGGTGTGCATGGTATTCCAATTCGTAATAAGCGAATAATAATAATAAAACTTACTGATCTCTTTCGTTCGTCTATGCCTTGGTTATCTTCTTGATTAGAAGATTTGTGATAATACTTCTAGAATGAATACTAGAAGAGAGATAAAGTAAGGACGGACAGATGTTGAGAGAGATGCTTATGAGTCTTCTCAATCCTCTATCATCATCATCTTCTCTTTCACTCTATCCAACCATTCCTCGTCCCTACAATCTCTCTCAATCCTCTCCACTCTCTCTCATACACTTTTTGTGTTTGCGAGCATGGGCCCTGGTGCACAAACGTTCTCCATTGTGAGAGAATCGAAGTTTTATTGAGAGACCAAAACCATTTCATTCCTCCTTTCTTTATCTATCGACATCATAGACCTTTCTATTCATGCAATGCAATATGTTTTTTTGCTCTATCCTGGTATTTATTACACTCGTATGAGGTTACACTGAGAGATGGTCCATGTCAACAATGTGGTCTAATGTCGAGTTCAAAAGTAGCAAAAATGAAACAAAACGAAACTATCAAAGGACGAGAGAGTGTGTAAAACAAGACGTTTTATCTAATTTTTCTTTATTTTTCGTAATTTTGCATAATTCTTTCACAGGTTCATCATTCTATTCTATACAATGGACGATTTCTCGTTCCTCTTCCACATTCGATACACAAACTTGTCGATTCCTCCATAGAAATAGCTAATCAATGCAGATGAAATGAAGAAGTAGGAGATTCCGATCTGAATTATGTTTAACAATCAATATTTAGTTATTGAATATGTACCAACCTGAACTTCAGTGACGAATGTTAGGTGATAAAGCCATATGGTGACTACTAATAACCAGAAACAAAATGAAAGGAGCTGAAGAAGGAATGGAGTTAATTAAAATATCAATAAAGGTATATAAATATATGCTTACTTTAGCGAAGTAATGAAGAGATCGTTCATGCGACTGAAATATATTTATTAATAACAATATTAATATTAATATGAATATTATTTATTAATAATATGTTTCTGTGGCTTCAAAAGGAATGTTTCTCTGCTATGAGAAATCTTTATCACAATAGAAACGTTGGTGCTGAGTTGTTTTTACAAGAAAAGAATTTCTATTCAAAGTACCGGTTTGACTTTTATTTCTTTTATGTTTGCTCAAACATAATCTCGCTTTCAGAAAACTTCTTGCTTTGTAACTATGTCATGTGTGTCTAACTGACTGAGACAAATGGAACTCAGACTAGATCCCGAATGACACAATTCCCGATTACACTTTTTTTTTAATCAAAGAATTTTATTAAGGGCATGCCCCAAGCAAATATATCTCTCCTTATTGGCAATAATCTCTCGCAGACAAAGAAAGCGAGAGATTGTGGCCACAGCGAAGATTCTCAAATTAGCTCGGGATCCAACTAAATGAATAACATACACTTCTCCATACACCTTGTCCTGAAGTTGCCTCGAACAATCTGCATGATTTATCTTCTTCCTTATAGAAACGAGACAATCTCTCATCTTTCTCCCGCCATAGACTACAATTTAAGGTTCAGTAAGCAATAACTTTTGAGGGGCATCAAAAATTTTACGAGTGTGATGTAGGTTGCTCGACTAGAGAATACTTTCGTTTTGTTACCAAAAAAACTGAACGACCTGGTTAAAACTGGTTGAATTTAACGATTGACAATAATGTTATCAAGAATTATGATGTTAAAAGGGCCAAAATTAGTATAGTTGGACTAAAAGATTTCTTTTATGTTATGAATGATATTCACAGAGCCAAAAAGTGTTAAATATAACAATTCTCATGTCTAATGATTTGTGGATAACACTTTTTTCTCTGTGTGTATGATCTATTTTTTTCTTATAATTGATATGATATTGACTTACTTATTGATCCAATTTGACAGTTGATCTACGTCTTTTGGGACTGTTTCAATGGGTATCTTTTCAATGTGAAAATGAACCTAAATAAAATTCATTGTCCTATTAATTGAATGAAAAATGACTTCTCTTGGTGCTTGTCCCTTCACAACAAGATTCAGTTCACTTTGGACTATATTATGTGGATAGGCAATGGTGATATCGTACATATGACTGATATAATTGGCTATAATTAAATATAAATATTATTGATTCAATAAGATTCTTATTTAAGTATTTGAGTATTTGCTTATCCATCAGTTAGAACATGAACAATGAAGGGGAGAACAGCAAAACGTTGAATTTTTTTCTTAATTTACTTTTTTTTTGAAAACTTGTAATTTAGTTTATAAAGAATATTTGTTTTGGTACAAAAGATTTATTGTACCTCTTCTCATTTTCGTCAATAAATGATGAAGCCCAGTCACACGTGGGTAAATTAAATGCTCCAACTTTCTAAATCATTAATTAAATAATGTCATCAAAGAAATATTAGTTATTGAAATCCTTACTTCAATCCATTCTTTTCTGCATATTCTTCACTTTTCTTTGTGGTATATGGTGATTTGTCTGTTCCTTCGGGGAATAGTAATAACTGAATTAATGGACTGAATAAATGTATAAATAAAAATGCAGGAACTTCTCTGTTATTCGGCCCAGGCAATATTGAACTCTAATCTCTAACCCTTCCCTTCTCATTTTTCATCCAGTCAATAAGTGTGTATTTGAATTGCACTATATCTTGGTCCAAAACCGAGGAGTATCAATATGCATACCTGATAGTTTCTATCCATTCCTGTATAATATTCAATGGCCTCATCAAAACTGGCCATGTCTAATTCCTTATTTCGCTCAAGAAAAATGAATTGAGAAGCAGCCATCCCGAAACCTATTCAGCTTGATTAATATAAGTAGATGTTTACTATCTAGAACTTACTCTACGAAACAGTTAATCTCAACCCTAATAATTAAACCCAATACTACTTTCGATTCACTAATATTACCTAAATCTATGAGAACATTTGCAAATTTTATTTCTATTTTAATACACAGACAGAAAATAATCTAGCGTACCTGCACCGGGCAGACTCTTCAATTGAGCTTTCAATGATATTTTGGATGTAGTGATCAACCATGGATTCTGTTGATATAAAGCAGACCAATAATACATCCAATCTAATCTAAATAATAAAATATTTCTAATAGTTCAAAGATATTTCAAAGGCACACTCCGAGCTAATTTGAAACTCTCGCCCTTGCAACACTTTCACTTTATTTGTCTGCGAGAGAGTGTGGTGAGAGCTTTCTTTGTTAGCGAGAGTGTGTAGGCAGAGTGAAGGGTCAAATTAGATTGGGGTTTGCCTTTAATAAACCTTGTACGATGATTCATAATTACGATAGCTGGAAGATCAGGATCGATTAATTCGCCGGATACTCTTACACGGACACGAAATAATATCTCGAGGAATGTCTAAGATCGATAAATATAATCAATAATTGATATTAGATCATACAATCGGGATAAACATCCAAAATGAAATTGCTCTGTCCATTATTCGTCTCCATTGCAAATGTCTGAAATTTAGTAGATCAAAAAATAGATCAATAAAATTAACTAATACTAACTTTCCTAAAAGAATGAGAGGTAAAAATAAAGTAATGATATAATTTCCAAAGAGTGCAGTCAATAGTATAGTCAATCCAAATATCCATCCGAGGAGGGGACGAAATACTGTAATCAAAACATTTGACACTTTTCACTATCCAAATATCTTTAAATCTATGAAATTTTGATCTTGATTAATATTTACGAATGTTAAACTTACATTTAAGTAAAATCATTTAATGTTTTATTTATTTAGCAGTCATCGATACTGAAAAGAAAACGAAATAGTCCAAGGAATAATGATTATGATAAAAAATATGTACAGACTATGGATGTGATAATATAGGATATCATTCGGGAACAGGAAATGAAATGGCCCAGAAAGAGAAGATGAAGAAGAGTGTATATCAAGTTAAGAGAGTTCACAGAAATGGATAAAAGAAAATCGATGCACTCTACCTCTTAGACTACTATTGAAAGTGAAAGAATGACCATGACAGAGATTGATTTCACCATACCCTCAGTATACTTTACCTCACCATATTCAAATTAACAACACGAGTAAATACATTAACTCTAAACTATCTGTGATAATATTATTACTTATCTGAATCATAAATGAAATTATTTAAATATTCTTGATTTCCTTGAAAAATCAGTTCACGATTCAGCACACTACAAACTATAGAGATTACGGTATTTTGGACGCGGGAAAAGATACTTTTGGAATATCACTGCTTTGTTTCTAATTTCTCTTTGAATTACTTTAAGTCTTCTAATGTTTTCACTTGTTTATATTCGATGCCTAACTATATGTTTAAATCAATTGTTTTGTTTGTAGCCTCGGAATCGCTCATCGTCGTGTCGGCAATGACTGAAGTTGTAGAGAATAAAGAAAACATAACGACAATGATGGATTGTAATAAGGATGAGTCTATGTCTAATAGCCATGCGGAGCAAAATACCTATGACGTTATCAAGGTGCTCGGTGAAGGTTCGCACTCGTAATATTTCTTATTTATTTGAATGTGTTCGAGGAAATTCCTCCATCCTTTACGCAAACTGATCTTTTTAGGAGCGTATGGTGAGGTAATGCTAGTAAGTGACAAGCGAAATCCCTCTATTGTGGCAGCAATGAAGGTGATGAATCTCAAATCGGAAGTTGCTAAGAAAGAATGCAAGAAAGAGGTGAGCGATTCTCATTTGTTAATTATACTCACCCTGCTCCTCAAGTGTTTGAATCCTTGCATGATCCAAGTAAAATTCGTGCAATTAGTGGCATGATCATGCATGGAAAATACTCGAATCATGCATGGATTATCCGTGATCATGCATGGATTCTGTCGTTCCATGCATGATCACAGAAAATTCGTGCATGATCACGGAAGATCCATGCATGATCACGAACGATGGATATTCCATGCATGATCATGCATGAAATGTCGAATCATGCATGATTATACTAGTATTCGTGATCATGCAAGGATTTCAACTCCAGAGTCTAGTAATCACAAATGCTTTTGTCGCATCAAAGCTCATTTCTCTAAAAATTGACAAGTTGCGCTTGTGATTACTATAGCAGTGATAAGCATAATAAATATTTTAGTTCAATAAACTGTTTGTCTTGCAAAATATAACAATATCATGACCATGTCTATATTAGGCTCTCATTCATCAACTACTCTGTGACGCGGGAAATCATCCAAACATCGCTCTATTGCTTGGATTTCGTTCTGATGGAAAAGTTATGCGACTTTTCATAGAATTCGCAGACGGTGGAGAACTCTTCGATCAAATTGGTTTGTCTTATTCTGTAGCTCTGATCATTATACAATAAATCTGACTGGCTGGATGACAATCTCAATCTCATAGTTTATAATGCTCCTTAAACTATACTGTTTTGTTTATTTCGAGCATACATGGGTGCCGACATGAGGGTGCCCCCTGTAAAATTAGGGTTTTTGGAAAATTTGTGGAATGCCCCCTGTAAAAATGACGTTTAGGTGAAATTTTTGAAATAAAAAGTGAAGGCCCCCTGTAAAATTAACCATTTTTCGTTCGGATGCCCCCTGTAGAATCGAGCTCCAGGTACCCCGCCCATGTATGATTTCGAACATTTGAAAGATGTATTTGTATGAAAACGAGAATACGTATTCTGCCTCATCCTCAATGTTGATGCCGATCTAATCGGTGTTTTGCCAATAATTTCTCATGTATGATATATTTCTTGATTGTGGTATTTGCAGAACCCGAGAAGGGAGTTGGATCGGTATGGAGAGCTCGTCATTACTTCCTCCAGTTAATGGACGGAGTCTCGTTTATCCACAAACATGTAAGATATTCAATTGACACTTTGAGCAATTACTTTCCTTGTTGAATATTGTACAAGGTCTATGCAAAGTATTGTTTTTATAACGATCCGTCATAGTGTTTCGACCTTTACGACTTATCTAATAATAATATAATGTGTTTTATAATTTACATAATTTTATATTTTATCATTGAAGGGTGTGGCTCATCGTGATCTCAAACCAGAGAATCTATTCCTTTCCAAGTCCGGTTAGTTGTTTCTCTAATCAGTATAATTCGATTATTTATTATTGTTCATAATATTAGTGTACAGTACAATTGATGGTCTGTGAATATCCCTGCGAATGTGGGGCAACCATATTTTGAGACTTTATGCATGAAGTTACTCAAACTCGAGAAATTTCACTAAAAATCAATTTATTGTCCAGAGTCGGTGGGATAACTAACAATAATGAGCACCACTGACTGAACAACCAATTGTAAGTTATATGTATGTTTTTATAGATGTTCTGAAGATAGGCGATTTTGGTCTTGCAACGATCTTTCGTCATAATGGAAAGGAAAGAATGCTTACCATACCTTGCGGTACTCGTCCATATACAAGTCCTCAAGTATTGACTGGATCTTATAGGTATGCATATTTATATTATTAGTATTTATCACGTTATAGTTATTCCATTATCTACTACTTGCGTAACCCATTTTGTCATTTGTGCTACCATGTTTACTTGTTATCTCTTCATGTATATCAATTACAGAGGAGAGGCTGGTGATCTTTGGTCATGCGGCATCATTTTGGTGGCTATGCTATCCGGAGAACTACCCTGGGGTTCACCATCCATGTAAGTGTATATCGTATAGGGTTGCCGGTTCGAATTCGAATTCGAATTATTCGCACCCATACATGGGCGGGGTACCTGGAGCTCGATTCTACAGGGGGCATCCGAACGAAAAATGGTTAATTTTACAGGGGACCTTCACTTTTTTTTTCAAAAATTTCACCTAAACGTCAATTTTTGCAGGGGGCATTCCACAAATTTTCGAAAAACCCTAACTATACAGGGGGTACCCCCATGTTGGCGCCCATGTATGTTCGCACCCCTTTCCCATCTCTCACCCTCTCTCCCCTTTCCCTTCAAAGAATTCGACACACCTGCCAGACGGAGCGAATAGTTCGGGACAGACCGAATTATTCGGTCTCTCTCACTCTCTCGTATCCGTTCTCAACCCTCCCTCCTCTCCCTCCGCCTCGTCCCCCTATGAGACACGTTTCAAGAGATGGGTAATTCCCCTCGCATCTGAGAGCTTAGCAGTCAACAGCAAAGTTGTAGCTCATATCATCCCCCTTCTGATTCAATTTTTTCACTGTAGCCATGAATCTTACTCTATCACTCCGTCTTACTCCACATTGCTTTATCATTCTTTACAGAAGTAATTACACAAAAACAAAAACAAGTAAATGGTAAGAGACAGTCACGAAAAATAATGCCTATCTACCTAGTCTAATCTGAAATTACAAAAACAAAAACAAGTATATGGTCAGAGAAAGTCATGAAAAATAATGCCTATCTACTCTAGTCTAATCTGTACAACAACAACACGAACAACGAGTAAGCTAGGCTTCGGCGTCACTCGACTCGCTTTCCTCTACGTCCAGAGTGAGATCGATCTTGATCTTGAGTGAGATGTTGACTTGATTTTTTTTGCCTGGAACTATCGAAAAACATCAGCTATCGAATGAGCCTAAACATGGACAGATTCGGAGAGGATATTCATCACGTAAATATCTGACTGACCTACTCGAGATCAGCTCAAAATCTGGTATAAAATGCCCGCTGAGTTCTCATCTGTTACATTTTAAAATATCGGACTGACGGCGCTTGTTCCGCAAATGCCCACGCCCCGCCCCCTCCATCCTAGCACTCTGTACTCTCTCATATCTCAATGCTCTCTCGCCCTCTCTCACTATGCACTGCGCATACTCTCATATCTCGTATACTCTCTCATATCTCAACGCTTTCTCGCACTCTCTCGCTCTTGATTAACTAATGGTGACCCAAGAACATGCTATAACTGCAATGGTTGTATGAATTAATTTATTAAGAGTAGTGCAAGGATGAGCTAATCGGTGATGAATAAAGAATCGGCTAATTGGTATGGAATAAAAAAATGAAATCATCGGTAATATGTGAAGAACAAAGTAATCGGTTTGAATGAAGGAATAGGCAAATCGGTAGTTAATGAAAGAAATAGGCTAATCCGTAATGTAATTAATGAAGGAAAAATCATTTACCGATTTGCCTATTCTTTTCATTAACTACCGATTTGCCTATTCTTTTCAGTCATTACCGATTTGCCTATTCTATTCATTAACTACTGATTAGCCTATTCCTTCATTCATTACCGATTACTTTGTTCTTCACTTCCTAACAATGAGTTCATCTTTTATTCCATACCAATTAGCCGATTCTTTATTCATCACCGATTAGCTCATCCTTGGACTACTCTTAATAAATTAATTCATACAACCATTGCAGTTATAGCATGTTCAAGTTAGACCACAGACAGTCAGAATCGGATCAGACACGCAGAGGATATAAGAGAGGAGAGAGCTAGAGAGCGCGAGTGAGCGAGAGAGTGTGTCCCACCTAGAGAGTGCGCATGCCAGGATTGTAGTTTGTACGCCCCCCTATAAATAGCCCTCTTCCTCCTCATTCTTCGCCTCTGATTCATCAGTTGCGCCTCTCTCCTTCGAGAGAATTTTTGCTTGGGGAAGGGACTTCGCGATGGAGTCCCTTCCCTGCCCCGGACTTCTCCATCTCCTTGGAGAAGTCGCCGAGCAGGAGCCGGCTGGGGCGCCCCCCCCCCTCCCGGGGCCTCTCCCTGGAAACGGGGCTTAAAGGGGGCGTGGCAAGTGTGGGCATTTGCGGAACAAGCGCAAATGATGAGCGGACTGACATACTCGTGATCAGCACAACATTTGTCATAAAATGGCCGCTGAGTTCCCATCTGATACATTTTGAAATATTGTTCATTTCAATATTTTGAAATGTTATTGTTCAGATTAGACTAGAGTAGATATGCATTTTTTCGTGACTTTCTCTTCCCATTTACTTGTTTTTGGTTTTGTGTAATTACTTCTGTAAAGAATGATAAAGCAATGTGGAGTAAGACCGAGCAATGGAATAAGATTCATGGCTACAGTGAATAATTCAAATTTCTCCCTGAATTCGTAGAACGGATGTCATTTTGTTCGTGGCTATCGTATCGACTTTTTCAAAATTGAATCAGAAGGGGGATGATGTGAGCTACAACTTTGCTGTTGACTGCTAAGCTCTCAGATGCGAGAGGAATTAGCCATCTCTTCAAACGTGGGGCGAGGCGGAGGGAGAGGAGGCAGGGACGAGATAAGAATCGAGACAGTGAGAGAGACCGAATAATAATTCGGTCTGTCCCGAACTATTCGTTCCGTCTGGCAGGTGTGTCGAATTCTTCGAAGGGAAGGGGAGAGAGGGCACGTCTCAAACGAATTGCCGAGAGAGAAGGGAAGCGACTGACAAGGGGCACGAATTATTCGCCCTCGTTCCTGCAACCCTAATATCGTATATCCAAACCGTGAGCTTATGAAAGATACTTATTGTTAGTACAATCAATAAGTGTATCAATTATATTAATGTAGTATTGCAGTTATATTAATTGAACAATGCTATGTTTATAGGGATTGTGATCAATTCGCATCGTATGTTGAGAGTAGACCAGGATGGGAGAAGCGAGCTCCATGGTGTAGAATCGATAGGGAGGCTATGTGTTAGTTTCCTTATATGATCTATCTCAATCATTGTTTCATTTTTATCATAAGTTTTAATTGTGAATCTAAAGACCCCTTCGATGTTAGATAAATTTAATAATAATGATGATAATATCTTCTTTATTTGCAGTTGTTATCAAGTCAATTCTGACGAAAGATGAGAAGGCTCGAACGAAAATCGATAGATTGCTCTCTCATCCATGGATTACTGAAAGACCAATCAATACGAATACGTCTAATCATCGTAAGTCATTGATCTACTATATCTCTATTGATTGGATACTGTAGATCATACATGGGCGGTATTGCCGCTAGCGGCAAAACCCACCCGATTTTTGCCTCCGACCCGCCCGATTTCTCCCAAAATCGCTCAAAAGATTAACCACGAAGTGAAATTATTATATTTACACGGGCCCATATTTTCTCCGACCCACCCGATTTTACTTTCCAGCGGCAATAGCCGCGCATGTATGCTGTAGATATGGATTCTATTGATTTTTTTGATTCTATTGTTATCTCATTCATTCATTCTATTTGCTGTAGATATTAAAGGGGCGGATCAATAAATAGGGCAAAATGCTAATTTGGCATAGAACAAAAAGAAAGCACAGACAAATTGATAGTATGCATAGGTCGAAAAGTATGTTACAAAGTAAAGTAAAGTAAGTCTGACCGGATTTTGAGCCTAAATGTCGCAAAAATCGAAAAACCTGACCGGATTTTGAGCCAAAATTTCACAAAAATCGAAAAACCTGACCGGATTTTGAGCCAAATTTGCCAAAAATTGAAAAACATGACCGGATTTTGAAAACCGATAACCTAGCTATTCGACCTATGATAGTATGTCAAAGTCGGAAGACTTCTTATTTCTTCTTACGTCTTTTCAATTACAGCCGGTCCAAGTTCGTCTAAGCGAAGACGCGGTGATGATGAAGTTAGTTTAATGTATCATGAATAATAAAAATACTACCAGCTAGTTTGTTTGTTATCACTATGTTATTATTTTGTTTAATTTTTATTTATTTCTTAATATATTATTCTAAGATTATGAATAGTAAAAAGGCTGTGTGACTGTATAGGAGTCTGTATCTTCCGTTGGTGCTCCAGCCATCTCTCAACCCGCAGTAGTACACTCTATCATGACTAAACTACACGTTACTCCATTGAATAATGAGGTAATCGATATTGTGGATACTGTAGAGGTATACTCAATCAATCGATATTGCAGTCATGTCGTGCTGCATTCTCGCAACCCACACACTTCGATCTCCAATTGTCTGAGGGGACTCAGACATCAACACAGATATTGAATCGAGTACGTTTGATGATGGAAACAGATGAGATAGAGAATATTGAGAGTAGATGAGAAGAAATATATCTTGTGCATATGTATCATGTTTCAATTGAATATCCTTGAAAAGAATTCTATATTCAAGGGCGTGAAGGTTTAATAGAATTATAGGAGTTTGACATTCTTGAATTCTTTTGGACCTAGCAATTTTAGGAAATATTTTGTGGAATGAAGTGAAAGTATGCATTTTGTTATTATAGTTTTAGACTGGTACATATTGTCTTGTATCTCACCATAATACTTGTATATGGTATACCTAGGGATCACTAGTACATCTGGTTCGTCGTATGACTCGATTCGGTGTGTCATGTGATGCTGATACTGCCCATGCTAAGGTGACTAATATTTTATTTTAGATTATTTTTTTTGTTTTAGAGCTGTTTGCAACTTTTATACTGCCGATTCTTATATCTTCAATATTTTTTCTTCTAATGAATGCCATTATAGATCGTATCCGTGTGCACTGCCCATAGTATCCATACGACATCGAAGAATCCAACTGAGGTAGGCTTACTGATTTTCGATATGACGCGAGTAGTGTTTTATTAACTTTTTTGATAATAATGCATTTACAATATCAATTATTGTTTTAATTCGAAATATATAATTAATCATATCTTCATGCTTTTTTTCATATCTTATTTAATTTGATTTTTTTGTAATTTAGTTTGTTTTTAATTAATCTATGATAAATTGCAGATCATTGGTCGTCATGGCGAAGTGACATTCATTGTTTGTATCTATCATGTACATATTGCCGATGATGATGATGCACCCAATGTACTCGTTGATTTTAGAAGGTATTGATTTATTGCGTAATTGATTGATTTTTGATTTATTTATTGAATGAGCAATCGATCGGACGAATGATTTATTGATTCATTAAATGGGTGATTGATTTGAGGGCTGTTTTGGGAATTATTGAATGAATATCTCATCGTTTTTTTTATTTTCTTTAATGTATTGATTGATTTATTATGGTAGATTATCATAAAATGGTTATTTGCAGATCACACGGAGATGGATTGGAATTCAAACGCATCTTCCGTAGTCTTCGTAATGATTTGGAGTGTATCATCTCTGAAAGTGGCACTAATTGGCTTGATGCCAATGGTATAACTCGATCGCAGTTAATGTATTGATTGAATAGTATTGATTAAATACTATTGATTGAATAGTATTGATTGAAAGCTATCTATGTCTTCTTCTACTATGTTCATTCGATCTCTCATATCATGTAAGAAGCCATTCACTTATCCCCGTTCATTTGTTATAATACTTGCTCATTCATTTACTCCATACTAATTGATATCACACACTTACCTCACCTAATTCCTGTACCCTCATCACTGTATATACGTTGTTACATTGAAATAAAGTAGTATTTGCTATGTTGTCGTACTGTAGTAGCAGACATATACTATTATCAAAATCGATAGAAAGGGTAGACTTCCTTTCAGTGGCGGGAATAGATTCAAATTATACCTTCTTTTCTAGTGTAGATGTGTAGAACCAAACGTGCTATTATCCAGTGAAGGTTTTCGCGAAAGAAAAAAAAAACAAGATGTAGAGGTTACAGGATTCAAAAATACGAAAGATCAAAGATCAATCCCATATGGTTTAAAGATATTGAATAGTTATCGTAGTACGACAATATCTAACATCGCATCAATACGTAATTGTATCTATTCGCATTCTTCAATGGCTGTTACCCTTGGCAACAATATCCCTTTTCTCATTCTCACTCTTCTCTTTTACATCTCCCTCTAGTATTACTCTCATTCATATTATTCATCAGAACTTGCTCTTTCTCTCTCGCAATTTCCAACCTCATATCCGCTAGACCACACTTCCTCATAATCGTTTAATTATTCAGTATGGCTACGGTTAAACGTCGTGGATCTCGAAACTCCATCACCCCCAACCATAAGATAATCAATAAACTCCTTGACTTTCTCGACTCATCCGTATGGCATCTTCCTGTCGAAACTTTCATCGAACAGCAATCGATAGGTTTGTGGATCAATCGATATTCGCCGGATTATTGATTGATTCTATATTTAGTATTCGATCGTCAGCAAGACGATAGTGAATTGTATATGAAAGTCCATATAGACTTTGGTAATCTTGTTGACACCCTCCTTGAATGTTTCTGTGAGGTTTGAGCTATATCATATTATGTAATAACTTAATTAATATTCTATTTATAAGGATACAAATATTCAACCAGAGGAACTCGTTTGTGCCCTGGAAAAAGTTGATAGGGAGAAATTATCGGCGAAAGCTAAGGTTAGCAACATCATTTCTGAATTAAGAATGACGATAGTTTTCGAAGTTCTCCATGTAGCGAGATCTTTCTGAAGGAAGTTTTACCAACTGCGTTAAATAGTTTTGAAATTTTCGGGGTTTTTTTTAAATCCACAGGAATTTTCCAAAAAATGAGAATTTTTACGCCATGGATATGTAAACCGATAGAGTGTATGAATCAGCGAAAGTTGTATGTATAAAGTGAAGAATGTATGTGATCTGTTAATTTGTTTGAGGCCTCATTTGAACCTCTGGCAGCTGCTCAGAACTACAATGTATTCGTGACTATGATGATGAGAAAGAACGTCGAACTACAACTACAAGCACTTCAAATGATTGAAGTATACATATTTTTGCCATTTTTAATAATAAAATGATATATTTTTGAAAATATATTAGTGCATTATAGTTCATGTGCGGCCTGATTCCGTCTGTATTGCAATTGGAAGAAGGAGAAACACTCAAAGACAGACAAATCATCAATTTGAGTGGAGAAGATGCTGAAAAATATGTACTTATGGCTGTACTCAAGTTAGTTTCTTTTTTTTTATTGTGAGGAACACCTCCATGTCAGTCCCTACTCTTCCTGACCTCATGTGCAAGGGAAGGCTGATAGAGTTTCGAATTCTTTTGCTATACTTTGAAGATATCAATCGATCAATAAGTCCATATGCCGAATAGCTATGTTTCAGAAAATGCGGACAGGGTTTTCAATTTTTTCAGAATTTTTCTGGTCTTTGCAAAGGCCCGCTTTAAAAAAACTGCAGCCAGGCGTGGGGGGGGGGGCAATCATTAATATAATAAAGTTCGCATCTTACAATGCTAATTTTTTTATTGCGTATGCAAATTTTTTACACATTATAACCTATTAATTTATTTTCAGACAATCAAAGGCAGAGTATGATAGTGTGAATACGGATAAGAAGCATGAATTGGAGTCGATATTGAGAGTTGAAGATATAGAGAAGGACAGGAATCGATTGATTGCTGAAGATGCAGCGATAGTGGCTGCTATGACTAAACAAGTCAATGATATTGATATAAGAAAGAGTAGGGCGAAAGAGGAACCTATAAAGAAGGTACAGTATGAATTTATTCATTACAAATTTCAATTAATTATTGAAAATTGCGAAAAGAATCTTGAATTATTAGGAAATCTATATTTTATAAAACTCATCAGTCCTGACTTCTAGATAAATGTGTCATAAATCTATACCTAGAAATCTTTTATGATTCGTTTTATGTTTTTGACTCTAGAATATCTCTCATGTACACTTCACGAGTTACGAAAAAAATGGGGAAAAATGTACTAGAGATTGTGTGAAAGTAGGAAAGTATTCCAAATATTCCTATATTTGTTGTATAACCCTGTCTAATAGGAAGTAGCCCCTCCATCACGTGGTCAATCTCGACAAGAACGATCGATGTCCACTACTTCCAATGGTTCAAATGGATTGAAAGTTGAAAGAAAAGTATCACATGATGAGCAGAAAAGACCACAAACAAGTTTGTTTTCATCTCTTATCATCATAATTGCTCATTAACGTAGTTTAGGTGACAAGAAGGCAATTACCAATGAGAGAAAGCCTTCAATACCGAGACCTAATACTGCTAAGGTTCGTTAACTAGTTGGTGTCATACCCTCAGGGGATATCGTGTTTTGTAGAAGGGCCTATCTCGAAAGAGCAGTGCGAAGTCGAGAGATGAGGAAACTTCAGAGAAGAAGGGACGAACTGCGGCTGATATTAGAGTATTGAAAAATATATTTTATAAATATTTAAATTGTAAATTGTAGGCCTTACTCGGGCCAGCCGATCAATTAGATGCAGCGTCTCTTGCGGAAAGAACAGCTTATTTGAATGCACAAAGGAAGAAATTGATGATGATGAAGCAGTTGGAAAGGGAAAAACAATTAAATGTATGTTGTAACATCAAACACCACTAGTGATATTCGGTTTTGCAAAAAACATACACATATAATCTTCTTTTCTGTTATCTAAAAAAGTTGCACACAGATTACGGTAGATTGTTATTACTGTAGCTGATTGTGAGAGAATAATTACGTAAGGGAATATTTTCATAGTAGAAAGGGATATTTTTCTTCATGTATGATAAATATACATATCATTATAGCAGGTCTCTGGGGCCATTGAGAGACCAAAGACAGCTAAAGCAGCACGAGGACTGATGAGAGGAGGAAAAATGGATAAACGAGGAGATGATATAATGGCAGCTAGAAGGGCTATCGTTGATAAACTAAAGGAATCTGTACAATAATGATTGATCTCTACTGCGTACTGCATCATCATCATCTTGTTGTACTCTTTTGTTCATCATATATGGAAAATTTAAATTTCTACATCAATCAATATACGATTTTCCGTTCATTCCTAAAATTGTTCTTTCTATGTATCGATTAATCTTTTATCATGTTGACTAATAAATACTCCGATCAACCGTACAGACTTTATCAGCACTCTAGTCAATTTTTTTTAAATTTCAGTCAAAAAGATCAAGCAAAGAAAAGTGATATTCACATGATGGAGCTCCGTTGATGTTTTCAGGGGGGATGTAATATTTGTATGAAAACCATTACATTACATTCACATTTGAACAATTTAATCAGCCGATTACGGTGTTCTATCAGCTGGGGCGGCATTAGGGTTTTTCAAAGAGTTCGATTGGGTCTTACAAGTTGAACGGATTGATTTTGAAGAAGTTGCCTCTCCATCTCTTGGCCGGCTTTCCACGATTCATTTTCCACGCGAAACCTTCACATCGAATACAATCCTTAAAGGCTCAACGTGAGCTAATTTCAGACTCTCTGCTCTGGCATTGCTCCATCGCTTTTTTTGTCCGCGAGAGAGTGTTCCGAGAGCGGAGAGTAAAATTACCTAGGAGTCTGTTTTAAAATAGTTCATGATTGGTAGAATGATCATTAACGAATCAAGAATATGATAAAAATAACAAAAAATATTCAAATGTTGTTTAAAAAATGTTTTTTTTTAAAATTTTCAGTCTTTATTTTTCCGATTTTCCAGTTTTATTTCGTAAAAAAATCCGATCGGAAAATATTTCAAAAATTGGTCAGGTAACACGGAAATCGAAGATGCCAACATTTCCTAATAATCATGGGCGAATCAAGAATATAATTGAAGATGAAAAAATTACAATTATATCTTTGCATTCATTTTCTATCACTATCACTGGCCCAGCAGTGATCTCCGCGGGAATTACGGGATGTAACTTTTCATTTTATTCATTTCAAATCATCTATTTACCATCCCTGATCAACCATGCAATATCATAAAGATTTCTGATTCTATCGATATGCATGCATTTAAATACATTCATGTACATAGAAATGTCATTTCAAGGACAAATTAATATAGTTTGAGATGTGGCCACTTGGATGTACATAATGTACTATTGACAGCTGGAATGACATGTGGCAATGCCCGGTTGTCAGAGAAAAGATCGTATCTTCGCACAATAGAAAAGGTTATAAGTTTTAACAACAAACCAATATGATCTAGGGACATGTCAAAGTTGTTTATGGTATTGTATACTGTATTGTTTAGTGTTGTAATATCGAAAAAGAAATGACTAGATAAAGAGAGTGTATAGATAGATGGAGAGAGTCTTCTCTACTACCCTTTCTCTCTTCTCTCTCGGGATTGATTGAACGGAAACTGCAGAGCAACGAGAGAGTGCACCCGATTGAGAGAGTGGCAGACAGTTAGAGAGTAGATGAGATAGTGTGCGAATAGGAGAGAGTGGTTAGGTATAGATAGATTGCGTTGAAGTGGAGTGAGACTATGGATACTCTTTCATTCAATCTATACTATTATCCATTTATGTATTGTTTATGGTAATTCATTTATGTCCAGTCATATTTGTGATTACTATGATAATGAATTCGATGTTTGTCATTTTGGAATTGGACAAGAATAAAGCTGCTTAAACACTCGGTCAGCCTTCTCCCTCTCCCTTCTGTCCCTCTCCCTCTCCCTCTCCTTCTCCCTCTCTTTATCTCTCCCTCTTCTTTTCTTCTCTGACACACAACATTTCTCACCTATCGCTTCATTCATTTCCATTCTCTTTTCATCTGTATACCAATATGCCATTGATCTGCCACATATCTAACATCCCAGATCCCTCTCATTGATCGATTCTCATGCCAAGTGTACTCAAAAATCTACACTTCACATTCTTCACTTTGATCCATTCGAACAAATAATAATTAACGATTTGTTATCGATTTATTTGCCACAGTTTGCATGCTGGAAGAAATTATTAATGAAATTATTATCATCTCAATCAATGTAGCTTGACCATGTTTTGAAATGATCGCTGACTAGTGATAACGTCGTGCATTCGAACAATCATTTTTTATCACTATATAATAATCAATAGTCATACAGTTATCGATTGTTTCAGAATACAATTATTGAAAGGTCCAAAATACATTTATTGATTGATCCAGAATTCAATTATTGAATTATTGATTAATTCAGGATGGAAAATGAGAAGAAACGAAGTCAAGAGGAAGAGGATGAATTGGATAAGAGAATAGCTATGATTAGAGAAAAGAACGCGAAGATTGTTGAAAGATCCAAGGTTTACTATATAAATATTATTATTATATTTATTGATTTGTTGAAGGAAATCGAGCAAGAACGAGTCGAACTGGGTGAGAATCTTGAAGGAAAAAAGACGAAGAACAATCAAGTGAGCGCTTTTTAAGTAAAAAAAAAGAGGCTTAAATGGTCCGTGATCTCTTTGGCCGATCTCTTCATTTCACACACTATCTCGTTGTTCTCTAGCACAAGGGAACAATGTGCGGTAATAAAGATGCTGACATAGTTTCACTTTATCTAGATTAAAGGCGCACCCCGAACTATGTGATTCTTCGTTCTGACGACACTCTCTCGCCGACAAAGAAAGCGAAAGAGCGTGGCCAGAGCGAAGAGTTTCAAATTTGCTCGGGTGTGTCTTTAACGGACGTGATCGATCAATCATTTTTTTTTCAGAATCCTTCTGGAATCCGGAATAACGATAAAAATTGGAATAGAGAATGGGACAAAGGAAAGACCCCGTGAGTATATTATAATATTTAAAGATTTAAATAAATATATTTAAAATGATTATTTAAGTGTGGATCAATGGAGAGAAAATGTTCCATCGATTGAAAGTATGGATAAAAGAGGAAAAGGAAGAGGAGGAAGAGGAGGATCTGTCAATACAAATAATAGAAGACCTTCTAACAATCAAAATAGTTAGAGTTCAAAACATTATTTATGTATTTTATTGTTTAATATTCTTTTCAAAATTAAGAAATGCTAGAAAGGAGGAAAACATTTTTAGTCACCTTTTCCATTTGTACTTTTTGTTTTTTGTAACTTTTGATCATCGTATATTAGAGTATACTAGAATATGATTGATCGTAGCAGGAAGGGGAGGACGGTTGGAAGGAAGAGTGAGTAGAAGCAATGAAGGTGATGAACATATTGAGAATAATAATGGAAGAAGAAGAGGAGGAGGAGGTCCTAATAGGAGAGGAGGTAAACTATATGTTTATACATTCGATCAAAGGCTAAATTTCCCAAAGATATTTTATCTGTAATCTTTAATATTATAATTGTATTGGTCGTCCTTGGATAATTAGACAATAATTTTTTTAAACAAACTCATATATTGATGTGAGTCATGAGATTCTTCATAAATTATTTGTTTCATCCAAAATTTGGAAGCCTCGTGGATTTGATCCCCATTTATCATTTTGCATACATTTATCCTTCAAATAAAACAAAAAAAATCGCGTGTTTTCCATTTGCAGAAATGAATTTTCAGCGCTAATTACGGTATTCGGGAGCGTCTAAAGTTTTAGAGAAAATAGTTTTTGTATTGGGGGAGATGCAATCTATATTTCTGGCTGGCCAGTGTTAGTCACAAGAAATTCGAGGGACTTTCTCGCTAGCAGAAAAAGGGAAAAAATGTTGCGAAAAGGGGGAGTTTGTGTCTAAACTTGAGTTCTATCCTTTAAATCCATTTTGGGATTTAAGAATTGAATAAAATATTGATTTAAGATGATCGACGTGTCTCTGGAGGAAAAGAAGGAAACAATATTAGAATAGAGATCAAGAATATATCCAACGTACGTACTATTATACACTTTAAAAAAATTTAAAAAAATTAATTATTGATATGTTCAAGTTAGGAAAGAAAAAGAAAATCAGAGGAAACTCTCCTCGTTTTACATACTCTCTTCTCGTTTTTAAAAGTTTGATCTCGTGACTTGGAAGGCCACTTATTAAACGACTTTAGAATGGTGATGAGAAACCTGCGAGACGACGAAATGAAAGGAACACGAATAATGATCAGAAAGATGAAAATAAGGTCAAACGTAATCAGAATGATAAATATGTCATCAAACAGGTAATTATTGATTGATTATTGATTGAAAGAATATAATATCGTTTCAGATCATGAGGAGAATAGTGGACAAAGTGGTACAAGCTGAGAAGAGAGAGAAGAGAATTCAAGAGAATGGAAAAGATGATGAAGAAGATAAAGTGAATGATGAAAAGGTTTGTGTTGAATATTCAAAGAAGAGATATAATGATTACTCAGATATTGACCGTATAAAAGACACTTGTTTATTTGGTACGAGAGTAGCCAGCCACAGCCATAATGAATTTCTAAGTTTAGAGAGAGAGTCCAAGCGAGATAGTACGTAGAGCAGAGAGAGCGAGATAAATGTTAAACAACTACGGTAAATATTATTTTCTAGAAACTATTGAACGATAAACAAAAAAGTGATGATTTTGCAGATTGAACAAAAAGATTCCTCTCCTGCTGAAGAAGAAAAGAAAGCGAAAGAAGATGAAGAGAAGAATAATAATGTTCAGGTATATTAAACTTTATCATTATACAATTTATAATTTTCAAAAGGAGCGAAAGTTAAAGAGCATTGCTTTTTACATTGAAGGGAGCCTCAATGATCTATTGATTGCACCCACTATTAGTCTGTTCTCTAACAACTACAGGGTGCGAAATAATTACCCGGACTGTTGTCTCCATATGATTCTCCCCTTGGAAATCTGACTTGAGTGTTATGGTTCATGGTAAAGCTTACCAAGAATATGGGCAGCAGTACTGTACTAGCGAATCTCGTTGTGGTCTCTTTTAGCTCTAACACAGGCCTTGAGTCTCTTCTCATGCGCGACTGCCAATTCCCGCGTGTAAATGTCATTTAGTTCGTCCCATGCCTTGAGAAGCAGAGCCTTGAGGGAGTCGAGGGTCTGGTGGTTGGTAGAGGACATCTTGCCCTACCACACCTCCAAACACTACAATCGAGGAGGCTGACAATGAGATAGGTGGAGTTCGGAAGCCATTTAGTGTGATGGATTTAGCCGAGTTCATGGGTAAAAAACCACGACTGGGTGAACTTTGTCATGTGATTGACGACAGAATCTCACCGAAAGGTCTAGTGGCCCTGACCGAAGTGGTTAAGGTATCGGAGTTAAAGCGTGTCTTCGAGGATATGCTTGGTATAATACGCTTTATTGATCTAGACGCAAGGAGTGGCAAAAACGAGAGGGGACTTTCAAGTTGGGCATACAACAGCTAAAACCTTGGCTTATTGTGGATGACTGATATTACCCATGACCCCAGATCTCTTGTAGGATTCTCCAGGATCAGAGGCAATGATTCTGTTGTTCTTGATATTCAGGTTGCTTTCGAAGGTAAGATATTCTTGTCGCTGAACATCGTGCAAAAGTGCGCGGACCTGGCGCAACGCAGAAACAGTTGAGGGTGCCGTACTTAGAGGAGCTTGATCTGCCGCTCATTCGGTTCATACAGTTTACGATACTTGAAAGGGAGAAGAGTCAGCTGAGACTTGAGGAGACGACGAGCTGAAGTGTTCGAGATATGGAGTCTCCAGATACTCAGTTTGCGGTTTCGAAGAACCAGCTTTCGAATGCGATTTCGGTTCGTGGCGGTGGAAACTGCGATCGGTTTCCTATGCACGGACGATTCTTGTCAGTACCAAGATCTTGGTACCTGATACCGGTATCGCATAGATCCGACTCGTGAACGACGAGTTGATGAACGATGCAACTCTGTTCTTGTACACTTGAGTCGTTGGGTCGTTGTCGACATGACTTCCTCATTACTAGAAGACTTGACTAACTGACTTGAAACCATGAATACGGAGCGGCCAATGATCACTCGTCATAATGCTACAATACGGGTTGCGCATATGCATTGGGGGCATGGGAATCATAATGGTGAAATCAGTCCGGGTAATTTTGGCGCACCCTGTAGAGAGCGTAGAGCATTGAAGAGACCGTTGACAAATGTGTCAGCCCCTTTAACTGTTAATATTCCCGTTTACGATGGGACATAAATAATACAGAATATATTAATTTAGGAAGGAACTGTGGTAGCTCTTCCCGTTGAAGAATTCGCAGTCGTTCAGCAGACAACAGCATAGACTATCATATCATATACAATTCAATCTACTTGTATTACTCAGTTAATCAAATTCATTATTTAATAGTGAAGTACGGTTTTCATTCATGAGAACTCTAACTAATTTATTATTTATTTCAATCACTTTATTTGCTTTTTTTTGAATATTTTTTCTCTCAAATTTACATAGTGATCAGAGTATATTCCCAAATTATCAATCAAAAGTCAGTCAGCTATAATTATCGATTATCTTCATCACACATATTCTCTATTCACTTGTGCTCAATCATAACCATAGTGCCACTATATCAATATCAAATTGAATAATAAATACGAGCTTTATCAGATACGTTTCAACACGCAAATGAAAATGCTTTGAAATGCTTTGCTGGTAATAACAAATGCTTGCACTGTTGTCAACATAAAATGGGTAGGTATATATATTCATTTATTTATTACATTAAATCTATATTCATAAATATATTGCCACCAGTGGAATAGAGGGGAGCTTGATTTCCGTCGCGATTTCGGTTTAGGTTCTCCGTCTATGTATCTGGCATATCTTCTCCATTCACACTACATACTCCATATCTATCTGTTACCATTCCTCCATCTCCTAGTAGATAGTATGACCCATATTAGTATCCCATATTTGGTCCTTCCAAATTCTTCTTCATCTTCATCGTTTAACTTATTCATTCATCATTCCATAGTAGACACTTAATATACACGCGATCTTCATCATACCCAAATAGACTATTCAACTGGAACTGCTATATATTTTATTTAACTATATCAATCAAATTAGAAAAAGCAACAAAAAATGTTCTAGTTAATAAAATTTATGAGAACTGACTGGATATGGAGGTGCTATTGAAAATAGAATTTCTAAAAGGACAGAGATTATATGAAGAGGTTAGTGTTGTACACGATAATTTTCGCGCAACTATTAGGTGAACTCATAATAAATAACGCTTTTTTTTGTCTCAACTTCAGTCGGCTCGTTCTGTTCCTTTAGAACACTACAAATAGTTAGGGAATCGTTTGCACTTCGTTAGTACGACATGCAAAAGAATGTACAATTCTGTGTAGATGCACTTATTCGCAACAGATCTCAGAAAAAATCACAAACGAGAAATGTTTTAAAAAATGTGACCGTTGTCTTGTTCTATTGTGTGATACCCCCGAAATGTGCAAATAAAAATAAACCATAAAAGGGCAAAATATTGATACATTCGTTTTTTATAGTTTTTTTAAATTTTATTTTGCGGGATATTTATGTGAAGAATCTACACATTATATATAGATATCATATTATGCTCTACTTCAAATCATTGAAATAACGAACATCACCATTTTTTTAAAGCTGAAAAGAACTTGTTCCACTTAAGGAAGTTCAATCGTTGTGTTCCGGGTTGTTTCAGATATTGCCTGGAAAAATGTAAAAATAACATAATTTACTTATTCATTTATTTACTTATTCTATCAAATATAATGAGAAGGGGTGATATGTATAAGGGCAGAAAAGAGATAGATGGGATAATTTGATTTATAATTTGATTGATAAAATATACTTTGATTGATAATTACTGATGTGATGATCATTACTATAGTAAAATATGCGTACTAAAAGCAATGAATGATTCGTAAATTGTGACATATACAGTGATTAGAATAATTGCATTGAATAAAAGATATCATGTAGTAGCATATTTGGTAGTGGCACCAGTGGGGCATACTAAACAACTTTTGTATCCATCCAGTCGGCTCCATCCCTCTCTCTATCTCACTCTTCCTTCCCCTCTCCTCTCTCTATCTTTCTCTCTTCTCCTCCCTCTTCCTCTCCTCTCCTTCCCCCCTCTCTATATCAACCTCCCTCTTCATCCTCTGTCCCATCCAATTCCTATACCCATCTGGTCCTCATTCAATGTATTCTAGTCATGATTTCACTCAACTTCATTATATCTTCTTATCATTCAATTATACATTATATATTTGTTTATTTATACTCAATAATCCTGCTCTTTCTGACCTCTTTATAGTACAGTTTCTAACTTTGTTCATGGGAATGTGTTCATTCTCTTCAAAGTCATAATCATCCCCATCATTTTCATAAAATAAAACAACAATTCTTCGCAGTCAGTTATCAATCATTAAAACATTTTATATCAAACAGAGGAGAATTCATATAATATCCGTTTTTATACAAAGATTCTCGACGTAGATTTTTCTTTATAATAAAAACTTTTAGTTTTGAACTAAGACTAAGCTTTCAACTATTTCTGCCAACATTTAAGTTTGAAGAAAGCTAAAAAAAAGCCATGACTTGTCCATATCCTGGTTTCCCAATTGAGTGAATAATGTTCTTTCTCGTATTATTGATATTCAATCCATTCTTTGCTCGAGTAGATTATCGAGGCAATGCATTATTTGATTAACAATGCATGAATACATGACGCAGATCAATCAATCAATAAATACTCTCATCATAAACTTTCCCACATTTCATTCATTTCTTATAACAATACCATCTCACCTTAACATTCAACTCATTTCAACCGGAAATTCTGCTTTTATATGCTTTATCGAAGGTATATATTATACGTCTTCCACCCCTCTTCTTCTATCTACTCCTTTTCTTCTCTTTTCTTTATTCTCTTTTATATTCATTCCACCACTCCCTTACAGTATCCTCTCATATTACTCCATAATTTGATTAATTTGTTCATGATGATGAACATTACCATTATTCCCTCCTCCTCCTCTCATATCTCGTACGATATTAAATATGCTCTAATGTCCTCTCGTCTCGCGTCTTCATAGTTATCGTTTCGGAGCTATTACACACTAAACTGTTCGAACGCTCTTTTCCTCCTTTTCCTCCTCCCTTCCTCCTCCCTTCACTCTCTCTCTCATTTTTATTCTCTTCTGACTCTATTCAACCATCCGTTTTACATCTATACTTATCCACTTTACAAATTTCATATCCAATAATCAATAATCTTTTCGTATTAACCAATCGATAATCTTTCACATTTGTTGTTATAACCTACAGAATCATACATATTCAACTCTAATCGTATTCTCTTCTATTCTCTCATTCTTCTTTCCCTCATAGACCCATACTAATTCTTCCACTTGATAGAATTCCTCAGATTCATCCCATGGACCATAAATTCTCCCCTCCACTATATTTGACCCATCTCGCATTATTATCAGTATATTCTATATATTAAAAGCACTCCGGAAGTTAGAATGAGAAGGGGTAGAGGAAGGGTACCGGAAACACCACCATTTCTCTATCCTCTCTTCAGTTTTATTCTTTATTTCTCTGCACATATTCGCACCTTTTCTATATATATATATGTGTTACGAGCCTATGATTGATCAACGGAGACTTCCACTTTGTAGAGTGCAAATATCGATCGGAAATTTGTCAAAATTATAATATTTTTAACATTTATACTGTTTTCATTCCAAAACCCCGTTTGAAATTGACATTCATCAGAGTTTACATGGGCGTCTCTGTCGTTATGGCGCAGGCACGCAAGGCAAATGTACCACCGCATAAACAGAACACAAAGTTGTCCACTACTTTCCACTGCTTAGCTAACGATTTGTCCGCATTCGGGGTAGCATTAGCCCATTTAGAGGCACGAAATAGCCCCAATGTAGGCAAACCATTTGCACATATGAGACTGATTGGATAGACGTTGCCCATATACCCTTGTTCTAATTAAATAAAATTTATTTTATATACACCTTTATAGTTTATTTTATGTTTTATTCATATGATCTCATGTGTGGATTGATCTTTAATCTTTGATCTATATTCTTGTGACTCTCTTCAACTACTCTTCTTCGTTCTTCTACATTCATTTCCATCTTTGCCATTTGGTGCCCCCCTTAGCATCTCCCGTAATGCAATTGGCACGAAGGACGACAACGATGTGCCCTAACCAACCCCTCACTCTCCCTCTCCTTCTCTCTCCGTCTCTCCGTCTCTCCCTCACCCCTTTCCTCCCCACCAAATCCTTCCCTCGCGAGAGTTTGAGTAGAGTACAATGATTTCGTTGACTGGTCGTCATCTTTGATTTTATCATTCCATTCTTTTGCATATTCAGAAAGTGAAAAGTAATTGCTGCATATATTATTGACTCATGTAACGTAATTGTTTCACATTTCTTTGGTTAAATTTGATAGTACCATTTAATAGAAATCACTTTAATCACAAATTCGAAATCTTGTGTTAATGGGGACTCTTCGTAGACACAACTATTTATGAATACTTCTAGTTCTTTTTATTATCAAAATCATCTTTTTCCTATTCTCAGGGCTTATCAAAAAGGTATTACAGTATACTTGTTTAGGAAGATTGACTAAAAATGGACGGAGAAAATAATAGACAAGAAAAGTGAATGAAAAGCATTGTATAGATATACTTTTTGGGTGGGTTTCTATGGATATACATTTTTATCCTCTATCACTTTTTCTTATGTTATATACACTACAATATACTACGGTGGTCTATTTAGTAATCGCTCCATAAAATCAATAAATTTATCATCATATCAATCGATACTATGTATTTTTCAAATTATCTAGAGCCTACTAATTCCCGCACCAATCCTCTCCCTCTCCCTCTGTCCTCTCCCTCTCCCTCTCTACCTCTTCCTTTCCATCTCTACCTCTCCCTCTCTCTCCCCTTCCCCTCCAATCCCCTTCCCTCATCAACCTCACCTCTATTACAAACAGTACGAGTCGGTTGTCTGTCCCCCCGTATCCCCCATTGTATTTGACATGTCTCTACTACTCTATACTCTCTCCATATCATATACTATCTATCTCTAACTGTCTCCTCTCTCCCTCCCTCCCTCTCTCTCTCCCTCAATCCCTCCCTCTCTCTCCCTCTCTCCCCCTCTCTCTCTCTATGTCCTCATATGAGACACTACCACACTACCGACATACACCATTTGCATATCCACTTCACTCTCCCCTTCCCTCTCTCTCCCCTCCCTTCACCTCCACTCTCTCCCCTCCCTTCACCTCCACTCTCTCTCCCCTCCCTGCACATTCTCCTAAATCTCTCCCCGATGCACTTTTGGCAGTCCGCCAATATCTCTCTATCTATTCAATACATTCAATAATAATCAATATACTCTTCCTATAATGTATTCATCATCTCGAATCATCATTTATATTCGTATAATGGGGGTCCTTTCTCTTTCGTCTCTTCCATTCTACTCTTCTTCAACACAACCATGCTTTAATCAATACTTTATCCAATTACCTATCGAACATAATTGATAATAATTGTAGTTACGATTACGATCATAATTTATGCTAAGCCCATTGCCTCTACAACCATAACTATCCTGTCATATTCTTCACTAGTCCCTATTTTCCTCCCGTATCCCGGTATCGTCCCAAATCCCATTCATCGGCGTAGTTATATCTGTATTGTCCTTCATGATAAGTGTCATCTCTTTTTCTTCGTCTCCCCAATTGGTCCTATCTGTCTAGAGCGATGAAAGCGAATCGAGCTTGAGGCTTAAATGGCTGTCTTTCACCCCCTTCCTCTTCCTCTTCCCCCCTCTCCCCTCCCTTCCTCTCTCCTCTCTCCTCCCCTCCCCCCCTCTCTACTCCACCATGACTCTCGGAAGGCCCGCGCACGGAATTTATTGCACGACATCTAAACGGGCGGGGAGGAAGAGGAGGAGAGTGGAGGGGAGGGGAGGGGAGGGGAGAGCGGGGATAGTGATTTGGATTGAAGTGAAATGGAACTAAACCCATAGGATATTGTAGTTGATATCTGTTCCTTTCTATTCTCCATTGTAGGTACAATCTGAGCTAATTTTAACCGCCGCTCTAGCAACATTCTCTCGGAGACAAAGAAGCGAAAGAACATCGCCAGAGCTCAGAGTCCAATTATCTTGGGATGTGCCTTTGTGTGGTAGGATAATATTGTATATTCACCCCTACATATTTTCTCATAGTATTTTTTTTTAAATTCAATATTTCTGTAACCTTTGTGGGGGTAATTTTCGACAGTCCATTGAATCACACACGATAGTCATAATTATATCGTTACACAAATTTTACCTCGTTCCTGTGCTATTCAATGTCTACCGCATATCCTCCTCCTATCCCTATCTCTGTACCTCTACCTCCCTCTTCCTCTCCTTCTGTTTCTCTCTACCTCTACTTCTCCAACTATACCTCTGTCCCTCTCCCGTACTCCCCCATCACCCTCATATTATACCTCCCATGGACAGTTTCACATCGTATTTCCCCCCTTCGTTCACTTTTTATGAATGAATAGTGTCCGAAGGGTGGCCTTCATAGAGAGAAGAGAATAGAGGAGAGAATAGATGATAGTGGATAGAGATAAGGGAGTGATAGAGGTGAGGGATACTACTCCATTCGGTGATCATAATGGGGTCTAATTTGGAATAATTGTCCTTATCACAGGTAGGATCTAGTAAAGCTATATTCGGACTTCCAACATTGCCCATTGAGATTTAAGAAGGTGTGAGAGTATGTAAAAGGAGAGTTTTAGAGGGATTTTTTTCACAAATTTTGACCTGGAGCTTAGAATGACTTGAATATTGAAGATTAACGAAAGAAGGAGTAGAGGATGGGGAGGATTGTGCGGATTGTTACAACAAGTGCATACATGAGATCACAGAGGGAGAAGTAGACGGAGACTCGAGGTAGAGGGAGGGAAAAGGAGAGAGGAAGAGGTAGAGAGAGAGAGGCAGAGGTAGAGAGAGAGGGAGAGGGAAAGGGGTGTAGAGGAGATGTTGTGGAGTCTTTCAATTTGATTGGCTATGTTTTTATTTAGCGAAGCGTGCACTGATTTTAATGTATTTTTTATCTTTTTTCAAATCTGTCAATTATATGATTTATCCGTGGTTCTTTCAATGATCTAGAGAGAAAACTATGCAATCAATATTCCGTGAAACTCCAGGGCAATAATGTTATTCTTATTCTTTATTCCATCATACGTAATAAAAAAGATTGAACAAAAAAGAATAATCGTAATGCCTATTCCTTTCTTTTTGTAAACTTAAACTAATAAATTAATAATAATATGTAAATACTACAGAATCTGTATTGTTCATCATCTTCTTCGTATTACTCATCTCCCCTCATACATTTTGTGACATATTCCTCCCCCTTCCCTTCTTTTATATCATCAATCGATCATTTATGCATACTCGCTCCCCTTTTCGTACTCCCGAACCAATCGATATTTCGTATTACCGTAATCCCTTCGAGTTGTGATACTCTCGCAGCGTTAATGTATGGTCGAAGTGAGAGTGAATGGTTTCATGATATTGTTCAAAAGTAATCAGTCTATCTCTACAGTTATACAGTAGTATTAGTTGTGGTTATTACAACCATCGAGCACCTCCACTATCTCTTCACAGTTTTTGCACATACGAATTGTGTATCGGAGATAGAGTAGAGAGCACAGACTGTATGGAGAGTACAGAGAAAGAGAGTAGACGAGAGAGTGTGCATAATGGAGAGAGTCTAGAGATAGAGAGTATGTGATAGAGTATGTGGAGTATATAGAGAGTTTAGGGCAGAGAGAGAGAGTCAGAGAGACAGACATACACTTTTGTCTATCCATTCATCTATCGCTTGTCTCTCGCTCTATCAATATTCATTCTATATACAGTTAATCATTTCAGTTGAATCAATCAATAATTGTATATTTCAGTTGAATCAATCAATAATTGTCTATGTAGAGGTATGCTTCGACAGCTACTCACGACTTCGTCCTCATCCACTGATACGACAAATACCGCAGACACTAATAATATAGTATGTTACTATATATTTAAAGACACACCCCGAGGTAATTTGAGAATCTGGCTAAACTCTCTCGTAGGCAAAGAAAACGAGAGAGCATTACTAGAGCGGAGAGTTTCAAATTAGCTCCGGGTGTGCCTTTAATGAATTGTAGAAAAATTCCATAGAGCACTCAAACTTCATTTATAATTGAAAGATATATTGATGCGTTCAAAAGTCGTTTTGTAAAAGAAAACAAAAATCAAACAAAAAAGTAAGAGAATGTATATAAATTGGAGAGTATTGTGGTATTTCCTCAACTTATCGTAACTTTGAAGAGATAATTCAGTAGCTGATGAGATGAGTTATAATAATATGTATATTGTTGAGGTTGAGAGGAATTTTATAATTAATATAAACATTGTATTCATTCCATGTATTCATTCATTGATTCATTAGGCCCTCAACTCGTAATCTCCTTCCATTCATTCATTTGTAATACTTTCTCCTCATGTACTCCACCCGCAAATTGTACCAAATCTGATTCGAGAGGAGGAGGGGAAGAGGGAGAGGGAGAGAAGGAGAGAGAGAGAGAGGGAGGGAGAGATGGAGTGGGAGAGAGTAGGCTGGAAAAGTGAGGAAAAGTTGTAGGGGGGGGGGGTTAGAAGGCACTCGACCCTTCAACGTTGACGTTGTATGTATGCACTGTATACTTAGTGGAAAGAGAGGATGGGGAGTGAGTGAGAGAACGAAGAGAATTATAGACATATTAATGAATACGAGAGAGTTTAATACAAGTTGATGAAGAATGATTACAAACTTGATAGGAGAGTATCTCTTATTGATTTATTGTCTTTATGTTTTACGATTGATTTATCGTTTATTAATTATTAATATTATACAGTGCAATACAATTACCTTTATCAATGACAAAAAAATGATTGCAACTAAATGGCTGAATAGTGTGGGCATGCTGGGGTCCTATACAACGGGTACTTCTATATTGACTATTTTTTCAGCTATTGAACACGTCCTTCAGTATCAAAGCGACTACACTTCGTCGTTTCTGAAAAATGAATCATGCAAATAATAGCAATAACCCACGAAATCCTTGCTCAATACTTCTTCAGAACTTTCTTGATGGAAGGCACTCCTGACATGACTAAATTTTTCTAGGAGGGGATGGTTTTGTGGCGTTCTTGATTCGGTGAGAGATAGAGTGGCAAACGCGAGATTACTATTTTATTATTTTTTAATTAATCCCCTCCTTTTGATATTATCGTAATTATTTATTTTATTTTGTTTGTTATCTAATGTATGGTATATGGAAGAAATTGCAAAAATTAAATAAAGTTTCGTAATTTTCAGGCGATTTCCGTTTGTTATCGATTGATTGATCTTCTATCAATTGCTCTATTGAGGGTATCACATATCTTCTAGGCTAAATCACCCCCCCCCCCTCCTTCCCTACAATTTGGATTGACGAAAACGCGGTCAGAGTGGTATCGTTGAGTACGAGAGACGAAGTGGTTGGGGATGGTCGAGGGGGAGAGAGAGGGAGAGGGAGGGAGAGAGAGAGAGAGGAAGAGAGAGAGGGGGAGGGAGAGAGAGAGAGAGAGAGAGAGAGAGAGAGAGAGAGAAAGTGGACGAATGAGAGTGATAGAGGGTGGGGGAGGGGATGGACTAGCTCGCACAATTCAATACAGTTGGTAGATAATCACTATGAGAACAATTTCATTTATATTTGAAGCAACACCCCAAGCTAATTATGCTCTCCGCATTGGCAACACTATCTCGTTAACAAAGAAAGCGAGAGAGTGTGGTCAGAGCGAAGAGTTTAAAATTAGCTCGATGTGTGCTTATAATATGTTATCATATCTCTCTATGTCTCGCATGTTAATTGGATCTGCAATGGCTTCTATCTTCCACTTTCGAATATCATCTATGCCTTCATTCTATATCTCCATCTCTTCTTCATTCGTATCACTACATTATTTCATTGTTCAATACGTTATATAATTGCCCATAATCGTCTATAATGGACCTACATTTGTCATGAGTGTCTGGTCGATGTATTGATTGACTTGGATGTACATACTATATATATATTAAATATGACTACATTCATTAGCTACATTTGATTGTCCCCTCCTCTCTCACACGAGAAAGTTCGTCCTTGGTCAATGAAATAGAGAATGAACGAGAGAGTGGGGGATTATGAGAGAGCATAGAGAACGAGGGTGTATTCAGATATGAGAGAGTGAAAAGAGAAAGTACTTTGGAGTTGAAGTGACTAATGCAGATAAGACTATGGATATTGATAATTAAACTTATTTGAACCCATTTGCTTCATGTAAACATTTTTGTAGAATATTTATTATGTGTTTTAGAATTATAAGTTATAAGTATAAATAACATCAAAGTCCCAACAAAACGATATTTATCAATTAAATGTGAAACATATTATGAAAAATGATGCAAATCTAATTCATTAATCTAATATAACATGTATTACTAAAAAAAAATTAAGACCCGCTGTTTCGGCCAGGGGGTTCTATACAGCGCAACCCTACTTATTTTTGTTGACCATCTTCAGTAGAGACACCACTGAGTATTGTTCATGCAATATATCGTCCTTTCCTAAGTTTTCGATCAATTATTATTCATAATATTTACAGTCGATGATATCAAATGTGTCCACAACATCTCTTCCGTTTACTTCTTCTTCTGTATCAGGTATGACTTTTTGTTTCAATTAATTTATTGTGATTATTTTTTCATACAATATTGAATTATATTATATGATCATGGAGAGTGGTTAAAAGAAAGCGTCTATTTGATCCTCCGCTCTGAAAAAAAAAACTTTTTATAGTTTCGCAAGATCTTTCGAATTATTATTAGGGAATTTATTTTTTAAATTCTTGTTTTATTCGTATGGTATGTTTAGGGACATCGGAACTTTTCTCGTCAACATTTGCAATGTTGAGTGAAGGAGATGGAATAACAGATTCATGGAATAAATCAAGAGGTTTTCATCACTCATACCTTTTTATATGATCAACTTCTCTTGACAGGAAATACTTTCTGTCCCGTTGACGATTTCAATCGATTCGTAAATAATTCAATCGATAATAAGTGAGCTTTCTATACTATTAGAAAAAATTATGATTTACTTGTATTTTTTACTTTGTCCTAATTAAAAGTTCCTGAGACAAGCAAGAAGTCAGGAGTGGCCCAATATGCACATTAGAGCCTATTCTTGAAAAATGTATTTAAATTAACCTTATTAAAACAAATATTTTCAGTGCCCAACGTCTTCCATTCATAAATTATCCTCCCCATCCTATTCCTCCTATTCAAATGGTATCGATTGATTGTATATTGATTATTGATTGGTTCTATCGATTGATTTTGCAACAATAGGTCTATTTGCAGGGTTACAATAATAATGGATTACTGGCGCCCTCTCCCTTTGTTCATTTACATCCTCATATGAATACACATAACCTCATTACGAGAGTACCGAATGGAATACAAGGTATATTTATATATTTATATTATATAATATATTACATAAGAAGAATAAGAATAAGAATAAATGAATAGATTTTATTGTACAAGTATAAGTTTGCATTTTCAATAGATCCAACAGAAAATGTAAAATTGAAGACTAAATTGAATTAAAAATTGAAATTCAAATGAAATAGAATTGAAAAATTAAAATTGTAAGAAATTTAAGAAAATTGAAGATGTGAACTTTAATATAACTTTAATATATATGAATAAAATAGGTCCTCCACCTCCACCTCTTCCTCCTCCTCCTATACATGCACCCATCACTACAACTCAATCAATTCCAAATCCATCCACGGAGAATACTAAACCTCAAAATGGTAAGTGATCGTATAACAAACTAATAGAGATATTATATCTATTCTTGCTTCATTCATAATATAAGTTCTGAGGGTTAGCTAGGCTGCTATGATGTATAATTGTCTTAGTATAGTATTCTACAATCCAGTATATATCCCCTCTTCTTCATCGTCATCATCTTCTATTATGTGCCAATCTTGTCGAGGTCTTTATCCCTCTCGTCGTTCTCTTCTTGGTCATATTGGACGAAATAGAAAATGTACGATGACCATCCTATCCATTTCTTTTGCTTTGCAACGCTCATTATAACTTTATTTGCTTCTATTCCATGATATAATTTGCATGTGTTCCATCTATCCTCCTTTTACATGGCTCCAGTCTCTTCAGAAACTGCTTCATCTGCTTCAATGCTTGTGATTTTATCGATTAAAAGTGATTTCAATCGTTCTCTAGGTCGGACTTATATCGAATCGTTGGAAGGCACAAAGAATGTATTGTGTCCACCTCAAGAACAACCATCAACAATTGGATTGATACCAAATGAAGGAATGAGATATAGTCCTCCTAAACCTGGAATGGTCTCGGCCAATGGAGAGGGTGGATTATCACCCATTTGTCCTTATTGTGAACGATTTATTAGCCATTATAAGGTAACTTATACATTTATTCACTCGATATATTGATTGATTTAGGGTAATATCCGGCGACATATTAATCAATGTTGTAAGAATGGAGGAAAACGACTGAAGACACCTAAGAATCCAGCGTGTAATGGTACAAGTAGTGCGAGTGGATCTAAACGAAGGAAGGTCATGACAACCACTGACGGAGATGATAGTAAATGGTCCAATCCAACTGTTAATCCTATCGGAGGATATCAACATGGTATGTATATTATATATGACTATTTTTATATTATGATATTTAGTATCAAACTCATTTGCCACTCCAACTCCCGTGCAGCCTCCAGTGCAAAGTAATCCTCTGTATGATCTACCGCCATCTTCCAATTCATTTGATCAACCTCCAACAACGACAACTCCAAATCGTAAGGTTAGAAGAACGAAGTTTTATGGATATTGTGGCACCGTTAAAGAAGGGGACCCTCGAGTTTACTGGACAGGCAGAACTATAGATCACATCTCCCTGAATGCAAAAACAATTTCCACATCGTTGGCCTTTGTGATAGTAGTTCACCCCAAATCTCCTGGTTCTCCTTATTTAACAAAACTTTAAGAAGTGCTCATGTGCATACACACGATAATTTCTTCACTTAAAAACAATTTTATGATTATTACTTTTCCGCTCTAAAACAATATTATTTTATTAAAGGAACCAGACGTACCTGAAGATCCTTATTTATGTCCATATTGTGATTTCCTTACTGTATATAAAGGCAATATGAAAAGACATCTCAATACGTGCCATCCTGTCGAAATGGAAAAAGGAGGTTGGTTAAATTTGTGTTCACTCTAGCGAGACTTTGTGTGCTTTCCGAAATCACATAAAAATCTAGATGCACTTACTGCTAATAGAAACTTGTACTAATATTTTGAAAAACTTGAAAATCCAGTACGAAAAAATGAGTTAGTATGCATGAGAAAATTTTCAGTCTATACAATGCAATAACGTTTATTAACTGTTAAAACCATTCTTCATTATCGAAGCCGTAAGCTTGATCGTTTTCAAATAGTGAATCTATAATAACAATAGTAATAATGGTAATAGTAATGGTTAATGATGATTTTCCCACTGATATGAAACAATTTTTTGTTTCGGGGCGTCTAGTTTACTTTCGAAAATTAATTTTGATTCTTTTTAAACATGAAACCAATAAGAACATAACCTAAGTCAAAAAACAAAGAATTTCTTTTGAGATGCATTTTTATTTTTGTTGGTCTGAGAACCAGAACTTTTGGGAACTGAGAATATCGTTAAAACGAAAAAAACGTGAAAAAGCAATATTGGTATACTCTGAAATCTTATTGTAAAAATTGCAGCCATTGTGATTTCTTCGCCAAATTATGGATCATTTTGACTAATGACTAACTTCAGCGAATTTTGTAGTTTCTGGATTGTATTAGGCTGCAAAACTGGTGTACTATGGAGAATCCTACCGTATATTAGTTTTTTTTTTGAACAGCGTTTACAACGTACTTTTTTTCTTTACCGGCCTATTATAGCTCCATTACCTCATAATCTAAATAACACTAACAACTGAGACAAAATTTTCTAAATCTTAAATATCTTTTAACAAAATTTTTCACAATTTTTCACTCGTTACATGTCACTTTTTAAAATTATTTTTAACGGTATTTTTGTAAAGCACAACTTTTGGTAAAATAACGCCTTACCAAATTATAACAGCAATGAACGAAATTTTTAAAAAAAGCTTCATAGTGTGAAATTCTATTGATGTATTATTAAGATACTCGATTGGAAGATATGAAGGCCTCTGTACAAGGAGTTGCGAACGAAGAACTCAATGCTAAATTATCTGCTCATAAACAAAATTCGACCCGAGGAAGGAAACCAAAGGTGAAGGATCTGACTAGTCTGGTGAGCCATCCCTCTCATTATTAACATGTCTACCCATACTAAATTGATTGAATATCGATTAATTATTGATCGATTGATTAATTATTGATTTATTTAGAATGGATCATCTCATTCTCCCAATGGAAATGAACATTCCCTTGGTAGTGGAGGATCATCAACTACTTCACCATTATCGACTGGTGATCAATATTTCAGGTATGATCAATAATACAGTAATCACAATGAATATTGATTGATTATAGACCACATCCGATACCGCAACACGTAGTTCAACCGAATGGAATGAATGGAGGATACATAGGGTACAATGGACATCCATCATCATTACCTCAACATCTACTAATGGTTGCACCTCCATCGATTCCATATTATACTCCATCGACGATGATACAACAACCATATCATCCACCATCAACAATATCTGATATACCCACATCTGAGAATGAATGTGATGAATCGAATATCAAGAAGGAGTCAGATGAGGAAGATGATGATGATGAAGATTATGATGATATTGATGAAGAAGGAGATAATACTAATCAATCATTCAATGTTAAGACTGAGAATACTGATTGGAAAGATATCAAGAGTGATCCTGATAATGTCCCATCATAACAAATATTACACAGCAACCATTTATTGTCATATCATTTCAACCATTCATAATATACACCGTCACAATCATTAATACTTTGTCTAATATTGATTAGAATGATTCTTATTAATGCTAGTATCTATAGTTTATATACCTTTCTCATATTCTATTATACCTATGAACCAATCAATGAACATCAGGGAAACATTTTCTCTAGACCAAAACATCAAATAACACTCACTCCATTTGTTTATTGTTAATCTCTCCAACATATCCCTCACTAATAGGAATCGATACCTCTTAATCCTTTTACTTTTATTTAAATTTAAATAGAGAATGTATTGATTGTTTTATATATTAATTAGGTGATAGAAGTGCTCTTGTTCAAGTCCTTGTCACTTCTCTCCATCTCTCAATTATATGTGCTCAATTGTAATTCCATCCAATCACTTTATATTCAAATCCCATATAGTATAGTAGTACTCTATTGCATACAACACCGATCACTAAATCAATATTCCGAGTAGCTATATATTGTAATCTTACAATAAGATTAAAAGAGATTATATTCAACCAACTACCCAAAGAATTATACAATAGTCAGGCAGAGTAGACTGTATAAAGCTGTTGATAGAATCTTAAAATGTTTCATTATCCAAATTAGTAAATCAATATGTTAGAACAAAGTAGTAGAAAGATTGTACAGGGTGAGGAACAATATGAGATCGAGAATACATGTACAAAACAATGAAATGAAATGTGAGAATGACCGGTTCAATTCAAATCAGGGCTGCGCGGCAAGGCATATTTTCGGCAATTCGGCAAACCGGCGATTGTAAAAAAAAACAAATATTTTCGGCACATACGGCAATTACGGCAATTTTTTTTTCAATAACATTAATGCACAAATTGAAACAACGATCAACAACAAAAAAGACAACGATAATCGTGATTAAACCCTGAACATATTGTTGAAAAATACATTGCCGAATTTTAAAATATTGCAGAAATTGAAGGTTCGGCAATTATGGAAATGAAAAAACCGACAATTTCGGCAAACCGGGAACGCCTTGCCGCACAGCCCTGATTCAAATTCAATCCAGACTATATCATCTATAAGATATATTTATGAGACGATTGAATCAATCAATAATATATCAAAATCAATCAATAATATATCAACCAATTAGGAATATAACAAATGGGAATGCAATAGCCAATATAATATTAAAGAATGAAGGAAGCAGGGATGTGCATTTTTCGTTTTTCGACGAAAACTTTTTCGAAAATAATTCGAAAAAATCGAAAAACACTAACATAAAAAGCATGAATTTTTAACAATTTATGACATTTTTTACAAAAAATAATAAAATTGAAATCAAAAATTACAATTTCACATGACCAAAATATATATTTTATCATGTAAGCAGCTTCAATTAAGAATCACACAGATGCAATTCGTCTGTTTTCATTATATCAATAGTAAAATGTATCGCGTTAATCATTAAAACATTAACGGTTAATGTTTTGAGAAACCTGTTTAAATATATTTTTCGAATTGTTCGCTTTTTTCAAAATCAAAATTCGATTTTTTTTCGTTTTTCGAAATTTTTTCGAAAATCTTTTTTCAGCACATGCCTGGAAGGAAGTGATTGGGATATATCAGAGTTAGCTCTCAATTCTGTTAGAGAGCGAGCTGGAAACTGATCTACTCAATTTTAATTCGCGTTAAGTGGTTTGTGTGTGGGCGTTTTAGATTACTGTAAGTGCGTGCATTTCCGTAGCCAGCTCGGTGGCCTTATATCCGGATAGGTAATCTCCGGCACTCCAACTCTACTCTTTCTTGATATCAAGCTTGATTTTTATAGTATTTTGTCATTCATTCTTATTTTCTTGTGTTATAACTTTAGATGTATGCTTCAATCTGTGTTCGTTGCGAGATGTTTGACATTTTTTTGAGATATCAAACCCATTTACTTGCTTTTTCCAGGATTAACCATGATGCAGTTCATGCTATTATTCAGTAGACAAGGAAAGCTACGATTGCAGAAGTGGTATACTGCTTTTCAAGATAAGGTTCGTTGTATTTTTTATTTGCTCATCCTTGGCGGTTATGAAAACGATTATGACTGTGGTTGTCTATTCTTCTTTCGTGATGTAAAGCGAAATACGTGAATACAAACTTGGATTTCTGTCAAATTGGAATCATGACAAAATTTGATTACATATGGTACTAAGTATTATTTGGTGAATAACCAACATGGTATGACTATTTCTTACCCTGTAGCTAGGCATCCTTACCCTCCTGTGATTGGTGTTCGTGTGTGACGAATACAGCCAGAAGAGCGGATTTTAACTTATATGAGTCGTTAATAATCTTGTTCCTCAAATACTATGCATTCTGTTTGTTAAGATCTTTACAAATTATCGATCTTGCAATTGTTTCAGCAGAAGAAGAAGATCTGCAGAGAACTAATCACTACTATTCTATCTCGTAAACCGAAGATGTGTGCATTCCTCGAATACAAAGATCTCAAGATTGTCTATAAACGGTATCTCTCTTAATCTAATATGGGAAGTGGTCATCGTTTCTTATTTATTTTATACATTCATTGAGTTAATAACGATGCAAGAATACATATTCGAGACTCTTCTAAGGGGTTTTTGTCATTTATCGGGATCCAGTATCATAATTCATTGTTGTGGCGTATGGAAGCTAATTGATAGTAATTAAGTTATGCCTCCCTGTACTTCTGTTGTGCCGTTGAAGAAGGCGACAACGAACTTCTCTGTCTCGAGGTATCATATAATATCATAATATTCGATCTATCCTTAATGATTGTGTACCTCCACAAGAATTGAGAGCAGTCTCTTTCATTTCTTGATCTCTTCAACTTAGCTAAATTTTTATAAATAAAGTAAAGTATTCTTATTGTTCGTTCATTCTGACTTGGACATCTTGCTACATCCATAGTTCTAGTTTCCCACTATCACATACAACTTTATATTGCACCTAAATCTTTCATATTTTCATTCACAATTTCAGGTGATCCATCGTTATGTTGAATTGCTCGACAAGTACTTTGGAAGTGTGAGTTATTTTAACTACTTATTATTGGTCGTCAAGACTGAAATTAATAATTAACAGCATGTAAAGTTCACATAGTTTTATTCCATTCAAAGTCTTTCATTATTTTATTTCGATTTGTCAACCTTAATTTTAAAAATCTTGAAATATGAGGAAATCTCTGCATCTATGAGTTGTATTTACTATGAAGATTATCTATATTCCTAAATGACAATGCTTATGTAAATTCAATATAAAATGAATTATAGTGAATTCAATAGCAATTCAGGCTCATCCACTGTACATCTAGAAAATAGAAAATAAAACCGATCATGAATAAATATAATTGTTGTTGTATCAGGTGTGTGAACTGGATATCATTTTCAACTTCGAGAAGGCTTATTTCATTCTCGATGAGTTCCTTCTGGCTGGTGAAGTACAAGAAACTAGCAAGAAACAAGTAAGTCATGTGTGATGTACAGTAATGCCTCGGAGCATTTGCTCGGCGCCGAAGTGGTGTAAGTTTGACGCATTCTTGGAACATTGTGGCATTGGCATTGACGTCTATTGTGTGTTGTGAAGTAGGAAACCCAGAGAGATCATACGTTTACTGTAAAAAGTTACGGTAGCGACGCACTATTGATCGACTATTGCGGTAACTTCTTACATTACTTATGGGAATTCTCAGGGGTCCTAACACATTACGAACATCAACGTCGAAGTCGCAATGTTCTAATCTTGCGTCAAACGACACGGCGATGTGCAAATGTTCCACCGCCTACTCTGGTTTTTCAAAACTTAAAGTGTACTTGACAAACTGCACTTGCATGAAGTATACTTTAAGTGAACTACAAGTGAATGAACATTTGAAAAAAATGCATTACCGTATACCAGGGATGGGCGAACATGATCGGACGAAAAAAATTCGAAAACGAAAAATTTTCGTTTCAAAACCTCGAAAAAATTCGAAAAATTCGAAAAAAACGAAAAAAAATCCAATTTTACTGTTAAAGTAATTTATAATGTTGAAATCGTTTAGCTCGAAAGTCATTCTTTATTGGATGCATCCAAAAAAATTATTTAGGCAAAATATGGAAGTGGACGAAACAATAAGAAACGTAAATTCGACACAACTTCACCTCAAACGAAACTCATGATAGGAATATTGACATTGAGAAAAATCAGAGATTCGAAAGAGGAATGAGAAAGGAGACTACGATTGTCGGTTACGATGGTTTCCGCAGTAGAGAAAAATCTCTCCACTTCCAGGGCGGAATTTTTTTCACATGAATTTTCCCTGCTAGATGTTCGTGAATTTGGCTTGAAATTATATGGAAAAACAGTCGTCAGCAATTCAGAAATAGTGAAAATACAGTAAGAACTCGATCATTTCTTGAGTGGAAAACATACAGTATGAAAAAACGTCATTGAATTTCTTTCGAAAATACCTTTTTTGTAGTTGAACATCCCGTTTTCCCCATATTTCGTTGGTTTTGAACTCCCAGAATATCTAGTGTAAAACTCGAAAAATTTCCGAGAAAGACGAAAATTTTTTCGATCGAACAATTTTTCGTCTGGGGGTCGAAAAAAACGAAAAAAACGAACACGAAAAATCTTTTTTCGCCCATCCCTGGAGCAGAGTACCATGAACATGGTATTGTAGGAAGCAACGTTCATTATTGATTGATGATTGCGATTATTTTTAAAGATCAATAGTTATGCCCGAGATGTGAAAGAAGTTTTTTCAATATATTTAATTGTATATCAATTTAGATTAAATTAAATAGTTTTCGATCTCTAACTAATTCCGTTTATTAAAGGTCCTCAAAGCAATTCAAGCTCAAGATCTAATTCAAGAAGAAGAAACTCCTCAAGGTTTCTTCGAGGATCATGGACTCGGATAATTAATTGGCTCTCTTTATACAAAGTTGTATCTTATGAATTCCAATCTATTGATCGACCCAATAATATATATTCCATATACTAATTTCTTCGCTGTGATATGATTATTCATAGATATTTTTCATTTGTGAACTATTTCAAATGTGGAGCTTTTAATTACATTCGCGTTTTTCATTCAGAATATTTATTGCTAATTGTACATGATATTGATAAAATTGTTCAAAATAACCCGTTGAATGATATCATAAAGTGAGAGAGAATACAAGAATCTTGAATAAACAAACAAATCAATCAATAATCGATTAGTCTACCGTGTTGTAATTGTACATCTTTCTCTTTGGGAAAATCGAGTAGTCAGAACGATACGACCATCCTACGTGTCACAATGAGAACACTACCACACCATACCGTATGCGTGCTTATTCTTGTATCGAATTAGAATAGGCATCATCGATTACTTTGAAAAATGATAAAAATATTTTTTTTCTGTACTTTTGAAATTTCCACAATGCGGTCCCTAACCATACGGTATGTTGCCTGAAAGTGATTGTTTTACGGAATTTGCGTAGCATCGGAACGGATAATTCGCCTTGTTTTACTTTTCACTTTTCCACCTTTTACTACAGTTTAATGTGCGTGTTTTGTATTGTATTTCATTAATAACGCGTTCTAAGTCACGTCTGTGTTAGATACCGACCCAATCACTAAACTAACTTTGCTCTCAATTTCCTTGTTAATTGATTTGATGAGCGCAACACGCTTTAGTCTTTAACTTATATTTTACCGTAGCGGCACTCGTAGTTTACTCCGATACATTCGTATTTTACTGTTTTAGTGATGAATGATTTCAAATGAAATGGTAGTGTTGATCTATCTACCTTTCGAAATCGTGTTTTCCTTCTTCTCCTTATTCTACTCTTCTTTTTTCTTAACTTGTTGATTTGTCCTCACTCCTCTTGCTCGATCATTAACACATTTGACTTTTACGTAAACTAACTAGAGACATAGAGAGACAGACAGACGAACAGAAATACTTATTTCGCGTTTCCCCATCTTCTTCTTTATTTTCTCACCCTTCTTTTTGTCCTTTTTCTTCCTCTTCTTCTCATCTTTCTTTCCTGTTTTTCTTTTCAGACATTCGGCCAAACTTTACCCTTGTCCGCATATCTTGTACCCCATAGGTCGAATAGTTAGGTTATCGATTTTCAAAATCCGGGCAGGTTTTTCGATTTTTGGCAAATTTGGCTCAAAATCCGGTCAGGTTTTTCGATTTTTGTGAATTTTTGGCTCAAAATCCGGTCAGGTTTTATCGATTTTTGTGAAATTCTGGCTCCAAATCCGGTCAGGATTGGTACTTTGCAACATACTTTTCGACCTATGTTGTACCCTATCAGTCTCTCCTTTATTTTCACCAAACTGCTTTATCAGACTATGAAGACTCCATTTCCCCCGGTTAGAGTGCATATGAAATATTCTCAGAGAGTATCTTCCTTCCTAACCCGTATTCTTTGTAGTGACGACGCCCATACCTGGGCAACCATTTATATGATTGTGAGCTTTACGCGTGCAAAAAGTGCGCTTTTTATGAATAATTGTTCGAAATGGGCGCACCAGTATATGGTACAACTTCTAGGGAAACGTCCCGGTTTTCAGCCCTATTGTTGCACGCCCCTCCCCCCATTCTGTGTAATACCGTGTGAAAGTATTCCCGTTACCGTACATTTTCGTAAATGCGATCTCTGGATCTAATAATATTCACTTTGTGTTGACGCATATCTAGTCTAACCTCTTCCCCTCCTTCTCTCTCCCTCTCTAAATACCCTCCCTTCTCACTTCCTCCTCACTCATATTCTCTCATAGACTGTGCATAGGTGTGATCCGTATAGGACGGACGTCCAGAAATGCCGCGGCATTTTCGGACGTCCGTCCTATACGGATCACCCGTAAAGGACGGACGTCCGGAAATGCCGCGGCGGATATTTAGCGTAGAATGAAATGATGACACGATCGGGACGAAAAATTGTGTTGTATTATGAAATTTTCTCATTATGTTTAATATGGACTGACTATGTTTATTATTGTTTTGCTTAGGCTTAGAGTCTGCACTACTCTACTGATTCATTTAAGTATGCATAGGCTTAGAGTCCGCAGTACTCTACTGATTCATTTAAGTATTCTATCGATTCAGTTACTGTTCACACTCAGCAGAGTTCCTTAGTTAAGGTATGCTTAGGCTTAGAGTCCGCACTACTCTACTGATTCATTTAAGTATTCTATCTATTCAGCTACTGTTCACACTCAGCAGAATTCCTTAGTTAAGGTATGCTTAGGCTTAGAGTCCGCACTACTCTACTGATTCATTTACATATTCTATCGATTCAGTTACTCTATACAATCTGCAGAGTTCCTTTAATATCCGCGCCCTTTTTGTGCCTCCGTCCGGTACGAAATCCGACAAAACCGGAACGAAAAATTAAATTAAATTCTAAACAACAATTTTTGCGAGGCAAAGCTATGCTCAAGGCCATGCAAGGGAAGGTGTGCAAAAAGAATTCGTTTTCACGCGCCCACGTACAGTACCGTGCAAAAGTATATCCACTTTTGCTTTTTTCGTCATAACTTTTTTTCTAACTCAACCGATCATGTCCAGCTTTTCAAGGATTATTTTGAGAGTGTTTTCACGTGTTTTACACGACCAATTAACCCGGATGAACTATTACGGTAAAATTTATTTCGATTTTATCAAAAGTCACAAAAGTGAGATTTTCGTTTTCTTCGATTTCGACATAATTTTCTCTCGCATTTCGCTACCAATGTGTGTTAAATCGTTTCAAAACAAAGAAAAGGCCTCTTGGGAGCAAGAATCTAGCGATATCCGAGTTAGAATACATTCGTCATGGACGTCAGATGGGACTGTCCGCAGTCACCCTCTCACAGCAGTTCCGGATGTCTGTTTCGAACATTTACAAGGGCAACACAGTTAGAAGCGATGCTCAAACAATGAAGAAAACTTATGGACGACCTCACAAGACGTCCGCGATATCTAATCGTCTGATCTCGAAGGTGAACCCCTTAATGCAAGGGACATCAATCAGGAACTGGCCGAATTTCACTAAATTGGGGTACCTAAAGCTTCTAAACTTGGCTGAAAAGATGTCTGAGGGAATGAAATAGGTCTCTAGGATATTGATCTTGTCCTCCTTACTCATAATTCCATTCATATGGACCAGGAGGGCAACAACATCTACAGAGAAACAACTCTACAACATCAATGATCCTTCACGGAGGCCAGCTAGCACTTCAAATCAAATCTAGTACCAACCGGTCGACTATCATGGGTTATTCACCCCGTACCGATCATCAGAAACTTGATTTAGTCTGAGAATGCAACCTACTTCTATTGTTAGGGGGTTGAATGAATGTGCTCTTTTGCCCATGCGATTCTTGCTTTGCGAATCGCTTCGTGGATCAGCGGTTTCTAGACATGCCGACGTTCGAATAGTCCCGACACACGAACACGACTGCACAATGTACATGGACACCTCAAACATCTTTTCATACATGTTTAGAAGCTTTAGGTACCCCAATTTGGTGAAATTCCACCTGTTCCTGATTGATGTCCCTTGCATTGAGCCTCGGGTTCTCCTTCGAGATGCAAGTAATCCGACGATTAGATATCGCGGACGTCTTGTGAGGTCGTCCATTAGTTTTCTTCATTGTTTGAGCATCGCTTCTAGCTGTGTTGCCCTTGTAAATGGTCGAAACAGACATCCGGAACTGCTGTGAGAGGGTGACTGCGGACAGTCCCATCTGACGTCCACGACGAATGGATTCTAACTCGGATATCGCTAGATTCTTGCTCCGCAGAGGCCTTTTCGTTGTTTTTAACCGATTTAACACACATTGGTTGCGAAATGCATGAGAAAATTATGACGAAATCGGAGAAAACGAAAATCTCACTTTTGTGACTTTTGATAAATTCGAAATAAATTTCACCGAAAGAGTTTACCCGGGTTAGTTGGTCGTGTAAAACACGTGAAAACACTCTCAAAATAATCCCTGAAAAGCTGGACATGATCGGTTGAGTTTGAAAAAAGTTATGACGAAAAAAGCAAAAGTGGATATACTTTTGCACGGTACTGTATGTTTTGCGTTTATCATTTTGTTGTCTGTTGTGGACTTTAAATATGGACTAACCATGTTTACGATTGTACATCATAGTTATCAAAAAAAGGCATTTTGCCAAATTCACAATGTCCGCTCTCTCCACGCTATAGGAACGCTACTCTATCGATCCATACTACCATCAATTAATCGAGTACCTTTGGTTATGGCTCTAGCTTAGGCTTAGGATCCACATTACCTTATTGATAAAATACTCCATCGATCTTTTCACCGTTAGCAGTCTATTATAAACACCGTGGACAGTGGGCCGCCGCGGCCCGCTGTCCACGGTGTTTTCGAACGTCCGTCCTTTACGGGTGCTCCGTATAGGACGGACGTCCGAAAATGCCGCGGCATTTCTGGACGTCCGTTCTATACGGTTCAATGGTGTGATCCGTATAGGACGGACGTCCAGAAATGCCGCGGCATTTTCGGACGTCCGTCCTATACGGTTAAGTGTGCATAGGTCGATATATATATAAGGATGGTCAATTGATCCCAACTTCTTATTCGTATTCTGTATCGATTCATCTATATTTTACCTTGTATCGATTGATTTATTTATTAACCGTAATCGAAGCGCTACCGTATCCCCGTTATGAATGAAATCTGCTTAACCTCCTTCTAACCTCCTTCTAAAGGATGCCTCGTTCGGAAACCATATTAACTACTCTGCTCACAGAGCTGTGTTTGAGAGTGGTGCGTCCTGGCGAAAGAGTTTGGGGGTTACGGTAGGGGAGATACTGTAGGAAAGGAGGCGTAATCGATCAATAATGAGCTAATCGATATTGGCCGCATGCTTGCAGGCAAGTGCCCCTCAGCCTTCCTTCATACCGCTCACGATATCGAATAATGAACGTAAGTTTATTCTACTGCAGTATGTCTGACTTTCTACTCCACAATTTTTTAACGATTGTGAATGCAATCTGCTTAGGAGATACCACGTATCGAATCCTACCGTAATCTACCGTACCACCCATCACTCTCTATCTACTATAAAAGGGTCAAAATTGTGCAAAACGTCTACCTGTTAAGCTATAGAATATCGATTAAAATGATTATTGATTAATGTGATTATTGATTGTTATGATTATCGATTGATTTCAGTTCATTCATCATCATCAGCTAGTCCACCGCAGAACAACGCTATAGGGAGATTGAGAAAGCGAGAGGACAATCAGGTTTGCTATTTAGACTTTTTTATTAGTATTTTTTTATTTTATTTTTTTATTTTAGCAATCATGTTCAACGGAATCATCATTTAATAAAACTATATCATCTTTATAATCTATTCCTGCTTGTGCTATTCTACCTTCATCTATGAAGTTAACTATCCTTGAAGACGATCCTATTCGTACGTTTCATTAATCGTTTCAACAATATAAGAATATATAACTACTCTGATAATCTGACAGACGTGTATAGCGTATGTTTCTTAGCCGCCAAATTTGTGACGTTCTCAAATTATCTGAGAAAGTGCGAAGTAGGAAAAGAAAGTGTAGTTTAGGTTTAAATATTGATTACTGATATATGTTGAATGATGATGATATATTTCAGCTGTATCAGTACCTCCTCTAGTATCAACCATACCCTCTCCATTTACTCTTCCATCATCATCATCATTAGGTTTTCAATCTGAATTTGTGAGAACAGTAGCAGGTATGCCTCATAGACCATCTAAGGATGTACCCTTATCGGTTAGTTCATCCATCTATTCTATATACTATTCATTGAATACTATAGGCAGCAATGAAGATGTGTGTGCCTAAACTTGAGATGATAGCCGATGTTGTTGAGAGAACAATAGCTGCTATGGGATTAAGAGACCGGCTCGGTAAGACTCGAGCATGGTCCGGACATTCGCGAGGACTTTCGATCTGGCACTCAATACTTTCATCATAGACACATCCCGGGGGGAGACCGATGAAAGTTATAGTGAAAATGCCCTTAGGCTCAAACCCGGCTCACATATGCCGCATAACGTTCTGAATATGTTTTTTCGTGTTTGATTTTCGGATTTTTCCTCTTCTATCCTCGTTGAACAGATAGCGCAAGAAATTTCATAGTGCATATTGTAGCCCTGACGATTATGTACATGGTGGTCATATTCCCTTGGCCAGCCAGCTTGTCATAAGCCTTGAGAATTGCAACTGAATGTGAGATATGTGTAAATTGCAAAAATCGAAAATTAAATTTCTTGAAATTCGCAAGAGTAAGAGTTAGCTTTATAATGTCATTTTACTCGTAGTGATGCGTATACACAGAAAAAATATACAAATAAACTCAGACTACATTTCAAAAAAAAATTTTAAATAATTATTTTATTTTTATTTTTTCAACCCTCACATTGATTCGACCGTCAAGGCAAGTTGATTCATAGGGCGGATGGTAACTGATGCATGTCCGTTTGCGAAAACAACGGCCACGTGAAGAATCGTTGTTTCGCAGATTTCGAAATTATTTTTTTAATTATCAAACTTGAATATTTATATGTTTCTTTCACATAAATCGGTTGGGAGGTAGCATACTGCATCCAAAGCTGTACTATTTTTATCAGTAGGTGTGTACTATAGTGCACTACCGTCACCGTCAGGAATCACGAACTTCCTTTTTTTCAGTCGACCTATGATTCTCAACCATGACCCCGGGTTCATGGTTGAGAATGGCTGAGGTCGAAAAATTCATGATGATCCCAGACCAAATACTATTTGGCATTATATCAACAGTGGGTCAACTTTTATTTGTATGGATTCCATAGCTCGAATTACCGTAATAGTAATGCACGCAGATGAATTTTTCGAGAATTTCACCACATTATTCTAGAATACGGTAGCTAGATTACGGTAGATTGGGTTACGGTATCCAGTTAAATAAAAGTTGGCACACTATTGATATAATGCCACATAGTATTTGGTCTGGGATCACCATGAATTTTCGGCCTCACAATTTCTCAACCATGAACCCGGGGTCATGGTTGAGAATCATGGGTCGGCTGAAAAAAAAAATTAGTTCGTGATTCCTGATGATTACGGTAGCCTAATAGCGTACACTCCTACTGATAACAAAGGTACAACTTTGGTTGCCATACGCCACCTTCCAACCGATTTATGTGAAAGAAACATATAAATATTCAAGTTTGATAATTAAAAAATAATTTCGAAATCTGCGAAACAACGATTCTTCATGTGGCAGTTGTTTTCGCAAACGGACATGCATCAGTTACCATCCGCCCTATGAATCAACTTGCCTTGACGGTCGAATCAATGTAAGGGTTGAAAAAATAAAAATAAAATAATTATTTTTTAAAATTTTTTTGAAATGTAGTCTGATTCTATTTGTATATTTTTTCTGTGTATGCGCATCACTACGAGTAAAATGACATTATAAAGCTAACTCTTACTCTTGCAAATTTCAAGAAATTTAATTTTCGATTTTTGCAATTTGCACATATCTCACATTCAGTTGCAATTCTCGAGGCTTATGACAAGCTGGCTGGCCAAGGGAATATGACCACCATGTACATAATCGTCAGGGCTACAATATGCACTATGAAATTTCTTGCGCTATCTGTTCAACGAGGATAGAAGAGGAAAAATCCGAAAATCAAACACGAAAAAACATATTCAGAACGTTATGAAATTACTGCTCAGCTGTGTTTATAAGAGTGCATGACATGTTATTCACCAATAAAAAGAAATAAAAGTTATAGCTATCAAAATTTAAAAGTTATGAATTTTTCAATTTTTTATTTTATGCGGCATATGTGAGCCGGGTTTGAGCCTAAGGATATTTTCACTATAACTTTCATCGGTCTCCCCCCGGGATGTGTCTATGATGAAAGTATTGAGGGCCAGATCGAAAGTCCTCGCGAATGTCCGGCAGGGGGTCAAAATGCTCGAGTCTTACCGAGCCGGTCTCTTAATAGAGAGAATTGATACTATCAGTATGTTTTCTTCTTTTTCGTAATTTCATATTGTCTTGCACTTCTTCGGTTTCTGGCCTCGAGGAGAGCTCGGGGAGCATTTCGCCCCCGTAGACAGTCGTCCCAGTGAGGACGTTCGCTCCATTCGATCAAAAAGATCGAAATGGGGGCGGATAGGGGGGGGGGGTGGCCAGAAACCGAAGAAGTTCCAATGAGTTATATTAAATTCATTGAAATATCCCTTTTAGTGGTGCATAATAATAGGAAGCGTGCATATCTATCGATTGAAGAATTTCCACTTTGTATAATTGGAGCAATAGGTGAAAGTAAGAAATTGAGGTATTTCAATGATTATTGATTGTTTTGTACAATGCGTTTATTGTTATAGTGAAACAGTGTCTAATTGTACACATGAATTGATGGAACAATTATTTGCATGGGGATTATTTCCTTTAAATCTTATCAATCAAGTATGTAGATATAAAGTAAATGGTGTACTGTACCTACCGTATATATTATAATACTGTAATTTAGTAATTATTATCTCCTGTACTATACTCCATGAGTAATGCATTCAATGCAATTATAACTACACTTAGAGAACGTAAGTATAATTGATCCGTATCCACTCACTGATTGATATTTTACATTGATTATAGCTCAATACATCTTACTTCATCGTACACAAGGATTAGCAAGACTTCCTCATGAAGCACCTGGACCTCATCAGGTACTATATAAAACACTATCTGAGAGAATTCAACAACTGGGATATTTTTTGGTATCGATGAAAAATGGATTTTTCTGTTTTATGTATGATAAGTACAGGCTCAATGAGTGAAGTTCACTGGTACTTGGAAATTTCTTCCAATTGAAAATTCGCTTCAGGGGGTGACCACACAACGATTTCGCGCCGTTTCCTAAAAGGTTAATTTCGAATCCAATCGATGCGGGAGTGGACGCAATCGACTCCTTAGCTAATTCTAAGAAATTATTGTCAAGGGGAGTTTTTCGATCAACGGTCAACGAAGGCTGGAATTTTGAATTTTCGAAAAAAATTTCACATTTAATTAATTTTCACTATTTTGCTTCAACAACCCTACGTTTTTTTATTTGCTTAATCGCTTCTAAATATCATAACACAGCTTCAGTTTGAAAATCATAATTTTTAAAAAATACGATTACGGTGAATAAATCATTTTATAATGAAGTCGTGAATTATGGTGTGGCACCTACAGTATCCCGAATCTATCAATTTAGAAATCTGGAAGTTTAAAACATATTTTACCACTGTTCTTGACATGATTAAGGTATACGACTACTCCTCGTCTTCGGAGTGCACCTGCACGGTTCAGTGCTGGTCAATATTTTATGATATTTTGGTTTTTCAGCAATAACTTTCTTCAAAGTCAACCGTTTGTCTTCATTTTTTTAGTATGTTTGTATAGATGATACTATGGTATAGTGATCCAATCTTTATCGATTATAGATAACAAACAACGAAATAGTGATCAATTTACGAAAAAAATGCCAATTTTCATCGACATCAGCACCTCAGCACGGGTGCACTCCGAAGACGAGGAGTAGTCGTATACCTTAGTCATGTCAAGAACAGCGGTAAAATATGTTTAAAACTTCCAGATTTCTAAATTGATAGATTCGGGATACTGTAGGTGCCACACCATAATTCACGACTTCATTATAAAATGATTTATTCACCGTAATCGTATTTTTTTAAAAATTATGATTTTCAAACTGAAGCTGTGTTATGATATTTAGAAGCGATTAAGCAAATAAAAAAACGTAGGGTTGTTGAAGCAAAATAGTGAAAATTAATTAAATGTGAAATTTTTTTCGAAAATTCAAAATTCCAGCCTTCGTTGACCGTTGATCGAAAAACTCCCCTTGACAATAGTTTCTTAGAATTAGCTAAGGAGTCGATTGCGTCCACTCCCGCATCGATTGGATTCGAAATTAACCTTTTAGGAAAAGGCGCCAAATCGTTGTGTGGTCACCCCCTGAAGCGAATTTTCAATTGGAAGAAATTTCCAAGTACCAGTGAACTTCACTCATTGAGCCTGTAATTATCATACATAAAACAGAAAAATCCATTTTTCGTCGATACCGCACCTATGTCGATTTTCTAAGATAGTGTGTTATATCTATCTCCTCCTCTATCATCTATTCTATAGTATCCTGATGGTCCACGGGTTTCTTATTAGTCGATACCTTCTGGTAATACCAAATATGAATAGATTGATCTGTGCTCATTGTAGGCAGTAGCAATTGATTTTCGTATTAAGAATATGATGAATACATTTTGGGAGAATCATCAAATAGTTCTCGGTCCACTTGATTGAGAACGAATTCGGTTCTGAATCAGAATTAAGTGATCTTGATCTATTTGGAGTATTTTGTCCTCCTCTACCTCGTTAGTTTATCGATTATTTATATTCCCATCCAAGTATTGATTGATTCAGAACGGATATTGAATGAACAGACAGTAGGAGAACTTGTTTTTGGATTTTTCCGTTATTATACTCACTTCGATTTCAATCTTCATTATATTTCTATTAGGAAAGGAACAGTATTCCCTAGGTATGCGATATATTTATTACATTATTGAATTTTAGCTATGATTGTTGATTGATTTTGGTTTAGAAATCAGTGAGTGAATGCTACTGTCAAATTTGGACTATGTATTGAAATACTTTTCGATGGAAAGAATACGGCTAGGTTTGTAGTTTATAAGACATTATTGTTATTATTAGTCTATATTGATTGCTTATCGATTGCTTATTGATTATTTAGATGTTTTCGTCGTGATCTAAAAAACATGCATCAGAAGCATTTAATGAAAGAAAACCAAATCTCAATTATATCAATGTTACTGTTTAAATCTTTTTTTCATTTTCTTATAGTCAATATAGTTCTCAATCTAGTTGTTTCCCTGTATCTGTGGTTCATCTTTAGTTTTTCAATTCTAAATAATTTTCACGCTCATATTTCATGTTTCGTCGTTACATTGTTGATTAATCGTTGTTGTTATGTCTTATCTGATTGCAAATAATAAAGTTTAAAGAATGATTGTTCAATTGAATGAATGTCATTGATAACTTCTGTGATTATTCCAGTTCATTGATATCTTGTATATCATCTATTCCATATCATACATACATATACATTGTAGGATGGTAAAAGTGAGAGGTAAAAAGGGTGGAAGAGGAGAATCAACCAGCCCTCCACTCAATCGAACATTTCCATCCAAGGATAAAGGAAAGATTCAAAGTATAATATTGGTTGGATATTAATCTATCTATCTATACAATATCTTATTAAGATGGAATCAACAGATTTATTCATTCAGAATTACAAAAGACTAAAGGTAAAGGAGGATCTAATAAGAAGGGACTAAGTCTTCCTTCTGATTCATTTCTCAAAACAAGTATGGAAAAGTTGAATCTGGGTTATTATGAAGACGAGAATGATTCGAGAAAGGTGATTAAACTATAACTTCGTTCATGTCTTTAATCAATCAATATCAGGCTGCCTACCGTAGTGCATATCTACTAGTTCATGCAATATCATATGCGTGGAAACCATTGACATGGGAAGATAATACGAATGGTAGTTAACTTGCACTAAAGTTAAAATATATTAAATTTGATCTTTAAATCGAAATAAACAATATATCCTGAAAGATCTTTTTCAGGACCACTTCATCTATCTAGGGTTACATTTAAGAATTGGACATATCGATTGAAACATTCGGCTGGAGAAAATTCATTGTAAGATTATTGATTGGTTGATATAATCATTGAACTATTCAACGAATTGTACAGAATGGCTCGACAACGTGCTTGTTATGATCTAATCAAATATCTTTCTGGTTCATTGAACTTTATCGATCGATCTCTATATGTTCGTTGTTTATTCGAGGTAGATCATTCGTATGATATTTGATATCTAATCAATATATTGATTATTCAGCATCGTCATTATGGTGCACTTGGATGTATAATAGCCAATATGTTTAAATCATTCAAAAAAGGATATGGAAGTGGTATGATTATTCCTTATTGAATATAGTTATTGATATTGATTTAATCAATCTCTTTCAGAAATGAAACCAAAGAAAGGAGATAAGAAGAAACTAGATGTTAGTACTAAGGCAAGATTCTTTACCTTTATTGATTTATTTATTGATTATATTGAGCAAGCCCGTGACATCTACACTCACACTAAAAAAGAATGTGAGAAACGGATAATAAAATTATTAAATAATAAGAAGATAAAGAGTGAGGTTGGATTGAATATGATTTTAAAAGTTAGAATCATTAACATATTTATAATTGAAGCAATTGATTCTTGAAGAAGGAGATGAAAGTGATGATATATTGATTAGAATTAAAAAAGAAGTTGATAAAACTAGGGATGAATATCTCGGTACTAATGATGTTATCGTTGTTGATCCATCTGCATGCAAGGTATACTGTAATCAATTCATTATCGATTTTATTATCGATTGAAATTTCTAGAAGCGTACAAAAGTGAAGTTTATATCAAGTGATGAAGAAAGTGAAGAGGAAGTAAAACGTAAACGAAATGAAATGAAGAAGATTCCAATCGATATTAAGAAAGTGAAAAAAGAAAAGATATCTGATAATGAATGTGAGATGAATAATTCATCATTTACTCTTTTGGTTCGTTTATATTTGATTAAATAATAAGAAAATGATTATTGATTGATTTAGAAGGAAGTGAAGAGAGAGAAAATAGATGAAGATGAAAAGAAGAAGAAAAAGATCAAGAAAGAAAATGTAGAAGATGGAAAGAAATCGATAGTAAATGAAGAAAATGATAAGATAGATAAGAATAAGATAAAGAAAGAGAAGCAGGCAGAGGCTAAACTAAAAGAAATGGAAGAAAAAATGGCAAAGTTATATGAAGATGGTTTCTTTGAAACTAACTGTAAGGCCTTTGGCTTAAAAAAGTGGGTATACTTCTTTACTAATTCTTTTTTCATATAATTTATTTTATTTTATGTGTGATGGACTATCAAATAGGAATATAATGAATTTTATAAAATCTATAAAACTTATCAATATGTAAGAACATGATTTCAGTACAATGACCAAAGGAGATTTATCTAAAGCTGCTATTATGGTTTATAAGCACGTCAATGAATTATTAAATGGTACTGTCAAATGTTTTGATTGACTTGAATATGCTTATACCGTCAAAAAAGTGAAACATTTGTGACGAATTGCCACAAAAGTTCACAAGATTTTGAAAATTTTTTATCTTGATATTTAAACGCGCTTGTCAGTTATTTTATTTGATAATAGGGTATTTGTGCATCACCGGGCTTGCCTAATTGACCTGTGAAGAAATAAATTTTAATAATTCACTGTGAAAGCTGTTTGGTGAAACTGGTATACGGTAGGATTTTCTACAGTATACCGGTTTTGCAGCCTGATCTATGCCATGATCCAAACAGTGCAAATTCGCCGTAGGGAGTTATTTAATGAAAGATACATCCATGATTAAACGAAGAAATTACTATGGCGGCAGTTTACAGTAATATTCTACAGTATGCTACAGTATACCATTTTTTCTCCGCAGCGCTCCCAATTAATTTTTTCACTTTTGTCGTACTTAACTGCATTGGATAAGCACATCCACACTAAAAACCTAAGAAAATAAATCATCAAGTACGCGATAAACGACAAAAGCCGGCACTTTGTGAACTTTTTTTGACAATTTGTCCCAAATGTTTCATTTTTTTCGTTTTGACGGTATACATGAATAGTAATATATTCTTAATTGTAGACCAATTACCAGAAATTGCATTCATTGAATCATCAAAAGATCGAGAGTCTTGGAGGTAATTTATTGATTGATGTATGTTTATAATATACAATACTCTCGTTGTTTACCCCAAGCTCTCTCATTTATTTGTTCTTTCAAATGTTGTCGCATCTTTTGATGTATGATAAATTAAATTAAATCAAATATTATAGTGAGGAGAACAAATTGACTGCTTATTCTGGATTACTTAGATTGAATAAAAAGAAGTTCTTTCCAACTGGAATGCTCTTTTTACTATTACAATGTGTTAGTTCATTCTTTAATACACTTGGATTTGGACTGTCACTCTGATAAACAAAATATATTTTGCAGAGAAATGAGCAAACGATAAAGAACGTTTGTATAGAATTGAAGATTGTACTTGATGTGTTCTTCGAATTAGTAGAAGCAGGTAACATCTTTTGATCTTTATGATTTTTGTTTACTTATATTTCAATCTTTTTAGAGAATAACTGTGCTACCAAGCAGGCCAGTCCATTTAATACTTTTACCTTCATATTAAAGGTAGCTGGCATCCAAATATTTCTATTCGAAATAGTTAAATTTTTGATATCATGTTGATATGCTCAAAAAACTGATTAGAAATATGTATTTTAAAGTTTGAAACGACGCTCTGGTTAGAAGTTGGATTACTGTAGCTTGCTCCACACCACGGGCGAGGTTTCCGAACTACAGTATGCTAACTCCATCGAAGGGCTCAAAAATGCTCATTATTGACTTTTATTCTCCATAATTCCCCACTGCGGATAGAATTATCATCAAAACATTCAATTTCACGTCATCCCCAAAAAGTTGGTGTAATAATAATTTATTTATCTTTAACGATAAACAGAGAGGTGAAAAAGAAAGTAAAACAATAATATGGAATGATGCGTGAGATCAAACATTGAATCAAGTGGGGACTACAGTAGATGATAATGATGCAAGAGTTAAATAAGTCGGTACAAGGGAAAGATAGATCAGTCTGGGATCGAGAAGTCGATCCTATTTTCGGGTAGTGATAGTAAACGTGCCGCCCTAGCGAAGAAACTGTTGTGCCTATATTGGAACCGTGACCCGGCATTATTGAAATTTATCCCATTTCAATTAGGAAAAGGCTCCCGCTCTCTGGAGCAGACTGTAGTTTTTTGACTGCGCCGTTCTTCTTACCAGAGAGTTCTTATGAAATAAGATTTATATATTTTGAAACAAAATTTCAAACTCTTTTATATGAGATCAACTTTTTTTTCGTTTCTCGGTCCCTTTATAAAAAGTGAATATGAAACTGTTGTAGCTTACTGATGTTCGTGATCGAATGAAACAATTACACGCTCGACTACATCAAGTATATAAACATCATTTTGGATATCTGATAAAGACTGTGGTAGGTATTCAATGTACGCAGAGGTTAAATATATGGTATTCTTTGATTTGATTTCAGCCTACATACATTGTTCACGCTGCAACAAATTTGGAGAAGGAGCCAATTGTTAAAAAGGTTGATAAGAATGTATCGAAGTTATCGATATGTTCATCCCCTTTTGATGGTACCTATATTATTATATTTAATGGAGTATTATATTTGGTTTTAGAATCTGAATGGAGTTTTATTAGATCATTTGGAGTGACAACAGTATGGAATAGATCAGATGAATTGATTGAATGGGAAGAGAAACATCAAAGTGAAATCGATCGATTATCACAGAAAATAGATGATCATGCTGCTGCTACGGTTACGGTATCTATTTTACACTACTCTAAATTCATTTAAATCATGCGTGATTTTTTCAATATATTTATTTATTTATTAATATAATATGTTTAATTTATGCAATTTAGCGTTAATTTATGACTGATTTGCAGAGAGAAGATGATTATCAAGAGAAATTGGGAGCGTTCAATATAATTAAAGATTGTTTGAATGAGGTAATGAATGATACAGATACACTTCATATGGTTGGATCATCTTTATCGAACTTTGCCCCTCATAACTCTAATCTAGATGTATTAGTATGCGGTCAGAATAAAAGGTTTGTTGTTATAAACAATTATCGATCGATATAACGATGTGATCTTACAGTACTTTCTCTGATATCGCTGAATGCTTGCTGAAATCAGATAAGATTTCGAGTGATGGTATACATCCGGTAATTATTTTATACAATTGAAATGATAAATTGTATTGATTGTCTTTAGGCTAAGTTTTATATCAAAAAGGATAAGAGTACAATAATATGTCATATTCATTATAAATTGAATACATTATATATGGCACATGTATATTGTGTAATGGATCAATTAGATGAGAGAATAGCTTCTCTTGCTCTTCTATTGAAAGCATGGAGAATACTCGATCACAAATCTAATCATCTTGGAAGGTTTCATTATCATATCATTCTATAACTCTATGATTATCATTCTAGTTATCATATTATTACACTACTTATTCATTATCTTCAATGTGGAGTATCTCCTCCGGTTCTTCCATCACTCAACTTCTTATATCCTCGACTCGATCCTAAATCATTCCAATCTTATGATACTCATCTTCCATCTGATAATGCTCCAAGTATATAATATATTATAATAATTGCATCATATCATATCATATTCAGAGACTGAGAATATTCAATCAGTCGCATCTCTTCTCATTGGATTCTTTATTTATTTCTCAAACTTTAAGTTTGAGAAGTATATAATATCGATTAGAGAAGGACATGTTCTTAAGAGGTATCTTATAGATAGATACTAGAGCGTTAAATGAAAGTGAGACATTACGATAATAACGATACCTCGAGTAGCATCAAAGCTGTATTTATCTTATTTGTATGATAGTTATTGTATATCTTTTCAGATTGAATCCTAGTGAAGATAACAATAAACTTTCATTGTGTGAGAGTCCATATGATCAAGTTTTACGGTATGGTTTATCTATTTATTACATATAATATAATCATAATATTTATAGGCAGATGAAAACTCTACCCTCTTATTCTCATATACGATCTGCAATGAAAGATGCTGCCAATGATTTGATAACATCATTTAAATTATCTACTATCAAGACTCTTTAGAATATCAAGACATTTTTAGACATGCTTATAGCATATCCAATGTGTAGTTGATATATGTTGATTGTTTTTTTTTATTGTTAGTTGTTTTGTATACTGGTTCTATTGTTGCACGGGTAACTTATAATAATTATAATAATTTATCTACGCACGTATGCGCAACTTATACCTTGAATTGATTTGTTGAGAAATGTTGTTGATAAACTCTTTATTTTGATTTATTTATTATATATTCAATATGGGTATTATTCCCTAACTAATATCTATAATCGATTATTGATTGATTATTGATTTATGGAATACTGTGTATATCATTTGATAGATGACAGAAGAAGGTGGTGGATCTGATATTGACTAGGGAATGGTTTCTGTGATGGTTGAAATTACGGTTAGTGACCTACATAGCGATAATCAGCATGGTCGACTTAGTAAGAATCAACTATCAAAAGCTGCAGTTGATCGATTTTTTGAACGAAACCCGTCACATATACGCCGCACAAAAGACAGCCAAAGAAGATTTTTTGGACTTGATTTCCATTAAAACACCAATTTCTTTGATGGGAATGTCGGGGGAATCGAATCCGTGTTCAAAAAGTGAAAAAAAAAACAAAAAAAAACTTTTTGGCTGGCTTTCGTGCGGCGTATATGCGACGGGTTTCGTTTAAAAATCGATCAACTGCAGCTTTTGACAGTTGATTCTTACTAAGTCTACCATACTGATTATCGCTATGTAGGTCACTAACCGTAATTTCAACCATCACAGAAACCATTCCCTAGTGAGATTATTCTCGAAGATGAGGTATTTATCATACTGTATTTTGATTGATAAATATAATAACTTTCAGGTAAACGATGAGGATGAAGTTAAAATTGTAGGGGGATGTTCGAATAAAAGGGTATGATTTATCTTTGATCTTTTGATTTCAAATGATCAATGGGTTTTCTAGGTTAAGAATGCAATGAATGATGCATATTTTAGAACATAGGTCGAAAAGTATGTTACAAAGCACCAAACCCGACCGGATTTTGAGCCAAAATTTCACAAAAATCGAAAAACCTGACCGGATTTTGAGCCAAATTTGCCAAAAATCGAAAAACCTGACCGGTTTTTGAAAACCGATTACCTAGCTATTCGACCTATGTTTTAGAAGTGAGGAAAGATTTGATAGAAGAGTATAAGAATTGGAAAGAAGAAAGAAAGCAGAGAAGGATAGAAAATTGAAGGAACATTGGAGTAAAGTGAAGACATCATGTCATATTATGGATGGTGAGATTATTCATGAAATCATTCCCTATATTACCCTTTCCCCTTATATACTTTGATGATTAAACCCCTTTATTGAGATCTTCCATTGGATCTATAAGTGTAATTTCACAATCACTTTGTTTTCCGACTACAAAAAGTAATGTTCGATGACTATTATAAACGCTTAATTACATGATAAATAAAGTGATTAGATATTATTGAAGACCCACTGGATATTTACTATCCCCTAATTGATTACCATAATGTGATTACAATGAAATGATTTATTGTGTCACTGTCTTGACATCTATTGATTGCAGTAATAATGATTGATTACAGTGTCAAAATGGGAGAATCGTGAAGAATGTGCGGTGAATACAGTATGTAGAAGACCCAGTGGATATTCTAAATGGGAAGAATTAGCTCGAGATTCACTTGATATAATTTTTGATAAGAGATTATACGACATTTCAATGAACACACTCGGGTATCAATCTATTGATCTATGATCTTTCATCTGTGATACATATTGTATTTGTAGAATGCATCTGTTCATGAGAGGAAATGTATCGTTTGCGATCGAGTAAACGATGGAATACAAAAGGTATGATAATCTGAATAGAGAGAATGAGGTATGAAGTTGATCTTTGATCTTTACATTTATTAGATGAACGTATTCTTCTTAATGGCTGGATCATATGGTTGTCTATGTGGTACTCGATAATCAAATCTTGATCTTGTTCTTATCTCTCCAATCCCTCATATCACTACTCATTAGGTAAAGTCAAGGATACGATACATCATTATTGTATTTACCAATCAATAATATTCTAGATCAATATTCTCCGCTCAACTCGGTCTTCCTACTGTAATTACTCAGAGAGGAGGAAAGATGACAAAAACAAGATGCTTTATTGGTTGGTGAATCAATCGATTACCGTAATCTATTTGTACTACATTCCTTCGTATTTAAGTTAGAATTCAAGTGTACAATGTCTGATGAGACTCTATTTGTTCGTATTGTTATTGATTCAAGTGTATTATACTTCTCTTTTATTCATCCATTCATTTTATTATATTTGAGACGAGATATTCCTGTTGATGTTCCTAATTTCGCTATTGAAAATCCATTCGATGGATCAGTTGTGTGATTGATCTTTGATCTTTGATCTTCAGTGTTAATGAACCCTTCACATCATCTCATTTCTCTGCTACAATGAGAGCAGTAACTGAAGATGCTATTCTCAAGTTTCATGTATAATTGTTATCAATTGATTCATTGATGTAACAGTTATTCATTTATTCATTCCATCTAGTCTGTCATTTCAACTTTTCTGAATTTTTTAAACCATTTTTTTTCTGAATTTTAAGCAAATATCACATTTTCGTTATGACTTGTTAATAATAATGATCTCCTAGTGTTGTATGTTAGAAAAAATGACAGTAATGATAAATGCGTTGTTAAATATTAGTGATTGATTGTAATGAGAAGAATTTGTTCATCTCTTACCGTACATACAATATATAATGAATATATGATAATAATACTCAATTATTATATTACTGGGTTCTCTAGAGAGAAATAAGACGGTAGTGTATATCGGAAATATTTTATTGCTTATTCGCAAAGGATGGTAAAATTAAAAAAAACGAACAAGATAATACGTTAAATTTAATTTGTATAAATTTAAACATTTTTTTAAAGGAATGATCATTATTAATTGTATGAATGGATAAAGAATCAATAGATAATATGAATATAGATAAAGTAGAAGATGAAGATGATAATGGAGATGAATGGATGGAGGAGATTGTCAAACCATCTTCATTCTATTCACAAATAGACAAGGAATGGATGAATCAAACGGTAATTGTCCATCGCACCGTAGAATATTGAGAATAATCTAAGCTCCTGAATTTGCAAATGTAAATGAATTCGTTGGATGATTAGATCAAATGCATTTTTTAATCGATTCAGCATATGAAGTAGATGATGATTACGGTATATCAAGGTATTTATCATATTATATTACGGTATGCTTAATGCTTTCAAATTCAGAGATGATTGGAACTGCATCTATTATGATGGAACAAAGATAAGAAGATGAATGAATTTGATTGAGATGATTTCTACTTATTGGAAAAGTATGCGAGCAGATATTATACCATACTGTAGAATATTGATTTTATCTTGCAGATATTGGAGGGAATGGAGATTTTATGAAAGAATTGAGTGTTTTCATGTATGAAGAAAGTGAAAATCAGATAGATTTGATCACTAAATCTATATTCCGAGTAGCTATATATTGTAATTCAGACATTGTCATGCCCTCGCAATGCGAGGATTGATCCACTATATAAAGCCCATTTTAGGCCACTTGATGCGAAAGGAAGTTAAAAAATGACAAATTTTAAGCGAAAATAACGAATTTTGTGAATCAACCCACCCTATTTCGAGAATTGACCCACTATATAAAAATAAACGGCGAGGGTACCAAAAATGTATGTTGTAATTTTACAATAAGATTAAAAGAGATTATATTCAATCAACTACCCAAAGAATCATACAATAGTCAGGCAGAGTAGACTGTATAAAGCTGTTGATAGAATCTTAAAATGTTTCATTATCCAAATTAGTAAATCAATATGTTAGAACAAAGTAGTAGAAAGATTGTACAGGGTGAGGAACAATATGAGATCGAGAATACATGTACAAATCAATAATATGAAATGTGAGAATGACCGGTTCAATTCAAATTCAATCGAGACTATATCATCTATGAGATGGATAAGTCACGATTGAATCAATCAATAATATATCAAAATCAATCAATAACATGTTAAAAATATAATCAACGAATTAGGAATATAACAAATGGGAATGCAATAGCCAATATAATATGAAAGGATGAAGGAAGTGATTGGGATAGATCAGAGTTAGCTCTCAATTCTGGTAGAGGGATACCATCGTCGCGGGTACGAACTCCAAAACCTTAATACATAAACACATAATATAAACAATAATAAAAACAATAATAATAATAATAAATAAGTAAGGATATCAAGGACAAACCAATAGACTTGTATGATTCTCTATCGTGTGAATCAGCCCATCTTCTAAATGCATAATCAATTTGTTCATTATCTCCATCATCACTTCTCATTTCCATTCCATTTGAATTTACTAATTGAGCCTAAATGATATAATCATTGTAAGAATTACATATACATATATAACAATGAACATTTTATTTCCGTACATTCAATGATTTGCGTTAGCATGTTACTGTGACAGCTACAGTATAATACTAACGACTCTGTTACTGTATCCTTGTAATTAACCAATACAGTGTACAACTAATGATAGATTTTCTGTAGCCCGCTTTTGTTAGAGCAACAATACTGGAAAATGGTCCAGAGAAACTATATATTTTAGCCTCATTAATAGCGAATAACTAAAGTCCGATCCATAGGTGGGCACGTTGGGGGAAAGGCTGTGCGCAAACCGGGGAATCGTAAGGCAAGGCTATGCGCATGGCCATTTATCAGCAGATTTGACTCGAAATTTTCCAATTTTTGCGAGGCAAAGCTATGCGCAAGGCCCCGTAAGGGAAGGAAAGGCTGTGCGCAAAAAGAATTCGTTTTCACGCGCCCACCTATGGTCCGATCCATGAGAAGTGGCAAGAATAGTAAACGAATACATTACAATTCCTTTAAAAAATATGCTAGAATATATCAAATGAACTTACAGCAATCAATCTAGCCAGTTTATCGATATGAGGAGTCACTATAGGCTTTCGTTCCCAATCGAGCATCCTACATTGAAGAGTATTCATCTAGAAATTTCACAAATGATTAATTGATTCAATTATTTATTGGTTACTTCTCCATCCACTTCAAGAGGAGCCTCGACAGGAGATGGATCCCATAGAAGGCCATTCAATGGTGCTTCAGTTGTTGATGTCGAATCAGATTCACGAAGAGAATTAGGCTGAAACACATCAACTAAATAAATGAATGACGATACAAACATTACATGGGTGGGGCACATGGAATGTACAGGGGGTATCCGAATAGAAAATTGTTTAAAAAAAGGTTAAGTTTACAGAGTTTTACAAGGGGGGGACCCCCATCTCGGCGCCCATGTATGCTTGCATTAATTATATTGAATTACAAACCTTTCCAACACTCAATGGCTGTTGTGATTGTATTGAATGACCAATCTGAGATAGCCCATCACTCACAATCGACTGTAATATTGATATTAGGTTGGATCTAATCAATCAATAACTGTTTACCTGTTGCTTGATCACATCTCTACATTGATTGGGTAACATTCCTTGTAGAAGAGTAGATATAGCTGCATCTGTCAATACACATATTAGATATTTAACCATTCTACATTAGAAAGCGCAAGAAGACTACAGTAACCCGAAGAAGGTACACCTACTCCTGGTTTTTCAAAACTAGTGGCGTACTTGAAATGCATCCCTCAATTGAAGCAAAATAGAAGTAAGTGAAAGAACATTTGAAGAAAAATATTACAGAATGCCACACCACTTTAAGTAGACTTGTAGTTTACTTTAAGTAATTTTCGAGTGACATTTCATAAGTAAACTTATAAGTTTAAAAACCAGAGTAGAAGATTGAATTGGTGTACAACATCGGCTTACTAAACGCGCATCAGTATATGGATATAACTTTTGTTTAGCTATCCGAAAAACGCGAGTTCGATTTCCGCCCGATTCATAGCGCGGAAGCAAGCAATTTGTAATACATTGACAAGGTACATTTGAACAGACATATGGCGTACGGCGCACAGAAGCACTCATAAAGTAGCATACCTCCAGATTGAGTTGACGTAGTGAGAATAGCATCAAACAAAGATGAATTTTCAGATTTAAGACACGCATCATTGATAGATTTCTGCATGCAACCGAGCAGACAAACGGAAGATCTAAATAAAGACGATAAGTATATGATAGAGATGAATAAATACTACTTAAAATAAATAATACTTACGTGCATAAAGATGATACATCAATAGGAATTTTGGACGGATCAACATTATGAGAAGTAGTGATACATCCAGATTCACACTCACTACGTGAACGACTAAATGCTTCTTGTGCACACTTAAGCGAATCACCAATACCTAAAGAATCATGATTAAACAAACTAGGAATATACAAACTTACTTTCAATCTTGTCGACACAAGCGAACTTGTATGTCTTCGTAGCGATATCAAGTAAAGCCGAATCACAGGTGGACGCACATGAATCTACTTCCTCCAATTGGCTAAAATTATATTCTATAATTAATATTAATTAATTTGCAATCACTAATTAGTGAATGGAAGAAAGCGGAACGCTCTCGTGGGTTTCAACTACTTATCATAGATAGGCTTCTATCGTTTTCTTGAATGGAGAATACACTAATACAATAACTCTATAGAGAATAATGTCAGAGACGAAAGGATATTACGAGTCAGATCCGCACTGACTTACTCTTCTGCACTGTGAGTTAATAAGATAAAAAAATATCGTCAAACAGTGTTACCGGTAAAAAAAAAGATGACTTACGAGCATAATTCGACCGTAGCTTTAGTATCGAAGATTGACTTGTTCGAAAAAGTGGTGAGCATTTGACCGAGATATGGCATGCACCTAGAGCTTGTCCAGTCAAAACAATATATTAAGATTACAATTACTTGTCCACACATGATGACGGATTGAACGATTCTAATAGACGAGTGAGATTAACGCCGTTGGGAGACATAAACGATTCTACAAAAACAAAAGTCACTTTATTGTCTGATGGAAGTGATAACATACCTAGAATTCCGCTCATTATATCTTTGTTATATGTGGGAAGAGCCGTTGGAGAAACAGATACATGTCCACATGCAACATATCCAACGATCAATAATATTGGTATGCATATCCGATGCATTCTGAATTGAGAATATTGAAAAGCGACAAAAATGTAATCGAAATTTTAATTAAAGTTTATGATTTTGAAAATAAAGATAAAAGAGATGATATGAATGTAAAGTAGAAGTAAACAAACCTCAAAAAAGGCGGGAAAATGCATGATAATAGCGAGAGCGAGGTAGAAAATGATCTACTCAATTTTAATTCGCGTTAAGTGGTTTGTGTGTGGGTATTTAGATTACTGTAAGTGCGTGCATTTCAGTGGCCAGCTCGGCGGCCTTATCTCCGGATGGGCAATCTCCGGCTCTCTAACTCTACTCTTTCTTGATATCAAGCTTGATTTTTATAGTATTTTGTCATTCATTCTTATTTTTTTGTGTTATAACTTTAGATGTATGCTTCAATCTGTGTTCGTTGCGAGATGTTTGGCATTTTTGAGATATCAAACCCATTTACTTGCTTTTTCCAGGATTAACCATGATGCAGTTCATGCTATTATTCAGTAGACAAGGAAAGCTACGATTGCAGAAGTGGTATACTGCTTTTCAAGATAAGGTTCGTTGTATTTTTTATTTGCTCATCCTTGTCGGTTATGAAAACGATTATGACTGTGTTTGTCTATTCTTCTTTCGTGATGTAAAGCGAAACACGTGAATACAAACTTGGATTTCTGTCAAATTGGAATCATGAAACAATCTTATTACATATAGTACTAACAAGGGAAGTCTTTTTAGTCTCAGTGAGACTTTTGAATAAGAGTATTTTTCCTGGGTAGGTATAGGAAAAATATGATAGGAGCCAAAAAATTAGCTGCTGCCATGCACTTTCAGATTTTATATAATTAATTTTAATTTTGTAATTTTTTTAAAAAAATGTTGAAAAAATCACAAAATGTAGGCGACAAGCAGTATATGAAATAAGGAGCCCCTGAAAGAGCCGTGAAAACTTAGCGGCGTCAAAAATAATGCATGCGCACTTGAAAATTGCATTTTCACAAAATTAAAATAAATTATAAAAAATCTGAAAGTGCATGGCAGCAGCTAATTTTTTGGCTCCCATCATATTTAACCTATACCTATCGAGGAAAAATACTCTTATTCAAAAGTCTCACTTAGACATAAAAGACTTCCCTTGTAAGTATTATTTGGTGAATAACCAACATGGTATGACTATTTCGTAACCTGTTGCTAGGAATCCTTACCCTCCTGTGATTGGTGTTCGTGTGTGACAAATACAACCAGAAGAGCGGATTTTAACTTATATGAGTCGTTAACAATCTTGTTCCTCAAATACTATGCATTATATTTGTTAAGATCTTTACAAATTATCGATCTTGCAATTGTTTCAGCAGAAAAAGAAGATCTGCAGAGAACTAATCACTACTATTCTATCTCGTAAACCGAAGATGTGTGCATTCCTCGAATACAAAGATCTCAAGATTGTCTATAAACGGTATCTCTCTTAATCTAATATGGAAAGTGAACATACATGGGCACCGACATGGGGGTGCCCCCTGTAAAATTAGGAATCTTCGAAAATTTGTGGAATGCCCCCTGTAAAAAATGACGTTTAGGTGAAATTTTTGAGGAAAAATGTGGAGGCCCCCTGTAAAATTAACCATTTTTCGTTCGGATGCCCTCTGTAGAATCGAGCTCCAGGTATCCCGCCCATGTATGAAAGTGAATACGATTGGTCATCGTTTCTTATTTATTTTATACATTCATTGAGTTAATAACGATGCAAGAATACATATTCGAGACTCTTCTAAGGGTTTTTTTGTCATTTATCGGGATCCAGTATCATAATTCATTGTTGTGGTATATGGAAGCTAATTGATAGTAATTCAGTTATGCCTCTCTATACTTCTGTTGTGCCGTTGAAGAAGGCGACAACGAACTTCTCTGTCTCGAGGTATCTTATAACATCATAATATTTGATATATCCATTATTGTGTACCTCCACAACAATTGATTGCTGTCTTTGTCTCTTTCATTACTTAATCTCTTCCACTTAGCTAATTCGTTTAGATTTTCGTAAATAAAGTTAAAACGCATTCTCCCTTACACCGGAGGGGCGTCGGTGGTTGCATGGTACAATGTTTCAAAATCATACGTGGGCACCACTGCCGCTAGCGGCAATACACCCCCGATTTTTGGCACCCGACCCCCCGATTTTCCGAAAAAATCACTCAAAATTACGTATAAATGCTCCATTTTTTGCTTACGACCCCCCGATTTTTGCGTCCGACCCCCCCCCCGATTTTCATTTTCAGCGACAATGCCCGCCCACGCATGTTCAAAATCATCCTAGGTGACTCATATTTGATGATTGGAGTCCCTAGGGGCGGCGGCATACACTTTAGCCAAAAAATTGATCCAAATTATCGATTTTTGATCTACCAAAAGTCGAAAAATCAAAATGTGATTTCCAAGGCATGTTATATACCATTCGATAGAGGAACGAAAGTTATATAAGAATACCTTGTTTCATAAGTTTTCATAACTCCATGTTCGAGAAAAATCCAATTTTCCGAATTTTGACAAGATTTTTTTTGTTTTGATCTCATGGATTACTATGTTACCATTATTTCCAGGGACTGAATTTTTGATATGTTGTGTGAAAATGAATTGGCTATCCGAATATCACACTTATTTGGACCAGCTACAAGGCAGTCATAGTGATATGAAGTGAAATCTAACCCCATTTTAACGCCCGAACGCCGACGCAGGTTCGAATCCGGGTCCGGGCATAAATTTTTGCAAATTTTTTTCGCCTCAAATATGATCTTAAATTATATTTTCATGTGATTCACCGTCTTTTCACTGATGAATTGCACGAAATACTCACAGACATTATCAGAAATACTAAAAAAAGCGTATTTCGGATACGAAATCGGAAAAATGAATGGGACGAGGGAAAATAACAGTTTTTCGACAGTACATCTTTAAAAATGCATTTTTTTGCTATTTTCTATTAAAAGAAGATATATTTACAATCGATGTAACCGAGTTGACCTTACAAGGAGTCTCTTATGTCTTAAGTCGGCGAAAAGTGACGATTTATAGCTTATTGGAAAGCCCTTTCTCTGTAGAGTAAGAATGTGTGTTTACAAAATCCTGCGGGGCTCTGTGCACGGAGTTAAAAAATTCCAAAGTTTGAGCAATTTTTGCCTTGAATTTCGCGTCTAATGGCCGAGAAATCGCCCTGAAATGATGGGGGAGTTCTGCGATCTACATTTCCGAGCTAGTGGTGGCGCAGTGGCAAAGATGTCGCTTAGAATTTTTGCGCCACGGGTTCGATCCCCGCCGAAGCCACTTCTTTTGCACGATTTTTACACTCGACTTTTCATGATTTTTTTTGAATTACCTAATCTACTTTTTTTAATTACCTAATCTACAGCCGTGCATCTAATTTGTAACAAAATATGTCAGTGATCATGGCGAACTACAGAGAGAGGGAGAGACAAGTAAACGTCATACATAATTTTGACTCAACGAAGGTAAATTTTGCCTATTTTTTAACCGTTTTATTTCAAAATTTCTATTTGTTTTTTTTGTTATCTAACATCAGTATATTATTAAATAGCAGAGAATTCATTTATTTAAAAGTGAAATACGACAACCTATGCAAATTAGTGTAGCGAACATTTCTCATGAGTACTCTCCCCACTGGCCATATAGTGCAGGTATTCATGAATGGACCTTTCTCTGTGAGTGCGTCCAAAACTACTCCTCTACAGGAGAGAGAGGGAGAGAGAGATCAGTCGCCAAGGGGAATGAATAACAGCAAGACTCGCGGGTCAATCTTTGTAGGCCTCGTTATAGGCCAAACCAATGCAGACCTTTCTCGTACTCCGTTTCCGAGTGAATTTCCAATTTTTATTATATTTTTCTTTTTACATTAGTTACTCACATCTGTCGTGCGTCTAACCTAACCCAACTTTGTCACATATAGCGCAATAACTCACGCAATCTCGTTTACTTGTCTCTCTCTGTAGTTCGACATGATCACTGACATATTTTATTACTTATTAGATGCACGGCGGTCAGTCATGTAGATTAGGTAATTCAAAAAAAATCATAAAAAGTCAAGTGTAAAAATGGTGCAAAAGAGGTGGCTTCGGCGGGGATCGAACCCGCGGCGCAAAAATTGTAAGCGACATCTTTGCCACTGCGCCACCACTAGCTCGGAAACGTAGATCGCAGAACTCCCCCATCATTTCAGGGCGATTTCTCGGCCATTAGACGCGAATTTCAAGGCAAAAATTGCCCAAACTTTGGAATTTTTTAACTCCGTGCACAGAGCCCCGCAGGATTTTGTAAACACACATTCTTACTCTACAGAGAAAGGGCTTTCCAATAAGCTATAAATCGTCACTTTTCGCCGACTTAAGACATAAGAGACTCCTTGTTAGCAGAACTCCTTGTCTTAAAGGAATCAGAACTAAACCAAAATGAGGAAAATAAATATATGATACGCAGAAAGCTACCTGCTGAGGAACTATAGCTTTAGAAGCCCCTTTGAACGGTAGGATCTCAAAATCATTCCTTCCAAAAAAATTGCCATGAGGAGGAATGAAGAGCTATAACTACCATGATCTGTGGATAAACATCACTCGCCACTTGCATGTGAGTTACGGTATTCCTCGGCTACAGTAACTCACATAGCACACTGAAATGAATTTAACACATACCTAGATAAAGTGTAGGCAACAAGTCTCCGGGCACTTTTTCATATTTTTATAACTTTTGATCCAGGAAAGCAATCAAGATGATCTTTTGAGTCAATGTACAGAATTTAACAAGGAATACAACCATGATGTGTTGGTGAATTTACATTAGTTCGTTATTGCTTAGTGATGACGCAATCGAATTACACTTTTTTGAAAAATTTTTTTCTTTAGTCAAAAGTCCTGTTCTTCTGAAACATTGTGAGAGTGGAGAACCCCATCAGCGCTGCTCAGTCAAACAATCCGGAATGGCTCCGACTCCGATTTCAAACTGTAGCAAGGTTGCAACTTTGAACCCATAAAAATTATAACTCTGCTTCCAGGTGTGCTAACAAAACGTTCTAAGTGCTAAAATGATGGTAGTGGCGAGTAATGTTTATCCCCGAATTACAGTAGTCCTAGCTCAACATTTGCCCACAGGGCATCAAATTTTTTTTTGTTGATAGGACTGATTTTGAGACCCTATCTTTCAGAGGGCTGGTCTTCTAAAATTACGGTTCCTGCGCAAGCAGCTTTGCAATGTATCATATATTTATTTCCCTTATTTTGGTTTAGTCCCGATTCCTTTCAGACCCGTAGCAAAAGTTATGCTGAGGTCTACTCGGTGCGCGCTTTTGTGCTTTCTCTCTCGCTGCTCTTTCATTTCAGTGTGCTATGTGAGTTACTGTAGCCGAGGAATGTCATAAGTATATTGCTTGAGCCGTGTTAAAGTAGTAGATATGATTACATCAATTATCATCGACAACGAGAATCAGAAGCCAGAGCCGGGAAATAGCACAAAACTCGGCAGCTTTACAGTAAGCACACGACAATTAAATTGCACTTGTTTTTTGCTTCTCCAATATACCAGGCCCCCTTAAAAAATTAACGGTATGTACAAGCGTATGTGTAATTGTAATAAGAAAAAACTGAGCGAATAAAAAACGGCCCTTTACACTTGCATAATATATTAAATTCGAAAAAATTGAATTTATTAATGTTTTTTTGCATTTTTCCTAAGGAAGACCGAAGATTAACAAAAAATGTACCGAGTCAAAAAAGTCTTAGAATTGAACGAGGAATCTATTGGTACCACTCATGAACCCGTACGAGTAAGTTTGCAAAATTTTTTAATTTTTATGACGTCATGCCCTGAGGCGTAGAAGCATTTTCACAACTTCTCTCCTGCATGGGTGAACTTCTCTCGGGCAGTATTACATAAAACTGCAAAAATCTCACTTTCCATTTTTTCATACTGTGCCAAGAGTATTTCGATCCAGCGAGATGTCCTCTCCTATATATGTTAGAGATGTTCAGAAAAGTTTTTACGATATTGCTGAAGTTTGGTCTCTGATCTTTATACTTTGATCTTTGATATTTGTCTGAAAATTTTTAAACAATTTGCGAGAACCGAGATGATAAATTTCATTGTATATTTATCTTTTTTTTAATAGAAAATAGCAAAAAAATGCATTTTTAAAGATGTACTGTCGAAAAACTGTTATTTTCCCTCGTCCCATTCATTTTTCCGATTTCGTATCCGAAATACGCTTTTTTTAGTATTTCTGATAATGTCTGTGAGTATTTCGTGCAATTCATCAGTGAAAAGACGGTGAATCACATGAAAATATAATTTAAGATCATATTTGAGGCGAAAAAAATTTGCAAAAATTTATGCCCGGACCCGGATTCGAACCTGCGTCGGCGTTCGGGCGTTAAAATGGGGTTAGATTTCACTTCATATCACTATGACTGCCTTGTAGCTGGTCCAAATAAGTGTGATATTCGGATAGCCAATTCATTTTCACGCAACATATCAAAAATTCAGTCCCTGGAAATAATGGTAACATAGTAAGCCATGACATCAAAACAAAAAAATCTTGACAAAATTCGGAAAATTGGATTTTTCTCGAACACGGAGTTATAAAAACTTATGAAACTTGGTATTCGTATATAACTTTCGATCCTCCATCGAATGGTATATAACAAGCCTTAGAAATCACATTTTGATTTTTCGACTGTTGGTAGATCAAAACTCGATAATTTGGATCAATTTTTTAGCTAAAGTGTATGCCGCCCCTAGGGACTCCAATCATCAAATATGAGTCACCTAGGATGATTTTGAAACATTGTGCCATGCCCCCTCCGCTCTTATGGAGAACGCGTTTTAAGATAGTTATTGTTAGTACTGTCTGACTCCGACATCTTGCTGTATATGTATGCATAAATCTAGTTCTCCTCTATCACATACAACTTTATATTGCACCTAAATCTTTCATATTTTCATTCACAATTTCAGGTGATCCATCGTTATGTTGAGTTGCTCGACAAGTACTTTGGAAGTGTGAGTTATTTTAACTATCTCACTTATTATTGGTCGTCATGACTGAATTTAATAATTAACAGCATGTAAAGTTCACATAGTTTTATTCCATTCAAAGTCTTTCATTATTTTATTTCGAGTAGCCAACCTTGATTTTAAAAATCTTTAAATATGAGGAAATCTCTGCATCTATGAGTTGTATTTACCATGAAGATTATCTATATTCCTAAATGTCAATGATTATGTAAATTCAATATAAAATGAATTATAGTGAATTCAATAGCAATTCAGGCTCATCCACTGTACATCTAGAAAATAGAAAATAAAACCGATCATGAATAAATATAATTGTTGTTGTATCAGGTGTGTGAACTGGATATCATCTTCAACTTCGAGAAGGCTTATTTCATTCTCGATGAGTTCCTTCTGGCTGGTGAAGTACAAGAAACTAGCAAGAAACAAGTAAGTCATGTGGTGTTGTACAGTAATGCCTCGGAGTATTTGCTCGGCGCCGAAGTGGTGTAAATTTGACGCATTTTTGGAACATTATGGCATTGGCATTGACGTCTATTGTGTGTTGTGAAGTAGGAAACCCAGAGAGATCATACGGTTACTGTAAAAAGTTACGGTAGCGACGCACTATTGATCGACTATTGCGGTAACTTCTTACATTACTTATGGGAATTCTCAGGGGTCCTAACACATTACGAACATCAACGTCGAAGTCGCAATCATACGTGGGCAACAATTCCGCTAGCGGCAATACACCCCCGAATTTTGGTACCCGACCCCCCGATTTTCCGAAAAAATCACTAAAAATGACGTATAAATGCTAAATTTTTGCTTCCGACCCCCCGATTTTTATTTCCAGCGGCAATGCCCGCCCACGTATGGTCGCAATGTTCCAAGCTTGCGTCAAATGCCGCGGCAGTGTCGTGCAAATGTTCCACTGCTTAAGGGGGATGCAAATTGGGAGAATTCATTTGGAATGGGACTTTCTTGTAAATTTAGCGCAACTCTCAAATACAAATATGCAATGATATCACCACTTCTTATAATTTTCAATAAAAGTATGCTCTCCGGTATGGTTCCGGAACTATGGAAAAAAGCGTTGGTTAAACCAATCCCGAAAGCATCTGGTAATAATTCGATCACAAACTTCAGGCCTATTTCTTTAACATGCTCTATTACGAAAATTTTTGAGAAAATTCTAATTGATAAAATTGTAGAACATATGAATGCATTTGACCTTTTTGATGCTTGAAAAGCATTCGACTCCATAGATCATCGATTATTACTTTATAAACTTTCACTCTTAGGTTTCCCCGATAATTTGATCTCATGGTTTCACGCGTATCTTGATAAGAGGTTACAATATATAGTTATCAATGACTGTTTATCATCTCCTGCTGTCGTAACATCAAGTGTTCCTCAAGGCTCGTGCATAGGTCCTCTCCTTTTTATTTTATATATCAATGCCCAATTATACCCAATTCTGTCCATTATGGAATTTATGCGGATGATTTAAAAATTTATGCTGAGGTTCCCGCGCACACTAGTGATTTACAAAAGGCTATTGATAATATATCTGATTGGGCTGATGCTTGGAATCTTACTCTCTCTGAGACTAAGTGCGTTGTAATGCATTACGGTAATCAGAAATCTTGTAGTGATTTTTTAAAGGGGTTTAAACTTTCTCCTTCTGATGAGGTAAAGGATTTGGGTATATTAATTTAAGTTTCAAGACCCATATTAATAAAGCAGTTCGTAAAGCAAGATCAAAAATCAATATCCTGTTTAGAACTTTCCGTAGTCGCGAAATTGAAGTCTACAAAACCGCATATACGTCTTTTATATTGCCTATTATCAGCTACGGATCGGTCGTTTGGAATTCTAAAAGATCTGGATTAAATAAAGCGATTGAATCTGTTCAAAGAGATTTTACTAGAAGACCATTCAGTCGTTGTTCTATTCCTTATGATACATATCTCAATCGTGTTAATTTCCTAGATTTAATCACATTCGAACATAGGCACGCGATAACAGATTTACTTTTCCTATATAATTCAATCCATCAAAATTATGAGTACAATTGCTCTTATCTCTTTAAAGTTGTCCCCGCTTTGCATCTGAGAAACGGCAATTCGTTGAGAATCATTCTACGGCACTAGGCCGGATGAGAACCGTCGGATGAGAACCGGAAGCGACCGTATGAGAACTGAGCGTATGAGAACCGACTGGATGAGAACTGAGCGTATGAGAACTGACTGGATGAGAACCGACTGGACGAGAACCCACCGGATGAGAACTGAGCGTATGAGAACCGACCGGATGAGAACTGAGCGTATGAGAACCGACTGGATGAGAACCGACTGGATGAGAACCGACCGGATGAGAACTGAGCGTATGAGAACCGACCGGATGAGAACTGAGCGTATGAGAACTCACCGGATGAGAACCCACTTGAAGGGCTGGCACGATATTTCAAAATGGGTCGGATGAGAACTCAGCGGCTATTTTATGGCAAATTTTGCGCTGATCACGAGTATATCAGTCCGATATTTCAAAATGGGTCGGATGAGAACTTAGCGGCCATTTTATGGCAAATTTTGCGCTGATCACGAGTATATCAGTCCGATATTTAAAAATGGGTCGGATGAGAACTTAGCGGCCATTTTATGGCAAATTTTGCGCTGATCACGAGTATGTCAGTCCGATATTCCAAAATGGGTCGGATGAGAACTTAGCGGCCATTTTATGCCAAATTTTGTGCTGATTGCAGATATGGTATCATGATTTTTCAAAATCTACCGGATGGGAACTTAGCGGCCAATTTGCGTCAAATTTCGCATCGCGGACCTACTAATCGATATTTTCAATCGATGCATATGCGCCGCCAAAATGCCTAACGCGTTGCAACTTGTATATTAGACAAACACTCCTATGCCCCCTGGTTCGACTCCCACCCTCGTCATTCCTCTTTTGCTGATTTTTGCAAACTTCATTTTCATAATTTAATCGTCATTTAACAATCAAATATAATTTCGATTGGTAGGTCCGCGGTGCAGCTTTTGAAAACAGTTTTGGCCATCCCCTCATCCCTTATCATCTAAACGGGTCGCTTTCAGAATCATTTCCGTCGCAAGTTCTGCTTCTCTTGTAAGTTCTCATCCGACCCATTTTGAAATATCGGACTGACGTACTCGTGATCAGCGCAAAATTTGGCATAAAATGGCCGCTGAGTTCTCATCCGACCCATTTTGAAATATCGGACTGACGTACTCGTGATCAGCGCAAAATTTGGCATAAAATGGCCGCTGAGTTCTCATCCGACCCATTTTGAAATATCGGACTGACGTACTCGTGATCAGCGCAAAATTTGGCATAAAATGGCCGCTGAGTTCTCATCCGACCCATTTTGAAATATCGGACTGACATACTCGTGATCAGCGCAAAATTTGCCATAAAATGGCCGCTGAGTTCTCATCTGACCCATTTTGAAATATCGGGCCAGCCCTTCAAGTGGGTTCTCATCCGGTGAGTTCTCATACGCTCAGTTATCATCCAGTCGGTTCTCATCCGGTCGGTTCTCATCCAGTCGGTTCTCATTCGGTCGGTTCTCATACGCTCAGTTCTCATCCGGTCGGTTCTCATCCAGTCGGTTCTCATCCAGTCAGTTCTCATCCAGTCGGTTCTCATCCAGTCAGTTCTCATCCAGTCGGTTCTCATCCAGTCGGTTCTCATCCAGTCGGTTCTCATCCAGTCGGTTCTCATACGCTCAGTTCTCATACGGTCGCTTCCGGTTATCATCCAGTCGGTTCTCATCCGACGGTTCTCATCCGGCCTAGTGCCCATTCTACCCTTCAAAATATCAACCACTTCCCATTCAACATTAGCCTCACGAACTATTGATATTTGGAATAATCTCCCTGATGCTATTGTGCAGGCATCACCAGCAGTCTTTCGTAATCATGTAAAAATATACCATATAATGTGATTGTCCCTGAGGTACATATTCATTCATGAAATGTCTGAGTAGGTTAGACTCCTACTGCCTCTTCCCCCCAACATTTCACCGATTCGCCTTGGCGACGGACATCCTTCACAAGACTATCTAACAGATATTCCCAATCCCATCCCCGATGCGTTCATTTGAAGGAATAAAATATTATTATTATTATATTATATATTGCGATATCGTTTGAAGTTACGTTCATTATTGATTGATGACTGCGATTATTTTTAAAGATCAATAGTTATTCCCGAGATGTGAAAGAAGCTACTCTGATTGAACGTCATTGACAAAATCATAGGTCGAAAAGTATGTTACAAAGTACCAAGCCTGGCCGCATGTTGAGCCAAAATTTCCCAAAAATTGAAAAAACCTGACCGCATTTTGAAAACCGATAACCTAGCTATGGTTAAAATATTGTAAAAAATGCGATATTGCAATAAGGATACACGTTATATTTCGTCTTTAGTAACCTGTATCGCATGAAACTACTTCTACAGTACCGTGCAAAAGTATATGCACTTTTGCTTTTTTCACCATAACTTTATTCAAACTTAACCGATAATGTCCAGCTTTTCAGGGATTATTTTGTGAGTGCTTTCACGTGTTTTACACGACCGACTAACCCGGGTGAACTCTTACGGTGAAATTTATATCACATTTATCAAAAGTCACAAAAGTGAGATTTTCGTTTTTATCGATTTCGTCATAATTTTCTCACGTATTTCGCTACCAATGTGTGTTAAATCGTTTCAAAACAAAGAAAAGGCCTCTTGGGAACAAGAATCTAGCGATATCCGAGTTAGAATCCATTCGCCGTGGACGTCAGATGGGATTGTCCGCAGTCACCCTCTCACAGCAGTTCCGGATGTCTGTTTCGACTATTTACAAGGGCAACACAACTCCAAGCAATGCTCAAACAATGAAGAAAACTTATGAAAGACCTCACAAGACGTCCGCGATATCTAATCGTCTGATTACTTGCATCTCGAAGGAGAACCCTAGGCTCAATGCAAGGGACATCAATCAGGAACTGGCGGAATTTCATCAAATTGTGGTACCCAAAGCTTCTAAACTTGGCTAAAAAGATGTTTGAGGCTTCCATGCACATTATGCAAAGTCGTTTTCGTGTGTCGGGGCTATTCGGACGTCGGCATGTCTAGAAACCGCTGATCCCCGAAGCGATTCGCAAAGAAAAAATCGCATGGGCAATAGAGCACATTCATTCGACTCCCTAACAATAGAAGTAGGTTGTATTCTCAGACGAAATCAAGTTTCTGATGATCGGTACGGGATGAATAACCCATATTAGTCGACCGGTTGGCACTAGATTTGATTTGAAGTGCTAGCTGGCCTCCGTAAAGCATGGAGGAGGATCGTTGATGTTGTGGGGTTGTTTCTCTGTAGATGGGGTTGCCCCCCTGGTCCATATGAATGGAATTATGAGTAAGGAGGACAAGATCAATATCCTAGAGACCCATTTCATTCCCTCAGACATCTTTTCAGCCAAGTTTAGAAACTTTAGGCACCCCAATTTGGTCAAATTCCGCCAGTTCCTGATTGAGGTCCCTTGCATTGAGCCTCGGGTTCTCTTTCGAAATGCAAGTAATCGGACGATTTGATATCGCGGACGTCTTGTGAGGTCTTTCATAAGTTTTCTTCATTGTTTGAGCATCGCTTGGAGTTGTAAATAGTCGAAACAGACATCAGGAACTGCTGTGAGAGGGTGACTGCGGACAATCCCAGCTGACGTCCACGACGAATGGAGTCTAACTCGGATATCGCTAGATTCTTGCTCCCAAGAGGCCTTTTCTTTGTTTTGAAACGATTTAACACACATTGGTAGCGAAATGCGTGAGAAAATTATGACTAAATCTAAGAAAATGAAAATCTCACTTTTGTGATTTTTGATAAATTCGAAATAAATTTCACCATAAAAGTTCACCCGGGTTAGTTGGTCGTGTGACACACGTGAAAATACTCACAAAATAATCCCTGAAAAGCTGGACATGATCGGTTGAGTTTGAAAAAAGTTATGACGAAAAAAGCAAAAGTGGATATACTTTTGCACGTTACTGTATATGGTTGAAATTTGTGAAGAGTAGAGCATATCTCATGCGGCTATTTCTCTCGTGTTCCCCATTCACAGTCTTGCACTTCTTACTTCAATAGATTTCATTGTATATCAATTTAGATTAAATTAAATAGTTTTCGACCACCAACTAATTCCGTTTATTGAAGGTCCTCAAAGCCATCGCTGCTCAAGATCTCATTCAAGAGGAAGAAACTCCTCAAGGTTTCTTCGAGGATCATGGACTCGGATAATTAATTGGCTCTATTTATACAAAGTTGTATCTTATGAATTCGAATCTATTGATCGACCCAATGCTTTATATTCCATATACTAATTTCTTCGCTGTGATATGATTATTCATAGATATTTTTCATTTGTAAACTATTTCTAATGTGGAGCTGTTAATTACATTCGCGCTTTTTATACAGAATATTTATTGCTAATTGTACATGATAATGATAAAATTGTTGTACAATGTAGAAAAAAGGGGAATAATTACGATGTACCATTTATGTGTTGTTGTATGTATGAGTGAATGGATATGCGAAGATCTAGTTGAGGATACAATAAGGATGAGTAGGAGGAATTAGAGTGAAGAAGGGAGAAAGGTAGCGTCTCCATCTCTCGTTCCTTCTTTTCTTGTTCCTTTCCCTTTCACAATTTCATTGATCCGAACAGACCAATGGATATCCTCGAATCTATACTATCCTTTTATCATTATATATTATTCTGGCTATTTCATATGATCATTTTGGCTCCTTCAATATCGTTTTGTTTATATAGTAATAATAATCGATGTCCTATATTGAATGTTCGTGAGAGACTTTCACTTTTATTTGGATGTAAGATCAGTATTCTACATTCTTTATATTGATTAGTCATCCACCTTTTAAACTATCTTCTTGTATTTCGTCTTTTCTATCCATAAAATTCATTTCATTACAGTTTCAAAGTCCCACACTTAATGGGTAAACTGTTTGATGATGCCATACATCGGCTTTTTTATAATATCGGATTGATTATACATAAATATCGACTCGCTTTCTTCATTGGTAAATTATTATTGATTATCCAACTTTGGTCATTGGTCATTTAACCAAATGTTGTGTTGAAAGAAAATAAAGGCGAGAGAGTGTGTAAAAGTGGAGAGTGTTCTAATCGTTTCTGTTTTTGAACAGACATATTAGTCTTGTTTAGGTTCTATTATCTTCACCATAGTTTCGTCCTATGGATTAGTATTTCTTGAAAAACAGGTAATTTAAATTATTTTAACAGTTAAAATGCTTTAAAGGAGTGAAATGCTTACCAAAATTCTATATCTTTCCTACACTATTTCTGTATTCTATGATCTTTGAATTTAGCTCATCTTTATTTATTTATTTACTCTATCAAATATGTATGTTCATAAGAACATACCATCGACCATCGAGAACATCTTTCCTTCCTTTTAAATCCAATCCGTCTATAAATCTATTTTTATTTTTGCACTCTTTATTCAACTATCAAAATCAACGATTTACACTACATGATTGCTTCGCCATACTTACAGTAGCAGCCAAAAGAATTAGGCTAAAACTTTGCAATGTCATAACTTTTGACTCAGATGAGCAATCAGGCTAGGCTTGGTAGGCTACTATCGATTATGTTGTCATCCTATCCTACTCCCATTGTTGTGATTCCTCTCAGTATTATTTAGAAGTGTTGATGCAACCTCGATATACTTACTCTTTCTCAGCCGAAATTATTTCATCAGCTCGATTGTTCTGAGGCTTGTTGTTAGCAGTGTATATGAGTGTATATGTATATGAATATGAACAACATTTACTCATGAGTAGAATCCGCTATAACCCTGTGTTCAGTGAAGCTGGAGGCTCCAAACCTGGCATAGATAATAGCCCATGCGTTATACAAAACCTAGCCGAGTATGAGCCCGATAGGTTAAATTTTGTAAAATTACAAAAATGTATTTTTCACATTTTTTGAGGTACAGGAAGTGCCTATTCAGATTAATTTCTGCTCTGTTTAACAGCCAGATGTCTTCTATATATAGCTCTGGTATTTTGCCACTTAAAGTCTACTTAAACTTTCCCACTTTAAGTAGACTTTAAGTAAACTTAAAGTGAGACGTAAGTCTACTTAAAGTGGTGTGGTATACTGTAATGCATTTCGTCAAATGTTCTTTCACTTAAAGTTTACTTAAAGTCTACTTAAAGTCTGTGACGTAGTTTAAGTAGACTTTAAGTGGCAAAATACCAGAGAGTAGACGACATATTGGTAGTGTTTCATACAATTTCGAGATCTTCGAGAAAAGTTATAATTGGAGAAAGGAGGTCGAAAATAGTTAGGATTTTTTCACATTTTTTTAGAAATTCTCAGATGTTGTCCGATTAGGATTAGACTTTGCCATGAAAATTATTATGAAGACAGAAGATGATCCTTATAATATAATGACAATCGATGCTCTTTTAGTCTATCAAAGGCAATTTATTCTTTGTCTGAAAAAAATCGTGCGCAAACAATTTTCTACCTCATATCTCCAATTATAACTTCTCTCGTAGAACTCGAGATTTTATGAAACACTACTAAACTGTCGTACTATATATAAAAGACATCTGGCTGTTAAACATAAAATATTTCCTCAGCCCGATTTTTCTGAGGCTTGTTGTTATTGAGCGTATAAAATACACTTGTTTATTTGATACGAGAGTAGCCAACCACTCCCACAAGAGACTTTCTTGTTTTGCATGGTTCAGAAACTATGCCGATCTCTTTTATATATCACATAGCGCGCGGCGAAGGTCAGCCGGGTTAAAGAGAGGCAGCGGAGAGACAATCGAGAGGCGGGGCGAGATGTAGAAGGCTACATCTCGACCTCCTCTCGATTGTGACTTCCGTTCGTTAGCACTGTTTGTCATTTTCTTATTCAAGTACATTTTATACGCACAATAGCAGTGTATGAACAACATTTACTGAAGAGTAGAATCCGCCATAACTCCTTGTTCAGCGAAGCTAGAGGCTCCAAACCAGGCATATATAATAGGCCATGAGTGATACAAAATCTGGTTGAGTATGAGCTCGATTGGTTAAATTTTGTGAAATTTCAAAAATTTATTTTTCACATTTTTGAGGTACAGGAAATACCTATTCAGATTATTTTCTGCTCTGTTTAACAGCCAGATGTCTTCTATATATAGTAGACGACAGATTGGTATTGTTTCATAAAATTTCGAGTTCTTCGATAGACGTTATAATTGGAGAAAGGAGGTAGAAAATTGTTTGCGCACGATTTTTTCAGACAATGAATAAATTGTCTTTGATGGACTAAAAGCGCATCGATTGTCTTTATATTATAGGGATCATCTTCTGTCTTCATGAAAATTTTAATGGCAAAGTCTAATCCTAATCGGACAACATCTGAGAATTTCGAAAATAAATGTGAAAAAATCTTAACTATTTTCGACCTCCTTTCTCCAATTATAACTTCTCTCTATACACTTGAAATTTTATGAAACACTAGTAAACTGACGTCTACTATATATGGAAATCAACTGGCTGTTAAACAGAGCTGAAATTAGAGTAGGTACTTCCTGTACCTAAAAAATGTGAAAAATTATTTTTAAAATTTTACAAAATTTGACCGATCGGGTTCATTCTCGGCCAGGTTTTGTATCGCTCATGGGCTATTATCTCTGCCAAGTTTTGGAGCCTCCAGCTTCACTGAAGAAAGAGTTATTGTATTTTAGCCGCATTTCAAGGGTGTTGGAAATTTCGAATTTCTCATAGGAATGAATTAGCTCGAATGGATTGCATAGCGGATTCTACTCACCAGTAAATGTTTTTCATACAATGCTAACAACAAGGCTCAGAAAAATCGTGCTTAGGAAATAATTTCGGCTGAGAAAGTATATCGAGGTTGCTTCATCACTTCTTCAAAGTTTTTGCCGAATATTTTGGTTCCTTCTGTACTTCTTTTATCATTTTATAATAATAATAATTTATCTACGCCCGAGGCGCAACAGCAATTGAATGAACAATAGGTGGTAAAATATGATTGACGACTCTCCGGATTCAATGAGAAAGTGATACTTCGACGATATTGGGGTGGGCATCCAATCGATGTTTAAATAATCGAATATTGGGGGCGGTTCGGATAATAACTGGTAATTGGGAGTATAATCGGGCTGTTCTGAGTGGGAAAGAATGAAAACGAGGGGTACTGGTGAAACAATCAACTATTATAAATAAATTTATGTAAATTAATCTTTAATCAATCTTCACGATACATAAAATAAATTTTTCAAAAAAAGAGTGGTTGATACAATTGGATTTTATGGTTATTTATTAATCTTTATTTCTTCAGACAACAATTGATCCAGAATTTGTCTTTTCCCCCGTCTCTGCTCCTTGGAGATATGAACGAGCTGTTTGTTTGTTTATTAATCTTACTTTTGTTATACTTTCAGTAGCAAGGGGTTGAAACTATGTTTCCCAAAACTAAATTTGAATTAATTCAAAAATCAAAAGCAAAGTCAAAAAACCTGATATTTACCTGATATTTACCATACTGAATATGCGGTCGCCCTCGAATATTTTTATTTAAAAATTCTAGAAAAATGTTTAAAATTTTTTTTGTTGTTGAAAGCATTTTCCAGATTCTGTTCGATTAAATATAATTTAGATATTAACTCAGCATTGGCCATTAGATGAACAAGATTTTTATCCCGGAAAGAGTTATGAATACTTTGGATATGTCGATGTACTCGGTATATTATACTCTCATATTCATTTGTATAGATGGAATTCAGTTGCGGGTAAAGTTCATGATGCTTTTGGAAGGCCTAATATACTCCACAAGAAATATCTCGATGAAATCGAACGGATAAATAATGTCAGCTAAAATATTGTTAAATTTATTTTCATTAATCTTTGTTAATTTTCAGTATATTGTATATAATCTGACTACACCAGTCCTTGTGAATGACAAACATTTTGAGGTTTGAGACTTCTTTCCAGTTACAAATATATCCAATAGACAATTGACAATTGACAATTGACAGGTAACTTACACTGATCTTTGTATGACATCGAAGTGGAAATGTTACTTGAATGATCATATAACTATGCTACAAGTGAGATAATCATTCTTTTATTGATTCATCCAAAATCAATTAAAGCCACGCAGTAAATGGGGCAATTTCTCCGCACAAATCGCAGAATTGGCCAAGGATATCATTTTGAGAGAGGTGATTTTTGGAAGATTTCGAGTATGATTTATCATTTGATTGAAGGTCAATATAACATATCCTATAGGATGGAGAGGAAGTGAACCTATATATTTTGGAGCGTTGGTTGGAAGGTAAACACACGAAACACCATGCAACACATTATTTATTTCAAGTTACCAATAATTACAAGTTGTACTATTAAGGTCACAGCATTATGTTGAAAACCATTTTTCTCTGAAAACCAGGCGAGCGAGAGAGCATTAATTTTGAGAGAGCCTCTATGGTAAGCGGTCGTTCTGGCTAACAAAATAAAGAGTAGACTTGCATCATAGGTGGGCGCGTGGAAAGCGTCACTCTCAGCGTTTCCGTGTACTATCTTATTATGCATGCCTTCATAAATAATATATTTATAGTCCACACCTTATTGATGAAGAGGGTCATTTTGATTATGCTTCGGCTGTTCGATTAACTTATAATACAAGAGATGAAAAGGTAAGTAACAAATGTTTCTGTGTCAATCATTTGAATCAATGATCTTCTTCAAATTGTAAAATACCTTTGATGAACTGATAAACTCGCTAACACAATTGGAAACTACTAATATAGAAGATTTATATTAAGCAAAAATATATTTTAGGTAGGAAACATCAGTCGTATTTGGAGAAGAAAATTAACAGAATATCTCACAAATAAAGAGCATCCGCCGTCTAGTAGATTAAAAATATATGTAATATGCGTAATGTTCGATGTTTTAAGATATCCTTGAATTTGGAATGTATCATAACGAATCATTGCCCAATGGACTACAAGATGTAGCTGATGCACTAACACCTAAGGTACTCTTTTGACCAGAGATAACTCACTTTTTTACACACTTTCTCGAGTATTTAGAGTTGTTTGAGTCTTCTAATTTGTCGTTCATTCCTAATTTCATTACCCATTTAGTTCGCCGGAACAGTGACAATCCTTTTCACATTCTGTTTCATTGCTTCTGTTGTTCTCATCAATCATGGTAAAGGACTAATCGGAATTGATTGGGTTCGATCTAAGCCCATCGTTGTAATAGCCGGTACATGAAATGAATGTTGTTTCGTCAAAATTATGATAATATAGGCCTATGGGTTCCTCTACTCTCGACTCCCACGGCATTTGGTTTGGTACTTTGGACAGGAGAATTATATAATGCCATAGTTAATGTGTCACCATTCCTAATTCTCTGTGAGTGTAATTGAATAATAAATAATATAAATACCATTATATAATAAGTAGTTTATGATATATTAAGGTATTGGTATCGATGATTTGTTTGTGATGTCAGCTGCGTGGCACAGAACAAATCCGGAGAAGAAAGCAGCAATAAGAATAGCCGAGACGTTGTCAGATGCTGCCGTTGCCATTACAATCACGAGTATCACTGATATTGTACATTCATTTAGAATACATAACACTAAACCGTTGTCGATTGTTGCAGTTAACCTTTGGAATTGGAATTCTAACTCCTCTCCCAGCAGTTCGAATGTTCTGTCTATACACTTCATTACAATGTGTATTCACTTATCTCTATCAGGTCAATCAATAATCAATAATCAATAACTCTTGTTTGTTTTGTTCAGTTAACATTCTTCTCTCCAGTCCTTTCATGGGCAGCTGATATGGAAGAGAATGGAACTCATTCACTCTTTTTTTGTCATGCAATTCAAGCAACTGATACAAGTACACATTCAGCTTTGTGCAATTTTTCTCTTTGAGAATTCTAATTTCAGATTCTAAACTAAAGATTCATCTACTGGCTGGGTCCGTTTCTAGAAAGTCTCAGAAAAGAGCATTACATGAAAAGATGGAAGCAATTGATATTGAAAGTATGAACAATAATGAAGTAGAAAACAAATGTGAAAAAAAAGAATGGAAAGATGAAAAAGGTGAAGGAGATGCACCAAAGATAGTTCTTCCACAGATTTCTGATGAAAGGATCGCACACGTACGTTTATTCCTGTCCATGGGCCCTTTAAAGGACATTTTTGGGTTTTATAGTAATATTACAATAAACTACATTTACCTTATCAGTAAAAAAAATGTTCGCAATTTCTTTTTCTTCCGTCTCTTTGAGATATTTTTCTCCATTTTTCTCCATTGACGAACTCGATATTGTTGATTTTTAAAACTTAAAACTTGATGAAATCCACGAAAACGTTGTTACCATCCACTAATCCTGCTTGGCAATAACAATATAATTGACAATTATATTAATTGTTTACAGAATGATATTCTCGATAAAATGGAGGAAGGATCGAAGATCAAAAGAGTTGTCCGATTTTTAGAAGATAAACTAGAACATAATGATACCAATACGGTTTGTTATATTTTGATATAACAAAAGGAAAGATGATAAAAATTATTATGGTCTTACCATTTCAATAAGGAAGACGATACACTGTATCAAAACGCCCTACGATATCACTAACTTGGCGATGGGCACCCCTCGTTACTCCCTTTAGTTTATTTATGAATTAATAGGAAAAAGAATAATAAGAATAAGATTTAAAAAAAACATTTTCAGGATTTGGATATCGAGGAAACGTTGGTCAACAAAATATTCCGTGAGATAATTGGACCATTTCTGTTGGAAAAGTCAACGCAGGCATGAAAACGTATGATATCATCATTAAAAATGTGCATGTTTGTCAGATTTGTGCGGCTTTATTATATCTTGTCTACATTTCCATTGCTATTGCTGGAGTTATTCAGATCAGGTAAATACAGATTTTGACACTTTACAAAAGATATGCTCTGAACGCGGCATTATGCGCATTTTTTGACAAATCATGTGTCCATAATTTTAAGTACAGGAGCCAACTGGTATATCCTATTTCGAAATATATTGAAACTTATCTCAATCGTGTGCCCATTATTCTTGTCTCTGATTTTGGATTTTTAATGTTCTCTGAAGGAGAATGACAGTACATGTCTCTCTCGGAAAAATTACTTCCATGACTAAAAAGAATTGAAAATAAGACTATTTAAAAAAAGATTAAAGCTCTTTCTCGCGTTTGAGAAACTGTATTTATATTATTTGTAAAATCTTGATATTTTGAATTTTGGATCTTGAAAATTTTCTATTTCGGGTCACAAAATTTATAAACTGGCCGTCGTTATGATTCACAAAAGAAATGATATCAACACCAAAAATCGATCTAGTCAGGAAGAATATTCAAAAGATCGTGTTTCGGGTATTCTCCGTATTTATTTAACTTTTTCGCAATTCACTTTCCATGAATAAGTTAAAAATGAAAAGGATAATTTCCAATTTTAAGAGGAATTTGCGAAAATATGGGAAAAGCGAAATTCAATATATTTTTTGTCAAAATATTTTTCCCCTGTATGACTGAACCTTTACGAGATTGGCTATTTTTTTGCGAAATGATATAGATACCAGGTTGATCCTGTTCTTGTTAAAGGAAAATATATATATATATATATATATATATATATATATATATATATATATATATATATATATATATATATATATATATTTCAACTGTATTTGAGTCGGATAATGCTTCATTGGCCAAAGCAGTTTAAAAAATCGAACAGAATATGAAAGATTTTAATGTACGTAAACTATTTAGAGAAGGTCTTAATCCTAAATATCTTGTTCGCCAGTCTTTCTACTTGGCTGACTTCTACAAACTAATCGATGAAACTCTTTGGCAAGAGGGTTTGTTTATTTGCTTTTCCATGTTAAAAATAATCGTTTATTGTCGGAACAGAGAATTTGTGGACTGATTGTTAACAGTGTTCAACAAATCATGATTTTGAGTAGTTTTAAGATTGTCGAAGGAGATCCCGGAGTCAAAATTTCAGCAAATTGAGACAAAAGCCCTGCTTAAATTATCGATTGCTCTGATATTCAGGACTTCAAGTGCAAGTGGTCATCAATAACCCTCCCGATTTATTTTCTACTGACAAACGGGCCAAGATCAACAAACTCATATCGTCTTTCGAGGTTTTGAAATGAGTATATTATTTGAAAAAAAAAGGTTATTATTGCCCGATTTTTGAGAGGCAAAGTTCATTCTACTAGTTTTGCACATTTATTATTCCCAGTTGCCCTTTTCTTAATACCGAGCTATCAAAACGTGTTATAACTCAGCTCTCTCTACGAGAAAGCAGCACAATTTCATCCCCGTCGTAACACTCACTCGGGAAGTCATACCTTTTATCTTCTTCTCTTAAGTCATGCGAACCGACACGTTTGCCTTGTAGAATTTTATTCCTCACATGCTCCCAATGTATCTCTGGTGGGTAGATTGTACCCAAAATTCGAAAACAAGAATATGACAAGAATGTTTCTATGCTCGGCCACCCGCATTTGAAGCCAACTGTACTTTGTTGTAGAGGAGGTCCCCCTATTACATTTGGGGTACGACGATTCTACGTCGGCTATTTTTCAATCGGACAGCCTTAAACTTGGGAGATTTATACCAAACGAATTGATTGATCAAGAAAGGGGCTCAAAACTCTTCTCTAAAAGTTGGCTACCAGACAAGCCCCACTTTTAAAGTTGAGTCAATAATTTGGTTTAGCTAAAATTTTAGCCAAAGTTTGGCTAAAATTTTGTACTAAAACAACAGCTCCACTTCGTACCAAATTATTAGCTCAACCACCAAATTATTGACTCAACTTTAAAAGTGGGGCTTGTTCAGGTAGCTAAATTTTAGGGTCAACTTTTACGGTCCACCAAATTATTGACCCCACTTCGACCAAATTATTGGCCTCCCTAAAATTGCGGAGTTAATGACGCTGCAGACAAAAGTGGTGATTTACATCTCATGGAGTGTACGAGAAGTGAAATACTTTGAGCATCTTATCAAGGGTAACACAATCACGGCCCATGTCTAGCTACGCAATCTGAGGTTTTGTCAAATTCCCTCGTCGGTAGTTTACCTGAATCTTCTACTACCAATACCAAACTGAACAACTTCTTAGCCAACTTCCCAGTCTTTCTTCCCAGTCGTTCTAATCGAAGGAGATGCATAAACTCCCTGAATGGCAGAAAACCATAGATACACACTGTGATTCTTGCCAATCTTTAACTTACGCTACATCTTTATGACGATAAAGAAAATAAACACGCCAAAGCATATCCAGACTTTATTCTCAATGAAATACTTATAGAATACACCATACACGATGAATCACAATGCTACTATGATATGGTTGACTGCGTATGATAGATATCTGAACGATGAATATGAACAAGATCGTATACCTAAACCAACAAGGTAGGTTGATACTTTACTTGATTAATTTTATTCCTTCAAATGAACGCATCTGGAATGAGAATATCTGTTAGATAAGTCGTGTGAAGGATGTCGGTCGCCACGGCGAATCGGTGATAATTAACTAATTGTTTAATTTAGTTCAGTAGAATGGTATCAACGAGCTAAGGAATGGCTTAAAATTGCTGGGGGCAGAGCATTATGGGAGAAAGATATGGTGTGGACGAGGAAAAATGTAAGAACATGTCATTTTTATCCATAATATATAGTGCAATACTAAGGATGAAGATATCCTAACAGCATTTCGATTTCAAATTGGCCTTCGAAATTATCGAACTCCAACGGATCATACTGAGAGCTGTAAACTTATGAGACGTAGAGTTTTATTCATTTCTTATTTTAAATAAATAAATACTTAAATGCTCCTCTATTCAGAGAAAAGTTGCGAGAAGCATTTCAAAATTTTCTACTTACTCTGATATAAATAGTTTCATTCTTTTCGTATCTTTTGAACAATAAACAATTAATGGCACACCCCTAGTTATTTTTACTCTGACAATACTCCCTCGTAAACAAAGAAAGCGAGAGGGTGGCCAGAGAAGAGAGTTTCAAATTAGCCTGGGGTGTCACGTTAAATGGAGTTATTCACATTGATTTAGTTTTGTTTTAGAAATCGCATCGCAATACTCCGAGTATAATGTGACAACGTTCCACGAATATTACCCATTCGCTGATCAAGTATTACTTTTTACATAAAAAAAAATTCAAAACTCGCATCTCAAAGTTTATATTTGCATGAAATCCTATATATTTTACTATTATATATAAAAATTATTATAAATATTACATATTTGTAATATCCCCAAACATTTCAGTATCTCGAATTGAAGCCATCCCTCTTCACAAACATGGTCCTTGGATTAGGAATGATGCTAGTTGTATCGCTTATAATGATACCTGACTGGAGAGCGGCATCTTCAGTCGTTCTGGCCATTGCGAGTATCAACATTGGTACTGATAACGTTGCATAGTCAAACATCTGTCATTGTCATTGTCATTGTCATTGTCAATGACGAATGTTTGATCTGATGCATAGTCAAACAATCGTCACAAAATGTTCAGGAGTACTAGGATACATGACATATTGGGGAGTGAATCTTGATTCGGTCTCTATGATTACAGTCATTATGTGTATTGGATTCGCTGTCGATCTCTCTGCACACATCGCATATGCATATGCACAGGTAATTTGTTCTTACATCTATTTTTTATTTTACTTACTTATTTGTTTGCTTATCGTACATCACAATGGTGTTTCATCAAGTAAACTAACTAAGTGTTAGAGTGCAAGGAAATAAGTGAAATATCAAAATTATTGCGATTTCTTCATGAACGTATTTTTATAGGCTCATGGTTGTCCTAGAATACGAGCGATTACGGCCTTGGAAGAACTGGGATGGCCCGTATTTCAGGTACTAACATTTAAGTGAAATAATAATGATTATTTTAAAAATTGATTAAATGTTTAATAGGGAGCGTTCTCTACCATATTAGGTATAATGGTGCTGACACTCGTTGACAGCTATATTGTTCAAATATTCTTTAAAACAGTAAGTTGGAATCTGCACTATACCGAATATGCCATTGAACTCTCAGGTTTTCCTCGTAATTTCATTTTCAATGCTTCATGGACTTCTATTTCTTCCAATTTTCCTGATGATTTTCATACCTGAAACAAATGAAAAGGTGTGTTTGACATATCCATGAACTCTCGAACACAATTGAAATTGCAGAACGATAAAGCGAATACATCAGTTGTATTCAATTTGGACGAGGATAATGATAAGACAAGTAGAATTGACTCAGTTGTTAGTTTGTAAAATAATCATATTGATAAATAATATTATGTCTCACTTTCAGAAAAGTGAAATAAGTGAAGAATCGTCAATTCACGAATACGAACATGTGGATAGAAATGATGACGAAATGGTTAAAGACGTTCTTGAGAACATTCTATCCATAATAGCGAAAGAGACACAGGAAAATAAATAATAGCCAATCCATCGATAATGAACTCAGACCAAATGTAATTCATACAAATTGAAGTAAAATTCTAATTGATTTGACACAAGTTTAATTTATTGTGTGTTGTCAGGAAATAAAATCGCAGAAAAGTGTAATCTACTTGCATGAAAAAATCAGTATATATATATATATATATATATATATATATATATATATATATATATATACGCGAGAAAATCATAATATCATTGTTATTATCATGTACATCTGATTAAATCGTGGATAGATGGGATACAAGGGATACTTAAGAGACATTAGAGAAATAGAGGGTGACCTAATCAATACTCAATTGTTGGTAGTCTATTGTCGACCACTTCACTTCTCATCGCAACCCTCACATCCACTCTCTCTATCTCTGTCTATCTCTAATCGATTACCATTATCAAAGATTGATTGTCAACTCAATGACTGGCTTAAGTGAGGAATGACAATCCATGAACTACAAGTGATTTATAATAAAATTGTAATATTCTGATGTGCATTGAAATGAGAAAGATAATGAATGCATTTATTGCTAAATCATAAAATTAATTATCGAAATTGAGTGGATTATTTAGGCTCGTAGACGTTGGTGAGGGTTAATGTGAAATACAAACTACAGAAATGATCCTGTGAAGTATGATTTTGGTATCGAGCCAGTTTCCACTGAAAGGAATTAAATCAACAATCAATCAATCAATCAACAATTGTAGAGTGGCTTACGCGTCTCTGTATTGACAAGCAACAAGAACTTGCTTTCCACCATCACAAAGAGCCATACCACATCCAAGTTTGGTAGAATTGGCCCAAGCCATCTGGAATAATCAATAATTGGCATATTATATTTGCATCATTGATCTACCTGTGTAGCATGTCCGATTCCAGAGCTAAAGACCTCATTGGTAAGCTTGATATCTGACCACCCATAGTCTTGGAATTCCTTCTCCCATGAATCAGAAGCTTTCTTTCCCATTCCAGCGAATGTCATCTATATTGATTATTGATTGAATGCATTATTAGATATTGCTACAGTACCTTATTGGACGACCACATAGTGTAGAGATTCTCGCCAAGATTGTTTCTTCCTTTGGAATGAGCAAAAACACAGGTTGAAGCAACCTTCTGGGCAGATTTCTCGATTTCGCAATCCCATTTCTACAATCGATAAATAAATCAATAACATATCAAACTAAAGTAATCGATAATCAATAACCATGGCAGGAATTGGAGTCTTAGCAGCAGGCATCCTCTTTCCCTTGGCCACATAAGTTCCAGCAGAAATTGATCTACGAAGTTTGTTGTGAACTCTAAGGAAACCTTTGACCTGGAATGACGTTAATTGATCGAATTATCGATTTATTTATTACTTCGGTTTTATCGATTCCTCCGGGACAACGAGAGGCCGCCCAAGTGACTGGAATTGGGACACAATGATTATTTTGATTGAACTTGGTTACAACTTTAAAAATAAACTTACCGACAGTCAAAGCAAAGAGGACAATGCACAGGCGGAGCATACTGAAATTTGAATTTGAAAAATTAAAAAAAAATTTTTTTTCATCCTAGAATATTATACCGAATATTGTAAGAATGAAGTAAAATGAATAATTAATGATATGTCTGAATCGAACCCTCAAGTGCTTTTATATTGATAACATTTGCTTGATCAGCCGCCGTTACCCCCACAAAGGGAACATGACATCCGATAGGATCATTGAAACATGGATATTTTTATAGATGTCTGCCAAACTAAAAAAAAACTTGAAAAATCGGTGAAAAATAATTTCTATTTATTACATTGTTGACCTTCGTATACTGCATTCCATTAGTCACAATCTACTCCATTTTCTCATATTTACATTAGAGTTCTTAACAGTTCTATGCTATATAAATGTTTGTTTGATCAGAAGACGTTCAAAAACTGAGAAAGCTACTGCTCGGTTTGCTCGTAAAACTTATTATATTTTGGAAAGGCCTAAAATACACGATAAATTAAAATGGCGTTACTATGTCGGATGAATGAGAACCGAGACGTTGCGAGGCGTCGTACGCGCGCTTCCGCAGCTCGAAGGGATAAGTTTGAAGCAAGTTGTGGTGATTTAAGTGCGAATTGTAACGATTGCCGCGTTATCTGTCGATTTCGCGTTACAGATGAGCGGTTGTGAGTTTATATGAGTTCAGCTTGTCTTGAGCTAATTATCAGGTGTCAAAGTAAATTGTAAACGTACGAATAAAGATACACTGATTCGCTCTGGTCGTACAGAGACGCAATGGATAGAGTGCGCGTCCCTCTCGCTCCCCCTTCCCTCTCCCTCTCCCCATGCATAGATAGTCTAGACCGTAACTTGCTTGAGCCTGGATCAAATTGCATACTTTTTTCAGCCACAAATATGTAATTTGGTATGACGAATTTAGTGAACACAGTTTTAGAGAGCGCACGCAACGCTGAAACAGTCACAATTACAATTTTGGCCTATTTTTTTTCCATTTTCACGACAAAAAAATCAATTTAAATGCGATAAGAGAAATTTTAAAGTATAAATTCAGTATTCGGCGTAGTCTATACGGGCTAGGTGGCGTTGGTCGCCGTCGCGGCGGTAGGGGAGGTGTGTATGTGTCTTTTGTGTATGTGAGTGAAGAGCGATTCCCCTCCTCCTCCTCCTCCTCTTCTCTCTCTCTCTATATATATATCCATCTCTCACTATAACCATATCTCGGATTTACAATAAAAATATTTATGAAAATATTGAGCTATATCAAATGGTAGAGCATGACCATAACTTCCTTCAAAATGCTCCGTTCGAGCTGCGGTTTGTGCAGGCGACGCGCCGCAACGCCTGCTACGATGTCCAATCAAAATCGCGATTAGAAAGGCGCCCAATCGGGCGGGAAACGATGACTTTTTATTACTAGTAGTGGTATGGTTTGGTAGAAGTGTGCTGTGAGTCTCCCCACTCTTCCCCCTCTTCCCCCATGTTCTCCCCTCTTCCCCAACTCTTACCCCCTCTCCCCCTCTCCCCCCTCTTCCCCCTCACCCCCCTTTATTCCAGAACATTATTACAAAATAATTATAATAATATAATAATAATAATATTATTATTTTGTAATAATGTTATTATTTTGTAGTAATATATTTTGAAATTTATTCTAAAACATTATTCCTAAATATTTTCTAAAATTTATTCGAGAATACAGACGCATTTTTCATTTTTGTTCACGTGCCGAGTGAAAATTAAACATTTCAATAACAACATACATTATGAGATAATACGGACTAAATGACACTTCGGATTCAGTGGACACACTGCTTAGTTAATCTTGATAAAGTCTATTACTGTTACGGACTAAATCGGCCCTCTCTTCATCTATTATTTTACTTCTTATGAATGAATTGATTGATTCACCACATCTCACTAGAATGACCAAAACTTCCTTCAAAATGCTCCGTTCGAGCTGCGGTTTGTGCAGGCGACGCGCCGCAACCAATCAAAATCGCGATTAGAAAGGCGCCCAATCGGGCGGGAAACGATGACTTTTTATTACTAGTAGTGGTATGGTTTGGTAGAAGTGTACTGTGAGTCTCCCCACTCTTCCCCCTCTTCCCCCATGTTCTCCCCTCTTCCCCAACTATTACCCCCTCTCCCCCTCTCCCCCCTCTTCCCCCTCACCCCCCTTTATTCCAGAACATTATTACAAAATAATTATAATAATATAATAATAATAATATTATTATTTTGTAATAATGTTATTATTTTGTAGTAATATATTTTGAAATTTATTCTAAAACATTATTCCTAAATATTTTCTAAAATTTATTCGAGAATACAGACGCATTTTTCATTTTTGTTCACGTGCCGAGTGAAAATTAAACATTTCAATAACAACACATACATTATGAGATAATACGGACTAAATGACACTTCGGATTCAGTGGACACACTGCTTAGTTAATCTTGATAAAGTCTATTACTGTTACGGACTAAATCGGCCCTCTCTTCATCTATTATTTTACTTCTTATGAATGAATTGATTGATTCACCACATCTCACTAGAATGACCATAACTTCCTTCAAAATGCTCCGTTCGAGCTGCGGTTTGTGCAGGCGACGCGCCGCAACCAATCAAAATCGCGATTAGAAAGGCGCCCAATCGGGCGGGAAACGATGACTTTTTATTGATAGTAGTGGTATGGTTTGGTAGAAGTGTGCTGTGAGTCTCCCCACTCTTCCCCCTCTTCCCCCATGTTCTCCCCTCTTCCCCAACTCTTACCCCCTCTCCCCTCTCCCCCCTCTTCCCCCTCACCCCCCTTTATTCCAGAACATTATTACAAAATAATTATAATAATATAATAATAATATAATTATTATTTTGTAATAATGTTATTATTTTGTAGTAATATATTTTGAAATTTATTCTAAAACATTATTCCTAAATATTTTCTAAAATTTATTCGAGAATACAGACGCATTTTTCTTTTTTGTTCACGTGCCGAGTGAAAATTAAACATTTCAATAACAACACATACATTATGAGATAATACGGACTAAATGACACTTCGGATTCAGTGGACACACTGCTTAGTTAATCTTGATAAAGTCTATTACTGTTACGGACTAAATCGGCCCTCTCTTCATCTATTATTTTACTTCTTATGAATGAATTGATTGATTCACCACATCTCACTAGAATGACCATAACTTCCTTCAAAATGCTCCGTTCGAGCTGCGGTTTGTGCAGGCGACGCGCCGCAACCAATCAAAATCGCGATTAGAAAGGCGCCCAATCGGGCGGGAAACGATGACTTTTTATTACTAGTAGTGGTATGGTTTGGTAGAAGTGTACTGTGAGTCTCCCCACTCTTCCCCCTCTTCCCCCATGTTCTCCCCTCTTCCCCAACTCTTACCCCCTCTCTTCCCCCTCTTCCCCCATGTTCTCCCCTCTTCCCCAACTCTTACCCCCTCTCCCCCTCTCCCCCCTCTTCCCCCTCACCCCCCTTTATTCCAGAATATTATTACAAAATAACTATAATAATATAATAATAATATTATTATTATTTTGTAATAATGTTATTATTTTGTAGTAATATATTTTGAAATTTATTCTAAAACATTATTCCTAAATATTTTCTAAAATTTATTCGAGAATACAGACGCATTTTTCATTTTTGTTCACGTGCCGAGTGAAAATTAAACATTTCAATAACAACACATACATTATGAGATAATACGGACTAAATGACACTTCGGATTCAGTGGACACACTGCTTAGTTAATCTTGATAAAGTCTATTACTGTTACGGGCTAAATCGGCCCTCTCTTCATCTATTATTTTACTTCTTATGAATGAATTGATTGATTCACCACATCTCACTAGAATGACCATAACTTCCTTCAAAATGCTCCGTTCGAGCTGCGGTTTGTGCAGGCGACGCGCCGCAACGCCTGCTACGATGTCCAATCAAAATCGCGATTAGAAAGGCGCCCAATCAGGCGGGAAACGATGACCTTTTATTGATAGTAGTGGTATGGTTTGGTAGAAGTGTGCTGTGAGTCTCCCCACTCTTCCCCCTCTTCCCCCATGTTCTCCCCTCTTCCCCAGCTCTTACCCCCTCTCCCCCTCTCCCCCTCTTCCCCCTCACCCCCTTTATTCCAGAACATTATTACAAAATAATTATAATAATATAATAATAACAATATTATTATTTTGTAATAATGTTATTATTTTGTAGTAATATATTTTGAAATTTATTCTAAAACATTATTCCTAAATATTTTCTAAAATTTATTCGAGAATACAGACGCATTTTTCATTTTTGTTCACGTGCCGAGTGAAAATTAAACATTTCAATAACAACACATACATTATGAGATAATACGGACTAAATGACACTTCGGATTCAGTGGACACACTGCTTAGTTAATCTTGATAAAGTCTATTACTGTTACGGACTAAATCGGCCCTCTCTTCATCTATTATTTTACTTCTTATGAATGAATTGATTGATTCACCACATCTCACTAGAATGACCATAACTTCCTTCAAAATGCTCCGTTCGAGCTGCGGTTTGTGCAGGCGACGCGCCGCAACCAATCAAAATCGTGATTAGAAAGGCGCCCAATCGGGCGGGAAACGATGACTTTTTATTACTAGTAGTGGTATGGTTTGGTAGAAGTGTACTGTGAGTCTCCCCACTCTTCCCCCTCTTCCCCCATGTTCTCCCCTCTTCCCCAACTATTACCCCCTCTCCCCCTCTCCCCCCTCTTCCCCCTCACCCCCCTTTATTCCAGAACATTATTACAAAATAATTATAATAATATAATAATAATAATATTATTATTTTGTAATAATGTTATTATTTTGTAGTAATATATTTTGAAATTTATTCTAAAACATTATTCCTAAATATTTTCTAAAATTTATTCGAGAATACAGACGCATTTTTCATTTTTGTTCACGTGCCGAGTGAAAATTAAACATTTCAATAACAACACATACATTATGAGATAATACGGACTAAATGACACTTCGGATTCAGTGGACACACTGCTTAGTTAATCTTGATAAAGTCTATTACTGTTACGGACTAAATCGGCCCTCTCTTCATCTATTATTTTACTTCTTATGAATGAATTGATTGATTCACCACATCTCACTAGAATGACCATAACTTCCTTCAAAATGCTCCGTTCGAGCTGCGGTTTGTGCAGGCGACGCGCCGCAACCAATCAAAATCGCGATTAGAAAGGCGCCCAATCGGGCGGGAAACGATGACTTTTTATTACTAGTAGTGGTATGGTTTGGTAGAAGTGTACTGTGAGTCTCCCCACTCTTCCCCCTCTTCCCCCATGTTCTCCCCTCTTCCCCAACTCTTACCCCCTCTCTTCCCCCTCTTCCCCCATGTTCTCCCCTCTTCCCCAACTCTTACCCCCTCTCCCCCTCTCCCCCCTCTTCCCCCTCACCCCCCTTTATTCCAGAATATTATTACAAAATAACTATAATAATATAATAATAATATTATTATTATTTTGTAATAATGTTATTATTTTGTAGTAATATATTTTGAAATTTATTCTAAAACATTATTCCTAAATATTTTCTAAAATTTATTCGAGAATACAGACGCATTTTTCATTTTTGTTCACGTGCCGAGTGAAAATTAAACATTTCAATAACAACACATACATTATGAGATAATACGGACTAAATGACACTTCGGATTCAGTGGACACACTGCTTAGTTAATCTTGATAAAGTCTATTACTGTTACGGGCTAAATCGGCCCTCTCTTCATCTATTATTTTACTTCTTATGAATGAATTGATTGATTCACCACATCTCACTAGAATGACCATAACTTCCTTCAAAATGCTCCGTTCGAGCTGCGGTTTGTGCAGGCGACGCGCCGCAACGCCTGCTACGATGTCCAATCAAAATCGCGATTAGAAAGGCGCCCAATCAGGCGGGAAACGATGACCTTTTATTGATAGTAGTGGTATGGTTTGGTAGAAGTGTGCTGTGAGTCTCCCCACTCTTCCCCCTCTTCCCCCATGTTCTCCCCTCTTCCCCAGCTCTTACCCCCTCTCCCCCTCTCCCCCTCTTCCCCCTCACCCCCTTTATTCCAGAACATTATTACAAAATAATTATAATAATATAATAATAACAATATTATTATTTTGTAATAATGTTATTATTTTGTAGTAATATATTTTGAAATTTATTCTAAAACATTATTCCTAAATATTTTCTAAAATTTATTCGAGAATACAGACGCATTTTTCATTTTTGTTCACGTGCCGAGTGAAAATTAAACATTTCAATAACAACACATACATTATGAGATAATACGGACTAAATGACACTTCGGATTCAGTGGACACACTGCTTAGTTAATCTTGATAAAGTCTATTACTGTTACGGACTAAATCGGCCCTCTCTTCATCTATTATTTTACTTCTTATGAATGAATTGATTGATTCACCACATCTCACTAGAATGACCATAACTTCCTTCAAAATGCTCCGTTCGAGCTGCGGTTTGTGCAGGCGACGCGCCGCAACCAATCAAAATCGTGATTAGAAAGGCGCCCAATCGGGCGGGAAACGATGACTTTTTATTACTAGTAGTGGTATGGTTTGGTAGAAGTGTACTGTGAGTCTCCCCACTCTTCCCCCTCTTCCCCCATGTTCTCCCCTCTTCCCCAACTATTACCCCCTCTCCCCCTCTCCCCCCTCTTCCCCCTCACCCCCCTTTATTCCAGAACATTATTACAAAATAATTATAATAATATAATAATAATAATATTATTATTTTGTAATAATGTTATTATTTTGTAGTAATATATTTTGAAATTTATTCTAAAACATTATTCCTAAATATTTTCTAAAATTTATTCGAGAATACAGACGCATTTTTCATTTTTGTTCACGTGCCGAGTGAAAATTAAACATTTCAATAACAACACATACATTATGAGATAATACGGACTAAATGACACTTCGGATTCAGTGGACACACTGCTTAGTTAATCTTGATAAAGTCTATTACTGTTACGGACTAAATCGGCCCTCTCTTCATCTATTATTTTACTTCTTATGAATGAATTGATTGATTCACCACATCTCACTAGAATGACCATAACTTCCTTCAAAATGCTCCGTTCGAGCTGCGGTTTGTGCAGGCGACGCGCCGCAACCAATCAAAATCGCGATTAGAAAGGAGCCCAATCGGGCGGGAAACGATGACTTTTTATTGCTAGTAGTGGTATGGTTTGGTAGAAGTGTACTGTGAGTCTCCCCACTCTTCCCCCTCTTCCCCCATGTTCTCCCCTCTTCCCCAACTCTTACCCCCTCTCTTCCCCCTCTTCCCCCATGTTCTCCCCTCTTCCCCAACTCTTACCCCCTCTCCCCCTCTCCCCCCTCTTCCCCCTCACCCCCCTTTATTCCAGAACATTATTACAAAATAACTATAATAATATAATAATAATATTATTATTATTTTGTAATAATGTTATTATTTTGTAGTAATATATTTTGAAATTTATTCTAAAACATTATTCCTAAATATTTTCTAAAATTTATTCGAGAATACAGACGCATTTTTCATTTTTGTTCACGTGCCGAGTGAAAATTAAACATTTCAATAACAACACATACATTATGAGATAATACGGACTAAATGACACTTCGGATTCAGTGGACACACTGCTTAGTTAATCTTGATAAAGTCTATTACTGTTACGGGCTAAATCGGCCCTCTCTTCATCTATTATTTTACTTCTTATGAATGAATTGATTGATTCACCACATCTTACTAGAATGACCATAACTTCCTTCAAAATGCTCCGTTCGAGCTGCGGTTTGTGCAGGCGACGCGCCGCAACGCCTGCTACGATGTCCAATCAAAATCGCGATTAGAAAGGCGCCCAATCAGGCGGGAAACGATGACTTTTTATTGATAGTAGTGGTATGGTTTGGTAGAAGTGTGCTGTGAGTCTCCCCACTCTTCCCCCTCTTCCCCCATGTTCTCCCCTCTTCCCCAACTATTACCCCCTCTCCCCCTCTCCCCCCTCTTCCCCCTCACCCCCCTTTATTCCAGAACATTATTACAAAATAATTATAATAATATAATAATAATAATATTATTATTTTGTAATAATGTTATTATTTTGTAGTAATATATTTTGAAATTTATTCTAAAACATTATTCCTAAATATTTTCTAAAATTTATTCGAGAATACAGACGCATTTTTCATTTTTGTCCACGTGCCGAGTGAAAATTAAACATTTCAATAACAACACATACATTATGAGATAATACGGACTAAATGACACTTCGGATTCAGTGGACACACTGCTTAGTTAATCTTGATAAAGTCTATTACTGTTACGGACTAAATCGGCCCTCTCTTCATTTATTATTTTACTTCTTATGAATGAATTGATTGATTCACCACATCTCACTAGAATGACCATAACTTCCTTCAAAATGCTCCGTTCGAGCTGCGGTTTGTGCAGGCGACGCGCCGCAACCAATCAAAATCGCGATTAGAAAGGAGCCCAATCGGGCGGGAAACGATGACTTTTTATTGCTAGTAGTGGTATGGTTTGGTAGAAGTGTACTGTGAGTCTCCCCACTCTTCCCCCTCTTCCCCCATGTTCTCCCCTCTTCCCCAACTCTTACCCCCTCTCTTCCCCCTCTTCCCCCATGTTCTCCCCTCTTCCCCAACTCTTACCCCCTCTCCCCCTCTCCCCCCTCTTCCCCCTCACCCCCCTTTATTCCAGAACATTATTACAAAATAACTATAATAATATAATAATAATATTATTATTATTTTGTAATAATGTTATTATTTTGTAGTAATATATTTTGAAATATATTCTAAAACATTATTCCTAAATATTTTCTAAAATTTATTCGAGAATACAGACGCATTTTTCATTTTTGTTCACGTGCCGAGTGAAAATTAAACATTTCAATAACAACACATACATTATGAGATAATACGGACTAAATGACACTTCGGATTCAGTGGACACACTGCTTAGTTAATCTTGATAAAGTCTATTACTGTTACGGGCTAAATCGGCCCTCTCTTCATCTATTATTTTACTTCTTATGAATGAATTGATTGATTCACCACTTCTTACTAGAATGACCATAACTTCCTTCAAAATGCTCCGTTCGAGCTGCGGTTTGTGCAGGCGACGCGCCGCAACGCCTGCTACGATGTCCAATCAAAATCGCGATTAGAAAGGCGCCCAATCAGGCGGGAAACGATGACTTTTTATTGATAGTAGTGGTATGGTTTGGTAGAAGTGTGCTGTGAGTCTCCCCACTCTTCCCCCTCTTCCCCCATGTTCTCCCCTCTTCCCCAGCTCTTACCCCCTCTCCCCCTCTCCCCCTCTTCCCCCTCACCCCCTTTATTCCAGAACATTATTACAAAATAATTATAATAATATAATAATAACAATATTATTATTTTGTAATAATGTTATTATTTTGTAGTAATATATTTTGAAATTTATTCTAAAACATTATTCCTAAATATTTTCTAAAATTTATTCGAGAATACAGACGCATTTTTCATTTTTGTTCACGTGCCGAGTGAAAATTAAACATTTCAATAACAACACATACATTATGAGATAATACGGACTAAATGACACTTCGGATTCAGTGGACACACTGCTTAGTTAATCTTGATAAAGTCTATTACTGTTACGGACTAAATCGGCCCTCTCTTCATCTATTATTTTACTTCTTATGAATGAATTGACTGATTCACCACATCTCACTAGAATGACCATAACTTCCTTCAAAATGCTCCGTTCGAGCTGCGGTTTGTGCAGGCGACGCGCCGCAACGCCTGCTACGATGTCCAATCAAAATCGCGATTAGAAAGGCGCCCAATCAGGCGGGAAACGATGACTTTTTATTGATAGTAGTGGTATGGTTTGGTAGAAGTGTGCTGTGAGTCTCCCCACTCTTCCCCCTCTTCCCCCATGTTCTCCCCTCTTCCCCAGCTCTTACCCCCTCTCCCCCTCTCCCCCTCTTCCCCCTCACCCCCTTTATTCCAGAACATTATTACAAAATAATTATAATAATATAATAATAACAATATTATTATTTTGTAATAATGTTATTATTTTGTAGTAATATATTTTGAAATTTATTCTAAAACATTATTCCTAAATATTTTCTAAAATTTATTCGAGAATACAGACGCATTTTTCATTTTTGTTCACGTGCCGAGTGAAAATTAAACATTTCAATAACAACACATACATTATGAGATAATACGGACTAAATGACACTTCGGATTCAGTGGACACACTGCTTAGTTAATCTTGATAAAGTCTATTACTGTTACGGACTAAATCGGCCCTCTCTTCATCTATTATTTTACTTCTTATGAATGAATTGATTGATTCACCACATCTCACTAGAATGACCATAACTTCCTTCAAAATGCTCCGTTCGAGCTGCGGTTTGTGCAGGCGACGCGCCGCAACGCCTGTTACGATGTCCAATCAAAATCGCGATTAGAAAGGCGCCCAATCGGGCGGGAAACGATGACATTTTATTGCTAGTAGTGGTATGGTTTGGTAGAAGTGTGCTGTGAGTCTCCCCACTCTTCCCCCTCTTCCCCCATGTTCTCCCCTCTTCCCCAGCTCTTACCCCCTCTCCCCCTCTCCCCCTCTTCCCCCTCACCCCCTTTATTCCAGAACATTATTACAAAATAATTATAATAATATAATAATAACAATATTATTATTTTGTAATAATGTTATTATTTTGTAGTAATATATTTTGAAATTTATTCTAAAACATTATTCCTAAATATTTTCTAAAATTTATTCGAGAATACAGACGCATTTTTCATTTTTGTTCACGTGCCGAGTGAAAATTAAACATTTCAATAACAACACATACATTATGAGATAATACGGACTAAATGACACTTCGGATTCAGTGGACACACTGCTTAGTTAATCTTGATAAAGTCTATTACTGTTACGGACTAAATCGGCCCTCTCTTCATCTATTATTTTACTTCTTATGAATGAATTGATTGATTCACCACATCTCACTAGAATGACCATAACTTCCTTCAAAATGCTCCGTTCGAGCTGCGGTTTGTGCAGGCGACGCGCCGCAACGCCTGTTACGATGTCCAATCAAAATCGCGATTAGAAAGGCGCCCAATCGGGCGGGAAACGATGACATTTTATTGCTAGTAGTGGTATGGTTTGGTAGAAGTGTGCTGTGAGTCTCCCCACTCTTCCCCCTCTTCCCCCATGTTCTCCCCTCTTCCCCAGCTCTTACCCCCTCTCCCCCTCTCCCCCTCTTCCCCCTCACCCCCTTTATTCCAGAACATTATTACAAAATAATTATAATAATATAATAATAACAATATTATTATTTTGTAATAATGTTATTATTTTGTAGTAATATATTTTGAAATTTATTCTAAAACATTATTCCTAAATATTTTCTAAAATTTATTCGAGAATACAGACGCATTTTTCATTTTTGTTCACGTGCCGAGTGAAAATTAAACATTTCAATAACAACACATACATTATGAGATAATACGGACTAAATGACACTTCGGATTCAGTGGACACACTGCTTAGTTAATCTTGATAAAGTCTATTACTGTTACGGACTAAATCGGCCCTCTCTTCATCTATTATTTTACTTCTTATGAATGAATTGACTGATTCACCACATCTCACTAGAATGACCATAACTTCCTTCAAAATGCTCCGTTCGAGCTGCGGTTTGTGCAGGCGACGCGCCGCAACGCCTGCTACGATGTCCAATCAAAATCGCGATTAGAAAGGCGCCCAATCAGGCGGGAAACGATGACTTTTTATTGATAGTAGTGGTATGGTTTGGTAGAAGTGTGCTGTGAGTCTCCCCACTCTTCCCCCTCTTCCCCCATGTTCTCCCCTCTTCCCCAGCTCTTACCCCCTCTCCCCCTCTCCCCCTCTTCCCCCTCACCCCCTTTATTCCAGAACATTATTACAAAATAACTATAATAATATAATAATAATATTATTATTATTTTGTAATAATGTTATTATTTTGTAGTAATATATTTTGAAATATATTCTAAAACATTATTCCTAAATATTTTCTAAAATTTATTCGAGAATACAGACGCATTTTTCATTTTTGTTCACGTGCCGAGTGAAAATTAAACATTTCAATAACAACACATACATTATGAGATAATACGGACTAAATGACACTTCGGATTCAGTGGACACACTGCTTAGTTAATCTTGATAAAGTCTATTACTGTTACGGGCTAAATCGGCCCTCTCTTCATCTATTATTTTACTTCTTATGAATGAATTGATTGATTCACCACATCTTACTAGAATGACCATAACTTCCTTCAAAATGCTCCGTTCGAGCTGCGGTTTGTGCAGGCGACGCGCCGCAACGCCTGCTACGATGTCCAATCAAAATCGCGATTAGAAAGGCGCCCAATCAGGCGGGAAACGATGACTTTTTATTGATAGTAGTGGTATGGTTTGGTAGAAGTGTGCTGTGAGTCTCCCCACTCTTCCCCCTCTTCCCCCATGTTCTCCCCTCTTCCCCAGCTCTTACCCCCTCTCCCCCTCTCCCCCTCTTCCCCCTCACCCCCTTTATTCCAGAACATTATTACAAAATAATTATAATAATATAATAATAACAATATTATTATTTTGTAATAATGTTATTATTTTGTAGTAATATATTTTGAAATTTATTCTAAAACATTATTCCTAAATATTTTCTAAAATTTATTCGAGAATACAGACGCATTTTTCATTTTTGTTCACGTGCCGAGTGAAAATTAAACATTTCAATAACAACACATACATTATGAGATAATACGGACTAAATGACACTTCGGATTCAGTGGACACACTGCTTAGTTAATCTTGATAAAGTCTATTACTGTTACGGACTAAATCGGCCCTCTCTTCATCTATTATTTTACTTCTTATGAATGAATTGACTGATTCACCACATCTCACTAGAATGACCATAACTTCCTTCAAAATGCTCCGTTCGAGCTGCGGTTTGTGCAGGCGACGCGCCGCAACGCCTGCTACGATGTCCAATCAAAATCGCGATTAGAAAGGCGCCCAATCAGGCGGGAAACGATGACTTTTTATTGATAGTAGTGGTATGGTTTGGTAGAAGTGTGCTGTGAGTCTCCCCACTCTTCCCCCTCTTCCCCCATGTTCTCCCCTCTTCCCCAGCTCTTACCCCCTCTCCCCCTCTCCCCCTCTTCCCCCTCACCCCCTTTATTCCAGAACATTATTACAAAATAATTATAATAATATAATAATAACAATATTATTATTTTGTAATAATGTTATTATTTTGTAGTAATATATTTTGAAATTTATTCTAAAACATTATTCCTAAATATTTTCTAAAATTTATTCGAGAATACAGACGCATTTTTCATTTTTGTTCACGTGCCGAGTGAAAATTAAACATTTCAATAACAACACATACATTATGAGATAATACGGACTAAATGACACTTCGGATTCAGTGGACACACTGCTTAGTTAATCTTGATAAAGTCTATTACTGTTACGGACTAAATCGGCCCTCTCTTCATCTATTATTTTACTTCTTATGAATGAATTGATTGATTCACCACATCTCACTAGAATGACCATAACTTCCTTCAAAATGCTCCGTTCGAGCTGCGGTTTGTGCAGGCGACGCGCCGCAACGCCTGTTACGATGTCCAATCAAAATCGCGATTAGAAAGGCGCCCAATCGGGCGGGAAACGATGACATTTTATTGCTAGTAGTGGTATGGTTTGGTAGAAGTGTGCTGTGAGTCTCCCCACTCTTCCCCCTCTTCCCCCATGTTCTCCCCTCTTCCCCAGCTCTTACCCCCTCTCCCCCTCTCCCCCTCTTCCCCCTCACCCCCTTTATTCCAGAACATTATTACAAAATAATTATAATAATATAATAATAACAATATTATTATTTTGTAATAATGTTATTATTTTGTAGTAATATATTTTGAAATTTATTCTAAAACATTATTCCTAAATATTTTCTAAAATTTATTCGAGAATACAGACGCATTTTTCATTTTTGTTCACGTGCCGAGTGAAAATTAAACATTTCAATAACAACACATACATTATGAGATAATACGGACTAAATGACACTTCGGATTCAGTGGACACACTGCTTAGTTAATCTTGATAAAGTCTATTACTGTTACGGACTAAATCGGCCCTCTCTTCATCTATTATTTTACTTCTTATGAATGAATTGATTGATTCACCACATCTCACTAGAATGACCATAACTTCCTTCAAAATGCTCCGTTCGAGCTGCGGTTTGTGCAGGCGACGCGCCGCAACGCCTGTTACGATGTCCAATCAAAATCGCGATTAGAAAGGCGCCCAATCGGGCGGGAAACGATGACATTTTATTGCTAGTAGTGGTATGGTTTGGTAGAAGTGTGCTGTGAGTCTCCCCACTCTTCCCCCTCTTCCCCCATGTTCTCCCCTCTTCCCCAGCTCTTACCCCCTCTCCCCCTCTCCCCCTCTTCCCCCTCACCCCCTTTATTCCAGAACATTATTACAAAATAATTATAATAATATAATAATAACAATATTATTATTTTGTAATAATGTTATTATTTTGTAGTAATATATTTTGAAATTTATTCTAAAACATTATTCCTAAATATTTTCTAAAATTTATTCGAGAATACAGACGCATTTTTCATTTTTGTTCACGTGCCGAGTGAAAATTAAACATTTCAATAACAACACATACATTATGAGATAATACGGACTAAATGACACTTCGGATTCAGTGGACACACTGCTTAGTTAATCTTGATAAAGTCTATTACTGTTACGGACTAAATCGGCCCTCTCTTCATCTATTATTTTACTTCTTATGAATGAATTGACTGATTCACCACATCTCACTAGAATGACCATAACTTCCTTCAAAATGCTCCGTTCGAGCTGCGGTTTGTGCAGGCGACGCGCCGCAACGCCTGCTACGATGTCCAATCAAAATCGCGATTAGAAAGGCGCCCAATCAGGCGGGAAACGATGACTTTTTATTGATAGTAGTGGTATGGTTTGGTAGAAGTGTGCTGTGAGTCTCCCCACTCTTCCCCCTCTTCCCCCATGTTCTCCCCTCTTCCCCAGCTCTTACCCCCTCTCCCCCTCTCCCCCTCTTCCCCCTCACCCCCTTTATTCCAGAACATTATTACAAAATAACTATAATAATATAATAATAATATTATTATTATTTTGTAATAATGTTATTATTTTGTAGTAATATATTTTGAAATATATTCTAAAACATTATTCCTAAATATTTTCTAAAATTTATTCGAGAATACAGACGCATTTTTCATTTTTGTTCACGTGCCGAGTGAAAATTAAACATTTCAATAACAACACATACATTATGAGATAATACGGACTAAATGACACTTCGGATTCAGTGGACACACTGCTTAGTTAATCTTGATAAAGTCTATTACTGTTACGGGCTAAATCGGCCCTCTCTTCATCTATTATTTTACTTCTTATGAATGAATTGATTGATTCACCACATCTTACTAGAATGACCATAACTTCCTTCAAAATGCTCCGTTCGAGCTGCGGTTTGTGCAGGCGACGCGCCGCAACGCCTGCTACGATGTCCAATCAAAATCGCGATTAGAAAGGCGCCCAATCAGGCGGGAAACGATGACTTTTTATTGATAGTAGTGGTATGGTTTGGTAGAAGTGTGCTGTGAGTCTCCCCACTCTTCCCCCTCTTCCCCCATGTTCTCCCCTCTTCCCCAGCTCTTACCCCCTCTCCCCCTCTCCCCCTCTTCCCCCTCACCCCCTTTATTCCAGAACATTATTACAAAATAATTATAATAATATAATAATAACAATATTATTATTTTGTAATAATGTTATTATTTTGTAGTAATATATTTTGAAATTTATTCTAAAACATTATTCCTAAATATTTTCTAAAATTTATTCGAGAATACAGACGCATTTTTCATTTTTGTTCACGTGCCGAGTGAAAATTAAACATTTCAATAACAACACATACATTATGAGATAATACGGACTAAATGACACTTCGGATTCAGTGGACACACTGCTTAGTTAATCTTGATAAAGTCTATTACTGTTACGGACTAAATCGGCCCTCTCTTCATCTATTATTTTACTTCTTATGAATGAATTGACTGATTCACCACATCTCACTAGAATGACCATAACTTCCTTCAAAATGCTCCGTTCGAGCTGCGGTTTGTGCAGGCGACGCGCCGCAACGCCTGCTACGATGTCCAATCAAAATCGCGATTAGAAAGGCGCCCAATCAGGCGGGAAACGATGACTTTTTATTGATAGTAGTGGTATGGTTTGGTAGAAGTGTGCTGTGAGTCTCCCCACTCTTCCCCCTCTTCCCCCATGTTCTCCCCTCTTCCCCAGCTCTTACCCCCTCTCCCCCTCTCCCCCTCTTCCCCCTCACCCCCTTTATTCCAGAACATTATTACAAAATAATTATAATAATATAATAATAACAATATTATTATTTTGTAATAATGTTATTATTTTGTAGTAATATATTTTGAAATTTATTCTAAAACATTATTCCTAAATATTTTCTAAAATTTATTCGAGAATACAGACGCATTTTTCATTTTTGTTCACGTGCCGAGTGAAAATTAAACATTTCAATAACAACACATACATTATGAGATAATACGGACTAAATGACACTTCGGATTCAGTGGACACACTGCTTAGTTAATCTTGATAAAGTCTATTACTGTTACGGACTAAATCGGCCCTCTCTTCATCTATTATTTTACTTCTTATGAATGAATTGATTGATTCACCACATCTCACTAGAATGACCATAACTTCCTTCAAAATGCTCCGTTCGAGCTGCGGTTTGTGCAGGCGACGCGCCGCAACGCCTGTTACGATGTCCAATCAAAATCGCGATTAGAAAGGCGCCCAATCGGGCGGGAAACGATGACATTTTATTGCTAGTAGTGGTATGGTTTGGTAGAAGTGTGCTGTGAGTCTCCCCACTCTTCCCCCTCTTCCCCCATGTTCTCCCCTCTTCCCCAGCTCTTACCCCCTCTCCCCCTCTCCCCCTCTTCCCCCTCACCCCCTTTATTCCAGAACATTATTACAAAATAATTATAATAATATAATAATAACAATATTATTATTTTGTAATAATGTTATTATTTTGTAGTAATATATTTTGAAATTTATTCTAAAACATTATTCCTAAATATTTTCTAAAATTTATACGAGAATACAGACGCATTTTTCATTTTTGTTCACGTGCCGAGTGAAAATTAAACATTTCAATAACAACACATACATTATGAGATAATACGGACTAAATGACACTTCGGATTCAGTGGACACACTGCTTAGTTAATCTTGATAAAGTCTATTACTGTTACGGACTAAATCGGCCCTCTCTTCATCTATTATTTTACTTCTTATGAATGAATTGATTGATTCACCACATCTCACTAGAATGACCATAACTTCCTTCAAAATGCTCCGTTCGAGCTGCGGTTTGTGCAGGCGACGCGCCGCAACGCCTGTTACGATGTCCAATCAAAATCGCGATTAGAAAGGCGCCCAATCGGGCGGGAAACGATGACATTTTATTGCTAGTAGTGGTATGGTTTGGTAGAAGTGTGCTGTGAGTCTCCCCACTCTTCCCCCTCTTCCCCCATGTTCTCCCCTCTTCCCCAGCTCTTACCCCCTCTCCCCCTCTCCCCCTCTTCCCCCTCACCCCCTTTATTCCAGAACATTATTACAAAATAATTATAATAATATAATAATAACAATATTATTATTTTGTAATAATGTTATTATTTTGTAGTAATATATTTTGAAATTTATTCTAAAACATTATTCCTAAATATTTTCTAAAATTTATTCGAGAATACAGACGCATTTTTCATTTTTGTTCACGTGCCGAGTGAAAATTAAACATTTCAATAACAACACATACATTATGAGATAATACGGACTAAATGACACTTCGGATTCAGTGGACACACTGCTTAGTTAATCTTGATAAAGTCTATTACTGTTACGGACTAAATCGGCCCTCTCTTCATCTATTATTTTACTTCTTATGAATGAATTGACTGATTCACCACATCTCACTAGAATGACCATAACTTCCTTCAAAATGCTCCGTTCGAGCTGCGGTTTGTGCAGGCGACGCGCCGCAACGCCTGCTACGATGTCCAATCAAAATCGCGATTAGAAAGGCGCCCAATCAGGCGGGAAACGATGACTTTTTATTGATAGTAGTGGTATGGTTTGGTAGAAGTGTGCTGTGAGTCTCCCCACTCTTCCCCCTCTTCCCCCATGTTCTCCCCTCTTCCCCAACTCTTACCCCCTCTCTTCCCCCTCTTCCCCCATGTTCTCCCCTCTTCCCCAACTCTTACCCCCTCTCCCCCTCTCCCCCCTCTTCCCCCTCACCCCCCTTTATTCCAGAACATTATTACAAAATAACTATAATAATATAATAATAATATTATTATTATTTTGTAATAATGTTATTATTTTGTAGTAATATATTTTGAAATATATTCTAAAACATTATTCCTAAATATTTTCTAAAATTTATTCGAGAATACAGACGCATTTTTCATTTTTGTTCACGTGCCGAGTGAAAATTAAACATTTCAATAACAACACATACATTATGAGATAATACGGACTAAATGACACTTCGGATTCAGTGGACACACTGCTTAGTTAATCTTGATAAAGTCTATTACTGTTACGGGCTAAATCGGCCCTCTCTTCATCTATTATTTTACTTCTTATGAATGAATTGATTGATTCACCACATCTTACTAGAATGACCATAACTTCCTTCAAAATGCTCCGTTCGAGCTGCGGTTTGTGCAGGCGACGCGCCGCAACGCCTGCTACGATGTCCAATCAAAATCGCGATTAGAAAGGCGCCCAATCAGGCGGGAAACGATGACTTTTTATTGATAGTAGTGGTATGGTTTGGTAGAAGTGTGCTGTGAGTCTCCCCACTCTTCCCCCTCTTCCCCCATGTTCTCCCCTCTTCCCCAGCTCTTACCCCCTCTCCCCCTCTCCCCCTCTTCCCCCTCACCCCCTTTATTCCAGAACATTATTACAAAATAATTATAATAATATAATAATAACAATATTATTATTTTGTAATAATGTTATTATTTTGTAGTAATATATTTTGAAATTTATTCTAAAACATTATTCCTAAATATTTTCTAAAATTTATTCGAGAATACAGACGCATTTTTCATTTTTGTTCACGTGCCGAGTGAAAATTAAACATTTCAATAACAACACATACATTATGAGATAATACGGACTAAATGACACTTCGGATTCAGTGGACACACTGCTTAGTTAATCTTGATAAAGTCTATTACTGTTACGGACTAAATCGGCCCTCTCTTCATCTATTATTTTACTTCTTATGAATGAATTGATTGATTCACCACATCTCACTAGAATGACCATAACTTCCTTCAAAATGCTCCGTTCGAGCTGCGGTTTGTGCAGGCGACGCGCCGCAACGCCTGTTACGATGTCCAATCAAAATCGCGATTAGAAAGGCGCCCAATCGGGCGGGAAACGATGACATTTTATTGCTAGTAGTGGTATGGTTTGGTAGAAGTGTGCTGTGAGTCTCCCCACTCTTCCCCCTCTTCCCCCATGTTCTCCCCTCTTCCCCAGCTCTTACCCCCTCTCCCCCTCTCCCCCTCTTCCCCCTCACCCCCTTTATTCCAGAACATTATTACAAAATAATTATAATAATATAATAATAACAATATTATTATTTTGTAATAATGTTATTATTTTGTAGTAATATATTTTGAAATTTATTCTAAAACATTATTCCTAAATATTTTCTAAAATTTATTCGAGAATACAGACGCATTTTTCATTTTTGTTCACGTGCCGAGTGAAAATTAAACATTTCAATAACAACACATACATTATGAGATAATACGGACTAAATGACACTTCGGATTCAGTGGACACACTGCTTAGTTAATCTTGATAAAGTCTATTACTGTTACGGACTAAATCGGCCCTCTCTTCATCTATTATTTTACTTCTTATGAATGAATTGACTGATTCACCACATCTCACTAGAATGACCATAACTTCCTTCAAAATGCTCCGTTCGAGCTGCGGTTTGTGCAGGCGACGCGCTGCAACCAATCAAAATCTCGATTAGAAAGGCGCCCAATCGGGCGGGAAACGATGACTTTTTATTACTAGTAGTGGTATGGTTTGGTAGAAGTGTGCTGTGAGTCTCCCCACTCTTCCCCCTCTTCCCCCATGTTCTCCCCTCTTCCCCAACTCTTACCCCCTCTCCCCCTCTCCCCCCTCTTCCCCCTCACCCCCTTTATTCCAGAACATTATTACAAAATAATTATAATAATATAATAATAATAATATTATTATTTTGTAATAATGTTATTATTTTGTAGTAATATATTTTGAAATTAATTCTAAAACATTATTCCTAAATATTTTCTAAAATTTATTCGAGAATACAGACGCATTTTTCATTTTTGTTCACGTGCCGAGTGAAAATTAAACATTTCAATAACAACACATACATTATGAGATAATACGGACTAAATGACACTTCGGATTCAGTGGACACACTGCTTAGTTAATCTTGATAAAGTCTATTACTGTTACGGACTAAATCGGCCCTCTCTTCATCTATTATTTTACTTCTTATGAATGAATTGATTGATTCACCACATCTCACTAGAATGACCATAACTTCCTTCAAAATGCTCCGTTCGAGCTGCGGTTTGTGCAGGCGACGCGCCGCAACGCCTGCTACGATGTCCAATCAAAATCGCGATTAGAAAGGCGCCCAATCAGGCGGGAAACGATGACTTTTTATTGATAGTAGTGGTATGGTTTGGTAGAAGTGTGCTGTGAGTCTCCCCACTCTTCCCCCTCTTCCCCCATGTTCTCCCCTCTTCCCCAGCTCTTACCCCCTCTCCCCCTCTCCCCCTCTTCCCCCTCACCCCCTTTATTCCAGAACATTATTACAAAATAATTATAATAATATAATAATAACAATATTATTATTTTGTAATAATGTTATTATTTTGTAGTAATATATTTTGAAATTTATTCTAAAACATTATTCCTAAATATTTTCTAAAATTTATTCGAGAATACAGACGCATTTTTCATTTTTGTTCACGTGCCGAGTGAAAATTAAACATTTCAATAACAACACATACATTATGAGATAATACGGACTAAATGACACTTCGGATTCAGTGGACACACTGCTTAGTTAATCTTGATAAAGTCTGTTACTGTTACGGACTAAATCGGCCCTCTCTTCATCTATTATTTTACTTCTTATGAATGAATTGATTGATTCACCACATCTCACTAGAATGACCATAACTTCCTTCAAAATGCTCCGTTCGAGCTGCGGTTTGTGCAGGCGACGCGCCGCAACGCCTGCTACGATGTCCAATCAAAATCGCGATTAGAAAGGCGCCCAATCAGGCGGGAAACGATGACTTTTTATTGATAGTAGTGGTATGGTTTGGTAGAAGTGTGCTGTGAGTCTCCCCACTCTTCCCCCTCTTCCCCCATGTTCTCCCCTCTTCCCCAGCTCTTACCCCCTCTCCCCCTCTCCCCCTCTTCCCCCTCACCCCCTTTATTCCAGAACATTATTACAAAATAATTATAATAATATAATAATAACAATATTATTATTTTGTAATAATGTTATTATTTTGTAGTAATATATTTTGAAATTTATTCTAAAACATTATTCCTAAATATTTTCTAAAATTTATTCGAGAATACAGACGCATTTTTCATTTTTGTTCACGTGCCGAGTGAAAATTAAACATTTCAATAACAACACATACATTATGAGATAATACGGACTAAATGACACTTCGGATTCAGTGGACACACTGCTTAGTTAATCTTGATAAAGTCTATTACTGTTACGGACTAAATCGGCCCTCTCTTCATCTATTATTTTACTTCTTATGAATGAATTGATTGATTCACCACATCTCACTAGAATGACCATAACTTCCTTCAAAATGCTCCGTTCGAGCTGCGGTTTGTGCAGGCGACGCGCCGCAACCAATCAAAATCGTGATTAGAAAGGCGCCCAATCGGGCGGGAAACGATGACTTTTTATTACTAGTAGTGGTATGGTTTGGTAGAAGTGTACTGTGAGTCTCCCCACTCTTCCCCCTCTTCCCCCATGTTCTCCCCTCTTCCCCAACTCTTACCCCCTCTCCCCCTCTCCCCCCTCTTCCCCCTCACCCCCTTTATTCCAGAACATTATTACAAAATAATTATAATAATATAATAATAACAATATTATTATTTTGTAATAATGTTATTATTTTGTAGTAATATATTTTGAAATTTATTCTAAAACATTATTCCTAAATATTTTCTAAAATTTATTCGAGAATACAGACGCATTTTTCATTTTTGTTCACGTGCCGAGTGAAAATTAAACATTTCAATAACAACACATACATTATGAGATAATACGGACTAAATGACACTTCGGATTCAGTGGACACACTGCTTAGTTAATCTTGATAAAGTCTATTACTGTTACGGACTAAATCGGCCCTCTCTTCATCTATTATTTTACTTCTTATGAATGAATTGATTGATTCACCACATCTCACTAGAATGACCATAACTTCCTTCAAAATGCTCCGTTCGAGCTGCGGTTTGTGCAGGCGACGCGCCGCAACCAATCAAAATCGTGATTAGAAAGGCGCCCAATCGGGCGGGAAACGATGACTTTTTATTACTAGTAGTGGTATGGTTTGGTAGAAGTATACTGTGAGTCTCCCCACTCTTCCCCCTCTTCCCCCATGTTCTCCCCTCTTCCCCAACTCTTACCCCCTCTCCCCCTCTCCCCCCTCTTCCCCCTCACCCCCTTTATTCCAGAACATTATTACAAAATAATTATAATAATATAATAATAACAATATTATTATTTTGTAATAATGTTATTATTTTGTAGTAATATATTTTGAAATTTATTCTAAAACATTATTCCTAAATATTTTCTAAAATTTATTCGAGAATACAGACGCATTTTTCATTTTTGTTCACGTGCCGAGTGAAAATTAAACATTTCAATAACAACACATACATTATGAGATAATACGGACTAAATGACACTTCGGATTCAGTGGACACACTGCTTAGTTAATCTTGATAAAGTCTATTACTGTTACGGACTAAATCGGCCCTCTCTTCATCTATTATTTTACTTCTTATGAATGAATTGATTGATTCACCACATCTCACTAGAATGACCATAACTTCCTTCAAAATGCTCCGTTCGAGCTGCGGTTTGTGCAGGCGACGCGCCGCAACGCCTGTTACGATGTCCAATCAAAATCGCGATTAGAAAGGCGCCCAATCGGGCGGGAAACGATGACATTTTATTGCTAGTAGTGGTATGGTTTGGTAGAAGTGTGCTGTGAGTCTCCCCACTCTTCCCCCTCTTCCCCCATGTTCTCCCCTCTTCCCCAGCTCTTACCCCCTCTCCCCCTCTCCCCCTCTTCCCCCTCACCCCCTTTATTCCAGAACATTATTACAAAATAATTATAATAATATAATAATAACAATATTATTATTTTGTAATAATGTTATTATTTTGTAGTAATATATTTTGAAATTTATTCTAAAACATTATTCCTAAATATTTTCTAAAATTTATTCGAGAATACAGACGCATTTTTCATTTTTGTTCACGTGCCGAGTGAAAATTAAACATTTCAATAACAACACATACATTATGAGATAATACGGACTAAATGACACTTCGGATTCAGTGGACACACTGCTTAGTTAATCTTGATAAAGTCTATTACTGTTACGGACTAAATCGGCCCTCTCTTCATCTATTATTTTACTTCTTATGAATGAATTGATTGATTCACCACATCTCACTAGAATGACCATAACTTCCTTCAAAATGCTCCGTTCGAGCTGCGGTTTGTGCAGGCGACGCGCCGCAACCAATCAAAATCGTGATTAGAAAGGCGCCCAATCGGGCGGGAAACGATGACTTTTTATTACTAGTAGTGGTATGGTTTGGTAGAAGTGTACTGTGAGTCTCCCCACTCTTCCCCCTCTTCCCCCATGTTCTCCCCTCTTCCCCAACTCTTACCCCCTCTCCCCCTCTCCCCCCTCTTCCCCCTCACCCCCTTTATTCCAGAACATTATTACAAAATAATTATAATAATATAATAATAACAATATTATTATTTTGTAATAATGTTATTATTTTGTAGTAATATATTTTGAAATTTATTCTAAAACATTATTCCTAAATATTTTCTAAAATTTATTCGAGAATACAGACGCATTTTTCATTTTTGTTCACGTGCCGAGTGAAAATTAAACATTTCAATAACAACACATACATTATGAGATAATACGGACTAAATGACACTTCGGATTCAGTGGACACACTGCTTAGTTAATCTTGATAAAGTCTATTACTGTTACGGACTAAATCGGCCCTCTCTTCATCTATTATTTTACTTCTTATGAATGAATTGATTGATTCACCACATCTCACTAGAATGACCATAACTTCCTTCAAAATGCTCCGTTCGAGCTGCGGTTTGTGCAGGCGACGCGCCGCAACCAATCAAAATCGTGATTAGAAAGGCGCCCAATCGGGCGGGAAACGATGACTTTTTATTACTAGTAGTGGTATGGTTTGGTAGAAGTGTACTGTGAGTCTCCCCACTCTTCCCCCTCTTCCCCCATGTTCTCCCCTCTTCCCCAACTCTTACCCCCTCTCCCCCTCTCCCCCCTCTTCCCCCTCACCCCCTTTATTCCAGAACATTATTACAAAATAATTATAATAATATAATAATAACAATATTATTATTTTGTAATAATGTTATTATTTTGTAGTAATATATTTTGAAATTTATTCTAAAACATTATTCCTAAATATTTTCTAAAATTTATTCGAGAATACAGACGCTTTTTTCATTTTTGTTCACGTGCCGAGTGAAAATTAAACATTTCAATAACAACACATACATTATGAGATAATACGGACTAAATGACACTTCGGATTCAGTGGACACACTGCTTAGTTAATCTTGATAAAGTCTATTACTGTTACGGACTAAATCGGCCCTCTCTTCATCTATTATTTTACTTCTTATGAATGAATTGATTGATTCACCACATCTCACTAGAATGACCATAACTTCCTTCAAAATGCTCCGTTCGAGCTGCGGTTTGTGCAGGCGACGCGCCGCAACCAATCAAAATCGTGATTAGAAAGGCGCCCAATCGGGCGGGAAACGATGACTTTTTATTACTAGTAGTGGTATGGTTTGGTAGAAGTGTACTGTGAGTCTCCCCACTCTTCCCCCTCTTCCCCCATGTTCTCCCCTCTTCCCCAACTCTTACCCCCTCTCCCCCTCTCCCCCCTCTTCCCCCTCACCCCCTTTATTCCAGAACATTATTACAAAATAATTATAATAATATAATAATAACAATATTATTATTTTGTAATAATGTTATTATTTTGTAGTAATATATTTTGAAATTTATTCTAAAACATTATTCCTAAATATTTTCTAAAATTTATTCGAGAATACAGACGCATTTTTCATTTTTGTTCACGTGCCGAGTGAAAATTAAACATTTCAATAACAACACATACATTATGAGATAATACGGACTAAATGACACTTCGGATTCAGTGGACACACTGCTTAGTTAATCTTGATAAAGTCTATTACTGTTACGGACTAAATCGGCCCTCTCTTCATCTATTATTTTACTTCTTATGAATGAATTGATTGATTCACCACATCTCACTAGAATGACCATAACTTCCTTCAAAATGCTCCGTTCGAGCTGCGGTTTGTGCAGGCGACGCGCCGCAACGCCTGTTACGATGTCCAATCAAAATCGCGATTAGAAAGGCGCCCAATCGGGCGGGAAACGATGACATTTTATTGCTAGTAGTGGTATGGTTTGGTAGAAGTGTGCTGTGAGTCTCCCCACTCTTCCCCCTCTTCCCCCATGTTCTCCCCTCTTCCCCAGCTCTTACCCCCTCTCCCCCTCTCCCCCTCTTCCCCCTCACCCCCTTTATTCCAGAACATTATTACAAAATAATTATAATAATATAATAATAACAATATTATTATTTTGTAATAATGTTATTATTTTGTAGTAATATATTTTGAAATTTATTCTAAAACATTATTCCTAAATATTTTCTAAAATTTATTCGAGAATACAGACGCATTTTTCATTTTTGTTCACGTGCCGAGTGAAAATTAAACATTTCAATAACAACACATACATTATGAGATAATACGGACTAAATGACACTTCGGATTCAGTGGACACACTGCTTAGTTAATCTTGATAAAGTCTATTACTGTTACGGACTAAATCGGCCCTCTCTTCATCTATTATTTTACTTCTTATGAATGAATTGATTGATTCACCACATCTCACTAGAATGACCATAACTTCCTTCAAAATGCTCCGTTCGAGCTGCGGTTTGTGCAGGCGACGCGCCGCAACCAATCAAAATCGTGATTAGAAAGGCGCCCAATCGGGCGGGAAACGATGACTTTTTATTACTAGTAGTGGTATGGTTTGGTAGAAGTGTACTGTGAGTCTCCCCACTCTTCCCCCTCTTCCCCCATGTTCTCCCCTCTTCCCCAACTCTTACCCCCTCTCCCCCTCTCCCCCCTCTTCCCCCTCACCCCCTTTATTCCAGAACATTATTACAAAATAATTATAATAATATAATAATAACAATATTATTATTTTGTAATAATGTTATTATTTTGTAGTAATATATTTTGAAATTTATTCTAAAACATTATTCCTAAATATTTTCTAAAATTTATTCGAGAATACAGACGCATTTTTCATTTTTGTTCACGTGCCGAGTGAAAATTAAACATTTCAATAACAACACATACATTATGAGATAATACGGACTAAATGACACTTCGGATTCAGTGGACACACTGCTTAGTTAATCTTGATAAAGTCTATTACTGTTACGGACTAAATCGGCCCTCTCTTCATCTATTATTTTACTTCTTATGAATGAATTGATTGATTCACCACATCTCACTAGAATGACCATAACTTCCTTCAAAATGCTCCGTTCGAGCTGCGGTTTGTGCAGGCGACGCGCCGCAACCAATCAAAATCGTGATTAGAAAGGCGCCCAATCGGGCGGGAAACGATGACTTTTTATTACTAGTAGTGGTATGGTTTGGTAGAAGTGTACTGTGAGTCTCCCCACTCTTCCCCCTCTTCCCCCATGTTCTCCCCTCTTCCCCAACTCTTACCCCCTCTCCCCCTCTCCCCCCTCTTCCCCCTCACCCCCTTTATTCCAGAACATTATTACAAAATAATTATAATAATATAATAATAACAATATTATTATTTTGTAATAATGTTATTATTTTGTAGTAATATATTTTGAAATTTATTCTAAAACATTATTCCTAAATATTTTCTAAAATTTATTCGAGAATACAGACGCATTTTTCATTTTTGTTCACGTGCCGAGTGAAAATTAAACATTTCAATAACAACACATACATTATGAGATAATACGGACTAAATGACACTTCGGATTCAGTGGACACACTGCTTAGTTAATCTTGATAAAGTCTATTACTGTTACGGACTAAATCGGCCCTCTCTTCATCTATTATTTTACTTCTTATGAATGAATTGATTGATTCACCACATCTCACTAGAATGACCATAACTTCCTTCAAAATGCTCCGTTCGAGCTGCGGTTTGTGCAGGCGACGCGCCGCAACGCCTGTTACGATGTCCAATCAAAATCGCGATTAGAAAGGCGCCCAATCGGGCGGGAAACGATGACATTTTATTGCTAGTAGTGGTATGGTTTGGTAGAAGTGTGCTGTGAGTCTCCCCACTCTTCCCCCTCTTCCCCCATGTTCTCCCCTCTTCCCCAGCTCTTACCCCCTCTCCCCCTCTCCCCCTCTTCCCCCTCACCCCCTTTATTCCAGAACATTATTACAAAATAATTATAATAATATAATAATAACAATATTATTATTTTGTAATAATGTTATTATTTTGTAGTAATATATTTTGAAATTTATTCTAAAACATTATTCCTAAATATTTTCTAAAATTTATTCGAGAATACAGACGCATTTTTCATTTTTGTTCACGTGCCGAGTGAAAATTAAACATTTCAATAACAACACATACATTATGAGATAATACGGACTAAATGACACTTCGGATTCAGTGGACACACTGCTTAGTTAATCTTGATAAAGTCTATTACTGTTACGGACTAAATCGGCCCTCTCTTCATCTATTATTTTACTTCTTATGAATGAATTGACTGATTCACCACATCTCACTAGAATGACCATAACTTCCTTCAAAATGCTCCGTTCGAGCTGCGGTTTGTGCAGGCGACGCGCTGCAACCAATCAAAATCTCGATTAGAAAGGCGCCCAATCGGGCGGGAAACGATGACTTTTTATTACTAGTAGTGGTATGGTTTGGTAGAAGTGTGCTGTGAGTCTCCCCACTCTTCCCCCTCTTCCCCCATGTTCTCCCCTCTTCCCCAACTCTTACCCCCTCTCCCCCTCTCCCCCCTCTTCCCCCTCACCCCCTTTATTCCAGAACAATATTACAAAATAATTATAATAATATAATAATAATATTATTATTTTGTAATAATGTTATTATTTTGTAGTAATATATTTTGAAATTTATTCTAAAACATTATTCCTAAATATTTTCTAAAATTTATTCGAGAATACAGACGCATTTTTCATTTTTGTTCACGTGCCGAGTGAAAATTAAACATTTCAATAACAACACATACATTATGAGATAATACGGACTAAATGACACTTCGGATTCAGTGGACACACTGCTTAGTTAATCTTGATAAAGTCTATTACTGTTACGGACTAAATCGGCCCTCTCTTCATCTATTATTTTACTTCTTATGAATGAATTGATTGATTCACCACATCTCACTAGAATGACCATAACTTCCTTCAAAATGCTCCGTTCGAGCTGCGGTTTGTGCAGGCGACGCGCCGCAACGCCTGCTACGATGTCCAATCAAAATCGCGATTAGAAAGGCGCCCAATCAGGCGGGAAACGATGACTTTTTATTGATAGTAGTGGTATGGTTTGGTAGAAGTGTGCTGTGAGTCTCCCCACTCTTCCCCCTCTTCCCCCATGTTCTCCCCTCTTCCCCAGCTCTTACCCCCTCTCCCCCTCTCCCCCTCTTCCCCCTCACCCCCTTTATTCCAGAACATTATTACAAAATAATTATAATAATATAATAATAACAATATTATTATTTTGTAATAATGTTATTATTTTGTAGTAATATATTTTGAAATTTATTCTAAAACATTATTCCTAAATATTTTCTAAAATTTATTCGAGAATACAGACGCATTTTTCATTTTTGTTCACGTGCCGAGTGAAAATTAAACATTTCAATAACAACACATACATTATGAGATAATACGGACTAAATGACACTTCGGATTCAGTGGACACACTGCTTAGTTAATCTTGATAAAGTCTATTACTGTTACGGACTAAATCGGCCCTCTCTTCATCTATTATTTTACTTCTTATGAATGAATTGATTGATTCACCACATCTCACTAGAATGACCATAACTTCCTTCAAAATGCTCCGTTCGAGCTGCGGTTTGTGCAGGCGACGCGCCGCAACCAATCAAAATCGTGATTAGAAAGGCGCCCAATCGGGCGGGAAACGATGACTTTTTATTACTAGTAGTGGTATGGTTTGGTAGAAGTGTACTGTGAGTCTCCCCACTCTTCCCCCTCTTCCCCCATGTTCTCCCCTCTTCCCCAACTCTTACCCCCTCTCCCCCTCTCCCCCCTCTTCCCCCTCACCCCCTTTATTCCAGAACATTATTACAAAATAATTATAATAATATAATAATAATATAATTATTATTTTGTAATAATGTTATTATTTTGTAGTAATATATTTTGAAATTTATTCTAAAACATTATTCCTAAATATTTTCTAAAATTTATTCGAGAATACAGACGCATTTTTCTTTTTTGTTCACGTGCCGAGTGAAAATTAAACATTTCAATAACAACACATACATTATGAGATAATACGGACTAAATGACACTTCGGATTCAGTGGACACACTGCTTAGTTAATCTTGATAAAGTCTATTACTGTTACGGACTAAATCGGCCCTCTCTTCATCTATTATTTTACTTCTTATGAATGAATTGATTGATTCACCACATCTCACTAGAATGACCATAACTTCCTTCAAAATGCTCCGTTCGAGCTGCGGTTTGTGCAGGCGACGCGCCGCAACGCCTGCTACGATGTCCAATCAAAATCGCGATTAGAAAGGCGCCCAATCAGGCGGGAAACGATGACTTTTTATTGATAGTAGTGGTATGGTTTGGTAGAAGTGTGCTGTGAGTCTCCCCACTCTTCCCCCTCTTCCCCCATGTTCTCCCCTCTTCCCCAGCTCTTACCCCCTCTCCCCCTCTCCCCCTCTTCCCCCTCACCCCCTTTATTCCAGAACATTATTACAAAATAATTATAATAATATAATAATAACAATATTATTATTTTGTAATAATGTTATTATTTTGTAGTAATATATTTTGAAATTTATTCTAAAACATTATTCCTAAATATTTTCTAAAATTTATTCGAGAATACAGACGCATTTTTCATTTTTGTTCACGTGCCGAGTGAAAATTAAACATTTCAATAACAACACATACATTATGAGATAATACGGACTAAATGACACTTCGGATTCAGTGGACACACTGCTTAGTTAATCTTGATAAAGTCTATTACTGTTACGGACTAAATCGGCCCTCTCTTCATCTATTATTTTACTTCTTATGAATGAATTGATTGATTCACCACATCTCACTAGAATGACCATAACTTCCTTCAAAATGCTCCGTTCGAGCTGCGGTTTGTGCAGGCGACGCGCCGCAACCAATCAAAATCGTGATTAGAAAGGCGCCCAATCGGGCGGGAAACGATGACTTTTTATTACTAGTAGTGGTATGGTTTGGTAGAAGTGTACTGTGAGTCTCCCCACTCTTCCCCCTCTTCCCCCATGTTCTCCCCTCTTCCCCAACTCTTACCCCCTCTCCCCCTCTCCCCCCATGTTCTCCCCTCTTCCCCAACTCTTACCCCCTCTCCCCCTCTCCCCCCTCTTCCCCCTCACCCCCTTTATTCCAGAACATTATTACAAAATAATTATAATAATATAATAATAATATAATTATTATTTTGTAATAATGTTATTAATTTGTAGTAATATATTTTGAAATTTATTCTAAAACATTATTCCTAAATATTTTCTAAAATTTATTCGAGAATACAGACGCATTTTTCTTTTTTGTTCACGTGCCGAGTGAAAATTAAACATTTCAATAACAACACATACATTATGAGATAATACGGACTAAATGACACTTCGGATTCAGTGGACACACTGCTTAGTTAATCTTGATAAAGTCTATTACTGTTACGGACTAAATCGGCCCTCTCTTCATCTATTATTTTACTTCTTATGAATGAATTGATTGATTCACCACATCTCACTAGAATGACCATAACTTCCTTCAAAATGCTCCGTTCGAGCTGCGGTTTGTGCAGGCGACGCGCCGCAACCAATCAAAATCGTGATTAGAAAGGCGCCCAATCGGGCGGGAAACGATGACTTTTTATTACTAGTAGTGGTATGGTTTGGTAGAAGTGTACTGTGAGTCTCCCCACTCTTCCCCCTCTTCCCCCATGTTCTCCCCTCTTCCCCAACTCTTACCCCCTCTCCCCCTCTCCCCCCATGTTCTCCCCTCTTCCCCAACTCTTACCCCCTCTCCCCCTCTCCCCCCTCTTCCCCCTCACCCCCTTTATTCCAGAACATTATTACAAAATAATTATAATAATATAATAATAATATAATTATTATTTTGTAATAATGTTATTATTTTGTAGTAATATATTTTGAAATTTATTCTAAAACATTATTCCTAAATATTTTCTAAAATTTATTCGAGAATACAGACGCATTTTTCTTTTTTGTTCACGTGCCGAGTGAAAATTAAACATTTCAATAACAACACATACATTATGAGATAATACGGACTAAATGACACTTCGGATTCAGTGGACACACTGCTTAGTTAATCTTGATAAAGTCTATTACTGTTACGGACTAAATCGGCCCTCTCTTCATCTATTATTTTACTTCTTATGAATGAATTGATTGATTCACCACATCTCACTAGAATGACCATAACTTCCTTCAAAATGCTCCGTTCGAGCTGCGGTTTGTGCAGGCGACGCGCCGCAACCAATCAAAATCGTGATTAGAAAGGCGCCCAATCAGGCGGGAAACGATGACTTTTTATTGATAGTAGTGGTATGGTTTGGTAGAAGTGTGCTGTGAGTCTCCCCACTCTTCCCCCTCTTCCCCCATGTTCTCCCCTCTTCCCCAGCTCTTACCCCCTCTCCCCCTCTCCCCCTCTTCCCCCTCACCCCCTTTATTCCAGAACATTATTACAAAATAATTATAATAATATAATAATAACAATATTATTATTTTGTAATAATGTTATTATTTTGTAGTAATATATTTTGAAATTTATTCTAAAACATTATTCCTAAATATTTTCTAAAATTTATTCGAGAATACAGACGCATTTTTCATTTTTGTTCACGTGCCGAGTGAAAATTAAACATTTCAATAACAACACATACATTATGAGATAATACGGACTAAATGACACTTCGGATTCAGTGGACACACTGCTTAGTTAATCTTGATAAAGTCTATTACTGTTACGGACTAAATCGGCCCTCTCTTCATCTATTATTTTACTTCTTATGAATGAATTGATTGATTCACCACATCTCACTAGAATGACCATAACTTCCTTCAAAATGCTCCGTTCGAGCTGCGGTTTGTGCAGGCGACGCGCCGCAACCAATCAAAATCGTGATTAGAAAGGCGCCCAATCGGGCGGGAAACGATGACTTTTTATTACTAGTAGTGGTATGGTTTGGTAGAAGTGTACTGTGAGTCTCCCCACTCTTCCCCCTCTTCCCCCATGTTCTCCCCTCTTCCCCAACTCTTACCCCCTCTCCCCCTCTCCCCCCATGTTCTCCCCTCTTCCCCAACTCTTACCCCCTCTCCCCCTCTCCCCCCTCTTCCCCCTCACCCCCTTTATTCCAGAACATTATTACAAAATAATTATAATAATATAATAATAATATAATTATTATTTTGTAATAATGTTATTATTTTGTAGTAATATATTTTGAAATTTATTCTAAAACATTATTCCTAAATATTTTCTAAAATTTATTCGAGAATACAGACGCATTTTTCTTTTTTGTTCACGTGCCGAGTGAAAATTAAACATTTCAATAACAACACATACATTATGAGATAATACGGACTAAATGACACTTCGGATTCAGTGGACACACTGCTTAGTTAATCTTGATAAAGTCTATTACTGTTACGGACTAAATCGGCCCTCTCTTCATCTATTATTTTACTTCTTATGAATGAATTGATTGATTCACCACATCTCACTAGAATGACCATAACTTCCTTCAAAATGCTCCGTTCGAGCTGCGGTTTTTGCAGGCGACGCGCCGCAACCAATCAAAATCGTGATTAGAAAGGCGCCCAATCAGGCGGGAAACGATGACTTTTTATTGATAGTAGTGGTATGGTTTGGTAGAAGTGTGCTGTGAGTCTCCCCACTCTTCCCCCTCTTCCCCCATGTTCTCCCCTCTTCCCCAGCTCTTACCCCCTCTCCCCCTCTCCCCCTCTTCCCCCTCACCCCCTTTATTCCAGAACATTATTACAAAATAATTATAATAATATAATAATAACAATATTATTATTTTGTAATAATGTTATTATTTTGTAGTAATATATTTTGAAATTTATTCTAAAACATTATTCCTAAATATTTTCTAAAATTTATTCGAGAATACAGACGCATTTTTCATTTTTGTTCACGTGCCGAGTGAAAATTAAACATTTCAATAACAACACATACATTATGAGATAATACGGACTAAATGACACTTCGGATTCAGTGGACACACTGCTTAGTTAATCTTGATAAAGTCTATTACTGTTACGGACTAAATCGGCCCTCTCTTCATCTATTATTTTACTTCTTATGAATGAATTGATTGATTCACCACATCTCACTAGAATGACCATAACTTCCTTCAAAATGCTCCGTTCGAGCTGCGGTTTGTGCAGGCGACGCGCCGCAACCAATCAAAATCGTGATTAGAAAGGCGCCCAATCGGGCGGGAAACGATGACTTTTTATTACTAGTAGTGGTATGGTTTGGTAGAAGTGTACTGTGAGTCTCCCCACTCTTCCCCCTCTTCCCCCATGTTCTCCCCTCTTCCCCAACTCTTACCCCCTCTCCCCCTCTCCCCCCATGTTCTCCCCTCTTCCCCAACTCTTACCCCCTCTCCCCCTCTCCCCCCTCTTCCCCCTCACCCCCTTTATTCCAGAACATTATTACAAAATAATTATAATAATATAATAATAATATAATTATTATTTTGTAATAATGTTATTATTTTGTAGTAATATATTTTGAAATTTATTCTAAAACATTATTCCTAAATATTTTCTAAAATTTATTCGAGAATACAGACGCATTTTTCTTTTTTGTTCACGTGCCGAGTGAAAATTAAACATTTCAATAACAACACATACATTATGAGATAATACGGACTAAATGACACTTCGGATTCAGTGGACACACTGCTTAGTTAATCTTGATAAAGTCTATTACTGTTACGGACTAAATCGGCCCTCTCTTCATCTATTATTTTACTTCTTATGAATGAATTGATTGATTCACCACATCTCACTAGAATGACCATAACTTCCTTCAAAATGCTCCGTTCGAGCTGCGGTTTGTGCAGGCGACGCGCCGCAACCAATCAAAATCGTGATTAGAAAGGCGCCCAATCGGGCGGGAAACGATGACTTTTTATTACTAGTAGTGGTATGGTTTGGTAGAAGTGTACTGTGAGTCTCCCCACTCTTCCCCCTCTTCCCCCATGTTCTCCCCTCTTCCCCAACTCTTACCCCCTCTCCCCCTCTCCCCCCTCTCCCCCCTCACCCCCCTTTATTCCAGAACATTATTACAAAATAATTATAATAATATAATAATAATATAATTATTATTTTGTAATAATGTTATTATTTTGTAGTAATATATTTTGAAATTTATTCTAAAACATTATTCCTAAATATTTTCTAAAATTTATTCGAGAATACAGACGCATTTTTCTTTTTTGTTCACGTGCCGAGTGAAAATTAAACATTTCAATAACAACACATACATTATGAGATAATACGGACTAAATGACACTTCGGATTCAGTGGACACACTGCTTAGTTAATCTTGATAAAGTCTATTACTGTTACGGACTAAATCGGCCCTCTCTTCATCTATTATTTTACTTCTTATGAATGAATTGATTGATTCACCACATCTCACTAGAATGACCATAACTTCCTTCAAAATGCTCCGTTCGAGCTGCGGTTTGTGCAGGCGACGCGCCGCAACCAATCAAAATCGTGATTAGAAAGGCGCCCAATCGGGCGGGAAACGATGACTTTTTATTACTAGTAGTGGTATGGTTTGGTAGAAGTGTACTGTGAGTCTCCCCACTCTTCCCCCTCTTCCCCCATGTTCTCCCCTCTTCCCCAACTCTTACCCCCTCTCCCCCTCTCCCCCCTCTTCCCCCTCACCCCCCTTTATTCCAGAACATTATTACAAAATAATTATAATAATATAATAATAATATAATTATTATTTTGTAATAATGTTATTATTTTGTAGTAATATATTTTGAAATTTATTCTAAAACATTATTCCTAAATATTTACTAAAATTTATTCGAGAATACAGACGCATTTTTCTTTTTTGTTCACGTGCCGAGTGAAAATTAAACATTTCAATAACAACACATACATTATGAGATAATACGGACTAAATGACACTTCGGATTCAGTGGACACACTGCTTAGTTAATCTTGATAAAGTCTATTACTGTTACGGGCTAAATCGGCCCTCTCTTCATCTATTATTTTACTTCTTATGAATGAATTGATTGATTCACCACATCTCACTAGAATGACCATAACTTCCTTCAAAATGCTCCGTTCGAGCTGCGGTTTGTGCAGGCGACGCGCCGCAACCAATCAAAATCGTGATTAGAAAGGCGCCCAATCGGGCGGGAAACGATGACTTTTTATTACTAGTAGTGGTATGGTTTGGTAGAAGTGTACTGTGAGTCTCCCCACTCTTCCCCCTCTTCCCCCATGTTCTCCCCTCTTCCCCAACTCTTACCCCCTCTCCCCCTCTCCCCCCTCTTCCCCCTCACCCCCCTTTATTCCAGAACATTATTACAAAATAATTATAATAATATAATAATAATATAATTATTATTTTGTAATAATGTTATTTTTTTGTAGTAATATATTTTGAAATTTATTCTAAAACATTATTCCTAAATATTTTCTAAAATTTATTCGAGAATACAGACGCATTTTTCTTTTTTGTTCACGTGCCGAGTGAAAATTAAACATTTCAATAACAACACATACATTATGAGATAATACGGACTAAATGACACTTCGGATTCAGTGGACACACTGCTTACAAGGGAACTATCCCAACTTAATGTGGCCATATGACATGGGAATAATTTACCTGAATCGGTTTTCGATGCTGATTACGAATCCGTTTTCAAACGTTGCCCAATCGAGCTGAGATTCGAGAAAATCGATATTCAAATTCGCTAGTTTATTCGAAAATTCGTGAGACTTCCCATATAAACCATCCCAATGCGTTCATAAACTCATTCATCAATTATCCAAGCACCTCCTGCTGTAATTTAGTGGATATTGTAGGTATGTTGTGAATTTTCGAATGAAAAAGTCGAATTTCAAGATCGATTTTCTCGAATCTCAGCTCGATTGGGCAACGTTTGATAACGGATTCGTAATCAGCATCGAAAACTGATTCAGGTAAATTATTCCCATGTCATATGGCCACATTAAGTTGAGAGAGTTCCCTTGTTAGTTAATCTTGATAAAGTCTATTACTGTTACGGGCTAAATCGGCCCTCTCTTCATCTATTATTTTACTTCTTATGAATGAATTGATTGATTCACCACATCTCACTAGAATGACCATAACTTCCTTCAAAATGCTCCGTTCGAGCTGCGGTTTGTGCAGGCGACGCGCCGCAACGCCTGCTACGATGTCCAATCAAAATCGCGATTAGAAAGGCGCCCAATCAGGCGGGAAACGATGACTTTTTATTGATAGTAGTGGTATGGTTTGGTAGAAGTGTGCTGTGAGTCTCCCCACTCTTCCCCCTCTTCCCCCATGTTCTCCCCTCTTCCCCAGCTCTTACCCCCTCTCCCCCTCTCCCCCTCTTCCCCCTCACCCCCTTTATTCCAGAACATTATTACAAAATAATTATAATAATATAATAATAACAATATTATTATTTTGTAATAATGTTATTATTTTGTAGTAATATATTTTGAAATTTATTCTAAAACATTATTCCTAAATATTTTCTAAAATTTATTCGAGAATACAGACGCATTTTTCATTTTTGTTCACGTGCCGAGTGAAAATTAAACATTTCAATAACAACACATACATTATGAGATAATACGGACTAAATGACACTTCGGATTCAGTGGACACACTGCTTAGTTAATCTTGATAAAGTCTATTACTGTTACGGACTAAATCGGCCCTCTCTTCATCTATTATTTTACTTCTTATGAATGAATTGATTGATTCACCACATCTCACTAGAATGACCATAACTTCCTTCAAAATGCTCCGTTCGAGCTGCGGTTTGTGCAGGCGACGCGCCGCAACCAATCAAAATCGTGATTAGAAAGGAGCCCAATCGGGCGGGAAACGATGACTTTTTATTACTAGTAGTGGTATGGTTTGGTAGAAGTGTACTGTGAGTCTCCCCACTCTTCCCCCTCTTCCCCCATGTTCTCCCCTCTTCCCCAACTCTTACCCCCTCTCCCCCTCTCCCCCCTCTTCCCCCTCACCCCCTTTATTCCAGAACATTATTACAAAATAATTATAATAATATAATAATAATATAATTATTATTTTGTAATAATGTTATTATTTTGTAGTAATATATTTTGAAATTTATTCTAAAACATTATTCCTAAATATTTTCTAAAATTTATTCGAGAATACAGACGCATTTTTCTTTTTTGTTCACGTGCCGAGTGAAAATTAAACATTTCAATAACAACACATACATTATGAGATAATACGGACTAAATGACACTTCGGATTCAGTGGACACACTGCTTAGTTAATCTTGATAAAGTCTATTACTGTTACGGACTAAATCGGCCCTCTCTTCATCTATTATTTTACTTCTTATGAATGAATTGATTGATTCACCACATCTCACTAGAATGACCATAACTTCCTTCAAAATGCTCCGTTCGAGCTGCGGTTTGTGCAGGCGACGCGCCGCAACGCCTGCTACGATGTCCAATCAAAATCGCGATTAGAAAGGCGCCCAATCAGGCGGGAAACGATGACTTTTTATTGATAGTAGTGGTATGGTTTGGTAGAAGTGTGCTGTGAGTCTCCCCACTCTTCCCCCTCTTCCCCCATGTTCTCCCCTCTTCCCCAGCTCTTACCCCCTCTCCCCCTCTCCCCCTCTTCCCCCTCACCCCCTTTATTCCAGAACATTATTACAAAATAATTATAATAATATAATAATAACAATATTATTATTTTGTAATAATGTTATTATTTTGTAGTAATATATTTTGAAATTTATTCTAAAACATTATTCCTAAATATTTTCTAAAATTTATTCGAGAATACAGACGCATTTTTCATTTTTGTTCACGTGCCGAGTGAAAATTAAACATTTCAATAACAACACATACATTATGAGATAATACGGACTAAATGACACTTCGGATTCAGTGGACACACTGCTTAGTTAATCTTGATAAAGTCTATTACTGTTACGGACTAAATCGGCCCTCTCTTCATCTATTATTTTACTTCTTATGAATGAATTGATTGATTCACCACATCTCACTAGAATGACCATAACTTCCTTCAAAATGCTCCGTTCGAGCTGCGGTTTGTGCAGGCGACGCGCCGCAACCAATCAAAATCGTGATTAGAAAGGCGCCCAATCGGGCGGGAAACGATGACTTTTTATTACTAGTAGTGGTATGGTTTGGTAGAAGTGTACTGTGAGTCTCCCCACTCTTCCCCCTCTTCCCCCATGTTCTCCCCTCTTCCCCAACTCTTACCCCCTCTCCCCCTCTCCCCCCTCTTCCCCCTCACCCCCTTTATTCCAGAACATTATTACAAAATAATTATAATAATATAATAATAATATAATTATTATTTTGTAATAATGTTATTATTTTGTAGTAATATATTTTGAAATTTATTCTAAAACATTATTCCTAAATATTTTCTAAAATTTATTCGAGAATACAGACCCATTTTTCATTTTTGTTCACGTGCCGAGTGAAAATTAAACATTTCAATAACAACACATACATTATGAGATAATACGGACTAAATGACACTTCGGATTCAGTGGACACACTGCTTATGTGGTGTTAATTTCTTGTAAATGGAATTGGAAATTGTAAAAAGGGTGTTAATTTTGCCCACTTGTAAATAGCATTGTAAAAAGCAAATATCTCGGTTCTCCGACTAGTTAGAGACTTGAAACTTGGTTTTTAGGTTAGAAACCACGAAAAAAGCTTATAAACGAAGTTTCAAGTCTCTAGCTCTACTAAGAACGGAGATATTTGCTTTTTACAAGATTTTCAGGAAAAACTCGGAAATTGTTGTAAAAAGCAAATATCTCCGTTCTTAGTAGAGTTAGAGACCTGAAACTTCGTTTATAAGCTTTTTTCGTGGTTTCTAACCTAAAAACCAAGTTTCAAGTCTCTAACTAGTCGGAGAACCGAGATATTTGCTTTTTACAATGCTATTTACAAGTGGGCAAAATTAACACCCTTTTTACAATTTCCAATTCCATTTACAAGAAATTAACACCACATCAGTTAATCTTGATAAAGTCTATTACTGTTACGGACTAAATCGGCCCTCTCTTCATCTATTATTTTACTTCTTATGAATGAATTGATTGATTCACCACATCTCACTAGAATGACCATAACTTCCTTCAAAATGCTCCGTTCGAGCTGCGGTTTGTGCAGGCGACGCGCCGCAACCAATCAAAATCGTGATTAGAAAGGCGCCCAATCGGGCGGGAAACGATGACTTTTTATTACTAGTAGTGGTATGGTTTGGTAGAAGTGTACTGTGAGTCTCCCCACTCTTCCCCCTCTTCCCCCATGTTCTCCCCTCTTCCCCAACTCTTACCCCCTCTCCCCCTCTCCCCCCTCTTCCCCCTCACCCCCTTTATTCCAGAACATTATTACAAAATAATTATAATAATATAATAATAATATAATTATTATTTTGTAATAATGTTATTATTTTGTAGTAATATATTTTGAAATTTATTCTAAAACATTATTCCTAAATATTTTCTAAAATTTATTCGAGAATACAGACGCATTTTTCATTTTTGTTCACGTGCCGAGTGAAAATTAAACATTTCAATAACAACACATACATTATGAGATAATACGGACTAAATGACACTTCGGATTCAGTGGACACACTGCTTAGTTAATCTTGATAAAGTCTATTACTGTTACGGACTAAATCGGCCCTCTCTTCATCTATTATTTTACTTCTTATGAATGAATTGATTGATTCACCACATCTCACTAGAATGACCATAACTTCCTTCAAAATGCTCCGTTCGAGCTGCGGTTTGTGCAGGCGACGCGCCGCAACCAATCAAAATCGTGATTAGAAAGGCGCCCAATCGGGCGGGAAACGATGACTTTTTATTACTAGTAGTGGTATGGTTTGGTAGAAGTGTACTGTGAGTCTCCCCACTCTTCCCCCTCTTCCCCCATGTTCTCCCCTCTTCCCCAACTCTTACCCCCTCTCCCCCTCTCCCCCCTCTTCCCCCTCACCCCCTTTATTCCAGAACATTATTACAAAATAATTATAATAATATAATAATAATATAATTATTATTTTGTAATAATGTTATTATTTTGTAGTAATATATTTTGAAATTTATTCTAAAACATTATTCCTAAATATTTTCTAAAATTTATTCGAGAATACAGACGCATTTTTCTTTTTTGTTCACGTGCCGAGTGAAAATTAAACATTTCAATAACAACACATACATTATGAGATAATACGGACTAAATGACACTTCGGATTCAGTGGACACACTGCTTAGTTAATCTTGATAAAGTCTATTACTGTTACGGACTAAATCGGCCCTCTCTTCATCTATTATTTTACTTCTTATGAATGAATTGATTGATTCACCACATCTCACTAGAATGACCATAACTTCCTTCAAAATGCTCCGTTCGAGCTGCGGTTTGTGCAGGCGACGCGCCGCAACCAATCAAAATCGTGATTAGAAAGGCGCCCAATCGGGCGGGAAACGATGACTTTTTATTACTAGTAGTGGTATGGTTTGGTAGAAGTGTACTTTGAGTCTCCCCACTCTTCCCCCTCTTCCCCCATGTTCTCCCCTCTTCCCCAACTCTTACCCCCTCTCCCCCTCTCCCCCCTCTTCCCCCTCACCCCCTTTATTCCAGAACATTATTACAAAATAATTATAATAATATAATAATAATATAATTATTATTTTGTAATAATGTTATTATTTTGTAGTAATATATTTTGAAATTTATTCTAAAACATTATTCCTAAATATTTTCTAAAATTTATTCGAGAATACAGACGCATTTTTCTTTTTTGTTCACGTGCCGAGTGAAAATTAAACATTTCAATAACAACACATACATTATGAGATAATACGGACTAAATGACACTTCGGATTCAGTGGACACACTGCTTAGTTAATCTTGATAAAGTCTATTACTGTTACGGACTAAATCGGCCCTCTCTTCATCTATTATTTTACTTCTTATGAATGAATTGATTGATTCACCACATCTCACTAGAATGACCATAACTTCCTTCAAAATGCTCCGTTCGAGCTGCGGTTTGTGCAGGCGACGCGCCGCAACGCCTGCTACGATGTCCAATCAAAATCGCGATTAGAAAGGCGCCCAATCAGGCGGGAAACGATGACTTTTTATTGATAGTAGTGGTATGGTTTGGTAGAAGTGTGCTGTGAGTCTCCCCACTCTTCCCCCTCTTCCCCCATGTTCTCCCCTCTTCCCCAGCTCTTACCCCCTCTCCCCCTCTCCCCCTCTTCCCCCTCACCCCCTTTATTCCAGAACATTATTACAAAATAATTATAATAATATAATAATAACAATATTATTATTTTGTAATAATGTTATTATTTTGTAGTAATATATTTTGAAATTTATTCTAAAACATTATTCCTAAATATTTTCTAAAATTTATTCGAGAATACAGACGCATTTTTCTTTTTTGTTCACGTGCCGAGTGAAAATTAAACATTTCAATAACAACACATACATTATGAGATAATACGGACTAAATGACACTTCGGATTCAGTGGACACACTGCTTAGTTAATCTTGATAAAGTCTATTACTGTTACGGACTAAATCGGCCCTCTCTTCATCTATTATTTTACTTCTTATGAATGAATTGATTGATTCACCACATCTCACTAGAATGACCATAACTTCCTTCAAAATGCTCCGTTCGAGCTGCGGTTTGTGCAGGCGACGCGCCGCAACGCCTGCTACGATGTCCAATCAAAATCGCGATTAGAAAGGCGCCCAATCAGGCGGGAAACGATGACTTTTTATTGATAGTAGTGGTATGGTTTGGTAGAAGTGTGCTGTGAGTCTCCCCACTCTTCCCCCTCTTCCCCCATGTTCTCCCCTCTTCCCCAGCTCTTACCCCCTCTCCCCCTCTCCCCCTCTTCCCCCTCACCCCCTTTATTCCAGAACATTATTACAAAATAATTATAATAATATAATAATAACAATATTATTATTTTGTAATAATGTTATTATTTTGTAGTAATATATTTTGAAATTTATTCTAAAACATTATTCCTAAATATTTTCTAAAATTTATTCGAGAATACAGACGCATTTTTCTTTTTTGTTCACGTGCCGAGTGAAAATTAAACATTTCAATAACAACACATACATTATGAGATAATACGGACTAAATGACACTTCGGATTCAGTGGACACACTGCTTAGTTAATCTTGATAAAGTCTATTACTGTTACGGACTAAATCGGCCCTCTCTTCATCTATTATTTTACTTCTTATGAATGAATTGATTGATTCACCACATCTCACTAGAATGACCATAACTTCCTTCAAAATGCTCCGTTCGAGCTGCGGTTTGTGCAGGCGACGCGCCGCAACGCCTGCTACGATGTCCAATCAAAATCGCGATTAGAAAGGCGCCCAATCAGGCGGGAAACGATGACTTTTTATTGATAGTAGTGGTATGGTTTGGTAGAAGTGTGCTGTGAGTCTCCCCACTCTTCCCCCTCTTCCCCCATGTTCTCCCCTCTTCCCCAGCTCTTACCCCCTCTCCCCCTCTCCCCCTCTTCCCCCTCACCCCCTTTATTCCAGAACATTATTACAAAATAATTATAATAATATAATAATAACAATATTATTATTTTGTAATAATGTTATTATTTTGTAGTAATATATTTTGAAATTTATTCTAAAACATTATTCCTAAATATTTTCTAAAATTTATTCGAGAATACAGACGCATTTTTCTTTTTTGTTCACGTGCCGAGTGAAAATTAAACATTTCAATAACAACACATACATTATGAGATAATACGGACTAAATGACACTTCGGATTCAGTGGACACACTGCTTAGTTAATCTTGATAAAGTCTATTACTGTTACGGGCTAAATCGGCCCTCTCTTCATCTATTATTTTACTTCTTATGAATGAATTGATTGATTCACCACATCTCACTAGAATGACCATAACTCCCTTCAAAATGCTCCGTTCGAGCTGCGGTTTGTGCAGGCGACGCGCCGCAACGCCTGCTACGATGTCCAATCAAAATCGCGATTAGAAAGGCGCCCAATCAGGCGGGAAACGATGACTTTTTATTGATAGTAGTGGTATGGTTTGGTAGAAGTGTGCTGTGAGTCTCCCCACTCTTCCCCCTCTTCCCCCATGTTCTCCCCTCTTCCCCAGCTCTTACCCCCTCTCCCCCTCTCCCCCTCTTCCCCCTCACCCCCTTTATTCCAGAACATTATTACAAAATAATTATAATAATATAATAATAACAATATTATTATTTTGTAATAATGTTATTATTTTGTAGTAATATATTTTGAAATTTATTCTAAAACATTATTCCTAAATATTTTCTAAAATTTATTCGAGAATACAGACGCATTTTTCATTTTTGTTCACGTGCCGAGTGAAAATTAAACATTTCAATAACAACACATACATTATGAGATAATACGGACTAAATGACACTTCGGATTCAGTGGACACACTGCTTAGTTAATCTTGATAAAGTCTATTACTGTTACGGACTAAATCGGCCCTCTCTTCATCTATTATTTTACTTCTTATGAATGAATTGATTGATTCACCACATCTCACTAGAATGACCATAACTTCCTTCAAAATGCTCCGTTCGAGCTGCGGTTTGTGCAGGCGACGCGCCGCAACCAATCAAAATCGTGATTAGAAAGGAGCCCAATCGGGCGGGAAACGATGACTTTTTATTACTAGTAGTGGTATGGTTTGGTAGAAGTGTACTGTGAGTCTCCCCACTCTTCCCCCTCTTCCCCCATGTTCTCCCCTCTTCCCCAGCTCTTACCCCCTCTCCCCCTCTCCCCCTCTTCCCCCTCACCCCCTTTATTCCAGAACATTATTACAAAATAATTATAATAATATAATAATAACAATATTATTATTTTGTAATAATGTTATTATTTTGTAGTAATATATTTTGAAATTTATTCTAAAACATTATTCCTAAATATTTTCTAAAATTTATTCGAGAATACAGACGCATTTTTCATTTTTGTTCACGTGCCGAGTGAAAATTAAACATTTCAATAACAACACATACATTATGAGATAATACGGACTAAATGACACTTCGGATTCAGTGGACACACTGCTTAGTTAATCTTGATAAAGTCTATTACTGTTACGGACTAAATCGGCCCTCTCTTCATCTATTATTTTACTTCTTATGAATGAATTGATTGATTCACCACATCTCACTAGAATGACCATAACTTCCTTCAAAATGCTCCGTTCGAGCTGCGGTTTGTGCAGGCGACGCGCCGCAACCAATCAAAATCGTGATTAGAAAGGAGCCCAATCGGGCGGGAAACGATGACTTTTTATTACTAGTAGTGGTATGGTTTGGTAGAAGTGTACTGTGAGTCTCCCCACTCTTCCCCCTCTTCCCCCATGTTCTCCCCTCTTCCCCAACTCTTACCCCCTCTCCCCCTCTCCCCCCTCTTCCCCCTCACCCCCTTTATTCCAGAACATTATTACAAAATAATTATAATAATATAATAATAATATAATTATTATTTTGTAATAATGTTATTATTTTGTAGTAATATATTTTGAAATTTATTCTAAAACATTATTCCTAAATATTTTCTAAAATTTATTCGAGAATACAGACGCATTTTTCTTTTTTGTTCACGTGCCGAGTGAAAATTAAACATTTCAATAACAACACATACATTATGAGATAATACGGACTAAATGACACTTCGGATTCAGTGGACACACTGCTTAGTTAATCTTGATAAAGTCTATTACTGTTACGGACTAAATCGGCCCTCTCTTCATCTATTATTTTACTTCTTATGAATGAATTGATTGATTCACCACATCTCACTAGAATGACCATAACTTCCTTCAAAATGCTCCGTTCGAGCTGCGGTTTGTGCAGGCGACGCGCCGCAACGCCTGCTACGATGTCCAATCAAAATCGCGATTAGAAAGGCGCCCAATCAGGCGGGAAACGATGACTTTTTATTGATAGTAGTGGTATGGTTTGGTAGAAGTGTGCTGTGAGTCTCCCCACTCTTCCCCCTCTTCCCCCATGTTCTCCCCTCTTCCCCAGCTCTTACCCCCTCTCCCCCTCTCCCCCTCTTCCCCCTCACCCCCTTTATTCCAGAACATTATTACAAAATAATTATAATAATATAATAATAACAATATTATTATTTTGTAATAATGTTATTATTTTGTAGTAATATATTTTGAAATTTATTCTAAAACATTATTCCTAAATATTTTCTAAAATTTATTCGAGAATACAGACGCATTTTTCATTTTTGTTCACGTGCCGAGTGAAAATTAAACATTTCAATAACAACACATACATTATGAGATAATACGGACTAAATGACACTTCGGATTCAGTGGACACACTGCTTAGTTAATCTTGATAAAGTCTATTACTGTTACGGACTAAATCGGCCCTCTCTTCATCTATTATTTTACTTCTTATGAATGAATTGATTGATTCACCACATCTCACTAGAATGACCATAACTTCCTTCAAAATGCTCCGTTCGAGCTGCGGTTTGTGCAGGCGACGCGCCGCAACCAATCAAAATCGTGATTAGAAAGGCGCCCAATCGGGCGGGAAACGATGACTTTTTATTACTAGTAGTGGTATGGTTTGGTAGAAGTGTACTGTGAGTCTCCCCACTCTTCCCCCTCTTCCCCCATGTTCTCCCCTCTTCCCCAACTCTTACCCCCTCTCCCCCTCTCCCCCCTCTTCCCCCTCACCCCCTTTATTCCAGAACATTATTACAAAATAATTATAATAATATAATAATAATATAATTATTATTTTGTAATAATGTTATTATTTTGTAGTAATATATTTTGAAATTTATTCTAAAACATTATTCCTAAATATTTTCTAAAATTTATTCGAGAATACAGACGCATTTTTCTTTTTTGTTCACGTGCCGAGTGAAAATTAAACATTTCAATAACAACACATACATTATGAGATAATACGGACTAAATGACACTTCGGATTCAGTGGACACACTGCTTAGTTAATCTTGATAAAGTCTATTACTGTTACGGACTAAATCGGCCCTCTCTTCATCTATTATTTTACTTCTTATGAATGAATTGATTGATTCACCACATCTCACTAGAATGACCATAACTTCCTTCAAAATGCTCCGTTCGAGCTGCGGTTTGTGCAGGCGACGCGCCGCAACCAATCAAAATCGTGATTAGAAAGGCGCCCAATCGGGCGGGAAACGATGACTTTTTATTACTAGTAGTGGTATGGTTTGGTAGAAGTGTACTGTGAGTCTCCCCACTCTTCCCCCTCTTCCCCCATGTTCTCCCCTCTTCCCCAACTCTTACCCCCTCTCCCCCTCTCCCCCCTCTTCCCCCTCACCCCCTTTATTCCAGAACATTATTACAAAATAATTATAATAATATAATAATAATATAATTATTATTTTGTAATAATGTTATTATTTTGTAGTAATATATTTTGAAATTTATTCTAAAACATTATTCCTAAATATTTTCTAAAATTTATTCGAGAATACAGACGCATTTTTCTTTTTTGTTCACGTGCCGAGTGAAAATTAAACATTTCAATAACAACACATACATTATGAGATAATACGGACTAAATGACACTTCGGATTCAGTGGACACACTGCTTAGTTAATCTTGATAAAGTCTATTACTGTTACGGACTAAATCGGCCCTCTCTTCATCTATTATTTTACTTCTTATGAATGAATTGATTGATTCACCACATCTCACTAGAATGACCATAACTTCCTTCAAAATGCTCCGTTCGAGCTGCGGTTTGTGCAGGCGACGCGCCGCAACGCCTGCTACGATGTCCAATCAAAATCGCGATTAGAAAGGCGCCCAATCAGGCGGGAAACGATGACTTTTTATTGATAGTAGTGGTATGGTTTGGTAGAAGTGTACTGTGAGTCTCCCCACTCTTCCCCCTCTTCCCCCATGTTCTCCCCTCTTCCCCAACTCTTACCCCCTCTCCCCCTCTCCCCCCTCTTCCCCCTCACCCCCCTTTATTCCATAACATTATTACAAAATAATTATAATAATATAATAATAATATAATTATTATTTTGTAATAATGTTATTATTTTGTAGTAATATATTTTGAAATTTATTCTAAAACATTATTCCTAAATATTTTCTAAAATTTATTCGAGAATACAGACGCATTTTTCTTTTTTGTTCACGTGCCGAGTGAAAATTAAACATTTCAATAACAACACATACATTATGAGATAATACGGACTAAATGACACTTCGGATTCAGTGGACACACTGCTTAGTTAATCTTGATAAAGTCTATTACTGTTACGGACTAAATCGGCCCTCTCTTCATCTATTATTTTACTTCTTATGAATGAATTGATTGATTCACCACATCTCACTAGAATGACCATAACTTCCTTCAAAATGCTCCGTTCGAGCTGCGGTTTGTGCAGGCGACGCGCCGCAACCAATCAAAATCGTGATTAGAAAGGCGCCCAATCGGGCGGGAAACGATGACTTTTTATTACTAGTAGTGGTATGGTTTGGTAGAAGTGTACTGTGAGTCTCCCCACTCTTCCCCCTCTTCCCCCATGTTCTCCCCTCTTCCCCAACTCTTACCCCCTCTCCCCCTCTCCCCCCTCTTCCCCCTCACCCCCCTTTATTCCAGAACATTATTACAAAATAATTATAATAATATAATAATAATATAATTATTATTTTGTAATAATGTTATTATTTTGTAGTAATATATTTTGAAATTTATTCTAAAACATTATTCCTAAATATTTTCTAAAATTTATTCGAGAATACAGACGCATTTTTCTTTTTTGTTCACGTGCCGAGTGAAAATTAAACATTTCAATAACAACACATACATTATGAGATAATACGGACTAAATGACACTTCGGATTCAGTGGACACACTGCTTAGTTAATCTTGATAAAGTCTATTACTGTTACGGACTAAATCGGCCCTCTCTTCATCTATTATTTTACTTCTTATGAATGAATTGATTGATTCACCACATCTCACTAGAATGACCATAACTTCCTTCAAAATGCTCCGTTCGAGCTGCGGTTTGTGCAGGCGACGCGCCGCAACCAATCAAAATCGTGATTAGAAAGGCGCCCAATCGGGCGGGAAACGATGACTTTTTATTACTAGTAGTGGTATGGTTTGGTAGAAGTGTACTGTGAGTCTCCCCACTCTTCCCCCTCTTCCCCCATGTTCTCCCCTCTTCCCCAACTCTTACCCCCTCTCCCCCTCTCCCCCCTCTTCCCCCTCACCCCCCTTTATTCCAGAACATTATTACAAAATAATTATAATAATATAATAATAATATAATTATTATTTTGTAATAATGTTATTATTTTGTAGTAATATATTTTGAAATTTATTCTAAAACATTATTCCTAAATATTTTCTAAAATTTATTCGAGAATACAGACGCATTTTTCATTTTTGTTCACTTGCCGAGTGAAAATTAAACATTTCAATAACAACACATACATTATGAGATAATACGGACTAAATGACACTTAGGATTCAGTGGACACACTGCTTAGTTAATCTTGATAAAGTCTATTACTGTTACGGACTAAATCGGCCCTCTCTTCATCTATTATTTTACTTCTTATGAATGAATTGATTGATTCACCACATCTCACTAGAATGACCATAACTTCCTTCAAAATGCTCCGTTCGAGCTGCGGTTTGTGCAGGCGACGCGCCGCAACCAATCAAAATCGCGATTAGAAAGGCGCCCAATCGGGCGGGAAACGATGACTTTTTATTACTAGTAGTGGTATGGTTTGGTAGAAGTGTACTGTGAGTCTCCCCACTCTTCCCCCTCTTCCCCCATGTTCTCCCCTCTTCCCCAACTCTTACCCCCTCTCTTCCCCCTCTTCCCCCATGTTCTCCCCTCTTCCCCAACTCTTACCCCCTCTCCCCCTCTCCCCCCTCTTCCCCCCTCACCCCCCTTTATTCCAGAACATTATTACAAAATAACTATAATAATATAATAATAATATTATTATTATTTTGTAATAATGTTATTATTTTGTAGTAATATATTTTGAAATTTATTCTAAAACATTATTCCTAAATAATTTCTAAAATTTATTCGAGAATACAGACGCATTTTTCATTTTTGTTCACGTGCCGAGTGAAAATTAAACATTTCAATAACAACACATACATTATGAGATAATACGGACTAAATGACACTTCGGATTCAGTGGACACACTGCTTAGTTAATCTTGATAAAGTCTATTACTGTTACGGACTAAATCGGCCCTCTCTTCATCTATTATTTTACTTCTTATGAATGAATTGATTGATTCACCACATCTCACTAGAATGACCATAACTTCCTTCAAAATGCTCCGTTCGAGCTGCGGTTTGTGCAGGCGACGCGCCGCAACCAATCAAAATCGTGATTAGAAAGGCGCCCAATCGGGCGGGAAACGATGACTTTTTATTACTAGTAGTGGTATGGTTTGGTAGAAGTGTACTGTGAGTCTCCCCACTCTTCCCCCTCTTCCCCCATGTTCTCCCCTCTTCCCCAACTCTTACCCCCTCTCCCCCTCTCCCCCCTCTTCCCCCTCACCCCCCTTTATTCCAGAACATTATTACAAAATAATTATAATAATATAATAATAATATAATTATTATTTTGTAATAATGTTATTATTTTGTAGTAATATATTTTGAAATTTATTCTAAAACATTATTCCTAAATATTTTCTAAAATTTATTCGAGAATACAGACGCATTTTTCTTTTTTGTTCACGTGCCGAGTGAAAATTAAACATTTCAATAACAACACATACATTATGAGATAATACGGACTAAATGACACTTCGGATTCAGTGGACACACTGCTTAGTTAATCTTGATAAAGTCTATTACTGTTACGGACTAAATCGGCCCTCTCTTCATCTATTATTTTACTTCTTATGAATGAATTGATTGATTCACCACATCTCACTAGAATGACCATAACTTCCTTCAAAATGCTCCGTTCGAGCTGCGGTTTGTGCAGGCGACGCGCCGCAACCAATCAAAATCGTGATTAGAAAGGCGCCCAATCGGGCGGGAAACGATGACTTTTTATTACTAGTAGTGGTATGGTTTGGTAGAAGTGTACTGTGAGTCTCCCCACTCTTCCCCCTCTCCCCCCATGTTCTCCCCTCTTCCCCAACAGGGCTGGGAACACAAAAAAACACAAAATCATATGTATCAAAAAGCTCTGTCTTTGGATCTCTCATCTTTCTTTTCCAAAACGACTACATGCTCCCAAAGTATTTCACGGCTACAGAATAGAGCGGGTAGATCAATCCGACAAAGCTGTATTATCGATTTTGTGTCATATTTTTGTGTTTTTTGTGTAAACACAAAATCGAAAAAAAGTAGCGATCAAACCACTCCTACCTCTTGGATAAAAAATTATACAATCATATGCGGAATAAGTTCCTTTTAAACTACTAACATGTACAGGTTTCACGGTAGGATTTCTCTGTAGCAATCATTTTGTGTATTTTGTGTCCCAGCCCTGTTCCCCAACTCTTACCCCCTCTCCCCCTCTCCCCCCTCTTCCCCCTCACCCCCCTTTATTCCAGAACATTATTACAAAATAATTATAATAATATAATAATAATATAATTATTATTTTGTAATAATGTTATTATTTTGTAGTAATATATTTTGAAATTTATTCTAAAACATTATTCCTAAATATTTTCTAAAATTTATTCGAGAATACAGACGCATTTTTCTTTTTTGTTCACGTGCCGAGTGAAAATTAAACATTTCAATAACAACACATACATTATGAGATAATACGGACTAAATGACACTTCGGATTCAGTGGACACACTGCTTAGTTAATCTTGATAAAGTCTATTACTGTTACGGACTAAATCGGCCCTCTCTTCATCTATTATTTTACTTCTTATGAATGAATTGATTGATTCACCACATCTCACTAGAATGACCATAACTTCCTTCAAAATGCTCCGTTCGAGCTGCGGTTTGTGCAGGCGACGCGCCGCAACCAATCAAAATCGCGATTAGAAAGGCGCCCAATCGGGCGGGAAACGATGACTTTTTATTACTAGTAGTGGTATGGTTTGGTAGAAGTGTACTGTGAGTCTCCCCACTCTTCCCCCTCTTCCCCCATGTTCTCCCCTCTTCCCCAACTCTTACCCCCTCTCTTCCCCCTCTTCCCCCATGTTCTCCCCTCTTCCCCAACTCTTACCCCCTCTCCCCCTCTCCCCCCTCTTCCCCCCTCACCCCCCTTTATTCCAGAACATTATTACAAAATAACTATAATAATATAATAATAATATTATTATTATTTTGTAATAATGTTATTATTTTGTAGTAATATATTTTGAAATTTATTCTAAAACATTATTCCTAAATATTTTCTAAAATTTATTCGAGAATACAGACGCATTTTTCATTTTTGTTCACGTGCCGAGTGAAAATTAAACATTTCAATAACAACACATACATTATGAGATAATACGGACTAAATGACACTTCGGATTCAGTGGACACACTGCTTAGTTAATCTTGATAAAGTCTATTACTGTTACGGGCTAAATCGGCCCTCTCTTCATCTATTATTTTACTTCTTATGAATGAATTGATTGATTCACCACATCTCACTAGAATGACCATAACTTCCTTCAAAATGCTCCGTTCGAGCTGCGGTTTGTGCAGGCGACGCGCCGCAACCAATCAAAATCGCGATTAGAAAGGCGCCCAATCGGGCGGGAAACGATGACTTTTTATTACTAGTAGTGGTATGGTTTGGTAGAAGTGTACTGTGAGTCTCCCCACTCTTCCCCCTCTTCCCCCATGTTCTCCCCTCTTCCCCAACTCTTACCCCCTCTCCCCCTCTCCCCCCTCTTCCCCCTCACCCCCTTTATTCCAGAACATTATTACAAAATAATTATAATAATATAATAATAATAATATTATTATTTTGTAATAATGTTATTATTTTGTAGTAATATATTTTGAAATTTATTCTAAAACATTATTCCTAAATATTTTCTAAAATTTATTCGAGAATACAGACGCATTTTTCATTTTTGTTCACGTGCCGAGTGAAAATTAAACATTTCAATAACAACACATACATTATGAGATAATACGGACTAAATGACACTTCGGATTCAGTGGACACACTGCTTAGTTAATCTTGATAAAGTCTATTACTGTTACGGACTAAATCGGCCCTCTCTTCATCTATTATTTAACTTCTTATGAATGAATTGATTGATTCACCACATCTCACTAGAATGACCATAACTTCCTTCAAAATGCTCCGTTCGAGCTGCGGTTTGTGCAGGCGACGCGCCGCAACCAATCAAAATCGCGATTAGAAAGGCGCCCAATCGGGCGGGAAACGATGACTTTTTATTACTAGTAGTGGTATGGTTTGGTAGAAGTGTACTGTGAGTCTCCCCACTCTTCCCCCTCTTCCCCCATGTTCTCCCCTCTTCCCCAGCTCATACCCCCTCTCCCCCCTCTTCCCCCTCTTCCCCCTCACCCCCCTTTATTCCAGAACATTATTACAAAATAATTATAATAATATAATAATAACAATATTATTATTTTGTAATAATGTTATTATTTTGTAGTAATATATTTTGAAATTTATTCTAAAACATTATTCCTAAATATTTTCTAAAATTTATTCGAGAATACAGACGCATTTTTCATTTTTGTTCACGTGCCGAGTGAAAATTAAACATTTCAATAACAACACATACATTATGAGATAATACGGACTAAATGACACTTCGGATTCAGTGGACACACTGCTTAGTTAATCTTGATAAAGTCTATTACTGTTACGGACTAAATCGGCCCTCTCTTCATCTATTATTTTACTTCTTATGAATGAATTGATTGATTCACCACATCTCACTAGAATGACCATAACTTCCTTCAAAATGCTCCGTTCGAGCTGCGGTTTGTGCAGGCGACGCGCCGCAACCAATCAAAATCGCGATTAGAAAGGCGCCCAATCGGGCGGGAAACGATGACTTTTTATTACTAGTAGTGGTATGGTTTGGTAGAAGTGTACTGTGAGTCTCCCCACACTTCCCCCTCTTCCCCCATGTTCTCCCCTCTTCCCCAACTCTTACCCCCTCTCCCCCTCTCCCCCCTCTTCCCCCTCACCCCCCCTTTATTCCAGAACATTATTACAAAATAATTATAATAATATAATAATAATATAATTATTATTTTGTAATAATGTTATTATTTTGTAGTAATATATTTTGAAATTTATTCTAAAACATTATTCCTAAATATTTTCTAAAATTTATTCGAGAATACAGACGCATTTTTCATTTTTGTTCACGTGCCGAGTGAAAATTAAACATTTCAATAACAACACATACATTATGAGATAATACGGACTAAATGACACTTCGGATTCAGTGGACACACTGCTTAGTTAATCTTGATAAAGTCTATTACTGTTACGGACTAAATCGGCCCTCTCTTCATCTATTATTTTACTTCTTATGAATGAATTGATTGATTCACCACATCTCACTAGAATGACCATAACTTCCTTCAAAATGCTCCGTTCGAGCTGCGGTTTGTGCAGGCGACGCGCCGCAACCAATCAAAATCGCGATTAGAAAGGCGCCCAATCGGGCGGGAAACGATGACTTTTTATTACTAGTAGTGGTATGGTTTGGTAGAAGTGTACTGTGAGTCTCCCCACACTTCCCCCTCTTCCCCCATGTTCTCCCCTCTTCCCCAACTCTTACCCCCTCTCCCCCTCTCCCCCCTCTTCCCCCTCACCCCCCCTTTATTCCAGAACATTATTACAAAATAATTATAATAATATAATAATAATATAATTATTATTTTGTAATAATGTTATTATTTTGTAGTAATATATTTTGAAATTTATTCTAAAACATTATTCCTAAATATTTTCTAAAATTTATTCGAGAATACAGACGCATTTTTCATTTTTGTTCACGTGCCGAGTGAAAATTAAACATTTCAATAACAACACATACATTATGAGATAATACGGACTAAATGACACTTAGGATTCAGTGGACACACTGCTTAGTTAATCTTGATAAAGTCTATTACTGTTACGGACTAAATCGGCCCTCTCTTCATCTATTATTTTACTTCTTATGAATGAATTGATTGATTCACCACATCTCACTAGAATGACCATAACTTCCTTCAAAATGCTCCGTTCGAGCTGCGGTTTGTGCAGGCGACGCGCCGCAACCAATCAAAATCACGATTAGAAAGGCGCCCAATCGGGCGGGAAACAATGACTTTTTATTACTAGTAGTGGTATGGTTTGGTAGAAGTGTACTGTGAGTCTCCCCACTCTTCCCCCTCTTCCCCCATGTTCTCCCCTCTTCCCCAACTCTTACCCCCTCTCCCCCTCTCCCCCCTCTTCCCCCTCACCCCCCCCTTTATTCCAGAACATTATTACAAAATAATTATAATAATATAATAATAATATAATTATTATTTTGTAATAATGTTATTATTTTGTAGTAATATATTTTGAAATTTATTCTAAAACATTATTCCTAAATATTTTCTAAAATTTATTCGAGAATACAGACGCATTTTTCATTTTTGTTCACGTGCCGAGTGAAAATTAAACATTTCAATAACAACACATACATTATGAGATAATACGGACTAAATGACACTTCGGATTCAGTGGACACACTGCTTAGTTAATCTTGATAAAGTCTATTACTGTTACGGACTAAATCGGCCCTCTCTTCATCTATTATTGTACTTCTTATGAATGAATTGATTGATTCACCACATCTCACTAGAATGACCATAACTTCCTTCAAAATGCTCCGTTCGAGCTGCGGTTTGTGCAGGCGACGCGCCGCAACGCCTGCTACGATGTCCAATCAAAATCACGATTAGAAAGGCGCCCAATCGGGCGGGAAACGATGACTTTTTATTACTAGTAGTGGTATGGTTTGGTAGAAGTGTACTGTGAGTCTCCCCACTCTTCCCCCTCTTCCCCCATGTTCTCCCCTCTTCCCCAGCTCATACCCCCTCTCCCCCTCTTCCCCCTCTTCCCCCTCACCCCCCTTTATTCCAGAACATTATTACAAAATAATTATAATAATATAATAATAACAATATTATTATTTTGTAATAATGTTATTATTTTGTAGTAATATATTTTGAAATTTATTCTAAAACATTATTCCTAAATATTTTCTAAAATTTATTCAAGAATACAGACGCATTTTTAATTTTTGTTCACGTGCCGAGTGAAAATTAAACATTTCAATAACAACACATACATTATGAGATAATACGGACTAAATGACACTTCGGATTCAGTGGACACACTGCTTAGTTAATCTTGATAAAGTCTATTACTGTTACGGACTAAATCGGCCCTCTCTTCATCTATTATTTTACTTCTTATGAATGAATTGATTGATTCACCACATCTCACTAGAATGACCATAACTTCCTTCAAAATGCTCCGTTCGAGCTGCGGTTTGTGCAGGCGACGCGCCGCAACCAATCAAAATCGCGATTAGAAAGGCGCCCAATCGGGCGGGAAACGATGACTTTTTATTACTAGTAGTGGTATGGTTTGGTAGAAGTGTACTGTGAGTCTCCCCACTCTTCCCCCTCTTCCCCCATGTTCTCCCCTCTTCCCCAACTCTTACCCCCTCTCTTCCCCCTCTTCCCCCATGTTCTCCCCTCTTCCCCAACTCTTACCTCCTCTCCCCCTCTCCCCCCTCTTCCCCCTCACCCCCCTTTATTCCAGAACATTATTACAAAATAATTATAATAATATAATAATAATATTATTATTATTTTGTAATAATGTTATTATTTTGTAGTAATATATTTTGAAATTTATTCTAAAACATTATTCCTAAATATTTTCTAAAATTTATTCGAGAATACAGACGCATTTTTCATTTTTGTTCACGTGCCGAGTGAAAATTAAACATTTCAATAACAACACATACATTATGAGATAATACGGACTAAATGACACTTCGGATTCAGTGGACACACTGCTTAGTTAATCTTGATAAAGTCTATTACTGTTACGGGCTAAATCGGCCCTCTCTTCATCTATTATTTTACTTCTTATGAATGAATTGATTGATTCACCACATCTCACTAGAATGACCATAACTTCCTTCAAAATGCTCCGTTCGAGCTGCGGTTTGTGCAGGCGACGCGCCGCAACCAATCAAAATCGCGATTAGAAAGGCGCCCAATCGGGCGGGAAACGATGACTTTTTATTACTAGTAGTGGTATGGTTTGGTAGAAGTGTACTGTGAGTCTCCCCACTCTTCCCCCTCTTCCCCCATGTTCTCCCCTCTTCCCCAACTCTTACCCCCTCTCTTCCCCCTCTTCCCCCATGTTCTCCCCTCTTCCCCAACTCTTACCCCCTCTCCCCCTCTCCCCCCTCTTCCCCCTCACCCCCCTTTATTCCAGAACATTATTACAAAATAATTATCATCCTCCTTCCACTTCCTTCCACCGTGCGGTCGGTCTCTTATAGTCTCCTTTGGCTTTTCGTCTTTTTTCGTCCATTCTACCTCGTGTTGCTGAATAGCTGGGGGTAACCAGCTTAAAGGGTGTGTGGTATAAATCCCCCCTTACGAGGTATTGATTTTCCATATTATCGATAATCATGTCAACCCCTGCTATGCCCACTCCTGAAGTCCTCAATGAACTTCTTTCCGTCATACCACTCCTGAAGACGCTGATAGATCTGCTCACTAAACTGCTTCCTATTCTCATTCCACCTGCCGGTGCTTCTCCCTCTAGGCCATCACCTGTACCTCTCCCATTGTCCACGTCATCTATTCCTTCTACTACTCATTTGCATACTCCATCATCTGCTTACAATGCTATAGTTCGTGCATTAACATCAGATGCAAATGTGATTCAAGACAAGTCAAAGAGAGCTGTATTGATCGGTTTTCCAGAGCGATCATCGATTGAAGAGACAGTCAAAGCTGATCAATCCAATGTTAAGATTCTTATTGATCAGTGTAATGATGATGATATGAAGAATGCATATCAAAATAATGAAGTTACTTTCCATCGTCATCCTCCTAATTCTCCTCCAGGTCGTCGTATTCTCAAGGTTGCCTTCCCCAATGTTGCTCTAAGAGACAAGTTTCTCTCTTCTTGCCGCCAGAAAGACCGTCATAAGCTCTTCAAGGATAACAAAGGATCCTTCGCTCGCAGAGATCTCACTCCATTCGAACTCGAACAGGAAAGGAAATCTCGAGTAGAAGTCAGGAGACTTAACATCTCAGCCGGATGTCTTCAGTATGGATTGAGAGATGCTGAGATTGTCGAGTACAGAGCCCCTTACCGTGATCTTCCCGATGGATATGGAACTCCTCCCCCGTCCCTCAATAAGACCAAAGATCAACGTAGAACAGATTCTGCTGATAATTCTCTTACAGTGGCAGATGACTCATCTCGTGGCTCTCACATCACTCATCGCAAGAAACTCGCTGATCAAGCCGCCTCCAACTCCGTCAATGCATCATCCCACTAAGACAGTGGCAGTAATCATGTGAGTGTCCCTGCACGGTCCCCTCTATCCCGTCCTATTCCATCATCTCATTCATTCACTCATTCCATTTCTGTTTTCTATTCTAATGTTAGAAGTATTCGTTCAAAGTTACATCGTTTATCTCATCTTCTAAGTTGTGGTCTATACAATATTCTTTGTTTCTCTGAATCTTGGCTTAATCGATTTGATAGCGATAGTGCTCTTATTGGCTCATACCCTTCATATTCATGCTTTCGTGCCGATAGACCTTATTCTGATACAACTGGTAGAGGCGGTGGCTCTTGCGCATTAATTCATTCGTCCCTATCACCAATATTGATTAGTACCCTTATCATACCTGGTTTTGAGATCATTACTATTGATATTCATCCTCCCGTTACAAATCCCCTAGAACATAAATGTATTCGAATAATTTTAATTTATCGATCCCCTTCATCACACACGAATTCCAACCAGCCTTTTATTGATTATCTTAGTAATACAGTAACTAATGTCTACCCTACCGTAATCCTCGGAGACTTGAACTACCCAAATATCGATTGGCCAAACTTATCTTCATCTACTCCTAATCTCTTTCTCGATTTTTCCTCCGACCATCATTTCATGCAGTATATTGATTTTCCTACTAGAGGTCCCAATATTCTTGATCTCGTTCTATGTAACTTCCCCATCATTCGTTCCATAAGAACTGATGTTCCATTGAGTGATCATACAAGCATCGTCTTTTTTCTTTCATTGTCTATTCCAAATGCAACACCCAAACCTATCAAGTACCAATTTCACTTAGCAGATTGGGAATCCATTAATTACAATATTATTAACACAGATTGGTCAGCTGCCCTCTCTAGCCTATCAGTGGACCAATCATTTATTTATTTCACAGATTTCATCAATTCGCTTATCGATTCATTTGTACCTAAACGTAGAGTTAGTGATCATTCAATGTATCCCAAACGAATTAAGATATTGTATAATAGGCTTCGTTATTATCAATCAATTGCCCCTAATGCACTTCACACTATTAACCTTCGTCGTAAATTTGATCTCTCTCTTCGTGAATTTGAATGTGGTTTAGAAACCAGAGCTATAAATTCCTCCAACCCACGATTGTTCTATTCTTTTTGTAAGCGTAAGCTTAAGTCTAATAGTAGTAGTTTGCCTGGTGTTGTTAATATAGATGGTAGTATATTAGTTTCTGATATAGATAAGTCCTCCGCTTTTTCTCATTATTTTTCTTCCGTCCAAACTCCCCCTCAAAGTTCCCCATTACCGTATCCTACTCATTCCCAATCATCTTTCGATCTCGCCTATATAACTCCTCAACAGATACTTTTAGCTTTATCTGACCTAATACCTAAAGTGAATACATCTCCTGATAACATTCCTAATATTGTATATTGTAAATGTAAATACGCAATTGTTGTTCCCTTAACCATAATTTTTAATAAGACTCTTCTTACTTCTATTGTACCTAGCTTATGGAAAGTAGCAATTGTCAAACCCATCCCAAAAAAATCCAATAATAATAGCATAGCTAACTTCCGCCCGATCTCTTTAACCTCCACTGCTTCGAAAATTTTCGAAAAAATTTTGATCAATGAACTTACTGAATATCTTGATTCGAATAATATTCTGGATTGTCATCAAGCTGGCTTTAGGATTAGTAGATCCACAGCTACGCAATTATGCGAGTCCCATTCCTATTATGTTAAGTGTGTTTCTGCCGGTATTTCTGTTGATGTTATTTATTTTGACTTCGCTAAGGCTTTTGATAGTATCGACCATAGACTGTTACTGCACAAACTTAAATGTATAGGAATCTCGCCTCATATTGTATCTTGGTTTCATTCTTACTTATCTAATCGTTCACAATCGGTGCTTATAGGAGATTCCATGTCCCGCCCTAGTCCCATCACCTCTGGAGTGCCTCAGGGCTCCAGCATTGGCCCTCTCTTGTTCATACTATTTATTAATGATTTATCTGTTATAATTCCCTCTAGTGTAAAATACGGTATTTTTGCTGATGATCTTAAGATTTACGCCCCCGTTCCTTCCGAATCTAAATCTTTACAATCGGCTATTGATTCTATTGTTGATTGGAGTCTCACATGGAATATGACTATATCTGCCCCCAAATGTACTGTCCTCCATATTGGCCCTTTAAAGGCTCGTACCCAGTATATTATGAATGGTTGCCCACTTTCCTCATCACCTGTTGTAAGAGACTTAGGAGTTCACATGAGCTCTGATTTATCGTTTAATCACCATATATCAGTCATAACTACCAAGGCCAAAGCTTCTATTAATATGCTGTTCTTGTCTGTCCACTCTCGTTACCATTCACTTTTATCTAAAGCTTATACTGTTTATATAAGACCAATTCTTGAATCATGTCCTATTATCTGGAATCCCACCCTTAAATACCTGACCAATTCAATAGAAAGTGTACAAAGAAATTTCACATATAGACTTTTTGCTAAATGCAAACTTGCTCCCTTACCTTTTAACGAACGCAACGCTTTTCTTCAACTCCCCACATTAGAATATAGAAGAGCCATCCGTGATCTCCAATTTCTCCATAGCACAGTACATAACTATTCTTTATTTGACTCCTCTCACTTATATTATATTGATTGTAATAGAATTAGCCATCGTTATAGGATATCACTACCTTTTTGTATTCCCAAATCCTTTTCCACTTGTGCCTCTAGATCTCTGTCCACGTGGAACTCCCTCACCCAAGAGCTTGTCTCTTCCCCTCCCCATATATTCCGTGCAGGGATACTAAATTTGCCCCCTCACAATATTATAACTCAATCTCGTATTCGTCCTTAATATCATTGTTCAGCTAAAGCTGTCACTCCCCAACCGAAATCGCTTAAGCGACGGAACTCCATCACTCCCTTATTGCTTCATTCATTCATTATTCTTGATTTTAACTGATGGATAAAGAAATAAATAAATAAATAAATAATAATATAATAATAACAATATTATTATTTTGTAATAATGTTATTATTTTGTAGTATTATATTTTGAAATTTATTCTAAAACATTATTCCTAAATATTTTCTAAAATTTATTCGAGAATACAGACGCATTTTTCATTTTTGTTCACGTGCCGAGTGAAAATTAAACATTTCAATAACAACACATACATTATGAGATAATACGGACTAAATGACACTTCGGATTCAGTGGACACACTGCTTAGTTAATCTTGATAAAGTCTATTACTGTTACGGACTAAATCGGCCCTCTCTTCATCTATTATTTTACTTCTTATGAATGAATTGACTGATTCACCACATCTCACTAGAATGACCATAACTTTCTTCAAAATGCTCCGTTCGAGCTGCGGTTTGTGCAGGCGACGCGCCGCAACCAATCAAAATCGCGATTAGAAAGGCGCCCAATCGGGCGGGAAACGATGACTTTTTATTACTAGTAGTGATATGGTTTGGTAGAAGTGTGCTGTGAGTCTCCCCACTCTTCCCCCATGTTCTCCCCTCTTCCCCAGCTCTTACCCCCTCTCCCCCTCTCCCCCTCTTCCCCCTCACCCCCTTTATTCCAGAACATTATTACAAAATAATTATAATAATATAATAATAACAATATTATTATTTTGTAATAATGTTATTATTTTGTAGTAATATATTTTGAAATTTATTCTAAAACATTATTCCTAAATATTTTCTAAAATTTATTCGAGAATACAGACGCATTTTTCATTTTTGTTCACGTGCCGAGTGAAAATTAAACATTTCAATAACAACACATACATTATGAGATAATACGGACTAAATGACACTTAGGATTCAGTGGACACACTGCTTAGTTAATCTTGATAAAGTCTATTACTGTTACGGACTAAATCGGCCCTCTCTTCATCTATTATTTTACTTCTTATGAATGAATTGATTGATTCACCACATCTCACTAGAATGACCATAACTTCCTTCAAAATGCTCCGTTCGAGCTGCGGTTTGTGCAGGCGACGCGCCGCAACCAATCAAAATCACGATTAGAAAGGCGCCCAATCGGGCGGGAAACGATGACTTTTTATTACTAGTAGTGGTATGGTTTGGTAGAAGTGTACTGTGAGTCTCCCCACTCTTCCCCCTCTTCCCCCATGTTCTCCCCTCTTCCCCAGCTCATACCCCCTCTCCCCCCTCTTCCCCCTCTTCCCCCTCACCCCCCTTTATTCCAGAACATTATTACAAAATAATTATAATAATATAATAATAACAATATTATTATTTTGTAATAATGTTATTATTTTGTAGTAATATATTTTGAAATTTATTCTAAAACATTATTCCTAAATATTTTCTAAAATTTATTCGAGAATACAGACGCATTTTTCATTTTTGTTCACGTGCCGAGTGAAAATTAAACATTTCAATAACAACACATACATTATGAGATAATACGGACTAAATGACACTTCGGATTCAGTGGACACACTGCTTAGTTAATCTTGATAAAGTCTATTACTGTTACGGACTAAATCGGCCCTCTCTTCATCTATTATTTTACTTCTTATGAATGAATTGACTGATTCACCACATCTCACTAGAATGACCATAACTTTCTTCAAAATGCTCCGTTCGAGCTGCGGTTTGTGCAGGCGACGCGCCGCAACCAATCAAAATCGCGATTAGAAAGGCGCCCAATCGGGCGGGAAACGATGACTTTTTATTACTAGTAGTGATATGGTTTGGTAGAAGTGTGCTGTGAGTCTCCCCACTCTTCCCCCATGTTCTCCCCTCTTCCCCAGCTCTTACCCCCTCTCCCCCTCTCCCCCTCTTCCCCCTCACCCCCTTTATTCCAGAACATTATTACAAAATAATTATAATAATATAATAATAACAATATTATTATTTTGTAATAATGTTATTATTTTGTAGTAATATATTTTGAAATTTATTCTAAAACAATATTCCTAAATATTTTCTAAAATTTATTCGAGAATACAGACGCATTTTTCATTTTTGTTCACGTGCCGAGTGAAAATTAAACATTTCAATAACAACACATACATTATGAGATAATACGGACTAAATGACACTTAGGATTCAGTGGACACACTGCTTAGTTAATCTTGATAAAGTCTATTACTGTTACGGACTAAATCGGCCCTCTCTTCATCTATTATTTTACTTCTTATGAATGAATTGATTGATTCACCACATCTCACTAGAATGACCATAACTTCCTTCAAAATGCTCCGTTCGAGCTGCGGTTTGTGCAGGCGACGCGCCGCAACCAATCAAAATCACGATTAGAAAGGCGCCCAATCGGGCGGGAAACGATGACTTTTTATTACTAGTAGTGGTATGGTTTGGTAGAAGTGTACTGTGAGTCTCCCCACTCTTCCCCCTCTTCCCCCATGTTCTCCCCTCTTCCCCAGCTCATACCCCCTCTCCCCCCTCTTCCCCCTCTTCCCCCTCACCCCCCTTTATTCCAGAACATTATTACAAAATAATTATAATAATATAATAATAACAATATTATTATTTTGTAATAATGTTATTATTTTGTAGTAATATATTTTGAAATTTATTCTAAAACATTATTCCTAAATATTTTCTAAAATTTATTCGAGAATACAGACGCATTTTTCATTTTTGTTCACGTGCCGAGTGAAAATTAAACATTTCAATAACAACACATACATTATGAGATAATACGGACTAAATGACACTTCGGATTCAGTGGACACACTGCTTAGTTAATCTTGATAAAGTCTATTACTGTTACGGACTAAATCGGCCCTCTCTTCATCTATTATTTTACTTCTTATGAATGAATTGATTGATTCACCACATCTCACTAGAATGACCATAACTTCCTTCAAAATGCTCCGTTCGAGCTGCGGTTTGTGCAGGCGACGCGCCGCAACCAATCAAAATCGCGATTAGAAAGGCGCCCAATCGGGCGGGAAACGATGACTTTTTATTACTAGTAGTGGTATGGTTTGGTAGAAGTGTACTGTGAGTCTCCCCACTCTTCCCCCTCTTCCCCCATGTTCTCCCCTCTTCCCCAACTCTTACCCCCTCTCCCCCTCTCCCCCCTCTTCCCCCTCACCCCCCCCCTTTATTCCAGAACATTATTACAAAATAATTATAATAATATAATAATAATATAATTATTATTTTGTAATAATGTTATTATTTTATAGTAATATATTTTGAAATTTATTCTAAAACATTATTCCTAAATATTTTCTAAAATTTATTCGAGAATACAGACGCATTTTTCATTTTTGTTCACGTGCCGAGTGAAAATTAAACATTTCAATAACAACACATACATTATGAGATAATACGGACTAAATGACACTTCGGATTCAGTGGACACACTGCTTAGTTAATCTTGATAAAGTCTATTACTGTTACGGACTAAATCGGCCCTCTCTTCATCTATTATTGTACTTCTTATGAATGAATTGATTGATTCACCACATCTCACTAGAATGACCATAACTTCCTTCAAAATGCTCCGTTCGAGCTGCGGTTTGTGCAGGCGACGCGCCGCAACGCCTGCTACGATGTCCAATCAAAATCACGATTAGAAAGGCGCCCAATCGGGCGGGAAACGATGACTTTTTATTACTAGTAGTGGTATGGTTTGGTAGAAGTGTACTGTGAGTCTCCCCACTCTTCCCCCTCTTCCCCCATGTTCTCCCCTCTTCCCCAGCTCATACCCCCTCTCCCCCCTCTTCCCCCTCTTCCCCCTCACCCCCCTTTATTCCAGAACATTATTACAAAATAATTATAATAATATAATAATAACAATATTATTATTTTGTAATAATGTTATTATTTTGTAGTAATATATTTTGAAATTTATTCTAAAACATTATTCCTAAATATTTTCTAAAATTTATTCGAGAATACAGACGCATTTTCATTTTTGTTCACGTGCCGAGTGAAAATTAAACATTTCAATAACAACACATACATTATGAGATAATACGGACTAAATGACACTTCGGATTCAGTGGACACACTGCTTAGTTAATCTTGATAAAGTCTATTACTGTTACGGACTAAATCGGCCCTCTCTTCATCTATTATTTTACTTCTTATGAATGAATTGATTGATTCACCACATCTCACTAGAATGACCATAACTTCCTTCAAAATGCTCCGTTCGAGCTGCGGTTTGTGCAGGCGACGCGCCGCAACCAATCAAAATCGCGATTAGAAAGGCGCCCAATCGGGCGGGAAACGATGACTTTTTATTACTAGTAGTGGTATGGTTTGGTAGAAGTGTACTGTGAGTCTCCCCACTCTTCCCCCTCTTCCCCCATGTTCTCCCCTCTTCCCCAACTCTTACCCCCTCTCCCCCTCTCCCCCCTCTTCCCCCTCACCCCCCCCTTTATTCCAGAACATTATTACAAAATAATTATAATAATATAATAATAATATAATTATTATTTTGTAATAATGTTATTATTTTGTAGTAATATATTTTGAAATTTATTCTAAAACATTATTCCTAAATATTTTCTAAAATTTATTCGAGAATACAGACGCATTTTTCATTTTTGTTCACGTGCCGAGTGAAAATTAAACATTTCAATAACAACACATACATTATGAGATAATACGGACTAAATGACACTTCGTATTCAGTGGACACACTGCTTAGTTAATCTTGATAAAGTCTATTACTGTTACGGACTAAATCGGCCCTCTCTTCATCTATTATTGTACTTCTTATGAATGAATTGATTGATTCACCACATCTCACTAGAATGACCATAACTTCCTTCAAAATGCTCCGTTCGAGCTGCGGTTTGTGCAGGCGACGCGCCGCAACGCCTGCTACGATGTCCAATCAAAATCACGATTAGAAAGGCGCCCAATCGGGCGGGAAACGATGACTTTTTATTACTAGTAGTGGTATGGTTTGGTAGAAGTGTACTGTGAGTCTCCCCACTCTTCCCCCTCTTCCCCCATGTTCTCCCCTCTTCCCCAGCTCATACCCCCTCTCCCCCCTCTTCCCCCTCTTCCCCCTCACCCCCCTTTATTCCAGAACATTATTACAAAATAATTATAATAATATAATAATAACAATATTATTATTTTGTAATAATGTTATTATTTTGTAGTAATATATTTTGAAATTTATTCTAAAACATTATTCCTAAATATTTTCTAAAATTTATTCAAGAATACAGACGCATTTTTCATTTTTGTGCACGTGCCGAGTGAAAATTAAACATTTCAATAACAACACATACATTATGAGATAATACGGACTAAATGACACTTCGGATTCAGTGGACACACTGCTTAGTTAATCTTGATAAAGTCTATTACTGTTACGGACTAAATCGGCCCTCTCTTCATCTATTAGTTTACTTCTTATGAATGAATTGATTGATTCACCACATCTCACTAGAATGACCATAACTTCCTTCAAAATGCTCCGTTCGAGCTGCGGTTTGTGCAGGCGACGCGCCGCAACCAATCAAAATCGCGATTAGAAAGGCGCCCAATCGGGCGGGAAACGATGACTTTTTATTACTAGTAGTGGTATGGTTTGGTAGAAGTGTACTGTGAGTCTCCCCACTCTTCCCCCTCTTCCCCCATGTTCTCCCCTCTTCCCCAACTCTTACCCCCTCTCTTCCCCCTCTTCCCCCATGTTCTCCCCTCTTCCCCAACTCTTACCCCCTCTCCCCCTCTCCCCCCTCTTCCCCCTCACCCCCCTTTATTCCAGAACATTATTACAAAATAATTATAATAATATAATAATAATATTATTATTATTTTGTAATAATGTTATTATTTTGTAGTTATATATTTTGAAATTTATTCTAAAACATTATTCCTAAATATTTTCTAAAATTTATTCGAGAATACAGACGCATTTTTCATTTTTGTTCACGTGCCGAGTGAAAATTAAACATTTCAATAACAACACATACATTATGAGATAATACGGACTAAATGACACTTCGGATTCAGTGGACACACTGCTTAGTTAATCTTGATAAAGTCTATTACTGTTACGGACTAAATCGGCCCTCTCTTCATCTATTATTTAACTTCTTATGAATGAATTGATTGATTCACCACATCTCACTAGAATGACCATAACTTCCTTCAAAATGCTCCGTTCGAGCTGCGGTTTGTGCAGGCGACGCGCCGCAACCAATCAAATCGCGATTAGAAAGGCGCCCAATCGGGCGGGAAACGATGACTTTTTATTACTAGTAGTGGTATGGTTTGGTAGAAGTGTGCTGTGAGTCTCCCCACTCTTCCCCCATGTTCTCCCCTCTTCCCCAGCTCTTACCCCCTCTCCCCCTCTCCCCCTCTTCCCCCTCACCCCCTTTATTCCAGAACATTATTACAAAATAATTATAATAATATAATAATAACAATATTATTATTTTGTAATAATGTTATTATTTTGTAGTAATATATTTTGAAATTTATTCTAAAACATTATTCCTAAATATTTTCTAAAATTTATTCGAGAATACAGACGCATTTTTCATTTTTGTTCACGTGCCGAGTGAAAATTAAACATTTCAATAACAACACATACATTATGAGATAATACGGACTAAATGACACTTCGGATTCAGTGGACACACTGCTTAGTTAATCTTGATAAAGTCTATTACTGTTACGGACTAAATCGGCCCTCTCTTCATCTATTATTTTACTTCTTATGAATGAATTGACTGATTCACCACATCTCACTAGAATGACCATAACTTTCTTCAAAATGCTCCGTTCGAGCTGCGGTTTGTGCAGGCGACGCGCCGCAACCAATCAAAATCGCGATTAGAAAGGCGCCCAATCGGGCGGGAAACGATGACTTTTTATTACTAGTAGTGGTATGGTTTGGTAGAAGTGTGCTGTGAGTCTCCCCACTCTTCCCCCTCTTCCCCCATGTTCTCCCCTCTTCCCCAGCTCTTACCCCCTCTCCCCCTCTCCCCCTCTTCCCCCTCACCCCCTTTATTCCAGAACATTATTACAAAATAATTATAATAATATAATAATAACAATATTATTATTTTGTAATAATGTTATTATTTTGTAGTAATATATTTTGAAATTTATTCTAAAACATTATTCCTAAATATTTTCTAAAATTTATTCGAGAATACAGACGCATTTTTCATTTTTGTTCACGTGCCGAGTGAAAATTAAACATTTCAATAACAACACATACATTATGAGATAATACGGACTAAATGACACTTCGGATTCAGTGGACACACTGCTTAGTTAATCTTGATAAAGTCTATTACTGTTACGGACTAAATCGGCCCTCTCTTCATCTATTATTTTATTTCTTATGAATGAATTGATTGATTCACCACATCTCACTAGAATGACCATAACTTCCTTCAAAATGCTCCGTTCGAGCTGCGGTTTGTGCAGGCGACGCGCCGCAACCAATCAAAATCGCGATTAGAAAGGCGCCCAATCGGGCGGGAAACGATGACTTTTTATTACTAGTAGTGGTATGGTTTGGTAGAAGTGTGCTGTGAGTCTCCCCACTCTTCCCCCTCTTCCCCCATGTTCTCCCCTCTTCCCCAGCTCTTACCCCCTCTCCCCCTCTCCCCCTCTTCCCCCTCACCCCCTTTATTCCAGAACATTATTACAAAATAATTATAATAATATAATAATAACAATATTATTATTTTGTAATAATGTTATTATTTTGTAGTAATATATTTTGAAATTTATTCTAAAACATTATTCCTAAATATTTTCTAAAATTTATTCGAGAATACAGACGCATTTTTCATTTTTGTTCACGTGCCGAGTGAAAATTAAACATTTCAATAACAACACATACATTATGAGATAATACGGACTAAATGACACTTCGGATTCAGTGGACACACTGCTTAGTTAATCTTGATAAAGTCTATTACTGTTACGGACTAAATCGGCCCTCTCTTCATCTATTATTTTATTTCTTATGAATGAATTGATTGATTCACCACATCTCACTAGAATGACCATAACTTCCTTCAAAATGCTCCGTTCGAGCTGCGGTTTGTGCAGGCGACGCGCCGCAACGCCTGCTACGATGTCCAATCAAAATCACGATTAGAAAGGCGCCCAATCGGGCGGGAAACGATGACTTTTATTACTAGTAGTGGTATGGTTTGGTAGAAGTGTACTGTGAGTCTCCCCACTCTTCCCCCTCTTCCCCCATGTTCTCCCCTCTTCCCCAGCTCATACCCCCTCTCCCCCCTCTTCCCCCTCTTCCCCCTCACCCCCTTTATTCCAGAACATTATTACAAAATAATTAAATTAATATAATAATAACAATATTATTATTTTGTAATAATGTTATTATTTTGTAGTATTACTATGTTTGCTCCAAAGTCTATTATTATAACCAAACTGCATCTTAGCATACACATTTGCATTTGACCACATTACCCTATTCTATGCTAATGACACGTCATCGTAGTTGACGTGCTGTCTATATTGGTTATTCCTTCATTCTTATCTAGTTCATCCTGTTGTACCGGTGGTACTGTTTCTATCTCTACAATAAAGTCTCTATTCTACTACGTGTTGTGTCCAAGTACATAACATTATTGGCGACCAGGATTGTTTGACGAGCTAACGCGACCAGGATTGTCGAGCTCATTTCTTCTCTTCTTCTTCTTGTTGTCCCTCCTCGTAGTTGCGATTACGAGTCCAGGAAGATCTATATTGCGATATAGATATAGTTCATCGGATTATATTACCAACCTGTAGTTGCGATTGCACGGTTTGAAGATCTATACTTGCGAGTATAGATATAGTTACTGCACTTGCGAGTGTCAGGTAGACTTGTAGTTGCGATTACAAGTAGGTTGAATCGCAAGAAGTACGCCGAAGGCTATCGCGATTTTTTTTTTGTTGAGCTAAGTGTACTCAAATAATTCGTAGTAAGGATGCCTGAAGTGGAGAAGCCTGAAGCTGAAGCTGAAGCAACTACGTTAACATCGGTAGTGGAGATGATAGCGAAGATGCAACAACAGTATATGGATGTGCAGTATGAACAGAACAAGAAGAACAATGAGATACTTGAGAAGTTAGCGAGTAAAGAGAATGTTGTTAGAGAAGACAGCAAAAGTCACTTGACTAATGGACCATCTATTGATGCGATGGAAGCTCGCATTGTGAATTTCGATTATGATGCTGAAGAATGTACATTCGAGAATTGGTATGAACAATATCGAGATTTCTTCGAATATGATGCTAAACATTTGGATGATGGCAATAAGGTCCGAATACTATTGCGTCAACTGAGTGTGAAGTGCAATGCACTATATCGAGATCACAAAGCACCAGAAGATGTGATGAAGATATCCTTCGAGGATACGGTAAAGGCACTCAAGGCTCTGTTTGGAAAGAAGGAGACAGATTTCGAACTTCGAATTCGATTCTTCAAACTGAGCATGGCTATGAATGGTAGTACAGATGTGATGGAATTCGCATCTGAAGTGAATCGTCTGTATCAGAAAGGCAATCTGAAGGATGCTAAGGAGGATCAAATGAAGATCACTATCTTCCTTGCTGGATTGGATTTGCCTAATCAGAAGACGATACGTACTCAACTATTGCATACCGTCAACCAGAAGCCTGCTATCACATACAAGGAGCTTCTGGAAAGCTATTCGTCGATGAGAGCACTTGAACGTGAAGTCTCAGCGGTTCAGAAGAATGCAGCGAATATGGTCAGAGCACCTAAAGATGATAAGGGAAAGAATGGTAAGAATCCAAAGACCGAGAGATCAAAGGCTAATGTGAAATGTACACATTGTAGCAAGAACGGTCATACTGATGAGAGATGCTGGTTGAAGCATCCTGAAATGAGGCCGAAGAAGAATAACTTCCGGAAGAATAATTCAGTACAAATGAAGGATTGCAATCAGATTGAAGGCAATCGTGTGTATGTGAATGTTTCCATGGATGGAAAACAGATGGAGTGTCAACTTGACACAGGATCTGATCTGACGCTCATCTCGGAGGTTGACTGGAAGGAGATGAAGAATCCAAAGTTGATTCCCGCTCCATGTACCGTATCATGTGCAAATGGACAAGGTATGAAGATCCTCGGCAAGTTCCGCAGTACAATGGAATACTGTGGTAAGAAGTGTGACGCATGGATCCACGTCACCCCAAGACCGATTCGACTAGTCGGCAATGATGTATTCTTCAAGCTAGACTTGAAGCGAGCATTCTCAGATGAGAATGATGAAACGGTGATTGCACACATCAAGTCAGGAGACTACGCAGCCTGGGTAAAGGATGTCTTCCCAGAAGTCTGTGAGCCTGGACTGGGCAAGTACAACAAGTCTGCAGCGAAGTTGTACCTGGAGCCGGGCGTAAAGCCGGTATTCCGTAACAAGCGGCCAGTGCCGTATGCCAGCCAGCAGGTGTGTGATGAAGAAATCGATCGATTATGTGATATGGGAGTGATCTCTAAGGTAGAACACTCGGAGTGGGCGGCTCCGTTCTTGCTAGTCGCAAAGAAGAATGGTGCAAAGAGATTGTGTGCTAATTTCAAGACAGGTCTGAATGACTGTCTGAAGGATTGTACTCATCCACTCAAGCTGCCGGAAGACATATTCGCATCGTTGAATGGTGGAACAGTCTTCTCCACGATCGATTTCTCGGATGCGTATCTCCAAGTTGAAGTAGACGAGGAAGCTAAGAAGCTGCTCGTGATCAATACGCATCGTGGACTGTATCAGTACCACAGATTACTGTTATATGTGAAACCTGCTCGAGGTATATTCCAGTCAATAATGGACCAGATGCTGACAGGAATGAGCAGGACAGTGGCATACTTGGATGATGTCATTGTAAGTGGAAGGACGAAGGAAGAGCACGACGAGAATCTGATGAGAGTTCTCGAGAGGATTCGTGATTCTGGATTCAGAATCCGACTAGAGAAGTGTGCGTTCGGACAGAAAAAAGTCCACTTCCTTAGATTCATCGTGAATGAATCTGGACGTCATCCAGATCCAAAGAAGGTGCATGTACTCAAGGAGATGCAAGTACCCAAGGATGAAACTCAACCGAGATCGTTACTTGGTGGAGTTAACTACTATGGAACTTTCGATCAGAATATCGAGAGCCAAGTAAGATGTTATGAAGGTTGTGAAAGTGCTGCCAAGAATCCTTCGAAAGCTGTACCAATCAAGTGGCCAGAGACGAGTCGACCAATGGAGCGAGTCCATATGGATTTCGCCGGTCCAATGAATGGAAAATACTACTTGATCATTGTTGATGTTCAAAGTAGATGGCCAGAGGTCGTGACTATGGAAAGGATTACGGCTGATGCAACCGTAAAAGCATTGAGAGACTTCGTATCAAGATACGGTAGTCCGGAGACCATAGTGTCTGATAATGGAACTCAGTTCAAGTCTGAGAAGATGAGAGCATTCTGTATGGAGTATGGAATCAATCACATGTTCTCGCCACCGTATCATCCGCAGAGTAATGGACAGGCTGAACGCTTCGTGGATACGTTCAAACGGTCACTGTTGAAGATGAGAGGCGAAGGTCCGGAGAATGAGAACGTGCAGAAGTTCTTGATGATGTACAGATGAACTCCAAATAATGAATTGAAGATGTGTACTCCAGCAGAGATCTTCCTCGGAAGGAAGATGCGATGTCGTCTCACTCTCATGTCTCCCAGGGAGGGAGAGGAGAGAGTATTGAATGAGAAGGTGACACGAGAGTTCGCTGAAGGAGACACTGTGTATTATCGTGATCGTGATGGTCCAAATCACGAGACGTGGACTGAAGCCGTAGTGCTCAGAAGGAAAGGAAATGTGATCTATGAGATCCAGAGATTGGATGGTAGTCATGTGACTGCTCATGCGAACCAATTGAGGAGGAGATGGATTGAGGATTGCGATCCTCTGAGTGTCTTGTTGGAGAGTTTCAACGTTCCCGCCGACAACGTGGTCGAGAGCAACGTCCAGGTCGAGCTTCCTTCAAAATGCTCCTTTCGAGCTGCGGTTTGTGCAGGCGACGCGCCGCAACGCCTGCTACGATGTCCAATCAAAATCGCGATTAGAAAGGCGCCCAATCGGGCGGGAAACGATGACTTTTTATTGCTAGTAGTGGTATGGTTTGGTAGAAGTGTGCTGTGAGTCTCCCCACTCTTCCCCCTCTTCCCCCATGTTCTCCCCTCTTCCCCAGCTCTTACCCCCTCTCCCCCTCTCCCCCTCTTCCCCCTCACCCCCTTTATTCCAGAACATTATTACAAAATAATTATAATAATATAATAATAACAATATTATTATTTTGTAATAATGTTATTATTTTGTAGTAATATATTTTGAAATTTATTCTAAAACATTATTCCTAAATATTTTCTAAAATTTATTCGAGAATACAGACGCATTTTTCATTTTTGTTCACGTGCCGAGTGAAAATTAAACATTTCAATAACAACACATACATTATGAGATAATACGGACTAAATGACACTTCGGATTCAGTGGACACACTGCTTAGTTAATCTTGATAAAGTCTATTACTGTTACGGACTAAATCGGCCCTCTCTTCATCTATTATTTTACTTCTTATGAATGAATTGATTGATTCACCACATCTCACTAGAATGACCATAACTTCCTTCAAAATGCTCCGTTCGAGCTGCGGTTTGTGCAGGCGACGCGCCGCAACCAATCAAAATCGTGATTAGAAAGGCGCCCAATCGGGCGGGAAACGATGACTTTTTATTACTAGTAGTGGTATGGTTTGGTAGAAGTGTACTGTGAGTCTCCCCACTCTTCCCCCTCTTCCCCCATGTTCTCCCCTCTTCCCCAACTCTTACCCCCTCTCCCCCTCTCCCCCCTCTTCCCCCTCACCCCCCTTTATTCCAGAACATTATTACAAAATAATTATAATAATATAATAATAACAATATTATTATTTTGTAATAATGTTATTATTTTGTAGTAATATATTTTGAAATTTATTCTAAAACATTATTCCTAAATATTTTCTAAAATTTATTCGAGAATACAGACGCATTTTTCATTTTTGTTCACGTGCCGAGTGAAAATTAAACATTTCAATAACAACACATACATTATGAGATAATACGGACTAAATGACACTTCGGATTCAGTGGACACACTGCTTAGTTAATCTTGATAAAGTCTATTACTGTTACGGACTAAATCGGCCCTCTCTTCATCTATTATTTTACTTCTTATGAATGAATTGATTGATTCACCACATCTCACTAGAATGACCATAACTTCCTTCAAAATGCTCCGTTCGAGCTGCGGTTTGTGCAGGCGACGCGCCGCAACCAATCAAAATCGTGATTAGAAAGGCGCCCAATCGGGCGGGAAACGATGACTTTTTATTACTAGTAGTGGTATGGTTTGGTAGAAGTGTACTGTGAGTCTCCCCACTCTTCCCCCTCTTCCCCCATGTTCTCCCCTCTTCCCCAACTCTTACCCCCTCTCCCCCTCTCCCCCCTCTTCCCCCTCACCCCCCTTTATTCCAGAACATTATTACAAAATAATTATAATAATATAATAATAATATAATTATTATTTTGTAATAATGTTATTATTTTGTAGTAATATATTTTGAAATTTATTCTAAAACATTATTCCTAAATATTTTCTAAAATTTATTCGAGAATACAGACGCATTTTTCATTTTTGTTCACGTGCCGAGTGAAAATTAAACATTTCAATAACAACACATACATTATGAGATAATACGGACTAAATGACACTTCGGATTCAGTGGACACACTGCTTAGTTAATCTTGATAAAGTCTATTACTGTTACGGACTAAATCGGCCCTCTCTTCATCTATTATTTTACTTCTTATGAATGAATTGATTGATTCACCACATCTCACTAGAATGACCATAACTTCCTTCAAAATGCTCCGTTCGAGCTGCGGTTTGTGCAGGCGACGCGCCGCAACCAATCAAAATCGTGATTAGAAAGGCGCCCAATCGGGCGGGAAACGATGACTTTTTATTACTAGTAGTGGTATGGTTTGGTAGAAGTGTACTGTGAGTCTCCCCACTCTTCCCCCTCTTCCCCCATGTTCTCCCCTCTTCCCCAACTCTTACCCCCTCTCCCCCTCTCCCCCCTCTTCCCCCTCACCCCCCTTTATTCCAGAACATTATTACAAAATAATTATAATAATATAATAATAACAATATTATTATTTTGTAATAATGTTATTATTTTGTAGTAATATATTTTGAAATTTATTCTAAAACATTATTCCTAAATATTTTCTAAAATTTATTCGAGAATACAGACGCATTTTTCATTTTTGTTCACGTGCCGAGTGAAAATTAAACATTTCAATAACAACACATACATTATGAGATAATACGGACTAAATGACACTTCGGATTCAGTGGACACACTGCTTAGTTAATCTTGATAAAGTCTATTACTGTTACGGACTAAATCGGCCCTCTCTTCATCTATTATTTTACTTCTTATGAATGAATTGATTGATTCACCACATCTCACTAGAATGACCATAACTTCCTTCAAAATGCTCCGTTCGAGCTGCGGTTTGTGCAGGCGACGCGCCGCAACCAATCAAAATCGTGATTAGAAAGGCGCCCAATCGGGCGGGAAACGATGACTTTTTATTACTAGTAGTGGTATGGTTTGGTAGAAGTGTACTGTGAGTCTCCCCACTCTTCCCCCTCTTCCCCCATGTTCTCCCCTCTTCCCCAACTCTTACCCCCTCTCCCCCTCTCCCCCCTCTTCCCCCTCACCCCCCTTTATTCCAGAACATTATTACAAAATAATTATAATAATATAATAATAATATAATTATTATTTTGTAATAATGTTATTATTTTGTAGTAATATATTTTGAAATTTATTCTAAAACATTATTCCTAAATATTTTCTAAAATTTATTCGAGAATACAGACGCATTTTTCATTTTTGTTCACGTGCCGAGTGAAAATTAAACATTTCAATAACAACACATACATTATGAGATAATACGGACTAAATGACACTTCGGATTCAGTGGACATACTGCTTAGTTAATCTTGATAAAGTCTATTACTGTTACGGACTAAATCGGCCCTCTCTTCATCTATTATTTTACTTCTTATGAATGAATTGATTGATTCACCACATCTCACTAGAATGACCATAACTTCCTTCAAAATGCTCCGTTCGAGCTGCGGTTTGTGCAGGCGACGCGCCGCAACCAATCAAAATCGTGATTAGAAAGGCGCCCAATCGGGCGGGAAACGATGACTTTTTATTACTAGTAGTGGTATGGTTTGGTAGAAGTGTACTGTGAGTCTCCCCACTCTTCCCCCTCTTCCCCCATGTTCTCCCCTCTTCCCCAACTCTTACCCCCTCTCCCCCTCTCCCCCCTCTTCCCCCTCACCCCCCTTTATTCCAGAACATTATTACAAAATAATTATAATAATATAATAATAATATAATTATTATTTTGTAATAATGTTATTATTTTGTAGTAATATATTTTGAAATTTATTCTAAAACATTATTCCTAAATATTTTCTAAAATTTATTCGAGAATACAGACGCATTTTTCATTTTTGTTCACGTGCCGAGTGAAAATTAAACATTTCAATAACAACACATACATTATGAGATAATACGGACTAAATGACACTTCGGATTCAGTGGACACACTGCTTAGTTAATCTTGATAAAGTCTATTACTGTTACGGACTAAATCGGCCCTCTCTTCATCTATTATTTTACTTCTTATGAATGAATTGATTGATTCACCACATCTCACTAGAATGACCATAACTTCCTTCAAAATGCTCCGTTCGAGCTGCGGTTTGTGCAGGCGACGCGCCGCAACCAATCAAAATCGTGATTAGAAAGGCGCTGTCGATGAACGATTAATCATCGATCATAGTGTATCATTTGTTTCATTGTCCTTCCGCATATTCAATAGATCTTTATCTATCCCTTATGACTGCCCCTCTATCTGTCTATGCCCTCTTCTATATCATAGTCTATCATTTTGTTATTACATTCCACAGACACATTATCCTGTATATAAGCCACAGGCCAGTATGATAAATATTCTTACCACTGAATCGCCGCGTGTGTGACTGACAAACACAGGCGCCCAATCGGGCGGGAAACGATGACTTTTTATTACTAGTAGTGGTATGGTTTGGTAGAAGTGTACTGTGAGTCTCCCCACTCTTCCCCCTCTTCCCCCATGTTCTCCCCTCTTCCCCAACTCTTACCCCCTCTCCCCCTCTCCCCCCTCTTCCCCCTCACCCCCCTTTATTCCAGAACATTATTACAAAATAATTATAATAATATAATAATAACAATATTATTATTTTGTAATAATGTTATTATTTTGTAGTAATATATTTTGAAATTTATTCTAAAACATTATTCCTAAATATTTTCTAAAATTTATTCGAGAATACAGACGCATTTTTCATTTTTGTTCACGTGCCGAGTGAAAATTAAACATTTCAATAACAACACATACATTATGAGATAATACGGACTAAATGACACTTCGGATTCAGTGGACACACTGCTTAGTTAATCTTGATAAAGTCTATTACTGTTACGGACTAAATCGGCCCTCTCTTCATCTATTATTTTACTTCTTATGAATGAATTGATTGATTCACCACATCTCACTAGAATGACCATAACTTCCTTCAAAATGCTCCGTTCGAGCTGCGGTTTGTGCAGGCGACGCGCCGCAACCAATCAAAATCGTGATTAGAAAGGCGCCCAATCGGGCGGGAAACGATGACTTTTTATTACTAGTAGTGGTATGGTTTGGTAGAAGTGTACTGTGAGTCTCCCCACTCTTCCCCCTCTTCCCCCATGTTCTCCCCTCTTCCCCAACTCTTACCCCCTCTCCCCCTCTCCCCCCTCTTCCCCCTCACCCCCCTTTATTCCAGAACATTATTACAAAATAATTATAATAATATAATAATAATATAATTATTATTTTGTAATAATGTTATTATTTTGTAGTAATATATTTTGAAATTTATTCTAAAACATTATTCCTAAATATTTTCTAAAATTTATTCGAGAATACAGACGCATTTTTCATTTTTGTTCACGTGCCGAGTGAAAATTAAACATTTCAATAACAACACATACATTATGAGATAATACGGACTAAATGACACTTCGGATTCAGTGGACACACTGCTTAGTTAATCTTGATAAAGTCTATTACTGTTACGGACTAAATCGGCCCTCTCTTCATCTATTATTTTACTTCTTATGAATGAATTGATTGATTCACCACATCTCACTAGAATGACCATAACTTCCTTCAAAATGCTCCGTTCGAGCTGCGGTTTGTGCAGGCGACGCGCCGCAACCAATCAAAATCGTGATTAGAAAGGCGCCCAATCGGGCGGGAAACGATGACTTTTTATTACTAGTAGTGGTATGGTTTGGTAGAAGTGTACTGTGAGTCTCCCCACTCTTCCCCCTCTTCCCCCATGTTCTCCCCTCTTCCCCAACTCTTACCCCCTCTCCCCCTCTCCCCCCTCTTCCCCCTCACCCCCCTTTATTCCAGAACATTATTACAAAATAATTATAATAATATAATAATAACAATATTATTATTTTGTAATAATGTTATTATTTTGTAGTAATATATTTTGAAATTTATTCTAAAACATTATTCCTAAATATTTTCTAAAATTTATTCGAGAATACAGACGCATTTTTCATTTTTGTTCACGTGCCGAGTGAAAATTAAACATTTCAATAACAACACATACATTATGAGATAATACGGACTAAATGACACTTCGGATTCAGTGGACACACTGCTTAGTTAATCTTGATAAAGTCTATTACTGTTACGGACTAAATCGGCCCTCTCTTCATCTATTATTTTACTTCTTATGAATGAATTGATTGATTCACCACATCTCACTAGAATGACCATAACTTCCTTCAAAATGCTCCGTTCGAGCTGCGGTTTGTGCAGGCGACGCGCCGCAACCAATCAAAATCGTGATTAGAAAGGCGCCCAATCGGGCGGGAAACGATGACTTTTTATTACTAGTAGTGGTATGGTTTGGTAGAAGTGTACTGTGAGTCTCCCCACTCTTCCCCCTCTTCCCCCATGTTCTCCCCTCTTCCCCAACTCTTACCCCCTCTCCCCCTCTCCCCCCTCTTCCCCCTCACCCCCCTTTATTCCAGAACATTATTACAAAATAATTATAATAATATAATAATAATATAATTATTATTTTGTAATAATGTTATTATTTTGTAGTAATATATTTTGAAATTTATTCTAAAACATTATTCCTAAATATTTTCTAAAATTTATTCGAGAATACAGACGCATTTTTCATTTTTGTTCACGTGCCGAGTGAAAATTAAACATTTCAATAACAACACATACATTATGAGATAATACGGACTAAATGACACTTCGGATTCAGTGGACACACTGCTTAGTTAATCTTGATAAAGTCTATTACTGTTACGGACTAAATCGGCCCTCTCTTCATCTATTATTTTACTTCTTATGAATGAATTGATTGATTCACCACATCTCACTAGAATGACCATAACTTCCTTCAAAATGCTCCGTTCGAGCTGCGGTTTGTGCAGGCGACGCGCCGCAACCAATCAAAATCGTGATTAGAAAGGCGCCCAATCGGGCGGGAAACGATGACTTTTTATTACTAGTAGTGGTATGGTTTGGTAGAAGTGTACTGTGAGTCTCCCCACTCTTCCCCCTCTTCCCCCATGTTCTCCCCTCTTCCCCAACTCTTACCCCCTCTCCCCCTCTCCCCCCTCTTCCCCCTCACCCCCCTTTATTCCAGAACATTATTACAAAATAATTATAATAATATAATAATAACAATATTATTATTTTGTAATAATGTTATTATTTTGTAGTAATATATTTTGAAATTTATTCTAAAACATTATTCCTAAATATTTTCTAAAATTTATTCGAGAATACAGACGCATTTTTCATTTTTGTTCACGTGCCGAGTGAAAATTAAACATTTCAATAACAACACATACATTATGAGATAATACGGACTAAATGACACTTCGGATTCAGTGGACACACTGCTTAGTTAATCTTGATAAAGTCTATTACTGTTACGGACTAAATCGGCCCTCTCTTCATCTATTATTTTACTTCTTATGAATGAATTGATTGATTCACCACATCTCACTAGAATGACCATAACTTCCTTCAAAATGCTCCGTTCGAGCTGCGGTTTGTGCAGGCGACGCGCCGCAACCAATCAAAATCGTGATTAGAAAGGCGCCCAATCGGGCGGGAAACGATGACTTTTTATTACTAGTAGTGGTATGGTTTGGTAGAAGTGTACTGTGAGTCTCCCCACTCTTCCCCCTCTTCCCCCATGTTCTCCCCTCTTCCCCAACTCTTACCCCCTCTCCCCCTCTCCCCCCTCTTCCCCCTCACCCCCCTTTATTCCAGAACATTATTACAAAATAATTATAATAATATAATAATAATATAATTATTATTTTGTAATAATGTTATTATTTTGTAGTAATATATTTTGAAATTTATTCTAAAACATTATTCCTAAATATTTTCTAAAATTTATTCGAGAATACAGACGCATTTTTCATTTTTGTTCACGTGCCGAGTGAAAATTAAACATTTCAATAACAACACATACATTATGAGATAATACGGACTAAATGACACTTCGGATTCAGTGGACACACTGCTTAGTTAATCTTGATAAAGTCTATTACTGTTACGGACTAAATCGGCCCTCTCTTCATCTATTATTTTACTTCTTATGAATGAATTGATTGATTCACCACATCTCACTAGAATGACCATAACTTCCTTCAAAATGCTCCGTTCGAGCTGCGGTTTGTGCAGGCGACGCGCCGCAACCAATCAAAATCGTGATTAGAAAGGCGCCCAATCGGGCGGGAAACGATGACTTTTTATTACTAGTAGTGGTATGGTTTGGTAGAAGTGTACTGTGAGTCTCCCCACTCTTCCCCCTCTTCCCCCATGTTCTCCCCTCTTCCCCAACTCTTACCCCCTCTCCCCCTCTCCCCCCTCTTCCCCCTCACCCCCCTTTATTCCAGAACATTATTACAAAATAATTATAATAATATAATAATAACAATATTATTATTTTGTAATAATGTTATTATTTTGTAGTAATATATTTTGAAATTTATTCTAAAACATTATTCCTAAATATTTTCTAAAATTTATTCGAGAATACAGACGCATTTTTCATTTTTGTTCACGTGCCGAGTGAAAATTAAACATTTCAATAACAACACATACATTATGAGATAATACGGACTAAATGACACTTCGGATTCAGTGGACACACTGCTTAGTTAATCTTGATAAAGTCTATTACTGTTACGGACTAAATCGGCCCTCTCTTCATCTATTATTTTACTTCTTATGAATGAATTGATTGATTCACCACATCTCACTAGAATGACCATAACTTCCTTCAAAATGCTCCGTTCGAGCTGCGGTTTGTGCAGGCGACGCGCCGCAACCAATCAAAATCGTGATTAGAAAGGCGCCCAATCGGGCGGGAAACGATGACTTTTTATTACTAGTAGTGGTATGGTTTGGTAGAAGTGTACTGTGAGTCTCCCCACTCTTCCCCCTCTTCCCCCATGTTCTCCCCTCTTCCCCAACTCTTACCCCCTCTCCCCCTCTCCCCCCTCTTCCCCCTCACCCCCTTTATTCCAGAACATTATTACAAAATAATTATAATAATATAATAATAATATAATTATTATTTTGTAATAATGTTATTATTTTGTAGTAATATATTTTGAAATTTATTCTAAAACATTATTCCTAAATATTTTCTAAAATTTATTCGAGAATACAGACGCATTTTTCATTTTTGTTCACGTGCCGAGTGAAAATTAAACATTTCAATAACAACACATACATTATGAGATAATACGGACTAAATGACACTTCGGATTCAGTGGACACACTGCTTAGTTAATCTTGATAAAGTCTATTACTGTTACGGACTAAATCGGCCCTCTCTTCATCTATTATTTTACTTCTTATGAATGAATTGATTGATTCACCACATCTCACTAGAATGACCATAACTTCCTTCAAAATGCTCCGTTCGAGCTGCGGTTTGTGCAGGCGACGCGCCGCAACGCCTGCTACGATGTCCAATCAAAATCGCGATTAGAAAGGCGCCCAATCGGGCGGGATACGATGACTTTTTATTGCTAGTAGTGGTATGGTTTGGTAGAAGTGTGCTGTGAGTCTCCCCACTCTTCCCCCTCTTCCCCCATGTTCTCCCCTCTTCCCCAGCTCTTACCCCCTCTCCCCCTCTCCCCCTCTTCCCCCTCACCCCCTTTATTCCAGAACATTATTACAAAATAATTATAATAATATAATAATAACAATATTATTATTTTGTAATAATGTTATTATTTTGTAGTAATATATTTTGAAATTTATTCTAAAACATTATTCCTAAATATTTTCTAAAATTTATTCGAGAATACAGACGCATTTTTCATTTTTGTTCACGTGCCGAGTGAAAATTAAACATTTCAATAACAACACATACATTATGAGATAATACGGACTAAATGACACTTCGGATTCAGTGGACACACTGCTTAGTTAATCTTGATAAAGTCTATTACTGTTACGGACTAAATCGGCCCTCTCTTCATCTATTATTTTACTTCTTATGAATGAATTGACTGATTCACCACATCTCACTAGAATGACCATAACTTCCTTCAAAATGCTCCGTTCGAGCTGCGGTTTGTGCAGGCGACGCGCCGCAACCAATCAAAATCGCGATTAGAAAGGCGCCCAATCGGGCGGGAAACGATGACTTTTTATTGCTAGTAGTGGTATGGTTTGGTAGAAGTGTGCTGTGAGTCTCCCCACTCTTCCCCCTCTTCCCCCATGTTCTCCCCTCTTCCCCAGCTCTTACCCCCTCTCCCCCTCTCCCCCTCTTCCCCCTCACCCCCCTTTATTCCAGAACATTATTACAAAATAATTATAATAATATAATAATAATATAATTATTATTTTGTAATAATGTTATTATTTTGTAGTAATATATTTTGAAATTTATTCTAAAACATTATTCCTAAATATTTTCTAAAATTTATTCGAGAATACAGACGCATTTTTCATTTTTGTTCACGTGCCGAGTGAAAATTAAACATTTCAATAACAACACATACATTATGAGATAATACGGACTAAATGACACTTCGGATTCAGTGGACACACTGCTTAGTTAATCTTGATAAAGTCTATTACTGTTACGGACTAAATCGGCCCTCTCTTCATCTATTATTTTACTTCTTATGAATGAATTGATTGATTCACCACATCTCACTAGAATGACCATAACTTCCTTCAAAATGCTCCGTTCGAGCTGCGGTTTGTGCAGGCGACGCGCCGCAACGCCTGCTACGATGTCCAATCAAAATCGCGATTAGAAAGGCGCCCAATCGGGCGGGATACGATGACTTTTTATTGCTAGTAGTGGTATGGTTTGGTAGAAGTGTGCTGTGAGTCTCCCCACTCTTCCCCCTCTTCCCCCATGTTCTCCCCTCTTCCCCAGCTCTTACCCCCTCTCCCCCTCTCCCCCTCTTCCCCCTCACCCCCTTTATTCCAGAACATTATTACAAAATATTTATAATAATATAATAATAACAATATTATTATTTTGTAATAATGTTATTATTTTGTAGTAATATATTTTGAAATTTATTCTAAAACATTATTCCTAAATATTTTCTAAAATTTATTCGAGAATACAGACGCATTTTTCATTTTTGTTCACGTGCCGAGTGAAAATTAAACATTTCAATAACAACACATACATTATGAGATAATACGGACTAAATGACACTTCGGATTCAGTGGACACACTGCTTAGTTAATCTTGATAAAGTCTATTACTGTTACGGACTAAATCGGCCCTCTCTTCATCTATTATTTTACTTCTTATGAATGAATTAACTGATTCACCACATCTCACTAGAATGACCATAACTTCCTTCAAAATGCTCCGTTCGAGCTGCGGTTTGTGCAGGCGACGCGCCGCAACCAATCAAAATCGCGATTAGAAAGGCGCCCAATCGGGCGGGAAACGATGACTTTTTATTGCTAGTAGTGGTATGGTTTGGTAGAAGTGTGCTGTGAGTCTCCCCACTCTTCCCCCTCTTCCCCCATGTTCTCCCCTCTTCCCCAGCTCTTACCCCCTCTCCCCCTCTCCCCCTCTTCCCCCTCACCCCCTTTATTCCAGAACATTATTACAAAATAATTATAATAATATAATAATAACAATATTATTATTTTGTAATAATGTTATTATTTTGTAGTAATATATTTTGAAATTTATTCTAAAACATTATTCCTAAATATTTTCTAAAATTTATTCGAGAATACAGACGCATTTTTCATTTTTGTTCACGTGCCGAGTGAAAATTAAACATTTCAATAACAACACATACATTATGAGATAATACGGACTAAATGACACTTCGGATTCAGTGGACACACTGCTTAGTTAATCTTGATAAAGTCTATTACTGTTACGGACTAAATCGGCCCTCTCTTCATCTATTATTTTACTTCTTATGAATGAATTAACTGATTCACCACATCTCACTAGAATGACCATAACTTCCTTCAAAATGCTCCGTTCGAGCTGCGGTTTGTGCAGGCGACGCGCCGCAACCAATCAAAATCGCGATTAGAAAGGCGCCCAATCGGGCGGGAAACGATGACTTTTTATTGCTAGTAGTGGTATGGTTTGGTAGAAGTGTGCTGTGAGTCTCCCCACTCTTCCCCCTCTTCCCCCATGTTCTCCCCTCTTCCCCAGCTCTTACCCCCTCTCCCCCTCTCCCCCTCTTCCCCCTCACCCCCTTTATTCCAGAACATTATTACAAAATAATTATAATAATATAATAATAACAATATTATTATTTTGTAATAATGTTATTATTTTGTAGTAATATATTTTGAAATTTATTCTAAAACATTATTCCTAAATATTTTCTAAAATTTATTCGAGAATACAGACGCATTTTTCATTTTTGTTCACGTGCCGAGTGAAAATTAAACATTTCAATAACAACACATACATTATGAGATAATACGGACTAAATGACACTTCGGATTCAGTGGACACACTGCTTAGTTAATCTTGATAAAGTCTATTACTGTTACGGACTAAATCGGCCCTCTCTTCATCTATTATTTTACTTCTTATGAATGAATTGATTGATTCACCACATCTCACTAGAATGACCATAACTTCCTTCAAAATGCTCCGTTCGAGCTGCGGTTTGTGCAGGCGACGCGCCGCAACGCCTGCTACGATGTCCAATCAAAATCACGATTAGAAAGGCGCCCAATCGGGCGGGAAACGATGACTTTTTATTACTAGTAGTGGTATGGTTTGGTTTGGCCTTGATCAGCAAGCAAGACCACGGAGATTAGGCGTTTCACCATTAGAGCAATTTTCCGGATTTTCGGGTGTCATAACTCAGCTCCTAGTGGGGCTAGCGGGCTGAAACTTGGAACTTAAGCTTTTAGTTAGGTGTTGTGCTACCGCGCACAGTGAGGCTGAGGAGCACACCATTTTGAAGGGTACTTATTTTTTTGCCCAAAAGGCCCAAACTGTAGTTGCCCCAGGCTGGACCTTCTGTGTTCCACCTTGTTCCCAGTTGTGTATTACTTTGTCCTACTAATACTTTATCAAGCATATCTAGAGCATGCTATTGTGAGTTTCACAGACCCGAGCTCCTGCCCAAAGAGCCTAGCCGGGGTCAGAACCAGACAGTGTTCATAGTCGAATCACGAAAGTCCAAGAAAAGCCTTATAATTCGCTTTAAACTTTATCTTTCTTTAACATCTTAAGTTTTTTGGATAGCTCTGATTAGGAGAATGCTCTCGAGAGTTCTGAATTTTGATATTTCAAAAGTTACGTAAATTTACCAGGTGCACGCTGAATATAAGACAATCAATTCAATACCCGGCGTTTGACCACTTGCTTATTACTTTTAAATTAATCCACGATAATTGACGATGACATTTCAAAAGTGACGTAAATTTACCAGGTTCACGCTGAATATCAGACTACCTCTCTCCACTCTCGTCCTCTCTCCACTCTCGTCCTCTCTCCACTCTCGTCCTCTTCCCTCTTCACGGGAGGTCAGTCACTCGTCTCTCTCTCTGATCGATTGAATACGCGATCGATACTCGGGCCCTCATCTATCTACAGCCTCTTCCTATGCTGACTGTGTAGTACCGTGCACAGAAATCTTCCCGATACGGTACCAAATCAGGTCTATGTTATGGATCATATAAGATCATTAATCTCGCCAAAGAATGCAAATCTCAGTGGGACGAATAAACGGGCTCGTACTGATGGAAAAGATGAAGAAGATGATGATGTCGCTTCCACTTCATCAACCAAGATGGTCACCGATCTCTGTTGTCTCTTTGCGTCATTGCAAGCAGACCTCATCAAGGAACGAGCACGAACTGATGCCCTCGAACAGACTGTAGCTGATCTTCGTAAGTCTTATGACGAGTTGAAATCTTCATCTATGACCTTGTCCGTTCCTCATCAATCTATTACTCATCAATCTTTTACTCCTCATTCTGTTACTCCTCAATCCGTTCCTCCTCAATCTAGTCCGCCCATTGACAATGATACAATAATGGTCGATCCATCCGTTCCTGTGAATACAAATCCTGAACCTAATAAACCCGCTGATACCAATCCTAATCCCAATCCGGAAGATACTAAGGATCTCGAGAGATCTCTGGTAATTGCTAGACTGCCTTTAAGTACCTCTGATGACCCTGCCCAATGTGTATTTGATGATTACTATTCTGTAGTTCAAATTAGTGGTAGACTAGGGTGTCCATTTCTCCCTATTGCTGTTTATAGAATGCCCATCTCATCTTCGGATGCCTCATTCCCACGCCTGACAAAAGTACTATGCCCCACTCGAAAGCATAAAGAGCTTATGCTAAAGTATGCCCATAAGATTAAGAATGATCCATTGTATTGTGATATCTATATAAGAGCCTCTATCGCTGATCCTTCCCAAAGAAAGCCCACCCCTCCAGTTGCTCGTCGTCCTCGACCCCATCATCGTGCTCCAAATACAAAAACAAATCGATCCAATTCCATTGTCTCTCGTCAATCTTATAATCGTCCTCGTTTACCTCGTAATAATCGTTTCCCTCCCACACATACTCATTCACATCCTTAATCACAAATGCTCCCTCTGTCACAATCATACTATAATTCGAATATGCCTCTTCCATCTGCACCCTTGTACCCTCAACGTAGTCCATTCATGTCACATTCAGCCCTGTACGGTGCCCCTACCAATCTCGGTATACCATTCCAACCATACATGTCAAACTATTAAGTCATCTCCGGCCAACTAGAAATGGTAGATCAGTTGTATTAAAAGGGTACTCATCTAATTGTCGCTCTGTGAAGAACAAATTGCCTTACTTGTCCAATTTGCTCGTTAAGAATTATTCAATCATTTTCCTTTATGAAACCTGGCTTGGGCCAATATTCCCAAATTCCTTGCTTCTAAATGGTCAAGACCAATACTATAATACATTCCGTAGAGGTCGTAATCAACATGGTGGTGGTGTCGCCATTTTAATCCATTCCTCAATAAACGCCATTCAAGTTTCACAACAAGCTATTAAAGGCTCTCACGAACTTATTGCTCTAGATCTCGATATAAACGGTGACCTTATTAGAGTTGTCTGCGTTTACCGCAACCCCAAATCAAATTCTCGCCAAACTGAATCACTTGTAAAAACTATCACTGATCTCGCGTCATGCCCTCAATCCACTATTGTCACTGGCGATTTTAACCTTCCTGATATTGATTGGTCGAACCACCAATTGGCTCACTGCTCTAATGCAACTTCCCAATTATTCATTGATTTTTGTACTACTACAAAATTTGTTCAATTAGTTCGTGAAAAAACTCACAAACAAGGTAACATCCTTGACTTATTGCTGAGCAACCAACCTGGACTTGTCGAAAATTTAAAAGTTGGACCTCCATTTTGCACTTCAGATCATTTTTCAATTGATTTTACTATTTCCGTCAATCATGCAGTGCCGACCTCGGTACTAAGACGCAATTTTAAAGCTGCGAACTATGATATCATTAATATGCAACTAGCAAATGTAGATTGGACTGGAATCTTTTCCACTATGAACTCAGTTGATGATATGTATGACCTGTTTATTAAAATCCTACAAAAATCTATTGACACACACGTACCATGGAGTAAGATTAATGTTAATCATGGTATTTTACCCCCACATATAGAACACCTACTACAAATCCGTTTTGTTGCTTGGCAAAAATCAATATCAAATAGCACCCCGTGCAACCGTAGCAAATTTGAAACCCTGAACAAGAAATTCCGAAAAGAGCTAATTCGCTACCAAGTTGCCATAGAAAAAAGAATTATTGAAAGCGAAGACAAAAATAAGTTCTTCAAATATATGAAAAGATGCTCAAATACTCAAAAAGGAGTAGAGGGCCTAACTGATCAAAATGGAATAGCCATACTTACAGATCTTGGCAAGGCAAATCTCCTTGCTAATACATTTTCTGATGTGTTCACTATTGATAACGGAATCATTCCATCCCCACCCCAAATTATAAACCATGGCAATTATGAAGAACCTACCTTCCGTAGGCACGAAATATGTGCACTTATTGAAAAATGGAAGATGTCTTCCTGTAAAACCCCGGAAAATATTGATCTTTCATTTATAAAGAGAGTGGCTGTTCCCATTGCCGAGCCCTTAGAGATTATATTCAAAAGTTCATTTGATTCAGGGACAGTCCCTTCAAAATGGAAACACTCAATAGTTACTCCTGTTAAGAAATCCCCACCCTACTCCAACCCTTCCAATTATAGGCCGATTTCGATTACATCATTTTTCTGTCGTATATTCGAACGCATCTTAAGTAGGCCCATAATATCTCACTGTGAATCACTCGAGATATTCCCTGATGAACAATACGGATTCAGAAAGAATCGTTCACGAGAACTACAGATGCTGGAAGTTCTAGAGCATTGGACTGCCGCACTTAGCAGTGGAAAAACAGTTGATGTTATCTATTTTGACTTCGCAAAAGCCTTTGATAGTGTATCCCATCCAAAACTAATTTGTAAACTCAGTACAACTGGCATTTCAATTTCAATGAAAACCATTAACTGGATCTCTGATTATCTTTCCAATAGATCATTTCAAGTTCGAGTTAAAGATAAACTGTCCGATTCTCACCTAATCAGTAGTGGCGTACCGCAGGGCTCTGTACTTGGACCCTTACTATTTTTAATTTTCACTTCTGAAATACCGGCACTAGTACAAAATAACGATGTTGTTGCCAGATTATATGCCGATGACATCAAAATATATAAATCATTTAATAAGGACGACCCTCCTGTCCCACTGCAAATAGCAGTGGATAAAATAGTTAGATGGGCTAATGATTGGCAATTGCCTCTCGCATCTCATAAATGCACCACCCTACATCTTGGAAGAGCGAACCCAAAACGGAACTATGTGATCGAAAATGCAATACTGAATAAAAAGGAAGTAGTTAAAGACCTTGGTTTTGCTATCCAGAAAACTTTAACATTTTCCGACCATTGCAGAGCTATTTCAATAAAAGCAAAGTCTGCTTGCCACATACTAATGCGAGCACTGCGGACTAAAAAGCCTGAAATTCTCCTCAAAGCATTCTCGATCTACATTCGCCCCTTCCTTGAAAGTGCTTCAACAGTCTTTAATCCCTATCAGAAAAAGGATATTAAAATCCTCGAAAAAGTTCAGAATTACTTTACCAGAAGAGTATTCGCACGTTGCTATGGTTATACATGGGAGAATATGCCTGGAGCACCTGAGCGTAATACAAAACTTAAACTGGAAACGCTAGAAAAACGTAGACTAAATATAGACGTTAGAACTTCCCTCAAACTTCTCAGAGGCAAGTTCAAAATTTCGAACAAGAAATCCCATTATTTCAATACCTATATAACCAGAAATGGGATAAATTTCAATAATCCCGGGTCACGGTTCCAATATAGGCACTACAGTTTCTTCGCTAGGGCGGCACGTTTACTATCACTACCCGAAAATAGGATCGACTTCTCGATCCCAGACTGATCTATCTTTCCCTTGTAACGATTTATTTCACTCTTGCATCATTATCATTTACTGTCGTCCCCACTTGATTCAATGTTTGATCTCACGCATCATTCCATAATATTGTTTTACTTTCTTTTTCACCTCTCTGTTTATCGTTAAAGATAAATAAATTATTATTATATATTATTATTATCAATTCAATACCCGGCGTTTGACCACTTGCTTATTATTTTTAAATTAATCCACGATAATTGACGATTACAAAATATACTAATCAGAATGAATATCGACCGATGCTGGAATGAAATAAAAATAATTATTGTCATACTTGGACGTAAACCATTTTTTTTCCAAAATTCGATGCAGTTATCACCTTGTTCCCAGTTGTGTATTACTTTGTCCTACTAATACTTTATCAAGCATATCTAGAGCATGCTATTGTGAGTTTCACAGACCCGAGCTCCTGCCCAAAGAGCCTAGCCGGGGTCAGAACCAGACAGTGGTCATAGTCGAATCACGAGAGTCCAAGAAAAGCCTTATAATTCGCTTTAAACTTTATCTTTCTTTAACATCTTAAGTTTTTTGGATAGCTCTGAAAAAAGGAATGATAGTCTCTGTTAGAAATTTTCCATTTGGAGAATGCTGTCGAGAGTTCTGAATTTTGACATTTCAAAAGTGACGTAAATTTACCAGGTTCACGCTGAATATCAGACTATCAATTCAATACCCGGCGTTTCACTACTTGCTTATTATTTTTAAATTAATCCACGATAAGTTACGATTACAAAATATACTAATCAGAATGAATATCGACCGATACTGGAATGAAATAAAAATAATTATTGTCATACTTGGACGTAAACCATTTTTTTTCCAAAATGTGATGCAGTTATCACCCTGTTCCCAGTTGTGTATTACTATGCCTTACTGATACTTTATCAAGCACATCTAGTGCATGCAATTGTGAGCTTCACAGACCCGAGCTCCTGCCCAAAGAGCTTAGCCGGGGTTAGAACAAGACAGTGGTCATAGCCGAATCACGAGAGTCCAAGAAAAGCCTTATAATTCGCTTTAAACTTTATCTTTCTTTAACATCTTAATTTTTTTAGATAGCTCTGAAAAAAAGGAATGATAGTCTCTGTTAGAAATTTTCCATTTGGAGAATGCTGTCGAGAGTTCTGAATGTTGACATTTCAAAAGTGACGTAAATTTACCAGGTTCACGCTGAATATCAGACTATCAATTCAATACCCGGCGTTTGACCACTTGCTTATTATTTTTAAATTAATCCACGATAATTGACGATTACAAAATATACTAATCAGAATGAATATCGACCGATACTGGATTGAAATAAATATAATTATTGTCATACTTGGACGTAAACCATTTTTTTTTCCAAAATTCGATGCAGTTATCACCCTGTTCCCAGTTGTGTATTACTTTGTCCTACTAATACTTTATCAAGCATATGTAGAGCATGCTATTGTGAGTTTCACAGACCCGAGCTCCTGCCCAAAGAGCCTAGCCGGGGTCAGAACCAGACAGTGGTCATAGTCGAATCACGAAAGTCCAAGAAAAGCCTTATAATTTGCTTTAAACTTTATCTTTGTTTAACATCTTAAGTTTTTTGGATAGCTCTGGAAAAAGGAATGATAGTCTCTGTTAGAAATTTTCCATTTGGAGAATGCTGTCGAGAGTTCTGAATTTTGACATTTCAAAAGTGACGTAAATTTACCAGGTTCACGCTGAATATCAGACTATCAATTCAATACCCGGCGTTTCACTACTTGCTTATTATTTTTAAATTAATCCACGATAAGTTACAATTACAAAATATACTAATCAGAATGAATATCGACCGATACTGGAATGAAATAAAAATAATTATTGTCATACTTGGACGTAAACCATTTTTTTCCAAAATGTGGTGCAGTTATCACCCTGTTCCCAGTTGTGTATTACTTTGCCTTACTGATACTTTATCAAGCACATCTAGTGCATGCAATTGTGAGCTTCACAGACCCGAGCTCCTGCCCAAAGAGCCTAGCCGGGGTCAGAACCAGACAGTGGTCATAGTCGAATCACGAAAGTCCAAGAAAAGCCTTATAAGTCGCTTTAAACTTTATCTTTCTTTAACATCTTAAGTTTTTTGGATAGCTCTGAAAAAAGGAATGATAGTCTCTGTTAGAAATTTTACATTTGGAGAATGCTCTCGAGAGTTCTGAATTTTGACATTTCAAAAGTGATGTAAATTTACCAGGTGCACGCTGAATATCAGACTATCAATTCAATACCCGGCGTTTGACCACTTGCTTATTATTTTTAAATTAATCCACGATAATTGACGATTACAAAATATACTAATCAGAATGAATATCGACCGATACTGGATTGAAATAAATATAATTATTGTCATACTTGGACGTAAACCATTTTTTTCCAAAATTCGATGCAGTTATCACCCTGTTCCCAGTTGTGTATTACTTTGTCCTACTAATACTTTATCAAGCATATGTAGAGCATGCTATTGTGAGTTTCACAGACCCGAGCTCCTGCCTAAAGAGCCTAGCCGGGGTCAGAACCAGACAGTGGTCATAGTCGAATCACGAAAGTCCAAGAAAAGCCTTATAATTTGCTTTAAACTTTATCTTTGTTTAACATCTTAAGTTTTTTGGATAGCTCTGAAAAAAGGAATGATAGTCTCTGTTAGAAATTTTCCATTTGGAGAATGCTCTCGAGAGTTCTGAATTTTGACATTTCAAAAGTGACGTAAATTTACCAGGTTGACGCTGAATATCAGACTATCAATTCAATACCCGGCGTTTCACTACTTGCTTATTATTTTTACATTAATCCACGATAATTGACGATTACAAAATATACTAATCAGAATGAATATCGACCGATACTGGATTGAAATAAATATAATTATTGTCATACTTGGACGTAAACCATTTTTTTCCAAAATTCGATGCAGTTATCACCCTGTTCCCAGTTGTGTATTACTTTGCCTTACTGATACTTTATCAAGCACATCTAGTGCATGCAATTGTGAGCTTCACAGACCCGAGCTCCTGCCCAAAGAGCTTAGCCGGGATGACCACAAGACAGTGGTCATAGCCGAATCACGAGAGTCCAAAAAAAGCCTTATAATTCGCTTTAAACTTTATCTTTCTTTAACATCTTAAGTTTTTTGGATAGCTCTGAAAAAAGGAATGATAGTCTCTGTTAGAAATTTTCCATTTGGAGAATGCTCTCGAGAGTTCTGAATTTTGACATTTCAAAAGTGACGTAAATTTACCAGGTTGACGCTGAATATCAGACTATCAATTCAATACCCGGCGTTTGACCACTTGCTTATTATTTTTAAATTAATCCACGATAATTGACGATTACAAAATATACTAATCAGAATGAATATCGACCGATACTGGAATGAAATAAAAATAATTATTGTCATACTTGGACGTAAACCATTTTTTTTCCAAAATGTGATGCAGTTATCACCCTGTTCCCAGTTGTGTATTACTTTGCCTTACTGATACTTTATCAAGCACACCTAGTGCATGCAATTGTGAGCTTCACAGACCCGAGCTCCTGCCCAAAGAGCTTAGCCGGGGTCAGAACAAGACAGTGGTCATAGCCGAATCACGAGAGTCCAAGAAAAGCCTTATAATTCGCTTTAAACTTTATCTTTCTTTAACATCTTAATTTTTTTAGATAGCTCTGAAAAAAAGGAATGATAGTCTCTGTTAGAAATTTTCCATTTGGAGAATGCTGTCGAGAGTTCTGAATTTTGACATTTCAAAAGTGACGTAAATTTACCAGGTTCACGCTGAATATCAGACTATCAATTCAATACCCGGCGTTTGACCACTTGCTTATTATTTTTAAATTAATCCACGATAATTGACGATTACAAAATATACTAATCAGAATGAATATCGACCGATGCTGGAATGAAATAAAAATAATTATTGTCATACTTGGACGTAAACCATTTTTTTCCAAAATTCGATGCAGTTATCACCTTGTTCCCAGTTGTGTATTACTTTGTCCTACTAATACTTTATCAAGCATATCTAGAGCATGCTATTGTGAGTTTCACAGACCCGAGCTCCTGCCCAAAGAGCCTAGCCGGGGTCAGAACCAGACAGTGGTCATAGTCGAATCACGAGAGTCCAAGAAAAGCCTTATAATTCGCTTTAAACTTTATCTTTCTTTAACATCTTAAGTTTTTTGGATAGCTCTGAAAAAAGGAATGATAGTCTCTGTTAGAAATTTTCCATTTGGAGAATACTGTCGAGAGTTCTGAATTTTGACATTTCAAAAGTGACGTAAATTTACCAGGTTCACGCTGAATATCAGACTATCAATTCAATACCCGGCGTTTCACTACTTGCTTATTATTTTTAAATTAATCCACGATAAGTTACGATTACAAAATATACTAATCAGAATGAATATCGACCGATACTGGAATGAAATAAAAATAATTATTGTCATACTTGGACGTAAACCATTTTTTTTCCAAAATGTGATGCAGTTATCACCCTGTTCCCAGTTGTGTATTACTTTGCCTTACTGATACTTTATCAAGCACATCTAGTGCATGCAATTGTGAGCTTCACAGACCCGAGCTCCTGCCCAAAGAGCTTAGCCGGGGTCAGAACAAGACAGTGGTCATAGCCGAATCACGAGAGTCCAAGAAAAGCCTTATAATTCGCTTTAAACTTTATCTTTCTTTAACATCTTAATTTTTTTAGATAGCTCTGAAAAAAAGGAATGATAGTCTCTGTTAGAAATTTTCCATTTGGAGAATGCTGTCGAGAGTTCTGAATTTTGACATTTCAAAAGTGACGTAAATTTACCAGGTTCACGCTGAATATCAGACTATCAATTCAATACCCGGCGTTTGACCACTTGCTTATTATTTTTAAATTAATCCACGATAATTGACGATTACAAAATATACTAATCAGAATGAATATCGACCGATGCTGGAATGAAATAAAAATAATTATTGTCATACTTGGACGTAAACCATTTTTTTCCAAAATTCGATGCAGTTATCACCTTGTTCCCAGTTGTGTATTACTTTGTCCTACTAATACTTTATCAAGCATATCTAGAGCATGCTATTGTGAGTTTCACAGACCCGAGCTCCTGCCCAAAGAGCCTAGCCGGGGTCAGAACCAGACAGTGGTCATAGTCGAATCACGAAAGTCCAAGAAAAGCCTTATAAGTCGCTTTAAACTTTATCTTTCTTTAACATCTTAATTTTTTTAGATAGCTCTGAAAAAAAGGAATGATAGTCTCTGTTAGAAATTTTCCATTTGGAGAATGCTGTCGAGAGTTCTGAATTTTGACATTTCAAAAGTGACGTAAATTTACCAGGTTCACGCTGAATATCAGACTATCAATTCAATACCCGGCGTTTGACCACTTGCTTATTATTTTTAAATTAATCCACGATAATTGACGATTACAAAATATACTAATCAGAATGAATATCGACCGATGCTGGAATGAAATAAAAATAATTATTGTCATACTTGGACGTAAACCATTTTTTTCCAAAATTCGATGCAGTTATCACCTTGTTCCCAGTTGTGTATTACTTTGTCCTACTAATACTTTATCAAGCATATCTAGAGCATGCTATTGTGAGTTTCACAGACCCGAGCTCCTGCCCAAAGAGCCTAGCCGGGGTCAGAACCAGACAGTGGTCATAGTCGAATCACGAGAGTCCAAGAAAAGCCTTATAATTCGCTTTAAACTTTATCTTTCTTTAACATCTTAAGTTTTTTGGATAGCTCTGAAAAAAGGAATGATAGTCTCTGTTAGAAATTTTCCATTTGGAGAATACTGTCGAGAGTTCTGAATTTTGACATTTCAAAAGTGACGTAAATTTACCAGGTTCACGCTGAATATCAGACTATCAATTCAATACCCGGCGTTTCACTACTTGCTTATTATTTTTAAATTAATCCACGATAAGTTACGATTACAAAATATACTAATCAGAATGAATATCGACCGATACTGGAATGAAATAAAAATAATTATTGTCATACTTGGACGTAAACCATTTTTTTTCCAAAATGTGATGCAGTTATCACCCTGTTCCCAGTTGTGTATTACTTTGCCTTACTGATACTTTATCAAGCACATCTAGTGCATGCAATTGTGAGCTTCACAGACCCGAGCTCCTGCCCAAAGAGCTTAGCCGGGGTCAGAACAAGACAGTGGTCATAGCCGAATCACGAGAGTCCAAGAAAAGCCTTATAATTCGCTTTAAACTTTATCTTTCTTTAACATCTTAATTTTTTTAGATAGCTCTGAAAAAAAGGAATGATAGTCTCTGTTAGAAATTTTCCATTTGGAGAATGCTGTCGAGAGTTCTGAATTTTGACATTTCAAAAGTGACGTAAATTTACCAGGTTCACGCTGAATATCAGACTATCAATTCAATACCCGGCGTTTGACCACTTGCTTATTATTTTTAAATTAATCCACGATAATTGACGATTACAAAATATACTAATCAGAATGAATATCGACCGATGCTGGAATGAAATAAAAATAATTATTGTCATACTTGGACGTAAACCATTTTTTTCCAAAATTCGATGCAGTTATCACCTTGTTCCCAGTTGTGTATTACTTTGTCCTACTAATACTTTATCAAGCATATCTAGAGCATGCTATTGTGAGTTTCACAGACCCGAGCTCCTGCCCAAAGAGCCTAGCCGGGGTCAGAACCAGACAGTGGTCATAGTCGAATCACGAAAGTCCAAGAAAAGCCTTATAAGTCGCTTTAAACTTTATCTTTCTTTAACATCTTAAGTTTTTTGGATAGCTCTGAAAAAAGGAATGATAGTCTCTGTTAGAAATTTTCCATTTGGAGAATGCTCTCGAGAGTTCTGAATTTTGACATTTCAAAAGTGATGTAAATTTACCAGGTGCACGCTGAATATCAGACTATCAATTCAATACCCGGCGTTTCACTACTTGCTTATTATTTTTAAATTAATCCACGATAAGTTACGATTACAAAATATACTAATCAGAATGAATATCGACCGATACTGGAATGAAATAAAAATAATTATTGTCATACTTGGACGTAAACCATTTTTTTTTCCAAAATGTGATGCAGTTATCACCCTGTTCCCAGTTGTGTATTACTTTGCCTTACTGATACTTTATCAAGCACATCTAGTGCATGCAATTGTGAGCTTCACAGACCCGAGCTCCTGCCCAAAGAGCTTAGCCGGGGTCAGAACAAGACAGTGGTCATAGCCGAATCACGAGAGTCCAAGAAAAGCCTTATAATTCGCTTTAAACTTTATCTTTCTTTAACATCTTAATTTTTTTAGATAGCTCTGAAAAAAAGGAATGATAGTCTCTGTTAGAAATTTTCCATTTGGAGAATGCTGTCGAGAGTTCTGAATTTTGACATTTCAAAAGTGACGTAAATTTACCAGGTTCACGCTGAATATCAGACTATCAATTCAATACCCGGCGTTTGACCACTTGCTTATTATTTTTAAATTAATCCACGATAATTGACGATTACAAAATATACTAATCAGAATGAATATCGACCGATGCTGGAATGAAATAAAAATAATTATTGTCATACTTGGACGTAAACCATTTTTTTCCAAAATTCGATGCAGTTATCACCTTGTTCCCAGTTGTGTATTACTTTGTCCTACTAATACTTTATCAAGCATATCTAGAGCATGCTATTGTGAGTTTCACAGACCCGAGCTCCTGCCCAAAGAGCCTAGCCGGGGTCAGAACCAGACAGTGGTCATAGTCGAATCACGAGAGTCCAAGAAAAGCCTTATAATTCGCTTTAAACTTTATCTTTCTTTAACATCTTAAGTTTTTTGGATAGCTCTGAAAAAAGGAATGATAGTCTCTGTTAGAAATTTTCCATTTGGAGAATGCTGTCGAGAGTTCTGAATTTTGACATTTCAAAAGTGACGTAAATTTACCAGGTTCACGCTGAATATCAGACTATCAATTCAATACCCGGCGTTTCACTACTTGCTTATTATTTTTAAATTAATCCACGATAAGTTACAATTACAAAATATACTAATCAGAATGAATATCGACCGATACTGGAATGAAATAAAAATAATTATTGTCATACTTGGACGTAAACCATTTTTTTCCAAAATGTGATGCAGTTATCACCCTGTTCCCAGTTGTGTATTACTTTGCCTTACTGATACTTTATCAAGCACATCTAGTGCATGCAATTTTGAGCTTCACAGACCCGAGCTCCTGACCAAAGAGCCTAGCCGGGGTCAGAACCAGACAGTGGTCATAGTCGAATCACGAAAGTCCAAGAAAAGCATTATAATTCGCTTTAAACTTTATCTTTCTTTAACATCTTAAGTTTTTTGGATAGCTCTGAAAAAAGGAATGATAGTCTCTGTTAGAAATTTTCCATTTGGAGAATGCTGTCGAGAGTTCTGAATTTTGACATTTCAAAAGTGACGTAAATTTACCAGGTTCACGCTGAATATCAGACTATCAATTCAATACCCGGCGTTTGACCACTTGCTTATTATTTTTAAATTAATCCACGATAATTGACGATTACAAAATATACTAATCAGAATGAATATCGACCGATGCTGGAATGAAATAAAAATAATTATTGTCATTCTTGGACGTAAACCATTTTTTTCCAAAATTCGATGCAGTTATCACCTTGTTCCCAGTTGTGTATTACTTTGTCCTACTAATACTTTATCAAGCATATCTAGAGCATGCTATGGTGAGTTTCACAGACCCGAGCTCCTGCCCAAAGAGCCTAGCCGGGGTCAGAACCAGACAGTGGTCATAGTCGAATCACGAAAGTCCAAGAAAAGCCTTATAAGTCGCTTTAAACTTTATCTTTCTTTAACATCTTAAGTTTTTTGGATAGCTCTGAAAAAAGGAATGATAGTCTCTGTTAGAAATTTTCCATTTGGAGAATGCTCTCGAGAGTTCTGAATTTTGACATTTCAAAAGTGATGTAAATTTACCAGGTGCACGCTGAATATCAGACTATCAATTCAATACCCGGCGTTTCACTACTTGCTTATTATTTTTAAATTAATCCACGATAAGTTACGATTACAAAATATACTAATCAGAATGAATATCGACCGATACTGGAATGAAATAAAAATAATTATTGTCATACTTGGACGTAAACCATTTTTTTTTCCAAAATGTGATGCAGTTATCACCCTGTTCCCAGTTGTGTATTACTTTGCCTTACTGATACTTTATCAAGCACATCTAGTGCATGCAATTGTGAGCTTCACAGACCCGAGCTCCTGCCCAAAGAGCTTAGCCGGGGTCAGAACAAGACAGTGGTCATAGCCGAATCACGAGAGTCCAAGAAAAGCCTTATAATTCGCTTTAAACTTTATCTTTCTTTAACATCTTAATTTTTTTAGATAGCTCTGAAAAAAAGGAATGATAGTCTCTGTTAGAAATTTTCCATTTGGAGAATGCTGTCGAGAGTTCTGAATTTTGACATTTCAAAAGTGACGTAAATTTACCAGGTTCACGCTGAATATCAGACTATCAATTCAATACCCGGCGTTTGACCACTTGCTTATTATTTTTAAATTAATCCACGATAATTGACGATTACAAAATATACTAATCAGAATGAATATCGACCGATGCTGGAATGAAATAAAAATAATTATTGTCATACTTGGACGTAAACCATTTTTTTCCAAAATTCGATGCAGTTATCACCTTGTTCCCAGTTGTGTATTACTTTGTCCTACTAATACTTTATCAAGCATATCTAGAGCATGCTATTGTGAGTTTCACAGACCCGAGCTCCTGCCCAAAGAGCCTAGCCGGGGTCAGAACCAGACAGTGGTCATAGTCGAATCACGAGAGTCCAAGAAAAGCCTTATAATTCGCTTTAAACTTTATCTTTCTTTAACATCTTAAGTTTTTTGGATAGCTCTGAAAAAAGGAATGATAGTCTCTGTTAGAATTTTTCCATTTGGAGAATGCTGTCGAGAGTTCTGAATTTTGACATTTCAAAAGTGACGTAAATTTACCAGGTTCACGCTGAATATCAGACTATCAATTCAATACCCGGCGTTTGACCACTTGCTTATTATTTTTAAATTAATCCACGATAATTGACGATTACAAAATATACTAATCAGAATGAATATCGACCGATGCTGGAATGAAATAAAAATAATTATTGTCATACTTGGACGTAAACCATTTTTTTCCAAAATTCGATGCAGTTATCACCTTGTTCCCAGTTGTGTATTACTTTGTCTTACTAATACTTTATCAAGCATATCTAGAGCATGCTATGGTGAGTTTCACAGACCCGAGCTCCTGCCCAAAGAGCCTAGCCGGGGTCAGAACCAGACAGTGGTCATAGTCGAATCACGAAAGTCCAAGAAAAGCCTTATAAGTCGCTTTAAACTTTATCTTTCTTTAACATCTTAAGTTTTTTGGATAGCTCTGAAAAAAGGAATGATAGTCTCTGTTAGAAATTTTCCATTTGGAGAATGCTCTCGAGAGTTCTGAATTTTGACATTTCAAAAGTGATGTAAATTTACCAGGTGCACGCTGAATATCAGACTATCAATTCAATACCCGGCGTTTCACTACTTGCTTATTATTTTTAAATTAATCCACGATAAGTTACGATTACAAAATATACTAATCAGAATGAATATCGACCGATACTGGAATGAAATAAAAATAATTATTGTCATACTTGGACGTAAACCATTTTTTTTTCCAAAATGTGATGCAGTTATCACCCTGTTCCCAGTTGTGTATTACTTTGCCTTACTGATACTTTATCAAGCACATCTAGTGCATGCAATTGTGAGCTTCACAGACCCGAGCTCCTGCCCAAAGAGCTTAGCCGGGGTCAGAACAAGACAGTGGTCATAGCCGAATCACGAGAGTCCAAGAAAAGCCTTATAATTCGCTTTAAACTTTATCTTTCTTTAACATCTTAATTTTTTTAGATAGCTCTGAAAAAAAGGAATGATAGTCTCTGTTAGAAATTTTCCATTTGGAGAATGCTGTCGAGAGTTCTGAATTTTGACATTTCAAAAGTGACGTAAATTTACCAGGTTCACGCTGAATATCAGACTATCAATTCAATACCCGGCGTTTGACCACTTGCTTATTATTTTTAAATTAATCCACGATAATTGACGATTACAAAATATACTAATCAGAATGAATATCGACCGATGCTGGAATGAAATAAAAATAATTATTGTCATACTTGGACGTAAACCATTTTTTTCCAAAATTCGATGCAGTTATCACCTTGTTCCCAGTTGTGTATTACTTTGTCCTACTAATACTTTATCAAGCATATCTAGAGCATGCTATTGTGAGTTTCACAGACCCGAGCTCCTGCCCAAAGAGCCTAGCCGGGGTCAGAACCAGACAGTGGTCATAGTCGAATCACGAGAGTCCAAGAAAAGCCTTATAATTCGCTTTAAACTTTATCTTTCTTTAACATCTTAAGTTTTTTGGATAGCTCTGAAAAAAGGAATGATAGTCTCTGTTAGAAATTTTCCATTTGGAGAATGCTGTCGAGAGTTCTGAATTTTGACATTTCAAAAGTGACGTAAATTTACCAGGTTCACGCTGAATATCAGACTATCAATTCAATACCCGGCGTTTGACCACTTGCTTATTATTTTTAAATTAATCCACGATAATTGACGATTACAAAATATACTAATCAGAATGAATATCGACCGATGCTGGAATGAAATAAAAATAATTATTGTCATACTTGGACGTAAACCATTTTTTTCCAAAATTCGATGCAGTTATCACCTTGTTCCCAGTTGTGTATTACTTTGTCCTACTAATACTTTATCAAGCATATCTAGAGCATGCTATGGTGAGTTTCACAGACCCGAGCTCCTGCCCAAAGAGCCTAGCCGGGGTCAGAACCAGACAGTGGTCATAGTCGAATCACGAAAGTCCAAGAAAAGCCTTATAAGTCGCTTTAAACTTTATCTTTCTTTAACATCTTAAGTTTTTTGGATAGCTCTGAAAAAAGGAATGATAGTCTCTGTTAGAAATTTTCCATTTGGAGAATGCTCTCGAGAGTTCTGAATTTTGACATTTCAAAAGTGATGTAAATTTACCAGGTGCACGCTGAATATCAGACTATCAATTCAATACCCGGCGTTTCACTACTTGCTTATTATTTTTAAATTAATCCACGATAAGTTACGATTACAAAATATACTAATCAGAATGAATATCGACCGATACTGGAATGAAATAAAAATAATTATTGTCATACTTGGACGTAAACCATTTTTTTTTCCAAAATGTGATGCAGTTATCACCCTGTTCCCAGTTGTGTATTACTTTGCCTTACTGATACTTTATCAAGCACATCTAGTGCATGCAATTGTGAGCTTCACAGACCCGAGCTCCTGCCCAAAGAGCTTAGCCGGGGTCAGAACAAGACAGTGGTCATAGCCGAATCACGAGAGTCCAAGAAAAGCCTTATAATTCGCTTTAAACTTTATCTTTCTTTAACATCTTAATTTTTTTAGATAGCTCTGAAAAAAAGGAATGATAGTCTCTGTTAGAAATTTTCCATTTGGAGAATGCTGTCGAGAGTTCTGAATTTTGACATTTCAAAAGTGACGTAAATTTACCAGGTTCACGCTGAATATCAGACTATCAATTCAATACCCGGCGTTTGACCACTTGCTTATTATTTTTAAATTAATCCACGATAATTGACGATTACAAAATATACTAATCAGAATGAATATCGACCGATGCTGGAATGAAATAAAAATAATTATTGTCATACTTGGACGTAAACCATTTTTTTCCAAAATTCGATGCAGTTATCACCTTGTTCCCAGTTGTGTATTACTTTGTCCTACTAATACTTTATCAAGCATATCTAGAGCATGCTATTGTGAGTTTCACAGACCCGAGCTCCTGCCCAAAGAGCCTAGCCGGGGTCAGAACCAGACAGTGGTCATAGTCGAATCACGAGAGTCCAAGAAAAGCCTTATAATTCGCTTTAAACTTTATCTTTCTTTAACATCTTAAGTTTTTTGGATAGCTCTGAAAAAAGGAATGATAGTCTCTGTTAGAAATTTTCCATTTGGAGAATGCTGTCGAGAGTTCTGAATTTTGACATTTCAAAAGTGACGTAAATTTACCAGGTTCACGCTGAATATCAGACTATCAATTCAATACCCGGCGTTTGACCACTTGCTTATTATTTTTAAATTAATCCACGATAATTGACGATTACAAAATATACTAATCAGAATGAATATCGACCGATGCTGGAATGAAATAAAAATAATTATTGTCATACTTGGACGTAAACCATTTTTTTCCAAAATTCGATGCAGTTATCACCTTGTTCCCAGTTGTGTATTACTTTGTCCTACTAATACTTTATCAAGCATATCTAGAGCATGCTATTGTGAGTTTCACAGACCCGAGCTCCTGCCCAAAGAGCCTAGCCGGGGTCAGAACCAGACAGTGGTCATAGTCGAATCACGAGAGTCCAAGAAAAGCCTTATAATTCGCTTTAAACTTTATCTTTCTTTAACATCTTAAGTTTTTTGGATAGCTCTGAAAAAAGGAATGATAGTCTCTGTTAGAAATTTTCCATTTGGAGAATGCTGTCGAGAGTTCTGAATTTTGACATTTCAAAAGTGACGTAAATTTACCAGGTTCACGCTGAATATCAGACTATCAATTCAATACCCGGCGTTTCACTACTTGCTTATTATTTTTAAATTAATCCACGATAAGTTACGATTACAAAATATACTAATCAGAATGAATATCGACCGATACTGGAATGAAATAAAAATAATTATTGTCATACTTGGACGTAAACCATTTTTTTTCCAAAATGTGATGCAGTTATCACCCTGTTCCCAGTTGTGTATTACTTTGCCTTACTGATACTTTATCAAGCACATCTAGTGCATGCAATTGTGAGCTTCACAGACCCGAGCTCCTGCCCAAAGAGCTTAGCCGGGGCCAGAACAAGACAGTGGTCATAGCCGAATCACGAGAGTCCAAGAAAAGCCTTATAATTCGCTTTAAACTTTATCTTTCTTTAACATCTTAATTTTTTTAGATAGCTCTGAAAAAAAGGAATGATAGTCTCTGTTAGAAATTTTCCATTTGGAGAATGCTGTCGAGAGTTCTGAATTTTGACATTTCAAAAGTGACGTAAATTTACCAGGTTCACGCTGAATATCAGACTATCAATTCAATACCCGGCGTTTGACCACTTGCTTATTATTTTAAAATTAATCCACGATAATTGACGATTACAAAATATACTAATCAGAATGAATATCGACCGATGCTGGAATGAAATAAAAATAATTATTGTCATACTTGGACGTAAACCATTTTTTTCCAAAATTCGATGCAGTTATCACCTTGTTCCCAGTTGTGTATTACTTTGTCCTACTAATACTTTATCAAGCATATATAGAGCATGCTATTGTGAGTTTCACAGACCCGAGCTCCTGCCCAAAGAGCCTAGCCGGGGTCAGAACCAGACAGTGGTCATAGTCGAATCACGAAAGTCCAAGAAAAGCCTTATAAGTCGCTTTAAACTTTATCTTTCTTTAACATCTTAAGTTTTTTGGATAGCTCTGAAAAAAGGAATGATAGTCTCTGTTAGAAATTTTCCATTTGGAGAATGCTCTCGAGAGTTCTGAATTTTGACATTTCAAAAGTGATGTAAATTTACCAGGTGCACGCTGAATATCAGACTATCAATTCAATACCCGGCGTTTCACTACTTGCTTATTATTTTTAAATTAATCCACGATAAGTTACGATTACAAAATATACTAATCAGAATGAATATCGACCGATACTGGAATGAAATAAAAATAATTATTGTCATACTTGGACGTAAACCATTTTTTTTTCCAAAATGTGATGCAGTTATCACCCTGTTCCCAGTTGTGTATTACTTTGCCTTACTGATACTTTATCAAGCACATCTAGTGCATGCAATTGTGAGCTTCACAGACCCGAGCTCCTGCCCAAAGAGCTTAGCCGGGGTCAGAACAAGACAGTGGTCATAGCCGAATCACGAGAGTCCAAGAAAAGCCTTATAATTCGCTTTAAACTTTATCTTTCTTTAACATCTTAATTTTTTTAGATAGCTCTGAAAAAAAGGAATGATAGTCTCTGTTAGAAATTTTCCATTTGGAGAATGCTGTCGAGAGTTCTGAATTTTGACATTTCAAAAGTGACGTAAATTTACCAGGTTCACGCTGAATATCAGACTATCAATTCAATACCCGGCGTTTGACCACTTGCTTATTATTTTTAAATTAATCCACGATAATTGACGATTACAAAATATACTAATCAGAATGAATATCGACCGATGCTGGAATGAAATAAAAATAATTATTGTCATACTTGGACGTAAACCATTTTTTTCCAAAATTCGATGCAGTTATCACCTTGTTCCCAGTTGTGTATTACTTTGTCCTACTAATACTTTATCAAGCATATCTAGAGCATGCTATTGTGAGTTTCACAGACCCGAGCTCCTGCCCAAAGAGCCTAGCCGGGGTCAGAACCAGACAGTGGTCATAGTCGAATCACGAAAGTCCAAGAAAAGCCTTATAAGTCGCTTTAAACTTTATCTTTCTTTAACATCTTAAGTTTTTTGGATAGCTCTGAAAAAAGGAATGATAGTCTCTGTTAGAAATTTTCCATTTGGAGAATGCTCTCGAGAGTTCTGAATTTTGACATTTCAAAAGTGATGTAAATTTACCAGGTGCACGCTGAATATCAGACTATCAATTCAATACCCGGCGTTTCACTACTTGCTTATTATTTTTAAATTAATCCACGATAAGTTACGATTACAAAATATACTAATCAGAATGAATATCGACCGATACTGGAATGAAATAAAAATAATTATTGTCATACTTGGACGTAAACCATTTTTTTTTCCAAAATGTGATGCAGTTATCACCCTGTTCCCAGTTGTGTATTACTTTGCCTTACTGATACTTTATCAAGCACATCTAGTGCATGCAATTGTGAGCTTCACAGACCCGAGCTCCTGCCCAAAGAGCTTAGCCGGGGTCAGAACAAGACAGTGGTCATAGCCGAATCACGAGAGTCCAAGAAAAGCCTTATAATTCGCTTTAAACTTTATCTTTCTTTAACATCTTAATTTTTTTAGATAGCTCTGAAAAAAAGGAATGATAGTCTCTGTTAGAAATTTTCCATTTGGAGAATGCTGTCGAGAGTTCTGAATTTTGACATTTCAAAAGTGACGTAAATTTACCAGGTTCACGCTGAATATCAGACTATCAATTCAATACCCGGCGTTTGACCACTTGCTTATTATTTTTAAATTAATCCACGATAATTGACGATTACAAAATATACTAATCAGAATGAATATCGACCGATGCTGGAATGAAATAAAAATAATTATTGTCATACTTGGACGTAAACCATTTTTTTCCAAAATTCGATGCAGTTATCACCTTGTTCCCAGTTGTGTATTACTTTGTCCTACTAATACTTTATCAAGCATATCTAGAGCATGCTATTGTGAGTTTCACAGACCCGAGCTCCTGCCCAAAGAGCCTAGCCGGGGTCAGAACCAGACAGTGGTCATAGTCGAATCACGAGAGTCCAAGAAAAGCCTTATAATTCGCTTTAAACTTTATCTTTCTTTAACATCTTAAGTTTTTTGGATAGCTCTGAAAAAAGGAATGATAGTCTCTGTTAGAAATTTTCCATTTGGAGAATGCTGTCGAGAGTTCTGAATTTTGACATTTCAAAAGTGACGTAAATTTACCAGGTTCACGCTGAATATCAGACTATCAATTCAATACCCGGCGTTTCACTACTTGCTTATTATTTTTAAATTAATCCACGATAAGTTACAATTACAAAATATACTAATCAGAATGAATATCGACCGATACTGGAATGAAATAAAAATAATTATTGTCATACTTGGACGTAAACCATTTTTTTCCAAAATGTGATGCAGTTATCACCCTGTTCCCAGTTGTGTATTACTTTGCCTTACTGATACTTTATCAAGCACATCTAGTGCATGCAATTTTGAGCTTCACAGACCCGAGCTCCTGACCAAAGAGCCTAGCCGGGGTCAGAACCAGACAGTGGTCATAGTCGAATCACGAAAGTCCAAGAAAAGCATTATAATTCGCTTTAAACTTTATCTTTCTTTAACATCTTAAGTTTTTTGGATAGCTCTGAAAAAAGGAATGATAGTCTCTGTTAGAAATTTTCCATTTGGAGAATGCTGTCGAGAGTTCTGAATTTTGACATTTCAAAAGTGACGTAAATTTACCAGGTTCACGCTGAATATCAGACTATCAATTCAATACCCGGCGTTTGACCACTTGCTTATTATTTTTAAATTAATCCACGATAATTGACGATTACAAAATATACTAATCAGAATGAATATCGACCGATGCTGGAATGAAATAAAAATAATTATTGTCATTCTTGGACGTAAACCATTTTTTTCCAAAATTCGATGCAGTTATCACCTTGTTCCCAGTTGTGTATTACTTTGTCCTACTAATACTTTATCAAGCATATCTAGAGCATGCTATGGTGAGTTTCACAGACCCGAGCTCCTGCCCAAAGAGCCTAGCCGGGGTCAGAACCAGACAGTGGTCATAGTCGAATCACGAAAGTCCAAGAAAAGCCTTATAAGTCGCTTTAAACTTTATCTTTCTTTAACATCTTAAGTTTTTTGGATAGCTCTGAAAAAAGGAATGATAGTCTCTGTTAGAAATTTTCCATTTGGAGAATGCTCTCGAGAGTTCTGAATTTTGACATTTCAAAAGTGATGTAAATTTACCAGGTGCACGCTGAATATCAGACTATCAATTCAATACCCGGCGTTTCACTACTTGCTTATTATTTTTAAATTAATCCACGATAAGTTACGATTACAAAATATACTAATCAGAATGAATATCGACCGATACTGGAATGAAATAAAAATAATTATTGTCATACTTGGACGTAAACCATTTTTTTTTCCAAAATGTGATGCAGTTATCACCCTGTTCCCAGTTGTGTATTACTTTGCCTTACTGATACTTTATCAAGCACATCTAGTGCATGCAATTGTGAGCTTCACAGACCCGAGCTCCTGCCCAAAGAGCTTAGCCGGGGTCAGAACAAGACAGTGGTCATAGCCGAATCACGAGAGTCCAAGAAAAGCCTTATAATTCGCTTTAAACTTTATCTTTCTTTAACATCTTAATTTTTTTAGATAGCTCTGAAAAAAAGGAATGATAGTCTCTGTTAGAAATTTTCCATTTGGAGAATGCTGTCGAGAGTTCTGAATTTTGACATTTCAAAAGTGACGTAAATTTACCAGGTTCACGCTGAATATCAGACTATCAATTCAATACCCGGCGTTTGACCACTTGCTTATTATTTTTAAATTAATCCACGATAATTGACGATTACAAAATATACTAATCAGAATGAATATCGACCGATGCTGGAATGAAATAAAAATAATTATTGTCATACTTGGACGTAAACCATTTTTTTCCAAAATTCGATGCAGTTATCACCTTGTTCCCAGTTGTGTATTACTTTGTCCTACTAATACTTTATCAAGCATATCTAGAGCATGCTATTGTGAGTTTCACAGACCCGAGCTCCTGCCCAAAGAGCCTAGCCGGGGTCAGAACCAGACAGTGGTCATAGTCGAATCACGAGAGTCCAAGAAAAGCCTTATAATTCGCTTTAAACTTTATCTTTCTTTAACATCTTAAGTTTTTTGGATAGCTCTGAAAAAAGGAATGATAGTCTCTGTTAGAAATTTTCCATTTGGAGAATGCTGTCGAGAGTTCTGAATTTTGACATTTCAAAAGTGACGTAAATTTACCAGGTTCACGCTGAATATCAGACTATCAATTCAATACCCGGCGTTTGACCACTTGCTTATTATTTTTAAATTAATCCACGATAATTGACGATTACAAAATATACTAATCAGAATGAATATCGACCGATGCTGGAATGAAATAAAAATAATTATTGTCATACTTGGACGTAAACCATTTTTTTCCAAAATTCGATGCAGTTATCACCTTGTTCCCAGTTGTGTATTACTTTGTCCTACTAATACTTTATCAAGCATATCTAGAGCATGCTATGGTGAGTTTCACAGACTCGAGCTCCTGCCCAAAGAGCCTAGCCGGGGTCAGAACCAGACAGTGGTCATAGTCGAATCACGAAAGTCCAAGAAAAGCCTTATAAGTCGCTTTAAACTTTATCTTTCTTTAACATCTTAAGTTTTTTGGATAGCTCTGAAAAAAGGAATGATAGTCTCTGTTAGAAATTTTCCATTTGGAGAATGCTCTCGAGAGTTCTGAATTTTGACATTTCAAAAGTGATGTAAATTTACCAGGTGCACGCTGAATATCAGACTATCAATTCAATACCCGGCGTTTCACTACTTGCTTATTATTTTTAAATTAATCCACGATAAGTTACGATTACAAAATATACTAATCAGAATGAATATCGACCGATACTGGAATGAAATAAAAATAATTATTGTCATACTTGGACGTAAACCATTTTTTTTTCCAAAATGTGATGCAGTTATCACCCTGTTCCCAGTTGTGTATTACTTTGCCTTACTGATACTTTATCAAGCACATCTAGTGCATGCAATTGTGAGCTTCACAGACCCGAGCTCCTGCCCAAAGAGCTTAGCCGGGGTCAGAACAAGACAGTGGTCATAGCCGAATCACGAGAGTCCAAGAAAAGCCTTATAATTCGCTTTAAACTTTATCTTTCTTTAACATCTTAATTTTTTTAGATAGCTCTGAAAAAAAGGAATGATAGTCTCTGTTAGAAATTTTCCATTTGGAGAATGCTGTCGAGAGTTCTGAATTTTGACATTTCAAAAGTGACGTAAATTTACCAGGTTCACGCTGAATATCAGACTATCAATTCAATACCCGGCGTTTGACCACTTGCTTATTATTTTTAAATTAATCCACGATAATTGACGATTACAAAATATACTAATCAGAATGAATATCGACCGATGCTGGAATGAAATAAAAATAATTATTGTCATACTTGGACGTAAACCATTTTTTTCCAAAATTCGATGCAGTTATCACCTTGTTCCCAGTTGTGTATTACTTTGTCCTACTAATACTTTATCAAGCATATCTAGAGCATGCTATTGTGAGTTTCACAGACCCGAGCTCCTGCCCAAAGAGCCTAGCCGGGGTCAGAACCAGACAGTGGTCATAGTCGAATCACGAGAGTCCAAGAAAAGCCTTATAATTCGCTTTAAACTTTATCTTTCTTTAACATCTTAAGTTTTTTGGATAGCTCTGAAAAAAGGAATGATAGTCTCTGTTAGAAATTTTCCATTTGGAGAATGCTGTCGAGAGTTCTGAATTTTGACATTTCAAAAGTGACGTAAATTTACCAGGTTCACGCTGAATATCAGACTATCAATTCAATACCCGGCGTTTGACCACTTGCTTATTATTTTTAAATTAATCCACGATAATTGACGATTACAAAATATACTAATCAGAATGAATATCGACCGATGCTGGAATGAAATAAAAATAATTATTGTCATACTTGGACGTAAACCATTTTTTTCCAAAATTCGATGCAGTTATCACCTTGTTCCCAGTTGTGTATTACTTTGTCCTACTAATACTTTATCAAGCATATCTAGAGCATGCTATGGTGAGTTTCACAGACCCGAGCTCCTGCCCAAAGAGCCTAGCCGGGGTCAGAACCAGACAGTGGTCATAGTCGAATCACGAAAGTCCAAGAAAAGCCTTATAAGTCGCTTTAAACTTTATCTTTCTTTAACATCTTAAGTTTTTTGGATAGCTCTGAAAAAAGGAATGATAGTCTCTGTTAGAAATTTTCCATTTGGAGAATGCTCTCGAGAGTTCTGAATTTTGACATTTCAAAAGTGATGTAAATTTACCAGGTGCACGCTGAATATCAGACTATCAATTCAATACCCGGCGTTTCACTACTTGCTTATTATTTTTAAATTAATCCACGATAAGTTACGATTACAAAATATACTAATCAGAATGAATATCGACCGATACTGGAATGAAATAAAAATAATTATTGTCATACTTGGACGTAAACCATTTTTTTTTCCAAAATGTGATGCAGTTATCACCCTGTTCCCAGTTGTGTATTACTTTGCCTTACTGATACTTTATCAAGCACATCTAGTGCATGCAATTGTGAGCTTCACAGACCCGAGCTCCTGCCCAAAGAGCTTAGCCGGGGTCAGAACAAGACAGTGGTCATAGCCGAATCACGAGAGTCCAAGAAAAGCCTTATAATTCGCTTTAAACTTTATCTTTCTTTAACATCTTAATTTTTTTAGATAGCTCTGAAAAAAAGGAATGATAGTCTCTGTTAGAAATTTTCCATTTGGAGAATGCTGTCGAGAGTTCTGAATTTTGACATTTCAAAAGTGACGTAAATTTACCAGGTTCACGCTGAATATCAGACTATCAATTCAATACCCGGCGTTTGACCACTTGCTTATTATTTTTAAATTAATCCACGATAATTGACGATTACAAAATATACTAATCAGAATGAATATCGACCGATGCTGGAATGAAATAAAAATAATTATTGTCATACTTGGACGTAAACCATTTTTTTCCAAAATTCGATGCAGTTATCACCTTGTTCCCAGTTGTGTATTACTTTGTCCTACTAATACTTTATCAAGCATATCTAGAGCATGCTATTGTGAGTTTCACAGACCCGAGCTCCTGCCCAAAGAGCCTAGCCGGGGTCAGAACCAGACAGTGGTCATAGTCGAATCACGAGAGTCCAAGAAAAGCCTTATAATTCGCTTTAAACTTTATCTTTCTTTAACATCTTAAGTTTTTTGGATAGCTCTGAAAAAAGGAATGATAGTCTCTGTTAGAAATTTTCCATTTGGAGAATGCTGTCGAGAGTTCTGAATTTTGACATTTCAAAAGTGACGTAAATTTACCAGGTTCACGCTGAATATCAGACTATCAATTCAATACCCGGCGTTTGACCACTTGCTTATTATTTTTAAATTAATCCACGATAATTGACGATTACAAAATATACTAATCAGAATGAATATCGACCGATGCTGGAATGAAATAAAAATAATTATTGTCATACTTGGACGTAAACCATTTTTTTCCAAAATTCGATGCAGTTATCACCTTGTTCCCAGTTGTGTATTACTTTGTCCTACTAATACTTTATCAAGCATATCTAGAGCATGCTATTGTGAGTTTCACAGACCCGAGCTCCTGCCCAAAGAGCCTAGCCGGGGTCAGAACCAGACAGTGGTCATAGTCGAATCACGAGAGTCCAAGAAAAGCCTTATAATTCGCTTTAAACTTTATCTTTCTTTAACATCTTAAGTTTTTTGGATAGCTCTGAAAAAAGGAATGATAGTCTCTGTTAGAAATTTTCCATTTGGAGAATGCTGTCGAGAGTTCTGAATTTTGACATTTCAAAAGTGACGTAAATTTACCAGGTTCACGCTGAATATCAGACTATCAATTCAATACCCGGCGTTTCACTACTTGCTTATTATTTTTAAATTAATCCACGATAAGTTACGATTACAAAATATACTAATCAGAATGAATATCGACCGATACTGGAATGAAATAAAAATAATTATTGTCATACTTGGACGTAAACCATTTTTTTTCCAAAATGTGATGCAGTTATCACCCTGTTCCCAGTTGTGTATTACTTTGCCTTACTGATACTTTATCAAGCACATCTAGTGCATGCAATTGTGAGCTTCACAGACCCGAGCTCCTGCCCAAAGAGCTTAGCCGGGGCCAGAACAAGACAGTGGTCATAGCCGAATCACGAGAGTCCAAGAAAAGCCTTATAATTCGCTTTAAACTTTATCTTTCTTTAACATCTTAATTTTTTTAGATAGCTCTGAAAAAAAGGAATGATAGTCTCTGTTAGAAATTTTCCATTTGGAGAATGCTGTCGAGAGTTCTGAATTTTGACATTTCAAAAGTGACGTAAATTTACCAGGTTCACGCTGAATATCAGACTATCAATTCAATACCCGGCGTTTGACCACTTGCTTATTATTTTAAAATTAATCCACGATAATTGACGATTACAAAATATACTAATCAGAATGAATATCGACCGATGCTGGAATGAAATAAAAATAATTATTGTCATACTTGGACGTAAACCATTTTTTTCCAAAATTCGATGCAGTTATCACCTTGTTCCCAGTTGTGTATTACTTTGTCCTACTAATACTTTATCAAGCATATCTAGAGCATGCTATTGTGAGTTTCACAGACCCGAGCTCCTGCCCAAAGAGCCTAGCCGGGGTCAGAACCAGACAGTGGTCATAGTCGAATCACGAAAGTCCAAGAAAAGCCTTATAAGTCGCTTTAAACTTTATCTTTCTTTAACATCTTAAGTTTTTTGGATAGCTCTGAAAAAAGGAATGATAGTCTCTGTTAGAAATTTTCCATTTGGAGAATGCTCTCGAGAGTTCTGAATTTTGACATTTCAAAAGTGATGTAAATTTACCAGGTGCACGCTGAATATCAGACTATCAATTCAATACCCGGCGTTTCACTACTTGCTTATTATTTTTAAATTAATCCACGATAAGTTACGATTACAAAATATACTAATCAGAATGAATATCGACCGATACTGGAATGAAATAAAAATAATTATTGTCATACTTGGACGTAAACCATTTTTTTCCAAAATGTGATGCAGTTATCACCCTGTTCCCAGTTGTGTATTACTTTGCCTTACTGATACTTTATCAAGCACATCTAGTGCATGCAATTGTGAGCTTCACAGACCCGAGCTCCTGCCCAAAGAGCTTAGCCGGGGCCAGAACAAGACAGTGGTCATAGCCGAATCACGAGAGTCCAAGAAAAGCCTTATAATTCGCTTTAAACTTTATCTTTCTTTAACATCTTAATTTTTTTAGATAGCTCTGAAAAAAAGGAATGATAGTCTCTGTTAGAAATTTTCCATTTGGAGAATGCTGTCGAGAGTTCTGAATTTTGACATTTCAAAAGTGACGTAAATTTACCAGGTTCACGCTGAATATCAGACTATCAATTCAATACCCGGCGTTTCACTACTTGCTTATTATTTTTAAATTAATCCACGATAAGTTACGATTACAAAATATACTAATCAGAATGAATATCGACCGATACTGGAATGAAATAAAAATAATTATTGTCATACTTGGACGTAAACCATTTTTTTTCCAAAATGTGATGCAGTTATCACCCTGTTCCCAGTTGTGTATTACTTTGCCTTACTGATACTTTATCAAGCACATCTAGTGCATGCAATTGTGAGCTTCACAGACCCGAGCTCCTGCCCAAAGAGCTTAGCCGGGGCCAGAACAAGACAGTGGTCATAGCCGAATCACGAGAGTCCAAGAAAAGCCTTATAATTCGCTTTAAACTTTATCTTTCTTTAACATCTTAATTTTTTTAGATAGCTCTGAAAAAAAGGAATGATAGTCTCTGTTAGAAATTTTCCATTTGGAGAATGCTGTCGAGAGTTCTGAATTTTGACATTTCAAAAGTGACGTAAATTTACCAGGTTCACGCTGAATATCAGACTATCAATTCAATACCCGGCGTTTGACCACTTGCTTATTATTTTAAAATTAATCCACGATAATTGACGATTACAAAATATACTAATCAGAATGAATATCGACCGATGCTGGAATGAAATAAAAATAATTATTGTCATACTTGGACGTAAACCATTTTTTTCCAAAATTCGATGCAGTTATCACCTTGTTCCCAGTTGTGTATTACTTTGTCCTACTAATACTTTATCAAGCATATCTAGAGCATGCTATTGTGAGTTTCACAGACCCGAGCTCCTGCCCAAAGAGCCTAGCCGGGGTCAGAACCAGACAGTGGTCATAGTCGAATCACGAAAGTCCAAGAAAAGCCTTATAAGTCGCTTTAAACTTTATCTTTCTTTAACATCTTAAGTTTTTTGGATAGCTCTGAAAAAAGGAATGATAGTCTCTGTTAGAAATTTTCCATTTGGAGAATGCTCTCGAGAGTTCTGAATTTTGACATTTCAAAAGTGATGTAAATTTACCAGGTGCACGCTGAATATCAGACTATCAATTCAATACCCGGCGTTTCACTACTTGCTTATTATTTTTAAATTAATCCACGATAAGTTACGATTACAAAATATACTAATCAGAATGAATATCGACCGATACTGGAATGAAATAAAAATAATTATTGTCATACTTGGACGTAAACCATTTTTTTCCAAAATGTGATGCAGTTATCACCCTGTTCCCAGTTGTGTATTACTTTGCCTTACTGATACTTTATCAAGCACATCTAGTGCATGCAATTGTGAGCTTCACAGACCCGAGCTCCTGCCCAAAGAGCTTAGCCGGGGCCAGAACAAGACAGTGGTCATAGCCGAATCACGAGAGTCCAAGAAAAGCCTTATAATTCGCTTTAAACTTTATCTTTCTTTAACATCTTAATTTTTTTAGATAGCTCTGAAAAAAAGGAATGATAGTCTCTGTTAGAAATTTTCCATTTGGAGAATGCTGTCGAGAGTTCTGAATTTTGACATTTCAAAAGTGACGTAAATTTACCAGGTTCACGCTGAATATCAGACTATCAATTCAATACCCGGCGTTTCACTACTTGCTTATTATTTTTACATTAATCCACGATAATTGACGATTACAAAATATACTAATCAGAATGAATATCGACCGATACTGGATTGAAATAAATATAATTATTGTCATACTTGGACGTAAACCATTTTTTTCCAAAATTCGATGCAGTTATCACCCTGTTCCCAGTTGTGTATTACTTTGCCTTACTGATACTTTATCAAGCACATCTAGTGCATGCAATTGTGAGCTTCACAGACCCGAGCTCCTGCCCAAAGAGCTTAGCCGGGGTCAGAACAAGACAGTGGTCATAGCCGAATCACGAGAGTCCAAGAAAAGCCTTATAATTCGCTTTAAACTTTATCTTTCTTTAACATCTTAAGTTTTTTGGATAGCTCTAAAAAAAGGAATGATAGTCTCTGTTAGAAATTTTCCATTTGGAGAATGCTGTCGAGAGTTCTGAATTTTGACATTTCAAAAGTGACGTAAATTTACCAGGTTCACGCTGAATATCAGACTATCAATTCAATACCCGGCGTTTCACTACTTGCTTATTATTTTTAAATTAATCCACGATAAGTTACGATTACAAAATATACTAATCAGAATGAATATCGACCGATACTGGAATGAAATAAAAATAATTATTGTCATACTTGGACGTAAACCATTTTTTTTTCCAAAATGTGATGCAGTTATCACCCTGTTCCCAGTTGTGTATTACTTTGCCTTACTGATACTTTATCAAGCACATCTAGTGCATGCAATTGTGAGCTTCACAGACCCGAGCTCCTGCCCAAAGAGCTTAGCCGGGGTCAGAACAAGACAGTGGTCATAGCCGAATCACGAGAGTCCAAGAAAAGCCTTATAATTCGCTTTAAACTTTATCTTTCTTTAACATCTTAAGTTTTTTGGATAGCTCTGAAAAAAGGAATGATAGTCTCTGTTAGAAATTTTCCATTTGGAGAATGCTGTCGAGAGTTCTGAATTTTGACATTTCAAAAGTGACGTAAATTTACCAGGTTCACGCTGAATATCAGACTATCAATTCAATACCCGGCGTTTCACTACTTGCTTATTATTTTTACATTAATCCACGATAATTGACGATTACAAAATATACTAATCAGAATGAATATCGACCGATACTGGATTGAAATAAATATAATTATTGTCATACTTGGACGTAAACCATTTTTTTCCAAAATTCGATGCAGTTATCACCCTGTTCCCAGTTGTGTATTACTTTGCCTTACTGATACTTTATCAAGCACATCTAGTGCATGCAATTGTGAGCTTCACAGACCCGAGCTCCTGCCCAAAGAGCTTAGCCGGGGTCAGAACAAGACAGTGGTCATAGCCGAATCACGAGAGTCCAAGAAAAGCCTTATAATTCGCTTTAAACTTTATCTTTCTTTAACATCTTAAGTTTTTTGGATAGCTCTAAAAAAGGAATGATAGTCTCTGTTAGAAATTTTCCATTTGGAGAATGCTGTCGAGAGTTCTGAATTTTGACATTTCAAAAGTGACGTAAATTTACCAGGTTCACGCTGAATATCAGACTATCAATTCAATACCCGGCGTTTCACTACTTGCTTATTATTTTTAAATTAATCCACGATAAGTTACGATTACAAAATATACTAATCAGAATGAATATCGACCGATACTGGAATGAAATAAAAATAATTATTGTCATACTTGGACGTAAACCATTTTTTTTTCCAAAATGTGATGCAGTTATCACCCTGTTCCCAGTTGTGTATTACTTTCCCTTACTGATACTTTATCAAGCACATCTAGTGCATGCAATTGTGAGCTTCACAGACCCGAGCTCCTGCCCAAAGAGCTTAGCCGGGGTCAGAACAAGACAGTGGTCATAGCCGAATCACGAGAGTCCAAGAAAAGCCTTATAATTCGCTTTAAACTTTATCTTTCTTTAACATCTTAATTTTTTTAGATAGCTCTGAAAAAAAAGGAATGATAGTCTCTGTTAGAAATTTTCCATTTGGAGAATGCTGTCGAGAATTCTGAATTTTGACATTTCAAAAGTGACGTAAATTTACCAGGTTCACGCTGAATATCAGACTATCAATTCAATACCCGGCGTTTGACCACTTGCTTATTATTTTTAAATTAATCCACGATAATTGACGATTACAAAATATACTAATCAGAATGAATATCGACCGATGCTGGAATGAAATAAAAATAATTATTGTCATACTTGGACGTAAACCATTTTTTTTCCAAAATTCGATGCAGTTATCACCTTGTTCCCAGTTGTGTATTACTTTGTCCTACTAATACTTTATCAAGCATATCTAGAGCATGCTATTGTGAGTTTCACAGACCCGAGCTCCTGCCCAAAGAGCCTAGCCGGGGTCAGAACCAGACAGTGGTCATAGTCGAATCACGAAAGTCCAAGAAAAGCCTTATAAGTCGCTTTAAACATTATCTTTCTTTAACATCTTAAGTTTTTGGATAGCTCTGAAAAAAGGAATGATAGTCTCTGTTAGAAATTTTCCATTTGGAGAATGCTCTCGAGAGTTCTGAATTTTGACATTTCAAAAGTGATGTAAATTTACAAGGTGCACGCTGAATATCAGACTATCAATTCAATACCCGGCGTTTCACTACTTGCTTATTATTTTAAAATTAATCCACGATAAGTTACGATTACAAAATATACTAATCAGAATGAATATCGACCGATACTGGAATGAAATAAAAATAATTATTGTCATACTTGGACGTAAACCATTTTTTTTTCCAAAATTCGATGCAGTTATCACCCTGTTCCCAGTTGTGTATTACTTTGTCCTACTAATACTTTATCAAGCATATCTAGAGCATGCTATTGTGAGTTTCACAGACCCGAACTCCTGCCCAAAGAGCTTAGCCGGGGTTAGAACAAGACAGTGGTCATAGTCGAATCACGAAAGTCCAAGAAAAGCCTTATAATTCGCTTTAAACTTTATCTTTCTTTAACATCTTAAGTTTTTTGGATAGCTCTAAAAAAAGGAATGATAGTCTCTGTTAGAAATTTTCCATTTGGAGAATGCTCTCGAGAGTTCTGAATTTTGACATTTCAAAATCCATGCAAGCGGATTCACTCCATATCTCCAAATAGTCATTTAGCCTTTGAACTTAAGAAACGTCTTGATAGAGCTTTGCTTAGATACGATTGCTCCAATGAAGTGCAGTCACTTAAAGATAGAAAACTGTATTTTAAGCTCACTAAAGATCGTTTAAATTCTCCAAAACTTGCAACTCCAGGTATCGTTGATTCAAATGGCGCATCACTAGTTACTGATAAAGAAAAGTGTAATGCTTTTGCTAATTTTTTCTCTTCAGTTTTGACTCCGCCCCAACTTTCTCCTCTTCCTAAACAATCATCAAATGTTCCTTTATTCGAATCTATTTCATTCTCTGCCACAGATATTTCTCTAGCAATCTCGAAAATGGCACCGAAAATTAATTTATCGCCAGGTGGGATCCCAAATATAGTTTATGTTAAATGCAAATATGCAATGATATCACCACTTCTAATAATTTTCAATAAAAGTATGCTCTCCGGTATGGTTCCGGAACTATGGAAAAAAGCATTAGTCAAACCAATCCCGAAAGCATCAGGGGTCCGTCCAATCTGTCAAAAAAGATGCGAAGAAAGTTGCGAAGAAAGTTCGCAACTTTCGACGCAACTTTCGACGCAAGTTTTCTCTAAATCTCTCGAAATACACACTCTCTAGTACTCTCTAACAACTTTCGATCGAAAGTTGCGTCGAAAGTTGCGACGAAAAGATGCGTCGAAAGATGCGAACTTTCTAGCGAGGTCGGTTAGAGCAGGCGAGAGAGTGTGCATTTGAAGAGGAGCAGAAAAAGTAAACGGAGCTTTACATAAAGTTGCGTCGAAAGTTTAATTTACAAAAGTGATAGTGTGATGATTAAATTGTGGTTACTCAACTCTCGATGAAAGTGTGCTCAATAATTTATAAATATTTTTTGTGAAAACACTTATTATTTAGACGAAAACTGCACAGGAAATCGTGTGCATTCTCAGTCACACTCGTCCGAATTTTATGAGAGCGCGGAGCAGCTGAAAAACATGTTCGAACAGCGGGGGGGGGGGGGGGGGAACACACGCGTCGCGACCGCGCGCACGACTTTACCAGTTCACTGTTCTTTCACTCTTTCTTTCCGCTCTTTCCGTTCTTTCCGCTTTCCGATCGCATTTATCCGTAACAGGATGAATTTAGGTTACTCAAGATGGGTTCGCGACGACCAGCACACGTATCGGCTCTCCCAACCAAGACCGCTCGTCACGTCAAGCTCGTCGACAACCTCAACTACTTCTCAAGATGCATCTTTGTGTTGAATATGCCGTCCTCGGGCAGCTACAGTCGTCAGGTAGTCTTATTATTTTTAATTTTTACGCTTTCTTGTATCAATTGCATACTCTTGTACACGCTTGTTGTGAAATACACTCTCCTCTCTGTCTTACTCTCCTCTCTGTCTCACTCTCCTCTGTGCCTCACTGTCCTCGCTGCCTCACTGTCCTCTCTGCCTCACTCTCCTCTTTGTCTTTCTCGCGACACGCTTCTTGTGAAATACCCTCTCCTCTCTGTCTTACTCTCCTCTCTGTCTCACTCTCCTCTATGTCTCACTCTCTTTCTCGCGATAGGGTGCGCGCATTTCACTCTCTTTCTCTCTTACTCTTTTTTACCCTTATTTTTAAAATCCACTGTTCATTTGACTTTCCCAATGCTCTGATTACATTTCTCTTGTGTAGTTCCACTCTATATTTCTTCTGGTTAGCTTATTTTCTCATTAGTTTCTTATTTACACTTGTTTTCACCGCTTCCCTTTTCACTCTCTCAATTTCACACACTCTCTCACCTCCTTCCCTCTCTCTAGCGCTCTAAGTTCCTCTCTGTCCGTATCCGTGAAAAAAGACTGGCGCTCATACTTTTTCACGGATACGGACACGAATCGCCCGAATCCGATATGAAAAAAGAGTTCGTACCCATTGCCCTCCGTATGTCTGGATTACCGAGACAGTGAGCGGCCCTATTTAGAGCGATCTATGTTGTTGTTGTTTTACTATACCTTATAACAGGCGTGAAACTATCAAATCGTTATCATCCCTCTATCTCTATGTCTGCGCCAATCCCGAACCTTCTGCCTGTAGTTCTCCCAGTTGTAAGCATACACGAATAGCACAGTTGTGATAAAAATGATTGGTGATGTATTTTATGCCAACCGTTCGATTCAATACTCCAAATTTCAGCATGATGTTCGGTCGTTCTGCCCTCAGCGCTATTTGCATCACAGTCCTCCCACATCTCGCCTATGTTCTTCTCAACTTGAACAACCTCCGTCCCGCTGAGTCCCTCGCCCTCAGTGAAGAGGTCCAGGCCGAAATCGATGAGATCCGCGGCTCCAGCAAGTATAAAGATCGTGCAGAGGGAAAACAAGGTACGATGACTTGTATCGATCGATATCATAACAATTATTGATTGATTTGAGGTTGAAAACATGTACGTACCCGAGCTGATCTTTGGTACGCTGCTCACATCGTCCAATTACGGGTGGTTGTAACGGATACGGAGCTAAGCTGTGTAATATCTTCTCCACTGAATTCACTCTCGAAACCAGCAGCAAGGATTACAAGAAGGCTTTCAAACAGGTAATCGATAATGTATCATGATCTACAGAATCTATCGATTCTTCAAAATATATTCTACGGCTTTATTGATTTGTTCGTTTACAGACCTGGAAGAACAATATGACCAAGGATGAGGATGCCGAAGTGAAAGCTACTTCCGGTGATGACTACACTAAGGTACTTATCGATTTATCGATCCATTATTGATTGATTTCTCTAATCTCCATATTGGTTTAGGTAATCTTCAAGCCTGATTTGAAGAAATTCAAGATGTCCGAGCTGGATGATGATATCACTGCTCTCATGTATCGGTAAGATCGTAAATTAGTTTATTTTTTTAAATTTTAAAAAAAAATATTGATTTTTCAGTCGTGCCTACGATATCGCTGGTGCTGCTCGCGGAGTCAAGGTCTACCTGAATAACAAGCTCATTCCTGTAAGTTACCGTAATTCCGAGATACCGTAATCATAGTAATGATGTACAGGTAACTGGCTTCAATCAGTACGTTGAGCAGTACACGAAGAATGAGGTTGATGGACAGGGCGAGCCGCTGAAAGTGTGCTATGAACAGGTATTGATTGATTTGAAATATTTATTGATTGTGAGGGTTACGGTAGCCGACGTGCTGTCTGTGATGCCATAAAACAAACCTACACAACGATCTTATTTGATAAACTGCGCAGCGATGTGCAGTGCTGTGAATTACCGAGACCTGAGATTAAAACAACGAAAAAACAATGTGAGTGAAGTTGAGAAAGTTTGTAAAAATTAGCAAAAAAAATTATGATGGGGTGGGAAAAGAACTAGGGGGTATAGGGATGCTAGTCAGATGCGCTCCCGATTGAGCCCTCGAGGCAGATGTTCAAACTATCTAACAGCGCGTAGAGTATTTTAGCCCACTTCCTGGTAATACACAGGGCATTTTAGCCGTGAATTTGAAAATGCATCGATCGAAAAAATTGATTAGCAGGTCCGCGGTGCAACTTCTGAAACCACCATTGGCCATCTCCCCCTCAACCATAGACAATCATGTGTGTCGCTTTCGGAATCATGTACGTTTCCAGTTGTGCTTCCCTTGTGAGACACACCTTGTCGGACTACCTATCCTATTCTCGATTCTTAGCTTTGCTCTACAATATCCTCATATCGATCAATATTGATTATCCATCATTGTAGGTGAGTGATCGTTGGGAGGTGGCTCTTACCGTACTCGACAAGGGCTTCCAGCAAGTCTCGTTCGTTAATTCCATCGCCACTATCAAGGTATGCCAAAATAATATAATAATAATAATTTATTCCTTCAAAATGATGAGCAATTAATCAATGAATAATGCCGATTCAGGGTGGTCGACACGTTGACTATGTTGCCGATCAAATGGTCCAGAAGCTAATCGATACGATCAAGAAGAAGGTTGGCAAGAGTACGGTACAAGTCAAGCCTTTCCAAGTATGTTTCTGATCATTTTGACGATTTATTGATTGATGGATTCACATTATCGATTGATCATTTACAGGTGAAGAATCACATGTGGGTCTTCGTGAATTCTCTCATTGAGAACCCCACCTTCGACTCGCAGACCAAGGAGACCATGACCCTCTAGTCGAAGAGTTTCGGATCCAAGTGTGAGATCTCGGACAAGTTTGCCAAACAGGTACTTTGTATTCTGTAGTTTGGTTAACGATTTATGCGACTGACCTACCGTACTTGTTCAAGGCCATACTTTTTCGGTGTCCTCACTGTATTTTATTTATCGATTCGATTCGATTCATGGTTTAGAAAGTTAGAAGTAGAGGAGTAGAAGGTTTAGAAAGGTGGGTCGATTTAGAAAATCGTTATTTTTCGCTTAAATTGTAATCTTTCACATAAAAAATGAGCCTTATATGAGGCCGCTTGCGTTAGAATCAACTAAAATTAGTGAAATCTGGCACAGTCAAAAAATAAAATTTTGTGTATGGGGGTTCTCAAGGGTGCTGATGACGATGGTGATGTTCATTTTGCACCTAGATCCACCGTTGAGGCCAGACGACGTCGCGTTGAAATCGCATTTCTAGTAATTTCTCCTCAACCGACTGTGCTAAAATTTGCAGACTGTGCCCCCAGGGGCAGCATTTGATGGCGATCACGTCTGTCTAATTCATTTTTTCATGAAAAAGTTTCAGAAATTTTCAATAATAGAATTTCTCTCAAAGGTAAAAGTGTATTTTACGAGATACATTGATCGGACCGGAATGGCTTCAGGATCTCATGGAAAAAATTTCAGGCAATTTGCTCCCGCGAAATTCCAGAAAATCAACTTTAAGTGTAGACATTTTGCCATTGAAGTGGAGACAAGAGGCGAGAGAGTGTGGTGGTGCGAGAGAGCAGAGAGACACAATCCGACCACTTCCCTTCCCTCCTCTGCTCGTCGCCTCGCCCTTCTCTTTGATCTCTCGCACCACCACACTCTCTCGCCTCTTGCCTCCACTTCAACGGCAAAATGACTACATTAAATGTTGATTTTCTCGAATTTCGCGGGAGCAAATTGGCTGAAATTTTTTCCATGAGATCCTGAAGCCATTCCGGTCCGATCTATGTATCTCGCAAAATACACTTTTACCTTTGAGAGAAATTCTATTTTTGAAAATTTCGGAAACTTTTTCATGAAAAATGAATATGACAGACGTGATGGCCATCAAAATCTGCCCCAGGTGACATAGTCTTCAATATTTGGCATCACCGGATGACGAGAAAAGACTAAAAACGCGATTTCAACCCGACGTCGTCTGGCCTCAACGGTGGCTCTAAGTGAAAAATGAACATTACCATTGTCATCAGCACCCTTGAAAACCCCGATACCCAAAATTTAAATTTTTGACTGTGCCGGCACTTAGTCGAGTCTTACGCAAACGGCCTCATATAGTGGGTCGACCATGAAAATGAGGCGTATATAGTGGGTCAATCCTCTCATTGTGAGGATTGACCTAAAATGTATGTTCAAGGCTCAAGCGTGCGACATTGTGGACTCTCTCGTGGGTGCGCTTCAAGCAGACGGAGATTGTGGACAAGAAGTGCAACAGCAAGAAGACGAGCAAGATGAAGGTGGGAGCAGATTGGTCGATTAGTTGATTCATTGATTGATTTTCTGCATTATTAATTTATTGATTTTTTTCTGAAATTATTGATTAAATGATTACCGCATCTTTGTAGGGCATCCCCAAGCTCGAGGACGCCAACGACGCCTGAACCAAGAACTCTCATCTGTGCACGCTCATTCTCACCGAGGGAGACTCAGCCAAGACGCTCGCTGTATCTGGTAAGTATCGATTGTAATATCGATTAATTGATTTATTGCCGTAGTATTGGCTGTACTGTAATCATACGTGGGCGGTATTGTCGCTAGCGTCAAGACCCATCCGATTTTAGCATCCGACCCACCCCATTTTCTCAAAAATCACCCGGGGGATGGGATATATATCTGTTAGATAAGTCTTTTGAAGTATGTCCGTCGATATCGATTAGTCAGAGTGGCTCAATAGCCAATCGATAATCCACTTTGATGACGTCACTCGCTCCTTTACTGATATGTACGCCACCTAGTTATTGTAGTCTGGCCTAGCGTACAACCGTTGACCCGTTGAACCCCTTGATTGCCTACGCGGTCACGCACCCCCTATATAAAGCTGCGGTTTCGCTTCCCAGCTCACTTCTATTAGTTTATCTCACGTTGCACTGTTAATTCTCTCTCCGATAAAGTCTCTATTCTGCTACACGAGTTGTGCCTAAGGACATAACATTTACTATGATAATAATAATAATAATAATAATAATAATAATAATAATAAATGTTTGAGGCGAACACATCAAGGGCAACGTGCTCGTCGACCCGACCGCAGTCATCGGCGAGGGTTGGGTGATTGGACCGGATGTTGTAAGTGCCAATATTGATTGATTTACTTATTTAATTATTGATTGATAGATTGATGTCTTTATTGATTTATTGACTTGTGACTACATATTCTGTCGTGCACGGCGGCTCAATGATAGTAACTAAGGAGCTCCCGCAATCTCAAACTGAGTTGTCTTTTTCAGGTTCCTGGGTGCGCATGGATGGCTCGTCGGTGCTGGGCGATGACGTCGTCGTCAAAGATGAGCTCTACTTCAACAATGCCATCTCGGCCAGCGTACCACAGAGGGAAGTCATCATGTAGAGCCACTCTCACTCTCACAACGTCCCCCCCCCCCTGATTTTGGTATACGGTAGTCCCACAATAGATTGATTGTCACAACGATCCCACCCTGATTTTGGTTTACGTTTGCCCCTTTTATTGATTGATTGATTCGTAGCTCGATAGATTATTTCTTTGTATGAGCCCCAGCCATGTGACGATTCTTCTGTACATACCAGACGATTGTTTTTTGTCATAGTCTATCTATTTATTGATTGATTTTTATGCATTCGGTTTTATACCTATTGATCAATTCACGCTAGGATGACGTCACGCTTCATATGCTGCGACCGGACGCCCATTTTCCCATTCATCAATCGATCAATAATTGTATATTGATCGACTACCCACCGTAATCTCACTCACTCCTCGTTATTCATTTGTTCTTTCACCCAATTATTGCTTTCTACATAACATGTTTCTCCCTCTCATCTATTATATTTGTACTTGTAGTGCTTGTCATTGTCTCGTTTTCATACTTTTTGGTTCGATTTATTACTTTGTTCATACAGTAATTTTAAAGGAATGTTTTGTGTTGACATGAAATATCTATAAAACCCGAAAAAACACAAAGAATAACGTAGAATCATCAACGAAAAGGTCTCGGTAACGGTAATTTACACTAGTGAATCATTTGACCCGTCGCAATCAATTTGACCCAATGAACTGGGTTACTGTAGGTTACGGTAGGTGGATTACGGTAGATTATGATGGCTTAAATAATGAGTTAACTTGATAGTTGTTAGAACCGGCGGAGCTCCGCCCACCACCCGTTAGTTTAGTCACACACCAAACCCGTCTGGGGTATGCCGAACTCTTTATTACAAGTATATAAGCCCATTTACCCAGGGAGGGGTAAGAGGACTTGCGACGAAAGTTGCGAGGAAAGTTCGCATCTTTCTTCTGAACTCTCGCTAGAAAGATGCGAACTTTCTTCTGAACTTTCGATCGAAAGTGACAGATTGGACGGACCCCTGGTAATAATTCGATTACAAACTTCAGGCCTATCTCTCTAACATGCTCTATTACGAAAATTTTTGAGAAAATTCTAATTGAGAAAATTGTAGAACATATGAATGTATTTGACCTTTTTGATGCTTGTCAGGCTGGATTCAGAAGTAAAAGATCTACAGCAACTCAACTAGTTGAAACATGTTCATACTATCTCTCACTCCATTCTAAGAAAAAATCTTTCGACACAGTATTCTTTGATTATAAAAAAGCATTTGACTCCATAGATCATCGATTATTACTATACAAACTTTCACTCTTAGGTTTTCCCGACAATTTGATCTCATGGTTTCACGCGTATCTTGATAGGAGGTTAAAATATATAGTTATCAATGACTGTTTATCATCTCCTGCTGTCGTAACATCAGGTGTTCCTCAAGGCTCATGCATAGGTCCTCTCCTTTTTATTTTATATATCAACGATATGGGTAATGTTATTCCCAATTCTGTCCATTATGGAATTTATGCGGATGATTTAAAAATTTATGCTGAGGTTCCCGCGCACACTAGTGATTTGCAAAAGGCTATTGATAATATATCTGATTGGGCTGATGCTTGGAATCTAACTCTCTCTGAGACTAAGTGCGTTGTAATGCATTAAGGTAATCAAAAATCTTGTAGTGATTACTTTTTAAAGGGTTTTAAGCTTTCTTGTTCTGACGAGGTAAAGGATTTGGGTATATTAATGTCGCCTAATTTAAGTTTCAAGTCCCATATTAATAAAGCTGTTCGTAAAGCCAGATCAAAAATCAATATTCTATTTAGAACTTTCCGTAGTCGCGAAATTGAAGTCTACAAAGCCGCTTATACATCTTTTATATTACCTATTATTAGCTATGGTTCGGTTGTTTGGAATTCTAAAAGATCTGGATTGACTAAAGAGATTGAATCCGTTCAAAGAGATTTTACTCGAAGACTATTCAGTCGTTGTTCTATTCCTTATGATACATATCTCAATCGTGTTCACTTTCTAGATTTAATTACACTCGAACATAGACACGTGATTGCAGATTTACTTTTCCTATATAATTCAATCCATCAAAATTATGAGTACAATTGCTCTTTCCTCTTTAAAGTTGTTCCCGCTTTGCATCTGAGAAACGGCAATTCGTTGAGAATCATTCTACCCTTCAAAATATCAACCACTTCCCATTCAACACTAGCCTCACGAACTATTGATATTTGGAATAATCTCCCTGATGCTATTGTGCAGGCGTCACCAGCAGTCTTTCGTAATCATGTAAAAAATATACCATATAATGTGATTGTCCCTGAGGCACATATTCATTCATGAAATGTCTGAGTAGGTAAGATTCCTACTGCCTCTTCCTCCAACCCCCGTCTTCCCACATTTCACCGATTCGCCTTGGCGACGGACATCCTTCAAAAACACTTATCTAACAGATATTCCCGATCCCATCCCGATACGTTCACTTGAAGGAATAAATATTATTATTATTATTATTATTAAAAGTGATGTAAATTTACCAGGTGCACGCTGAATATCAGACTATCAATTAAATACCCGGCGTTTGACCACTTGCTTATTATTTTTAAATTAATCCACGATAATTGACGATTACAAAATATACTAATCAGAATGAATATTGACCGATACTGGATTGAAATAAATATAATTATTGTCATACTTGGACGTAAACCATTTTTTTCCAAAATGTGATGCAGTTATCACCCTGTTCCCAGTTGTGTATTACTTTGCCTTACTGATACTTTATCAAGCACATCTAGTGCGTGCAATTGTGAGCTTCACAGACCCGAGCTCCTGCCCAAAGAGCTTAGCCGGGGTCAGAACAAGACAGTGGTCATAGCCGAATCACGAGAGTCCAAGAAAAGCCTTATAATTCGCTTTAAACTTTATCTTTCTTTAACATCTTAAGTTTTTTGGATAGCTCTGAAAAAAGGAATGATAGTCTCTGTTAGAAATTTTCCATTTGGAGAATGCTCTCGAGAGTTCTGAATTTTGACATTTCAAAAGTGATGTAAATTTACCAGGTGCACGCTGAATATCAGACTATCAATTAAATACCCGGCGTTTGACCACTTGCTTATTATTTTTAAATTAATCCACGATAATTGACGATTACAAAATATACTAATCAGAATGAATATCGACCGATACTGGATTGAAATAAATATAATTATTGTCATACTTGGACTAAACCATTTTTTTTCCAAAATTCGATGCAGTTATCGTCGAATCTGGGGTAGCCCCTTGCTTCTGAGTGATAACCTGGTCGAATCTGGGCTAGCCCCTTGCTTCTGAGTGATTCCCTGGTCGAATCTGAGCTAGCCCCTTGCTTCTGAGTGATTCCCTGGTCGAATCTGGGCTAGCCCCTTGCTTCTGAGTGATTCCCTGGTCGAATCTGGGCTAGCCCCTTGCTTCTGAGTGATACCCTGGTCGAATCTGGGCTAGCCCCTTGCTTCTGAGTGATTCCCTGGTCGAATCTGGGCTAGCCCCTTGCTTCTGAGTGATTCCCTGGTCGAATCTGGGCTAGCCCCTTGCTTCTGAGTGATTCCCTGGTCGAATCTGGGCTAGCCCCTTGCTTCTGAGTGATTCCCTGGTCGAATCTGGGCTAGCCCCTTGCTTCTGAGTGATTCCCTGGTCGAATCTGGGCTAGCCCCTTGCTTCTGAGTGATTCCCTGGTCGAATCTGGGCTAGCCCCTTGCTTCTGAGTGATACCCTGGTCGAATCTGGGCTAGCCCCTTGCTTCTGAGTTATTCCCTGGTCGAATCTTTGCTAGCCCCTTGCTTCTGAGTGATTCCCTGGTCGAATCTGGGCTAGCCCCTTGCTTCTGAGTGATTCCCTGGTCGAATCTGGGCTAGCCCCTTGCTTCTGAGTGATTCCCTGGTCGAATCTGGGCTAGCCCCTTGCTTCTGAGTGATTCGCTGGTCGAATCTGGGCTAGCCCCTTGCTTCTGAGTGATTCCCTGGTCGAATCTGGGCTAGCCCCTTGCTTCTGAGTGATTCCCTGGTCGAATCTGGGCTAGCCCCTTGCTTCTGAGTTATTCCCTGGTCGAATCTGGGCGAGCCCCTTGCTTCTGAGTGATTCGCTGGTCGAATCTGGGCTAGTCCCTTGCTTCTGAATGATTCCCTGGTCGAATCTGGGCTAGCCCCTTGCTTCTGAGTGATTCCCTGGTCGAATCTGGGCTAGCCCCTTGCTTCTGAGTTATTCCCTGGTCGAATCTGGGCTAGCCCCTTGCTTCTGAGTGATTCCCTGGTCGAATCTTTGCTAGCCCCTTGCTTCTGAGTGATTCCCTGGTCGAATCTGGCTAGCCCCTTGCTTCTGAGTGATTCCCTGGTCGAATCTGGGCTAGCCCCTTGCTTCTGAGTGATTCCCTGGTCGAATCTGAGCTAGCCCCTTGCTTCTGAGTGATTCCCTGGTCGAATCTGGGCTAGCCCCTTGCTTCTGAGTGATTCCCTGGTCGAGTCTGGGCTAGCCCCTTGCTTCTGAGTGATACCCTGGTCGAATCTGGGCAAGCCCCTTGCTTCTGAGTGATTCCCTGGTCGAATCTGGGCTAGCCCCTTGCTTCTGAGTGATTCCCTGGTCGAATCTGGGCTAGCCCCTTGCTTCTGAGTGATTCCCTGGTCGAATCTGGGCTAGCCCCTTGCTTCTGAGTGATTCCCTGGTCGAATCTGGGCTAGCCCCTTGCTTCTGAGTGATTCCCTGGTCGAATCTGGGCTAGCCCCTTGCTTCTGAGTGATTCCCTGGTCGAATCTGAGCTAGCCCCTTGCTTCTGAGTGATTCCCTGGTCGAATCTGGGCTAGCCCCTTGCTTCTGAGTGATTCCCTGGTCGAATCTGGGCTAGCCCCTTGCTTCTGAGTGATTCCCTGGTCGAATCTAGGCTAGTCCCTTGCTTCTGAGTGATTCCCTGGTCGAATCTGGGGTAGCCCCTTGCTTCTGAGTGATTCCCTGGTCGAATCTAGGCTAGCCCCTTGCTTCTGAGTGATTCCCTGGTCGAATCTGGACTAGCCCCTTGCTTCTGAGTGATTCCCTGGTCGAATCTTTGCTAGCCCCTTGCTTCTGAGTGATTCCCTGGTCGAATCTGGGCTAGCCCCTGGCTTCTGAGTGATTCCCTGGTCGAATCGGGGCTAGCCCCTTGCTTCTGAGTGATAACCTGGTCGAATCTGGGCTAGCCCCTTGCTTCTGAGTGATTCCCTGGTCGAATCTAGGCTAGTCCCTTGCTTCTGAGTGATTCCCTGGTCGAATCTGGACTAGCCCCTTGCTTCTGAGTGATTCCCTGGTCGAATCTGGGCTAGCCCCTTGCTTCTGAATGATTCCCTGGTCGAATCTGGGCTAGCCCCTTGCTTCTGAGTGATTCCCTGGTCGAATCTGGGCTAGCCCCTTGCTTCTGAGTGATTCCCTGGTCGAATCTGGGCTAGCCCCTTGCTTCTGAGTGATTCCCTGGTCTAATCTGGGCTTGCCCCTTGCTTCTGAGTGATACCCTGGTCGAATCTGGGCTAGACCCTTGCTTCTGAGTGATACTCTGGTCGAATCTGGGCTAGCCCCTTGCTTCTGAGTGATTCCCTGGTCGAATCTGGGCTAGCCCCTTGCTTCTGAGTGATTCCCTGGTCGAATCTGGGCTAGCCCCTTGCTTCTGAGTGATTCCCTGGTCGAATCTGAGCTAGCCCCTTGCTTCTGAGTGATTCCCTGGTCGAATCTGGGCTAGCCCCTTGCTTCTGAGTGATTCCCTGGTCGAATCTGGGCTAGCCCCTTGCTTCTGAGTGATTCCCTGGTCGAATCTAGGCTAGTCCCTTGCTTCTGAGTGATTCCCTGGTCGAATCTGGGGTAGCCCCTTGCTTCTGAGTGATTCCCTGGTCGAATCTAGGCTAGCCCCTTGCTTCTGAGTGATTCCCTGGTCGAATCTGGACCTTGCCCCTTGCTTCTGAGTGATTCCCTGGTCGAATCTTTGCTAGCCCCTTGCTTCTGAGTGATTCCCTGGTCGAATCTGGGCTAGCCCCTGGCTTCTGAGTGATTCCCTGGTCGAATCTGGGCTAGCCCCTTGCTTCTGAGTGATAACCTGGTCGAATCTGGGCTAGCCCCTTGCTTCTGAGTGATTCCCTGGTCGAATCTAGGCTAGTCCCTTGCTTCTGAGTGATTCCCTGGTCGAATCTGGACTAGCCCCTTGCTTCTGAGTGATTCCCTGGTCGAATCTGGGCTAGCCCCTTGCTTCTGAATGATTCCCTGGTCGAATCTGGGCTAGCCCCTTGCTTCTGAGTGATTCCCTGGTCGAATCTGGGCTAGCCCCTTGCTTCTGAGTGATTCCCTGGTCGAATCTGGGCTAGCCCCTTGCTTCTGAGTGATTCCCTGGTCTAATCTGGGCTTGCCCCTTGCTTCTGAGTGATACCCTGGTCGAATCTGGGCTAGACCCTTGCTTCTGAGTGATACTCTGGTCGAATCTGGGCTAGCCCCTTGCTTCTGAGTGATTCCCTGGTCGAATCTGGGCTAGCCCCTTGCTTCTGAGTGATTCCCTGGTCGAATCTGGGCTAGCCCCTTGCTTCTGAGTGATTCCCTGGTCGAATCTGGGCTAGCCCCTTGCTTCTGAGTGATTCCCTGGTCGAATCTGGGCTAGCCCCTTGCTTCTGAGTGATTCCCTGGTCGAATCTGGGCTAGCCCCTTGCTTCTGAGTGATTCCCTGGTCGAATCTGGACTAGCCCCTTGCTTCTGAGTGATTCCCTGGTCGAATCTTTGCTAGCCCCTTGCTTCTGAGTGATTCCCTGGTCGAATCTGGTCTATCCCCTTGCTTCTGAGTGATTCCCTGGTCGAATCTGGGCTAGCCCCTTGCTTCTGAGTGATTCCCTGGTCGAATCTGGGCTAGCCCCTTGCTTCTGAGTGATTCCCTGGTCGAATCTGGGCTAGCCCCTTGCTTCTGAGTGTTTCCCTGGTCGAATCTGGCTAGCCCCTTGCTTCTGAGTGATAACCTGGTCGAATCTGGGCTAGCCCCTTGCTTCTGAGTGATACCCTGGTCGAATCTGGGCTAGCCCCTTGCTTCTGAGTGATTCCCTGGTCGAATCTGGGCTAGCCCCTTGCTTCTGAGTGATTCCCTGGTCGAATCTGGGCTAGCCCCTTGCTTCTGAGTGATTCCCTGGTCGAATCTGGACTAGCCCCTTGCTTCTGAGTTATTCCCTGGTCGAATCTTTGCTAACCCCTTGCTTCTGAGTGATTCCCTGGTCGAATCTGGGCTAGCCCCTTGCTTCTGAGTGATTCCCTGGTCGAATCTGGGCTAGCCCCTTGCTTCTGAATGATTCCCTGGTCGAATCTGGGCTAGCCCCTTGCTTCTGAGTGATTCCCTGGTCGAATCTGGGCTAGCCCCTTGCTTCTGAGTGATTCCCTGGTCGAATCTGGGCTAGCCCCTTGCTTCTGAGTGATTCCCTGGTCTAATCTGGGCTTGCCCCTTGCTTCTGAGTGATACCCTGGTCGAATCTGGGCTAGACCCTTGCTTCTGAGTGATACTCTGGTCGAATCTGGGCTAGCCCCTTGCTTCTGAGTGATTCCCTGGTCGAATCTGGGCTAGCCCCTGGCTTCTGAGTGATTCCCTGGTCGAATCTGGGCTAGCCCCTTGCTTCTGAGTGATAACCTGGTCGAATCTGGGCTAGCCCCTTGCTTCTGAGTGATTCCCTGGTCGAATCTAGGCTAGTCCCTTGCTTCTGAGTGATTCCCTGGTCGAATCTGGGCTAGCCCCTTGCTTCTGAGTGATTCCCTGGTCGAATCTGGACTAGCCCCTTGCTTCTGAGTGATTCCCTGGTCGAATCTTTGCTAGCCCCTTGCTTCTGAGTGATTCCCTGGTCGAATCTGGTCTATCCCCTTGCTTCTGAGTGATTCCCTGGTCGAATCTGGGCTAGCCCCTTGCTTCTGAGTGATTCCCTGGTCTAATCTGGGCTTGCCCCTTGCTTCTGAGTGATACCCTGGTCGAATCTGGGCTAGACCCTTGCTTCTGAGTGATACTCTGGTCGAATCTGGGCTAGCCCCTTGCTTCTGAGTGATTCCCTGGTCGAATCTGGGCTAGCCCCTTGCTTCTGAGTGATTCCCTGGTCGAATCTGGGCTAGCCCCTTGCTTCTGAGTGATTCCCTGGTCGAATCTGGGCTAGCCCCTTGCTTCTGAGTGATTCCCTGGTCGAATCTGGGCTAGCCCCTTGCTTCTGAGTGATTCCCTGGTCGAATCTGGGCTAGCCCCTTGCTTCTGAGTGATTCCCTGGTCGAATCTGGACTAGCCCCTTGCTTCTGAGTGATTCCCTGGTCGAATCTTTGCTAGCCCCTTGCTTCTGAGTGATTCCCTGGTCGAATCTGGTCTATCCCCTTGCTTCTGAGTGATTCCCTGGTCGAATCTGGGCTAGCCCCTTGCTTCTGAGTGATTCCCTGGTCGAATCTGGGCTAGCCCCTTGCTTCTGAGTGATTCCCTGGTCGAATCTGGGCTAGCCCCTTGCTTCTGAGTGTTTCCCTGGTCGAATCTGGCTAGCCCCTTGCTTCTGAGTGATAACCTGGTCGAATCTGGGCTAGCCCCTTGCTTCTGAGTGATACCCTGGTCGAATCTGGGCTAGCCCCTTGCTTCTGAGTGATTCCCTGGTCGAATCTGGGCTAGCCCCTTGCTTCTGAGTGATTCCCTGGTCGAATCTGGGCTAGCCCCTTGCTTCTGAGTGATTCCCTGGTCGAATCTGGACTAGCCCCTTGCTTCTGAGTTATTCCCTGGTCGAATCTTTGCTAACCCCTTGCTTCTGAGTGATTCCCTGGTCGAATCTGGGCTAGCCCCTTGCTTCTGAGTGATTCCCTGGTCGAATCTGGGCTAGCCCCTTGCTTCTGAATGATTCCCTGGTCGAATCTGGGCTAGCCCCTTGCTTCTGAGTGATTCCCTGGTCGAATCTGGGCTAGCCCCTTGCTTCTGAGTGATTCCCTGGTCGAATCTGGGCTAGCCCCTTGCTTCTGAGTGATTCCCTGGTCTAATCTGGGCTTGCCCCTTGCTTCTGAGTGATACCCTGGTCGAATCTGGGCTAGACCCTTGCTTCTGAGTGATACTCTGGTCGAATCTGGGCTAGCCCCTTGCTTCTGAGTGATTCCCTGGTCGAATCTGGGCTAGCCCCTTGCTTCTGAGTGATTCCCTGGTCGAATCTGGGCTAGCCCCTTGCTTCTGAGTGATTCCCTGGTCGAATCTGGGCTAGCCCCTTGCTTCTGAGTGATTCCCTGGTCGAATCTGGGCTAGCCCCTTGCTTCTGAGTGATTCCCTGGTCGAATCTGGGCTAGCCCCTTGCTTCTGAGTGATTCCCTGGTCGAATCTGGACTAGCCCCTTGCTTCTGAGTGATTCCCTGGTCGAATCTTTGCTAGCCCCTTGCTTCTGAGTGATTCCCTGGTCGAATCTGGTCTATCCCCTTGCTTCTGAGTGATTCCCTGGTCGAATCTGGGCTAGCCCCTTGCTTCTGAGTGATTCCCTGGTCGAATCTGGGCTAGCCCCTTGCTTCTGAGTGATTCCCTGGTCGAATCTGGGCTAGCCCCTTGCTTCTGAGTGTTTCCCTGGTCGAATCTGGCTAGCCCCTTGCTTCTGAGTGATAACCTGGTCGAATCTGGGCTAGCCCCTTGCTTCTGAGTGATACCCTGGTCGAATCTGGGCTAGCCCCTTGCTTCTGAGTGATTCCCTGGTCGAATCTGGGCTAGCCCCTTGCTTCTGAGTGATTCCCTGGTCGAATCTGGGCTAGCCCCTTGCTTCTGAGTGATTCCCTGGTCGAATCTGGACTAGCCCCTTGCTTCTGAGTGATTCCCTGGTCGAATCTGGGCTAGCCCCTTGCTTCTGAGTGATTCCCTGGTCGAATCTGGGCTAGCCCCTTGCTTCTGAGTGATTCCATGGTCGAATCTGGGCTAGCCCCTTGCTGCTGAGTGATACCCTGGTCGAATCTGGGCTAGCCCCTTGCTTCTGAGTTATTCCCTGGTCGAATCTTTGCTAGCCCCTTGCTTCTGAGTGATTCCCTGGTCGAATCTGGGCTAGCCCCTTGCTTCTGAGTGATTCCCTGGTCGAATCTGGGCTAGCCCCTTGCTTCTGAGTGATTCCCTGGTCGAATCTGGGCTAGCCCCTTGCTTCTGAGTGATTCGCTGGTCGAATCTGGGCTAGCCCCTTGCTTCTGAGTGATTCCCTGGTCGAATCTGGGCTAGCCCCTTGCTTCTGAGTGATTCCCTGGTCGAATCTGGGCTAGCCCCTTGCTTCTGAGTTATTCCCTGGTCGAATCTGGGCGAGCCCCTTGCTTCTGAGTGATTCGCTGGTCGAATCTGGGCTAGTCCCTTGCTTCTGAATGATTCCCTGGTCGAATCTGGGCTAGCCCCTTGCTTCTGAGTGATTCCCTGGTCGAATCTGGGCTAGCCCCTTGCTTCTGAGTTATTCCCTGGTCGAATCTGGGCTAGCCCCTTGCTTCTGAGTGATTCCCTGGTCGAATCTTTGCTAGCCCCTTGCTTCTGAGTGATTCCCTGGTCGAATCTGGCTAGCCCCTTGCTTCTGAGTGATTCCCTGGTCGAATCTGGGCTAGCCCCTTGCTTCTGAGTGATTCCCTGGTCGAATCTGAGCTAGCCCCTTGCTTCTGAGTGATTCCCTGGTCGAATCTGGGCTAGCCCCTTGCTTCTGAGTGATTCCCTGGTCGAATCTGGGCTAGCCCCTTGCTTCTGAGTGATACCCTGGTCGAATCTGGGCTAGCCCCTTGCTTCTGAGTGATTCCCTGGTCGAATCTGGGCTAGCCCCTTGCTTCTGAGTGATTCCCTGGTCGAATCTGGGCTAGCCCCTTGCTTCTGAGTGATTCCCTGGTCGAATCTGGGCTAACCCCTTGCTTCTGAGTGATTCCCTGGTCGAATCTGGGCTAGCCCCTTGCTTCTGAGTGATTCCCTGGTCGAATCTGGGCTAGCCCCTTGCTTCTGAGTGATTCCCTGGTCGAATCTGGGCTAGCCCCTTGCTTCTGAGTGATTCCCTGGTCGAATCTGGGCTAGCCCCTTGCTTCTGAGTGATTCCCTGGTCGAATCTGAGCTAGCCCCTTGCTTCTGAGTGATTCCCTGGTCGAATCTGGGCTAGCCCCTTGCTTCTGAGTGATTCCCTGGTCGAATCTGGGCTAGCCCCTTGCTTCTGAGTGATTCCCTGGTCGAATCTAGGCTAGTCCCTTGCTTCTGAGTGATTCCCTGGTCGAATCTGGGGTAGCCCCTTGCTTCTGAGTGATTCCCTGGTCGAATCTAGGCTAGCCCCTTGCTTCTGAGTGATTCCCTGGTCGAATCTGGACTAGCCCCTTGCTTCTGAGTGATTCCCTGGTCGAATCTTTGCTAGCCCCTTGCTTCTGAGTGATTCCCTGGTCGAATCTGGGCTAGCCCCTGGCTTCTGAGTGATTCCCTGGTCGAATCTGGGCTAGCCCCTTGCTTCTGAGTGATAACCTGATCGAATCTGGGCTAGCCCCTTGCTTCTGAGTGATTCCCTGGTCGAATCTAGGCTAGTCCCTTGCTTCTGAGTGATTCCCTGGTCGAATCTGGACTAGCCCCTTGCTTCTGAGTGATTCCCTGGTCGAATCTGGGCTAGCCCCTTGCTTCTGAATGATTCCCTGGTCGAATCTGGGCTAGCCCCTTGCTTCTGAGTGATTCCCTGGTCGAATCTGGGCTAGCCCCTTGCTTCTGAGTGATTCCCTGGTCGAATCTGGGCTAGCCCCTTGCTTCTGAGTGATTCCCTGGTCTAATCTGGGCTTGCCCCTTGCTTCTGAGTGATACCCTGGTCGAATCTGGGCTAGACCCTTGCTTCTGAGTGATACTCTGGTCGAATCTGGGCTAGCCCCTTGCTTCTGAGTGATTCCCTGGTCGAATCTGGGCTAGCCCCTTGCTTCTGAGTGATTCCCTGGTCGAATCTGGGCTAGCCCCTTGCTTCTGAGTGATTCCCTGGTCGAATCTGAGCTAGCCCCTTGCTTCTGAGTGATTCCCTGGTCGAATCTGGGCTAGCCCCTTGCTTCTGAGTGATTCCCTGGTCGAATCTGGGCTAGCCCCTTGCTTCTGAGTGATTCCCTGGTCGAATCTAGGCTAGTCCCTTGCTTCTGAGTGATTCCCTGGTCGAATCTGGGGTAGCCCCTTGCTTCTGAGTGATTCCCTGGTCGAATCTTTGCTAGCCCCTTGCTTCTGAGTGATTCCCTGGTCGAATCTGGACTAGCCCCTTGCTTCTGAGTGATTCCCTGGTCGAATCTTTGCTAGCCCCTTGCTTCTGAGTGATTCCCTGGTCGAATCTGGGCTAGCCCCTGGCTTCTGAGTGATTCCCTGGTCGAATCTGGGCTAGCCCCTTGCTTCTGAGTGATAACCTGGTCGAATCTGGGCTAGCCCCTTGCTTCTGAGTGATTCCCTGGTCGAATCTAGGCTAGTCCCTTGCTTCTGAGTGATTCCCTGGTCGAATCTGGACTAGCCCCTTGCTTCTGAGTGATTCCCTGGTCGAATCTGGGCTAGCCCCTTGCTTCTGAATGATTCCCTGGTCGAATCTGGGCTAGCCCCTTGCTTCTGAGTGATTCCCTGGTCGAATCTGGGCTAGCCCCTTGCTTCTGAGTGATTCCCTGGTCGAATCTGGGCTAGCCCCTTGCTTCTGAGTGATTCCCTGGTCTAATCTGGGCTTGCCCCTTGCTTCTGAGTGATACCCTGGTCGAATCTGGGCTAGACCCTTGCTTCTGAGTGATACTCTGGTCGAATCTGGGCTAGCCCCTTGCTTCTGAGTGATTCCCTGGTCGAATCTGGGCTAGCCCCTTGCTTCTGAGTGATTCCCTGGTCGAATCTGGGCTAGCCCCTTGCTTCTGAGTGATTCCCTGGTCGAATCTGGGCTAGCCCCTTGCTTCTGAGTGATTCCCTGGTCGAATCTGGGCTAGCCCCTTGCTTCTGAGTGATTCCCTGGTCGAATCTGAGCTAGCCCCTTGCTTCTGAGTGATTCCCTGGTCGAATCTGGGCTAGCCCCTTGCTTCTGAGTGATTCCCTGGTCGAATCTGGGCTAGCCCCTTGCTTCTGAGTGATTCCCTGGTCGAATCTAGGCTAGTCCCTTGCTTCTGAGTGATTCCCTGGTCGAATCTGGGGTAGCCCCTTGCTTCTGAGTGATTCCCTGGTCGAATCTAGGCTAGCCCCTTGCTTCTGAGTGATTCCCTGGTCGAATCTGGACTAGCCCCTTGCTTCTGAGTGATTCCCTGGTCGAATCTTTGCTAGCCCCTTGCTTCTGAGTGATTCCCTGGTCGAATCTGGGCTAGCCCCTGGCTTCTGAGTGATTCCCTGGTCGAATCTGGGCTAGCCCCTTGCTTCTGAGTGATAACCTGGTCGAATCTGGGCTAGCCCCTTGCTTCTGAGTGATTCCCTGGTCGAATCTAGGCTAGTCCCTTGCTTCTGAGTGATTCCCTGGTCGAATCTGGACTAGCCCCTTGCTTCTGAGTGATTCCCTGGTCGAATCTGGGCTAGCCCCTTGCTTCTGAATGATTCCCTGGTCGAATCTGGGCTAGCCCCTTGCTTCTGAGTGATTCCCTGGTCGAATCTGGGCTAGCCCCTTGCTTCTGAGTGATTCCCTGGTCGAATCTGGGCTAGCCCCTTGCTTCTGAGTGATTCCCTGGTCTAATCTGGGCTTGCCCCTTGCTTCTGAGTGATACCCTGGTCGAATCTGGGCTAGACCCTTGCTTCTGAGTGATACTCTGGTCGAATCTGGGCTAGCCCCTTGCTTCTGAGTGATTCCCTGGTCGAATCTGGGCTAGCCCCTTGCTTCTGAGTGATTCCCTGGTCGAATCTGGGCTAGCCCCTTGCTTCTGAGTGATTCCCTGGTCGAATCTGAGCTAGCCCCTTGCTTCTGAGTGATTCCCTGGTCGAATCTGGGCTAGCCCCTTGCTTCTGAGTGATTCCCTGGTCGAATCTGGGCTAGCCCCTTGCTTCTGAGTGATTCCCTGGTCGAATCTAGGCTAGTCCCTTGCTTCTGAGTGATTCCCTGGTCGAATCTGGGGTAGCCCCTTGCTTCTGAGTGATTCCCTGGTCGAATCTTTGCTAGCCCCTTGCTTCTGAGTGATTCCCTGGTCGAATCTGGACTAGCCCCTTGCTTCTGAGTGATTCCCTGGTCGAATCTTTGCTAGCCCCTTGCTTCTGAGTGATTCCCTGGTCGAATCTGGGCTAGCCCCTGGCTTCTGAGTGATTCCCTGGTCGAATCTGGGCTAGCCCCTTGCTTCTGAGTGATAACCTGGTCGAATCTGGGCTAGCCCCTTGCTTCTGAGTGATTCCCTGGTCGAATCTAGGCTAGTCCCTTGCTTCTGAGTGATTCCCTGGTCGAATCTGGACTAGCCCCTTGCTTCTGAGTGATTCCCTGGTCGAATCTGGGCTAGCCCCTTGCTTCTGAATGATTCCCTGGTCGAATCTGGGCTAGCCCCTTGCTTCTGAGTGATTCCCTGGTCGAATCTGGGCTAGCCCCTTGCTTCTGAGTGATTCCCTGGTCGAATCTGGGCTAGCCCCTTGCTTCTGAGTGATTCCCTGGTCTAATCTGGGCTTGCCCCTTGCTTCTGAGTGATACCCTGGTCGAATCTGGGCTAGACCCTTGCTTCTGAGTGATACTCTGGTCGAATCTGGGCTAGCCCCTTGCTTCTGAGTGATTCCCTGGTCGAATCTGGGCTAGCCCCTTGCTTCTGAGTGATTCCCTGGTCGAATCTGGGCTAGCCCCTTGCTTCTGAGTGATTCCCTGGTCGAATCTGGGCTAGCCCCTTGCTTCTGAGTGATTCCCTGGTCGAATCTGGGCTAGCCCCTTGCTTCTGAGTGATTCCCTGGTCGAATCTGGGCTAGCCCCTTGCTTCTGAGTGATTCCCTGGTCGAATCTGGACTAGCCCCTTGCTTCTGAGTGATTCCCTGGTCGAATCTTTGCTAGCCCCTTGCTTCTGAGTGATTCCCTGGTCGAATCTGGTCTATCCCCTTGCTTCTGAGTGATTCCCTGGTCGAATCTGGGCTAGCCCCTTGCTTCTGAGTGATTCCCTGGTCGAATCTGGGGTAGCCCCTTGCTTCTGAGTGATTCCCTGGTCGAATCTAGGCTAGCCCCTTGCTTCTGAGTGATTCCCTGGTCGAATCTGGACTAGCCCCTTGCTTCTGAGTGATTCCCTGGTCGAATCTTTGCTAGCCCCTTGCTTCTGAGTGATTCCCTGGTCGAATCTGGGCTAGCCCCTGGCTTCTGAGTGATTCCCTGGTCGAATCTGGGCTAGCCCCTTGCTTCTGAGTGATAACCTGGTCGAATCTGGGCTAGCCCCTTGCTTCTGAGTGATTCCCTGGTCGAATCTAGGCTAGTCCCTTGCTTCTGAGTGATTCCCTGGTCGAATCTGGACTAGCCCCTTGCTTCTGAGTGATTCCCTGGTCGAATCTGGGCTAGCCCCTTGCTTCTGAATGATTCCCTGGTCGAATCTGGGCTAGCCCCTTGCTTCTGAGTGATTCCCTGGTCGAATCTGGGCTAGCCCCTTGCTTCTGAGTGATTCCCTGGTCGAATCTGGGCTAGCCCCTTGCTTCTGAGTGATTCCCTGGTCTAATCTGGGCTAGCCCCTTGCTTCTGAGTGATTCCCTGGTCGAATCTGAGCTAGCCCCTTGCTTCTGAGTGATTCCCTGGTCGAATCTGGGCTAGCCCCTTGCTTCTGAGTGATTCCCTGGTCGAATCTGGGCTAGCCCCTTGCTTCTGAGTGATTCCCTGGTCGAATCTAGGCTAGTCCCTTGCTTCTGAGTGATTCCCTGGTCGAATCTGGGGTAGCCCCTTGCTTCTGAGTGATTCCCTGGTCGAATCTTTGCTAGCCCCTTGCTTCTGAGTGATTCCCTGGTCGAATCTGGACTAGCCCCTTGCTTCTGAGTGATTCCCTGGTCGAATCTTTGCTAGCCCCTTGCTTCTGAGTGATTCCCTGGTCGAATCTGGGCTAGCCCCTGGCTTCTGAGTGATTCCCTGGTCGAATCTGGGCTAGCCCCTTGCTTCTGAGTGATAACCTGGTCGAATCTGGGCTAGCCCCTTGCTTCTGAGTGATTCCCTGGTCGAATCTAGGCTAGTCCCTTGCTTCTGAGTGATTCCCTGGTCGAATCTGGACTAGCCCCTTGCTTCTGAGTGATTCCCTGGTCGAATCTGGGCTAGCCCCTTGCTTCTGAATGATTCCCTGGTCGAATCTGGGCTAGCCCCTTGCTTCTGAGTGATTCCCTGGTCGAATCTGGGCTAGCCCCTTGCTTCTGAGTGATTCCCTGGTCGAATCTGGGCTAGCCCCTTGCTTCTGAGTGATTCCCTGGTCGAATCTGGGCTAGCCCCTTGCTTCTGAGTGATTCCCTGGTCTAATCTGGGCTAGCCCCTTGCTTCTGAGTGATTCCCTGGTCGAATCTGAGCTAGCCCCTTGCTTCTGAGTGATTCCCTGGTCGAATCTGGGCTAGCCCCTTGCTTCTGAGTGATTCCCTGGTCGAATCTGGGCTAGCCCCTTGCTTCTGAGTGATTCCCTGGTCGAATCTAGGCTAGTCCCTTGCTTCTGAGTGATTCCCTGGTCGAATCTGGGGTAGCCCCTTGCTTCTGAGTGATTCCCTGGTCGAATCTTTGCTAGCCCCTTGCTTCTGAGTGATTCCCTGGTCGAATCTGGACTAGCCCCTTGCTTCTGAGTGATTCCCTGGTCGAATCTTTGCTAGCCCCTTGCTTCTGAGTGATTCCCTGGTCGAATCTGGGCTAGCCCCTGGCTTCTGAGTGATTCCCTGGTCGAATCTGGGCTAGCCCCTTGCTTCTGAGTGATAACCTGGTCGAATCTGGGCTAGCCCCTTGCTTCTGAGTGATTCCCTGGTCGAATCTAGGCTAGTCCCTTGCTTCTGAGTGATTCCCTGGTCGAATCTGGACTAGCCCCTTGCTTCTGAGTGATTCCCTGGTCGAATCTGGGCTAGCCCCTTGCTTCTGAATGATTCCCTGGTCGAATCTGGGCTAGCCCCTTGCTTCTGAGTGATTCCCTGGTCGAATCTGGGCTAGCCCCTTGCTTCTGAGTGATTCCCTGGTCGAATCTGGGCTAGCCCCTTGCTTCTGAGTGATTCCCTGGTCTAATCTGGGCTTGCCCCTTGCTTCTGAGTGATACCCTGGTCGAATCTGGGCTAGACCCTTGCTTCTGAGTGATACTCTGGTCGAATCTGGGCTAGCCCCTTGCTTCTGAGTGATTCCCTGGTCGAATCTGGGCTAGCCCCTTGCTTCTGAGTGATTCCCTGGTCGAATCTGGGCTAGCCCCTTGCTTCTGAGTGATTCCCTGGTCGAATCTGGGCTAGCCCCTTGCTTCTGAGTGATTCCCTGGTCGAATCTGGGCTAGCCCCTTGCTTCTGAGTGATTCCCTGGTCGAATCTGGGCTAGCCCCTTGCTTCTGAGTGATTCCCTGGTCGAATCTGGACTAGCCCCTTGCTTCTGAGTGATTCCCTGGTCGAATCTTTGCTAGCCCCTTGCTTCTGAGTGATTCCCTGGTCGAATCTGGTCTATCCCCTTGCTTCTGAGTGATTCCCTGGTCGAATCTGGGCTAGCCCCTTGCTTCTGAGTGATTCCCTGGTCGAATCTGGGCTAGCCCCTTGCTTCTGAGTGATTCCCTGGTCGAATCTGGGCTAGCCCCTTGCTTCTGAGTGTTTCCCTGGTCGAATCTGGCTAGCCCCTTGCTTCTGAGTGATAACCTGGTCGAATCTGGGCTAGCCCCTTGCTTCTGAGTGATTCCCTGGTCGAATCTGGGCTAGCCCCTTGCTTCTGAGTGATTCCCTGGTCGAATCTGGACTAGCCCCTTGCTTCTGAGTTATTCCCTGGTCGAATCTTTGCTAACCCCTTGCTTCTGAGTGATTCCCTGGTCGAATCTGGGCTAGCCCCTTGCTTCTGAGTGATTCCCTGGTCGAATCTGGGCTAGCCCCTTGCTTCTGAATGATTCCCTGGTCGAATCTGGGCTAGCCCCTTGCTTCTGAGTGATTCCCTGGTCGAATCTGGGCTAGCCCCTTGCTTCTGAGTGATTCCCTGGTCGAATCTGGGCTAGCCCCTTGCTTCTGAGTGATTCCCTGGTCTAATCTGGGCTTGCCCCTTGCTTCTGAGTGATACCCTGGTCGAATCTGGGCTAGACCCTTGCTTCTGAGTGATACTCTGGTCGAATCTGGGCTAGCCCCTTGCTTCTGAGTGATTCCCTGGTCGAATCTGGGCTAGCCCCTTGCTTCTGAGTGATTCCCTGGTCGAATCTGGGCTAGCCCCTTGCTTCTGAGTGATTCCCTGGTCGAATCTGGGCTAGCCCCTTGCTTCTGAGTGATTCCCTGGTCGAATCTGGGCTAGCCCCTTGCTTCTGAGTGATTCCCTGGTCGAATCTGGGCTAGCCCCTTGCTTCTGAGTGATTCCCTGGTCGAATCTGGACTAGCCCCTTGCTTCTGAGTGATTCCCTGGTCGAATCTTTGCTAGCCCCTTGCTTCTGAGTGATTCCCTGGTCGAATCTGGTCTATCCCCTTGCTTCTGAGTGATTCCCTGGTCGAATCTGGGCTAGCCCCTTGCTTCTGAGTGATTCCCTGGTCGAATCTGGGCTAGCCCCTTGCTTCTGAGTGATTCCCTGGTCGAATCTGGGCTAGCCCCTTGCTTCTGAGTGATTCCCTGGTCGAATCTGGGCTAGCCCCTTGCTTCTGAGTGATTCGCTGGTCGAATCTGGGCTAGCCCCTTGCTTCTGAGTGATTCCCTGGTCGAATCTGGGCTAGCCCCTTGCTTCTGAGTGATTCCCTGGTCGAATCTGGGCTAGCCCCTTGCTTCTGAGTGATTCCCTGGTCGAATCTGGGCTAGCCCCTTGCTTCTGAATGATTCCCTGGTCGAATCTGGGCTAGCCCCTTGCTTCTGAGTGATTCCCTGGTCGAATCTGGGCTAGCCCCTTGCTTCTGAGTGATTCCCTGGTCTAATCTGGGCTTGCCCCTTGCTTCTGAGTGATACCCTGGTCGAATCTGGGCTAGACCCTTGCTTCTGAGTGATACTCTGGTCGAATCTGGGCTAGCCCCTTGCTTCTGAGTGATTCCATGGTCGAATCTGGGCTAGCCCCTTGCTTCTGAGTGATTCCCTGGTCGAATCTGGGCTAGCCCCTTGCTTCTGAGTGATTCCCTGGTCGAATCTGGGCTAGCCCCTTGCTTCTGAGTGATTCCCTGGTCGAATCTGGGCTAGCCCCTTGCTTCTGAGTGATTCGCTGGTCGAATCTGGGCTAGCCCCTTGCTTCTGAGTGATTCCCTGGTCGAATCTGGACTAGCCCCTTGCTTCTGAGTGATTCCCTGGTCGAATCTTTGCTAGCCCCTTGCTTCTGAGTGATTCCCTGGTCGAATCTGGTCTATCCCCTTGCTTCTGAGTGATTCCCTGGTCGAATCTGGGCTAGCCCCTTGCTTCTGAGTGATTCCCTGGTCGAATCTGGGCTAGCCCCTTGCTTCTGAGTGATTCCCTGGTCGAATCTGGGCTAGCCCCTTGCTTCTGAGTGATTCCCTGGTCGAATCTGGGCTAGCCCCTTGCTTCTGAGTGATAACCTGGTCGAATCTGGGCTAGCCCCTTGCTTCTGAGTGATACCCTGGTCTAATCTGGGCTTGCCCCTTGCTTCTGAGTGATTCCCTGGTCGAATCTGGGCTAGACCCTTGCTTCTGAGTGATTCCCTGGTCGAATCTGGGCTAGCCCCTTGCTTCTGAGTGATTCCCTGGTCGAATCTGGGCTAGCCCCTTGCTTCTGAGTGATTCCCTGGTCGAATCTGGGCTAGCCCCTTGCTTCTGAGTGATTCCCTGGTCGAATCTGGGCTAGCCCTTTGCTTCTGAGTGATTCCCTGGTCGAATCTGGGCTAGCCCCTTGCTTCTGAGTGATTCGCTGGTCGAATCTGGGCTAGCCCCTTGCTTCTGAGTGATTCCCTGGTCGAATCTGGACTAGCCCCTTGCTTCTGAGTGATTCCCTGGTCGAATCTTTGCTAGCCCCTTGCTTCTGAGTGATTCCCTGGTCGAATCTCTGCTAGCCCCTTGCTTCTGAGTGATTCCCTGGTCGAATCTGGGCTAGCCCCTTGCTTCTGAGTGATTCCCTGGTCGAATCTGGGCTAGCCCCTTGCTTCTGAGTGATTCCCTGGTCGAATCTGGGCTAGCCCCTTGCTTCTGAGTGTTTCCCTGGTCGAATCTGGCTAGCCCCTTGCTTCTGAGTGATAACCTGGTCGAATCTGGGCTAGCCCCTTGCTTCTGAGTGATACCCTGGTCGAATCTGGGCTAGCCCCTTGCTTCTGAGTGATTCCCTGGTCGAATCTGGGCTAGCCCCTTGCTTCTGAGTGATTCCCTGGTCGAATCTGGGCTAGCCCCTTGCTTCTGAGTGATTCCCTGGTCGAATCTGGACTAGCCCCTTGCTTCTGAGTTATTCCCTGGTCGAATCTTTGCTAACCCCTTGCTTCTGAGTGATTCCCTGGTCGAATCTGGGCTAGCCCCTTGCTTCTGAGTGATTCCCTGGTCGAATCTGGGCTAGCCCCTTGCTTCTGAGTGATTCGCTGGTCGAATCTGGGCTAGCCCCTTGCTTCTGAGTGATTCCCTGGTCGAATCTGGGCTAGCCCCTTGCTTCTGAGTGATTCCCTGGTCGAATCTGGGCTAGCCCCTTGCTTCTGAGTGATTCCCTGGTCGAATCTGGGCTAGCCCCTTGCTTCTGAATGATTCCCTGGTCGAATCTGGGCTAGCCCCTTGCTTCTGAGTGATTCCCTGGTCGAATCTGGGCTAGCCCCTTGCTTCTGAGTGATTCCCTGGTCGAATCTGGGCTAGCCCCTTGCTTCTGAGTGATTCCCTGGTCTAATCTGGGCTTGCCCCTTGCTTCTGAGTGATACCCTGGTCGAATCTGGGCTAGACCCTTGCTTCTGAGTGATACTCTGGTCGAATCTGGGCTAGCCCCTTGCTTCTGAGTGATTCCATGGTCGAATCTGGGCTAGCCCCTTGCTTCTGAGTGATTCCCTGGTCGAATCTGGGCTAGCCCCTTGCTTCTGAGTGATTCCCTGGTCGAATCTGGGCTAGCCCCTTGCTTCTGAGTGATTCCCTGGTCGAATCTGGGCTAGCCCCTTGCTTCTGAGTGATTCGCTGGTCGAATCTGGGCTAGCCCCTTGCTTCTGAGTGATTCCCTGGTCGAATCTGGACTAGCCCCTTGCTTCTGAGTGATTCCCTGGTCGAATCTTTGCTAGCCCCTTGCTTCTGAGTGATTCCCTGGTCGAATCTGGTCTATCCCCTTGCTTCTGAGTGATTCCCTGGTCGAATCTGGGCTAGCCCCTTGCTTCTGAGTGATTCCCTGGTCGAATCTGGGCTAGCCCCTTGCTTCTGAGTGATTCCCTGGTCGAATCTGGGCTAGCCCCTTGCTTCTGAGTGATTCCCTGGTCGAATCTGGGCTAGCCCCTTGCTTCTGAGTGATAACCTGGTCGAATCTGGGCTAGCCCCTTGCTTCTGAGTGATACCCTGGTCTAATCTGGGCTTGCCCCTTGCTTCTGAGTGATTCCCTGGTCGAATCTGGGCTAGACCCTTGCTTCTGAGTGATTCCCTGGTCGAATCTGGGCTAGCCCCTTGCTTCTGAGTGATTCCCTGGTCGAATCTGGGCTAGCCCCTTGCTTCTGAGTGATTCCCTGGTCGAATCTGGGCTAGCCCCTTGCTTCTGAGTGATTCCCTGGTCGAATCTGGGCTAGCCCCTTGCTTCTGAGTGATTCGCTGGTCGAATCTGGGCTAGCCCCTTGCTTCTGAGTGATTCCCTGGTCGAATCTGGGCTAGCCCCTTGCTTCTGAGTGATTCCCTGGTCGAATCTGGGCTAGCCCCTTGCTTCTGAGTGTTTCCCTGGTCGAATCTGGGCTAGCCCCTTGCTTCTGAGTGATAACCTGGTCGAATCTGGGCTAGCCCCTTGCTTCTGAGTGATACCCTGGTCGAATCTGGGCTAGCCCCTTGCTTCTGAGTGATTCCCTGGTCGAATCTGGGCTAGCCCCTTGCTTCTGAGTTATTCCCTGGTCGAATCTTTGCTAACCCCTTGCTTCTGAGTGATTCCCTGGTCGAATCTGGGCTAGCCCCTTGCTTCTGAGTGATTCCCTGGTCGAATCTGGGCTAGCCCCTTGCTTCTGAGTGATTCCCTGGTCGAATCTGGACTAGCCCCTTGCTTCTGAGTGATTCCCTGGTCGAATCTGGACTAGCCCCTTGCTTCTGAGTGATTCCCTGGTCGAATCTTTGCTAGCCCCTTGCTTCTGAGTGATTCCCTGGTCGAATCTGGTCTATCCCCTTGCTTCTGAGTGATTCCCTGGTCGAATCTGGGCTAGCCCCTTGCTTCTGAGTGATTCCCTGGTCGAATCTGGGCTAGCCCCTTGCTTCTGAGTGATTCCCTGGTCGAATCTGGGCTAGCCCCTTGCTTCTGAGTGATTCCCTGGTCGAATCTGGGCTAGCCCCTTGCTTCTGAGTGATAACCTGGTCGAATCTGGGCTAGCCCCTTGCTTCTGAGTGATACCCTGGTCTAATCTGGGCTTGCCCCTTGCTTCTGAGTGATTCCCTGGTCGAATCTGGGCTAGACCCTTGCTTCTGAGTGATTCCCTGGTCGAATCTGGGCTAGCCCCTTGCTTCTGAGTGATTCCCTGGTCGAATCTGGGCTAGCCCCTTGCTTCTGAGTGATTCCCTGGTCGAATCTGGGCTAGCCCCTTGCTTCTGAGTGATTCCCTGGTCGAATCTGGGCTAGCCCTTTGCTTCTGAGTGATTCCCTGGTCGAATCTGGGCTAGCCCCTTGCTTCTGAGTGATTCGCTGGTCGAATCTGGGCTAGCCCCTTGCTTCTGAGTGATTCCCTGGTCGAATCTGGACTAGCCCCTTGCTTCTGAGTGATTCCCTGGTCGAATCTTTGCTAGCCCCTTGCTTCTGAGTGATTCCCTGGTCGAATCTTTGCTAGCCCCTTGCTTCTGAGTGATTCCCTGGTCGAATCTGGGCTAGCCCCTTGCTTCTGAGTGATTCCCTGGTCGAATCTGGGCTAGCCCCTTGCTTCTGAGTGATTCCCTGGTCGAATCTGGGCTAGCCCCTTGCTTCTGAGTGTTTCCCTGGTCGAATCTGGCTAGCCCCTTGCTTCTGAGTGATAACCTGGTCGAATCTGGGCTAGCCCCTTGCTTCTGAGTGATACCCTGGTCGAATCTGGGCTAGCCCCTTGCTTCTGAGTGATTCCCTGGTCGAATCTGGGCTAGCCCCTTGCTTCTGAGTGATTCCCTGGTCGAATCTGGGCTAGCCCCTTGCTTCTGAGTGATTCCCTGGTCGAATCTGGACTAGCCCCTTGCTTCTGAGTTATTCCCTGGTCGAATCTTTGCTAACCCCTTGCTTCTGAGTGATTCCCTGGTCGAATCTGGGCTAGCCCCTTGCTTCTGAGTGATTCCCTGGTCGAATCTGGGCTAGCCCCTTGCTTCTGAGTGATTCGCTGGTCGAATCTGGGCTAGCCCCTTGCTTCTGAGTGATTCCCTGGTCGAATCTGGGCTAGCCCCTTGCTTCTGAGTGATTCCCTGGTCGAATCTGGGCTAGCCCCTTGCTTCTGAATGATTCCCTGGTCGAATCTGGGCTAGCCCCTTGCTTCTGAGTGATTCCCTGGTCGAATCTGGGCTAGCCCCTTGCTTCTGAGTGATTCCCTGGTCGAATCTGGGCTAGCCCCTTGCTTCTGAGTGATTCGCTGGTCGAATCTGGGCTAGCCCCTTGCTTCTGAGTGATTCCCTGGTCGAATCTGGGCTAGCCCCTTGCTTCTGAGTGATTCCCTGGTCGAATCTGGGCTAGCCCCTTGCTTCTGAGTGATTCCCTGGTCGAATCTGGGCTAGCCCCTTGCTTCTGAATGATTCCCTGGTCGAATCTGGGCTAGCCCCTTGCTTCTGAGTGATTCCCTGGTCGAATCTGGGCTAGCCCCTTGCTTCTGAGTGATTCCCTGGTCGAATCTGGGCTAGCCCCTTGCTTCTGAGTGATTCCCTGGTCTAATCTGGGCTTGCCCCTTGCTTCTGAGTGATACCCTGGTCGAATCTGGGCTAGACCCTTGCTTCTGAGTGATACTCTGGTCGAATCTGGGCTAGCCCCTTGCTTCTGAGTGATTCCATGGTCGAATCTGGGCTAGCCCCTTGCTTCTGAGTGATTCCCTGGTCGAATCTGGGCTAGCCCCTTGCTTCTGAGTGATTCCCTGGTCGAATCTGGGCTAGCCCCTTGCTTCTGAGTGATTCCCTGGTCGAATCTGGGCTAGCCCCTTGCTTCTGAGTGATTCGCTGGTCGAATCTGGGCTAGCCCCTTGCTTCTGAGTGATTCCCTGGTCGAATCTGGACTAGCCCCTTGCTTCTGAGTGATTCCCTGGTCGAATCTTTGCTAGCCCCTTGCTTCTGAGTGATTCCCTGGTCGAATCTGGTCTATCCATTTGCTTCTGAGTGATTCCCTGGTCGAATCTGGGCTAGCCCCTTGCTTCTGAGTGATTCCCTGGTCGAATCTGGGCTAGCCCCTTGCTTCTGAGTGATTCCCTGGTCGAATCTGGGCTAGCCCCTTGCTTCTGAGTGATTCCCTGGTCGAATCTGGGCTAGCCCCTTGCTTCTGAGTGATAACCTGGTCGAATCTGGGCTAGCCCCTTGCTTCTGAGTGATACCCTGGTCTAATCTGGGCTTGCCCCTTGCTTCTGAGTGATTCCCTGGTCGAATCTGGGCTAGACCCTTGCTTCTGAGTGATTCCCTGGTCGAATCTGGGCTAGCCCCTTGCTTCTGAGTGATTCCCTGGTCGAATCTGGGCTAGCCCCTTGCTTCTGAGTGATTCCCTGGTCGAATCTGGGCTAGCCCCTTGCTTCTGAGTGATTCCCTGGTCGAATCTGGGCTAGCCCCTTGCTTCTGAGTGATTCCCTGGTCGAATCTGGGCTAGCCCCTTGCTTCTGAGTGATTCGCTGGTCGAATCTGGGCTAGCCCCTTGCTTCTGAGTGATTCCCTGGTCGAATCTGGGCTAGCCCCTTGCTTCTGAGTGATTCCCTGGTCGAATCTGGGCTAGCCCCTTGCTTCTGAGTGTTTCCCTGGTCGAATCTGGGCTAGCCCCTTGCTTCTGAGTGATAACCTGGTCGAATCTGGGCTAGCCCCTTGCTTCTGAGTGATACCCTGGTCGAATCTGGGCTAGCCCCTTGCTTCTGAGTGATTCCCTGGTCGAATCTGGGCTAGCCCCTTGCTTCTGAGTTATTCCCTGGTCGAATCTTTGCTAACCCCTTGCTTCTGAGTGATTCCCTGGTCGAATCTGGGCTAGCCCCTTGCTTCTGAGTGATTCCCTGGTCGAATCTGGGCTAGCCCCTTGCTTCTGAGTGATTCCCTGGTCGAATCTGGACTAGCCCCTTGCTTCTGAGTTATTCCCTGGTCGAATCTTTGCTAACCCCTTGCTTCTGAGTGATTCCCTGGTCGAATCTGGGCTAGCCCCTTGCTTCTGAGTGATTCCCTGGTCGAATCTGGGCTAGCCCCTTGCTTCTGAGTGATTCGCTGGTCGAATCTGGGCTAGCCCCTTGCTTCTGAGTGATTCCCTGGTCGAATCTGGGCTAGCCCCTTGCTTCTGAGTGATTCCCTGGTCGAATCTGGGCTAGCCCCTTGCTTCTGAGTGATTCCCTGGTCGAATCTGGGCTAGCCCCTTGCTTCTGAGTGATTCCCTGGTCTAATATGGGCTTGCCCCTTGCTTCTGAGTGATACCCTGGTCGAATCTGGGCTAGACCCTTGCTTCTGAGTGATACTCTGGTCGAATCTGGGCTAGCCCCTTGCTTCTGAGTGATTCCCTGGTCGAATCTGGGCTAGCCCCTTGCTTCTGAGTGATTCCCTGGTCGAATCTGGGCTAGCCCCTTGCTTCTGAGTGATTCCCTGGTCGAATCTGGGCTAGCCCCTTGCTTCTGAGTGATTCCCTGGTCGAATCTGGGCTAGCCCCTTGCTTCTGAGTGATTCGCTGGTCGAATCTGGGCTAGCCCCTTGCTTCTGAGTGATTCCCTGGTCGAATCTGGACTAGCCCCTTGCTTCTAAGTGATTCCCTGGTCGAATCTTTGCTAGCCCCTTGCTTCTGAGTGATTCCCTGGTCGAATCTGGGCTAGCCCCTTGCTTCTGAGTGATTCCCTGGTCGAATCTGGGCTAGCCCCTTGCTTCTGAGTGTTTCCCTGGTCGAATCTGGGCTAGCCCCTTGCTCCTGAGTGATAACCTGGTCGAATCTGGGCTAGCCCCTTGCTTCTGAGTGATACCCTGGTCGAATCTGGGCTAGCCCCTTGCTTCTGAGTGATTCCCTGGTCGAATCTGGGCTAGCCCCTTGCTTCTGAGTGATTCCCTGGTCGAATCTGGGCTAGCCCCTTGCTTCTGAGTGATTCCCTGGTCGAATCTGGACTAGCCCCTTGCTTCTGAGTTATTCCCTGGTCGAATCTTTGCTAACCCCTTGCTTCTGAGTGATTCCCTGGTCGAATCTGGGCTAGCCCCTTGCTTCTGAGTGATTCCCTGGTCGAATCTGGGCTAGCCCATTGCTTCTGAGTGATTCCCTGGTCGAATCTGAGCTAGCCCCTTGCTTCTGAGTGATTCCCTGGTCGAATCTGGGCTAGCCCCTTGCTTCTGAGTGATTCCCTGGTCGAATCTGGGCTAGCCCCTTGCTTCTGAGTGATTCCCTGGTCGAATCTAGGCTAGTCCCTTGCTTCTGAGTGATTCCCTGGTCGAATCTGGACTAGCCCCTTGCTTCTGAGTGATTCCCTGGTCGAATCTAGGCTAGCCTTTTGCTTCTGAGTGATTCCCTGGTCGAATATGGACTAGCCCCTTGCTTCTGAGTGATTCCCTGGTCGAATCTTTGCTAGCCCCTTGCTTCTGAGAGATTCCCTGGTCGAATCTGGTCTATCCCATTGCTTCTGAGTGATTCCCTGGTCGAATCTGGGCTAGCCCCTTGCTTCTGAATGATTCGCTGGTCGAATCTGGGCTAGTCCCTTGCTTCTGAGTGATTCCCTGGTCGAATCTGGGCTAGCCCCTTGCTTCTGAGTGATTCCCTGGTCGAATCTGGGCTAGCCGCTTGCTTCTGAGTTATTCCCTGGTCGAATCTGGGCTAGCCCCTTGCTTCTGAGTGATTCCCTGATCGAATCTGGGCTAGCCCCTTGCTTCTGAGTGATTCCCTGGTCGATTCTGGGCTAGCCCCTTGCTTCTGAGTGATTCCCTGGTCGAATCTGGGGTAGCCCCTTGCTTCTGAGTGATACCCTGGTCGAATCTGGGCTAGACCCTTGCTTCTGAGTGATACTCTGGTCGAATCTGGGCTAGCCCCTTGCTTCTGAGTGATTCCCTGGTCGAATCTGGACTAGCCCCTTGCTTCTGAGTGATTCCCTGGTCGAATCTGGGCTAGCCCCTTGCTTCTGAGTGATTCGCTGGTCGAATCTGGGCTAGCCCCTTGCTTCTGAGTGATTCCCTGGTCGAATCTGGGCTAGCCCCTTGCTTCTGAGTGATTCCCTGGTCGAATCTGGGCTAGCCCCTTGCTTCTGAGTGTTTCCCTGGTCGAATCTGGGCTAGCCCCTTGCTTCTGAGTGATAACCTGGTCGAATCTGGGCTAGCCCCTTGCTTCTGAGTGATACCCTGGTCGAATCTGGGCTAGCCCCTTGCTTCTGAGTGATTCCCTGGTCGAATCTGGGCTAGCCCCTTGCTTCTGAGTGATTCCCTGGTCGAATCTGGGCTAGCCCCTTGCTTCTGAGTGATTCCCTGATCGAATCTGGGCTAGCCCCTTGCTTCTGAGTGATTCCCTGGTCGAATCTGGGCTAGCCCTTTGCTTCTGAGTGATTCCCTGGTCGAATCTGGGCTAGCCCCTTGCTTCTGAGTGATTCGCTGGTCGAATCTGGGCTAGCCCCTTGCTTCTGAGTGATTCCCTGGTCGAATCTGGACTAGCCCCTTGCTTCTGAGTGATTCCCTGGTCGAATCTTTGCTAGCCCCTTGCTTCTGAGTGATTCCCTGGTCGAATCTCTGCTAGCCCCTTGCTTCTGAGTGATTCCCTGGTCGAATCTGGGCTAGCCCCTTGCTTCTGAGTGATTCCCTGGTCGAATCTGGGCTAGCCCCTTGCTTCTGAGTGATTCCCTGGTCGAATCTGGGCTAGCCCCTTGCTTCTGAGTGTTTCCCTGGTCGAATCTGGCTAGCCCCTTGCTTCTGAGTGATAACCTGGTCGAATCTGGGCTAGCCCCTTGCTTCTGAGTGATACCCTGGTCGAATCTGGGCTAGCCCCTTGCTTCTGAGTGATTCCCTGGTCGAATCTGGGCTAGCCCCTTGCTTCTGAGTGATTCCCTGGTCGAATCTGGGCTAGCCCCTTGCTTCTGAGTGATTCCCTGGTCGAATCTGGACTAGCCCCTTGCTTCTGAGTTATTCCCTGGTCGAATCTTTGCTAACCCCTTGCTTCTGAGTGATTCCCTGGTCGAATCTGGGCTAGCCCCTTGCTTCTGAGTGATTCCCTGGTCGAATCTGGGCTAGCCCCTTGCTTCTGAGTGATTCGCTGGTCGAATCTGGGCTAGCCCCTTGCTTCTGAGTGATTCCCTGGTCGAATCTGGGCTAGCCCCTTGCTTCTGAGTGATTCCCTGGTCGAATCTGGGCTAGCCCCTTGCTTCTGAGTGATTCCCTGGTCGAATCTGGGCTAGCCCCTTGCTTCTGAATGATTCCCTGGTCGAATCTGGGCTAGCCCCTTGCTTCTGAGTGATTCCCTGGTCGAATCTGGGCTAGCCCCTTGCTTCTGAGTGATTCCCTGGTCGAATCTGGGCTAGCCCCTTGCTTCTGAGTGATTCCCTGGTCTAATCTGGGCTTGCCCCTTGCTTCTGAGTGATACCCTGGTCGAATCTGGGCTAGACCCTTGCTTCTGAGTGATACTCTGGTCGAATCTGGGCTAGCCCCTTGCTTCTGAGTGATTCCATGGTCGAATCTGGGCTAGCCCCTTGCTTCTGAGTGATTCCCTGGTCGAATCTGGGCTAGCCCCTTGCTTCTGAGTGATTCCCTGGTCGAATCTGGGCTAGCCCCTTGCTTCTGAGTGATTCCCTGGTCGAATCTGGGCTAGCCCCTTGCTTCTGAGTGATTCGCTGGTCGAATCTGGGCTAGCCCCTTGCTTCTGAGTGATTCCCTGGTCGAATCTGGACTAGCCCCTTGCTTCTGAGTGATTCCCTGGTCGAATCTTTGCTAGCCCCTTGCTTCTGAGTGATTCCCTGGTCGAATCTGGTCTATCCCCTTGCTTCTGAGTGATTCCCTGGTCGAATCTGGGCTAGCCCCTTGCTTCTGAGTGATTCCCTGGTCGAATCTGGGCTAGCCCCTTGCTTCTGAGTGATTCCCTGGTCGAATCTGGGCTAGCCCCTTGCTTCTGAGTGATTCCCTGGTCGAATCTGGGCTAGCCCCTTGCTTCTGAGTGATAACCTGGTCGAATCTGGGCTAGCCCCTTGCTTCTGAGTGATACCCTGGTCTAATCTGGGCTTGCCCCTTGCTTCTGAGTGATTCCCTGGTCGAATCTGGGCTAGACCCTTGCTTCTGAGTGATTCCCTGGTCGAATCTGGGCTAGCCCCTTGCTTCTGAGTGATTCCCTGGTCGAATCTGGGCTAGCCCCTTGCTTCTGAGTGATTCCCTGGTCGAATCTGGGCTAGCCCCTTGCTTCTGAGTGATTCCCTGGTCGAATCTGGGCTAGCCCCTTGCTTCTGAGTGATTCCCTGGTCGAATCTGGGCTAGCCCCTTGCTTCTGAGTGATTCGCTGGTCGAATCTGGGCTAGCCCCTTGCTTCTGAGTGATTCCCTGGTCGAATCTGGGCTAGCCCCTTGCTTCTGAGTGATTCCCTGGTCGAATCTGGGCTAGCCCCTTGCTTCTGAGTGTTTCCCTGGTCGAATCTGGGCTAGCCCCTTGCTTCTGAGTGATAACCTGGTCGAATCTGGGCTAGCCCCTTGCTTCTGAGTGATACCCTGGTCGAATCTGGGCTAGCCCCTTGCTTCTGAGTGATTCCCTGGTCGAATCTGGGCTAGCCCCTTGCTTCTGAGTTATTCCCTGGTCGAATCTTTGCTAACCCCTTGCTTCTGAGTGATTCCCTGGTCGAATCTGGGCTAGCCCCTTGCTTCTGAGTGATTCCCTGGTCGAATCTGGGCTAGCCCCTTGCTTCTGAGTGATTCCCTGGTCGAATCTGGACTAGCCCCTTGCTTCTGAGTGATTCCCTGGTCGAATCTGGACTAGCCCCTTGCTTCTGAGTGATTCCCTGGTCGAATCTTTGCTAGCCCCTTGCTTCTGAGTGATTCCCTGGTCGAATCTGGTCTATCCCCTTGCTTCTGAGTGATTCCCTGGTCGAATCTGGGCTAGCCCCTTGCTTCTGAGTGATTCCCTGGTCGAATCTGGGCTAGCCCCTTGCTTCTGAGTGATTCCCTGGTCGAATCTGGGCTAGCCCCTTGCTTCTGAGTGATTCCCTGGTCGAATCTGGGCTAGCCCCTTGCTTCTGAGTGATAACCTGGTCGAATCTGGGCTAGCCCCTTGCTTCTGAGTGATACCCTGGTCTAATCTGGGCTTGCCCCTTGCTTCTGAGTGATTCCCTGGTCGAATCTGGGCTAGACCCTTGCTTCTGAGTGATTCCCTGGTCGAATCTGGGCTAGCCCCTTGCTTCTGAGTGATTCCCTGGTCGAATCTGGGCTAGCCCCTTGCTTCTGAGTGATTCCCTGGTCGAATCTGGGCTAGCCCCTTGCTTCTGAGTGATTCCCTGGTCGAATCTGGGCTAGCCCTTTGCTTCTGAGTGATTCCCTGGTCGAATCTGGGCTAGCCCCTTGCTTCTGAGTGATTCGCTGGTCGAATCTGGGCTAGCCCCTTGCTTCTGAGTGATTCCCTGGTCGAATCTGGACTAGCCCCTTGCTTCTGAGTGATTCCCTGGTCGAATCTTTGCTAGCCCCTTGCTTCTGAGTGATTCCCTGGTCGAATCTTTGCTAGCCCCTTGCTTCTGAGTGATTCCCTGGTCGAATCTGGGCTAGCCCCTTGCTTCTGAGTGATTCCCTGGTCGAATCTGGGCTAGCCCCTTGCTTCTGAGTGATTCCCTGGTCGAATCTGGGCTAGCCCCTTGCTTCTGAGTGTTTCCCTGGTCGAATCTGGCTAGCCCCTTGCTTCTGAGTGATAACCTGGTCGAATCTGGGCTAGCCCCTTGCTTCTGAGTGATACCCTGGTCGAATCTGGGCTAGCCCCTTGCTTCTGAGTGATTCCCTGGTCGAATCTGGGCTAGCCCCTTGCTTCTGAGTGATTCCCTGGTCGAATCTGGGCTAGCCCCTTGCTTCTGAGTGATTCCCTGGTCGAATCTGGACTAGCCCCTTGCTTCTGAGTTATTCCCTGGTCGAATCTTTGCTAACCCCTTGCTTCTGAGTGATTCCCTGGTCGAATCTGGGCTAGCCCCTTGCTTCTGAGTGATTCCCTGGTCGAATCTGGGCTAGCCCCTTGCTTCTGAGTGATTCGCTGGTCGAATCTGGGCTAGCCCCTTGCTTCTGAGTGATTCCCTGGTCGAATCTGGGCTAGCCCCTTGCTTCTGAGTGATTCCCTGGTCGAATCTGGGCTAGCCCCTTGCTTCTGAATGATTCCCTGGTCGAATCTGGGCTAGCCCCTTGCTTCTGAGTGATTCCCTGGTCGAATCTGGGCTAGCCCCTTGCTTCTGAGTGATTCCCTGGTCGAATCTGGGCTAGCCCCTTGCTTCTGAGTGATTCGCTGGTCGAATCTGGGCTAGCCCCTTGCTTCTGAGTGATTCCCTGGTCGAATCTGGGCTAGCCCCTTGCTTCTGAGTGATTCCCTGGTCGAATCTGGGCTAGCCCCTTGCTTCTGAGTGATTCCCTGGTCGAATCTGGGCTAGCCCCTTGCTTCTGAATGATTCCCTGGTCGAATCTGGGCTAGCCCCTTGCTTCTGAGTGATTCCCTGGTCGAATCTGGGCTAGCCCCTTGCTTCTGAGTGATTCCCTGGTCGAATCTGGGCTAGCCCCTTGCTTCTGAGTGATTCCCTGGTCTAATCTGGGCTTGCCCCTTGCTTCTGAGTGATACCCTGGTCGAATCTGGGCTAGACCCTTGCTTCTGAGTGATACTCTGGTCGAATCTGGGCTAGCCCCTTGCTTCTGAGTGATTCCATGGTCGAATCTGGGCTAGCCCCTTGCTTCTGAGTGATTCCCTGGTCGAATCTGGGCTAGCCCCTTGCTTCTGAGTGATTCCCTGGTCGAATCTGGGCTAGCCCCTTGCTTCTGAGTGATTCCCTGGTCGAATCTGGGCTAGCCCCTTGCTTCTGAGTGATTCGCTGGTCGAATCTGGGCTAGCCCCTTGCTTCTGAGTGATTCCCTGGTCGAATCTGGACTAGCCCCTTGCTTCTGAGTGATTCCCTGGTCGAATCTTTGCTAGCCCCTTGCTTCTGAGTGATTCCCTGGTCGAATCTGGTCTATCCATTTGCTTCTGAGTGATTCCCTGGTCGACTCAGAAGCAAGGGGCTAGCCCAGATTCGACCAGGGAATCACTCAGAAGCAAGGGGCTAGCCCAGATTCGACCAGGGAATCACTCAGAAGCAAGGGGCTAGCCCAGATTCGACCAGCGAATCACTCAGAAGCAAGGGGCTAGCCCAGATTCGACCAGGGAATCACTCAGAAGCAAGGGGCTAGCCCAGATTCGACCAGGGAATCACTCAGAAGCAAGGGGTTAGCAAAGATTCGACCAGGGAATAACTCAGAAGCAAGGGGCTAGTCCAGATTCGACCAGGGAATCACTCAGAAGCAAGGGGCTAGCCCAGATTCGACCAGGGAATCACTCAGAAGCAAGGGGCTAGCCCAGATTCGACCAGGGAATCACTCAGAAGCAAGGGGCTAGCCCAGATTCGACCAGGGTATCACTCAGAAGCAAGGGGCTAGCCCAGATTCGACCAGGTTATCACTCAGAAGCAAGGGGCTAGCCAGATTCGACCAGGGAAACACTCAGAAGCAAGGGGCTAGCCCAGATTCGACCAGGGAATCACTCAGAAGCAAGGGGCTAGCCCAGATTCGACCAGGGAATCACTCAGAAGCAAGGGGCTAGCCCAGATTCGACCAGGGAATCACTCAGAAGCAAGGGGCTAGCAGAGATTCGACCAGGGAATCACTCAGAAGCAAGGGGCTAGCAAAGATTCGACCAGGGAATCACTCAGAAGCAAGGGGCTAGTCCAGATTCGACCAGGGAATCACTCAGAAGCAAGGGGCTAGCCCAGATTCGACCAGCGAATCACTCAGAAGCAAGGGGCTAGCCCAGATTCGACCAGGGAATCACTCAGAAGCAAAGGGCTAGCCCAGATTCGACCAGGGAATCACTCAGAAGCAAGGGGCTAGCCCAGATTCGATCAGGGAATCACTCAGAAGCAAGGGGCTAGCCCAGATTCGACCAGGGAATCACTCAGAAGCAAGGGGCTAGCCCAGATTCGACCAGGGAATCACTCAGAAGCAAGGGGCTAGCCCAGATTCGACCAGGGTATCACTCAGAAGCAAGGGGCTAGCCCAGATTCGACCAGGTTATCACTCAGAAGCAAGGGGCTAGCCCAGATTCGACCAGGGAAACACTCAGAAGCAAGGGGCTAGCCCAGATTCGACCAGGGAATCACTCAGAAGCAAGGGGCTAGCCCAGATTCGACCAGGGAATCACTCAGAAGCAAGGGGCTAGCCCAGATTCGACCAGCGAATCACTCAGAAGCAAGGGGCTAGCCCAGATTCGACCAGGGAATCACTCAGAAGCAAGGGGCTAGTCCAGATTCGACCAGGGAATCACTCAGAAGCAAGGGGCTAGCCCAGATTCGACCAGAGTATCACTCAGAAGCAAGGGTCTAGCCCAGATTCGACCAGGGTATCACTCAGAAGCAAGGGGCTACCCCAGATTCGACCAGGGAATCACTCAGAAGCAAGGGGCTAGCCCAGAATCGACCAGGGAATCACTCAGAAGCAAGGGGCTAGCCCAGATTCGATCAGGGAATCACTCAGAAGCAAGGGGCTAGCCCAGATTCGACCAGGGAATAACTCAGAAGCAAGCGGCTAGCCCAGATTCGACCAGGGAATCACTCAGAAGCAAGGGGCTAGCCCAGATTCGACCAGGGAATCACTCAGAAGCAAGGGACTAGCCCAGATTCGACCAGCGAATCATTCAGAAGCAAGGGGCTAGCCCAGATTCGACCAGGGAATCACTCAGAAGCAATGGGATAGACCAGATTCGACCAGGGAATCTCTCAGAAGCAAGGGGCTAGCAAAGATTCGACCAGGGAATCACTCAGAAGCAAGGGGCTAGTCCATATTCGACCAGGGAATCACTCAGAAGCAAAAGGCTAGCCTAGATTCGACCAGGGAATCACTCAGAAGCAAGGGGCTAGTCCAGATTCGACCAGGGAATCACTCAGAAGCAAGGGACTAGCCTAGATTCGACCAGGGAATCACTCAGAAGCAAGGGGCTAGCCCAGATTCGACCAGGGAATCACTCAGAAGCAAGGGGCTAGCCCAGATTCGACCAGGGAATCACTCAGAAGCAAGGGGCTAGCTCAGATTCGACCAGGGAATCACTCAGAAGCAATGGGCTAGCCCAGATTCGACCAGGGAATCACTCAGAAGCAAGGGGCTAGCCCAGATTCGACCAGGGAATCACTCAGAAGCAAGGGGTTAGCAAAGATTCGACCAGGGAATAACTCAGAAGCAAGGGGCTAGTCCAGATTCGACCAGGGAATCACTCAGAAGCAAGGGGCTAGCCCAGATTCGACCAGGGAATCACTCAGAAGCAAGGGGCTAGCCCAGATTCGACCAGGGAATCACTCAGAAGCAAGGGGCTAGCCCAGATTCGACCAGGGTATCACTCAGAAGCAAGGGGCTAGCCCAGATTCGACCAGGTTATCACTCAGGAGCAAGGGGCTAGCCCAGATTCGACCAGGGAAACACTCAGAAGCAAGGGGCTAGCCCAGATTCGACCAGGGAATCACTCAGAAGCAAGGGGCTAGCCCAGATTCGACCAGGGAATCACTCAGAAGCAAGGGGCTAGCAAAGATTCGACCAGGGAATCACTTAGAAGCAAGGGGCTAGTCCAGATTCGACCAGGGAATCACTCAGAAGCAAGGGGCTAGCCCAGATTCGACCAGCGAATCACTCAGAAGCAAGGGGCTAGCCCAGATTCGACCAGGGAATCACTCAGAAGCAAGGGGCTAGCCCAGATTCGACCAGGGAATCACTCAGAAGCAAGGGGCTAGCCCAGATTCGACCAGGGAATCACTCAGAAGCAAGGGGCTAGCCCAGATTCGACCAGGGAATCACTCAGAAGCAAGGGGCTAGCCCAGATTCGACCAGAGTATCACTCAGAAGCAAGGGTCTAGCCCAGATTCGACCAGGGTATCACTCAGAAGCAAGGGGCAAGCCCATATTAGACCAGGGAATCACTCAGAAGCAAGGGGCTAGCCCAGATTCGACCAGGGAATCACTCAGAAGCAAGGGGCTAGCCCAGATTCGACCAGGGAATCACTCAGAAGCAAGGGGCTAGCCCAGATTCGACCAGGGAATCACTCAGAAGCAAGGGGCTAGCCCAGATTCGACCAGCGAATCACTCAGAAGCAAGGGGCTAGCCCAGATTCGACCAGGGAATCACTCAGAAGCAAGGGGCTAGCCCAGATTCGACCAGGGAATCACTCAGAAGCAAGGGGTTAGCAAAGATTCGACCAGGGAATAACTCAGAAGCAAGGGGCTAGTCCAGATTCGACCAGGGAATCACTCAGAAGCAAGGGGCTAGCCCAGATTCGACCAGGGAATCACTCAGAAGCAAGGGGCTAGCCCAGATTCGACCAGGGAATCACTCAGAAGCAAGGGGTTAGCAAAGATTCGACCAGGGAATAACTCAGAAGCAAGGGGCTAGCCCAGATTCGACCAGGGAATCACTCAGAAGCAAGGGGCTAGCCCAGATTCGACCAGGGTATCACTCAGAAGCAAGGGGCTAGCCCAGATTCGACCAGGTTATCACTCAGAAGCAAGGGGCTAGCCCAGATTCGACCAGGGAAACACTCAGAAGCAAGGGGCTAGCCCAGATTCGACCAGGGAATCACTCAGAAGCAAGGGGCTAGCCCAGATTCGACCAGGGAATCACTCAGAAGCAAGGGGCTAGCCCAGATTCGACCAGCGAATCACTCAGAAGCAAGGGGCTAGCCCAGATTCGACCAGGGAATCACTCAGAAGCAAGGGGCTAGCCCAGATTCGACCAGGGAATCACTCAGAAGCAAGGGGCTAGCCCAGATTCGACCAGGGAATCACTCAGAAGCAAGGGGCTAGCCCAGATTCGACCAGGGAATCACTCAGAAGCAAGGGGCTAGCCCAGATTCGACCAGGGAATCACTCAGAAGCAAGGGTCTAGCCCAGATTCGACCAGGGAATCACTCAGAAGCAAGGGGCAAGCCCAGATTAGACCAGGGTATCACTCAGAAGCAAGGGGCTAGCCCAGATTCGACCAGGTTATCACTCAGAAGCAAGGGGCTAGCCCAGATTCGACCAGGGAATCACTCAGAAGCAAGGGGCTAGCCCAGATTCGACCAGGGAATCACTCAGAAGCAAGGGGCTAGCCCAGATTCGACCAGGGAATCACTCAGAAGCAAGGGGCTAGCCCAGATTCGACCAGGGAATCACTCAGAAGCAAATGGATAGACCAGATTCGACCAGGGAATCACTCAGAAGCAAGGGGCTAGCAAAGATTCGACCAGGGAATCACTCAGAAGCAAGGGGCTAGTCCAGATTCGACCAGGGAATCACTCAGAAGCAAGGGGCTAGCCCAGATTCGACCAGCGAATCACTCAGAAGCAAGGGGCTAGCCCAGATTCGACCAGGGAATCACTCAGAAGCAAGGGGCTAGCCCAGATTCGACCAGGGAATCACTCAGAAGCAAGGGGCTAGCCCAGATTCGACCAGGGAATCACTCAGAAGCAAGGGGCTAGCCCAGATTCGACCATGGAATCACTCAGAAGCAAGGGGCTAGCCCAGATTCGACCAGAGTATCACTCAGAAGCAAGGGTCTAGCCCAGATTCGACCAGGGTATCACTCAGAAGCAAGGGGCAAGCCCAGATTAGACCAGGGAATCACTCAGAAGCAAGGGGCTAGCCCAGATTCGACCAGGGAATCACTCAGAAGCAAGGGGCTAGCCCAGATTCGACCAGGGAATCACTCAGAAGCAAGGGGCTAGCCCAGATTCGACCAGGGAATCATTCAGAAGCAAGGGGCTAGCCCAGATTCGACCAGGGAATCACTCAGAAGCAAGGGGCTAGCCCAGATTCGACCAGGGAATCACTCAGAAGCAAGGGGCTAGCCCAGATTCGACCAGGGAATCACTCAGAAGCAAGGGGCTAGCCCAGATTCGACCAGCGAATCACTCAGAAGCAAGGGGCTAGCCCAGATTCGACCAGGGAATCACTCAGAAGCAAGGGGCTAGCCCAGATTCGACCAGGGAATCACTCAGAAGCAAGGGGCTAGCCCAGATTCGACCAGGGAATCATTCAGAAGCAAGGGGCTAGCCCAGATTCGACCAGGGAATCACTCAGAAGCAAGGGGCTAGCCCAGATTCGACCAGGGAATCACTCAGAAGCAAGGGGCTAGCCCAGATTCGACCAGCGAATCACTCAGAAGCAAGGGGCTAGCCCAGATTCGACCAGGGAATCACTCAGAAGCAAGGGGCTAGCCCAGATTCGACCAGGGAATCACTCAGAAGCAAGGGGTTAGCAAAGATTCGACCAGGGAATAACTCAGAAGCAAGGGGCTAGTCCAGATTCGACCAGGGAATCACTCAGAAGCAAGGGGCTAGCCCAGATTCGACCAGGGAATCACTCAGAAGCAAGGGGCTAGCCCAGATTCGACCAGGGAATCACTCAGAAGCAAGGGGCTAGCCCAGATTCGACCAGGGTATCACTCAGAAGCAAGGGGCTAGCCCAGATTCGACCAGGTTATCACTCAGAAGCAAGGGGCTAGCCAGATTCGACCAGGGAAACACTCAGAAGCAAGGGGCTAGCCCAGATTCGACCAGGGAATCACTCAGAAGCAAGGGGCTAGCCCAGATTCGACCAGGGAATCACTCAGAAGCAAGGGGCTAGCCCAGATTCGACCAGGGAATCACTCAGAAGCAAGGGGCTAGCAAAGATTCGACCAGGGAATCACTCAGAAGCAAGGGGCTAGCAAAGATTCGACCAGGGAATCACTCAGAAGCAAGGGGCTAGTCCAGATTCGACCAGGGAATCACTCAGAAGCAAGGGGCTAGCCCAGATTCGACCAGCGAATCACTCAGAAGCAAGGGGCTAGCCCAGATTCGACCAGGGAATCACTCAGAAGCAAAGGGCTAGCCCAGATTCGACCAGGGAATCACTCAGAAGCAAGGGGCTAGCCCAGATTCGACCAGGGAATCACTCAGAAGCAAGGGGCTAGCCCAGATTCGACCAGGGAATCACTCAGAAGCAAGGGGCTAGCCCAGATTCGACCAGGGAATCACTCAGAAGCAAGGGTCTAGCCCAGATTCGACCAGGGAATCACTCAGAAGCAAGGGGCAAGCCCAGATTAGACCAGGGTATCACTCAGAAGCAAGGGGCTAGCCCAGATTCGACCAGGTTATCACTCAGAAGCAAGGGGCTAGCCCAGATTCGACCAGGGAATCACTCAGAAGCAAGGGGCTAGCCCAGATTCGACCAGGGAATCACTCAGAAGCAAGGGGCTAGCCCAGATTCGACCAGGGAATCACTCAGAAGCAAGGGGCTAGCCCAGATTCGACCAGGGAATCACTCAGAAGCAAGGGGATAGACCAGATTCGACCAGGGAATCACTCAGAAGCAAGGGGCTAGCAAAGATTCGACCAGGGAATCACTCAGAAGCAAGGGGCTAGTCCAGATTCGACCAGGGAATCACTCAGAAGCAAGGGGCTAGTCCAGATTCGACCAGGGAATCACTCAGAAGCAAGGGGCTAGCCCAGATTCGACCAGGGAATCACTCAGAAGCAAGGGGCTAGCCCAGATTCGACCAGGGAATCACTCAGAAGCAAGGGGTTAGCAAAGATTCGACCAGGGAATAACTCAGAAGCAAGGGGCTAGCCCAGATTCGACCAGGGAATCACTCAGAAGCAAGGGGCTAGCCCAGATTCGACCAGGGTATCACTCAGAAGCAAGGGGCTAGCCCAGATTCGACCAGGTTATCACTCAGAAGCAAGGGGCTAGCCCAGATTCGACCAGGGAAACACTCAGAAGCAAGGGGCTAGCCCAGATTCGACCAGGGAATCACTCAGAAGCAAGGGGCTAGCCCAGATTCGACCAGGGAATCACTCAGAAGCAAGGGGCTAGCCCAGATTCGACCAGCGAATCACTCAGAAGCAAGGGGCTAGCCCAGATTCGACCAGGGAATCACTCAGAAGCAAGGGGCTAGCCCAGATTCGACCAGGGAATCACTCAGAAGCAAGGGGCTAGCCCAGATTCGACCAGGGAATCACTCAGAAGCAAGGGGCTAGCCCAGATTCGACCAGGGAATCACTCAGAAGCAAGGGGCTAGCCCAGATTCGACCAGGGAATCACTCAGAAGCAAGGGTCTAGCCCAGATTCGACCAGGGAATCACTCAGAAGCAAGGGGCAAGCCCAGATTAGACCAGGGTATCACTCAGAAGCAAGGGGCTAGCCCAGATTCGACCAGGTTATCACTCAGAAGCAAGGGGCTAGCCCAGATTCGACCAGGGAATCACTCAGAAGCAAGGGGCTAGCCCAGATTCGACCAGGGAATCACTCAGAAGCAAGGGGCTAGCCCAGATTCGACCAGGGAATCACTCAGAAGCAAGGGGCTAGCCCAGATTCGACCAGGGAATCACTCAGAAGCAAGGGGATAGACCAGATTCGACCAGGGAATCACTCAGAAGCAAGGGGCTAGCAAAGATTCGACCAGGGAATCACTCAGAAGCAAGGGGCTAGTCCAGATTCGACCAGGGAATCACTCAGAAGCAAGGGGCTAGCCCAGATTCGACCAGCGAATCACTCAGAAGCAAGGGGCTAGCCCAGATTCGACCAGGGAATCACTCAGAAGCAAGGGGCTAGCCCAGATTCGACCAGGGAATCACTCAGAAGCAAGGGGCTAGCCCAGATTCGACCAGGGAATCACTCAGAAGCAAGGGGCTAGCCCAGATTCGACCATGGAATCACTCAGAAGCAAGGGGCTAGCCCAGATTCGACCAGAGTATCACTCAGAAGCAAGGGTCTAGCCCAGATTCGACCAGGGTATCACTCAGAAGCAAGGGGCAAGCCCAGATTAGACCAGGGAATCACTCAGAAGCAAGGGGCTAGCCCAGATTCGACCAGGGAATCACTCAGAAGCAAGGGGCTAGCCCAGATTCGACCAGGGAATCACTCAGAAGCAAGGGGCTAGCCCAGATTCGACCAGGGAATCATTCAGAAGCAAGGGGCTAGCCCAGATTCGACCAGGGAATCACTCAGAAGCAAGGGGCTAGCCCAGATTCGACCAGGGAATCACTCAGAAGCAAGGGGCTAGCCCAGATTCGACCAGGGAATCACTCAGAAGCAAGGGGCTAGCCCAGATTCGACCAGCGAATCACTCAGAAGCAAGGGGCTAGCCCAGATTCGACCAGGGAATCACTCAGAAGCAAGGGGCTAGCCCAGATTCGACCAGGGAATCACTCAGAAGCAAGGGGTTAGCAAAGATTCGACCAGGGAATAACTCAGAAGCAAGGGGCTAGTCCAGATTCGACCAGGGAATCACTCAGAAGCAAGGGGCTAGCCCAGATTCGACCAGGGAATCACTCAGAAGCAAGGGGCTAGCCCAGATTCGACCAGGGAATCACTCAGAAGCAAGGGGCTAGCCCAGATTCGACCAGGGTATCACTCAGAAGCAAGGGGCTAGCCCAGATTCGACCAGGTTATCACTCAGAAGCAAGGGGCTAGCCAGATTCGACCAGGGAAACACTCAGAAGCAAGGGGCTAGCCCAGATTCGACCAGGGAATCACTCAGAAGCAAGGGGCTAGCCCAGATTCGACCAGGGAATCACTCAGAAGCAAGGGGCTAGCCCAGATTCGACCAGGGAATCACTCAGAAGCAAGGGGCTAGCAGAGATTCGACCAGGGAATCACTCAGAAGCAAGGGGCTAGCAAAGATTCGACCAGGGAATCACTCAGAAGCAAGGGGCTAGTCCAGATTCGACCAGGGAATCACTCAGAAGCAAGGGGCTAGCCCAGATTCGACCAGCGAATCACTCAGAAGCAAGGGGCTAGCCCAGATTCGACCAGGGAATCACTCAGAAGCGAATCTGGGCTAGCCCCTTGCTTCTGAGTGATTCCCTGGTCGAATCTGGGCTAGCCCCTTGCTTCTGAGTGATTCCCTGGTCGAATCTGGGCTAGCCCCTTGCTTCTGAGTGTTTCCCTGGTCGAATCTGGGCTAGCCCCTTGCTTCTGAGTGATAACCTGGTCGAATCTGGGCTAGCCCCTTGCTTCTGAGTGATACCCTGGTCGAATCTGGGCTAGCCCCTTGCTTCTGAGTGATTCCCTGGTCGAATCTGGGCTAGCCCCTTGCTTCTGAGTTATTCCCTGGTCGAATCTTTGCTAACCCCTTGCTTCTGAGTGATTCCCTGGTCGAATCTGGGCTAGCCCCTTGCTTCTGAGTGATTCCCTGGTCGAATCTGGGCTAGCCCCTTGCTTCTGAGTGATTCCCTGGTCGAATCTGGACTAGCCCCTTGCTTCTGAGTGATTCCCTGGTCGAATCTGGACTAGCCCCTTGCTTCTGAGTGATTCCCTGGTCGAATCTTTGCTAGCCCCTTGCTTCTGAGTGATTCCCTGGTCGAATCTGGTCTATCCCCTTGCTTCTGAGTGATTCCCTGGTCGAATCTGGGCTAGCCCCTTGCTTCTGAGTGATTCCCTGGTCGAATCTGGGCTAGCCCCTTGCTTCTGAGTGATTCCCTGGTCGAATCTGGGCTAGCCCCTTGCTTCTGAGTGATTCCCTGGTCGAATCTGGGCTAGCCCCTTGCTTCTGAGTGATAACCTGGTCGAATCTGGGCTAGCCCCTTGCTTCTGAGTGATACCCTGGTCTAATCTGGGCTTGCCCCTTGCTTCTGAGTGATTCCCTGGTCGAATCTGGGCTAGACCCTTGCTTCTGAGTGATTCCCTGGTCGAATCTGGGCTAGCCCCTTGCTTCTGAGTGATTCCCTGGTCGAATCTGGGCTAGCCCCTTGCTTCTGAGTGATTCCCTGGTCGAATCTGGGCTAGCCCCTTGCTTCTGAGTGATTCCCTGGTCGAATCTGGGCTAGCCCTTTGCTTCTGAGTGATTCCCTGGTCGAATCTGGGCTAGCCCCTTGCTTCTGAGTGATTCGCTGGTCGAATCTGGGCTAGCCCCTTGCTTCTGAGTGATTCCCTGGTCGAATCTGGACTAGCCCCTTGCTTCTGAGTGATTCCCTGGTCGAATCTTTGCTAGCCCCTTGCTTCTGAGTGATTCCCTGGTCGAATCTTTGCTAGCCCCTTGCTTCTGAGTGATTCCCTGGTCGAATCTGGGCTAGCCCCTTGCTTCTGAGTGATTCCCTGGTCGAATCTGGGCTAGCCCCTTGCTTCTGAGTGATTCCCTGGTCGAATCTGGGCTAGCCCCTTGCTTCTGAGTGTTTCCCTGGTCGAATCTGGCTAGCCCCTTGCTTCTGAGTGATAACCTGGTCGAATCTGGGCTAGCCCCTTGCTTCTGAGTGATACCCTGGTCGAATCTGGGCTAGCCCCTTGCTTCTGAGTGATTCCCTGGTCGAATCTGGGCTAGCCCCTTGCTTCTGAGTGATTCCCTGGTCGAATCTGGGCTAGCCCCTTGCTTCTGAGTGATTCCCTGGTCGAATCTGGACTAGCCCCTTGCTTCTGAGTTATTCCCTGGTCGAATCTTTGCTAACCCCTTGCTTCTGAGTGATTCCCTGGTCGAATCTGGGCTAGCCCCTTGCTTCTGAGTGATTCCCTGGTCGAATCTGGGCTAGCCCCTTGCTTCTGAGTGATTCGCTGGTCGAATCTGGGCTAGCCCCTTGCTTCTGAGTGATTCCCTGGTCGAATCTGGGCTAGCCCCTTGCTTCTGAGTGATTCCCTGGTCGAATCTGGGCTAGCCCCTTGCTTCTGAATGATTCCCTGGTCGAATCTGGGCTAGCCCCTTGCTTCTGAGTGATTCCCTGGTCGAATCTGGGCTAGCCCCTTGCTTCTGAGTGATTCCCTGGTCGAATCTGGGCTAGCCCCTTGCTTCTGAGTGATTCGCTGGTCGAATCTGGGCTAGCCCCTTGCTTCTGAGTGATTCCCTGGTCGAATCTGGGCTAGCCCCTTGCTTCTGAGTGATTCCCTGGTCGAATCTGGGCTAGCCCCTTGCTTCTGAGTGATTCCCTGGTCGAATCTGGGCTAGCCCCTTGCTTCTGAATGATTCCCTGGTCGAATCTGGGCTAGCCCCTTGCTTCTGAGTGATTCCCTGGTCGAATCTGGGCTAGCCCCTTGCTTCTGAGTGATTCCCTGGTCGAATCTGGGCTAGCCCCTTGCTTCTGAGTGATTCCCTGGTCTAATCTGGGCTTGCCCCTTGCTTCTGAGTGATACCCTGGTCGAATCTGGGCTAGACCCTTGCTTCTGAGTGATACTCTGGTCGAATCTGGGCTAGCCCCTTGCTTCTGAGTGATTCCATGGTCGAATCTGGGCTAGCCCCTTGCTTCTGAGTGATTCCCTGGTCGAATCTGGGCTAGCCCCTTGCTTCTGAGTGATTCCCTGGTCGAATCTGGGCTAGCCCCTTGCTTCTGAGTGATTCCCTGGTCGAATCTGGGCTAGCCCCTTGCTTCTGAGTGATTCGCTGGTCGAATCTGGGCTAGCCCCTTGCTTCTGAGTGATTCCCTGGTCGAATCTGGACTAGCCCCTTGCTTCTGAGTGATTCCCTGGTCGAATCTTTGCTAGCCCCTTGCTTCTGAGTGATTCCCTGGTCGAATCTGGTCTATCCATTTGCTTCTGAGTGATTCCCTGGTCGAATCTGGGCTAGCCCCTTGCTTCTGAGTGATTCCCTGGTCGAATCTGGGCTAGCCCCTTGCTTCTGAGTGATTCCCTGGTCGAATCTGGGCTAGCCCCTTGCTTCTGAGTGATTCCCTGGTCGAATCTGGGCTAGCCCCTTGCTTCTGAGTGATAACCTGGTCGAATCTGGGCTAGCCCCTTGCTTCTGAGTGATACCCTGGTCTAATCTGGGCTTGCCCCTTGCTTCTGAGTGATTCCCTGGTCGAATCTGGGCTAGACCCTTGCTTCTGAGTGATTCCCTGGTCGAATCTGGGCTAGCCCCTTGCTTCTGAGTGATTCCCTGGTCGAATCTGGGCTAGCCCCTTGCTTCTGAGTGATTCCCTGGTCGAATCTGGGCTAGCCCCTTGCTTCTGAGTGATTCCCTGGTCGAATCTGGGCTAGCCCCTTGCTTCTGAGTGATTCCCTGGTCGAATCTGGGCTAGCCCCTTGCTTCTGAGTGATTCGCTGGTCGAATCTGGGCTAGCCCCTTGCTTCTGAGTGATTCCCTGGTCGAATCTGGGCTAGCCCCTTGCTTCTGAGTGATTCCCTGGTCGAATCTGGGCTAGCCCCTTGCTTCTGAGTGTTTCCCTGGTCGAATCTGGGCTAGCCCCTTGCTTCTGAGTGATAACCTGGTCGAATCTGGGCTAGCCCCTTGCTTCTGAGTGATACCCTGGTCGAATCTGGGCTAGCCCCTTGCTTCTGAGTGATTCCCTGGTCGAATCTGGGCTAGCCCCTTGCTTCTGAGTTATTCCCTGGTCGAATCTTTGCTAACCCCTTGCTTCTGAGTGATTCCCTGGTCGAATCTGGGCTAGCCCCTTGCTTCTGAGTGATTCCCTGGTCGAATCTGGGCTAGCCCCTTGCTTCTGAGTGATTCCCTGGTCGAATCTGGACTAGCCCCTTGCTTCTGAGTTATTCCCTGGTCGAATCTTTGCTAACCCCTTGCTTCTGAGTGATTCCCTGGTCGAATCTGGGCTAGCCCCTTGCTTCTGAGTGATTCCCTGGTCGAATCTGGGCTAGCCCCTTGCTTCTGAGTGATTCGCTGGTCGAATCTGGGCTAGCCCCTTGCTTCTGAGTGATTCCCTGGTCGAATCTGGGCTAGCCCCTTGCTTCTGAGTGATTCCCTGGTCGAATCTGGGCTAGCCCCTTGCTTCTGAGTGATTCCCTGGTCGAATCTGGGCTAGCCCCTTGCTTCTGAGTGATTCCCTGGTCTAATATGGGCTTGCCCCTTGCTTCTGAGTGATACCCTGGTCGAATCTGGGCTAGACCCTTGCTTCTGAGTGATACTCTGGTCGAATCTGGGCTAGCCCCTTGCTTCTGAGTGATTCCCTGGTCGAATCTGGGCTAGCCCCTTGCTTCTGAGTGATTCCCTGGTCGAATCTGGGCTAGCCCCTTGCTTCTGAGTGATTCCCTGGTCGAATCTGGGCTAGCCCCTTGCTTCTGAGTGATTCCCTGGTCGAATCTGGGCTAGCCCCTTGCTTCTGAGTGATTCGCTGGTCGAATCTGGGCTAGCCCCTTGCTTCTGAGTGATTCCCTGGTCGAATCTGGACTAGCCCCTTGCTTCTAAGTGATTCCCTGGTCGAATCTTTGCTAGCCCCTTGCTTCTGAGTGATTCCCTGGTCGAATCTGGGCTAGCCCCTTGCTTCTGAGTGATTCCCTGGTCGAATCTGGGCTAGCCCCTTGCTTCTGAGTGTTTCCCTGGTCGAATCTGGGCTAGCCCCTTGCTCCTGAGTGATAACCTGGTCGAATCTGGGCTAGCCCCTTGCTTCTGAGTGATACCCTGGTCGAATCTGGGCTAGCCCCTTGCTTCTGAGTGATTCCCTGGTCGAATCTGGGCTAGCCCCTTGCTTCTGAGTGATTCCCTGGTCGAATCTGGGCTAGCCCCTTGCTTCTGAGTGATTCCCTGGTCGAATCTGGACTAGCCCCTTGCTTCTGAGTTATTCCCTGGTCGAATCTTTGCTAACCCCTTGCTTCTGAGTGATTCCCTGGTCGAATCTGGGCTAGCCCCTTGCTTCTGAGTGATTCCCTGGTCGAATCTGGGCTAGCCCATTGCTTCTGAGTGATTCCCTGGTCGAATCTGAGCTAGCCCCTTGCTTCTGAGTGATTCCCTGGTCGAATCTGGGCTAGCCCCTTGCTTCTGAGTGATTCCCTGGTCGAATCTGGGCTAGCCCCTTGCTTCTGAGTGATTCCCTGGTCGAATCTAGGCTAGTCCCTTGCTTCTGAGTGATTCCCTGGTCGAATCTGGACTAGCCCCTTGCTTCTGAGTGATTCCCTGGTCGAATCTAGGCTAGCCTTTTGCTTCTGAGTGATTCCCTGGTCGAATATGGACTAGCCCCTTGCTTCTGAGTGATTCCCTGGTCGAATCTTTGCTAGCCCCTTGCTTCTGAGAGATTCCCTGGTCGAATCTGGTCTATCCCATTGCTTCTGAGTGATTCCCTGGTCGAATCTGGGCTAGCCCCTTGCTTCTGAATGATTCGCTGGTCGAATCTGGGCTAGTCCCTTGCTTCTGAGTGATTCCCTGGTCGAATCTGGGCTAGCCCCTTGCTTCTGAGTGATTCCCTGGTCGAATCTGGGCTAGCCGCTTGCTTCTGAGTTATTCCCTGGTCGAATCTGGGCTAGCCCCTTGCTTCTGAGTGATTCCCTGATCGAATCTGGGCTAGCCCCTTGCTTCTGAGTGATTCCCTGGTCGATTCTGGGCTAGCCCCTTGCTTCTGAGTGATTCCCTGGTCGAATCTGGGGTAGCCCCTTGCTTCTGAGTGATACCCTGGTCGAATCTGGGCTAGACCCTTGCTTCTGAGTGATACTCTGGTCGAATCTGGGCTAGCCCCTTGCTTCTGAGTGATTCCCTGGTCGAATCTGGACTAGCCCCTTGCTTCTGAGTGATTCCCTGGTCGAATCTGGGCTAGCCCCTTGCTTCTGAGTGATTCGCTGGTCGAATCTGGGCTAGCCCCTTGCTTCTGAGTGATTCCCTGGTCGAATCTGGGCTAGCCCCTTGCTTCTGAGTGATAACCTGGTCGAATCTGGGCTAGCCCCTTGCTTCTGAGTGATACCCTGGGCTACCCCCCAGGGAAACACTCAGAAGCAAGGGGCTAGCCCAGATTCGACCAGGGAATCACTCAGAAGCAAGGGGCTAGCCCAGATTCGACCAGGGAATCACTCAGAAGCAAGGGGCTAGCCCAGATTCGACCAGGGAATCACTCAGAAGCAAGGGGCTAGCAGAGATTCGACCAGGGAATCACTCAGAAGCAAGGGGCTAGCAAAGATTCGACCAGGGAATCACTCAGAAGCAAGGGGCTAGTCCAGATTCGACCAGGGAATCACTCAGAAGCAAGGGGCTAGCCCAGATTCGACCAGCGAATCACTCAGAAGCAAGGGGCTAGCCCAGATTCGACCAGGGAATCACTCAGAAGCAAAGGGCTAGCCCAGATTCGACCAGGGAATCACTCAGAAGCAAGGGGCTAGCCCAGATTCGATCAGGGAATCACTCAGAAGCAAGGGGCTAGCCCAGATTCGACCAGGGAATCACTCAGAAGCAAGGGGCTAGCCCAGATTCGACCAGGGAATCACTCAGAAGCAAGGGGCTAGCCCAGATTCGACCAGGGTATCACTCAGAAGCAAGGGGCTAGCCCAGATTCGACCAGGTTATCACTCAGAAGCAAGGGGCTAGCCCAGATTCGACCAGGGAAACACTCAGAAGCAAGGGGCTAGCCCAGATTCGACCAGGGAATCACTCAGAAGCAAGGGGCTAGCCCAGATTCGACCAGGGAATCACTCAGAAGCAAGGGGCTAGCCCAGATTCGACCAGCGAATCACTCAGAAGCAAGGGGCTAGCCCAGATTCGACCAGGGAATCACTCAGAAGCAAGGGCTTAGGCTTAGGCTTAGGCTTAGGCTTAGGCTTAGGCTTAGGCTTAGGCTTAGGCTTAGGCTTAGGCTTAGGCTTAGGCTTAGGCTTAGGGCTTAGGCTTAGGCTTAGGCTTAGGCTTAGGCTTAGGCTTAGGCTTAGGCTTAGGCTTAGGCTTAGGCTTAGGCTTAGGCTTAGGCTTAGGCTTAGGCTTAGGCTTAGGCTTAGGCTTAGGCTTAGGCTTAGGCTTAGGCTTAGGCTTAGGCTTAGGCTTAGGCTTAGGCTTAGGCTTAGGCTTAGGCTTAGGGCTTAGGCTTAGGCTTAGGCTTAGGCTTAGGCTTAGGCTTAGGCTTAGGCTTAGGCTTAGGCTTAGGCTTAGGCTTAGGCTTAGGCTTAGGCTTAGGCTTAGGCTTAGGCTTAGGCTTAGGCTTAGGCTTAGGCTTAGGCTTAGGCTTAGGCTTAGGCTTAGGCTTAGGCTTAGGCTTAGGCTTAGGCTTAGGCTTAGGCTTAGGCTTAGGCTTAGGCTTAGGCTTAGGCTTAGGCTTAGGCTTAGGCTTAGGCTTAGGCTTAGGCTTAGGCTTAGGCTTAGGCTTAGGCTTAGGCTTAGGCTTAGGCTTAGGCTTAGGCTTAGGCTTAGGCTTAGGCTTAGGCTTAGGCTTAGGCTTAGGCTTAGGCTTAGGCTTAGGCTTAGGCTTAGGCTTAGGCTTAGGCTTAGGCTTAGGCTTAGGCTTAGGCTTAGCTTAGGCTTAGGCTTAGGCTTAGGCTTAGGCTTAGGCTTAGGCTTAGGCTTAGGCTTAGGCTTAGGCTTAGGCTTAGGCTTAGGCTTAGGCTTAGGCTTAGGCTTAGGCTTAGGCTTAGGCTTAGGCTTAGGCTTAGGCTTAGGCTTAGGCTTAGGCTTAGGCTTAGGCTTAGGCTTAGGCTTAGGCTTAGGCTTAGGCTTAGGCTTAGGCTTAGGCTTAGGCTTAGGCTTAGGCTTAGGCTTAGGCTTAGGCTTAGGCTTAGGCTTAGGCTTAGGCTTAGGCTTAGGCTTAGGCTTAGGCTTAGGCTTAGCTTAGGCTTAGGCTTAGGCTTAGGCTTAGGCTTAGGCTTAGGCTTAGGCTTAGGCTTAGCTTAGGCTTAGGCTTAGGCTTAGGCTTAGGCTTAGGCTTAGGGGCTT